>OZ030007.1:32548450-33778450 GCA_964023405.1 Apodemus agrarius | reverse complement strand
TGAGTGCCAGGACCAGCCTTAGAAGGGGAAAGCAGCCTCCCATCCTGGGAAATGCCTGGTCTGGAAGGCATGCCGGCTCTGATAGAGCACATGCAGGCAACTGACAAAGTGGTGGCAAGAGACTGGGCTTGCAGATGGAGTATACAACATGAGGAAGAGGAACGGAGTGGTGCTAACCGCCAGTAAGTAGGAAGGCATAGCAACTGCTTCCGGTTCTTAAGCAAGCACTACTACTAAGACTCATAAAATTAAGTTGGGTACTGAACAAGATAAAGTGTGTGCCATTTGTAGTAGAAAGTCTGACCCATAGGACAGAGTCAACACATATGTCTCTGTCACAGTGGACGGTGCGTTCTACTTACCATGATCACAGCAATGATCATTCACAGTTTGATGGGTTTTTTTCTCTATTTCTCAAATTAAAGTCAACTGTGGTTCAACAATATTCAATGGAAACTTCCAGAAAGAAGCTGCAAGCTGTTTTAAAGGACATGCTGTCATGAGTAATGCAGTGAAATCTGTGCCTCTTTGTCCTACTTGGGGACATTGAATCATTCCATTGACCATCTGGCAGCGATAGAGTAGGAAACCTGAATTCTACCTCTGCCCTCCACCGGTGCATGCATGAATGCTTGCAGACACGTGCACACATGCATGCACACATGCACATGTACACGCACGCATGCATGCACACACTCAAAGCATTAGTTGAATGATATTAGTAAGGGTATAGCATTAATTACAATTTTTGTAAATTTAACATTTATTAAACCCTTCTGAAAAGTTGGCTAGAACCTAGAGGTGTTATCAGACACAGTACCAAACAAATAACAACAAACAGGAAGGTTTTTACATATTTATGGGTATGAAAGAGTAAAATTGAGAGCCACAGTGTATCTTGGTAACTGCCAACTCCAGGATCTGACTCAGAAAGTACATGGGGTGAGGGGGGAAGAAACATTCTGGAGTAGAAAAAGCTCAAGACCCAAAGGAAATATTGTCTACAGAGACGAGGGGAAAGAGCAGGGGTGGATTGGGGAAGTGATGCTCGCATCGGTACCTACAGTTGGTACTGAGAACAACTGCCTGGGCCTAACATGATGAATGCTCATATTACTGAGTGGCAATACACTGGGAGAGGCGCTCTCAGAAAGCTAGACCTGATGTGCCCAGTCTCCTCCATAGACAGAGGCTGTCGCCCACACAGCACACAGTGGGAGTGTCCAGGGTTTCTCTCCTGGCTGCTGAGAGGCCCTGGCAAGCTCCCCCCCCATGGCACTACATCCTCACACCTGCCTCTCTTGCCCACCAGGGAAGGAGACAGGATAGAAAACCTGGCCACAGAGGAATTACTGAAATCACCAGCAACTCACATAGAACTAGTCATCAAGCCGGCGCATCAGGACCCGCCCACAGTGTCTCCTTTATAATTATTGGAGGACGTGAGTCAAGGGAGAAAACTTCCCTTGATATGATTACCTCGGAAGATGACAACCTGCAGTGTCTGAACTTTAAATACAGGCTATGTTACCGGAACGGCACAGGGAAGAAAAAAAAAAAACATGCTAAATTTCTAAAATGGTGAGTGAATGTGTGTGTGTGTGTGTGTGTGTGTGTGTGTAAGAAAGACAATGGTGAACTGACAGGATTTTCTTGCAGTTTGACAGATGCTGGAAGCTCATGTATCAATGGGTGCCTCTACAGTAAACAGACAAACTGGGTTAGGGGACATTCCGAGCAGGGCTTCCCAGGCACACTCTGAGATGCAAGATACGACGATTAAATAGAGACACAATATTAACACTCACAAATGAGTGTGTCCAGGTTGCGGAGGTCTATAGGGATGAAGAGTCTGACTACGGTGCTGTTCATACACACAGCAGGCAGTTTCCATTCCTCCCCCTTTCCCTTGTCTACAAACTAGTGCTAAGTAGACATTGAAAACTATGTGGGGATCGTTGTGCAGACAGCCAGACAGCCAGACAGCCAGACAGCCAGACACAAGAAGCGTCAACTACAGATTGAAGGTTCCTAACTTGAATCTGAAATCCAAAAGGATCCAGAACTCTAAAGCTTTTTGAGCCCTGATGTAATCGTCACGAGTACAAAACTTCATACCAGACCTCACGGTATATACAGGTCTATAAAATTACCTTCGGGTTATGCATACACATGGGAGAAATGTAAGTGGATTTTGTTAGTTGACCATCTTTGCCAAAAAAAAAAAAAAAAAAATCTTATTCTGTATATGTAAGTCCAAACTGCAAAATATTTCAAGTACAAGTATTTCAAATCAGGGACATTCAGTGTGTGGCAGTGTTTTTCAGTTGCCCCTCCCCCCCTGCCCTTCACAGCCCACATGGAGGTCGGAGGACATGTGACAATTGTATCTCTCTGTCCCCATACAGGACCCAGGGACTGAACCCAGGTCATCAGCCTTGATAGCAAGCACCTCTACCCCGCACAGCCATATCTCCAGAACCAATCATAGTATGTATAGGGAATGTTAACCTAAGAATGTAATCTAATGCTTTAGTGGTAAGGGTTTCACAGGTGTCGTGTAAAATCGGCAGCACGGGTATTACACTCGGGTTCGCAGCTTCTACAGTCACGGACGCTCTCAAATGTTCAGGAACATTGAAGACAGAGTAAGGTGCATGGAGACATGTGCAGACTTGATCAGAAGCGACAAACAGACACAGCAAACTTGGAGATACTCTTTAGCTATGAGGTCTCAGCCAGGCAGCGGTCAATACTGTCGTTTTTAGAAGTATTAGAAGCACAAAGATTTTGTTTTTGTTTTCAAACACCAAGAAGCAAGCATTAGGAAGGTGACATTGTGTTGTGACATAAAATTCACTCATCCTCTCCGGCCTTGGTGCTGGTACCCGCTGTAAATACTAACAACTTCAGAGCTTTTAATTTGTGGCTTTCCGGGCTAGAGTACTACTTTCAAGTTTTGAAAAGTTTTAATGAAAGGATCATTTTACCTAAACGTGAATTTACTTCTTTCAGGCGTGCTTTCTTTTTAACCAAATCTTTCCCATACCCAGAATTTCCACCCCTACTTCCCAAGTGTATGCGGAGCGACGTTCGCGCAGCTGTGTCCTGGCCAGAAATTACTGACTCCATCACACAGGCGGTGGCTTCTCCGATGGCTTCCTCTGTGCTCCAAACCCAGTTTCAAACAAGTAATCCCCACAATCCTTTAGTGCCTCATCAGACACTGATTTTGTGAGGAATAAGGTTAGCAGGTCTGGCAAGGTCAGTGACTAAGAACATTGTTATTAGTTTTTAGTTTTTTGTTTGTTTTTTTTTTTAAGGTTCATATTTTTCCCTCTTCACAACAACTGAAGCCTACTATTTTGTAGGTAGCCTTTCCTCCGCCCTCTTCTCCCCCTGTCCCTTCTGAGGAACTTCTAGAAGCACAAACCCTTCTTAGGGCTCCAGAGTTATTTAAAGGCAACAGAGACACAGGAGGCACCGGCTGAGTCCATGGCGATCACCTTTGAGGAAACTCTGCCGCCCCCATCCTGCGAGCGGTCCGCACGGCAACTAACTCCTGCCAGTTCTCGTTTGAAAGCTGATACTCACGTTTGCGCCAGAGAAGTGGAGACTTAAGAGCAGCAGCCTGACTTGAGAGCTCCTTAATTCCGGTACAGCCTCCCGGAAACACAGCGTTTCTGCTCAACAGCTTCTGTTTCAGGAAACGGGAATCTGAAAAAAAAAAAAAAAAAGCCCTTCCTTGCTCAGAGGTGCTTGTGTAACACCCGAGAGACACACCCCGTTAGGGACTGCGGCGGGAAAAGTATTCTGGGAGTTGTGTTACTGAGGCTGGCACCGTCCTCCAGGAAAACCCCAGCTTGGTCTCCAGTGCAAATAAACATGTTGATACATTTGCCTCTCCTGACATCTCGTTCGCCTCTGCGCTCTAATTCCGAGACCGACCACCGAAAGGAGACAAGGAGAGCTTGTCTTCCGATGGCATTAGAGCGGTGCCATCAGCTTCCTGATTTCTCATTGGCGGTCGCTTCTTTCACTTTTGGATGACTCCATTCTGCCCTCGTCCAAATAAGGAGTTTCCCTGCGCTTTCACAAGAAAAAGGAACTTGTCTGAAGACTGGTTTGTCTTTCAACGGAACAAAGCAAATAAAATCTGAGACTCAAGCTTTGACAAAAAGCATGTCAAAAGTACACGGAAAGACATTAACATGTTTATAAAAAAAAAAACATTTTCGTTGGGAAAGTTTTAAGAGGTCAACAATGTTTTAACTTGCTCAAGCCTGCTGGGCTGAAGACGTTTAGTTTAAAGAATAGGAATGGCTTTTCTTTACTTTCCAAGATTTCTTTTTACTGTTTTATATGCTTGAGTGTTTTGCCTTCCTGTGTGTCTGTGCACCACATGTACTGGTCCTTGAGGAGGCGGTGAGCCTCCACGTGGGTGCTGGGACTCTAATCTGGGCCCTTTACAAGGGCGAGAGCAGCAAGTGCTCTTAACCACTGCACCAGCCCTCCAGTGCAGGAATGGATACATTAATACCAACGGGATGCCTTTGGATAAAGCCGTTAGTACAGGACTCAGAGAACACAAATAGCTCCACACCTGGGCAACCAATGCATTGGCCAGTTGGATAGATTCCAATTCAGCTTCCCAGCAAAGCGGAAAGAAGGAACCAAACAGGCAAAAGCTAAAAAGCCTAAAAACTAATTTACGGGGGGCGGGGGGCTGGAGAGATGGCTCTGTGGTTAAGAGCACTGACTGCTCTTCTGAAGGTCGTAAGTTCAAATCCCAGCAACCACATGGTGGCTTACCATCATCCATAATGAGATCTGACACCCTCTTCTGGTATGTCAGAAGACAGCTACAGTGTACTTACATATGATAAATAAATACATAAAAAAAACCACTAATTTACGATCAGCAATAATTCTTCATCTATGACTTCAGAAGTTGTTCAACCAGTCAAAATCTCAGTATTTAGGAGGTAGAGACAGGTAGATCTCTGTGAGTTCAAGGCCAGCCTGGTCTAATTAATGAGTTCCAGGACAGCCAGCGCTACACAGAGAAACCCTGTCTTGAAAAAGAAAAAGCAAACAGGAAAAAATAAAAGTTGTTCAAATAAGAACATAGAATTGTTATAACAAAACTTTCCATTTATTTACATAACCAGAGTTTCCTTTTTTATATGTAAACTTTCTTGGAATGTTGCTTTATTGTAGCTATAGATAATGTGTATCTATTAACTAATTTCTAAATACCATAAGTCTCACTGAGAAACGAACTTTTAAATAGCACTCTTATTTAATATTCATCAAATATGTAACTTTTTATTTATCCTTTAAATCAATGACAAATTAAAAATACATGTATTGTAAACATTGTATATGTCAGTCTTTAGAATGTTTATTCAATAGTGTCTGTAGCAAAGAAGAGAAATAATTTTAATATATATACTTTTATTATATACAAATGAGGAAAACTTAAAGATATAAGAGTGAGTTTTGTACTATAAGAAAAGTCTATGAAGGAAATGGAATGGAAACAAAAACAGAATAATAATATAAAATTTCCCAATTGTTAAAAAAATATTTCATGCCTTTATAGAGAGATGTTAGGGAATGCCATATTGTTTGGCATATAATTTTGCTTGGCCTTTAAAAGAATATGTGCTGGGCAGTGGTGGTACATGCCTTTAATCCCAGTACTTGGAAGGCAGAGGCAGGTGGATTTCTGAGTTTGAGGCCAGCCTGGTCTACACAGTGAGTTCCAGGACAGCCAGGGCTATGCAGAGAAACCCTGTCTCGAAAAACCATAAAATAAAAAATTTAAAATATGCATGGGCCTTGTGACGCACACCATTAACCTTAGCACTTGGGGGTGGGGTGGAATGCAAGTGATTATCTGTGAGTTCAAGGCCAGTCTGGCTTACAGAATGAGTCCCAGAAGGCTACAGAGTGAGATCTGGTCCCAAGAAGAGGAAGGAAGGAAGAAAGGAAGGAAGGAAGGAAGGAAGGAAAATATGTAGAGTTTTGTTTAGGAAAACCACACAAAGATCTTTTGTAATTATTTAAAGTTATAATAAAAAACAAACATCAACTTCAATATACATGGGACTTTTTTTTTAAGACTCCGGTTTGGGAGCAGGCTAGTAAAGAACGTGTTAGAAATTATTTGAGTCCGATGGAAGAACAGGAGGAAGGATTGCAGGGGGGTGGGGGCAAAAGGGACAGGAACTCCACAGGAAGACCAACAGAGTCAACTAACCTGGCCCTTGAGGCTCTCAGAGACTGAACCACCAACCAAAGAGCACACACAGGCTGGACCTAGGCCTCCCTGCTCATATGTAGCAGATGTGCAGCTCGGTCTTCACATGGGTCCTGAACAACTGGAGCAGGGGCTATCCCAAAAGCTGCTGCCTGTCCGTGGGATACGTTCTTCTAGCTGGGCTGCCCTGTCTGACCTCAGTGGGAGAGGATGTGCCTAGCCTTGAAGAGGCTTAAAGTGCCAGGCTGGTGGGGATACCCAGGGGACCCACCCACTCAGAGGAGAAGGGGGGGAGGGGGAGGGGGAGGGGGAGGGGGAAGGATTGTGGGAGGTGTGACCAGGAGAGGGGCAATGAGCAGGATGTAAAGTGAATAAGTAAAAACATAAAGTGAAATTAAAAAAAAAAAAGAAATTATTTGAGGAGAAGAAGTGATATTTTAGTGCCTAAAAGAAGGCAATGGATACATGGAAATGTGAGAAGAAGAAACCAGTGCGTGAGTCATTTATCTTCAGAGTCTGGACAATAGCCACGTCTGTCTGTGATAAGCGCTCCTGGCAAAATTCCCAGAGCCATAGAAACATGAGGATGTGATGTTTCATATTCAATCACAACGTTGAGTTCCAGAAAGTTTCCCGAGATAACAGTCCCTTGTAGAAATGTACAGGCAGAAGCTTCACTGACTGGAAATGCCTGAGGCGTACGATGTAAAGGTAGCTCACATGCCGCACTTAGAAAACTGCCTGCCTACCGCATTTATTCTGATTATCTTAGTTTTATCATTTTGAATATAAGATGCTGAAGCAAGCTTCTATCACCCATTTGTTTGTGTAAACACGACAGAAGTGTCTGGCTTGTGCCAAGTGCTGCCTTGGTGCTGTGGGTACTGATAGTGCACACAAGCCACGCCCTCAAGCCCCCCCCATGGCAGGCGGGGGTTGGGAGGTGGGGAGGAGGGGGCCCAGAGTTAGGTGGGCATGTGCGCAGGAGTCAGCACAGACAGTGGGTGCTCTGTGCATCACCGTCAGGGTGCACTTCCGCCCACCGCACGCTGGCAGGTCCTGGAAAACCTTCAGGGATATGATGAAAAAATAAATAAATAAAAAGGCACACATTTTAGAAAGAAAACTTACACTAGGAAGTTCGGATTGTGGAATGTGGTAGGATTAGAAACGGAATTTCAAAGTGATGGCGGAGCTCAATTAGTCTTGATAACAGTGGAAATAAACTGGCCTGGGTAAGAGATAATGCAAAACGGGAATAAACGGTTTAGAGGTGATTGGAATAAACAAACTGTAGGTAGAGACAAGCAGAGGGTTGGGGTGGACGGAAGAGGACACTCGGTAATATAAATATACCAGGACTTAGATGATTTTGTTCTGTTTCATTCTCCTCCTCTCCCTCCTCCTCTCCCTCCTCTCTTCCTCTTCTCCCTCCTCCCCTCCCTCCTCCCTCCTCTTCTCCCTCCTCCCCTTCCTCCTCCTCTCCCTCTCCTTGTCCTCCTCCTTCACCTCTTCATGCTGGGAATTAAATCCACCACTTGGCACATGTTTAGCAAGCAACTACCACTGAACTCAACCTAAAACAGGATTTATCAAGAGAAAAAATAAAAAGAGGAATCTGATCTGAAAAGAATTTGGGGGGAAGGAATGCCCAGAATGGCAGAAGAAAATTAACAACAACAAACTTGTGCACCTCAAATAAAACAAAACCAGTCACATTATTTGTAGTTCCTCTTCAAAGGTGGATTGGTTAAAGAGTTCAACAAGATGACAATGAATTCAACTAAGGCCACGCCCTTGACACTAGACCTGCCTGCAGGTGGGGCACCTAGGAGTGCAGGGACGGTTGGGCCACAGTTGCAGTGGATAGGAGGGGGTCAGCTGAGGATGATGGGGAGGAAAACAGACAAGCACGGGAGAGCATCCTGGCTAGCAGAAGCACCGGTCTCTGAGATCTTTTAAGAATTCACCTGGTTGGGTCCAGCCCAGCAGGCTTGCTTCCCTTTGGGTGAATCCAAGAAGACTAAATAGAAGCCCAGTTTCAATGGTGACATCTTATTCTGGTCACAGGTTTTCCTGTCTTTGTGGGAAAAAGGAGACAAGGTTAATGGAAAGAAGGAGCCATGTGAGTTACGAGGGTACTCTGCCCGGTGTCAGAAGGTAGAACCCCCAGCTGGGAGCAGGGAGCAGAGCACTCCTGAACTGAATCACACGAGATCTGAGGGACCGGGGTGGACAAGGAGGTCAGATGAGTGTGTGGCGTGCTTCCTTGAAGAGAAAGCATCTGATATCTCAAGACCAGCGCGGGCCAAGCAACTCTTCCTCATTATTCCTATGTGGTACTACTAAAGCCAAGCACCCTATATTACTTAAGTGAAATAGGAAAAAAATTGTGGGATGGAGAAAACACCTAAAAGCCATGTGAGCTTCTTTGCATAGCTGAGTGTGGTTATGTGTGCCTTTAATGCCAGCCTTTGGGGGACAGGCTGATCTCTCAGAGTTCGAGGCCAACCTGGTCTACATAGTGAATGCAGGACAGTGTAGGAAGTGCAGACACCCTGTCTAAAAAAAAGAAAAGGAATATTTTCATGAAAATGTTTCCTGAGCTTCAAGTAACTGTCTTAGTCAGTGTTCTGCTGCTGTGAAGGCGCACGGTGACCACAGCAATTCTTATAAGAGAAAGCATTTAAATGGGGCTGGCTTACAGTTTCCGAGGTCTAGTCCATTATCATGGTGGGGAGCATGGTGGCATGCAGGCAGACATGATTCTGGAGAAGTAGTTGAGAATTCTACCTCTAGGTCTAGAGGCAGCAGGAAGAGAGCGACCGATTTGAGCTTCTGAGACCCCAAAGCACAACCACTGTGACACGCTTCCTTCTGGCCACATCTACTCCAAGGCCACACCTTCTGATCCCTCTCAAGTAGTGCCACTTGCTGGTGGCCAAGCATTCAAATACACGAGCCCATGGGGCCATTTTTATTCAAACAACCACATTCTACTCCCCGGGCCCCCCCACCCCCGAGGCTTGGGGCCATGTCCCAGTGCAAAAATGCATTCAGTCCAACTTCAAAAGTTCCCGTGGTGTGTAACAGTCTTAACACTACTTCAAAGTCCAAAGTACAAAGCCTCTTGGGAAGACACAAGGAGAAACACTGTAACCCGCCTGTGAAATCAAAAAGCAGACCACATACTTCCAACCTTCAGTGGCACATGAAATATGTCACCCTCCAAAAAACAGGGACCAAGAGCGTAGTGAGGAAAGACAGGACCAAAGCAAGACTGAAAACTAGCAGGGTAAACAGCAGACTCTGTGCCTCTGTGTCTGATGTCCAAATACTCTTCAGATCTCCAACTCCTTTCAACTGTGTTAACTGCCACATCCTCCCTCCCTCCCCCTTTCTCCCTTCCTTCCTCTCTCTTTCTCCCTTCCTCCCTCCCTCCCTCCCTCTCGTCCCTCCCTCCCTCTCTCTCTCCCTCTCCCCCTCCCCTCTCTCTCCCTCCCTGTCTTCTCTCCCTGTCTCCCCTCCTTCCTCTCCCTCTCTCCCTCTCTCCCTCTCTCCCCTCCCCCTCCCTTCTCTCTCTTTCAGGCTGGTCCCACACTGGGTCTGCAGCTCTCCTCAGCAGGCCTCTCACAGCTCTGGCATCTCCAACACTTCTGGCTCTTTTAACACAACCCAGGCTTCCCTTCCACAGGTTCACACAACAGCCTCTCTGGGCTTCTATTCGGGACATGCTGACACACAGCTGGCCTCAGTGGCTTTCCTTAGTGGCAGAGGGAGATTCCACAACCCCTTTCTTAGGTTCTTGACCCTAAAATTAGAACCACCTGGCTGTAGCTGCCACATAACTTAACTGTGGTGATGAAAACTTGTGTGCAGCCCATACCGTGGTGATTGGCAGCAGTGATGGGGGGGAGGGGAGGGAGATCCAGTGAGACAGTATCAATGGAACAGGAGAGCCTTGACAGACTTTTACCTAACTTTTAAACAGAAGTAGAATTTGTGTATTTCAAATTGTGGAAGGCTTGATAGAAATGTGCTGAGTTGCGGGCACTTGACATTATTTTCACATTAAATACTAAGTCACTCAACACAATGATGGGGAAACCCCCTCTTTTTGTATTAAGAACATTGATGATAGTGCTGGCCTTTGACTTAGTAAACAATTCAGGCTTAACTCTCGGGAGTCTCCACTTCCCTAAAGAGCTCAGCTCCAGCTCTGTCTTGTCACTGAGTACTTCCTGTGAACCCACCCCACCCAGAGCCTTCGGCCCAGTCAAGGGAGGCTAACCAGGGTAAAAGCCCGTTGAGGTCTTCAGTAAAGCCACTGGAAAGGAGACTCTGGCAACCACGAGCAGCTCCTAGTGCAAAGAGCCTCACTCCTTGAGGTCATCTTGACTGAAAGATGGATTTGTGGGCTTGAGAAATGGCTCACAACCAAAAGAAAAAGGGAAAGAAGAAAAAAAAAAAAAAGGAAAACCACAGAACTGGCACAGTAGCACTGGGTAGACCGTGGCAGGAGGAACATGAATTTGAGATCAAGCTGGGCTTCACTGGGAGAGGGGTTTTCTGGTTTGTTTGTTTTTTTCCTTTAAGGGAACTATAGAAGATAAAGAAGGGGGAGGGGAGAAAGAAGGAGGAAAAGAAGGAGGTGGAGGAGGAAAAAGAAGAAATCAAACATCAATTCCAACAGTCATGTTCCTGCCATATTTAACATTTATTTGGGGGGCTGGAGAGATGGCTCAGCAGTTAAGAGCACTGACTGCTCTTCTGAAGGTCCTGAGTTCAAATCCCAGCAACCACATGGTGGCTCACAACCCCTCTGTAATGAGATCCGATCCTGTCTTCGGGGATGTCTGAAGATAGCGACAGTGTACTTACATATAATAAATAAATCTTAAAAAAATATTTTGGAGACTTTGATAAAGGATGTTTGTTGTTGTTGACTTTGAATTTTAAAAAAATGAAGCAAGATCTGAAGTAACTGTGTGAAATAATTTCATTTTAAACTGCTTTAAATGATCTCATAGGAATGGACAGCGGTCAGGCCCAATTAGAAAAGATGGCCTAATTTAGGAATGAGTGACTTAAGATCCTTTATTTCATGCATATCCTCTGGGGATCTTCAGAAGACTCAACAAACTGAAATCATAGAAACAAGCAGACACATTTCTGTTTGTCTTTTGCCCATGTCGAGGCTTTAGACTCGTGCTGGGCCTTCTGTCACTTGTCAAGAAGTGTAGCTAGCGGGGATTACTGGATCGATACTGTAACTATCTGAACCGAGATAAGCAAGGCCAGGAGCCGCAGCTCCAGCCAAGAATCCCTCAGCCGGGGCCCTGAGGCAGCGGGACAGGACGCTGAGGCGAACACTCCTGCCTGATTCTTGGTGGCCACGGGCTCACCTTCTGCTTCAAGATCCATTATTTTGAACTAGTTGTCAGGGTTAGGCAACTGTGACTGAGGTTAGATTCTAAAGTCGACCTACATGCTTACTTAAAGTCTCATTCTGGATCAATCGAGCCCGACAGTTCTGGGAAACGAAGCGAATGCTCTCTAGCACCCTGAATTTTAACCTGTATCTTCTCTGTCAGTATTATAAACAGTCCCTACTTGTATATTAAGGGTATAAAGTAAAGGTTTCTGTGTTATTTCTTTGTGTTGATGCATTCTGACCTCTTCTTCGCTTTTATTGCTCCCCTACTCTTCATATTTTTGTCACATGTTCTTCAACTTTGGAGATTAGCGTTCAGAAGGATGGAGCAGGATCATGCTGCTGGTAGTCACAGAAGGCAGAAAGATCTGGACTTGGAAGCTAGCCTGAGCTACATGACACAACCTTGTCTAGAAATAAAGCCGTAACCGCGGAAGAGATTCAAGAGCAGAAACTCCAGTGTTTACGTTATTTTATTGCAAGGGTTTATTTGTCACACTCAACTAATTGGCAGGGTCTTATCTTCCACCTGCTTTGGTACTGCTCAATGGAGAGAAGATTCGGGGTGGCTGTCTCTTCTTCCAAGAAGGAATAATAAACGTTGATCATTAACCAACGAAATCATATCCCTTACTGGAATCTGCCTCACACAAATGCAGACTTCCTTGCCTGGCCTTGCCTTCCCAGCAGAATTAAAACAAAACAAAACAAAAAAATACCAAGCCCTCTAGTGGAAAGCCACATGAGTCTACATCATTTTATTGTCACAGAAAAAGACCTTCCCCCTCTGAAATTAAGGTCAGAGTCCAGACAAATAACCTGTTTCCATGGAATGACTGTGAGAATTGATATGCAGGGACCCAAGCAGGGAGGACAGCTAGGAGAGCCTTGGCAACATCTTTGGTCACTCCGGCTCTCTTCCCTCGGTTCTCCGTCGCTCCTCTCCCTATGTAGAATCCCTCTCCTGCCTGTCTTCACACCTGCCCTCTGTATTTCCATCCCAACCTCCTTGAACGTCGGAAACTAGTGTCTGGGTATCGGCTCGGCCCTCCGAAGGACCCCACCCCCCACGAGGCTGTCGCTCCTGTCACCACCCAGCACTAGACTAGGTGTTGGACGAAGAACGGATGGCTAGCCGCAAGTGACAGGTGAGGCGGCTTCTGAATGGCTGTGCGCGGGATGGCCACATCCCGAGGCAAGTTCCGATCCTATTTGGCTATGGCTGTACTTTCAGCCACTCCCCGCACCTCGGGTTGAGCATCTGCAGAGGAGCCACTGTCTCCTGAGGCCTGAGAGCGGGCACGCATCCTTATGGTCCCCAAAGAGACCTCCGGATCCCTTGCTGCTCTGTTCCCCCTCCCCCCGCCCCCACAGCAGCTCTTAATCTGGACCCAACCCAGTTCCCTTCTAGTCAAAGCCCAGCTCCCCGGTCACATGCCATCTAGAGCTGTCTCTCGTTGGAGAAGGTGCAGTCGCCCCGGGTGCCCGGCGAGGCGACTCAAATCGGGTCAGTCGGGAGACCTCAGAAAGGCGACAGGGGGCAGGGCTTCCTGTGGGAAAGGGCCGGAGGGCGGCGGCAGCCTCCTGCCTGGCTCTGCGGGGCTTTCCGCCCGGCCAGGGCTTTGCCGAGGTCACTCGCGCGAGGCCACTCTTGGCGCGCCCGTGGGAGGCTCGGTGGCGCGGGAGGACCGGCGACCTGCGGGTTCGGAGAGCTCGCACGGCGCTGGCAGCGACGGTCCCCCGCCGAGGCCGAGCCCCGCCGCTTCCACCAGAAGCTCCGCAAGGCTCACGGACCTCCAAGTCCCCAGGTACCGATTGGTCACCTGTTTAGCTTGAGAGTGGGGACTGTCGCTCTCTCTCTCTCTCTCTCTCTCTCTCTCTCTCTCTCTCTCTCTCTCTCTCTCTCTCTCCCCATGGTTTGGTTTACAGGCAGTCACTATATACTAAGGAAAGGGTGAAAAATAGCACGATCCCAGGTTTATGAAATACGTGACCTTTATAAAGTAAGGGAGGAACCGAACAACACTGGGGGAGGGGGTCTTTTCTCTCCTATTCTTGCAAACTTGTCATCTAATCGGAAACCAGAAGGATGCCCTCTGTGTATTCTGGCTCACGAGCCGGAGTCCTGGTCCCCCGTCGCCACACGCTGTTAGTGAACTTGGGAGACTGTCCCGGTCCGGGGTGCGCGAGGCTCTTCCAGACCCATCTCCCAGCTGCAGCCGGGTCACAGGAAAGGCCAGCGTCGTCGTCGTAATCCAGGATTTTCCCATTTTCCTGAGCATTCAGATCCGGTTGCAGGGAGAGGCTCCCGCGTGGCGTCTGCCTGGGAGGGGAGTGGGGGAGGGGGTGGGGTGGGGGTTAGAACTGGAGGGTGGGCAGAGCGAGCCCGAGAATCGCCGCCGTCGCCGAAAAGCGCTGAGCTCTCCTGACTCTCCTCTCTGTACTTGGTTGCCCTCCCTCTCTCTGAAAGACTGGGAACCAAAAAGGCTGCTGACGCCGCAGAGCAGGTCTACTCTGGCATAAAACCCGGGGACAGATGTCTTTCTTCTAAGCCACCCCGTGGGGCCATGGCAACTGAAAGTTGGGCAAGAGGATAAATTTGTCTTTTGTTTCTTCCAAGTTTCTCTTCCCCTTCGACTAGCTCGGTGTCGAGTGTTTGTCAAGGAGAGAAGTTTTATTGCAAAAAAATAAAATAAAATAAAAATAGAAACTTCCTTCTTGCAATCACAATCTCTCTTAGAGGCTAAGCGCTGGAGCTGAGGGAGCTGAAGGTAAACTTTTTTTTTTTAGAGGGAAACTTTCCCTAGCTCATCCGATTCACGGTTTTAAACAAAACAAATTCTCAAAACGCGAGAAACCTTGAAGGCATGCGTGACCCCGCCCCCCACTCGGGGGTGGGGCTTGGGGTGGGGGTGGGGAGCCGAGCAAACGTCCCTTGAAACCGTTTGAACACCTGGCTCGTTTTAGTAAAAACATCTCTGTGCGGCTTCTCATCTGTGGAGTTTGCAAACAATCAGCCTCGTGCAAAAACAAAGCTCTGTAGCCCTTTTCCTAGTTTCCCTGTAGCCCTTCGCTAGGTTCTTTGGACACGGGGGTCAGAGAGGAGCTTGTCCCGTGTTTGCAGCTCAGAGAGGAGGAGCTTGGCCCGTGTTTGCAGCTGGGGTGTCAGTGTTGCTGTGTATCTAACACACCTACACAGACCCCCTCTATTTTTTCCCCCTAGGAGAAGAGACAAGGCTCCGGAGTCCTGATCTAGCTGTGGCCACTGGAAGACTCTCGGGTGAGTGTGTGCATCTTGGTCTCCAGCATGCAAAGGGTTAAGCCTGGAGTAGAGGGTGGAGGGATTGGGGTGCGGGTGGGGGGTGTGTGAAGAGCTATGTCTTTGGCTCCTGTCTGTTAGCAGAACTTGTTTTTCATTTCATTTCTCTCCTGGTTGTATAATAGTTTCCTTTGTTAACAAATTATTACTGTTGGCCAGATGTTCGTGTTTGACAACTTTGTGATGTCAGATAGCAGAGTAATGTACTGTGTAACACACGCATTAACAATGATACTTTCCTACCTCAAATTCTATTTTATTCCACAAAAATAGGATGGTTTATAGGTTTTGTAAAGAAAAAAATGGTTAGATATTTAGTGTACCTGTTGTCAAAATCCAGAGATTAACAGTGTGCCCTGAGAAATCTCTTCTTCTTACTCGGGGGCCCTGGGTTTCCCTTCCCAAGACAAACATTGTTGCTACTCTATAGTCTGTTGGCCTTCTGTGTATTTGGTATTTAAAACTAACAGAGTTAAAAAAAAAACTTTTGTGGAGCCTCTACACACCAGACTTAAAACCAAACCAACCAGACAAACAAAAAGCAACTACCACTCATAAATTTGTTACGTTAATTGTTCATTTCTGTCTTTCTACTGAATACTGAAGTGCCAAGGGTTCGAGCTACTTTGTAGAAGGTCCTTGTGCCTCTGGAAATTAACGAGCCTTAGTTTATCTGTCTTCTTCACTCTCTGACCGACCAGCAGAACTGATGGTAGCCTGGGCTCCCGTGCAGGAGTAAGGGTGATCAGCTTTTGCGGTAAGCCAGTGCTTTGGGTCACATCCTCTTACGAGGCATGGCAGGCAGCTGAACTTCCCTCCTTAACAACGGGGTGGTGTCCAGGTTCATAGCTGGCTGGCTGCAGCACGTGCTGCTGAACCCCCTCCTTCCCTTCACTCCTACAGTTTGCAAAGTGTAACTGTGACCCCTGGAAGGGAGACGGTTTGTGGAGTCCCAAGAGATAGTGCCCTTGGGTCTGGACCCTGGCTTTGGCACCTTGTTTTGGAGCGGAACCCACTCTTGAAATTCTGCCCAACTCCATCTCTCTCACCTGTAAAGGGGTAGTTCATGGAGCTATTTTGAAGATAAGCTGAGATGGCACAAGCAAAGGGCTCAGCACATGAAAGGCATGCCACAAGCAGAAACCCTTCTAACTGTCAGGAGCTTGCCACCATGCCATCCTCCTGAGAGGTGAACACATTTCTCAGCTTAGAAAGGGGTAACACACAGACAGCATAGTCTCGGGAATCGCAGGGACTCGCCTCTGACACGCTGACACAGCCTGAAGTAGTGGTTCTTTAAGGGGCTGCTGTTCTGGCAAGGGGCTGCTGTTCTGACCGCAGTGAAGGAAGGCGAAACTACACGGTGGTTTTTGAGTCGTTTGCTTGGCGGTAAGCGTCTGCACAGCTCCCACACGTTTGTTTGTGTTGACATGGTTATTAGAAGACAGAACTGTAAACTCACGGGTTCTGTAGAGCACACAAAGCAATACTTAGCTGTCAACCAAGACACCATATTTGGAAAAATACTTTTTTTTTTTTTTTTTTTTTTTTTTGGTTTTTCAAGACAGGGTTTCTCCGTGTAGCCCTGGCTGTCCTGGAACTCACTCTGTAGACCAGGCTGGCCTCGAACTCAGAAATCCACCTGCCTCTGCCTCCCAAGTGCTGGGATTACAGGCGTGTGCCACCACGGCCCAGCGGAAAAATACTCTTTTAATACAGTTCTTATGGAACTGTCAAAACCCAAGGATCAGCTGGCACTGAGCCATTTCCTAGACAAAATGGAGGTGGTTCTTGGCTCTTCAGTTTTAAGCTCTTTGCTTCTTATTTAAAAAGTGTGTGTGTGTGTGTGTGTGTGTGTGTGTGTGCATGCATGAGTATACGCACATGCATGCAGAGGTCACAGGCTAGGTTAAGGTGTCATTCCTTAGTCATGTCCTACTCTCTTTGGGACAAGGCCTCTCATTGGCCTACATTTTGCAAAGCAGGCTAGGCTAGCTGGCCTGTGAGCTCCCCGGGGCCTGCATGTCACTCCCTCTCCAGCCCTGGGATTTCAGGTATGTGACAGGCTTCTCTGTTTTATGTGGATCCTGGGGATCTAGGCCCAGGCCTCGCACTGGCAAGGCAAATGCTTTACCCACCGAGTCGTCTTCCAAGTTCATCCTTTTATTCTGATGTTTTCACTTGCGCGTGTAATGCAGTTTTGTTATACACATCTTTTAAACAAACAGGGAATATAGATGGAAAGTGGATGCTACCCAATGTTCACAACATGAATTCTTTTTATCAACTGCTAATTGGATCATTGCATAACAGTGTAATTACTCTCTTTCATGCTGTCTGCTCCTTGAATAAGGAGACTCGATTATCATAATGAAAGTGTATTCAAATGACAGCATGAACTGGTTTCATCAGTTCCACCCATTGCATGGTAGTTAATTCTCGCTGGATTTTGTTTCAATTATTTTTACCATGTTTGGCCCAAGACTTTGAGGATTACTTTTGCTGCTTTTTTTTTTTTAATTGTACACTGGAGGATCTCTTACCTTGCTAGGCAGTTCAGTATGCTGCAATAAAATCCAAGAGATAGGGATGCAAAATTAAAATTAAAGATTAATGTCTAAGTTAATGAAAGACATTTTGCTTGGCTGTTGTTCATGGGATAAATGCATGCAGCTTGGTTTTAGCACCACGACTTTGTCAAAGAGAGAAAAATGTCTGAAAAGCAGACAGCCCTGAGTATGAGGGGAAAGAGAGAAAAATAATGTCTGAAAAGCACACAGCACTGGGTCTGAGGGGAGAGAGAGAAAAATAATGTCTGAAAAGCAGACAGCACTGGGTCTGAGGGGAAGAACGAAGTGGCCTAGATACTGAGACTCGGTCTTAGTTAATTTCTGTTGCTGGAATGTGACACCATGACCAAAGGCTTCCATATACAGGAGTTTATCTGGAGATTGCAATCTCAGAGGGGTAGAGTCCATGCCTTCCCGGTGAGGACCATGGCAGCAGGTAAGGAGGCATGGCACAGCACCTCACACTGAAACACAACTGCTGGGCAGCAAGAATTACTGGGAACAGAGGAAACTTTTAAAACCCCCAAACCCTCCATTTCTAGATCTCCTCTAACAAGGACATACCCCCTAATCGGTTCTATACAATTTCACCAACTAGAGATCAAATATTGAAACATTTGAGTCTATGGGGCCATTCCTATTCAAATCACCACAGACCCTGTCAAGAAAAACAACACGGGAAGAGGCAGGGATAGCAGGGGCATGAAAGCAGTCCTGGTTTTTGTTTTCAAACCATGATAGTTTTGATACCAGTGTCTAAGATAGATGGTAGTTTAATACTAACTTCTTTGTGCTTTGTTATAAACAACAACAACAACAAAGTACAACTATAAATGTTATTTAATTATAAAAACTCATTGATGGGGGCTGGAGAGATGGCTCAGTGGTTAAGACCACTGGGTACTTCTCCAGAGGACCTGGGCTCAATTCTCAGCACCAACATGATAGCTTACAACTGTCTATAACTCCAATTTCAGGGGATCTGATACTGATATGCAGGCAAAACACCAATGCACATAAACTAAAAATAGCTTAATTTAAAATATACTTATTGAAGATGATTGCTTTCCAAGCCCCAAATCAACATAATGAGAAAAAAAAAAACCAACTGCACAAACAAGTGAGGGTCATTCAGAGGCCTCAGTGAACAGTCAGCAGCTATTGAGAGTAGCGCCTTCACCACACTCGGTGGAAGGAGTTGTGTGGCTGTGGCAAAAAGCCACCCGTAGGTATTGAGCAATCCAGAGCCAGAATGAAATACAGTTTCTATTTATATGAGAGAAATGTGTGCTTGTGTGTGTGTGTGTGTGTGTGTGTGTGTGTGTGCATTCTCACATAATTATGCTTGTGTGGAGAAACTGTTTATAAAGTTGGATACAGCTTTATAGTGGTTGATTCTAGAACAGAAAGATAAAAGGTTGGGATTGGGAGACTTGTTTCTAAAAACTTTTTGTTTTTTGAACTTTTCAGTGATGTGTGCACAAGGTTTTAAAACTGTTACTTTTTTTTTTAATGGTAGTCCTGTATCAAAAAATTTAGGAAATGAAATGTTCTTTTCTATTGTGATCCTGTAACCAGCATCCCTTCCACTTGCACTATAGGCCCGGTATATAGGGAGGTCTAGGTGGGAACCTCAGGCCTTGGGTTCCAAGGACACCAGTTGGAGCTAGATGGAAGTGTTGTGGTAAATGGCCTTTCCAAGCCATTTACAAAAGACCAAGGACACAAATAACTCCTGTACCAGTGCAGGCTGTGGTACTGAGTGGCCTTACCAGAGTTGTTAAAAATGTAATGTCAAAGTAAAACTACTAGAAACTCAAGACTTACTTTAATATAAATCTAATTTAATGATATAATATGATATCAATTACTTATTTAAAATTTTTTATTTTTTTGTGTATGGATGTTTTGCTTGTGTGTGTGTCTGTGCACCATGTGTATGCGGTACTCAAGGAGGCCAGAAGAGGGCATCACATTCCCTGGAATTGGAATTACAGAAGGTTGTGAGCCACCATGTAGGTGCTGGGACTCTCACTAGGCTCTTCCTCTGAAAGAGCAACCTCTTAACAGCTGCTCCATCTCTCCAGTCCTCTGCCTATAACCTTTACGTTTCTTATCCTAAAAAGAGCTCATAATTAATAGTAATCGTGTTAGAATTAATAGACTGTAGATTTATTTGTTTATAGCTCCTCTGAGAATATTAAAACCAAAGCCAGTTTGTTTTTAATAGTCTCACTAGGTAGCCCAGGTTTGGCTTGAATTAATGATCTTTCTGCCTTAACCTTCTCACTATGACATGCCTGATTCTACTTTTTAATGACAATCATCATATTTTTTGGTTTGCATACTAAGCCAATGTATTGTAAGCATTCTCATAACCATCCACATTATAAGAACGGGCAAAGGAGAAATGAAACAAAGCAAGAGGAAGGGGCTAGTATTGTTCTTAGTGTCAGATCGCATTCTGAGCGTACTCTTAGAGAGGGCATTACGGGCTGAACTAACCAGATGCTTTGATTGTCACAGGCCGGGGAGCGTCATGTCAACCTTTGAAGACGCTGATACAGAAGAGACAGTCACTTGTCTCCAGATGACCATTTACCATCCTGGCCAGCTGCAAAGTGGGATATTTAAATCAATTAGGTTTTGCAACAAAGAGAAATTCCCTTCTATCGAAGTGGTAAAATTTGGACGGAATTCAAACATGTGCCAGTATACATTTCAGGACAAACAGGTTTCCCGAGTTCAGTTTGTTTTACAGCCGTTTAAACAGTTCAACAGCTCGGTTCTCTCCTTTGAAATAAAAAACATGAGCAAGAAGACCAGCTTGATGGTGGATAACCAGGAGCTCGGCTACCTCAATAAAATGGACCTGCCTTACAAGTGCATGCTCAGGTTCGGAGAGTATCAGTTCCTGTTGGAGAAGGAAGACGGAGAGTCGGTGGAATCTTTTGAGATGCAATTTGTCTTTTCTCCAAGACCACTCTTACAAGAAAACAACTGGCCAACACAGAATCCCATACCGGAGGATGGGGTGTATTCTTCCTATTTCACTCACAGAAGTTCTCCTTCAGAAATGGATGAGAACGAGCTGTGAAGAGGATCCAACCGGAGTCACATGAAGGATGAGGACATATGGGTAGACAGACACTCAAGAGACATCCTACCTCCACGTTTGTGAGCCTAGTGTAGCACGGATGTCCGCATGCTGACTTTTGTTTTGGTAATAGCATTTGGAAGTCTCTAGACTGTGTTAGTCATCAACTTAGCCAACTGTTTGAGTTTCGGCTCTACACAAAGAATTAAGTGTACATCTGTAAGGGTTGGTGCATAAGACACGTCGTCTGTGTAATCATGACATCATCCCCACGCTTTGTCTTGGTAGCAGCCATCTCTTGGCCTGGTCGCATCATTTCCTAGCAGCCTTTGTTTATCAGGTTTAGGGCTCAGGCAGAGCTGGTGTCTGCGGGCATGCTCCTGCTTGTAGAACCAGAATCCTGGAATGTGTTCTAGAGTGCTGAGTCACGGAGTCACTCATGGAAAGACTTGAGAAAGAGCCTCTTGATCTTCTTTCTATGGAACTGTAATGTTTATTCCTAAGACGGCAGTCTTGCTTTCCCATATGTAGGACCTGCAACTAGCATTTAAAGAACACTGAGATTAAAATTGTTTTCTTGCGAAATTGAAAGCGAATTTTATGTATCTTACAGATTTAAAAATGGCAGAAATCGAAATTTTTAACAGCCTCTTTGCATATGATTCAGTCGGAGCTCCGTTCCTCAGTTGAAGCTTTGAAACTTCTTAAAGGAAAATATCTGTTCTTAGGCTGCTCTGTAGAAGTCAGGACATGTGAATATTTATAATAAATGCTTAAATATTTCTATACTTTTAGTTTCACATGGAGTTGTATTTATTTAAAAGATTCTCATTCACTTCATTTTAGCTAGATTAAGAGGAATGTTAGTGAACATTATGTAAAGGAGAATGACAGCCATCAAGTTAAGGTAAACTCTAGCATTACCATGAAGGAAGGCTCCCTGTATAATATCGTCTGTAAGTGAAATTTCATGCTGTAACAGGAACAGGATTTTGGGGTGGGGGAGGGGTCAGGTGGGGGAAAGCTAGCCACATGCATATTTTATTTTTGTTTTTTCAATAATAGCTTGCAGGCCGGGTGTGGTGGCACACACCTGTAATCCTAGCACTCTGGAAGGCAGAGGTAGGCAGATTTCTGAGTTCGAGGCCAGCCTGGTCTACAGAGTGAGTTCCAGGACAGCCAGGGCTATAAAGAGAAACCCTGTCTCCAAAAACAAACAAACAAACAAACAAAACAATAATAGCTTGCTTTGAAGCTCAGACTGGCTTTGAACTTGGGATCCTCATGCATCAGCCCCCTGAATGCTAGTTTAATGTAACTAACTTTCTGCATCAACCCTTTGGAGTTATTTCTAATAAACGGTTTAGTCTGGTACCATGTGAAGGTAATCTGCAGTGTGTCTCTCGCGGCAGGCAGATCTCCAGCCAGTCACCCCTCGCCTGTAAAATGAGACACCAGCTGCTGCCCCAGTCCAAGGACTATTGCATAGGAACCACATTACGTCTGTGTGCTAAGTGCCCAGGTGACTATTTCATTTCCTGCCTGGTTTTCCTGCTGACTCCTGTGGCAAGCTGTTGTGTGTAGCTTTTCGCTACCCTCTCTGTGCTCTGGGAATCAGACTGCACTACCAGCCCCTCTCCCAGCTTCCCTTGAATCCATGGATAAAAGACACACACACACACACACACACACACACACACACACAGTTGTTCATTTTCAACTTGCCTTCTTGGCACAATCGCTGGGTGTGTGCTACTCTCTCCCGCCCGGAAAAGTGTGCCCTTATCATTACTCTTAGTTCTGCCCCGCCCACCTGCCCTAACTTTTAGTCAGTCAGTTGAATCTAGTCCCTGCTAAACATCTCTGGCCACCGACTGGCCTCTGAGTGGCCACAGCACACCACTTCTCCTGAGATCTTACATGGTTGCCTGGTTCTCCTTTCTCCAAAGCATGGCAAACTCCCCTCTCTCCTTCCTCCAAGGAACCGGAAGTCCCGCCTGTACCTTCCGCCCAGCGGGAGTCCAGGCGCCCATGGGCTACCCGACAGAACCTGTGGGTGTGTCATGACATAGCAAGGACAACTGAATGCTGCGGATAGAATTAAGGTTGCTCATTTGATGATCTCAAGATAAAGAGATCATCCTGGACTATCCCAGACTCGGGTAATAACAGGATCCTTAAAAGTAGGAGGGGAACCCATTGTTACCAGGAGGTTGCAGTGTGGCCGGGACTTGGCAGACTGGTATGGGCTTTGCACCTGGAGGAAGGAGGTCATGAACCAAGGAAAGCTGCAACATCTTGGGGACAGAAAATGTGCACAGACACCTACATGCTGGACACGCCATGGAAGCCTCAGCACGAATCTAAATCCCAGGGACTTTAGCCCAGTGACACCTGCCCTTGACTTCCACCCGCAGATCTTTTAAGTTTCTACATCTTTGTTGCAAATTACAGCAACTGTAATGATACAGTAGCAAAGAGAAAACAGACTCCCTCTTATGTAGGGTTATTGTCTTAGTGATTCTATCACTGTGGAGAGACATCAGGATCAAGGCTACTTATAAAAGGAAACATTTAATTGGGGAACTTGCGCACAGTTTAAGAGGGTGAATCCATGACCATCGCTGTGGGGCAGCAAGTAGTCAGGCATGGCGCTGGTGCAGCAGCTGCGAGTTCACATCCTGTCCCAAAGGTTGAAAGGGGAGAGAGGGAGCCCGGGACTGGCTTGGGTTTTTGAAACCTCAAAGCCCCTCCTCATCCCCACCCAGTGATGTATCTCCTCCATCAAGACAACACCTCCTAATCCTTCCTAAACAGTCAGTCCACCAACTGGGAGCCAGACACTCAGATATACTCGCCTATGAGGGCCCTTCTCATTCGACCCCCCAACCTGGCTGTCCTGGAACTCACTCTGTAGACCAGGCTGGCCTCGAACTCAGAAATCCGCCTGCTTCTGCCTCCCAAGTGCTGGGATTAAAGGCATGCGCCACCACGCCTGGCAAAAACTTTTTTTTTAATGCACTGTCATTTCTTGCCACTGTCAATCAATGGTCTCCATGACACCGCCCTCCTTTAGGGTCATAACTTCTCTTCTGATGTTAATATGCAAGCTAGAACAGGTAGCTTGTTAGAAGTGCCTGCAGTGTGAACCGTCTGGGGCAAAGGCTGCCCAGGAGTGCAAGAGGTGTATGAGAGTGTTCTGATTACAAATAACAAAACGTCTTCTGAGCTATGCAAGCACAGAGGGGGTTATTAACGGGGAGCTCAAGTGTCTCACAGAACAATAGGAAGGAACGCTGCAGGCTCCCCGTGAGATTGCATTGCCCAGGCTCATTCCTAGATGTGTGGTGGCACCATTCTCCACCCACACGGCTGCACACGTGGCCACCAGGAACTCCCAAGATTTTCGTGCATTAATCACTCAGAGAACCCGACCTTCCTCGTTCAGATCTTGGAAAGAGTAAGCTTGAATGAGATGCCCAAGCCTCCTCCAACCAATTCTCTGAAGGTAACACTATCGCGTTGTAAAACAGCTACCCCAACCCCATGCCAGAAGTGGGGTGACCACATAGGGGTGGGGGCGAAGCATTTTCTAGCAATTACAAATAAACTCTCTCCAGAGCAGAGTAGAAACAAGAACAAAAGAAAAGTGGTGTTCGATGCCGATGCTGTGTAGCTAAGTGAAAATTTCAGCACAGGTCTTAGGGGACTCTGCCTCTGGGAGTGGGTACCAAGCTTTTAAACGGGCACACCAGCTTGCTGCATGCTCTCGTAACAGTCATGGTTACAGCCACTGGCATTCTTTTCTTGGATCCGCAGCTTCATGACACGGCCATGCAATCCTTTGGGGGAAAGCTAAGTAATACGGCTTATCTGAGTTTTAAGTCTTTTGTTTTTAAAAATTATGTGTATAAGGATGCCCGAGGGTGGGTACGCGCTACAGTTATAAGAAGTTGTACGCTTCCAAGTATCCAAGTATGAATGCCTGGGACAAACTTGGGTCGTCTGCAAAAACAATTGTCAAGGTCCTCTTACCTGCTGAGTCATCTCTCCAGGCCCTGGCATAGGTAAAAAACTTTTTTTTTTTTTTTTTTTTTTTTTTTTTTTTTGAGACAGGGTTTCTCTGTGTAGTCCTGGCTGTCCTGGAACTCACTCTGTAGACCAGGCTGGCCTCGAACTCAGAAACCCACCTGCTTCTGCCTCCCAAGTGCTGGGATTAAAGGCATGCGCCACCACGCCCGGCAAAAACTTTTTTTTAAATTAGATTTATTTATGTGTGTGAAAAATTACACATGAGGAGTAGAGGTCAGAGGCCAACTCTTGAGAGCCAGTTTTCTCCTCCCGCATATAATTTCTATAACCACTTTCTATAAAATCCTATTTCTAAAGCAATGCCTGGGCTGAGAGGCAGAAGCTCTAACATGTTTGTTTCAGCGGGTGTAGAACGGGGTGTGTTCCCCACAAGCTGTACTTTAAAAAGTAATTTTCATGTGTCGATATGTTATCTACCTGTTACAGAAGACTTGCCATAACCTTACTGTCGGGAGGTGCTGTTGATAGTTTTGAGTAGCAGCTGCCTCTACGTTCTCTAAAGGTTCCATTGTTTCTTCTACCTAGAATTCGTCTAATTGCATCCTCGTTACTTGGGAATGTAGTAGGTGTGGACTGGGATTGGGACCATCGGTCTCCATGGCAAGTGGTGACTAAGGAGAGAGCCGTGCAAAGCGTGGCTGGGATTCGGCGAGCTTCTTTCCAGCTGGTCAGGAGGAGCTCCAGCATCCGGTTACTCATCGCTCTGCTATTCTGTCGACAGGAAAACCTTACTCTGCCTGCAACTCACCTGTCAAGCACTGGGTTGAAGATCAGGGGCTGTGGGGATTTGCCAGTGGCAAAGGTGGGTCAGTTCTGTTGCTGCTTTCATTTTCTTCTTGACGGAGAGCCACCTAGGAACTGGAGGTGAGTAGTCTGGCCTTTCCAGCTAGCGTCAGTGACGTCACTGCTCCAAAGATGGAAACCATGGTAACACAGAAAACTGCTGAGGTCAGACGGGTGTAAGCTGTGACAACGGAAGCCATTTTAGGCCTTTTTATGACGCCTGCCTCTCCCCGAGGAGGACAACGTTTATCCCCCCTCCCAAAGCCCAACCACAAAGCAAGGCGTGATTCCATCAGGGCTCATTCTGGGAGAGCCCGACTTGTCATGATCATAGGACAGTGACAGTAGGAGAGAGGCTGCAGGCAAGAGCATGGGTGGCCTTGAAGGAGTCGCACTGAGAAGAAGGTCTGCTCAGCCCAGCCTGGTTTCTGTTTCCATGGAGTCCTCAACGGGCATCCCGGTGGCCATGGAGATGGACCCCGTGCCCCTGTCCTTCTCCTCTTATATAGTCTAACTCTCCCTGCAGACACGGACAATAAGGGCATTGCAGACACTTGGTTAGGAGGAAGATCCCAAGACCCTCCCCAGCCCTTCCTCCACTGAAGGAAGTCCTTGTCAACAAGTCTAGCTGGGACGACCTTTTGTAGGAGGGCACAGATAATCTGACGATGAGT
The DNA here is from genome assembly GCA_964023405.1 of Apodemus agrarius. NCBI lineage: Eukaryota > Metazoa > Chordata > Mammalia > Rodentia > Muridae > Apodemus > Apodemus agrarius. The sequence goes on along the minus strand of OZ030007.1, from coordinate 33,752,216 downwards.
TTGGCTCAGAAGGGCTCACACTCACACACATGTATATATATATATATATATATATACACACACACACACACACACACACCTTTACATAAATGCACACACACTGCCGGGCAGTGGTGGTGCACACCTTTAATCCCAGCACTTGGGAGGCAGAGGCAGGCAGATTTCTGAGTTTGAGGCCAGCCTGGTCTACAGAGTGAGTTCCAGGACAGCCAGGGCTACACAGAGAAACCCTGTCTCGACAAAACCAAAAATAAAAATAAATAAATAAATGCACACACACACACACACACATACACACACACACACACACACACACATCTACACAGCTCTCTCTCTCTCTCTCTCTCTCTCTCTCTCACACACACACACACACACACACACACACACACACACACACAAATTGTAATTCAAATGGTATGGAAAAGTTTTATTCTGGAGCCAAGACTGAGTGACCATAGCCCGGAAACACAGATTTAGGTTATCCCAAATTCCATGCATCAACCTGGAAGCAGTCTTATGAAGTTTTTTTTATAGAAACAGAACAAGAAAAGTCATAGTGCATGCTTTTCAATGCACTGATGTAAACTTTAAGTGGGCCACTGCAGCACTGGGGAAACCTTGGCTGTAAGCCTCAACTGTGGTTCGATGACTTTTAACCTTTCGGTTAGTGGGAAATCAGGGTGTTGTTAATAGACTCCAAAAGGTGTTATCTGCAGTCAGGATGTTAGATTCTAACGTATGGGGAACAAAGATTCACTATGTAGCGAGCTAAAAAATAGCCCAAGATAAATAGGAATTAGTTTCTGGACCTACAGCATTCTCAATTCTAGAGTCATTGAAGTTTTTACAGGCAGTTTCTACCCAGGAATTACCCACAGATGATAGCCCTGCACAAAAACATCACTGCGCTATTTTAAAACCAGTTTTAAATCCCCAATAAGTGAATGAAACAAAATGAAGCCAAAGCTTCCCAAGCCTCACACGAGGCTCTGACCCAGTTTCTAGACGAAGCCTGAGGCTCAGTGTGGCCCATGAATCACACTGCCAGGGGTTATCCTCATTTCCCACAGATCCTGACGCTTTATTTTTGTTTTCCTTTTTTGGAAACTAAGGATTAAGGCAGTGCCTCCCACGTGACCTCCGCGAAGCTCAGCTGAGGTGTGGCGTGCAGCCCCTCCCCCTTCACCGTGTTCTGTGTTATATAAGGAGCAGCACCGAGCAACTGGGCCTCGTATCTAATGTTCTCTGTGTTAAAACAGCTCTCACCTCCATGGAGCTAAAAAGGAGGAATAAGTTTAATCCGTGAGCCAAATTTGAGTAACCATAGGCTAGGATTGCCCCCAAAGATGTTTCGTAGATGTGGATCCATGAGATTTTTATCAGTCAAAGAACAAAAAATTGGTGGGGCTAGTAGGTGGTGGTGGTGGTAGGTTATAGTCTTACCTTCTGGACTGGTAAAACTATTCTGCTAAGACTATATTTCCAAGGTTCTGATGGCCCTAAGAAGGGTGGGTGCGGCAGAGCTGTGGGCAGCAGAGGCTTTCAAAGGGACCACAGAGGACATAAGACAACTTAGCTCTGCAACATTCCCACTCCCCCAGGCATTAAGTTCTAATCGGCCAACCAGGCTCGTAGAATCCTCAGACCTCGGTGGCTTGGACGTTACTATGTTTAGGCGTCAGGGAAAGGGTCTTCAAATAAATGTGTAATTTTAACAAAGAGCTCATAGCAATCGTTTTCAAAATTCCATCTCGTTTCCCCTTTGAAGTTTGTTTAAGGATGTTAAGTATCATTTTGGTGAAGCGGTTTCTTTCACAGAATTTCTTAGAACTGGAGTTGCAGACAAGCGTGAGCTGCCATGTGGGTGCTGGGAATCGAACCTGGGTTCTCTGGAAAGGCAGCGAGCGTCTTAACCACTGAGCCATCTCGCCAGTCCTCAGTACGTTATCATGTTAGATGTTTGTTAATAAACGACGATTGGAGTATCTGTAAAGTAAAACGCAAAGTCTGTCCTCTGCTGGAATACAGTTATCCAATTTCTGAAAAAAAAAAAAAACAAAAAAAAAACAAGGGTACAATTACAAATTATATCATGTTAGAGGCGAACTACAGAATCTTCAGTAAGATCCCTCACATAGCCCTCCCCCACCCCCCTCCAGCTACCCCACTTCTCCGAGAGGAAAACTTTGTGACGATCGAGACTCTTCTTTCTTCTTCACAGCCCCCTTCATTTGTCGAACACACACCATCCACGCCATCCGTCAGTCTTATCGGTCCCTAAGGTCGCCCGTCCCCTTTACAAAGCTCCTGATGCTGGTAACCCTCCTCTCAAATCCTGAAGCTGCATTTCTAGGTGCCTTTTTACTACCTACCCCACACACAACAAGAGAAGCTGGGCTGGCCTCTCTGCCTATACTTCCCTCGGGGAACTCATCTACTACAACTTAAAATACCATCCACTTACTGTTATGGTCAGCGTCAACTTGACAGGGTCTAGAATCACCAAAGAGACAGGCCCTAGGGTACACCCACGAGGGATCATCTAGGTAGGGGAGGGAATCCATATGGTACTGTTCGAGGGGATGGGGTCTCAGCCTGCATAGACAGGACAAAGTTAGCTGAGGACCAGCCGTCATCCCTCTCTGCCTCCTGACTGTGGGCACGATGTATGGTCCATCTGCCTCAAACCTCTGTGGCCAAGATGTCCTTGCTACGGATTGAAGACTTGACTATGAGCCAGAATAAACCCTTTTGCCCTCAGGTTGCTTTTGTCAGGGTATTTAAAGGCAGCAACGAGACAAGAGACAAGAATGTATCTACCAAGAATCCTCAAACTTACAGCCACACCTCTTCCTTGAACGGCAGACATACGCAAACCTCTTGATACTGCCATGGAAATACTTAACTTTCCCAACAAGAATGGTCGCTTCACCGAATCTGTTCTTCCCGCTGCTCTGATTCAGTCAGTCAGAAGAAAAATGTGGTCAGGTAGAGCTGCAGCGGCGAGGCTGGCTGTCAGATAACCACGGGCTATCCAGACGGGAAACAATGAGTCCAGACAGCATTGGCAGAGCAAAGCAACTGGGGTCATTCTCTGGGATGCTTTGAAGATGTCACTAAACCAAGGAGGCCAAATGACAGGTGACAGAAGCAGAGCCGTAGAGTAGTGTGTGTGCTGTTGAGGGGCCACTGTGAACGGTGACCATGAAGACACACGGGTTGTCTCTGTCTGAATGGGGAGATGTCAGCTCTCTGCTTCACTGGGGTGATGGAGTCGGATGAAGACTGCCCCCTGGCGGAGGGGCAGGAGATCGATGGCCTGACAGTTCCTCTGAGGACTGACCACTTCCCCACATCCCGGGACAGACCCCAAGGCTTCCTGCCAGGGTCTGCTTCAGTACTGTTCTCCCAGTGTGGAATGTACAGGTGGGATGGGTTATCTGAGGCGGCCCTTGCTCTTATCCCAGTATTCAAATCCAACAGGAAACCCCTGTGATCCTCCCTGTAAGCTGGCTCTGACTCTCTGGCTATTGTAAACTTAAGCTGCACCCCACCCTCTGAGGGTAGGTAGTAAGCACGTGCTGCTTGCCATCAAAAGAGCTGGGCCCTGTTTAAGGGCTAAGTCAGTGTTCAGAAATACAAATCTGATCACTATGTGGCTTAAGCTTCCAACAAAATGTCAGGAGCATTCTGTTACACAGAAAAATTGTTTTTTCTTTTGCTCTTAACCATGGGCTGTAAAGTGTTCAGGAATCATACCTAACACTCCCCTGGCATCATCTCCTACAAGGTTTCCCTGCACCCATGATGCTTCAGTCCCTCAGTCTTTTTCTTCTGGAAACATTTCTTTTCCTGCCTCAAGGGCTTAGTTCATCTTCTTCTCATTGCCTAAAACATGCTCTACCAGGCTCTCGCACCCGCGCCATTAAAACCCAGACACGAAGCCCTCCTGACCTGTGGAGAGTTCACTCGGACTTGGTACCTGGCCCTATCGCTCTGTGTAACTGGCCTAACTGGCCAGTGTTTTCTTTTTAAACGTGTATGTTTGTGGTGGCCTGAATGAGAATGGCCTCCAGGCTCATGTGCTTGAGTACCTGGTCCCCCTCCCCCCCCCCCCAGCTGGTAGAACTGTCTGGAAGCATTGGACTGTGTAGCCTTGTTGAAGTGAATGAGATGTAAGTTCTCTGTGGTACTCGACCCCCCAATATACTTTCTCTTGTATAAACTGCCTTGGCCATGGTGTCCCTTCACAGTAATAGAAAACGGAGTGGGGACTGCTCCGGCAGGCCTGGCCGCCCTGCTTCTTGGAGGAACGTGGATTAGGAGTTGGAGTGCTGTTGAGCCGGGCCATCTAGGCGGGCCATCTAGGCGGGAGCTTGAGAGACAGAGCAGTGCTGAGTCCACTGGGGGCTGTGGGGACCCCAGCTCAAGAAGCACCGCAGGCCAACATTCAGCAGCTGGCAAGAGGCAGTTCTTGGCATATTTTGGCAAAGAATGTGGCTGCTTTTTGCCCTTGTTCCGGACTAATTGTTGCTGCTTGTGGCGAAGAGTTCCAGAGTAATTTCATTGTCACAGATTTCAAGACCCCTCATAAAGGCTTGCGTTGTGGTTCTCAGTGGTCCCCCTTATGCAGGTCTCAGCAAGACCAAAGGGCACAAAGGACACACAGACTGTACGTACAGTTTGAGGGAGAGAGAGCGATGTGAGGTCCATTAGCAGGCCAAAGCAGATGCTAGCGGTCAGGTTCCCCAGCTTCCCGGTCCCCAGTTACAGAGAGCGCCTGGCAATCCGCATCCCCTGCCCTAGTTAAAGCATCTTTATTATGTCTTATCTTCATAGCTGATTTAAGAAAATAATGAATAAGAGTCATACCACCTGCGCCATTATGAAGCAAGCAATGATGAGCAAACATTAAATGTAAAAATGTTTATTCACAATCCTTTAGAGGTTCCCATTCCTTCAGAAAATTCTTTATGAACAAAAAGCCAAGAAAATTACAACAGTAGCTTATGCCAAACCAAAAATATACATCTGATGTAATATAAACCTTAAAAAGCATCAACACAGGCAATGTGAATATAGAGTACCTTTAAATTATCTCCATGACACACCTACAATTTAAATTTTAAGATATAAATAATAGCATGACCTAATGCATATTTACATATCAAAGTATATTTATTTGTATGAGATTTAAAAATGACAAAATTACAGATGTCATCGTATAGCGATTCAAATATTGAAAGGGCCACAGAGGTTTTCACGTACAGCGAGAACTTTACTATTACTACCTGGACCTTCCTGTACTGTTGAAAGCATGCACCATCGCTGCTCGAAAGAGAAACACAGCAAGGGAGACAGAATACAGTGTGCTTGCCAAAGTGACACTCAGGCCTCAGCCAAACCGAGGACTGCAGCGAGGACACATCCCCAGCCCTGGCCTCCTCCTAAGATTCAGATACGGGTCGTCAATATGCCGACATATTAGTTCCATCCCACAAGTGCCCTGTACTACAAGGCAAAGGAAAGGGCAGTACAATCAATGGGACCTTTCGCATCATAAAGGATTGTGTGTACTCTGAAATACCCGTATTTTAGTATTTTCTTAAATCATTCACAGAATATGTTCTGTGTGAAAATCTTCCAAAGATCATTCATTGGAGATAGAGAATTTTTAAAAAATGAATGTGAAAACTTAAAATCACAATTCAAGGCCAATATAATGGTACATAAAGGGAAGTAAGAAAATTAAATATATATTCTTATGTATTAGTTTTAATTATGACCAACTCAAAGTGTCCAAACCCCGGCAGCACCTTTAATCCTGTCATCTCTTACTCAGATTGAGTGGCGCGGACGTGGGGTCCATGCGTGTGTGTGTGTGTGTGTGTGTGTGTGTGTGTGTGTGTGGCGCGCGCGATCTCCCATTACCACTGCATCCTAGACATGGAAAGTAGAGCGAGCACAGGGCGCTGCAGGAGGGTCTGCCCGCGGGGAGCCACCGTCCCTCTGCATGCCGCCTGCATGGGTGCTGAGGAGTAACAGAAGTACTTTTAGATTTAGTTCTATGATAGGATAGGCTTAGTAAAGCAATCAGAGTAAAACGAATACAGACTTAAGATGCAGAACTGCACCAGGTGAACAGAAGGCGTGAGTGTTTGATATGTCAGAATCACTGAGTCAGTCCTGGGGCGCAGGAGGCAGAGGCTAAGCTCACACCTGACCGAAGCACTCAGCTGTCCCTGCGCTCTTGCTCCTTCTAGGAAAACAAGCATTTGTCACGTGGTTCGTCACGCCTTAACCAAACGCCTTGGCATGCCACCTGTACATTCTAGTTGATTTTTAACATTTGGTAAGTAGGGTCACAGTTTCTTCCTATCAGGTCTGCTGATCTGCATCAGACTGCCTGGCGGCAGAGTCCGACAGCTCTAACACAGGGTTCACAAACCCGGCGTACTCAGAGTTGCCGTTGTCGTCCATCTCCGCACTGACAAAGTCGTTCTCCCACTCCAGCCCGTTGGAGTCGTCCGAGGCGGACGGCGGGTTGCTGCCCTTCTTGCCGCTGGACTTGAGCGCCGCCCGCAGGATGTCCTCCTCTGTCTTGGAACGCTCTCTCATGGGCAGCATCCTATTCATTCCTAGCATGTCAACAACATCGAAAGAAATCCCAGTAAGAATAAAGAGCTGTGTTAGACTCGCCAGCTAAGCCAGGGGTCCTGACATACACCTTGGGTCCCAGCACTCAGGCGGCTGAGGTACTGGGCTCTGAGTTTGAGGCCAGCCTGGTCTACAAAGAGTTCCAGGACATCTAAGGCTACCCAGAGAAACCCCGTCTGGAAAAACAAACAACATCAACAACAACTTGGCAGCTTAATACTATGATTGTTCTTGTTAGACTCTAAGGCTTGGTTTGTGAATTAACCTACAGAGCCAGCCCTGTGGAAGTCCTCCACACATCAGGCCTTTGAGAGAAAAACAAACAAAACCTTGCAACACTCATCTCCTGATAAGAAAAATATTCTGAAGGGCCACAAATCAAACACAACAGGGACCAGAGGTCACTGCTCCAGGCCTCAGATGGCCACCTGGTGTCTTTGCCAAGGTCCTTTCCCAGCAGACGACCGCTGCATTTCCTGGAGAAAGGCGAGGATTGCAGTGCAGAGATGACGTAGGCTTTCCGAGGACCCTGCCACTCTGCACTTAGTTCCAGTCCATTAGCCAGCCTGGGAGGCTAAGTACTGCACCATCACCCACTCCATTTAGAGTGCAGGGAACTGCAGCAGAGAGACGCACGGCCACCACGTCACAGAGCCATGACGCACAGCCTGAAACCCCAGGGCTCCCTGCGGCCTGGGCCAACCTCATGCTCAGCTACGCTCTATCCAAGGCAGAATTTTAATTTACCTAGTCTGGCCCCAAAGTCTGTATTCCTGTGATAGCTGGTTCTCAACTACAATGGAGTGCAGACGTTTCACAGTTCTAGATTTAATGCTGAGTATCAACTGTTAGTAACATACTCCTGAAAACATTACAAAGACTCAACTCAATAAAGTAAGTTATACTCGATGAGGGCACTATAAGAATAAGAGCCGGGGCTGGGGAAATGGACGGCTCGTCACCCATCGGTATGGTTGGTAAACTGCTCGTCACACCCAGGAAAACCACAGCGGCCATGCAGAGGCCTAGTGAGGTTGCAGTTATAATCTGAGCTGAAGAGGCAGAGACGGGCTCGGGCTCCGACAGCCAGCCTAGTAGGCAGTGAGCCTGGTTCCCAGAGACAGACAGACAGACAGCTCTAGAACACTTGAGGCTGACCCCCCCACACACACACATAATGTGCACACACATACATCTATACCACAGAGAAACTGTGTAGGCTGAGAATTCATATGCCTGCGCATTTGTATAGAACGGCGGACCTGTTTTCTTGGACTAAAATTTCTCTAAAGAGAACTATAATTGTCTATCAACCAAAAAGAAGGGTTTCAGTGGATTCTTTCCTCCACCCATGCTGGCTGAACAGTTTTGCTAATGAGCTGAGAGATGGCCAGGACAGTCTTACCTATGGGTATGGTTAGCACGTGCACACGACAGAGGAAGTCTGACTGGACTGGAGACTGGGATCCAGCCCTATACTAAGGTTAAGTGCAGGGCTGGGGGGACACCAGGAAGACTGAACACCCGATGTCGCCTGTCACAAAGCTAGTCAAGTCCCTGTCCATCTTTTAATTGATAAAACAAATTAGCAAGATTAAAGGATATCTAAGATCTATTTCATCACAATATCCTATCATTTGCTTAAAGCGTACTGGTTCTCTTTAAGTTCTGCACCCTATTCTTACATTGTGCATTTTTAACATGGAATTGTGTTGGAAACAAATCAATATTTCTTCTACAATCCTGAGCGTGTGTGTCATCCCTGTGCTGGGTGCCAACCATTTTCATTTTCCCTAGTTTTTTTTATTGTTTCTTTTTTCTGTGTTGCAGATCAAACCCAGGTCTCTGCACATGGTAGGCAAACCTTTAAGCTATATTACCTTCCCTAGCCTAATACATTGGCGTTAATAATACATTAGCACTTATTTTATATAACATGAAAAATGATCGTTTCTCTTCCCCCTCGGGGATGAACAACCATTGCTTAGAGAGTATGTAAGTACCACAGCTTAGAAGACCAACAGCTAAAATTCAACTTACACCTAAACAACAACTTCTGTTCTGCAAAAACCCTCAAGAATTAAATTGTTCATTTATAGTGAATCATACATTAGCTGACTTGACTTTAAACTGCTGAGAAGGAAGCAGTAATCCTTCAAGTAGAAAACATCATGAGTTAGGTTAGAAAACATATTTTAAAAATTATCATTTGCTTTCTTAATCTCAAAAAACATAAAAATTTAAGTACTTTTCTAAACAACTGATTATGAGATTATAAGTGTTAATTAATAAGTCATGGCTGGTATGATGGCTGAGCTGGTAAAGATGCTTACTGCCAAGGAGAACGGCCTGAGTTTAATCCCGAGGCCCACATCGTGGAAGGAGAGAACCAACGCTCTCATAGCTGTTCTCTGACCTCCGCACCTGTGGTGCGCACGCCATAAGCATGTGTTTACACATTCTCTCTCTCTCTCTCCCTCCCCCTCCCCTCCCCTCTCTCACCCTAAATATAAGAAGCAATAACTGTTAGCCAGGTGTTGAAGATCATGCCTTTAACCCTAGTACTCAGGAGACAGAGGCAGGTAGATCTCTGCGAGTTTGAGGCTAGCCTGGTCTACAGAGCAAGTTCCTGGACACCTAAGACTAGAAAAACTCCATTTAAAAAAAAAAGTCTGATTATGACTTTTCACAGGCTTGTAAGTACTCAATTTAAATACCATGAAACACAAGGCAGAAAATATTTTGACTACCAGAGGAATGTGACTCTCCAGGGAAACTGAGGCAGCATACCTTCCTCATCTTCCCATTCCAGGTCTAAGGAGGTGCTGTCATCATTCCCACTTGTTGATTTGGTTTTGGTCATTAGGTCACAGCTGCTTTCAGTATTTGGTGTCAGCACTGTGGCATCAGATGAGAGTCCTGGAACACACATCAAGTGAACTGAAATGTCACCCAACTCTGACCACAACAGTCATTTTCTTTTTTTAGGGAACAATTGTCTCTCTAAATCTTAACGTTCTTTCAAACTTCCAGAAATATAGTTCTTAATGTGGTGAAGAGTAACCTGAAACTGTACAGAGAATGTTTTAAAGACTTACTACTACTCCGAAAAACTTCGTACTGGGACTTTATATTTCTTAAGGAAGATTCAAAGTCATCTTCTGGTCCTGCACTGTAATAAAAGTGAATATTAAAAATGCATTAGTAATAGGTTCAAAAGAATGAGTCAGTGGTGGAGTTTCTGGATTGAAGCGTATTCTCCAAAATTGTAACTGTAGTACAATCAGAATATTCTGGTGAAATGGGTCATAATCTATTTAATGCTATCATGCCACTGCAGACTGACAAGCTGTGAAGCCAGCCCTCAGAGCCCAGCTCTACAAGAGCCCTAGACCAACAAGCATGAGCATGTTCTTCATTAAGGAAGACGAACAGCCAAGGGTATTGCCAACTTGCCTGCAGGAACCTAGTTACCACACCCCTTTCTACACGATGATGCTATCACCCCTACAAAGGCATCAGAGTCAGTTTGAATAAATGATCACTTACAGCTTAAAGAACCCAGTACTCTCAGTAGTCAGAGAAACTGTCCTGGAGGAAAGTGTAGAGTGCATACACAAGTGAGTGTATACACTCACACACATGTATTACACATACACACATATATGCTATATGTGTGTGTATATATCTATATCTATACACACACACACACACACACACACACACACACACATGTATGTATGTATGTATATAAAATTTTGTAAGCCACATACACACATGGGAACCCGGGGCCTTGAGCATGCGAATGCATTTACAAACATCTGCGGCAAACAGAGTCTGTCTGGAAACAACCCTTCTGCTACGGTGCGATGCGCGGAAAGGCGCGGCGCTCCTTACCTTTGATAGTCTCCACTGCTAGGGTGACAGCGCTGAGCAGCTCTCTGCTTTTCTTGCTTTGGAAACACAATGCAATACACAATCATTTTGATGTTAAGTTACTCTCTTATAAAATACCCATGCAATGCCAACATCCTTCTTTGCCTAGTTTCTAAAAACAAAAGGTTAGTATTATTCCACTGAAATAATTTTCCTTCATTACTGCTTCATCATCTACATCCTCTTATTTAAGGACAGGATTTTTCTCAGCTTATCAGTATGTGATGTTTTAGTGCTGAGAACATTCAGAGTTGTGGAGAGGATGTAAACGGATGTGTACTGGTGCCCTAACATTCTCATACTCCTAAGAACTCCCTGACGAGAAGGTAAGCCAACTGCTAGGTCACACTGCAGTCCTCTTTGCTGGAGTAAGGAGCAATCTGAGGATCTGAAAGCTGATCTCACTCAGGTACTTTAATGGCAATGGTTTGTTTTGGGGACTCAGCACAGGATTCTACAAGCTGTCCAAGCTGTGCTTTGAAGGTGGCTGGGTATTCCTGGCATGAGTATTAATTTCTGCTTCTCCCCATGCTGATTACAGATGGCTATTGCCCTGCCTTAGCAGACCCAGCTGCTATGAAAAGCAATGAACCAGCACCTGTCTATATCGTTGGGTCCATGTGTGATAGCAAATGATGTATTTCCAAAGCAAACATGGAGTCATGGAAAGAGGAACACAGAGAACCTAGATTACCCAAACGGACACATCAAATGGGGTGTTTTAATCCAGGGGTTCTCAACCTTAAGGCTGTGACCTTTTATACTGTTCCTCATGTTGTGGTGACCCCAATCATAAAATTATTTTTTTTTTTTTTTTTTTTTTTGTTTTTTTGTTTTTTGTTTTTGGAGACAGGGTTTCTCTGTATAGTTCCGGCTGTCCTGGAACTCACTCTGTAGACCAGGCTGGCCTCGAACTCAGAAATCCGCCTGCCTCTGCCTCCCAAGTGCTGGGATTAAAGGCGTGCGCCACCAACGCCCGGCTATAAAATTATTTTTGTTGCTATTTCAGAACTGTAATTTTGCTACTACTATGAATCGTAATGTCTGATATGCAGGGTATCTGATATGTGACCCTGTGAAAGGGTCATGTGATCTCTAAAGAGATCTTGGCCCACAGGCTGAGAGCCACTGTTTTAATCAAAGACATGGGAGAATTTATTATTGTAAAAAAGAATGCCTACGTTAAGAACAACAATTAGTTTCATAGAAAGTGACAGTCAACTATAAAGTTTTCCACTACTTAGGATGTACTATAAAAAGGCACTTCCCCATAAAGCATCTGCTGAAACCCACCCCCTCAGAAAGAGAGAGAAAGATAATAGTTCAGGTCGAAATCACAGAGACAGATCTTTTCAGGTCATCTGAATGTGGAGTCTTGTGCTACTGAACACTGGACCACTGCAGACGGCTGGCAAGTCCACCCACACGGGGGATCGTGGCTAAGCACCACTGCACCTCAGCTCTGGCTCTCCTGGGTCTCAGCACCGAGCTCTGCCCCTCAGCTTCCTCATCTGTAAGATAGGGGTTTCACACGCCACCTTCTCCTAAGACTGCTGTGCATTCTAAACTAAGGCCTTTCCCAGTAATGTTTCTGACACTTGGTTCTATAACAGCTGTTCTGACGCTGTTCCCGTTAGTTGTTACTTATGTGAAAATGCCATATTCCCATGTCATGGTAGGAGATGGCCAACTGTCTTCCCTGATAAATACTAAAGATTTCTCAACTAACACTTAATGTCTTAAACACTAAGAAACTGAAAATTATACACTACCCCTAGTGAGCCATAAAGCATATCACCTGTCTTATATTAAAAGTTCTTATTCTTACCATTTAAGAAACTGTTTTTAAGTCTTCATGAACATACACTAAAATACCTGAGAAATTATATTAAAGGCTAAGTTTGAAATATTTGTCCTCTACACTCAGTACTTTCCCCAAAAGAATTTGAACTTAGAACACTAGAATTCATCCTTAGGCTAAACAAGAATCAGCTCCTGCTAACCTAAAGCTACACTTACATACAGCATCAAGCACATGTTTATGTTACTTCTAGAAGATAAAGATCGGTTAATTTGCCTTTGGGATTGCAAGGAATATATGCATAAGTACGTCCTCTACTAAACATGAAGCCGTTGATTCTAGGAGAGAAGTCCCAACTCGGAATCGTCAGCGGAAACAAGGAGAGAAGGAGCCCTGGTGTGCGCTGGGGTCCGTCCCCCTCACCTCCAGGAGCTTTCGCTGCCTTGCTGCCCTGGCTGCTTCACGCTGGGCAGCGTAAAAAGCTTCTTCTTCTAGTCTTAACTTCTCCTCTTGTAAGGCTAACTGTACATGAACAAAACAATAAGGATTAACAGAAAGCAGAACCTGTCTAGCTAGCTGCCCTAAAAAACAGCTACTCTGATTATAAAACAAAACATAAATCACTGAAAATAACTGATATCTACGACACATATCAAAATTGGTATGTCTGTAGCTGCTCATTTTAAATTCTTTTATAAAATATCCCAGATGATAGGTAGATATTACTGGATTCTGTAGAAAACACGCTGACTTTCATTTTCAGGAATCATTTTAGTACTTGTCACCCGACAATAATGGCTTTGGCCCTCACAAATCAAAAGGCCTAGAATCCAAGGTTAATCACATCTCTGCTTTCCCCAGATTCTTGTCTATCTATACACATTTCTCAATTTTATTAGTATTCATTATTCAAAAACTGTTCTCTAATTTACGTTCTTACCATTCATAATAGCATACACAGAACCCTAGTGATAAGTTACTGCATTGTAAACCTAAGCTAACCTTAGCTTAAAACTGCATTTTAAATCAAGTATTAACTTCTTTTTTTCTTTAGATGACTTTTAGTTATAATGTGTAGATTAAATTAATATATTTGAAAATCGCAAATGTTAGTAAACATACTGTATTTTATTTTTACTTTAAAAAAATTCTTTCTGGTACTGTAGACAGACAGCACCTTTATTTTGAATTATGGTCTCACTATATAGTTTGGGCTGTCCTTAAGCTTGCTATGTTCCCCAGGCTAGCCCAAACTCACATGCTCCCTGCCTGCACCTCTCAAGTACTGGGAATTATAGGCACATACCACCATGCCCAGCTCAAAAGACTGCTTTTAAATGTAGAGTGGAATACAACTGATTGTCTTTAATTTAGTGATAGTGAAGCCATGACTACAGGCTATGCCCACAAATTTATGTAGAATTATAACTGGGCAACGTTCCTGGTGCGCTGAGAACCAATAAACCCAAAGACACATAAAAACCTAAACATGGTTCATCATGAAACACAGCAGTTGATTTAGGCTGACCCAGAAAAGGATTTGCTCTTGCTTGGCATGTCTGGAGTAAACCGAGAGCTGTATCTAGAGAGTACTCTACAATTGTCATGTGACGGCAATGAGCTCTTACTGGAAATCAAACGACTTATAGTAAGCCGAAACACGTCTTCAACCTTCAAATGGTTTTTCTCTGCATTTCATAAACAGGTCAGGGACTGTTGGCCACAGCTGAGCGCCCCGCCAACAGGGTTCACAACATGTGTCTGCAGTGGGGCAGGCCACTTACCTCCCTCTGGATTTTCCTATCCACATCTTTCTGCTTTTCAGCAATGGAATCATAATGCCTTTCTTGTAAGTCAACGATTTCTTCCTCAGTAAGTGGTCTAGAGAACACAGGGAGGGAGGGAACAGGAAAAAAACAAAACAAAACAAAAGCCCTTCTGATGAACCTGAGTCCAAATAAAACATTTCAAAAGTCAGGGGAATGCTGAAATTTTACTGCCAAAATATATACTAAAACAACAGACTGTAGCTTCAATGTTCCGTGGCACTGTAACGACACTGGTCTTCGTCAGTCTAAGGTGCTTTTCTAAGGTTCCTTTACAGACCGCCTACTCTGCACAGGCTCCACCTTACAGCGGAGCGGAACCTCAGGACGCGCCACTCTCTTCTCTGTCAGAACCCAGGCCTTCCCGTCAGCCTGGGCGCCCCAGCCTGCATCCTTCCCCATTCTATCCAATAAAGACAGTTATCTCCTGGCTTCCACTCAGGAGATGACGATCTCATATCAGATCTGAATTCCCTTCTCTTACACCTTCCCACACTCCTACCATTACACCAGTCACTCGGGCCGAGAGTCTTCCACTTTTAGTCCCTTCTGCTGTGGCTGCTAGAAAAAAATGCTGCAACAATTTGGCCCTCAGGCTCCAGCAACAGTCTCTGAACAGGTGACCACCTACACTAACCACTCTAACTTTACATGTCTTAGTTAAGCTTTTTTCTTAAGGGCAGCTCCATTTCACTTCGGTGCTTACATTCACCGTCTTCTTGCTTCCCTTCCTAAAGATGACCTACCATCGCTATCCTCATGATCCTTCAAGTCCATGGCCTGCACCTCCAGTACTTATAACATGCAGCTCCTCCATGTAAAGTACAGGCGGAGATCACACGGGAGGGAATGAGACGGACACGGGTTAGGACAAGCATGTGGTGGAGCTGGGTCTTAAATGCAGGTGGTCCAGCACCGGTCCCCATGCCCTTGTTCCAACTCAGTCCTCAGGCCTGGGCAGACATTAGCTGCCGTCACTCCAGTAACTGTGACCAGATGCTGCTAACACCGCCAACAATGTGGGCCCTCCTTACCTCAGCTTCATGAGCAGTCTGAGCTTCCTCCCCTCTAGCCTGGCCTGTGTCTGGACCTTCTCATTTGTCTTTTGCCTTCCTAAGTTCTCTGGTTCTTTGCCTCTATCACTTATCAGCCATTCTCAAAGTCCTCTTTTACTGTGTGCCTATTTGATTCACATGAGTCTTCCCCTTGCTCCAAGAACTCGACTGTATCAGGCCCCAATCCAGGTATGTGACCTGACCTGCTCTGAGGTGGGGGGACTGACCCTGGGACTTGGTGCATGCTAGGTAAGTGCCCTGCCACTGGGCAGTACAGGCGAATACTGCCGGCATTCAGGAAGATCAAAAGCTCCCAACCAGACTAAACTACATAGGAACTCTTGAGGCCAGGCTGATATTTTTATGTATATATATATATGTGTGTGTGTGTGTGTGTGTGTGTGTGTGTGTGTGTGTGTATATATGTATATATGTATATATATCAAAATCCCACCTCCAGGCAGCTACATCTCAGAACAAAGCAAAGTACAGCAGTGCAAACACTAACTTAGAACTTATTAAGCACTTATTTAAGTGCTTACTTAAAAAATTCTCATATATTTTAATCATATTCTTTCCCCTCTCATTGCCTCCCAGATTTTCCACATTCAATTTAATGTCCTTTCTCTCCTCCCCTGCTTAAAAAAAAAGAAAACCAATAAACAAAGCAAAACAAAAACAACAACAAAAAAGAAAATCAGTATAAAAAAAAGTCAAAAGAAAAGATAACAAAAGAAGCAGAGGTGTTTTGTGTTGGCCAACTACTCTGGGGCTTGGGGGCTGTCCGGGAGTGTGGTTGGTGTGTACCCAACAGCAACGGTCCATTGCAGAAAGCTGACTCTCACTTTCCTAGCAGGTATCAACTGTGAATAGCTTCTTGGTCAGGGGTGGAACTTTGTATCCACTTCGGCTTTTCAGGGATGGGTTTGGTCTGGTTTGAACCTGTGCAGAGACCCTAGACTTCACTGCGTTCATAACCTCCACTGAAAGCAAGGCACCGTTTCTGTCATTATCTGTGGTCTCCCAGCACTCCGTCTAGCACATTCTCTCACTCTTTATGGACACTGTCTATGTGTGAAGGTCTCGGCCTGAATAATACTTATTAACCAGCTCTTTAGAGATCAACCCAGGTATCATCTACCTAAAAGAGGTCCTTCTGGACACACCTCACCATACACACTGGGTCACAGGGATTCTCTAGGTCTACTAGTATGTTCTATAACAGCTGTTTTAATTGCCACCTCATATTGAAATCTAATTTCTAGTAACTTTCTCTCAGTAAGACACACTTTCTTCTAGAGACACAAGAGACAGACAGACACACACAGACATACATATACACACACACACACACACACACACACACACACACACACGAAGAAGAGGCAGGAGGTGGGGGATGGGGCAAGGATTTGACCACTGAGCCACAATCTCAGCCCCTGTCTTTTCTTTAAGGGTGTCCCACAAGCCGACAGTCAGTCCTCCGGAGTGTGCCTATCATGGCCTACTTCACCTGCTTCTGCAGCTCCAGTGCTGCCATTACAGATCTGCAATATCACACCAAGCTTGCGTGTGATTTTCAAGCCCAATATCCAACATAGTGCCTGGCACATGGACGGTTGCCCAATAAAGGCTTGCTAGACTAAAAAAAAAATAATGCAAGGACAATATACTAAAAAGAGGAAACAATTCCACGGACACTAGGAACTTATCTTTTAAAATTTTATGTGTATGGGTCTTCTGTGTACCACTTGCATACCTAGTGCCTCGGGAGGCCAGAAGAAAGTATTAGATTCCCTGGAACTGGAGTTCCAGAGGGTTGTAAACACCACAAGGTTGCTGAAACTCAAGTCTGGGTCCTCTGGAATAGTTGTCAGTGCTCTGAACTTCTGAGCCATCGCTTCAGCCCAGGCACTGTCTTTAGAGCTCAAGGGAAGACGCTTCTTTTCAAGCAGTTTATGCAACTGTAAATAAATTATATTACAAAGGGTCTAGTTTCTGCTGAAACTATAAAATGTTTTTATCTGAAGAATGTTTTAGAATGCCAAAAAGAAGAAAAGGGGGTAAAATAAATATAAAAAGAAACAGAGTTATCGATATTAAGTGGCTTTAAGAAAATTAAATGATTTATAACCTAGGCCAAAAGAAAAAAAAATTTGAGAAATTAATATACATCATTTTTTATTCAAAATACTGTTCTGGGAAATGTATTATTTGTTTTACTTTTATGTAAAGAGAAAAATTTGTTTCTGAAACATAAAGGGTTCAGTGTCTTGAAGACTCTGGAATTTGGCCCTGAAGAGCTCACCTCTGTGGAGAAGTGCTTTAAGCAAGAAGGTAAACAACTCAAACGCTTCAGGAAGTCTCTGAAACTGACCACGTCCACCAGGCCCCCTCCCTGCCAGAGTAGGAAAAACTGAGAGTCCTTCTCAGATAAGTCTTGCTGCAAAGAAGACTGAGAGCCACAGGAGGTGTTGGTCACCCAAGGCACCTGAAAAGGACAGGATCCACCCTTTGATCTCTCAGGCTGTGCAGTGCTCCAGCCTCCCAGCTTGTGGGCTGGCTGTCACCTGTGCTAGGGTGGCTCTGCTGATGCAGCTGTCTGCGTCATTTCTGCTCCTGTGTGTAACCCCTCACCCATAATCCTGTAAGCAACCCCAATAAAACTCATTGACGGTGGTGGCATCCACACTTCGGTCTGCCAGGGGAGTGAGCGGATGTGCGTGCTGCATCTCCCCAGGAAGTTTTGTCACACAACACTTACACATTTTGTTGTTTTGATAAACCTTACCTATGGCTGCTTCCTGGGCTCTCCCCCTGCACAAAAATTAAACAAGTAAAAGAATTTTCACTAGGTGAACTCACTATTTAAGGCAAGCCAAAGCAATTTTCATTTAATCAAAAATACTTTTTACTTAACTAATTCTGTCACAGTAAGCAAATCTCATTATTAAAAGGATTTGAGACAAACAAAATAAAATTCACTATTTTTCAAAGGCAAAAAGCTACATTATAGAACAAACATTTGTTGGCTATTAATTTTTTTTTTTTTAACAGATGTATGTTATGTAGCAAATGGACTCTTCCAGTTAGGATACACTAGACAACACACTGTGCCTTCCACATTTGTGGCTGATCTCCATTATTCAGACTTCAAAGCTTTAAAACATACACACTTGTTGAAGGGTTTTCGTAACCCTCCCCTGGAAGTCAGTACCTTTAGACTTTCTAGCCACTCGAAAGCACACAGAATAGCACGTAACTGAAGAGTTGGCCAAGGATGTAAGTTCCTAGCTGAGGTCCAACAGGCATCACTGTGCCCTGTGACACTGCTTACACCAAAGGAGTAGTCTTTGCCTTTGTAGCTTGTGTTTTGTGGTTTCAGTCTTTAAAATTAATCCTGAGCCACAGAGATTCTGCCTCCAGATAAAACAAAACACCCCAAATACGGCACGTAAGTGCTTTCTGGCGTTCCTAAGCACGGGAAGGTGTGCTATGTCTTGTACAGAGAAGACGCGGGGGTCTAAGTTTCAATAAAGCATGTTGACAGTGAGCTCGAGGTCAGCAAGCCAGCAGTCTACGCTAAGGACAGTTTCTAGAGAAAAATATCAAATAAGCCTAGGAATTATCAGACTATGAAGATGCTGTGGCCAGAGGTTTCAGGGATTGATATCTTAGTTTTGCTAGGAGGAAGGATTGCTCACAGCATTCATGGGATTCAGAAACATTAGAATCACAGTATGTACTGGGCTGGTGAGAGAGCTCAATGTGTATGACCAGTGTGGCTGCCGCAAAGTGACGTGGGTTTAGTCCCCAGCACCCACATCATGAGGCTCAGAGCTGCCTGTGCTCCCAGCTGGTCCACTGCCCTCCTCTGCTCTGTGAGAGTGAGCACTGCCCGCACGGTACATGCTCAAGAAGTATATGCAGCGAATGAAACTAAGAAATACATCTAAAAAGAAGAAAAAGAAATTAACTGCTTCAGTTTCTTTTATAAAATAATAAAATTCAGTAGTTGTTGCCCTGGTTTCTCCAAAGCAAGCCATAATTATTGTAAGACTAATTTGGGCTTTGAGTATTTCTTACACATTTAAACTACACATATCTGTCAGCTAGGATATATCACTAAGCCGGCAGTCGGAATCAAACTGTAAATGGCCCACATTCATGCCAGAAGTAGCGTCACAGAACAGGATGGTGTGTAAACTGACCACTGCAAGCAAGGCAGAGCAGAGGCTGGTTGGTAAGGGCTACTAGCCAAAAGCCGGAGCCAAGCCCTGAGGGCAAGCACCTCAGGGAAACATGAGCCTCGGCCGCTCTGAGGCGAGCTGCCGGGGCGGAGGGTGTGGCTGAGAAGCCTCAATTTTGACGGCGAAGGAGACGGAGGTGCTGCTGGGAAGGGAAGGAAGAAGGTTCCACTGAGCTGGTGCTGCTTCCCTGGGAAACCAAAGGCTGCGCCAGGCTCTGAACTGTCCTGGATGGTGTGCATGCCTTGCTTTTAGGTCACAAAAAGTGGTCCAACGAATGCAACAACTGGCAAGAACGGGAACCGAGTCAGATACTCACCTCATCACTCTCCACAAGATTCTCAAACTGAAAGGACAAAAGGACAACCATTAGGAGGGATGTGTTTCTATTGACACATTGGACAAGAAATATCACTCTTTTTTTAGCCTTAAAAATAATACAACTTTATATGCATAAGAGACCTATGAAGTTGAGTGCCCTTTATAGTTAGTATATTTGATACATTTTAGTCAGCAAAATGTCCAACCCAAGCGTACTTATGTATAAAATCATTTTTCTGTCTATCAGAATCCACATACCAAGCCATGCCTAATGGTCCAGATATGTAATCTCAGCTACCCTGAAGGGGGAAGCAGGATGATGCAAAGCTTAAGCCAGCCAGCCCCGACAACAGTGAGTTCAAGGTCAGTCCGAGACACTGTCTTAAAAATAAGTCAAGTAAGACGGAAGAGGATGTCAGTCAGTCTAACCTACCATTCCCGAGGCTCGCCCCCCAAAGCAACCAACAATATGCAAATACATAGTGATTTTCTTATATTTAGTTCATACTAAGGTAGGTCTAAATCTTTCTCCATTATCTTAAAAAAATAAATAAAACCAAGGAGCTGGGAGGACGGCTCTGTAGCTCAGAACACCTGTGGCTCTTGGAAAGGCCCCGGGTCTGGTTCCCAGCACCTGTACAGTGGCTCACAAAAGTCTGTAACTTGCTAGGAATCTGTCGCCCTTTCCTGGCCTATGTGGGCACTGCATACACAGTGCGCAGAGCAGGCAAACTCTCAGATGCGTGAAGTAAGGCATAAGAAAGAGAAAGGACTCTGGGTGTTTTGGGTCCTATCCAATGCTCAAGAACTCACCTCTATGGTCAAGTGTTCTCCTCTTGGGCATGTTCTAAAATACTTTGATCTAGGAAGAAAAACATAAGATGTTAAAATTCACAACTAAGTATAAAATTGAATTACAATTATGGCATAAATGTATTCTTACAACATACAACTGTAACTTCTCTAATATAGAGCACCTAGTATTTCTAAAATCAAACCAGATTTACTTAAGACTTTTACCTTCTACATATGTAAATAGTTTAGATTTTCAAACTTCATCTTAAGTTTAGCTAACTAACCAATCTTTTTATTGGCAGTAATGTTTACTTAAACTGTAATAATAATCTACACAAATATTACATAGAACAAAATACAGTGAGTTTAATTTTTAGTTTATTCTATTGTATCAAGTAAAATATCTTGTTAAAATGGAGGAACATATAATCAAATCTCATGCACTGTATGAAAATATCAATGAAATCCATTATTATTTATAACTAACAGTCAAAAAACCAGAAATCTCTTTAAAGGCATACAAAAGGCCATACTAAATGATATACAATGACTATGTCCTTGGGTTCTAAACATATGTAAAATATCACACCTCTGAAGGGATAATACATGCCGATGTGTGAAGAAGAGCAGCTACGGCAGCTCCTGCCTGTAACACCATTACCTAAAATGCTGAGACAGGAGGCTTGCTGGGAGTCTAAATCTGGCTTTGGCTCTGTTGCCTGGCCTCTAGATATGGGCCGTGTATTGTATAGAAGGCTTTATGCTCTTTTCTTATGCCTTCACAGATGGACCAAGGAAAGAGCTCATAAATGCCCCCTGTGACTGTTCTAAGGGGCAGGGCGGGGCGAACTTTCCCTCTTCCTTTGGTCATTCATCTGAAACTCAGATGCAGTTAAATGAGCACCTTCTTACCAAGTCTGCACCAACAACGTCATAAGCTCTGCTGCAATACCACGTTCATCCCAGACACGGCCAATTCTAATTCCGTTGCTACTGAGAGTACTGGGCATCTTTAAGACTCTCACTCGTGCAGTTCCCACTACAGGAGCCAAAATGAATAAAGGGACGAGCCCCGCATGGGAACTGCTTGGCTCTTGCAGTTCCTGGTTTGTCAGGTGTACTAGACAGAAAAGGCCTCTCTGAATGAGATCTCTGGAGTCAGGTCAGGTCTGATGCTTTGTACAGGTGCATGGAGGGGCTTAAAGAGTCAGTAAGAGAATGATGCATTATCACAACTAACAAATAAAAACAGCAAAGAAATTATAGTTGATATTTTTTCCTGTGACTGTGTTTTAGCTGACGGATATGACAGTTGATCTTCACTGTCAATAGACTGGGTTTAGAAGCACCTGCGATCTGTGGACAGCATTTCCCTAAAGAATTGATGGAAGGAAACCTACTTTTAGCCTCATTTCCTGTTACTGTGATAAAACACCCATAGAAAGCCCCTTCAGGGAGAAAGTTTGCTCTGTTTCAGGCCACAGCCCATCACTGTGGAGGAGCCGGGTGGCAGGAACTTGCAGCCCCTAGTCATAGCACCCGTGAAAGCAGACAGCAGAGAGGTCACTGGTGCCTGGTAGTGCTTTTCCCGCTCCTTCTCCTTCCCAGGGCGCAGCCATGAAATGCAGGTGCCCACAGGCAGTGCAGGTCTTCACACGATTACCACCACCTCTCACAAGCATACTCACAGACTAACCTAATCTAGACAACTTTTGGGGACTCCCTTCCCAGAGGAGTCTAGATTGGCCAGACTGTGTAAAGACCCGTCCCAGGCACCAGCGTCCTGAACAAAACAAAGGGAAGAAGGAAGAGTAGCAGAGAGCTGGGCTGCCAGGATGGGTCTGTCACCACGGGTCAGAGTGAGCCAAGGGCAGCCCTTCCGCTTTAATCTATGTATGGTGGGTAGTTTGATCAAACAAACACACCAATGTAACACACTGTTTTGTGCCACACAGGGTCTCTACTCTTCAGTTTTTCAAGCAAAACCAGAAACAAGTTGGATATTCTAGGGTTGTGTTCTGACAGGATTCGGGCTTCTGGTAGTCAACTGTTTCTCTACATATAACCATTACCCCTTGCTTGAACAGTGACTCTGATTAAACTCTCCTTGTGTAACTAGGCCTGCTGAGTGGTGTACGTAAAGGAGATGAACTTCAGCAATACTAAGATAATACAGGACGGCATCCCAAACAGTCAAAACCAGGGAAGTCCCCACTGCACCCCACTTCTGAGTCAGATGTCTCTGGCCCCTCTAGCCACAGATGCTTACAGTGAGAACCAGCATCTTGCCTGCCTGACAGGACAAACTATACATCCCTAGACTTCATTTGATTTGTTCAGAGTTCTCTGGAAACCAAACATAGATAATATCTTCCTGAGATCTGTAGGGCTTCACTTAAAAAAATTAGACTGGAATCTTATTCACAAAGAATATTTATTGGCTCCTACGGTAATAAGAGCATATTGATTGGTTAAAGTAAATATGCAATTTGGCAAACTCAGGCATCTTCTTTTTTTTTTTTTTTAAGAGAAGCTTTACTATGGGGTTTTCTAAAAACAAGTAGACATCAAAGTATATATAATTTAAAATGAATTATGGATGTCTTTATTTATTTAAACACTACTGGCGCCTCCTAGACCCTCAACAGACATGTGCGGTATTAAATTTGATCAGTTCTAGTTTGCCAACAATGACCCATATAAAAACTAGAGCTGTTCTCCAAGTTTTCCAAATGGAACATAGTTAGAAAGGCAAATGTTTTAAAGAACCATTTCAAGGATGTCTCCTTAGTATACAGGCAGTGTGTCAGTTCACAGAAGTGCCCATCAGTAAACACCCCATCACTTAAGCAAAGGAAGCACACCAAGATTCCAATCTTCATACTATGACTGCTAAAAATCTGACAAACTTGGGACATATATTTTTAGTATTTCCTATAAAAAGCTATCGTGACTTTCTAAACCTTTCTACTGATTCTCTGAATTTCATACCCTGCACCTCTCCCCACTCATCTCCTGGACTCCTTCTTTGTATCTGCCCTCCACCCTTGCAACCTCCCCCCAAAAGCAAATAAAAAATAAACATAAATATAAATAAAACACCAAACACCGTGGTTAGAAGTGAACGATTATGCAGCTGCAGTGTGCCCCGGAGTATACTCTCAGTCCACACATCTTTACCTGCAGACGATCACTGCAATGAGTCACTGGTCTGGTTCGAAGTCTGGATTCCGCTACACTATCAATACTGGATTCTCTCTGGGACTTCTCTCAAATATCCTGATGTTACCTGTGTCATGGAGATCCTGCAGAACCTGCCCCTTCGCATGCTCCAGCAGTTCATGGGCTAGCTGTTGGTTTGGGCCAACTCAAAGCCCTGGATCTAAGCTGGCCCTGACCCTCACCACTTACAGCGCTCGGGGAGGGCTGGT
Organism: Apodemus agrarius; assembly: GCA_964023405.1. Taxonomy (NCBI): domain Eukaryota; kingdom Metazoa; phylum Chordata; class Mammalia; order Rodentia; family Muridae; genus Apodemus; species Apodemus agrarius. Next base: position 33,728,147 of record OZ030007.1, on the reverse strand, counting down.
GGGTGGTGAAGGTGCTGGTGAGCTAGCTCTGAGGGTTAGGAGCAAGAGAGCCGGCCCAGCGCCTTGCTGGCTGCAGCACTTGGAACTGTCCTGACTTTTTATTTTCTACCTCATGATTCTATTCCAGAGTAAGGGGTGAAGCGTTTTCAGTCACCCAGGCTCCTAAGCCATCCATGGTTAAAGTACACATTGACCTTTTAGCATGGTTAGTAGCAGCCATTAACAATCACGGGGCAGCCTCACCGTTTCACTAGAGTATTCACGTTCATCAGCTTTCAGATTCTTTACAGATGTTTTTATAAGCCTTCAGCTCTATTCAGAACTTCCCTAGGGGATCAGATGATTTGTTGCTTTAAGAGGCCAACTAGCAAGCACTGTAGCAGCACAGAGGAGAATGGCAGTGGCTAGGATCACAGTGGGACGTGTCCTCTGAAGACAAGGCTGGCAGAATGTGCTAACAGGCAGGACAGCACTCAGGACCGGAACTGTCAGGGATGAGGAAGGTGCGGCCTGGAGATCAGCATCCACATGAAGCAAGAGTCTGCGTAAGAACCTCCTTAATGCTAAGTCAGCAACATAACACAAGGTCAGTCTAAAGTCCCCGTGGAGTGCTCTAGAGCAAGATGAGGAGAAGAGCTCCCACAGAGACACAGCCAGACTACGAGGGCATCCAGGCTTTGCCTCAAAGTACTGCTTATGAGCAGCTGCTTGCTCTCGATTCCAGACTACACGAAGTGTTTTTCTTTGGTCATCAACAAAGACAGTAATGTCAGCATTTCCCATTCCCATACTTCAACTTCATGTTCTGACCTGAACTTGTTTATGGATGCTAATAACCCTGTAAAAGGTTAATGCGGTGTTTTAATGGTGGATTGGTTAGGAGCTCAGATGACTGACAACCCCAGCCCTCAGGAACAGAGTGAAAAGATATATATAAAAATATATATCACATCACACATATATTCTTATAGTTTTAAAGGGGTTTATATCTAATTACTATGGGAGAACGGAACTGTTCTTGGGATGGTGGGACGGAGGGAGAGTGAGTTAAATTTTGCAAAGTTAGAAATAGACTAAAACCAAACAATCCCTAACAGATCAGTTACATTGGCATGCTGTTCCTTTGTTCCAAATCTACATCTTCTACCTTATTGGTCATTTCAAAGCCAAAGGACGTCCTTACCAAAAGACAATTACTATACACTCTCCAAGCAGCTGACTTCTCATCTTAAATTAAGGAATTATAACTTAATGTTCTATATTTGAACAAACATAGCCGAAGGTGAAAGCCTGGGACACGGAGAAACCATGTATGTAGTTGCCTAAAACACACTGCCTCATTTAAATAAGTCAAGCAAACTAATCACATGCAAAAGACCCTAGGCTTGCTTTACTCGGGTCTTCTGAGTCCTGTGTTTCACAAAGGTATGAGAATTGTTTTCTTAAATTTAAGAAAAAAAAATCAGTATTTCACTCACTTGATCTCCAGCTATGTGTGACATGAGCCAAGATAAGAGAGAGCGAGGTGTTAACATGGTAAGGAATAGAGTCACATTTACCAAGAACACAGACTAGGCCCTGAACTGAGCTAATTCTCTCAGAATTAATTAGAATTAATGTCTCAGAAATTTCCTTTCCTCAATACTTCTATGGCTACTGTTACTCTAGAAAGATCTCATATGTCCAGTGTGACACCAACTAGCACTTGAAATGCAACCAGTCTGAATCTGGAGGGCTATGAAATGTCAAATGAACTGGATTCTAAAGACAGTACAAAAGTAACTGACATATCTCCGTAACTAAGCTCGTCAGCATATTTGCATGACTAGATGTGACAAATGTTCAGATCTTCTTTGATTTGTCCTCTATGCTTAATCCATCAATTCTACACTGAAAACACTGCCACATATCCAGTACTAAGTGTTCAGCTTTGAGTCTAAACATGCTCATTTTATATGGAATGCCATCCCTGTAAGTGCTTTTGTGTGTAAGATGTGACTACATTTTCCATACCATTTCACCAAATACTGGTAGTAAATAGCTGACAACATTCAAAGAGAGCCTGGTCTAAGGATTTGAGTCATACTACTGTCTACAGATTGCCATCGTACTGGCTAGAACTACTACTGCCAGCACATAAGTGGGTCAGATTGTACAGAAGTCCCTGAATCGACAAGCTCTGATATTTTTCTATCATGCTTATAAGGGGAGCCTTTGCATTCTCTGCCTGTGTGTTTATAGAATGTAAGAACAGATACTCAGTTATTTTGGAGGAGATGGTGTTTCTTTGATATAGATTTTTCAAACAGTAGGATTAAGAGAAAGAAAAGACACACACACACTTAAGAAAGTAGGTAAAGGCCAAGCTACTCACCGTCAAATTAACTTCATTTATGATAATGCACCAGAACCATTAGACACCCCCAAGTTCAGAGAGTCTTGGAGGTATGAGTTTGTAAGCAGCAACAACAGAAGAGGCAACAGTGAGTGTCAGGAGGCACCCAGGTCCCACCCACAGCAAAAACTAACACAACAATGGCTTCTTACTCCTGACCAGACACTGCTGCCACCTTAGGTAGTTGAACCAGGGAAAGAAAAAAGAGGGGAAGGGGCTGGAGGAGGGAGGAGTCTCTGAAAATGACAAATGCTTTCTCAGTCCCTCTAACTACTGCATTCTTCCGGCTCGGCAGGAGGCAGATCCCTTGTTAATGAAGACAACTGTGCTCTACCTGTCTCCTGCTGTCTAGCTTTGTACAGACACTTCAGTCTTATTACTGAAGTTATGGCCTAAGACAAACTCATTACCTTGTTCACAAAGTATGGAATTACCCTGTTAGGTTAACTCTGGCACTGCTTCCATTTCTACTGTACCTAATTTGTGGTAATGAAGTGAACACGAGGCAGAGCCTCCCATGGCCACAGTAGTGTTTTCCATTCAGCTGAGGTTTAAAAAGAGACACTGCAGTTTTAAACATCTATTACTTATTCCTAGTTTCTTATATTTCCAATGCTATCACTAAGGGAATTAAAAAATATATATACATTCTATTTGCTACAGGCACATAGGGTTATAATGAAGTTCTTGTACAAATACCCAACATTTAACATTAATAAGTTGGAAAAGCACCTTGGCAGTACTTAGAAAGTGGAGCAATGAAAATCCCTTATCGGTAAAAGTATAAATTGGCATAAACTTGGAAAACTTTTATATATTTTAGTACTGATGAAGATGTGCATAAGCTATGAACCTGTAATTCCAGTCCCAGGAATCTCTTGTACAGGTGTAGAAAGGGATATTATTAGAATGCCTATTAATGGTAACAGAAGAAAGAAAGAAAGAAAGAAAGAAAGAAAGAAAGAAAGAAAGAAAGAAATTAAGAACACAACCACCCTTGGAGTAACAGAAATGCCCATCAATAAAGTAATAGATAAATTATGGTATATTAATACAATATAATGCACACAGGAAACGAAATGAGTGGGTGATCAAGTAGGAAATGAGAGTTTGGGACCAACTGTTTAAAATCACTAAAAGAAAAGAAAAGTGCATATTGACTAATATTTACTGTATTTAAAGTAATAACTGAGGAACATGAATACAATTCTTCTCTTAAATCTAGCTGGGTATGACAGCATAAAAGCATAAAAGCTTGTTCAAGTGCCAGGAAGCACAAGGGTCTGAGGGAGCTTCAAGGGGAAGATGCAGAGTAAATGCATGCATAATGCGTGTAATCATCTTGAGGCTATTGAGGCTATGGATAAAGCCGTGATAGCCAGGATTAGGGTGCTGTCACCTACCGCCTCGGATAAACAAATACTTAGCAGATAAAAAAGAATCTGCTCTAGGAGAAGGATTAGACGATGAGATGTGGGGACGCAGTCAGAATTGAACGGTGCTACAGTGTGCGAGAGTGGGCAGCACACAATGTAAACCTGGCAAACCAAAGATGCAAGGGGAAAAAATGGGGCTGTGAGACGCTAGCGGAGGCCTCAGGAAACACAGCAGGGTCACACAGATGAGCTGTGACAAAAATTAGGGTCACATCATATGTACATTCAACTTTCACCAACTCAGGCATTTGCTCTAGGAAAAAGGGAGGGGAAAAGTAACGGAGAAATCTAACACTATGCTAACTAAATGCACCCAGCACAAGGTGTAATAACAGTGATTAACTAGAAAAAACACAAGTGCATTTCCCGCCTTAGCTTGGAACTCTCCAAAGTCCAGAGTCATCCTGGATGATTTATAGACAATCCCTGAATCCTCCAGGACTGTCTCAGCATGAGACAGATTCCTGCATATTTACTATACTACTAAAATGTGGGTGTGGTTCAACAAGGAGAAAGAGAGAGAGGGGGGAGGGGGAGGGGGGAGAGGGGGAGAGAGAGAGATAGAGATGGAGAAGCAGAGAAAAGGCTGTGGTTGGTGCATGGAACATTAACACAAGAATTTAGAGTAAGAAATGGGGATGCCTGCAAACTTACTACCTTGTTATCAAGATAGATACTACAGTAAATGTAAATCTTGTTGACATAATCCCTAAAGAAATAGAAGCAGTCATTAATAGTCTCCCAACCAAAAACAGCCTAGGACCAGATGGATTTAGTGGAGAATTCTATCAGACCTTCAAAGAAGACCTAATACCAATACTCTTCAAACTATTCCACAAAATAGAAACGGAAGGAACACTACCCAATTCGTTCTATGAAGTCACAATTATGCTTATACTTAAACCACACAAAGACCAAAGAAAGAGAACTTCAGACCAATTTCCCTTATGAACACTGATGCAAAAATGCTCAATAAAATCCTTGCCAATTGAATCCAAGAACACACCAAAAATGATCATCCACCAAGATTAAGTAGACTTCATCCCAGGGATGCAGGGATGGTTCAATATACAGAAATCCATCAACGTACTCCACTACATAAACAAACTCAAAGGAAAAAAAAACCACATGATCATTTCATTAGATGCTGTAAAGCATTTGACAAAATTCTTTTTTTTTTTTTTTTTTTTTTTTTTTTCGAGACAGGGTTTCTCTGTTTAGCCCTGGCTGTCCTGGAACTCACTCTGTAGACCAGGCTGGCCTCGAACTCAGAAATCCGACTGCCTCTGCCTCCCAAGTGCTGGGATTACAGGCGTGCGCCACCACGCCCGGCGACAAAATTCTTTTAACTTCATGTTAAAAATCTTGGAAAGATCAGGAATTCAAGGCCCATACCTAAACATAGTAAAAGCAATATAGAGCAAACCAATTGACAACATCAAACTAAATGGAGAGAGACTTGAAGCACTCCCACTAAAATCAGGGACTAGACAAGGCTACCCTCTCTTTCCCTATCTATTCAATATAGTACTTGAAGTTCTAGCCAGAGCAATTAGACAAGCATATGATAGTATACTTAAATGACCCCAAAAATTCCACCAGAGAACTCCTAAAGCTGATAAACAACTCCAGCAAAGTGGCTGGATATAAAATTAACTCAAACAAATCTTTTGAGTTAATTTTATAACCAGCTACTCTATTTAAATTAAATTACTTAGTTAATTTTATATCCAGCCTTCCTCTACTTAAAGAATAAACTGGCTGAGAAAGAAATTAGGGAAGCAACACCCTTCACAATAGTCACAAATAATATAAAATACCTTGGTGTGACTCTAATCAAGTAAGTGAAAGATCTGTATGACAAGAACTTCAAATCTCTGAAGAAAGAAATCGAAGATCTCAGAAGATGGAAAAGATCTCCCATGCTCACGGATTGGCAGGATTAATATAGTGAAAAAGGCCATCTTATCAAAAGCAATCTACAGATTCAATGCAATCCCCATTGAAATTCCAAATCAATTCTTCATAGAATTTTTTAGAAAAAAGGAATTTGCATAACAAATGCAAATTTGGAATAACAAAAAACCCAGGATAGCTAAAACTATTCTCAACAATAAAACAACTGGCGGAATCACCATCCCTGACCTCAAGCTGTATTACAGAGCAATAGAGTATTGGTAAAGAGAGAGGCAGGAAGATCAATGGAATAGAATTGAAATGAACCCACACACCTATAGTCAGCTGATATTTGACAAAGGAGCTAAAACCATCCAGTGGAAAAAAGACAGCATTTTTAACAAATGGTCATGTAGAAAAATGAAAGTCGACCCTTTTTTATCTCTTTGTACAAAGCTCAAATCCAAGTGGATCAAGGACCTCCACATAAAACTAGATACACTGAAACTTACAGATGAGAAAGTGGGGAAGAGCCCTGAACACATGGGCAAAGGGGAAAATTTCCTAAACAGAACACCAATGGGCTTATGCTCAAGATTGATCAAGAATCGACAAATGGGAGCCATAAAATAGCAAAGCTTCTGTAAGGCAAAGGACACTGTCAATAGGACAAAATGGCAACCAAACAACAGATTGGGAAAAGACTTTACCAATCCTACATCCAATAGAGAGTTAATATCCAATATATAAAAAGAACTCAAGAAGTTAGACTCCAGAGAGCCAAATAACCCTATTAAAAAATGGGGTACAGAGATAAAGAATTTTCAACTGAGGAACATCGAATGGCTGAGAAGCACCTAAAGAAATGTTCAGCATCCTTAGTTATCAGGGAAATGAAAATAAAAACAACCCTGAGATTCCACCTCACACCAGTCAGAATAGCTAAGATCAAAAACTCAGGTGACAGTAGATGCTGGAGAGGATGTGAAGAAATCCATTGCTGGCGGGACTGCAAGCTGGTACAACCAATCTGGAAATCAATTTGGTGGCTCCTCAGAAAACTGGACATAGTACTACATGAGGACTCAGCTATACCACTCTTGGGCATATATACCCAGAAGATGCTCCAACATGTAATAAGGACACATGTTCCACTATTCATAGAATCCTTATTTATAATAGCCAAAAGCTGGAAACAACCCAGATGTCCTTTAACAGAGGAATGGATACAGAAAATGTGGTATATTTACACAATGGAGTACTACTCAGCTATTAAAAATGATGAATTCATGAAATTCTTAGGCAAATGGATAGAACTATAAAATATCCTGAATGAGGTAACCCAATCACAAAAGAACATATGTGGTATCTACTCACTGATAAGTGGATATTAGCCCAGAAGCTTGGAATACCCAAGACACATTTCACAGACCACATGAAGCTCAAAAAGAAGGAAGACCAAAGTGGGGGTGCTTTAGTTCCTCTGAGAAAGGGACCAAAATACTCACAGGAGCAATTATGGAGACAAAGTGTAGAAGAGAGACTGAAGGAAAGGCCATCCAAAGACTGTCCTACCTGGGGATTCATCTCATATACAGTCACCAAACCCTGACACTATTGTGGAAGCCAAGAAATGCTTGCTGACAGGAGCCTGTTATGGCTGTCTCCTGAGAGGCCCTGCCAGAGCCTGACAAACACAGAGGTGGATGCTCGAAGCCAACCATTGGACTGAGCGGGGTCCCGTATGGAGGAGCTAGAGAAAGGACTGAAGGAGCTGAAGGGGTTTGCAGCCTCATAGGAAGAACAATATCAACCAACCAGCTCCCCCCTCTCCCAGTTCCCAGGGACTAAGACATCAACCAAGGGGTACACATGGCTCCAGCTGCATATGTAGCAGAGGATTGCCTTGTCAGGCATCAATGGGAAGAGAGGTCCTAGGTTCTATGAAGGTTGATAGATGCCCCTGTGTAGATGGCGGGTGGGGGGGTGGGAAGCAGAGTGGGTGGAGAAACACCCTCATAGAAACAGGGGAAGGGAGAATGGGATAGGGGGTTTTGGGAGAGGAGAAATCTGGAAAGGGGATAACATTTGAAATGTAAATAAAGAAAATATCCAATTTTAAAAAACACAAAAAAAGAACACAAATATCCATTTTACACATTTTCAACATAAAATGTTAATTGATTAACATTTAAATATTTGCCAAAAAAATCTTGACAGAAAAATGTGGTTTTTAGCCCACTATGAAACTCAAAACTAAATTAGTATTGTTCTTTTTCAACATGTTTTATATCATACCTGGTGAGATCCAGTATGACAATCCTTCATATTTTCTTGGATATTATAAATAAATGATGAGCAACCAAGGTAAATGGTTCCAAAATCCACAAAAAATTAAAACCTTCCAAGACAGCCCCACCCTCACACAGAGGCAGGTCAGCCTCCCAAGACAGCCCCACCCTCACACAGAAGGTAGGTCAGCCTCCCAAGACAGCCCCACCCTCACACAGAAGGCAGGTCAGCCTCCCAAGACAGCCCCACCCTCACACAGAGGCAGGTCAGCCTCCCAAGACAGCCTCCCACCCTCACACAGAGGCAGGTCAGCCTCCCAAGACAGCCTCCCACCCTCACACAGAGGCAGGTCAGCCTCCCAAGACAGCCTCCCACCCTCACACAGAAGGCAGGTCAGCCTCCCAAGACAGCCCCACCCTCACACAGAGGCGGGTCAGCCTCCCAAGACAGCCTCCCACCCTCACACAGAGGCAGGTCAGCCTCCCAAGACAGCCCCACCCTCACACAGAGGCAGGTCAGCCTCCCAAGACAGCCCCACCCTCACACAGAGGCAGGTCAGCCTCCCAAGACAGCCCCACCCTCACACAGAGGCAGGTCAGCCTCCCAAGACAGCCTCCCACCCTCACACAGAGGCAGGTCAGCCTCCCAAGACAGCCTCCCACCCTCACACAGAAGGCAGGTCAGCCTCCCAAGACAGCCCCACCCTCACACAGAAGGCAGGTCAGCCTCCCAAGACAGCCCCACCCTCACACAGAGGCAGGTCAGCCTCCCAAGACAGCCCCACCCTCACACAGAGGCAGGTCAGCCTCCCAAGACAGCCTCCCACCCTCACACAGAGGCAGGTCAGCCTCCCAAGACAGCCTCCCACCCTCACACAGAAGGCAGGTCAGCCTCCCAAGACAGCCCCACCCTCACACAGAAGGCAGGTCAGCCTCCCAAGACATCCTCCCACCCTCACACAGAAGGCAGGTCAGCCTCCCAAGACAGCCCCACCCTCACACAGAGGTAGGTCAGCCTCCCAAGACAGCCCCACCCTCACACAGAAGGCAGGTCAGGCTATGAATCGGATGCCTGGCAAAGGCAATCAGGAGAGGACTGCAGGGTGGTTCTCCACCTGAGAGCAAGCATCTCAGTGCAGGGTTACCCACCTGAATCCCAAGGGATAAGATGACGTCAGCACAGTATGTCACGCCTGCGGGAACAGGTCCAGTCCTCTACCTCACTGCCTGAGCTGCCGCCCAGGCTATCTTGTGCCCAGGTCCTGGAACTCAAATCACTGGCTTTTCTCAGTCACAAGTGCACACAGCAGACTGTGGAGCCAATCCCTCATCACACAGGTCATTCTCTATCTACCACTGCAGCTATTGGATGGTAAATGATGCCTTTCTACTGGTTAGGTATCTCTGCAGGCCAGTATAGAACTGGTAATATAAAGAAAAAATAGCTACGACTGACAGTGCCTTCTGACTGATGAGTTTTAGACTGGATATTCAGAAAGTTATTTTATGCCTTGTAAGAACAGTGGAGACATATCTTCCCTCTGTCAAAGCAAAGACAGAAAAGACAAGCTAAGCAAGCAAGCAAACAAACACAGCCACTGCCTTTTGAGGCGAGCCTGCTCTAGAGCAAACTAGTAAGGAAGAGGGAGGAGCTCAGGCCTGAGCTCCCATTCACCTCTCACTTGTGCAGCACCTGACACCACCATCACCTCCTGGTGGAGAGTGACACATGGGCCCTCTTTTCTTACGTGAACCGAGTCTTCTCTTTTTCTTCCTTCCCTAAGCTAAACAATGGGCAAAGCAATGTATTAATATTTAGAAATGAAAGTCAATAAAAATTAATCTTACAATCAAATGGGGTAGATGCAAAGGTTGTTTTAATCTCTGGAGAGGAGGAGTCAGCCCATGCCCAAATCTGGGAAAGGGTAGTTCAGAAGTATCAGAGCCCAAGAGCCAGGCCTGGGAAAGTGTTAAGACCTAACAGATTTAAGAAACTCTAGTCACAGAATCAACAAATCCTTGCATCTCTCCGTCCTAGGAACTTAATTAACTGGGCACTCGACAGAAGCCCGAATCAGCACCGACAGGACCGAGGCGTGCACTCCGAAGCCAAGCTGGGAGGTGGAGCTCAGGAGAGCAGACTGTCTGCAGTGTGTGAGCTCTTATTTCTGGAGGGCTGGTGATGCTTCAGGAAAAATGTGGAAAGTAATTCTTGAATTGCCAGCGGGAAAGATGAGAAAGTGGGTGTTACTAAAGTGAAGACAAGGAAGAAATAAGACTCAGAGAAGAACACAACAGAGACAAGACAAGAAAAAACAGGAAGAAATACATAATGCAGAATCTGGAAAGATACAGATATCTAGAAGGATACATATTTTGGCCTTTATCCTAGAGATATCCTAGGGTTGGCACTAAAGTGATGACTCTATAGGCCAATTTGAGGTAGGAAATTCCTCAGTGGAGATTCTCTCTTCTCAGGTGTCCTGTTGACAAAACACCCTAACCAGCACAGATGTGGAGGTAGTGAAGACACAGAGGTAACACTGAAAGGGTCTGAGAATGTGGATTTGGAGGGAAGGACAATGGCCCTCCTGCCCACAGTTAAGGGGACTACAGACTGACCTTCTATGACGAAGGTAGGAAACAAAAGTCAAAATGATTAGGAAGTAATCACTTCCTCTGAAAACACAGACAGTGCACAGCCTCACGAGGCCTGTCACACAGACAGTGCACAGCCTCACAAGGCCTGTATAGTGTAGTTCTAGAAAGCTCAGCTCCTATGACACGCACGGCCTCATGAGGCTTGTTAATTGAGTCAGGGTCCAGTGGCTGAGCCATTCATAAGGTCTTCACCAAGAGGATCCAGGACACAAAGGGTAACCGGATGCTTATCTACAGAATAAAGAGCTGCAGGCGCTTACCAGTTAAAGATAAGGACTCCGGTTGCAGAGGGACTTTGACTGCAATCCCAGCCCTGTTATCTCAGGCAAGTTAAACTTTCAAGCTTTGGTTTTCCATCTACAACACATGTACGAGTTGAACACCATTAATCTAAAAGTTCAAAATCCAAAAAGCCCCATGCTCTGAAAGCTGTTGTGAGCCGACATGAGGCCACAACGTGGGAATTCCATACTTGGCTTCACAGGACAGGAAGACACTCAGATTGCAGGAGAGTTCGAGACCAGCCTGGATAAAACAGTGAGATGCTTATGTTACCTAGAGCAAACAGTGAAACGCCATAGGCAGACTAAAAAGCCTCTATAAAATCATTTTCAAGTGTACAAGATGTGTATGAAATACAAATTAGTTTTATGCTTTAACTTGGGTCCATGTCTACGAGTGTTGTCTATAGAAATACTCCAAAATTCTAGTTAAAATAAGAAACTGGTTTCATGTATTTTGGATAGAGAACTAAATTTTCAATAGCACTTATTACTTGACAGTGGTGTGCAAAAGAATAAATGAGTTAACATAGTATTTAGAATACTGCCCAGCATACAGGAAGTAGGTAAATACTGACAAGCACTAAAGCCATTTTCTCTAAGAAAGGAAAAGATCATCACTGTAAGAAGCTATTACCTAGAAGCAAGTCTGCTGCTAGAATCCAAGGGGCTGACACCTGCCAAATAGAGCACTCCAACATGATCACACCTGTGAGTGACACTACACCTCAACCGAAGCAGGATGGGCAATTTTACAGCAATCTACAGATGGCAACGTAACTACAGCGCGACCAGGACTCCTGAGAACCCACCTAAGAACAAACACCTCGCAGGGCTGGGGATGCACCTCGGTTGGAGAGTGCATCCTTAAAATGTGTGACACCTTAGATTTGAGCCCCAGCACCTCATAAGCCAGGCAAGGTAGCACACACAGAGTTCTAGTACGTCCAGAGAAAACAACTGGCCAGTCCCTGGGGTTCTCCAGAACATGCTGGAAGAGGAACCCTCCAAATGAAGAAGGCTAACCCATCGGGATGTCAGTATTTGGATTCTTGGTAGTAAGGTCTCCAAGATGCCTTAGCACTTACATTGATATTTGGACTGGTCAGAAGTTATCCTAGCATATTAGAGTACACTCTAGTATATTTGGTATTTATAGTGCTGAGATTATATAGCGTAGAGCAAGTGATCTCATTTTGAGAGACTCCTGGGAAATCTGCAAGGCTAAGAAATGAGGCCTCAGATCACAAAGCACCCCTGGTGGAGTCCAGACTAAATGAGCCTAACAAAGCCCAGGATGTCCTATTTCTTTCTAGCCATGTAAGTACAGTGACGTAAAATCAACGCACACTTTTGTGATTACCCATTTTTTTTTCACTTATACCCATTAACAGTCCACATGCATACCTAAAGGAACACAACAGCAACTAAACGGAAAGGCAGTCTAATACCACTGTGCAAGAATTCTTCCCGGAAGCTGCAAGAATTGTTAAGACTAATATTAAACAGTAAGTTTACGGGAAGATTTAAGTAAGGGAACTGTTGAAGCCTATGCTTACAGATGACAAGACACAGACTGATACTGACCAAATGGTCTTAGACACCAGCATCCACAGCCCCTAGGACTTACTCAAGGTGTCAGCGGAAAACAAACTACAGATTCACGATGGAGTATTACAACATATCTACAATGTTCACAGCTCACACGATTTCATCCTGCTATCCTAACCTATGCTGCCGAGCCTGTGCTCAACCGGTAGAACCCACAATTTTAATGAATAGTGTGTAATTAATATATCACCTGTAAAGTCACTGTTAAAAAATACCCAAGGTTCTTACAAAACCCAGGTAATGTACTCCAACCAAATACAAAGCTGTTGTATACCACAGAATTCAAAACACTCCTTCCCAGAGTTTGACTGTTGCGCCTTCCAAGGAATGATACTAAAGCCAAAGACGGTGTAACATCCAGTTCTTCCATGAGCCCATTTCCACAGCTTCACAAAGGATTTCACTCACACAATACTTAGAATAACATGATTTTAGAATAACAATGCAAAACAGCTGTCACACCCCTGTGAAAGTAACAGCATAGAAATCAGGAAAATCAAAATACCAAACTAAGTAGAAATCTTTTAAGTCCATCCACTCCCACTCTAGGGATGCATAGTCTAACACCTTAGCTACTTGACACACTGCTTGATTAGTGAAATTCCTGGGAAATACTTAGGAATAATAAAATCAACATCAATGCTATGTGCCCCTTTTTTCCTTCATTATTCTAGGAAATAAAGGTATAACAGTAAACTCACAATTTTGCTATTGGATAGAAAAATCTTAAGCATATCCCACTTTCTCCAAGTGATATTTTGGTTAGATTACCAAGCATAAGAGTAGGAGTCAAAACATGGTATTCCTTTCCAAAACTCTAAGTATTAATATGAAAAGATTCACATATAGCCGCACCAATCGCTTAAATGGCCAGTGTGCACTGTGATCCTGCAGCTCTTTACCTAACAGAGTTCACCAGAGCCTGGAGCAGAAGAGACTTCTATTTAAAATGCACCTGAGGCAGCAACCTTGGGTGACAGATTTTCACCTGTTCTGTCAAGGCCCAAAAGGAAGACCAAACACAGAGACAGAAGCTTTGGCATTAAGTCAAAGCAGGGTGTGTCCAGGTGGCAGTGCCGGGTGCTTACAGGAGACAGGACCTCCCGAGGTAAGTCATCAGGGACAGGGAGCCTGCACGGGGGCGGCGGGCACCACCACCGCCGATGCCCGGCCGGGCGTTCCCGGCCTGCGCTGTCGCTTACCCTCCGCCGGCTCGCTGCAGCCGACCCGCTTCCCGGCGGAGCAGCCCGAAGCATTGCGTCCAGCAGCAGTTCCCCATCGCATGCCGCCCGGAGCCGCCGCTCCTCCTCCAGCCCCGAGCGCGAGCCCAGGCGGAGCAGCTGCATCCGCTCCGGCCGGAGCTCGGCAGACGGCGATGTAGGGAACAAAGGCCGCCGCTAGGCCCGCGGGCTCCGGGCTACCGCGGCGCGAGGGACGAGCGCAGGGCCGTGGGGTCCCGGGTCGCCAGCCGTCCGCATGGCCTGCTTGCCACCCGCCCGCGCCCGTCACCGCCCCGGCAGCCGCGGGAGGCCCGCGCCGCCACGCCTCCTGCCCCTCCCGTGCTCCCATTGGTCACGTTTCTGGCGGCTCCGCTTCCGGCGGCTGGCGCTTGCGTCATTTCCGCTAGCTTCCGGTTTGGCTGTCTCTGCCAGGCAGGAGGCGCTGTTCTTCGTTGTAGGTGCTGTGTGTTGAACCCTGTTCCGAGACGGTGAATTGCTCTCTCTGTGTGCCGTTTCATTGGGGACCATGCAGGGAGCCTCGAACGCAAGCTTAGCCCTCGAACTTTGTACCTAAAGCACACGAGCCTCTCCCCTGAAGCAGCGGGTCGAAAGTCACCCAGCGAGTGCGTTCCAGTACTGCACCAGAGCTAGAGGTAGAGACGAGGGACTCATTGCCATTACTTAGAATACACCCAGAGTTTTTTGTATGTTGTTTTTTTTAATTCTTCAAATATTCTCGTTTGCGGGGCAGCGTATCCTTGTTATACTGCCAGCGTACCGGAGAGACACTGTGTATTCCTAGCCGGATTTTCTTTTATTAAAAACGAAAGTTTCTAGCTTGGGGATGTAGCTCGGTTGTTAGAAGTGTGGTGGAAAATCTGCAGTCACAGCACTTGAGAGATGGAAGCAGAGTCATAAATTCAAGGTCAACCTCATACACTTTAATTTGCAGGTTGCGTGAGACTCTATCTTTTTTTTTTTTTTAATTAAAAGTTAAAGTAATTTCAGGTGGAGAAGATGAGAACCAGGGGAAATCAGCAAAAGTTCTTGGGTTTTTCAGGAGAACAAGGCTGGGGTAAAAGATCCATGTCCTCAAATGCTACCCTAAAACCCCGTTTCAGACACCGGGTAGCTTTAAAAGCAGAAGACAGAAGTATGTCTGGGAGTTGGAGGCCAGCCTGATCTACAGAGCTAAGTTCCTGGCCAGCTGTGTCTAAGTAATGAAACCCTGTCTCCACCCCAATTGGATATAAGGCATAGTTTCATAAATGCCTAATTCTGTGGATAACACGCTTCACTGATAACCAGATATTACTATTTAACCCACTTTAATGTGAGTGAAATCGTTACATTGAAAAAATAGTACTGCTGGTAAAACATTCTTTGAACTACTCATTGTGTTGGTTCTTACCGTCAAGGCCAACCATGGCAATTTCTTATCGCTCATGGTACTTGACTCTTTGGTACTCAAGTGCACAAGCTGACAGCTCGAGAATGCCAGTGACATGGCTTGATGCTTTCCTAAATTGTCACTGCATTTTCCTTCTCTCTTCCAGTACCTGAAATCAATAGTAATAATGTACTCTTGGAAATGGAACTATAAGTGTTTACGGAAGCTGGTACGCACACCCTATAGGTATTACCCATAGTGTGGATGAACATACCTTGAGCAAATGAGTGCAGAAAGCTCTCAGAAAGGTTATGTTAAACTAAAAAGCCAGTCTGTATTACGTTATTATAGTTACAGGAAATTTTTAAAAAGACAAAGTGATACAAATGACAAGCATAGCAAGGGGTTCCCAGGGGCAGGTGATAAGAAGAGGATCCATGATAGGAAGTCTGTATTGGCTCTGTGGATATCAGCATACCCTTGTTTGTGCTACTGTCCTGTGGTTTTTGTCAGACACTGCTATTGAGGGGAAGTAACTTAAGATATAATGGTGATAATAATAAATAATACTCTATATTCTTTTAAAAGGTGTGTGTGTGTGTGTGTGTGTGTGTGCGCGCGCGCGCGCACGCGCGCGCGCCACATGTATACACATGCCCTTGGAGGCATTGGAAAAAGGCATTGGATCAACATAAGTTGGAACTGAAGGTGGTTATAAGTCACCAGATGTAGGTACTAGGAACCCAGCTCAGGTCCCCTGACCCATCTCTCCAGCCCCTCTGTATTATTTCTTGAAACTTCATGTGACACCATGCTCACTTAAGCTTAAGAAATAGGCTGGACATGATGGTGCAGGCCTTTAACTCCAGCAGTCAGGAGGCAGAACCAGGTAGACCTCTCTGATTTTTTAGATCTGTCCGGTATATATAGTGGAATTCCCGGCTGTCCAGAGTTACACTGTGAAACCCTGTCTCAAAAACAACAACAAAGCTTAAGGAATTACAGCTGCAGGCCTGACAGGGCACTTCTCGTAGGTGCTCTTAGAAACCTCTGTGAAAAGCAGATTCTAATATTGGTTAAATCAGGTCTTCGTTAGGATGTGAATGGTCTATAAAATCAATGTAGATAAATAAACCCTTAAACAGCAAACTTCACTAAGCAAATCTAAGCAAGTTACAATAATAAGTCATTCGCTTGCCAGCTGAAATGGTCTGCAACTGAAATGCCCCATTATGTGCAAGGGTGCCGTGAACTGGCACTCTCTTGAACCTCAGACAATAAAAATTGTTATAGAAAATCATTTCAAAAATATTTATCAGTCATCACCAAATAAATGGTTAGTGTGAGGGATGGTAAGTTTGCTGGTACATGCATATTATGCAGTCATCAGAAATATTTTTTGAAACTAATAATAGAGGTAATGCTTTTTGACTAACGTGTGAAAAATGCTCATTGTTTGCTGTTTTGTTTTTTGAGATAGGGTCAGCTTAGGCTGAGCTCAGCCTGGGGATTGTTTATGTCCTACTGCTGAATGATACTGTCATAGGTGTGTACAACCAAGCTGAGGGGTAAAACTTTCTGAAGAAATATGTGAGGTGAAGTTCTGAAGCTGTTCACGCAGTTAGTTAACTATTGTTGGTTAAGAACCAATGGAACGAAACCCTGTAGCCTTAGGGGGTATGCAACAGGTGAATGTGAAGGAGACCTAGCTCGAGGGACATAGGCTTGAGTTCCCATTAAGGTGTGATCTGTTTCCTTTAAGTTTAGGCAGAAGATGAAGTTAGTAAGATCCATAGCCAAGAATATCCCAAGATACATGTATGGAATTTATCATAGCTAGAGAATGTATTTATATAAAATGAAATGATATGAAAATCGACCAAGTATCAGTTCCTTGGGAGATTTTTGAATTATTTATTACCAAACAGGGATACAAACTTCTTTTAATTCACTTCATAGTTTAGATTACCAAATGCAGGATATGGCGTATGACCAGTATAAAAAAAAGAAATTACAATAAACCTTGTCAACAAAATAAAACTATTTACAAACTTGCTTTCAACTGCTTAGTATATTAATCCCTATACTCCATTATGTGGACTTTCCATACCCCCCTTACCCCCCCCCCCCCCGCAATATTTCTGGTTACTAAGTGGACCCTGTAGTTGCTGTTGAAGCATCTGTGAAGAAATTCGCCCTCTTCCAGAATTTAACCTTTTAGTCTTGCCCTCAAGCACATTCATAGTACTACCGGAAGTCAGGTGTTAAGAAAGTATGCCCTGTAGCCAGATTAGTGGCACATGCCTTTATTCAGTATTTGGGAGGCAGACACAGATGGAGCCCTATGAGTTCAAGGATAGCCTGGTCTACATAGTGAAGTCTAAGGCAGCTAGAGCTACACAGTGAGATCCTGTCAGGGGTGAGGGGAGGATAAAAGCAGATGAAATATGTCCTGTGTAAAAGGAAAATTCTCCAATTCTCTGCCTCTTTCAGGGTGACTGAACTTTAAAACATCCAATGAGTTAAGAGGAGACACTGCTTGCTACCTAGTAGCAGTATCTTATTTTAAAACCTAAAAAAAAAAAAAAAAAAAAATTAAGTGCAAGGATCTGGCAACATGATCCCAATGCCTTTTTTTTTTTTTTTTTTTGTCAACTTTGAATACTATCCCATGAAAGACCAATTATCCAGTGCAGGTTTGAATTGACCCTGTATTGCCTAACTCCTTTTTTTTTTTTATTTTTTTTTTTTTTTGCCTAACTCCTTTTTTATTAATACACAAAGTATCCCAGCTCCTTATAAATTCTCTACAGGTGAAGAAAGGCTTTGATTGGGTGGAAGAAAACACAAGCACACAGAAAGACCTGTGAAACAGAGCAGGAGGAAATCCCTTATTTTTCATGACAGTCTTTTATTTTCCATTTGTATAGTTAAATGAGAAATGAGCTATATAGATGCTTTTCAAAGAAAACAAGTGTGTGGAAGTATGTTTAAAGACACAAAAGATAGTTATATAACGGGACCACTAGGAGCCTATCGTCTGCCTTATGGGTGCATGATAAATTAGCTTAGTTGCTCAACATCGTTCAGTACAAGACACTAAGTGATTTGCTTCCTTCTTTGCTTGCCAAACATTTCACAAAAGAGGCATTCACACAAACGAGTATAGAAGCTGTGAATTGCATTGGTTGGGCAGAGTTTGTCTCAAATTTCTTCATGCCAAGCCAGCAACCACATCACTAATTAGAACAGGGAGAGTTTAGCACAGAGAATCAGTAAGGCAGTGAGTGGTGCTTAATGCTAGTAGGAACTTCTAGGTTCACACAGAGGGAACAGCTGCCACACCTGAAAACCCCTGGACACTGAATAAGGAAGGAATTTAGAAATTCTAAAGTCCCTTGAAAGTAGACACGGATATCTGAGAGAGTTCATAGGATCTGTGGAAACATGCTACCTGCCATTGTGATAGGAGAGAAAGACAAGGATTGAAGGTCATACATTGAACCTGCTCACTGTGCAGGGGGGTGCTCACCACTGTGGGAAACATGGCAGGATTCCTTCCTGTTTATCCACCCACTGTCATGTGGTCAGGACACCGCCACAAGGTGTCCACACCAAGAACATTCCTGCAATGCCTTCCATTGGGAAATCCTCACCTAGAACCACTCAGATAGAGTCTGCAGGGTCCAGGCCTGACGTCAAGCATCCTGGCAAAGAAACAGCACAGGTTTCCTATCCTGAAAAGAAGAGTATCGAACACTCAAGGGGAGGGGTTGAGCCCAAACACTGCAAAGGCAGAGGAGTCATGTGATTTCAGCACCTCCCACTTCCAGCGTCCTGTCCTACAATGCAATATTAATAGTTTTCCCACTGAATGGTACCTCCCATGATCCATCCCTTCCATTGAATCAAGCTTCTGACAGTGGTAGAAATCATACATTAGCTCTGAGGCTAACTCAAAAAAGATATTAACGCTTCTGCCTAGTCTTGAGGCAGGATAGAAAGATGAAGGGCTTAAGGGAATGTGAAAGGAAGAAAACCCTTCACTCCAAAGTGGAAGGTTGAAGTCCCTCACCAGCTGAGAAGTAAAGAATTCAGCACAATTAACATTCATTCTGGAGGTTGCCTACCTAAAGACAATATTCCTTTCATACAGAAATATTCCAAAAAAATGTTAAGACAGCAATTAACCATGCCTTAGGATCGAGTGTACAGGACCATCAAGTATGGTCTTGTTCCTCCTTTCCTAGTGGTCTTCTGGGAATCTCATGGACAGGACTGTACATTTTATTTACAGTAATCATACTAGATCTTAGCTGCCTTGCACAACTCATGATTTAGAGTTTTACCTTGTTAGGTGTAATCCTATCCTGAATACCTCAGGGGCATCCTGTCATCTCATTTAAATTTCTCAATAACTCTTTGAGATGTAACCTAAGGGACCTCCAAAAACAAACATCTGACAGCTATAGTTAAGCACAGCTCTCTGAGAAGCTCCGCCCACACTTTGGCCCTGGAGCTTAAGTCCATCTTAGAATCTGTCTTAATGAACTCCAACTCTGCTTTATACCGACTCATCCCGACATTCTTCTCTGTGGCAAACGCCAAGAATTCCAACCTGTCTCTAAGAGAGATCTTCAGGTTGCAGTAGGTAGCAGTGTGGAGTTGTCCCCTGCTGGTGTCCCACTTACTGTCACCTAGCTGGTAGACATAACTTTGCAAACCCCATCTCAGGCCACAGTATAGGGAGTGGTCCTAGGAAAGGGGACCTTCTTTCAGTGGCACCAGTCAGCACACTTGTGATTAGAGCAGCCTCTAGAAGATCCCTGGTCCTTGCTATGGGGTCATGGCCAGTGTGATTGATGAAATCCCGGAGCAGAGGCAAACATTAGTTATCATTTCAAATATTACTGTTTTATTCCAGTTCAAATTTTAATTTTCAGATTTTAGATCTACTAAACCTGGAGTCATGTGCAATGATGCATTAGATAAGCAGATTACTCTTCTGATTTGAAAACAAAACACTTTCCCACACAGCATGGCCAAGAAAGCAAGAGTGCAAGAAAGTTTGGGCAGTAGATGAGACACACGTTCTTTCATGTCCTCCTAGCACCTGGATTTTTAGACCCAATGTCACAACATGGCACTATCAGAGCTATCAGAGACTAATACCCTCCTCTGAAGTGTAAATCCAAACAAAACAAAAACACCAAACATGCCAAGGACACAGTTATCATTTGAAGAGTATTAGGCAAATTCCCAGTGAGTTAAAGCCTAAAGAAATGTGGCTTCTCTCTGTTCAAAAGGAATGTATGGAGAATTGGAATAATTGCCATAACTTTAAAGGAAAGAAGCTGGGTGGTGGTGGCACATACCTGTAATCCCAGCATTCTGGGAGGCAGAGACAGGCGGATTTTTCTTCTTGCTGGGTGTTAGTGGTGCACGCCTTTAATCCCAGCACTTGGGAGGCAGAGGCAGGCAGATTTCTGAGTTCGAGGCCAGCCTGGTCTACAGAGTGAGTTCCAGGACAGCCAGGGCTATACAGAGAAACCCTGTCTCAAATAAATAAATAAATAAATAAATAAATAAAAGAAGGAAAACCTTACTCTTTAGGAATAATTAGAGGAAACAAAACAAAATTATACTTTAATGTTGCTTTTTAGGCAGTGTTAATAAATTAAAATTTTTTAAATAAGTAGAAAGGAGACCGGCATGTAAGAGCAAACTTAGACAGTGAAAGTGGCCTTTGAGACATAGACTTTGCTACTAGACTGTGATGAGGGGTTTGACAGAGCTGTTACAGCCATGAGAATCAACATGGGTACTGTAGGTTAAGATACGTGGTATCTGAGGAAGAAATGGAAATGCCACAAAGCAAGCAAATGGGGAACAAGACCTGAATATGATTTTTCTTCTTGCCGGGCGTTAGTGGTGCATGCCTTTAATCCCAGCACTTGAGAGGCAGAGGCAGGTAGATTTCTGAGTTTGAGGCCAGCCTGGTCTACAGAGTGAGCTCCAGGACAGCCAGAGCTACACAGAGAAACCCTGTCTCAAAAAACAAAACAAAACAAAAAAAAGATTTTTCTTCTAAAAACACAAGGATCTTATCAGTTGAGCTTCCCAGATGAATGCAGAGAGAAAAGGTAAGGGAGTAATTAATTTGAAAGCAGTTCATTGCAAACAAAGTGACTATTGATATGTATGGAAGCAGCAGCGGGGGCGGGGCATGTCGGATGGCAGGGAACCTGTGCTTGAGTTCCTGGAGAGGAAGAGAGAATTGGATAGAAAAAAATATTTGAGAATAATGACAAACAATTGGGGCTTTGTTTTACCTTTAGTTTTGTCTGTTTCCCCAGTCAAGAACTTATATAAGCAGGCTGATCTTGAACTCTGTAGAAGAAGCTGCCTTTGAACTCCTGATTCTCCTGCCTCTCCTCCCAAGTGCAGGGATGACAGGTGTGCACCACCATATTCAGTGAAAGAGAATGACTGATGTTGGATAAAACACCAAACCTCGGATTTAAGAACACTCAACAGACTCTAAGAGGATAAATACAAAGAATCTGCACAGGGGCAGGTAACAGTGAAGCTGATGAAAACAAAGGGAAGAAAAGGTATCAACAAGAACAAAAGCACATCAAAACCACATAGGGAGATAAAGAAAGGCCCACAGCACAGGAGAGAAAACCAACCACAGGAGAAACAACAGTAAGAACACCATCTGAGAGGCTGGCAGTTCCACTTCAGAGAGGAACACTTGTCTAGCATGCTTTCTGGCCGAATCCTGACCCAGAAAAACAAAACAAAATGTACCCCTAAACAAGGCAAAGCACACAGCAATGTCTCTAAAGGGCTACAGTGAAAAATAGGGCAGGAAGAAGAGACTGATAGGGGCTGTCCATAACTTTCAGATAGAGCAATGACAAAGAAGAACATTTTCCCGTAAACACAAGCTGGGAGAATTCAATACAACAGCATTTTATTACAAAAAACAGAACAGACACCTAAAGTGAGTAGACACAAATAGGAAACAGTAGCAGCCAGGCACCCAGACTTATAAGAATGAATGAATGAAGAACACTGAAAGTGGATAAGAAGAAGCTACTAAGTGTTCTTTAGCCTAAGAGGAAAGTTGATCCTAACAGCACTGTAGCCGTCCAGCAGCCATGGATGAACCAGGTTACCTGAAAGGGCAGCCTGGAAATGAAAGAGGACAGGGTGCGAGAATAGGATGAAGTCAAGACAAAGGTTCTGATCCAGCCTCAAACCTTAATATTCCTTCAGCACTGTGTTTTATAGGGAGAGCCCACAGACCCATCCTTTGTTTCAGCTGGACCATGTTGCAAAGCAAGCTCAGCAGGCAGTCTGCTCTTGTAGGAGGTTGCAGGTGAGGCAAGACAGAAGACTCCACCTAGTTAAGTGGAAAACCAACTATGGCAAACACCCAAGGTCTATTTAGCCTGCTCAAGGCTGGGGAATGGTACAATTCCCTTTTTTGTTTTTTAAAGATGAGCTAGATGGGGGCACCAGATTTACTTGTTTTCCATAATCCTGTCTAGGGTAAAGAGTAGCTAGGCAACCGTGCCTGCCTTAGGTTGGTGTCTATATTGCTCCGTTTTAGCCGTCAGGGAGAGCAAACATAGCTTTTTGATGTATGTCTCTGTCTTAGGTCGATAGGAGCTCAGGAACACTCTCACCCGTCCCTCACTACCAGCCTTCAAAATCACACTCTTTCCCATACAGACCAAAGCCACGAAGGACATATGAATATGCACTCAATGCATTTCTTCATATTGATGAATAACTGCTATGGTGAATAGCTGAGCTTGCTGAAAGCAATCCTGTGCGAAGGCAACCAATCCGTTTAAGATATAAGGTCCAAAAGTTAAAAGCAACACAATTTTAATTAATGGTCTAAGCAGTGTAGAAATTAAAGTTGTAAGTCATGGGGAAGTGGAGAATCAGGATTCAAACCGTCCCTGATTCTGTCCTCTTTCTCTTTTCCTGTTGGCTAGTCCTTCTCAAACTTTAACCATAGAATTCTTTACTATTCCTCAATGATCAATGTAAAAGTAACTAACATTCTTCATGGAGGGCTATACATAGTCCTCCCTGTTGAAGGAATAAAAGATTGGGAGCTTAAACACATGCACTAACACTTGTTCGAAATCCAGATCCTGTCCAATTTTATCCACTGCAAAAGTAACTTCAGAAATAACTGCAACTAACTTCCAAATATGTCTCTGAAAATGTCCAGAACCAGCTTTCCAAATGAAGACTGTCATTTCCTTTTTTCCAATACTGGATTGATTTCTAGACCAGTCCCTGATTGAGTCAGAATAACTGGTCACATTAAAGGAAAGAGAAGAGTCATTATAACTTCTCCTTTTGATTAATTTTTCTAAGTCAGTTTCCACAGTCTCCATGTTCTTTGTCCCACAAGGTCTAAAAGCTTGAAGCAAGGTAGTTTCTACAATCTGGGATATAGGCAAGCAAAGGTGAGTCAAGAACAAATGTCCAATACAGCTTCCCAGTCACCATTGTCAGGGCACTCAGCAAGCTCACAGGTCAGCATCATTCTTGGTCCCAGCATCAGCAAGTCGACCAATCACTCTGGCAGCTAGCACACTCCTGTAGCATCCTGCAGAAAAAAAACACAAACACAACCTCTTCCCCATATTAAATACCTGATTGGGATCATGCCATATGCCAGTAAGTGGATCCTTCCGTTTCACCTAGACATAAGTATGCCTAGTTGTAGGGTGCCATAGACACTCAGCAGAGAGTTCCTTGGCATCCAAACTTTAAAAATTTTAAAATAAAAAGCATAATTTAAATAATGTGTATGGGGATATAATTCCCCCTTTTTGTTTTTTATGAAAATATTGTTTTAAAGTTTCATGGGCCTGTTCTACAATACCTTGTCCTTTAGGATAATAAGGAATCCCAGTAATATGGGTAATATTAAATTGTCTATAAAATATCTCTCAAATGCTTGACTATAGCCAGTTCCATTATCTGTTGTAATCTGATTTGGAACACCAACCATAGAAAAACAATGCAGGCAATGACTTATTATATTTTTAGTTGCTTGTTCTGTTAAAGCAATTGCAATTAGAAAGCCTGAAAAGGTTTCAAGTTGCATGTGCATATTTTAATTTTCCAAAATCAGAATATGAGTACCATCCACTTGCAATAATTGATTAGGTATAAGTCCTCGAGGATTAACACCTTTATGTGGTACAGGTAGAAATTGAGGACATTGAGGACAAGTCTTTACCATTTGATGTGCACAATCTCTAAAAATATCACATTGTTGTCTCAAACTATTACTATTTTGATAATGTAAAGAATGAGATTATATGGCTAGTTGTTCCTGTATAAGGCCTATAATAAGCTGGTACGTAAATCTGCTGTGGCATTGCCCTAAGGGGTCTGTCCAGGCAATCCAGTAGGAGCTCTTAAATGTTCTATAACGTTAAGGAACAGTACATTCTCTTAAATTAAGTTGTATTTCCATACATAATTACAAAATTTGAGAATTAGCAGTATCTAAAAAAAGGAAAAATTTCAAGCAATTGTAAACCATGAGCTACATATTTGCTTTCAGTATGCAAATTAAAAGCTTGATTTTTCAACATTTCAAAAATAGTGGCTAGAGCACATAATTCAATGACCTGTGCTGAAGCAGGGAGAAACTCAAGAGAATAAACATGTGATCCAATCAGGTACGCTGCTTTTCCATGAGATGAGCCATCTGTAAACACAGTAAACACTTTCTCTATTGGCTATATATACAAACTACAGGAAGAACAAAAGTATGTATAGAAGCAAATTGTAATAACTTGTCTTTGTTGTCTGAAAAACGTGTACATGCAATAGGCCAAATATCAGTATTTTCCAATAACCAATTTTATTGCTGTTTGAAATAAGGAATAAATATTTCATCAGGTTCTTAAGACATTCTTTCATGATTCTAACCTACAATTCTTTTTTTTCCTGATTTTTATTTTTTTTATTTTCTATATTCTTTGTTTACATTCCAAAAGCTTTCCCCTTTCCCAGTTTCCCCCTCACCATGTGTCCCATAAGTCCTCCCCTCCCCATTCCTCAATCACCCCCTAACCCTTTCTCTGTTCTGGTACGCTCCTGCAAAACTGGAACCAATCTTTTCGGGACCAGTGTCCTCTCCTTCCTTCTTCTTGGGAATCTTTTGATTTGCTAATTGTGCCTTCAGTATTCAGAGTTCTGGGCTCATTAATATCCACTTATCAGTGATTGCAATTCATATGTATTCTTTTGTGATTGGGTTAACTCACTTAGGATGATATTTTCCAGATCCAACCATTTGCCTACAAATTGCATGAATTCATTATTTTTAATTGCTGAGTAGTATTCCATTGTATAAATATACCACATTTTCTGTATCCATTCCTCCTTTGAGAGACATCTGGGCTTCTTCCAGCTTCTGGCTATTATAAATAAGACTGCTATGAACATAGTGGAGCATGTGTCTTTATTGCATGCAGGGGAATCCTCTGGGTATATTCCCAGGAGTGGTATGACAGGGTCCTCTGGAAGTGTCATGCCCAATTTTCTGAGGAACTGCCACACCTATTTCCAGAGCAGTTGTACCATCTTGCAATCCCACCAACAGTGGAGGAGTGTTCCTCTTTCTCCACATCCTTGCCAGACCCTCCAGGGTCTTCCCCAGTTTCTTTTCTATTAGTTTCAGTGTGTCTGGCTTTATGTGGAGGTCCTTGATCCACTTGGAGTTGATCTTAGTACAAGGTGATAAGAGTGGGTCAATTTGCATTCTTCTGCATGTTGACCTCCAGTTGAACCAACACCATTTGTTGAAAAGGCTATCTTTTTTCCACTGGATGGTTGTAGCTCCTTTATCAAAGATCAAGTGACCATTACTCTGTGGGTTCATTTCTGGGTCTTCAATTCTATTCCATTGATCTACTTGCCTGTTGCTGTATCAATACCATGCAGTTTTTAACACAGTTGCTCTGTAGTACTGTTTGAGGTCAGGGATATTGATTCCCCCAAAAGTCCTCTTATTGTTGAGAATAGTTTTAGCTATCCTGGGTTTTTTGTTACTCCAGATGAATTTAAGAATTGCTCTTTCTAGATCTATAAAGAATTGATTTGGGATTTTGATGGGGATTGCATTGAATGTGTAGATTGCTACTTGATTGATTTCAGCCCTTAGTTTGATGATTTCCCGTCTTCTACTCCTCCTGGGTGAATTAGCTTCTTTTTGTTCCAGGGCTTTCAGGTGTGCTGTTAAGCTGCTAGTGTATGCTCTCTCCAGTTTCTTTTTGGAGGCACTCAGGGCTATGAGTTTACCTCTTAGCACAGCTTTCATTGTGTCCCATAGATTTGGGTAGGTTGTACCTTCATTTTCATTGAATTCTAAAAAGTCTTTGATTTCTTTCTTTATTTCTTCCTTGACCATGGTGTCATTGAGTAGAGTATTGTTCAGTTTCCATGTGTATGTGGGCTTTCTGTTGTTTTTCTTGCTATTGAAGACCACTTTTACTCCATAGTGATCTGATATGAGGCATGGGATTAGTTCGATCTTGTATTTGTTGACGTCTGTCTTGTGACCAATTATATGATCGATTTTGGAGAAGGTACCATGCAGTGCTGAGAAAAAGGTATATTCTTTTGCTTTAGGATGAAATGTTCTATATATATCTGTTAAATCCAATTGGTCCAAAACTTCAATTAGTTTCACTGTTTCCCTGTTTAGTTTCTGGTTTGGTCCATTGAGGATAGTGGAATGTTGAAGTCACCCACAGTTATTATGTTAGGTGTACTGTGTGCCTTAAGCTCTAGTAGAGTTTCTTTTACTAATGAGGGTGCTCTTGCATTTGCAGCATAGATGTTCAGTATTGAGAGTTCTTCTTGGTGAATTTTTCCTTTGATCAGCAAGAAGTGACCTTCTGTGTCTCTTTTGATGACTTTAGATTGAAAGTCAATTTTATCTGATATTAGAATGGCTACTCCGGCTTGTTTCCTGAGACCATTTACTTGTAAAATTGTCTTCCAGCCTTTTACTCTAAGGTAGCATTTGTCTTTGACACTGAGATGTGTTTCTTGTATACAGCAAAATCTAGGTTCCTATTTCCGTATCCAGTCTGTTAGTCTATGTCTTTTTATTGGGGAATTGAGTCCATTGATGTTAAGAGATATTAAGGAATAGTAATTAATACTTTCTGACATTTTTGACATTTTTTTTTTATATTTGAGTGGTTCTCTTCTTTTGGGTTTGATGAGAGGAGGTTTCTATCTTGCTTCTTCTGGGGTGTGGTTTCCCTCGTTGTGTTGATGTTTTTCCCCCTATTATCATTTGTAGGTCTGGGTTTGTGGAATGATAGCGTGCAAATTTGGTTTTGTCATGGAATACCTTGGTTTCTCCATCTATGGCGATTGAGAGTTTTGCTGGATAAAGTAGTGTTGGCTGAAATTTCTGTTCTCTTAGAGACTGCATGATATCTGTCCAGGATCTTCTAGTTTTCATCATCTCAGGTGAGAAGTCTGGAGTAATCCTGATATGTCTTCCTTTATATGTTACTTGGCCTTTTTCTCTTACTGCCTTTAATATTCTTTCTTTGTTTAGTACATTTGGGGTTTTGATTATTATGTGATGGGAGGTATTTCTGCTCTAGTCCAGTCTGTTTGGAGTTCTGTAGGCTTCGTGTATAATCATGGGCATCTCTCTCTTTAGGTTGGAGAAGTTTTCTTCCATAATTTTGTAGAAGATATTTGCTGGCCCTTTAAGTTGTATATCTTCCCTCTCATCTATGCCTATAACCCTTAGGTTTGGTCTTCTCATTGTGTCCTGGATTTCCTGGATGTTTTGGGTTATATGCTTTTTGCATTCTGCATTTTCTTGGATTGTTGAATCAATGGTTTCTATGGTATCTTCAGCATCTGAGATTCTTTCTTCTATCTCTTGTATTTTATTGTTGATATTTGCATCTATCCCTGATTTCTTCCCAAGATTTTCTATCTCCAAAGTTGTCTCCCTTTGTGATTTCTTAGTTGTTTCTACTTCTGTTTTTAGATCCTGGATGGTTTTGCTCAGATCTTCTGCTTTTTGTTTGTATTTTCATGTATTTCTTTAAGAGAGTTTTGTGTTTCTTCTTTCATGACTTCTACTTGTTGACCCACGTTCTCCTATATTTCTTTAAGTGATTTTTGTAATTCCTTCTTATTGGCTTCTATTTTTTTGATCCATATTCTCCTGAATTTCTTTAAGTGATTTTTGTGTTTGCCTTGTAAGGGATTCTAATTTTTGATCTATTTTCTCCTGTATTTCTTTAAGAGTTTTAGCTATGTGTTCCACTATCAGCATCCTGACCAGTGATTTTAGATCCAAATCTTGCTTTTCTGGTGTGTTGGGGTATCCAGGACTTACTGCTGCTGGGGAACTGGGTTTGGATGCTGCCATATTGCCTTGATTTCTGTTAGTAACATTCCTACGTTTGCCTTTTGCCATCTGGTTATCTCTGGCCTTAGTTTGTCCTGTTGTCACTAGCTGATGCTTGAACCTCCTGTGGGCTAGTAAGGCTATTTCCCCACCACTGGATGACTGGGTTTCCCCTGGCACAGATTGCTGATGTGTTGTTCTCCTCTTGGACCCCTGGTGTATCTTGTTCCAAGCAATGTTATATTTGGTTATCTCTGTGGACCTGATGCTGCTTGTCTTCTCTGGTTCTGCTTGCTTAGTCCAGTCAGCAGCAAGGATGCTGGCGGCAGCTGCGGGGAGTGGGGAGTGGAGAGTGCGGAGTCTCCCACAAGGCAGAGAACCCTCCTGTTCTTAGATGACTGGCTGGTGGCCTGAGTCCCCAGAGATCTTAAGCTTGGGATATCTTGAGTGTCTGGTTCTGCCCGTTCAATCTAAGCACCAGCCACCAAGATGGCCCTGATTGAGCAGACTGCAGGGTTCCCCTCAGGGTGCAGAGCCCATGCCTGGTTGGGGCCCAGGAACCACTGCTCTGCTGGGATCACTGCCTGGCGGCCTTGAGTCCCCAGAGATCCGAAATTCTGGATATCACTGGTACCTGGTTCAGTTTGCTTAGTCCAGACAGCTGCAAGGATGCCGGCGGTGGCTGTGGGGAGTGGGGAGTATGGCTTGCAGAGTCTCCCTCAGGGCAGAGAACCCATGCCCTGCTGGAACACAGGAACTGCTGCTCTGCCAAGCTCCCAGTCTTAGATGACTGGCTGGCTGCCCGAGTCCCCAGAGATCTTATGCTTGGGATATCTCAGGTATATGGTTCTGCCCACTCAATCTAAGCACCCACCACCAAGATGGCCGCGGTTGAGCAAAGGGCCTCCTAGAATTCTGTATTAACACAGCAACAGCTTCATAATAGGATGTCCAAACTTTAGTTGGAGATGAAGAAAGATGAATGCGCATTAATGGTCCCTCTTGCCAAAGAATTGCTTTGGGCACATGTGTAGCAATAATGCAAACAGCCAGAAATTGATTATAGTCTATATAATGTACCTGTTGTTGGTTAATAGCTTTCTCTACTTTCTGCAAAACTATTTGTTCCCTCATCAGTTAATTTTCCAGGGGAATTAGGATTTGCATCCCCTTTGAGAATATCAAACAGATGTTTAAGTCCTCCTGTGATATGCTTAATGTGAAGTCTTAGCCAATTAACATCTCCTAGAAGCTTTTGAAAGTAGTTTAGCCACATGCCTAGCACTCGGGAGGCAGAGGCAGGCAGATTTCTGATTTTGAGGCCAGCCTGGTCTACAGAGTGAGTTTCAGGACAGCCAGAGCTATACAGAGAAACCCTGTCTTGAAAAACCAATAAGTAAGTAAGTATGTAAGTAAGTAAATAAATAAATTAAAGTAAGTAAACTATCTTTTCTCATTTGGATTTTTCTGTACCACAATTTGTTTAGAATATAACTGATATCCCAAATATTGAAAAAGATAGTGCCTTTGAATCTTTTCTGGAGCAACAACTACTCCAAAATTTTAAAGCTTATTGTATAAGAGCAAAGGCTTATAGTAAAACTCCTTCAGAGGGATCAGCTAATAAAGTACCATTCATATAAAGAATAAGATACATTGAAAGATTCCAAGTCCTAACTTCTTGTATTGAAGCAGAAACAATTTTTTTTTTTACATAATGTAAGGCTATTAGCCATTCCTTGAGGCAAAACTTTCCAATGATATCACTTCACAGACTCTTTAAAATTACAATCAAACTAAGAGCAAACCCTTTACAATCATCAGGATGCAAAGGAACAGTATAAAAACAATCCTCCAAATCCATAATAATCCTATATGTATTTCCTAGAATGGCAGCTAGAGTAGGCAAGCCAGGCTGTAATGCCTCCATATGTTCCTAGATTCATTAACCTTTCATAAATCTTAAGTTTGGGACTTTGTTTTGGATATGTTTGGTTTGTTTGAATGAATAGAATAATCTTGGAGGTAAGTGAGTGCATCAGCTTCAGTGCATATTAATACTTCAAACCTTTTTTTTTTCAATTTGCAACTTGTTAGGTCTCTTATTAGTGATAGATCGACTCAACAAATTTGGAAGGTAGCAGATGCAAGGGAACTAAAGCAAGTTGATCAATTCTTTTGTTAGCAGGTCTGGTAAACACCTTTCTAAGAACTAGTCAGTATGACAAAGACAAAAGGAATGCCACACAAGCCTCCTCCACTGAGGCTGCTCTGAGTTTTGCATTAACTTCATTGTAAATATTTCTTATTCTGGGTCTATTTCCTGAGGCCTGGCTCACTGATTACCCTTCCTGCAGTGAGGACAGATTCCAGGAGAGTGATTCTGCTGCCTGTTTATGCCTCTGTTGTTTGGATAGTCTTTCCTAAAATGACTTATGCCTCCATACTTAAAACATTCCTTATCCCTCGGCACTGTGAAATCATTGCTTGTACTGCAGTACCCTGTAAGGCAGCAGCCATAGCCAGACCCTGATTGTATGAGGGTCCAATTTCTGTCTCCAAAAATTCTACCAGCTGCTTTTAGCAGTTCCTTGGGACCCTGTTAGATAAACTCCCACTGAGATCTCCTTTAAAAGGGGCAGCAGGCTGGAATTACTCTTGCAATCATCTCCACTTGCTTGATTTTTTTCTTAATTACAAATATGGGTAATTAAGTTTGAATCCTGAGCCTGTGATCAAACTGCAAACCAATGAAACACTGGCAGTTTAAGTTTCTTTTGCAATATGAGAGCATAACCATAATTTTGGAAAGCAACCCAATTTTTAGCAGTGTAAACAATCCATTCTCTCTAAATAAATGACAAGTGCATTACTTTCATGTTACACAGTTTGGCTGCCCATTCTTATTATATATGAATGCATGATAGTGCAGCTTTTACTACCTCATTAAAGAGACATCATTTTAAATCCTATCCTTTGTTAAGTCTAGTTTCTAGGATAAGAATTACGTAAAACATTATCCTAATTTAGAAGTATATTTAGAGACCTGTTTTCCTGGGTTGGGTCATGCCATGTGTTGTTGTTTAGAATGACTCCAACCCTGAGTTAGCAGTTTTAAGCTAACTTTCTGTTACCAGTGTTATAAATTTCTAATCATACCCAATAACTTATAAGCCAGGCAGATTACTCTATAATCAAGACAGGCAGAACATATTCATACCTTTAAAACCAATCAGAAACAAAAATGAAGTGGCTACACACATCTTATGTATTTAGACCAAACAGAATTTTCTTATCCTTTCTAGCTGTAATTTCAAGATAAAAACAAAACAAAACAAAACAAAACAAAACAAAACAAAAAACAAAACCAAAAAAACCCTTGTCTCCAGCTGTGCTTGACTCTCAGCTACAGTGCAGGGTCACTTATCAGTTTGTGCTGTGCAAATTGAGACACAAGTTAAACTAAATCAAGGGGTGGACAGCCAGCAGATAAAAGTTTTCACCTCTTTTTTTTCTTTTCAACATGAAACAGAACAATATTCAAACAATGAAACAAAAACAGACATAAATTGACACACATGGACATATTGGTGCACCAGGGGTAGACAATAGATAGAGGGGCAACC
Source organism: Apodemus agrarius (assembly GCA_964023405.1). Taxonomy (NCBI): domain Eukaryota; kingdom Metazoa; phylum Chordata; class Mammalia; order Rodentia; family Muridae; genus Apodemus; species Apodemus agrarius. The sequence goes on along the minus strand of OZ030007.1, from coordinate 33,695,896 downwards.
AGAACTAAGGATGTCTCCAGTAGGAGCCAGAGAGGAAGCAGGACATCTCCTGATTTCCTCCTGTCCCTAGGAGAGCTCTGAAATCCATTTCCTTCTCTTTTGCTAATGTGTCCTGGACAAGGGACAACTGCTTTTCTGAAACCTATTCTTTCTCTCTCTTTCTCATGTCATTTGTGTATTTACCATTCCTAATTCTGGGAACCATGCATAGCATAAATCTACTTGAGCTAAGAATTGTTTTAACATCTAATTTTTAAACCCTGCCCCTCTCACCTGATGCAGCTCTTGGCTGTGGACAAATGCCTATATAGAATTTTCCTGTCCCAATTGCGCTGTCACCCCTAGGTGAATTCAGCGTCGGGTCAACACCTGTTCAGCCTAGCTGTATCCTCTTAATGCACCTACTACAACAACAGCCTCCAAGAAATAAACTTTATAACTAGTGCTAGCATTAATGCTGTTCATTGCTTACCATGTAGAATACTGTAACTTCTTTTGTTTGCTGTGGAGCTCCACCCAAGACAGCATTTCTCAGTGGGTCCCCCACCCCCACCCCCACCCCATTTTCAGGTCCCAAGTTGTGTGCCACCTGTAGCTGTCTGACAGCCATGGATGAACTGGCTTACCTGAAAGGTGGCTGAAATGAAAAAGGATAGGATGGGAAAAAAGGATGAAGCCAAGACAAAGGTTCTGATCAAGTTTAATATTCAGAACTGTGTTTTATACAGTTACAACCCCAGTTACAACCTTCCCCAGTTACAACCCCAACTTTCTTCATATAGATGATGTCGGGAATTGAGCTGTGCACAGGTAGCCTGGTCCCAGGTCGAGCACCAACCTTGAACCCCTATGACCTGGTTATCAATTAAAAAATGTTTAATAGCACCTTGGAAGCTTGGGAATAAAAGGAATTTTAAAAGTCCAGGCGGTACCCAATCTACCCACAGGTCCATCCACTGATACAGCTGGATTATGTTGCAAAGCAAGCTCAGCAGGCAGTCTACTCCTGTAGGAAAGTGCAGGTGCTGAAAGGCAGAAGATTCCACCTGGGTCATTAAGGACCAACTGTGGTCCTTAATAGCACTTAAGGTCTATTTAGCCTACTTAAGGCTGGGGGGAGGGCACATAGCATAATTATCCTAACAGCATAATTTTGAAATTGTAGAATGTCGAATAAGTAGATCAATAAAGGGAGCATTCATTGGAACCATGCAGTTTACACCATGTGCTTTTTTCTATTAGTAAAAATCTGGTTAATGTAATTTAGTATAGTCTGGGAAATTAAGGATGTATATATTAATCCCTAGCACAGGGCTTCTTAATCTCAGCATTATTGGCATTTGGACTAGATGATTCTTTGTCACGGTGCTGTCCTGTTCTCTGAGGAGTGTTTAGCTGCTTCCTTGGTCTCTACTCAAGAGTTGGCAGTTACACATACCTTCCCCTTCCCCAGTTACAACCCCAACTTTCTTCATATAGATGATGTCGGGAATTGAGCTGTGCACAGGTAGCCTGGTCCCAGGTCGAGCACCAACCTTGAACCCCTATGACCTGGTTATCAATTAAAAAATGTTTAATAGCACCTCGGAAGCTTGGGAATAAAAGGAATTTTAAAAGTCCAGGCGGTACCCAATCTACCTTTACAGCTTTGATTGGTCTAGTCGCGTCTCCATGGGGAGTTTTACATGTTTCTCAGGAGGTGTTGAAAGGATGAAAAATACAGCCTAACTCTCAAGTGACCCCAAGAAATCAGAAATTTAGAAATGCATCTCACTCCTAAGAAGCCCTAAATACCTTAAATTCCAGACCCGCTCTTTGTTAGAAACTAGTTGAAAGATCACATTTCTTTTTTTTTTTTTTTTTTTTTTTTTTTTTTGGTTTTTCGAGACAGGGTTTCTCCTTGTAGTCCTGGCTGTCCTGGAACTCACTCTGTAGACCAGGCTGGCCTCGAACTCAGAAATCCGCCTGCCTCTGCCTCCCAAGTGCTGGGATTACAGGCGTGCGCCACCACGCCCGGCTGAAAGATCACATTTCTTGATCCCGCTCTTTGTTAGGAACTAGGCAAAAGGGCCTTGAGTAGTGATCCTGGCCCTGTAAGGTAACTGGAAATGAGCTAACTAGTTGCTTGTCTGGCTTCTGTAAACTGCTTGCGCCATCACCCACCCAGGAGCCCACGCAGCTATGGACCTCCGAGAAAATAGGAAACTGATTGGTACTCATAGCATGGACTTAGATAATTTACACTGATTGGCCTAAAAATTATGGAGTGGTACAAATTCATTGGATTGCACTGTGTGGGCTCTCGATGCTAAGGAATGATTGGTTTGTGATGTGCGGGCTTTGTTGTAAACCCATAAAAGCTGTCCCGATTCTGCACTCAGGGTTCCACAGTCCTCTACCCCTGCATGGTGTACAACTGTGAGCTCCAGAGCCTCTGAAATAAAAATCCTCTTGCTGTTGCATCAAGACAGTTTCTCTTGAGTGATTTGGGTGTCGCCTTCCAAGGCATGGGGCGTACTCATTTTTTTTTTTTTCATGTCTTACAGTGTTAATGTGGTTAGGATTGAGAATCACTGTTTCAGGATAGAAGTTGGCAAACTAGAGCCACAGCTTCCTGTTTTGTAAATAGTGTGATATTCAGTAAAAAGAATATGTCTCCCAAAGTCTGGCCTGTAGTAGTTACACCCTAAACAGAAACCTCCTGCCCCTCTGCAAGCCAAATCATGTTTATAACATGAAAACCCTCCTGGACTAGCATGGCATGAGTATTACCATGACAGGCAATGATGGAAAGACTGTGTACAGAACAATATTCTTTATATGGAGTTCTATCATTTGCAATCCTCATACTAGTACAAAATTAGGCACTAAATGTTAAAACACATACTACACACATATTCAAAAGACAAACACAACATTCAGGGTAGTATATGTTCTGAGAAGACAGGAAATACTTGGGGAAGAGAAAGGGGTAAGTTTAAACATAAAGGAAAAAACGACTGGCTAGGGTTTAGACAGTTCCGTGCAAGGGTGCAATGCTCCACACTTTATTCTGAGTCTCATAACTGAGTGATTAAGAGTAGTGGATGTTGAGCCCTTTTACGTACTACCTCTAGTACACTTTAGCAAAATACTTTTCATGCCATTGTCTTGTGAGGTTCTCACAATAATACAGTAATGTTAGTAATGCTAATGTTAGTTCTTTCAGAATAGGAACTGTCTCCGTATTCGTTTACAACTAAATCCTTAGCTAGCAGTTTAGTGCCTGGCACTTAGTATAGGATCAAGAAATACCAACTGGATAACAAATCAACGAATAATACACATTTCTGCGACTTGTAGAAGCCTAGGAGCTGACGTGCAAACTCATATTGGCATCTGGCCTAATATGAATCCCAATACGCCCAGCTAGCTTTCTACCACGTCTTGTATATTTAAATAATGACGTTAACGAGCACTACTAACAAGCTGAGAGGAGATGAACTCACGTTTAGCATTTCCTGTGATGATCAGGAGCAATCCTGGGAACACCAAATTGATCATTTTGCTTTTTTTGTTTTTGGTAAATATCAGAATGAGTAGACAGCTTAACTCCTTATTGTGTAACTGACATGTTTTATACATTAAAAGTCTGAGAATGGGCTCACTGGTCATACGGATGGGTGCCTAGAAGGTCTGGTAATCCATCCCACTGTCAACATACTGTCTAATGTACTTCCTGTGAAGACATAAAATACAATAAAAGTCCACTTTATTCTCTCCTCTCTCTCTCTCTCTCTCTCTCTCTCTCTCTCTCTCCTCCACCATACTTAGGCATGCACACAAGCTGGATGGTGTCGGTTGTGGGGATGGAATCCAGGGCCCCAAGTTTCCTCACACAGACCGTTTGCTCTATCACAGAGCTGCATCCCTGGCCCTAGGAAGACACCATTAAATTGACTTCCCGCCCCCACTCTCCATCCTCCACCAACTCTGCTTTAGCACCCACTGTTTTCTTTCCCCATGTCTCCATAAGTTACCATTTGCTGCTTATGGGACTGTAGGCACATAGCAATTCTCTGCTTCAGTTTTTCCACATGTAAAATGGGAACAAAGACCCAATAAAAGACTCAAAACAGTAGCCAACTCATAGCATGTCATGACTTTTATTTCTTCAGCTATTGTTTTTTGTTTTTTTTTTAGATCAGCCACCAGTTTTAAGGGAGGCTTTTCCTAATTCCCTCCATCAAATGCCCCATTTCTAGGTTCACTTCTGTCTTCCTTTCATACCACCACTTACATGCTTTTATATCTAGTCATTTAACTTTTTGCTAAACTAGCTCTTAATTACATACATGTTCATTCCATTGATTTTTTTATTTTTTTAAGAGCAATCATTTTGGGCTATAAACACAGTTCGGGGGCAGAGCACATGTGGCCGTAGGTTCAAAGCACACCACTGCAAAAATGAGAAAACAGGGCTGGCAAGTGGCTTGCTCCCCAGCCTAGTGACCTGAATTTGACCCTAGATCCCACATGGTGGAAAGAGGGAGCTGCCTCCTACAAGCTGTGCTCTGATTCATGCAATGCTGTGGTATGTGTGTGCCTCCTGTACCAAAACAAAAAACAAAACAAACAAAACAACAGCAAACCCCAACCAAATTAATTTTATAAAAAGGAATGGTCGAACATTAAGATTTTACTCACAGAAAATGCCAGAGGTATAACTGGCATAAAATAAGATATTCACATTTCTTTAAAATGTTAAGTTTCATACAAAGAAACATACAGCTGTACGTGTAGGACGTATTGTGACCTCGCCCTCCATCACCCTCTTGTTCCTCTCATTTCTGTCCACCCCTTTTCCTTCCTCACTAATCTCCTCCTACTTTTGTGTCAGTTTCTGTTTGACTCACTGAGTTTAATGAGGGTTCCTTACATGCGAATGGGTGAGAGGTAATTTACCAGAACACGGACAACTTACTAGGGGCTATATCACTAAACAAAAACGATATCCTCTCCCCTGGCAGCCATAAAGTTCCTCCTGAGCCCCTCTCTTCTCCACTATGAAGTTCTGATAAGCCCAGTCTTGAGTGGGTATCCATAGCACTGATGTGTTCACAAGTGCGGTGATCATGGCATATCCATTCCATAGCACCCCAGCCTCAGCTCTTCTCTCTCTTCTGCAATGCTCACTGGGCCCTGGAGGGGGCGGTATAGATGTCTTATTTAAAGCTGAGCATTCACCAGTAACTCATTCTCAGCACTTGGACTAGTTAGGAATCTCTGCTTTGTACCTTCTCTGGCCAAGGCTGAGACCATCCCTACTCTGAGTAACTACTGGTTGGGAACCGGTGAGCTTAGCTCAACGCCCCCAGCTGAGCTGTTTGCACAGGTTTCCTGAGAGCAAAACATCCCGCCCCCCAACGCTTAGCTTGATTCCTGCCTTCCTACCCAGTGTGGTAGGGACTTCCCAGGTACCTGACATATGGCTATAATTGTTTTTTCCTGTTCCCTTCCCTGGCCTCTAGTGTGTATACAGTGTGTGTGTGTGTGTGTGTGTGTGTGTGTGTGTGTGTGTGTGTGTGTGTGTGTGTGTGTGTGTGTGTGTGTGTGTGTGTGTGTGTGTGTGTGTGTGTAGCTAGTCTCCCAGTAAAGCTTTGGCATTCTCCTTGCAGAATGACCCGTGTCTGTGTTTTCTGTTAATCCCCCAGGCTTACACCCAATACTCGGTCCTGTGGCGGCGCGAGTGCTGTCAACTACTCATGTTTCAAGCACAAAATTTTATAAGCATTGACATATGTAGACATGAGCAGAAATATCACCCCAATAAAGTAAAGCTTTATATATTTTCTACAGATCTCAAAGCCTCTTGGAGTATTTTTTCCCCCTCTTGTTGGAGTATTTTTTCCAGGCATGTTTTCAATGGTGTGTGTGTGTGTGTGTGTGTGTGTGTGTGTGAGAGAGAGAGAGAGAGAGAGAGAGAGAGGTGGGTGTTGTGATATCCTGCATAACTTTGGGGGAGTATCTTTATTTCTGTCACATATTGCATATAAAAATATAACCAGCAATAGGGAATATAGGCCTAGGAAGCAGTCTCTTTGTACCATGGAAACGATACATAGTACAGAAGGATGTCCTACTGTTGCCACCCAAGCACCTGCATTTTAGAAGGGCTGTTAGTAACATCTTCCCCTGGAGTGCAAACAGTGTCCTGTTGTATAAAACTTTACAAGGAAGGTTCTGTCTGTTCTTTGAAAGGATTACTTCATGATACTTCGCCACAGTTTTACCTTCTAAGTTTACAGGACACTTGACTAATCCCTTTCCACAGCTAGATTGTAACCAATGCAGAACCACCAATGCAGAACCACGCTAGTCTTGCTTATCATTCTAACAGTATGTTAGTGCCCATCACTTGCTTATTAAGGATATTGCATTTAGAATGAGCCAAGACAAGAAACATGTCTGAGATGTCTTGATGGCCTTCATTACTGTGGTGGTTTGTGTGGCCCAGTGAATGGCACTATTAGGAGGTGTGGCCTTGTTGGAGTAGTTGTGTCACTGTCTGCGTGGGCTTTAATTCCCTCATTCTAGCTGCCTGGAAGCTAGTCTTCTCCAGATGAAGATGTAGAACTCTCAGCTCCTCCTACACCATGTGTGCCTAGATGCGTGCCATGCTCCTACCTTGATGATACTGGACTGAACTTCTGAACCTGTAAGCCAGCCCCAATTAAATGTTGTCCTTATAAGAGTTGCCTTATAAGAGTTGGTCACGGTGTCTGTTTACAGCAGTAAAACCTTAAGACAACTACCAACTGAAAACATTTGTATTACACTTGGTAAATAATAAAGCAAGACAAAGCTTTACAATTCTACAGGGACACGATTGGTGGAGCACTTTAGGACCTGTGCTATCAGCCCACAGCTATGCTGGACACACTGGAGGGGAAACCAATGTGGCCAGCTGGACAGCAGGATGGAGGACTGCTGGTGCTGGAGATGAGACAGGAAAGCAAAGACATTTTCAAAACAAGACAGCGCTCGCCAAGGGTCCTGAGTCAGAGGAGCGGGAGTTCTGTCAGGCCGGGATGACGGAGGAATAATGCGCGATGAACAGAAAGAGTGGCTTTCGGCAGGCGGGCAGATGGCTGGGATGAGACATATGTCGTGAGTTCATTTTAACCGGCTTCGGTGTGAAGTGCTTAGGGATGTTCGCCCGCAGGATGAACTGGCAACTACCGGAAGTGTGCCTGGAGCTGAGCTGTGTGGCCAAGTGGGAGGTGCCGACTCAGCAGGCTGGCCGGCTCTGCGCCCTGGCTGTCTAGCTCACCACCCACTTTGCGTAGCTCAAAAACTAAGGGTCATTTTTAGAAAAACAAAAAGGAGGAGAAGGTAGAGAAGAAAGAAAGAAAGAAAAAAGAAAGAAAGAAAGAAAGAAAGAGAGGAAGGGAGGGAGGGAGGAAGGAAGGAAGGAAGGAAGGAAGGAAGGAAGGAAGGAAAGAAACTAATATCTATTAAGATTCAGTGAAACAGGTCTAAATCAACAACAGATCTAAATTTCAATGTTCAAAGGCAGTTTTGCTGGAGTGGAGCAATGGCCATCTTTTCTATATCCCGCTGATTTTGTGCACCCCACCCCCACCCCCACTCCCCAGGATTTTAAAAAGTGCATCAGAAGTCACATGGCCTGCGAAGATGTTAACCATCTGGCCCTTTACAGCTGCGGCTCACCGCTTGCGTTTATCGCGGAGTCAGCAAAGGATGCTCGGCTTTCTAAGGCAACTTTACCAGTAGGGAAGACAGCAAGTGGCAGGCAGCTGTTACAGAAAACAGCCGCATCTGTCCTCCCTCCTCATTCAAATCCCTTCGAGGGTTTTGATACGACATCAATCAAGTTGTCTTAAAATTTGTGTTCAAAATTTTACGTTTTATAAAAAAATGTGTTGGGAGCGGTGAGATGGCTCAGCTGGGTAAACCATTCGTCGAGTAAGCCTAGTGACCCCAGTTTACTCCCCAGGACACCCATAAACGCGGAAGGAGAAAACTGACTTCTTGAAGTTGTCCTCTGACTTCCACATGTATGCCACGGCAAAAGCTTTACACAATGACACGATGCCCGTCCCCATCGCCACACCCCCCTGCCCCCCAACACAGCATGGCACAAACTTCCCACCCAGACTAATACTAATAATTTATAATAATAATAATAATAATAATAATACAATTGTTTTAATGTTTTACTAAAAACTCTCTAGGTACTTCAGGCAAGCCCAAATTATTTGCCTTTTAAATGAAGACTAAAACTCTTGGCCTATAATAAAAACTAGAGGACATTCAGGTCAGACCAAGCCTTACACACAGGCTGACTCTGAGACACGGTGGAGAGTGACACTAGCTGCACTCTGTTCAGCCAAAAGGGGGAGCCGTGTCGCCTTAGAGGGCCAGTGTTCAGTTTGGCAGTTCGCCAGAAACAGATTTCTTCCCAGCAAGAAAGGCTTCTCCGAGTTCTCGGTGTATTAAAAGGCTGCATATGAGGAGCAGCAGCAGTTCGGGTGAGGCTGTGGGTAGTGGCCTTCACACCAGGAAAGCCTTGGGCTAGAGGAGTGCCAGAGAGGCAGGGCACTTGCTCCGGCTGCACAGGGCCCTGGGCTCACCATCTCTTGCCTGGGTTTTCCCTCAGAAAGTCAGAGTTGCAGGTCTAATTAAGGTCTTAGATACATTATGAATTGATTTTTGTGCAGGGCGAGAGAGGGATGGCGCTTAGCTCTGTTACAAGCACCGGAACTCTATGCAGTGTCACCAGAAGCGGGGATATTGTCTTTTTTTTTCTCCCCTCATGCGTGTTTTTGACACCTCTGTTAACGATGAGGAGGCTGTAGCAGGCACTGGTGGATAGATACTGGCTGCTATTCCCAGCAGGGTTCTTTTTCACTCCTGCGGAGGCTCTTTTGTGATTTGAACGAAATGCGTTTGAACTCTGGGCAAAGACAGTGTGCTAGCTACAGCTCTAAGAAGTATTCTAGATTCCGGAAGGCGTCAGAATGCCAACCAAGAGCTGTTCGCAGCAGAGTGAGTCTACACCACAGAGGATTACCATGCAATGACTTCTGGGAGCAGCAGGTCTTTTAAGCGTTCTGTACGGACTTCTGTCTGCAGGCTGGAAACTGCCACAGCCATTGCTGACTGCAGTGTGTAGCATCTTGGAGACCTAGGCAGGGCTGAGTTCCCTCTGACAGCAGTGGTTTAGTAAGATCCCTCCCCTTGTTAGAGGCAGTACCTTGGTGCACAGGGACCTCGGGCTCTGGTGAGTCAGCCCCTGGAGTCCTGAAGGCAGCCATCTCTTCCTCTTCCTCCCCCTTCTCCTCCTTCTTAGAATCCCGGAGTGTCCAGCATTATAAAGCCCTAATTTGCTGGGCACCAGCTGGGTCCCAATTGACTGAATATTTTCTTTCTGCTGTTATGTTACCCCACGGTCTGTCTCTAATTTTATTAATCTGGATCTTCTCTCTCCATCTTTTAGTTAATTTGACTAAAGGTTTATCAAGTTTACAGATTTTCTCAACGAACCAACATTTGTTTCATCGATTGTCTCTAGTTTATTGATTTCAGCCCTGAGTTTGATTATTTCTTGCTGTTTACTCCTTTTGGATGTGATTTCTTCTTTTTGCTCCAGAGTTTTCAGGCATGCTAAGTTACTAATATGAGATCTCTCCGATATTTTTCTATAAGCACTTAGTGCTATGATCTAGCTTCTTAAAACAGTCTTCATTGTGTTCCATAGGTGTGGGTATGTTGGGTTTTCATTTTCATTCAGTTCTAAAAACTTTACAGTTTCTTTCTCAATTTCCTGGCATTTTCCATTCGGTGGTGAGTTGTCCTGTTTCTGTGAATTTGTAAGCTTCCTTTTGTCTCAGTGGTTGCCAGCCTTAATTCACGATGGTCAGGTAGGATGCAGGATGTTGTTCCAACTTTCTTGTTTCTCTTGAGACTTTTGCGTCCAAGTATATGGTCAATTTGGAGAAGGCTCCATGAAGTGCTAAGAAGTTATAGTCTTTGATATTTGGGTGAAATATTCGGTAAATGTCTGCAGGGTCCATTTGATTTATAGCATCATCGAACACCACCATTTCTGTTTAGTTTTTGTCTGGATGGCCTATCTATTGGATGTATGGTCTCCTACTGATACACAGTTGATTTAACAGGGGCTACACTTAGAGAAAACTCTCTTTCCCGGTCCCAGCAGCTCACAGTTGTCAACAGCTACGTGGCCTTGTCTCAGTCACAATAGTGTTTGCTTCATAGTAATTAAAATATAGAATGTGCATCTATGTGTAAAGCAGAAAGTATGCTGCTATAAGGATTCTAACTTGATATTTGAGCCATATTGTCAGTTTTCATTCCATGGTAATTCAAGTTCAGTGATAAGAATGTTTACATAACAGGCTCATGATCCCATTACAATAAAAGTATATCTGAGAGAGTTCTAGAAAGCCAGTTTTCTCTCTGTATGTATATATACATGTATGTAAGCATATATATACACATGTATGTAAGCATGTATATATACATGTATGTAAGCATGTATATATGCAAATCCCAAGAAGGGCAACTTCTAGTGGGAGCCTCTATCAATTTCCTCCTCTCTTCCAAGTCGTTGTCTTTGCACAGCCCAGGGAACATAGATGGCTCTGTGGTGCTGCTGGTGTTGCAGTGGGAAGAGCAGGCTCTGGAGAGAGATTTACTTGCCTCTTTTAGATCGGTCATGGAGGCACCAAGAAAAGGGCTGCCTTTCTGGGAAAGGCATCCAATCTACCCGAGGCTATCAGCTGTGGCTACGCTTTCCTGAGTCTCTCCTAAAGACCTTGGCAATCATTTCTCCAAATGGAGGTGGACACTCATCATTTCATCTCTCCTTCCCGCCTTGACTTCTGGGAGGCAATCACCTTTGCAATAGTCCATTGCCACAGGGAGAGGGGGACTTTAGAGATAGCTGTGCAAGTGACAGGGTGGATGTGTCAAAATGACTTCCACTAAACAATGATGACTACTACAACAACAACTAGTCCTATGTTCTTCCTTCCTCTTCCTCCTCCCCTTCCTCTTTTTGTTTGTTTTGTTTTATTGGAACATGGTTTCTCTGTGTTTCCCTGGCTATCTCGGAACTCACTCTGTAGACCAGGCTGGCCTCCAACTCCAAGATCTGTTTGCTTCTGCCTTCTTAGTGCACCCCCACTGACTGGCTCCATCGGACGTCTTTACTGTGGGTCTTTAATTTAAGCGGTTACATTCAACTATCAAATTACCCAGAACACAGCAAGGATCATCTGAGCAGGATCGCAAAGCATCTTGAAATATTATAGAAGGAGGTACTAAATGTAACAAATGAGTTTTTGCCAGCTGTTTATCTAGTCAAATTAAGACAGGTGCTATTAACAACTTGAAGGAAAAACACAAGAGTGCTGAGCAGACATCACAAGGGGCTTCTCTGGGAGCTCCTCCCGGCCCCCACTTATTCCTATTCCTCATTTCCTGGCATTCTGCTATGGTGATGGAAGAGAAGTAGAGGCAGGGAACTTTCTGAATGTAATGCTTGAACTTTATGAATGTATGTTCAGGGGTTCAGAATCAAAACTTTCATTACTGACCTCCAACTTGTTTTCACTGACCCCTGATGGCAAGCAGCTGTGTGAATGACTGTTTAAAAATTAAGTTAGAGGGATGGGTAGTGGTGAGTTCCCGCTTTCAAGTTGTTCAGTGTCATACCTGACATTTCTATGCCATTAAACTTGCCTTCCTGACAGTCAGTCAGTGATGACACCGCCTTTACACCCTGACAGATCAAGTGCAGACTGCAGAACATGGCTTAGCCTCTGAGTCTGGAGCACTCTGCCGGCATCATGGGCTTCCATGCCCTGTGGTCAGGCCTGACCACGCATGCAGCTGTGATTGTGGCAAATAAAAACACTTTGGAAATTTCCATCTTGAAGGCCAGCCCTTTATGGAAAACTTTGAGAAGAATTTTATTTACTAAAAGAAAACTCGGTTCATGTATTCTTGTGGTACTTAAAAAAGCCCATATAGACTAATATTTTTTTTTTTTTTTTAAGAAAAAAGAGATAGGAAACCACTTGTTTGGGGAAGACAAATAACAGACAAGAGGTAGAGAATCTAATGCATAAACTATCACACATGAAAAGGTTTGAAACATTATCAGCAATATTTTGCCTCTTGGAGAGCTGTTTGCTGGTAGTTACGAGTAGGGAAACAAAGACACGAGCAAGCTCGAATGTGCTCTTCCTCTGCTTTGTTACTTCACTTGTTCGTCATGCACATGTTTCTCAGTCATCACTGGAGACCCGGGCAGCTGACCAACAACAATTAAGAGTAGAGATCCGCACTTTTAAGTTCCCAGGAGCTGGAGAATCTCCTAATGAGAGGAAAACAGGTGGTGCTGTCAGAACTGCTTGTCAGACCATGGAAAACCTTATACTCCAGAGGGGACTCAGCACCTGCTATTTCCTCCCAAGGAGGGACTCTCGGTGATATGCCGATGTACTGAAGATACTCCATGGCTGGCAGGAATTAAAGGGAAACCACCAGGCTGCCATCCTTCCAGCCTTCCTCCTCTCCAGGATCCTTTAAGGCTTTGCTGTTCAGATCATACCCAGCTAGCTGGTTATTGAGAGCTCTTTCAATTGTCTCTTCAATCTACTGCCCCCTCTTTGTGTGTGTGTGTGTGTGTGTGTGTGTGTGTGTGTGTGAGAGAGAGAGAGAGAGAGAGAGAGAGACAGAGACAGAGACAGAGACAGAGAGACAGAGAGAGACAGAGAGAGACAGAGAGAGACAGAGAGAGAATGGATAGAAGAATGAGAGAGCTCAGAGTTTCATGCAATTCTGGCACTTCTTTACATGGGTACTGGAAGATATTTCAGGCTCATGTTGTATGCTCCCTGCCTAGCAATGAAACCAGCCATTTCTCCAGGGACGCTGGGCTCCTTTTATTGTGCAGCAGTTTTAGAAACAAAGACTTGCTTCTGGTATGTTGGTTGCTCTTGTTATGGTGCTGCTTCCAGGGACTCTAATCTTGGAAAAGAAAGAGTATATACTAACTTCTTGTCTTATATTATTTTCCCTTGCTGTTATAAAATACCCAGACAAAATCAACCTAGGGTAGAAAGGGTATAGTTTGGCTTACAATTCAGAAAGATAGTGAGGAAGACATAGCGGCAAGGCAAGAAAGCATGCCCGAGAGGACCAGAAGGCTGGCTGCATCTATCACTCAGCGTAGATAATGGGCCCAATTATAACGCCTCAAGGCCTGGCCTGTGATCCACTTTCTCCAGGAAGGCTCCACATCCGAAAGGTTTCACAACCTCCCCTTAAAGTGTCACCAGCTGGGTGCCACGTGTTCAAACATGTGAACCTACGGGAGTAGGGGGATGGTTTTAATGAGATATTTGAATGCTTTGTCATTAGTTAGTGGAACTTTTTGGGAGGGATTAGGAGGTGTGACTTTGTTGAAGTGGGTGTGGTCTTGTTGGAAGCGGTCTGTCGGGGGTGAACTTTAAGGTTTCAAAAACCCATGCCAGGCCCAGTCTCCTCTGTATCTGTTGCCTGAGATTCGGATGTAAAGCTCTTGCTCAGCTACTGCTCCAGCACTGTGCCTGTCTGCTTCCCACCATAATAATTATGGACTAATTTTCTAAAACTATAGGCAAGCACCCAATTAAATGCTTTATTTTATAAGAATTCCCTAGGTCATGATGTTTCTTCACAGCAATAGAACAAAAGCTAAGACAGAAGTCAATGGGAAACTACAATAATCTAATCCTGGCAGTTCGGCAAGCAGCACGGCTCCTTCAGGAATGATATGGGTCCCTCCTCCAGGAGAAGAGCTAAGATCTGTCAAGGTGCTTGCTGAGGGCGGAGGCAGTACAGAAACAGTAGTAGAGGTCAATAGTTATAAATACCAGCTTGTCATGTAACTAGTTGCAAAAAAACAAGGATTATAATTGACATGAGTCTTTCAGTTATATTTTGTTAAGATGTATTTGTGCAGATATTTGTTTTATTTTCTTGATTTATCATGCAATATAACACCAGTGAGAGAATACCAATGATTGTTATATTTATGGTTGAGATTCTAAAAGAATTTTCCTTAAGGGACAGTACCACTTATTCTAAAATATCATGTGTGTGCTACAGGACATGAGATAGTTCTATCAATTTAGGCATAATTATGACTTGGTAATTGTTTTCATTTGGAAACTAAGCATGGCTTAAGGAGATACAAGTATGTATCAAGTAGACAAGGGGTGGGAGATACTCTTGGTTGTCAACTTGACTGCACCTGGAATTAACTAAAATCTAAGCAGTTGGGCACACGTGTGAGGGATTCTTCCTAATCAGATCATCTGACGGGGGAAGACCATCTTTAGTCCAGATCGTTTGAGGTAGGAACATCCACCTTAAATACGGGTCACTCCTTTTTGTGTCAGCCATATAAAGGGCATTGAAAGAGGAAGCTTTTGTTCTTTGCCTGCTTGCCTTTCCTCTCACTGGCAAGTCTAACCTTTCACTGGCATTAGAGCTTACTTCTTCAGGATTCCTGCATATACTGAAGACCAGCTGAGACATCCAGCCTTGTAGACCAAACAACTGATAGATTCTTGGACTTTCTGTTCAAATATGGCCAATGTTGGACTAGCCTAACCACAGCCTGTAAGCCACTCTGCTAAATTCCACATATATAAGAACCCGGAATTATACAAGTGGTATTTCACATTTAAACTACATTACCTTCAGGATATGTATTCATGTCTAAGCTTATTTCTATATTCATTGTCTGTATCTATGTAAAACTATATAGATCAGTTAATATTGATGCCTTTTGCTGTGTATGCAAAGGTAGCAATGCAGCAGATGGTGTTTCATAGTAAATTCTATTTCAGTTCTGCTATGGTTGTGCATTCAAATTACTGAAAAAGCAACTTCTTAAATCCTTTCTGTAGGCCACCTCTAGAAATTAGACTAGTGTAAAATCATAGTTCTGGGAGCAGGCCCCTGCATAGACATTATGAGATAAGACTAGCTGGTCATGGAGTATAGTCATGCTGCTCTCTGACTAGCAATGCTAACAGGCCATATGAAGTGTGGCTATACTCTGAGGACTCAGCAGACCCATGTTTCTGGTTTGGGTATTCTGACAGTCACAGACAGAGACATGACTCATTTGTGAAGGATAGTGGTTTCAGGAGTTGTTTTACTTGATCTCCAGAGATCATAGAGCACTGTGAACATCAGGAAATGGTGCTAGGAAAGCCCCTGTAATTGTAATTAAGATTTAAAGTCTAGGTCTGTCTCTCTCTCTGTCTCTCTCTGTTCTTCCTCCTCCTCTTCTTCTCTCTTCTCTCTTTCCCCTCTTCTTCTTCCTCCTCCTCCTCTTCCCCCTCCACCGCCTTCCCAGGTATTTCTGTCATTTTTAAAATCTGTCTTTTGTAACCCTAAGGCTTTTGCAGGCCAGGTTGATGGGAGAAGAAAGCCGATGTCACAGACCTGAGTGTTAGCAACATGCTATGGGAGGAAAACTGCAGTGTTTCCATTGCAGAAGCAGTTATAAACAAATGGCTAGGCACAAACCTCCCAAGAAATCTCTTACAGCTTGAAAATGAAATGCCTGAGGAGCACTTTCCTTGGCCAAGCCCAGCTCTATCTGGACATCTCATAAATGTCGCTACAAGCATAACCTGACAATGAGGAAAATGTAGGAGAACCAGTTCTGCGATGCAGTGAGATGGAATAAAGCAAAGCTCGGGCTCAGCGGCTCGTGACAGTTCCTATGCATCAGTGTCCAACGCAAAAAACTACTGTCCGGCACGGAGAAACAGGTGTGCAGGAAGAAAATAGGAAGGGGTGGGCCAGACCGAAAATACTGATGGTGCGTCCAGATAGAACACTTTTAATGGCAGAGTAGGACTCATTAGACAAGTCAAAGAAACATATGCAACATGTTTTCCTGGACTAAAAAAAAAATAAGATTTATGAAAATTATACCAACAATTTACCACATTGCCTGGCTTCTACTTATCTACAGACTGTATCCATGGACATTGGTGTTGTGTTTATAAAAAGATAAAAAGAGGGGGGATATGTTCTATGGAGATGTAGTCAAGTATGAGGTGTGGGGGTGCCTTTGCGGACCCAATGCTGAGGCATTCCTTTCCCCTGAGGGACCAGCCACACAGCAGTATAGTGTAGAATAGAGATTATTTAGGACTTGGGGAGGGGAGTTAAGAGGAGAGAGAGAGAGAGAGAGAGAGAGAGAGAGAGAGAGAAGAGAGAAGAGAGAAGAGAGAAGAGAGAAGAGAGAAGAGAGAAGAGAGAAGAGAGAAGAGAGAAGAGAGAAGAGAGAAGAGAGAAGAGAGAAGAGAGAGGAGAGAGGGAGAGGGAGAGGGAGAGGGAAGGAGAGGAGGAGAGGAGAGAAGAGAGAAGAGAAGAGAAGAGAAGAGAAGAGAAGAGAAGAGAAGAGAAGAGAAGAGAAGAGAAGAGAAGAGAAGAGAAGAGAAGAGAAGAGAAGAGAAGAGAAGAGGCTGGCCATGAGCATGTAGAGAGGGGGGAAGGGAATGGGAAAGGAGGGGGAAGGGAAGAGCAAGGGCAAGAGAAAGCAAGAGAGGAGCAGGAGAGCAAGGAGGAGTCAGGCCTACCTGGCTGTTGCCAGGTAACTGTGGGGCGGAGCTTAGAATGCTAACAATTGGTATGGGAGGGATTTTTTTTTTTTTTTAATGTGACAATACTATTTTGAGTGGGGAGTTCACCCAGTGCAATCATGTTTAACTGGTAAAGCATCTCAGTTGTTCATTTTAAGAATCATATTCACTAATGGATTAAGTTTGTAACTTTTACTTTGATGACATGTTACAGGTTCTCTTTGTGATCCTGTAAACATACCATAATACTTTTGGCGTATGTCGCACAGTAGAGGTTAGAAGTGTGGCTTTAATTTTGTAAATGTTCAAATTCACAGCAGAATTGTGGGTACATTGCTGGGTGTGGTTTTCCATCTGACTGTTAAGAAAAGGGGGCCACAGAAACTGTGTGAGACTGTGGTTAAATGTTTCAAGCAAACAAAGCTAAAGAAGATGTGGTCACACAGGACACTGCATCCTGCACACCGACTCTGTGGAGTCCTCATTTTACTTGGTGAAGCAGTAACCGTTCTCAAGGATTATGAAGACTTGAAACACATTTTCTTTTGTAGAATCATATTTACTTTTCCCCAGCAACAGAATAAGCTTCAATGGCTCTCAGTGCACGAGCTTTGAAATAAATGCCATCTTTTTTGATACCAACAGTTATATTTAATAATGGTAATACTGAAAGTTTGCTATATGTAAATCACTTTATATCAATTTTGCCACTTCACAGGTAGGGATTTGAAGTTTAAAGAGATGTAGATTTTTTTTCAAATCCTACAGTTAGTAAATAGCAGAGCCTACTCTTAAATTCAAATCTGCCATAAAGAAATCTTTTGATCTAAAAGTTTGTTTGAACATAGTTCTAATACTTTCCTGTAAGCAAAGGGGAAAATTATAGCCAAACACTGTTATAGTTTGGGCATATAACTGGCTTTGGGTCATTGTCTTACTTGATCTTGGTATATGACTAGGATTCCAGGGAATAAAAATAGAAGCTAAAAGTACTTGTAAGGGCCCAACAATATTCTGGACTATGACTGGAGAAAGCTTTTCTGTGTGTGCCTGCTGAACTACCAAATCTGGATGCAAAGATCCTTTGTGCTAAAAATAAGTAGGAAAATCATGATTAAAGCCAAGTCACAAATCAGTTGTTATTGCATGCTAGGGTGGTGGTGGAAAACAGGACATGGTTTCTTTACAGATGAGTTCTTCTTTGCCATTGAACATCTTATTTCAAACATGCTCTGAAAATCTTTTTTATTCAAACTTTTTTGAGAATTGGAAGAGAGCCAGAAAGCTCAAACCAGAGTGTTAGAAACATCTATAACTACTCTGGAACCTTCCAGCTACAAGACAGGCTTTGAAGATATTCAGTGTTAGAAACATCTATAACTACTCTGGAACCTTCCAGCTAGAAGACAGGCTTTGAAGATATTCAGTGTTAGAAACATCTATAACTACTCTGGAACCTTCCAGCTAGAAGACAGGCTTTGAAGATATTCAGTGTTAGAAACATCTATAACTACTCTGAAACCTTCCAGCTAGAAGACAGGCTTTGCAGACATTCTCCCCACCTGGAGCACTGTGTGACTGAGATATTGATCTAAGGAGTTTATGAACACAAAATGGATTTCCTATTACCTTAAATAATGGCATTTATATTTCTTCACCTGCTGCTAATACTGTTAGGAGGTCTTTGTTGGACATACTGTTTATAGTCCATGAAAGCTTTATTGCAATTCAATATCTGTTTTATTAGAGAGACTAGGTAACACAATCAAATCCTCTTCTAGCCACTTGACAAATGAATTTAAGATGTAATGATTTGCATCTGAGAACAGGTGGCCTCAAACTCAGAGGTCTGCCTGCTTTTGCAGGGGTTAAAGAGGAGCAGTGCTGCACCCAGCTGAGAAGAGAGCTAGGAAGGACTCAGGTACTGTGGGAGGCAAAGAAAGAAAAGAACTGGATCTAGAATAGATGTTGTATTGTATGGTACTGATTTCCTCCTTGAGACTCAAGACTTTACATCTGTAGCTGCTAGCTGACAACCTCCAGGCCTCAGACACGTCTGAAGATTGTTTTTGGCCAAAAAGCACTGCCTTCTGCCAGTGTGTGGCAGTGCTCAAGAGCCCTGATAGTTTGGCGCACTCCATATAGTACAGCCTAGGCCTGTTCTGACTGTGTGCTTGACTCTCTGCTTGCCTCCTTTACAGCTCTCCGGTGCTGATCCCAGGGGCCTCCCTGATGTTCCCGCATGCTAATTTGTTCTGAGCCAATTTCCCAGGGAACTTGACCTACAGTAAATACCATAGCAGCCTGATTCTTATTATTTGTATAGATTATCCCTGATGAGTATAGTTTGAATTACTAGTTTTTAACTTCATAATGGTGTGAAAACACCACCATTTAGTTTAAGTCTATACTTCGATTGATCAGTTCCCAGGCTCATGATATGCAGGAAGGCAGTCTCATGAAATGTGCCGATGAGCCATAGCTCTCAAGTCATTCATAGGATCATAAGCATAAATAATTAACACTCTCTTGTGCCACTTTGCTAATGTGTAATATAGATTAAGGGTACAAAATGCATTTCTGACCCGTGGAAGATATTTTCAATGCATATTGGAATTATCAGAATATAACCACAGTTTAGAAGCATCCTATATATGGAAGACTCATGTAAAATTTTATTAAAAACAAAATAAATTGGTTTCACACTTAAATGCTTTTTCCAGTAAGGAAAATTATCATTATGGTTTTATATGCAAGACTAATTTATGGTTCATCTTTCAAACTAACATCAAGGGAGTGTTAGCCTTTGGTTTTTTGTTTGTTTGTTTGTTTGTTTGTTTGTTTTGTTTTTTTGAGACAGAGTGTAGCCCTGGCTGTCCTGGAACTCAGTCTGTAGACCAGGCTGGCCTCGAACTCAGAAATCTGCCTGCCTATGCCTCCCAAGTGCTGGGATTAAAGGCGTGTGCTACCAGGCTAGCCTTTGTTTTTATGTTGCATTTATACACATGTTCTTATGTCTTAGAGCAGAAAATATCTTAGCTAATTAATGTGTCGTGACTGTTTTTAATGTTACATGCCTAAAACCAAGAACTCTCATTAATAAGTGATTGTAACGAACCAGAGAAAGGCTTTTAGTAGATGACCTATATTCTCAAGTAAGATGTTTACATATTATTCTATAGAAGAATAACTTACATTTTCTTAAGTGAACTTATGGTATTAATAAATTTGTGTATATACATTTTTCATTTTTTCATCAAAAAATCATGTTAAAATGCATGCTCATAACATGGAGGGAAAGATTCACACTCATGTTAAGTCACTCTATGCTCTAATGTTCTGGGAAATTTGAAAGAAATTTTATAACCTTAAAGGTTAAATTAAGAGTTGTGCAAAGATAGCTCAGATTTGCTAAGCCCATAAATGCCTGTTCTGGATCTGAGATCATTCCAGAATTTTCATTTACATAACAATCAAAGCAACAGAAAGAATACACACAACATGGAGGTTAAGGGCGAGCCTGACCTTGGTTTAAGGCCACACACACAGACGGTGGGCTCGAGTTTTCTGCTCCAGCTTCAGGGATGAGTAGACAAATTCTACTCTGCCTCTGGTGTGCCGTTGCTGTGGCAATTTCCAAACCTCATGTGGTATCAGTGACCTAAGGAGAAGCACATGGTGCAGGAAGGCAGAAGAGAAGCTGAGAACGCAGGCTTTGAAAAGAATGCTTGTTATTTAACACGTTTGGGCTACTGGGCTAAATGGAACAATGAATTCGTTCTGCAGTTTAAAATATCAAGATCAGATATTTGAAAATTCTTGCTTTAAAGTTGTTATTGAAAAAAAAATTACAACTTAGCAGATAAGACCCAATTGAAAAATATTGGTAGAATGAAAGTTTAGTACCATCAGTAAACATATAAAATATTCTTTCTGAAGAAATAGTTACTCAACCAAACATGGCATCAAAATGTGAATGCTTGGTAGCAATGCTGTATATGTACACAGACAGCAATGGCAGTCAAATGAATAAATATTATTGTAATGTACACATGCAACCACTCCCTTTATGCATAATTTCTATTTCTGGAACCAAAGAATTCTGATGTGTGTTAGCATTCCTTCTAGGCTCCGCCCAACAGTTAACCTGGCAATAAGCCAGGTAGGCCTGGCTTTCTACAAAAGGGGAAGTTTGGACTCTCCTGTTACTCTCTTTTCTCTCCCAGACTCCTTTCTCTCCCCGTTCCATCTCCACATGTTCCAGGTCAGCCCTCTTCTCTTCTTCCCCTCTCTTTCTCTCCTTCCTTCTTAACTCCTTCCCAAGTTCTAAACAAACTATTCTACGCTATCCCCATCGTATGGCTGGTACCTCATGGGGAAGGGATGCCTCAGTGTGGGCCTGCTGAGGCAGCCCCACGCCTCGCCATACCTGGCTCTACAAAACATATCCTGATCTCTTTTTTATAAAACACAACAATGTGCAACCAACTGTAGGTCTTCATCCTTCTTTGTTTTCCTTCTCAGTGCCCAGGAAGGAACCCAGGGCTTTGACCATGCATGGCACACACGCTACCATTGAGACACAAGCCACCACCTCTGTGCTGCTTTGTTAATGGAGGGTGGGGAGAATGTGAATAAGTGAAGGTGATCTCCTCAGTTGACAATCATTCTGAGAACCTATTCCATGCCAGCTCTCCTGGTAGGCACTGGCAATGTAACTACAGACACAACAGACACATTCTCTGTCCATGTGAAGCCTACTATCTAGTGGAAGAAACTGACATAGGTTGTATTACATAAGCACTGTTGATGGATTTCTACGTTAAAAAGGGAACCAAGTACACTGTATACCCAAACTGTATTTAAAGGGGAAGTTTGATGATGTTTGAGTACTTCATGTGGTTGTTGGCCAGTCTGGTTGGGGCTAAAGAAGTTAAGGCACATACAGTGCTAGAAGAAAGCATGTCTCTTTCTAGAAACTGAAAAGCATTCAGTGTAGCTGAGTCTGGAGAGGGCAGTGGTATAAAGATGAGGTGTGGAATATTAGAGCACGAAAGGAGACGTAACTATTATGAAGTGTAGGCTTTGCCACAACAGCGACAAGAAGCCATTCAAAAGGTTAAAATCAAGGAGATCAAAGTTATATTTTAGAAATTTTACTTAACTACAGAGTGGGCAATGAAGGTGAGGAGAGTGATTAGGAGTCTCACAGGGGAGAATTAGACTGCGAGTGATGCTGGGAAAGAAAGATTAAAGACATTATTAGAAACAAAATAGGGAGGATTCAGTAATTGGTTATCCGTGGGCAGTGTGGGAGAGACAGGCGCTAAAGACCGTCTTTACCCTTCCTCCTCAGGAGTTGGGGGAAGAGAATGCAAAGAGAAGACTTTAAACAAAGATGAGGTCTTTTTTGATTTAAAACTTGAGGAGTTTTGTAAGCAAGCAAACAAGCAGTTAAACTGAGGGATCTTTTAGTCTGCCCTGTGTTCTCAATGGGAGATGCAGATGAAGCTGTTGGTATGCAAATAGCAACAAACAGATGTGTGGAGGGATGGAAACCAGGCTGCAGCGCTGAGCTGACCCCTAAGCAACGTCAAAACTTTTAAGCCCTAGTTACAATAGACTAAATCCACCTATAATGTCAAAGCCTTGACCTGTGCGTATTATTCTTTAATTTGTGTGTTCTTCCTGGCCAAGTATTACTAGAGTTTTAACAGGTCTACAAGTATAATTTGATTTTTTTTTCTTTTTAAGGCAATAAACTGATAATGAAAGTAGTTTCAATACTCCATTATGAACAGGCATTTGTGAAACAACTTAAATAGAAGCTATATGCCAAAGATCTCTGAAATCCTCAATCCCTAGATTTGACTATTTTTAAGATTATAAATTCCAACTGGTCTTAAGCCAAAAATTGTGGCTATCTCTTCCTGATCTCCTGGCTTGTCCTTTGTGGATTTGCAGCTCACTGGAACCCAGGAAGATTTTCTCACGAAAACATTTCATCAGACACATACTTCAAAGGCAGCGGTGTGGGCGCCCAGCCTCTACATGGAAGAGACACAGAGGTGGTTCTGGGTGGGTACAGGGGGAGGTGGCTCTGGGTGGGTACAGGGGGAGGTGGCTCTGGGTGGGTCCAGGGGAGGTGGCTCTGGGTGGGTCCAGGGGGAGGTGGCTCTGGGTGGGTACAGGGGGGAGGTGGTTCTGGGTGGGTACAGGGGGGAGGTGGCTCTGGGTGGGTACAGGGGGGAGGTGGCTCTGGGTGGGTCCAGGGGGAGGTGGCTCTGGGTGGGTCCAGGGGGAGGTGGCTCTGGGTGGGTCCAGGGGGAGGTGGCTCTGGGTGGGTCCAGGGGGAGGTGGTTCTGGGTGGGTCCGGGGGGAGGTGGTTCTGGGTGGGTCCGGGGGGAGGTGGTTCTGGGTGGGTCCGGGGGGAGGTGGCTCTGGGTGGGTCCGGGGGGAGGTGGTTCTGGGTGGGTCCGGGGGGAGGTGGCTCTGGGTGGGTCGGGGGGAGGTGGCTCTGGGTGGGTCCGGGGGGAGGTGGTTCTGGGTGGGTCCGGGGGGAGGTGGTTCTGGGTGGGTCCGGGGGGAGGTGGTTCTGGGTGGGTCCAGGGGGAGGTGGCTCTGGGTGGGTACAGGGGGGTCACGCTGCACATGCTTCTCTTGTTTCATAACACGTGTTGTTTTCTTTTCTTTGAAGACTGTGGTAGCCATGGAAATGTGGCCTCCAGGGTGGCTGATTGGGAATATACTGAGTTTTTTTTTGTTTTTTTTTTTGTTTTTTTTTTTTTTGTTTTAAACAACTGGCTCTTTAGAAAAAATAGTCCTTCTTTGTAGTGTGAGCCAATTTTTATGATGTAAATATTCTCACCACAGTCAGTTTAATCTACCAATGTGATGTCACTGAAGGCAGGAAAACATGCAGCATGGGCTCCTGTGAGCCAGTTCATGTGGCTCCTGTGGACACATCACTCTGTTCTCACAAGAATGGCGCTCAACACAGGGAAATGAGCTGCAGGAAACACTGCAGGCTTCGGGGAACGGGTCTACTTCTGTGTGGTCAAGCTGGCTTTAGTTCCTGACTTTTTCTGTCAACACAAGGCTGAGGTTACTGATGCTGTGCCCACCAGCACTCTGATGACCTTAGCACTCTAACTGCTATTTTTGGCTTATAAGAAATCTTTTTACTTACATTTAAAACTGAAATAATTGAGAATCATTTTGAATCTATTTTTATACCATGAACCAAAGAAATTATGTTGCACTTCAAGATAACAGTACAATCTGCATTCTAATGTGTTGAATAAGAGAAAATATTTATATATTTTAAGCAAAAACTTCGATGGCATACTACATTAATCCATAATGTATGTGGAGGTAAAAACATCAAATACATCCTATTTTTTCCTATAATTTATATACCCATTGAGACCAGTGTGCGCATGCATAGTGCTGTCAGGCTACACACTAATACACACTAAAAGCGTCTTTTAAAGCATGTATAACAAGAAGCACGGGTAGAACTTCTATTATGTGCACTGCTTTTGCATTCCAAAAGGAAACTAGCTTTCCTGGTAGCACTAGGGAAGAATGTACTCATTAGCATTTTATGCACATATGCAAAATCTCATGGATTCTATTGGAACCTTGCAATCCTACAGTATACAAAGGAGACCTTTTTCCAAACACCTGAAATTGATACTCAGCTTGTAAAGGTAAACGAAAAAATATTGTAAACACAATAAAAAAAACCCCAATGATATAGGACGAACTTTGGCTTTTGAAAAGTCTAATTTAAAGGCCTATGTTTATGTACAATCTAGAGATAAACAATACAGTCCGTGCTTCAGACTTCTTTTGTGCAGGATTACTGATTTCAGAAAGCCAAGTTAAATGTTCTCACAATTTTCTGCTTCAGAATTTCTTGCAGAATAATGTTTAAAATTGCATGAGTAAGAACTTTACAAAGTGGCCTAGTAAACACACTTTAAATTAAACAAGCAGGGCTTTAGTTAATGCCCTGTCAAACAAAAATGCCTCCCCACCTCACTTTTGTATTTAAATGTCTTTGTTCAAATAGACAAAAGAATAAGATCTTGGGTTCTTTAACAAAACCAAAAATATCAGTCATTTTTCATTTTCAAAATGTATTTAAAGAAATGCTTGTTTCAGTATAATACATTTCTATACATTAGAAACATGGCTAGCTGATTGGCTTTAATCACAGAATGTTACAAGTGGCTATTGAGTTCTAAATTTAAACATGTGATTTTATTCTGACTTTTGCACTTTTCAATACAGATATAAAAATTATTTGATTTTTTTTTCTTAAATAGATAGAAATCACTCTTTTGGGAGGAAAACTCCACACCATGACAGAAAATGCATTGTTTTATATCTTAGAGTAATTGTTAGAAAAGAACTATAAAATTATGAACTTTTGGGGAAAAATGCACTGAAAATGTCTCTAGAAAAAACATGCAGGCAGCTAGGGACAGGATGGCAGGCACTGCCAGGTGCCTGGCCATAGAACTCTCAAAAGGAAGTTAGCACCAGAATCATCTCTAACTTTACAATCTCATGAAGGCCTCAGTACAACATATAAAAACTTATATTTAACCCCAAAACATTATCAACAATAATAAATATATTATTTTCAGTTTGAAGACACTAGCGTTCTCACCTTTACAGCACGACAGCAGTACCATTTACTTTGTTTTGGACTATTCAGATAAGAGACAAATATATCCCCAAAATGGGATATTTCAACCGAGGTGTAGGTGGGACAGTTTTCCAATTAAAACTTATTCTTAGCTGCATTTCCCCGTTTTCTTTCAACATGCTTTTATTGGAACTTTACAAGAACTGCACCATTTCACTGCAACTCCATGCCGTGCTATTTGCCCTGTTGCTGTTTCTCGGTGTTCAGATTTGGCATGGGGAAGCAGTATCTAAAGGTAGGTACAGGTCACAGGAGTGAAAAAGAGCTTGAATAGGCTAATATATAGTCAAAAATATATATTCATCCTTGTTATAACAAAGAGTTGAGTTTTAAAGAACACTCATTTATAATTTAAATTACAAAATAGCCAGTACACAATATGAAATATGTCAAACTATTTTGGCTTTCAAAAAGCCCATGGGTATAGCTCCATCAGTTACATACACGGCTACCAAATGTCCAGGGTTTTACTGCTGTACATAAATAATGACAAGGCAAAGAACAGCAACTAGTCCAAGAGCTTGTAGGCCCAAGAACCATAGCATAAGCCAAAAGAAAATGACCACTACTGGCTCCACAATTCGTTCTCCAAAATACATCCTGGTGAAGCCCATGTTGAGGAGGTTTTTGTTCAGTTCACCAAAAAGTGTTCCCATCTTTTTGTAGTCATCTCCAATGGGTTCTCCAGGGTGGGTTTGTGGTTCTTCAACATCCTTTAAAAAAAAAAAGACAAACCAAGATATGAACATAAGAAACACGTAAATACCTCTAATAAGAAGAATCTCACTATCTTCTCCAAACTGGGCACACACTTCTGGTAATCATTTAGTAAACACTAATGAAGATGTCTACAACTCATGAGTATATATATAAAACTTCACATGGCAGAGGGCTGAAGATGCAAGTAAGGCCTTGATTCTGAGAAGAGGCCACCCCAAACTACCTCACAGACTGATCTAACACAAGAACTTTTATAGTAGATAGTTGGTAAGATGCTGTGTTCCTCATTGGAAGATGGAGGAAAGAGCCACGTGCAGTGAATATAGGCAGCCGGTGACACAGGAGGACAAAACGGACAGAGCTAGTGTCCCTGAAAGGAGCATATCCTTGTGATCTAGAGTCATGGTGATCTCCAGGAATAGAAGATAATAAATTTGTGTCTCAGAACAAATTCCCATTGTTCAGAAAATGGGGATGTTCCTTTGGATTGACATATTGTCTATCCCTCCTTTCAAGAATAGAGAAAACACTTATTGGTTTTTCTGTAGACTTAGACCATTGATTTGTAAGATGTGGGTATAGTTCATCCAGCTCCATTCACTCTCCAGATGCCTGGAATTGCACCAAGGAACCCATGTAAGTAAAGAATGGTGTTTTGCTTTCTCTCCTCTGAGAGCCTGGTTGAAGAGCCCCCTTTCTGCTGCTCTCCTGTTTCATGAAGCAGGCTTCCTAGCCATTCTAACTTGGTGAACACATGTCTGTGAACTAAAGTTTTAACAGTTCAAGCTCAGCTGGCTGGAGAATGACTAGTTACTGTTCTCTCTCAGCCATTGCTGTTGTGACCTCTCATTTTAAGCTTCTGCTTGCTATGAAGGCTTCTGTGGAGGCTCTTGCATAGCTTCCTGTAAAAACACTGCTGCAACTGTAAATGCTTCCTGTTAATGTCATTAGGGGGAAACAAAGTTTTGAAATAGGATTAATTTTATATAATACCAAAAGTCTATTGGGAAGTCAGAGCTGCAGAAAATGTCCATGTAGACTCAACTGTACATTCCAAGAATATTGTTTCTGCCCAATCTTTCTACAATTTAGAACATTATGCTAATTCCTAAGGTTTCCAACTTACTTCTGTGGTTTCAATAATTATTTCTTCAAAGTTTTCTGTGTTGAGGGCATGGTCTTTAGTATGGTATCAGGAGGTTAAAGCTTTAGTAGCTGAAGCTTGGTGGGAGGCTATGCCAACTGGGAGTTTGTTTTAAAAATTGATTATTAATTCTTTCAAGAGAATTGTTAGGAAAGGCTTGGGCCTTGTTCCGACCATGCTTTGTCTGGATTCCTGTTCCACCATGTAGCCACTCCAGAGACTGCATTCTACCTTGAGGGAAGGCGGCCACGGTGGAACAGTAATCTGCCTGTAACAGTTCATTTTGATTTTTAGGATTCAAAACCATTAGCTAAATAAAACTTGCTTTCTCTTTTAGCCTGTCTCTGGTATTTCATGACAGTAATGAAAAAGTGACTAATAGAATAATCTTTGGAATTCTGTAAACATTTCTGATTTCCGGCTCCTAGTATGTTCTAACAATAGACAGACTAGAGAGACACCACACATGAAAAGAGAAGGTAATCTGCTTGGATTAATCTTATGTTTATCTGCTCCTCATTCTCTTATGTGTTCCATGATACCTGATAGCACATTAAAGCGTGCAAATTTGTCCTTGTCTGTTATTAAGCCATTTCCCTCCATAAGCAGCATCTGAAGAATCTTTGGTTTAGTTTGCATTTGTTCTCGGTTCATATCTTGATTTCTTTAGTGTTTAATAATGCTGATAGTGTTTTTGTTTATTTTTAAAGTTACTTTTTAAAAAAACTTTAGAATCAATTGTTATCTATGGACTCATTGTACTTTGGGTTTTGGGTAGTTCTTAAAGGTTTCTAAGGGTTTTGTTGTTGTTGTTAGTGTTTTGCCCCTGTATTTTGTGGGTTTAATATGAACAAAGCACCCAGATCAGATACAATAGGTATTTACTTTAATGTCCTTATGAAATGAATTAAGTCTATGAATGGGATTTTCAGGAGAAGAGGTAGGTGTTGCAGCACCTAACTCCCGCAGGGAGTTAGTTAACTTTGAGTCTAGGTGCAGTGACAGCGGACAGCAGGATCCTGCAGGGGCTGCCTTGAGTTGCCAATGAGATGGCAAGGTAGTACAAGAAAATTTAGGGAAGCTGTAGCCTGATTCTACTGATATATCATATATTAGATACAAATATTATACATACATATATAACTAGAATATATTACAAATTCAATAGTTTCCTTTTTTTATTCGATATATTCTTTATTTATATTTCAAATGATTTCCCCTTTCCTGGATCCCCTCTCCCTGAAAGTCCCATAAGCCCTTTTCCCTCCCCCCCGTGCCCCAATCCACCCCTTCCCACTTCCCTGTCATAGTATTCCCCTACACTGTTGAACTGAGCCTTTCCAGGACCAGGGGCCTCTCCTTCCTTCTTCTTGTACATCATTTGATATGTGGATTGTGTCTTGGGTATTCCAAGCTTCTAGGCTAATATCTGCTTATCAGTGAGTGCATACCATGAATGTTCTTTTGTGACTGGGTTACCTAACTCAGGATGATATTCTCCAGTTCCATCCATTTGTCTAAGAATTTCATGATTTCATTGTTTTTAATGGCTGAACAGTACTCCATTGTGTGTGTGTGTGTGTGTGTGTGTGTGTGTGTGTGTATGTGTGTGTGTGTATCACATTTTCTGTATCCATTCCTCCGTTGAGGGACATCTAGGTTCTTTCCAGCTTCTGGCTATTATAAATAGGGCTGCTCTGAACATAGTGGAGCATGTGTCCTTATTACATGCTGGGGAATCCTCTGAGTATATCCCCAGGAGTGGTATAGCAGGGTCCTCTGGAAGTATTCCCAGCTTTCTGAGGAACCACCAGACTGATTTCAAGAGTGGTAGTACCAGCTTGCAACCCCACCAGCAGTGGAGGAGTGTTTCTCTTTCTCCACATCCTTGCCAGCACCTGTTTTCTCCTGAGTTTTTGGTCTTAGCCATTCTGACTGGTGTGAGGTGAAATTTCAGGGTTGTTTTGATTTGCATTTCCATGATGACTAAGGATGCTGAATATTTCTTTAGGTGCTTCTCTGCCATTTGATATTCCTCAGGTGAAAATTCTTTGTTTAGCTCTGTTATTTGGATCTCTGAAGTCTACCTTCTTGAGTTCTTTATCTTGGATATAAGCCCTCTGTCGGATGTAGTGTTGATAAAAATCTTTTCCCAATTTGTTGGTTGCCAATTTGTCCTTTTGACAATGTCCTTTGACTTACAGAAACTTAGTAATTTTATGAGGTCCCATTTGTCAATTCTTGATCTTAGAGCATAAGCTATTGGTGTTCTGTTTAGGAAAATTTCCCCTGTGCCCATGCCCTCAAGGGTCTTCCCCAGTTTCTTTTCTATTAGTTTCAGTGTGTCTGGTTTTATGTGGATGTCCTTGATCCACTTGGACTTGAGCTTAGTACAAGGAGATAAGAATGGATTAATTTGCATTCTTCTACATGTTGACCTCCAGTTGAACCAGCACCATTTGTTGAAAAGGCTATCTTTTTTCCACTGGATGGCTATATCTCCTTTGTCAAAGATCAAGTGGCCATAGGTGTGTGGATTCATTTCCAAGTCTTCAATTTTGATTTTATATCCAGCCACTTTGCTGAAGTTGTTTATCAGCTGTAGGAGTTCTCTGGTGGAGTTTTTTTTTTTTTTTTTTTTTTTTTTGGGTCGCTTAAGTATACTATCATATCATCTGCAAATAGTGATAATTTGACTTCTTCCTTTCCAATTTGTATCCCTTTGACCTCCTTATGTTGTCTAATTGCTCTAGCTAGAACTTCAAGTACTATATTGAATAAATATGGAGAGAGAGGGCAGCCTGTTTAGTCCCTGATTTTAGTGGGATTGCTTCAAGCTTCTCTCCATTTAGTTTGATGTTGGCTACTGGTTTTCTGATATTGCTTTAATTATGTTTAGGTATGGGCCTTGAATTCCTGTTCTTTCCAAGACCTTTAATTGAATTAAGTCTATGAATGGGATTTTCAGGAGAAGAGGTAGGTGTTGCAGCATCTAATTCCCATAGGGAGTTAGTTAACTTTGAGTCTAGGTGCAGCGACAGCGGACAGCAGGATCCTGCAGGGGCTGCCTTGAGTTGCCAATGAGATGGCAAGGTAGTACAAGAAAATGTAGGGAAGCTGTAGTTATTGTAGCCTGATTCTACTGATATATCATATATTAGATATAAATATACATATACAAATAGAATATATTACAAATTCAATACTTTCAAACAAACATAAATATATATTTTCAAATATATATATACACTGGAGAAAATAAGTACAATGAACAAATACATACATAGCCAAATTTAATGATTACTAAATTTTGCCATCTCACTATGGTAGTGCTCAGTGTGGCCAACTAAGAAAAGGTTACTAGGAAAATGCCCCCCCATGTGTATTAACAAGTACAGTTCTATGAACTCATCAGATTCCTACAATGAACTGAACAGGGGTTCAAACAATTCAAGGATGACACCTGCAAGCATGGGGAGGAAACGGGCTGTGTTGCTAAACTAGCAAGGTCTAGTGGGCCCCAGTCTGCTCTCTGTATCTATGGAGAAGTCTTGGGGAGCTTGTATATTTCTGAGGTTGTTACCTCCAGGGTAACTGTGACATCAGTAGCACTATTAATGATGTAGTGGAGGTGGAGACAGGGAGCACCTACTATGTACCAGGCATAGCAGCACCTCCTTGATTAACTTCTCTCACAATCCCTAGTTAGTGGAGTTAGAGCTCAGGAAGCTGCCAGTGCTGACCCACACCCAGGCAGGTCTGTGGCCACACCCTAATCCCCATACACAGCTGGTTTCTAATTAGTGCTGAGTACCTCAGTTTTCATGGACATTTTATTTATTTCATCTCTGAAAAACAAAGGCTGTGGTAATATTTTGTTTTTCAGAAGAGCATTTTACTCATTAACAGAACAAACTGAACATCAGTAGGATTCTTTACATCTTTTCTCACAGTTTTAAAGTAAGTTTATCAAACAGGAAAATTGTTGAAATTTATTTTCATTTTGTGTAAAAATTTAAATGAGGTAAAGCTATCTGTAGACTTGTAGCTTATAGTGACTGGAATCAGCATTAAAATGTCAAAAACTAGAGAAGAAAGAAAGGAAGACAGAAAAAGAAAGGAAGGGAGGGAGGGAGGAGAGAGAGAGAGAGAGAGAGAGAGAGAGAGAGAGAGAGAGAGAGAGAGAGACAGAGACCCAAAGCCTTCCATCAAGCATGAAGGAAATCATCCTGGCAGACTGGAGTAAGAAAATCTACTTCACACACAAACAGTAAACTGAAGTGGAAATGCAGATGGATCTTTCCCTGCTCTGACATTAATCATGTGCTTCTGCCAGATTTTCTTCGTGTGTGAGACTCCAATGAAGACCATTTGTCAAACAGTTCCTTTTAGGGTTACAGAGGACTAGAGAAAGTTCTCAGTGAGGCATGCACAGCCCTTGTTTGTTCATGCTTGAAGACATACACAGAAATATAAGAGTGATCCAACTGATTCAAAATCCTTTTAATTTTTTTCTGTTATTGTGTGTGTGGGGGGGTGGGGGGATGGCGGGGGCTGTGCGATGTTTGTATGGGTAGACGTGGCACAGGTGTGGTGTTCAGACAGTGGTTCTGTGTAGCCGCTCCTCCCCGTTCACCTTTATCAGGTCTGCGGACTAAGTGTACGGCACCAGGCTCGTGTGCCAGGCAGGCAGCTTCACTGTTTGAGTCATCTTGCTGCCCTCAAAATTTTTAAAATAATCATATCACTTTCATACTTAGAAACCATGAATAAAAAGGTTCCATAAGCCTACTAATAAAAAGGCACTGTTTTAAAATACTGCATACAAATATGCAGATAAACCTGTGCTGTAAATATTCAGAGAATACATATGACTATAGCAGTAAACACTAAGACTGGATTTATCTTTGGTAACGTGAACCCATGGAAGTCCTAATGAGGAAGGTGAATTTACTGCAGTACCCAGGCCAGGATGTACACCAAGTAAGAGAGAATTCCTGTTTGACCAGTGGAATAGCTTGTGAGCTGAGCTTTACTGATTTGAAGGTGAAGTTTTTCTGCTTCACCGGCATGCTAGTCTACTGGCCTCTGATCTCCCAGCCAGCCTCTTTACTTACCTGAGAATTTCTGACCAATCAGCTCGTAGTATCCCTGAGCTCCTCTGTATGTGGTGCATTATTTTTCTCCAGTTGCTTTTAGGGTTTTTTAACTTTCAGCACTTTAACCAACACAATTTATCCCCTCATAGTTACAGTACATAGATTTGCCTGAATAATGTGTCTACCTTAAAATTTTTCATCAAGTTGTAGAAGTTTTATTTTCAATATTATATCTTCTGAAGTGGAAATTTTTGGTCTCCAATTCTTTGGTGACTCAGGTGTGTCATGTGAAGTTTTGTTCTGGAAACTCTTATGAGAGGATGTTTTGCTGAAGCAGACATGTGGGAGGATGTTTTGCTGAGAAGAGACATGTGTTTTCTTGGAAGCAGACTGGAAAAAGGGCATGTGATGTTTTGCTATGGCAGATGCTTGAGAGAACACGTGATGTTTGAAAAGGGTGTAAGTATAAGCCAACAGACAGTGGCATTGGTTCACCTTATCACTCTTTGCTGGTCACCACTGGGCTTTGCTGATGCTGGTCTCTGCTGATGACACTGTATGTATGTATGTATGTATGTATGTATGTCATCGTTTGTCGTGACTTCATAGAGAAACACTCCTGGTGGTGGGTGTTCCGGCGGCTGCTTGCTGTTTCCACAGACTCAGGCTGGTTAGCAGAGCCTCATAATTTCTTCTGGACTGACCTGCCATTGCTGGTTCATGAAGAGTGTTTGCCAGTAGATTGAGCTGCTGCTGCTGCTGCTGCTGCTGATTCATATGAACTGAACTGCTGAGTTCCTGACTATGCAGATTGGATTTTCTCCAAAGAACTGTTTCTAAACAGGTCCGCATTCTCCTTTGCTCCTTTCCTTTCCACTGCCTCTGGTGGGTGGTGAGCTACAAAAGAGCTTAAAGCGTTTAAGAACCCTTATTAAACGTAGGTTTTGAAAAATTTACACCTACATACAATCTTCTCTTTCTCAATATCCCTATTACCTATTTGTTGCTGTGACTGAAATTACCCGACTGATCTTGAGATTTTATAATTTTATTTTGCCTATGCCTGGATTATTGTATTATCAACTCCAGAATTTTCATAAGAAAAACCTATTAAGTTCTTTTGTTTTTTTTCTTTACATTCTCTCTTCTTTTCCTCCTTCACCTCCTCTTCTTCCTTCTTCGTGTTTTCTTTTTCCTCCTCTTCTTCTCTTGTACATTACATCCTAACCTCAGTTTCTCCTCCCTCTTCTCCTAGTCCCTGCCCTCCACTTCCATCTCCCCCAGATCCACTCCTCCTCCAATCTCCTTCAGAAAAGAATAGACCTCCCAGGGATATCAATCAAACAGGATATAACAAAGTTAACAATTAAACTAGGAATATCCTTTCATATTAAAGTTGGACAAGGTAATCCATTAGATAGAAAAAGTCCCCAAAGCAGGTGAAGAGTCAGAGACAGGCTCTGCTCCTATTGTTAGGTGTCCCGCAAGAACACCAAGATACACAGCCATAAAATATATGTAGAGAATCTAGCTCAGACCCATAGGGGCTTCCCGATTATCATTTCTCCATTCTCTAAGTATGATTTCCTTCAATGATTTTCTTTTTTTTTTTTGACACGGACTATGTAGACCAGGATGACCTCAAGCTCATCAGAGATGTACTTGCCTTTGCCTCCTGAATGCCGGGGTTAAAGGTGTGTGTCCAATTTAGTGTCATTTAAAAATATATATCATAAACTACTTTCTTTTGTGTGCCCCTTTTATGAATTATATTCTCTTTGTCAGTGGAGGCTGGCTGAAGAGATATAGGCCTGGTCCCACTGGCCATGCCTACAGAGAAGAGCTCTCTGTAAGGTGCTGGGAGTGAGGAGGGAGAGACATTGGAGGACACCTTTCCAGGTGGAAGTCTTGTTCTACCAGACACTGGCATGGAGATGATAATGCAGCACCATGATGGACAACAGTGACGGAGTGTGGGTCACTCAAATACCAAGACCCCGCTCTTATGGAGATACAGTGGCCTTTCCTGGATAAATGTTTTTGCATTTGCTATCTCCCTTCAAGATGACTCCAGACACTTTAAGCTACTGTATTTAGTGTTTCACCAGTCAGCTATTGCCTTGCAGGGAAGATCTGATGAATTCTTTATTGTTCCAGAAGACTGATACTGGTCATTTGTGGGTACTAGTTGTGTCTGTGGGCAAATTGAAGGGCAAGTTCTCTAAGGCTGAACCAGAGGAGTTTAGAAGGCTGAAAATTAAGTGCTCTGAAATCAGTCTAGAATTTTACGCAATCTGAGTGTTTATTATTTTTAATATCATAGGATGATCAAATTTTGGGGATAAATATTTGATTTTGAGAATCCATGTAGTCAGCTCTTAGTTCTTCTATTAGCACTTTAAAAATGGTCCTCAAATGTTCCCCTTTTCTTCTTTCTTGTTATTTCTCACATATGCCATTTTCTTAATATTTATTTTATGCATATGAGTACTCAGTCTTCATGCACTCCAGGAGAGGGGATTGGATACCATTACAAATGGTTATAAGTCACCAAGTGGCTGCTTGAATTGAACTCAGGACCTCTGGAAGAGCAGCCAGTGCCATCTCTCCAACCTCCTCTCACATATACTTTACCATTTCTGCTCTGCAGAGTCTACCATGTTCTTTAGCTAGTAATTAATTCAGCTTTCATTACATCCCAGGGGAAGTTGGTGGAAATCAAATCTCCAGTTCTATTTTTCCCTTAGTTGTGCTTAAAATTTACACAAAATTTGTTTCTTAACACATTTTAGCATAACTAAAAATATCTTACAATAACAAACAAAACATACATACATACATATTTTACACATATAGATGTGCATACAATGTACAGATTTTTAAGAGCCTCAGAAAAGCTCTAAAAAATTCAGAGGTGTCAGAATTAAACAAAGAATGTTCTGTGTCAAAATAATCTCTTCTGTTCCGAAGGGACAAAAATAAACATAAATAGAAAAGTAAGAACAAGGCTTCACTCAGCTGCCACTTACATTCAGCACAATCTTTGTCACCTTATTGCTTTCAAAAATGTTTGTCCAATAAATAATTCAACAAAAATTTCCTGGCATCAGTAATTTATTAAATAAATGACTATACTTTTAACTTCAAAAGGCTAGCAATCCTGTATAGTAGTTAGTATTAAGTGAGAATATTTTTTGACCAAAATGTGATATTTTAAAAGTTACAGAATGCTTTTGTATTTTGGTTTAACTTGAATAAAAATCAATTTTGAAGGGACCCAGCAAAATCTTAATATTAAAATATTTAGGTTTATATCTTTAAAGATGAGGTGCTTAACTGTCTTTGTATTATAGCATAAATTATTCTGTGGTTAGAAAAAAAAGAAAAACAGAAATCAAACAAACAAAACCCCCTAACTGAAAGGACTTTAGAATTTGCAATTTCAACTTGCCAAATCTTTTGAAAAACCTAATGTTGTCCTGTCAAAGAGAGACTGTTGTCCTACTATTCCTTCTGCAGGGCTGATCAATTTATTTGTGGAATAGAAAACAACTTGATCACCTGTACCATGTAATCTTCTTTAAGACAAATCAAACCCCCCATGGCCTTGCTCCTTTATTTAGTTGGACAACATATCTTTCTTTTGGAGAAGAAAATAAAAAGCCAACCTTTGACAAACAAACAAACAAACAAACAAACAACCTTTACTTCAATATTTAATTACTTATAAGGATTAATTTCTTTCATTTTATTTTTCTTTATCTCAAAAATGAAATACAGTGCTAACCTTGAAAACTAACAAGTAAATGAAATTTTAACTGACTTTATAAGTTATTAATAAAAGTAAATTTTATTAAATAGCTCATGCTAACAGGTCAAAGTTTTAATTATACTGATATTCAAAGTATAAAGAAACTGAAGAGACTACATAACAGTCACAATCACCTTATAGATGGTGGAGGAAGATGCATTTGGCAGTGTGGCTCTAATAACCACGCTCCTAAGGCCCTGTGCTAATTGGCATATGCTTTATCACTATAAAACCAACTGTGTGATTGTTCATATTCTATTGGCCTTAATATGTTATTTTTTAACAACAGTTTAAATAGTACGTTATAATAGTTAGTTCATCCATTTTATTTAGTAAAAATAACAATTTAAATTGGCCTTCTAAGAGGCTGGTTATCATATTGTACCTACACTCAACTGTGATACTAACGACTTGTTGGGATTTACATTTTTCTTAAAAAGCAAGCAAGCAAACAAACAACAAAAAAAAAAAACCAAAGTCCAAACCACTTCCTAACCTTAATCCTTGTCTGTCCGAAGAAGCAAAATCAAGAGAAGCTGACAGAGTCCAAGCATGGAAACAGGAGTGCTGGCCTGGGTCTGAAATCCTAGTTGCTCAGGAGGATGGGGCAGGAAGCTCTCCTGTTCTAAGGCCTTTGGGGGCAACTTAATAAGACATGTTTCAAAATAATAAAGCAAGAAGCAGTGGTAGGGTTCCCCAAAGTACCCTAAGCTCAACCCCAACTGCCACAAAAATAAGAATCAACAGAAAAGACTAGAAATATGAGACATCCGCAGCTGGTAATATTCCAGTTTTCTAACTAGATACAGTAAAGAGAGAAATGTATTTCAGTCAACCAGAAATAACTACCATCTTCGCCCCAACCACACTTTTCTTGACTTTGTAGTAATATATTTAATAATAGCTCAGAGCTAAGAACTTCTGCAGAGTGAGCTCCAGGGATCATGGTGAGGCTGCCTACAGACATCATAGTTTTTTTCTTTTTTCTTTTTTAATCCATTAAAGTTACACAGAGATAAAAAAGGAGCAAGAAAAATGAGGAAAAGAAATTGGGAGTTACTTGCTAAGGCCCTTTGTACTTAGGTCTTCTTTTTCCCACTCAATCAACTCCATTATTCCACTCAACTTCTCAAAAGAAAGGTTGCTTTGAATAATGTCTTGTGGGGGTGGTGAGATGGCTCAGCGGTTAAGAGCACTGACTGCTCTTCCAAAGGTCCTGAGTTCATTTCCCAGCAACCACATGGTGGCTCACAATCATCTGCAATGGGATCTGATGCCCTTTTCTGGTGTGTCTGAAGACAACTACAGTGTACTCATATACATAAAATAAACACTTTTAAAAAATATATATTAAAAAAGAAAAAGAAAAATGTCTTGTTACCTTCTTGGGAGGAGACACACATGCAAAGCAACAATAGGACATAGCATTATACATAGGGGACTCGTGACTATCTTTACTAAGGAGTTATGAATTTTAAGCCTCTGAATTACTTGTACATTTGATTCTTTTGGCTTGTATTTTCTCCTTGTAACCCAGAACCTTAGTCTACCATTACAGTGATGAGTTTAGGCACTTGCTCTTCCTCCCTCCTCTCCAAGGGCTCCCGAGCTCCATGCTCTGTGTCATTGGTAAACACTGTGTCCTTGTTAAAGGACACCTTGTTAAAGAGCATGTCGCATGGTTCCTAGTACTTTCCCACATTCCTGAATCCTTTCAGTCACCTCTCATTTCCTGTATTCAATTTCTCATGTGAATTGGCCCAATCTTTTTCACTCTTATATTCTCCTTTCTAAACATACTATTTCTGTTTAAGATTCAATTTACTATCCTGTCTTCCTATGTACATATTTATGCTTTGTTGTATGCCTGTCAATGTGTTTGCATATGTAAGCATGCATGAGTGCACGGCATGAGGATGGGAGTCAGAGGATAGCTTCGGGTTCCCCTCACTGCCTTGCTTAAGATAGGGTCTCTGTCTCTGTTGTTATTCGCTGCTGCATATACCAGTCTAATCGGTCCCCAATCTGGCAATTCTTCTGTCTCAGCTGCCTATCTCCCAGTAGGGGCATGCTAAGATAACAGCTGTACACCCTACTGAATCAGCTTTTTAGAATGTGGGTTCTGGGGTATCCAAATACAGGTTATCAGACTTGCACACCAAGTGCTTTGCCCACTGAGTCATCTTTCCAAGCCAACTCATTTTATACTATAACATATACTTTTTATTCCTATAGTAAAAAAAGAAAAATAAAAGATCTTGATTTGAACTAAAACTGATGACTATTAGGCAAGTTACACTTTCCTTTAGAGTATGGATAGAAAAGTCTACCTAGATGAAGGCTAACTCCTAACAGCACTAATGCTGCTGTTTGGGCTGTCTGAATGTAATATACTGAAAATATTTTTTAAAATTTATGATTTGTAAATATGCTTCTGTTGAGGTTTAGAATAGAGCTTTCCAGTTTGTACCTAGGCCAAGAAAATACAGTTTACAGATTATACAGTTTATAAGCTCTGCTGCTCACATTTTAGAATATGCTGGGATGTTTATAAGAAATATTCAAATATAAATGGTCATTGCTAGAATTAGGTTCCTTTAAAATTCATTTCTTTTCTAAGGCTTATAATTTGATTTGTTTTTATCAAAGTCAATAGTATTCATAGTTCTGACAGACTTTCAGAACTCACACAAATACTATTCCTACAGTGAGGGATGTTTGGAGCTGCTCATTACATCCTATACAATAAAAGCTTCTCAGTGTGAACTGACCTTTCTGTCAAGTCTAGTGACTTGGTTGATTCTTTCTTTGCTGTTCTGAAATAACCACTGTGCAATTCTTATTAAGTAAAATGACTCAGTTACCAATCATTCAACTAAGTGGGAGAAACCGGTTTTAATAGTTTTTCATTATTTATAGCATAAAGGATCTGCAGGG
The DNA here is from genome assembly GCA_964023405.1 of Apodemus agrarius. Taxonomy (NCBI): domain Eukaryota; kingdom Metazoa; phylum Chordata; class Mammalia; order Rodentia; family Muridae; genus Apodemus; species Apodemus agrarius. The sequence continues at coordinate 33,656,778 of OZ030007.1, read as the reverse complement.
ATCTACCCTTGTAGATAAAGAAAGTGTGCAGTGAGCGAATGAAGGGCTTGTGTGTGAATGAGGTGGCAGGTGAGAGCCGCCTCTGTGGGAGCCAATGAAGCAGCCAGAATATGAAAAAATACACCATCTACCAAAGAGAGAAACAAAGGAAGAGCTTGGGAAGCCCACAAAGGGAACGGAAACATCCCAGAAAAGATCAGAAAACAGGATGGGCAATGGAGTGCACTTGACTCAGCTCTGGCATGCTCCTTGAACATGGGAGGGCAAACAAAAGCCTCAGGAAGGTAAACCAGATAGAAGCTGGGTACCCACCCTCAGGACAAGCTCATGGCTTTCACCAGCCTTGAACTCACTGTGGGATTTGGCTAGACAGTGATTTCTCTGGCATATGGGTCAGTAGTGGAGAGAAATCAATTTTTTTTAATGTTCTATGATTCATAGGGTCTGGAACCATCTTGAGAGAGGAAGTACTGTTAAAAACTGACAACACAGGACTCTGACCAAGTCAGGGAGGCTTAATTCAGCTTGGTACAATTGCTATGTGAGAGAGAGTTAGACCTAGAGTCAGATACTGATAAGCCAAAGGTATAGATGGAGGAAGCGGGCTCAGGCAGGGAAGACCACAGAACAGAGCTTCACTGTGAGGTGGACCACAGATGTCAACAGCTGAGCATAACCCTGGCCTCAGAAAGCTTAGAGTCCAAGGCCTGTGGACAGATCAGACCCTGGAGCCACCTTATCACTTATTCACTGCTGAAGAACTTGAGTGCTCAGAAGTTTCTAGAGTGTACTTGATACCAAAGGCTGCATCACTCCAGTGGGGCTCTGCACACTGGAAAGGATGAAGACGGTCCCATGCTTGTGCCAACCTCACTGCTGTGACTGTCTCCCACATTCCTGATGTACTTGAAAGACACCCTTTAGCTGAAACATTAGCCACACAAGGGGACTGTACAGAGGTCCCTGGTAGAGAGGTAGAGAGAGAGAGAGAGAGAGAGAGAGAGAGAGAGAGAGAGAGAGAGAGAGAGAGACTGACTGACTGACTTTAGGAAGAAAGCTATGGTGGATATCCTACACTTGTTCAATATAGACCTAATCACAGAAAGAATCCAAGAATCCACAAGCTCAACTGCCACCCTCCCCCAACACTGTACTTTAAACTGATGTTTTCACTATCTTGTGGATATCTTTTTCTGACTTCTGTGATTCCTAACCCTATTTTTACTCAATGTTTAACAGTATTTTAACTTTATGTATTATATTTTATTTTTTTGTTATTTCCTTTTATACATTCATCTAACATTATTTACACTTTGTAGGGCAATCTCTTCTCCTCAGCCCTCTTGCTTTTTTCAGCTGTTGTGCCCCATGATTCACCTTACATCTTCCTCCACAAGTAATAGTGCTTTGGCTTTCCTTTCTGCTCCTTTTTACATTTATCTAATTTTCATTATTGAACTTCATCATTGAGATGTCTTGGTTTTTGTCAATTCTTGATCTTAGAGCATAAGCTATTGGTGTTCTGTTCAGGAACTTTCCCCCTGCGCCTATGTCCTCCAGGGTCTTCCCCAGTTTCTTTTCTATTAGTTTCAGTGTATCTGGTTTTATGTGGAGGTTCTTAATCCACTTGGAGTTGATCTTAGTACAAGGTGATAAGAGTGGGTCAATTTGCATTCTTCTGCATGTTGACCTCTCTTTGAATCAGCACCATTTGTTGAAAAGACTATCTTTTTTCCCACTGGATGGTTGTTGCTCCTTTATCAAAGATCAAGTGACCATAACTCTGTGGGTTCATTTCTGGGTCTTCAATCCTATTCCATTGATCTACTTGCCTGTCACTGTACCAATACCATGCAGTTTTTAACACAATTGCTCTGTAGTACTGCTTAAAAACTCAGGAGACAACAGGTGCTGGCGAGGATGTGGCGAAAGAGGAACACTCCTCCACTGTTGGTGGGATTGCAAGATGGTACAACTGCTCTGGAAATCAGTCTGGCAGTTCCTCAGAAAATTGGGCATGACACTTCCAGAGGACCCTGTCATACCACTCCTGGGCATATACCCAGAGGATTCCCCTGCATACAATAAAGACACATGCTCCACTATGTTCATAGCAGCCTTATTTATCATAGCCAGAAGCTGGAAGGAGCCTAGATGTCCCTCAAAGGAGAAATGGATACAGAAAATGTGGTATTTTATACAATGGAATACTACTCAGCAATTAAAAATAATGAATTCATGCAATTTGTAGGCAAACGGTTGGATCTGGAAAATATCCTAAGTGAGTCAACCCAATCACAAAAGAATACACATGAAATGCAATCACTGATACATGGATATTAATGAGCCCAGAAGCTCTGAATACTCAAGGCACAATTAGCAAGTCAAAGATTCCCAAGAAGAAGGAAGGAGAGGACCCTGGTCCTGAAAAGATTGGATCCAGTTTTGTAGGAGAGTACCAGAACAGAGAAATGTTGGGGGGGTGATTGGGGAATAGGCTGGGGGGGGAGAGGACTTATGGGACATATGGTGAGGGGGGAACTGGGAAAGGGGAAAGCCTTTGGAATGTAAACAAAGAATATAGAAAAAATAATAAAAAAAGAGAAAAAATAAACTACAAATACTAAAAAAAGTATATATAACATATACAGAAAGTGTTTTTCTAATTCTAATTCTGTCATGGATTTTTTTTTTTGGTTTTAGTGGTAGATAAATTTACAAAATATTTAATAATGAAGTGTAAAATTTGATGTGAAGCCCCACAGTTCATATATGAATGCCTATTCTAACTGTATAGAAATTTAGTTGTATAGACTTTGGTGTATGATGTTTTTATTTATTCTCAGTGTTTTAGAATAAAGTTTTTTAAAATTAAAAAAAAAAGAGAGATGTCTTGGATTTGATTTCCCCCTTTTCTCTTCCTGTCAATGACACCTTACTCTGTTCCTCCTTTCAGTGATTTAGCGTTGCTTCTCTTTTCTTCCTTTTCCATGCCATCTTCCTTTCTCTCATTCATTTCCAAACATCATATAGTCATATAGAGATGTACTTTGTTTCTTCCTCTTGCAAGGGCAGATGTGGCTGACACAGCAGTTTACCATCTCCTTCTGGGCAGTCCTGGGGACTGAGCCTGCTCGGTCATTTGCTCAGTCAGATCCCATGCCAGAACACCAGAAGGGATAGGCAAACAAGGAAATGTTCAAATTGAAAGAGAGGAATTCATAACTCCTCAAGTACTAAAGTCAAAGATACTGAAATAAGCACTGCTTGATGAAAGTTTCAGTAGTTTTTTGGTAACAAATGCTCAATGATCTGAAGGAGAGCACAAAGAAGCAAATATATTTAGCTCAACACCTGAAGAGGAAAGCCAGCAACAGAGAAGGACAACTCAACAAAGGAAAAAATAAGCAATGTGGATGAAAAAGTTAACCAAAACGAAAGGCGAATCCAACATAGAAACTGAGAGCTTTGAAAGAAAACAACAACCCCATTTCCCCAGAAACCAAATAAACCCAAACCACCAAATAGAAAAGAAAGGTTGGTAAAGAAACAAGTACAAGAACAGATGGAGGAAAGATGCAGGAATGGAGGAGAAGGTTGAAGGAACAGTGCATGCAAACATCAAGAGGGGAAAAAATAAGCCTGACTGGAGTCATCAAAAATTCTGGGACATGATCAAACCTAAGCATGCATACAAAGGAAGGAAGAGAAACCCTAAGGATACAGGGAGTCTATTCAGTAAAATTATAGCAGAAAACCTCCCAAATTTAGAGACAGGCACAACATTCAAAGACAAGAAACACATAGAACTCCAAAGAGTTATGAGCAAGTTAGAATTTCTCCATACCCTGTTACAGTTTAAGGTATCAAAAATAAAAAGTCTGGGGCTGGAGAGATGGCTTGGTGGTTAAAAGTACTTACTGTTTTTCCAGGGGACCCCTCTTCTGCTCCCAGCACCCACATCAAGGTGGTTCCCAGTTGCTTGTTACCCAGTGTTGGGACAAGCAAAAGAAACTTATTTTAAGTACTACCATTTCATTTTCAAACTCTAATCATAGGGAGAAACTAAATTCAAGGTCTTAGGCCCTAGGAAAGCTGGGGACTTCCCAATAGCTGAACTACTTCTATAGAAGGAAACAGTTTTCTGAGTCCAGACTTCTCAAGGACGACTTGTAAGGGAACAGATATCTGAGTCCAGACATCTCAAGGACAACTTCTCCATCTTGCTGGCAAGATCAAACTGCGTTCATCTTCCCAGGCCCAGGAACCTACCCTAACTTGATTGGTGAAATCTCCCTTGCTCAACCCTTTATGTCAAAATAAGGCTGGACAGTGCTATAAACCCCTTCTACCTTCACCCCCACTTTGTGGTCTCATCCTTAAAATATGCTGTGCAATTTCTCTTCAGGGTCATAGTTCAGCTCCCAAGTCTGTTTTGCAGCCCTGATCAATCAATAGCAGCTTGATTGCAATGAAATTTTTGTCATCTGCTTTGACCTGGTGTTTGTGTTATGTTGGATTTAAGTGGCCCCACAACACCAGCTCCAAGGTATCTGATGCCCTTTTCTGGCCTCCACAGGACAACTCCCCACTCGCTGACACAAATACACATGTATATACATAAATTTAAAAAGAATCTACTGGGGGTGGTGGTAGTAGCACATGCCTTTAAATCCCAGATATCCTGAGGCAGAAGCAGGTAGGTCTCTGAGTTCCAGACCAGCATGATTTATAGAGTTAGTTCCAGGATATCCAGGGCTTCATAGTGAAACTTTGTCTCAGACAACAACAACAACAACAACAACAACAATCTTAAAAAAAAAAAACCCAAGACACATTTTAAGACCTATATGGCAAAACAAATCACACACAGAGACAGAAACATCTGAAGAGTATCAGATGTCTTGTCAGCAATTCTAAAAGCCTGGAACTGTTATATTTCAAGCCCAGAAAGTAAGTAACTACCAACCAAGATTGCTATTTCCACAAAGGCTATCCTTGAAAATGGACAGACAAATAAAAACATATTAAGGTAAGCAAAGGAAAGACAACTCTTGATTTGAAACCATCAGTGCAGAAAATACTTGAAGGAGTAGCACACAAGAGAAGGAAGGAAGACACTCTTTCATAAGAATGTGAAGCAAACGGAACTCTCACACGTGCTGGCAGAGACAGATCTTTTGATATTTGGTACAGTAGGTATCAACCCAAAAGTCCTAAGAAAAGCTAAAGGAGGCTACCACATATTAGCAAGATGAACAATTCCTCAAGAGTATATAACAATTATAAATAAACATACACTCCTAATGTTGGGGTTTCCAATTTCATAAAACAAACAAGTAGTGATATAATGGACATAAAATCAACTGGAGCTAGATATAAAAGCAAGTGCAACACCCACATGCCATTCTCACCTCATTAGGTCACTAAAATGGTAAAACAAGGAAATATCAGTTGGACTACAACAAATCAAACGGAACGAACATATTTTCAGAGTATTCCACCCAACAGATATTGAACACATGTTTTTCTCAGTAGCCACAGATTGACCTTTCAAAACAGAACAAAGTCTCAGTCAAAAACCAAACTTTAACAAATGTAAGATAATTAAAATAATTTCTTGTACCGTATCAGGTCAACATAAGTAGAAGGCTTTAGGAAGAGAGACCACAGACAGGCTGGGAAGCTGCCCATTAGGTAAAGTGCTTGGTGTAGGCATGAGGACTCAGGTCTGGCCTCCTGCATGCCACACAGAACTCCAGCACTGGAGACGAAGATGGGTGGTTTCCCTGGGGACTTTCTGGCCAGCCAGCCTAGCCTGATTGGTGAGCTCCAGGTCCAAGTGAGATACATGATCCCAAAAGGAATCATGCTGTCCTAAGGAATAGCACCCATGTGTCTGGTTTCCACACATGTGAATGTATACCCATATATGTGTACAAATAAACACACACACACACACACACACACACTCACACAGAGGGACCACAAGAACTATACATATCCCTAGACACAAACAAAGGAGTCATTGAAGAAATAAAGAAGGCAATTAAAAACTGTATAGAATCAATTGAAAATAAAAGTACAACTTATTAGAACTTTTATAATGAAATAAAGGCAATTCTAAGAGGTAAGTTTATAGCCAGGACCAAGCTGTTTCTGCTATGACTCTAAATAAAATTTGATAAGGGGGAAAAAGTCTTTGCAGATTACACATCAGATGGGATTAACAGCAAGGACATATAAAGAACTGCAAAAGTTAAATTTCTAACCCAACTATCACTCAATAGATGAGGCAATAAAGTTTTGTTCGTTTCCTGCATCCTTCCTGTGATGCACTAGTGTATCTTACAGTCTGGACAGGAACAGCATCTACTCATAAGGAGTCAGATCAGCTTTCTCACCAAAAGACTTTGTATGAACTGGTGATGGAAGAGATTAGCCAAAGTCAAAGTTTACCTACAATGTGACTTTCCTTCTCAAGTCTCACTTTGTAGCAGTGTGAGAATACTTCCTGGTATATAAACAATTACCTCTGCAAACTATGGGATGAGAAGTTCTGAATCAGATTGAGGGAACTGGCAATATGCAAGACCTCAGATTTAAATTCTCTACCTTTGTAGACATTCTAAACATATATAGGTAAAAATATGAACAAATGGATTAAAAATAATTCTAACTAATTAGAAGAATGAAAAATATTCCCTATTTTTCCTTTCAGGGAATTCCTGTAATTCCTTCTGGTATTACAGAGAAATATATCAAAGGAAATATAACAAAAATTTAATTTTCTTAAGAATGTTTCAAAGTGGATATTAATGACTTTGTTCTTCATTTTTCCTAAGTTCAAAATACTTGTGTGCTTTGTTTTCCTTTTGATCAGAATTCTGATAAGGTGCAGTTGTTACTGTAGGAAAACAGGAACAAACAAGGCAGGTCACTTCCTTTTCCTGTGCCAAGATTAAGCACAGATGCCAAGGATGTTCAATGAGAAAAAGGAGAGCCTTTAGATACAAGAGAAAATTATAGAGTAGAAAATATATTTTCTATCAAGTTCATTAAAAATCCCATTTATGTGTTCAAATTAGGCTAATTTTCAAATGTCTTATCAATTCCCTTACACGTACACCCATAACTAATGGTTTTTGCAGATAAATGGTTGCTATTGAAGAGCTGTGAGCCCAGAGCAGATAAAACCAAAGACAGTAGACTAAGGTGCAAGGAGGGCCCAGACAAAGATAAGCTTTTTGCTTATGCCCCCTGAGACAGCCTGACAGTCATGGTGTCTTTAGTTGGCCCTTTAATATTGCTTTATCATTTCTCCTAAGTAGGAAATTGAGAAAATGTCATGTGGGATTATTTTTGCTCCTGTAAAAAATTAGTGACGCACAAAGGGGGAAAATCAACTTAAGATCTTCATTAAAAAGGAAAACAAAACAAAACAAAAACCCCACAATCTGGGTGGTGGTGGTGGGGTGCAGGCCTTTAGTCTCAGTGCTCAGGAAGCAGAGGCAGGTGGATCTCTGAGTTCAAGGCCAGTGTGGTCTACAGAGTGAGTTGTTACACAGAGAAACGGCATCTCAAACAACAACAAACCAACAAAACAAACACAACAAACTTAAGTTATTGAGTTTTTTTCTTAGAGAATTATAAAACAATTTTTCTTAGAGAATAATATTTATTAAAATGAAATTTTATGATGTGACTAGTTAAGGCAAATAAAGTTGAACCAGAGGGAAAGGTGAAGAGGAGAACATGAAATAGAAACAGGGGTCTAATACTTACTGAAGGCCTACTGTGTGCTTGGCAGTTTTGTGTAAAGTATACTCAGTTAAGAGGTGGACAGCACTACACCTATTACAAATGAGAAAACTGGTCATCAGGTTCAGGTTGGTCAGGCAGTAATGCCAGGCTTCAAACTTAGAATGATCACACTATAAACCCTGTGCTATTCCTAGTAATATCAACAAGAAGACATGGGAAAAGGAGAGCGTGGTGGAGGTGAGTGGGAAGGAATAGAAGCGCCATGGGAGAATGAGCCCAATGGGAAGAATGCAGAAAAGAAGGTGGAGAAGAGAAAAGCACGTTAGCCGAACTGGAAGAGACAGAGATAAGGGCTCAATTGGGATTATCTGACTGAAACACAGACTTCAAGACAAGAAATAACCTATTTTTACATTTTTTTGGGGGGGGGAATACAGACTAGCAAGGTAATACCACATTGCATCCTCCTTCCCTGTGAACTTTTGGGTAGAGTTTGGCATGGCTGACATTTTAAGGCAGAGAATACAAAGGGTACAGACAAAGACCTAGTTTTGCTGTGGTATTGGTTCCTTTCCATCACTTTGATCAAAGTCCTTGATGCAAACACCTTAAAGGACAAGGGTTCATTTTGGCTCACTGAGTCAGACCTAGGGTGCAGAGGGCACAGGGAGAGAACAGTTGACACCAGGCAGTCAGAAGCAGAAAAAGAGACATCCAGCAAGGGGTCACCTCCCCTCCCAATGTTATCACATTATGAATCCATCTAGGTGAGAGCTTTATGATCTGCCTCTAACCTTTCATGACCTTGCAGACTACCCAGAAGTACAGTTTACTAATCTTCTAGTCATTCTTCTGCAAACAGTCTCACTACACAGCCTAAACTGATTTGAACTCACTGACAAGTGTGCACACAGAACCTAGTGCATTCTTTCTTAATCCAGTACTATTTCCAGCCATAACTAATCATCCCAATGGGACTGTTTTCTATATTCCAGGCTGTTTAGCAATATTCCTGGATACCTGCTGGCACCAACTATCCCATATATCAACAACCAAAAGTTAACACAGTGTCACATGGATCCTAACACAAGACTGTCTTCAGTTGAGAACTACTTCCTGATCATCTAAACTCAGTATTGACACAGTATTGTTTGCAAGCTGCTTTTAAAAGATGTGAAGCAATGAGGGTACAGACAAAGACCTAGTTTTGAGCTATATAATCTAAGGAAAAGCAGCAGAGCTATCAGAGGCTGGTTACTGTGATGATGACTCTGTATGTAAGATAAGAGGACTGGCTTTGGAGTTTAGAGACCTAGGTTCTCCTCTGCTCTTGTACTCCTTAACTGTTGGCTTATGTTGTGTCTGAACTCTCGCTTTACCAAGAGTTCAAATGTACACTTCAGGGAGAAACTGTTAAATTACTTTCTTACATACATCTACTACCGATACTGTCCTGAGGGGCAATCACAGTGAATGTCATGGGTTGGTGCGCTTATATTTCCTCTATTTCCTAGCCAGACTGTGGTCTGTGGTCATTACCCTGCACCACCTGAGATTCTGTTAAGAGATGCCAAGTATCAGACCCTTACTGAAAATGAGCTGCACCAAAATCTTTGTTAGCAAATGATAACTCATCATGCACGTTAGCTGAGAGTGCCACCACAGCTTGCCCTCCGCCTGGTCTCTCCCTTCACTGTGGGTGTGAAAAACCTTAAAGTCTACTTGTCACATTTCTTTTCAGTTCTGGTTTGACAACTGGGCCCCACAGCTAACATTTGCATGCTAGCTAATGCACTAGGGAACTCTCTAAGAATGCTTTTCATACATTATGAACTCATGTGATCCACCCTCCTATGAAGCTGGCATAATTATCATTCTCATTATACAAATGAAGGAACTGAAGCCCACAGAGAAGGGTTAATTAACTCACCTAAGGCTCCGGTTATAAGTACAAACCCATGGGTTCCGCACCCAGAATCCATACAGCAAATCCTACCTCTAATGATAGATCAAAAAGGACACTTAGGTTACCCCATTATTTTCTGAATCACCTTTGAGAAACTTTGATACACACTGTCATGGAAGTCCATCTTGTTTACTTACACTTCTAAGCTAGTATCATTCTTTGTAAAATTCTAGGCACTGCAACGGGTGAAAAGCAGAAATGAAGCAGGGCTATTTGGAAGGGAGCAGGGGGATCTCTGAGAGTTCCATGCCAGCCAGAGCTGCACAGTGAGACTGTCTTAGAAAGCAAAACAACAAAAAGTGGGACACTTGTTGATTGCACTCTTTGGGATGCTTCAAGTCACTTCTAGGACCTTGATTCTCTGACCTACTTTCTCCACTTCTAGGAATCTATTTCAACATAGAAGTGTGATGATTACTAGCACATATTTTTTAGATGGCATTATTTATGAAAAAAAGTTTGAAGTCAAACTGAGTGTGCACTGTAAGGAGAGTGGACTACTGGGACGCTCTAAAAGGCCTTCTTCCATGGGATTTTTTCTAATGTGGGGAAATGATGCTCACTTTCTTTTTCATTTTTATTTTTTCTCCTCTCTTACATCCCGCAGTTTCCTCTCCCTCCTCTCTCCCAGTTCCTCCTACCCCGATCCCTGCTCCCCCAATCCACTCCTCCTCCTTTCCCTTCAAAAAAGGAGCCCCCCCCCAGGATAAATCAGACAGAAAACTTTGCTGAAACATGATGTATACATGGGTACTTAAACCAAGACACAGAGATACAATAACTCCAAAGTGCTTGACTTTAAGGCATTACTTGGAATAATTCCTTACAAGTATTTATTTTCTTCATATGCATTTTTAAATCTCTGAAGTAATATTACTTATATAATCATAAGGACCTTAAAGTTAATATTAATAATTCTAAAGTCAGTTTGGGAGTCATGGGATTGCCCCATGCTTTCTGTAAATACAGCCAGCTCAGGTTATCCTGAATTGTAATCTATGTTGTATATAAGCAAATGCCACTGACATTACAGACATGGAATAAAACCCAGAGAGGTTTAGCCTTCCAGCTATCCAGTAGGGCCCTTAACTCCCATAAAACCACCAGGCAGTCACTGTCAACCATACACTTGGATCACCTCTCCTGAACAAAATGATCAGTTCGTGTGGAATAGCTAAGTCTAGACTCCCTGGTTCCCTGGACAGCAGCACACATTTCTCCCTCTCTTGCTTATCTCTCTTAGAGTCTTGTCTTGTACTTCTAATCGGACACAGCTTCTTTTTCTCAAGGCTTCCTTTTTAAGGATTCTTGATTTTAACAAGACCTCTTTTGTCAATCATCCTGCCGGGGAAAAGGATTCAGGCCGAAATGCTAGCTTAGCTTTTCCTCAAATGGAGTATCAGCTGAGGACGAACTGTAAAAGTATGATGCGGACACTATATTAATTATTAATAAACCACCTATATCCACAGCAGGATTTCAGTATCACAGGAGGACATAAAGTAAAGATATGTTCTGATCAGGCGTTTTAGCAACAATAAGGCAAAGAGAAGTTTTGTATAGATGCTTATACAAGTCTTCTAGGTTAAGAGAAGAAGCCTAACCAGACAGAAGGCAGAGATGGGAGAGATGTGTGTGGAGACGGTAGGCTGGGAACTAACCCAGCCTGCTTATCAGAAAAGGAAACAGAAAACAGAACAGGATGGAACTTGTACGATTAGGAACTGACAAAAAGCTGATTCTGGAACCCACCGCGTTGGCCCCGCCCAACAGAAGAAGGCATTTCAGAGGGCTGTGGCCTTCAGTTCCCTCTCAGTGTCTAGGAGGCCCCGAGGCTCTGGAAAAGCAACTGAACACACTAAGTAGAAAATCGGCAGGAAAATGGCCACCGTCTCATTTCAACCTAACTAGTTTTGCTTCCATTTTGGTTTCTATCATTGATTTGATGGAAATTTTTCTGTGTAAATTTTAAATAGCTTCGAAAGGAATTTTCCAGAATTATTCAATTTATAAGTTGGAGTCCTGGTATCCTTAAAACCAACCCAAAAAGATGAACAAGTGAATATCTCCATGATGAATAAATAATTGACTCCTTGGAATGTTTTATGTTGTTAACTCTAATATGCTTCAGAAATTTTATGTATAAAAATAGCTCTATCTATGTGGTACTGCAGGGATTTTTAAATTTCCTTTGTAGGTTGTAAAACAACAACAACAACAACCACCACCACCACCACCACCCTAGAAAATAGGCTTTGTGATACTGTTGGCAAAAGTCTGCTTTCTGCATTAGGATTGGGCTGTAGCAGTTCTGAGTTCCTGATAAGAAGTTCCCAGGTGCTGATACAGTATGAGTCCCAGGTGTGAGAGTAGACAGGTAAAGTATGTAGCAAAAATACAACACAAGCAACATGACTAAGAAGTACTGGAAAATGAAATTTCATAGTACAATGGAGGAATCAGGTATGTGACAGGGTATCTATTCTCTAGAAGGTATACTTAATTTTTTTGTTTCATCCCTTTTCCTAGTTCTATTAACAGTGTCAGTAAAACTGGAGTTCCTGCTGCCTATGTCATGTACTGGTAAAGTCCAGAAATGCTTAAGGGAAAAATTTCACATATGCCATTAGACTCATTTGTATATTTACATTTGGAAAGGGAGTTTTAGTTGCTGGCTGTGTTTTCCAGTTGAGCAAGAGTAAGAGGAAATCAAGACCTTATCTATTGAGTCATGCATGGTACAGTTAAGTAAGAACGACACCTAGAAGGGAACCAGCAAGATCTCCTAGCTACCAATTATTTGCTTCAGTCACTGGCTCCTATATTGTCACAGAGATGAACAATTACTGTCTATATGGCGATCAAGCCCAAGGCCACATTAACATTATTTGTTTCTTAAATAATGTGTTTTATTAATGTATTTAGTTATTAATGTAACTATCACTTAGTGATACTAGAGGACAAGTTACAGGTATTATTAACTGATTATTCCAGAAGTCTAGGCTTACTTATGTGATTTCTAAAGGTGTGCGTATCTGGGGGATTTCTGAGTAGCTAATTACTGTACTCCCTGTAAAAAAAAAAAATCGTCCTACGTAGAACTCAATTTTTACATTCGACTGCTAGTCTAATCTTGCCGGTACCTGATGTTATCATTTCCCTTAGTATTCTCAATGATCGCCAACTGAGAGAACTTCAAAAGCACCCAGTTTCTCTCTCATGTCTTTTACTAAGGCTTCCTTCCCTTTGGTGCCCACAGCAGGCAATTTTTTTTCCACTTCTAAAAGGATAGAAGTTCGGCTCTGCTCCGCGGTGCTGTGAAACTTGCTGGGGAGAGTCCCGGTGTCACCCAGGCACCGACCCATGCTTCCCGACCCGCTGTGCAGGCCGGCCGCCCACAGCGTCCAGGGCGCGTGCGGTGCTCAGACTCCGAGCGCATGGCCCGCGTAGCACAAGTTGCCGGGTGTTTCGAGGTGAGGCTCCGGCGGGCACTGCCACGGCTCCCGGCCCCGCCCGTCAACCGCTCGCCGCGTGCCCAGCCGCCACCCCGCGGCCCGCGCGCCCGCGCTCACCTGCTCGCCCTCGTCCTGCGGCCGCCGGCGCCGCGGGCTCGCCCCGGGCTCCCGCTCCTCAGCCCGCCCTGCCGGCGCCACCCGGTCCTCGTCGCACTCCCCGCCGCCGGCGCCGCCCCGCAGCAGCTTCCTGGCCGAGCACATCCCACCGCAGAACTCCGGCCGCCCGCACGGTTGCCGCTGGCCACACCGGGACTCCCGACGCACAGGGGAATCTTAGAAGCGCGCCCGCCGGCCTGGGCGCCAGAAGTGCGGGAGCCGCCCGCCCCTCCTGTCAGCCGCTCGCCCCACCCCCAGCTGGGGGCGGAACCCCGGGGCGGGCGGTGGGGAGAGGCGGGGCCATGGCGGACCGCGGCCCAATGGAGGCGGGACCTGGTGCGGTGGGCAGGGTTCTGGGAGGGGCGGGACCAGGGAGGGGCGGAACCAAGGGGTAGTGTAGCATTATCCCAGTAAGGGCATTGAGACTATGAATGAGACCATAGGTTTCTAAGGGAGAGATGCGTCTGACAGCTATTGAAGTATATGACATCTGTGAAATTGTGTATCTGTAACTATCTGCACACACAACAGACATGTCCTGTGGGTTGTGTGTGTATGTGTAAAAGAGAGAGAGAGAGAGAGAGAGAGAGAGAGAGAGAGAAGAGTCAGAGGTGAGGAACACCGTAACAGACTACATGAGGGAGATTAGATATGAAAGTGGCCATAAGTGCACGAGGGAGATTGTATCTGACAGGTTTTTAATGTATGTGAGAGCCCGTATGTGATTGTGTGTCTGTGCATAACTGCACACACACATACACACATACTTAGATGTTGTGGTTTTGTGTGTGTGTGTGTGTGTGTGTGTGAGAGAGAGAGAGAGAGAGAGAGAGAGAGAGACAGAGACAGAGAGAGAGAGAGACAGAGACAGAGAGAGAGAGAGAGGAGAGAGAGGAGGAAGTTATGTGTTGTGAGAAAGTGTGTATAAGAAACATTGTAACTGTAACCAAGGGCATACGTGCATACAGATTATAGGAAGGAGATCATTAGACGTATGAGATTGTGTCTGACAGAGTATTATAAAAGCCTGTGTCTAATTTTGTGCTTGTGAGAGATTCTCACCTGTACACAATAAATTGTGGAAGACTGTGTATCCCAGAGTCCCAGGATAGTATGGGAGATCATAGGTATTGAAGGTCTGTGTGAGGATGCAGGTATAAAAAGAGGGCAACTGAGAATGCTACCTCCATGTGAGAGGGAGCTGTGTGCAGGGGTGAGCACAGATAAGAGTTGTGTGAGTGTGACAGACAACCGAACACACAGTATGCCTCCATACAGGCTGCAGCAGGCGCTCGGCGGGGCCTGGCTATGCTGCTGGCCGCTTGTGCTGAGAAATGGGTGCAGGATCCCTGGCACTTGTTCCTCTCCCGTGGCCTCCTCTCCCTAAGCACCTCTGAGTGTCTGTGCCAATTTCTCTCTGCTTTCTAGTGTGCCCTGGGGTCCTTTTGTGGTCTATTTGCCGTAGTGTGTATTTCTAGAAATGGTTTAAAAACCTCTCAGTGACTGATAAGAGAGAGAAGTCCAGTTTTTTTTCTTTTTCTTCTCCTTGCTAGCCCATCTGCACAAGGGTAAATTGAGGGACATGAAAGTAAAATACCAGATTTTTGCGCTTACCTTTTATCTGTGCATTGAGAAGATTGTGGTGTAGATAGTATATCAGACTGTCGATGGAAATCATTTCATATTTAACACATAGATCTAGAGACAAGTAAGTCGCTTGGAAAATCCTCTTTTAAAATGTCTACAGGGGCCGGAGAGATGGCTCAGAGGTTAAGAGCAGTGTCTGCTCTTCCAGAGGTCCTGAGTTCAATCCCCAGCAACCACATGGTGGCTCCCAGCCATCCGTAATGGGATCTGATGCCCTGTCCCGGTGAGCAGCTGTACATGCGATAGAACACTCAGATACGTAAAATAAATAAATCTTTAAAAAAAAGAAAAGACTAGTACCTAAAATGTCTTAAGGCCCAGCCAAGGAATTAAGTAGGCAGGACTTTACAGGTTTATTTTAAATAGCAATTTTGTTTTGTTTGGGAGAGTCAGGAGTTGTCTATTCTCTCGCTCACACCTACCTCACACACTCTCTCTTGTGTACCCAGTATCTCACACAAACATCGTTTTGTACACACAAGTCTATCTGTTACAGTTTGTAATGGAACCCAGTTTCTCTCTTACATGGCATCTCACAAATCCTCTTTAACGGTTTCTGCCAAACATACACTCTCCCTAGAGACTAGAAAAGTATGCTTTTGGACATCACAAATTAGAAAAAAAAAAAAAAGAATCTGGCTTAATGTCTGTCTTAAAGGACTTTGAAATCCTCCATGACAGTAATAAGTGTTGTATGTCCATGATCAGAAAGAGGAAAGCATCTAGTGGGAAGGGCAAGAGAGTGCAATGCTGTGTGTTTTCGTGTGTGTGTGAGTGTGTGTGTGTAAATATGACTGATACTCTCTCTTGTCCTCCTAGCTTTTCTCACTAGGCACCTTCCTCTTTCCGAAACAGGCTGACACTACTGGCTCCTGATTATATACATTCTCATTCTTTCTGTCTACTGGCAACATTTCATTTGAGTTTTGAAATTTCCTTTTGACTACTGTTCCCTATAAATGATCTTTAAGAAAACACAACTCTAGGATCATATGTAGAGTCCAGAGAATATTAACCTCTGCTGCCAACCCCGTGGACTTGAGACATCTGTGTCCCTCTTTTGCATGCTTGCATTAGTACAGACAGTCTGACAGCCATGCACCGGTCCGGTGGGTAGAATGAAGGGAAGCCGCTTGTATCTGGGAGAGCCCAAATGGCACCAGATGCACACAGATGGGCTAGTGAAGGCACCCGGAGCTTAGCTCGCTCGGCCCACGAGTCCTTTAGAATGTGCCATCTGGTTTTCTCCTAACGGTCATTCCTTCTCTTCCTCCCTTTTCCAAGGCAAGGGCCTTGCTTCTGAACACCAGCTGCCCACACGCAAGTCTCTCCTGCACCTGCAGCCAGCCACGGGGCTGAGACTGGGTACATGCTTCCTCTGCAGAAAGAGGCTCCTTGATTCTTTGAGAAGTCATTCAGTGTTCCAGTAGGTTGTTACTGAAGGCTAGGAGGCATTGGGCTCACACAGATAGCCCTGCCCTCAGGAAACCTCCACTTTAGTAGCCACATTCTAGTATGTTTCTCTTGGCCAAAGTAAAGTAAAGTAAAATAAAATAAAATAAAATAAAATAAAATAAAATAAAATAAAAAATACTTTTACTAAGGCATGGGTGGAGCCCTATGTCAGTAGTCTTTTTCTACACTACACATTTGGGTCACATTTGGGTTTTGTTTTGTTTTGTTTTGTTTTTGCAAATGAGATGCTTTTGTTCCCAAGAATTTGTTTTTCCTAGAGACCCAGAGAACTACATCTTGCTACAAATCTAATAATAGTATCTACACAAGACATTATTCGGATTAAATCCCAGATGATACATTTTTAAGTGCATTTTATGGGGAGAGTGGGCTGTTTTTACTCTCCGAGCCGCATGAATAACATCTAAAGAAAGCTATCAGCCACTTGCCCACGGGAAACAGAAGAAAGACTGTTATTACCTAGGCAACTGCAACATGTCAAACTGAATTATTTTTTTCTAGTATATTTGCCTGTTTCCCCAGGAATTAAGTGTCGCAGTGTGCTTGTCTGCAGAGTGTCCTGTGTAGCACAGCACGGCCTATGTGGCTGCTGTAAGAATGACTTTATATCACACTGTCGCCCCTTTACACTTTTTGATACTCCTTCACACGATTCATTCGCTTATCCTTCCAGCTGTTGTCAACTTGACACAGCCTACATACACATTCTTGAGAAGAGAAACTCACCATTGAATTTCTTGCATCAAACTGGCCTGTGGGCGTGGCAAATCTATATGGCATTTTCTCAATTTCTACTTGATGGAGGATCCGGCCCGCTGTGTGTGATGTCATACCTGGGCAGGTGGGCTTGGGCTGGCTTAGGAAAGTAGCTGCCAGCCAGCCTAAGAAAGCCAGGAAGCAGCAATCCTCGGGCCTCGAATCCCTGCCTCGATTTCCCTCAAAGGTCAATTGCGTGCGACCTGTAAGGTGAAACAAACCCTTTCCTCCACAAGTTGCTCTTAGTCGTGCCGTTTACCATAGCAAGAGAATGCAAGCCAGAAGGGTGGAGCAGGGTTGCAGATTAACCATCCCAGACAGTCCGTCGCTCGCGAAGACAATCTGCCCTACTCTTGGAATTCATTTACACCCTCTGTTTGTGTACCTTTGGTGTGCTACCTTTGCTCAGCAGTCTGTTAATTCCTTTCCAGGCAGTAGAAATGTTGTCATTGGGGGTGGGGTGGAGGAGGGGCAAGCATGAGAAAACTATAGAACTCAAGGGGAAGAGAGGGGGAGGGGGACGAGAGGGAGAGGAGGGGAGGGGAGGGGAAAGGAGAGGAGAGGAGAGAAGAGAGAAGAGAGAAGAGAGAAAAGAGAGGAGAGGAGAGGAAGAGGAAGAGGAAGAGGAAGAGGAAGAGAAGAGAAAAAGGACCGATAGCATTCTTAGGACAGTATACACTCAACTGTAAAGGTATCTATACCACCAAGCCCAGATAGGAACCAATTCAAAAGGGTGTGCTCTGAACAAAGGGGAAGTTATTTAAAGGGAGCAAAGTTACCATTAGATAGAAGGAATAAACTTTTCACTTGTGCCCCGTGGTGACCCATCATCCATAGTTAACAGTACTCAGTTATGTACTTCAGAGTTGCTGAACGCAAACGTTGAAAATGTTCTAGCTATAAAAGAGCGGTAAGCAATCAAGGCTCTGGATATGCTGATTAGCTTGCCATAATATTTTTATGACACCACATTTATGGGATCCCATTGCCTTGTGAGTGCATATAAGCATTATTTGTCAAAAATAAAAGTTGAACAATATGTTAAAAGTGTCTAAGGATGTCTAAGTAAGACTACAGTCTAAGATGAAGTTTTAGGCCAAACGTTTTAAAATACAATGTAAGGCAGGAAGATGGAGGGCCCAAGGCCAGCTGAGGCTATACAGTGAGTTTGAGGCCCATAGATATTGAGAACATGTTCAGAAACAACAAAGAGAAACCAAAGCAAATGAACAAGAAAAGTCACTTCCAACTGAGAGTAGCAGAACAACCCTGTCATCCTGCACCCCAGGATGGAGACAGAAAACAGCAGTAAAGGACTTTCAGCTCCTCTCAGTTTAGGTATTAAAAATTTCAGATGGGAAATTCTAAGGACAAACACATCAAGTTCCAACCAGAATTCTAAAACGTGTTTTGTTTTTCCCCTTCAGAGAATGTGGCTATGGGTGGTGCTTTCTGATAAGCTTAATTTTAATGTTTTGATTGGAGAATACAGTATTGTCAAAGATCTGTTATCTGTTTTCCTTGTAAAGTAGGATTGCAATCACCTGAAATCGAGCAGACTCACTGTCACTGCTGAAAACTCTATGACTGTTTGTTGAATAATTTAGCTCATGAATGGGCTCGGATCTTTTATTCATGCTAGTCTCAATAATTTACAATCAGAGCTGGAATGGAGCTTAAGAGGCAGCTTTGAGCACATCTCCACACAGCGTTGAAGTCCTTCTGTGACGTTCCTAACGGGTGGTCACCCTTACTCTACTTGAAGACTCCTGTGCTTTTCTTGCCATAACATAAACTAGAAATGACTGCTTCAGTTCCTGCCTCTAGGTTCCTGCCTTAAACTCCTGCCCTTAATTCCTTCAGTGATGGGTTGTGATCTAGGAATTGTACGATGAAGTCAATTCTTTCCTCCCCTGTGTTGGTTTTCAGTGTCTCATCCCAGCAACAGACACCAAAGCAGACCAGTGGCCTGCGATGGCAAACCCACTTTTACTTCACACCCTCTGCTTGATTACTGGATAACTCAAGCTGCTAGCAAGTCGTTTTCACCTCTTGACTTCAAAACTTAAATTTACTTTTATTCATGTACTTGTTGATGGGGTTAGGTTCCTAACCCCTCCTGACCTAGGTCACAGAGGTCAGAGGACAGTGGGTTCTTGAGAGTAAATTCAGGTCTTCATGATGATAAGCTCCTTCACTGGCTGAGGCGCCTTGCCAGCGGCATCCACTTTCTAAATCTAATTTGGATCTCCTCTGCCTACCGAGACACATTAATTCCTGAAGTACAAGAGATCAAATGAATTTTTTCTCCCCTCAAAACAATAGTTTAAAATTTTAAAACTACTTAGTTATTATTAACTTTTTAGTATGTGTATATGTGTGTTAACATGCATTCTGCGGCTTGTGTGTGCAGGTCAAAGGGCAGTTTTCAGAGTTGATTTTTTTCTTGATATATGCTCCAAGGATTGAACTCAGGCTATCAGTCTTGCTGAGTCATCTCGCTACCGCCTTTTGGGGTTCTTTTAAAAGTAATTTTGTTGAGGTACACTGTGTGAAATCGGGTCTCTGTCCTTCCTCCCCTACCTAAGACAGTCTCTGATTATCTCTAATAAAAATCTAATGGACAATTGACTGGGCAGGAAGTGGAAGGTGGGACTTCCTCGGAGGTAGAAAGGAACCCTGGGAAGGAGGAGGAGAAAAGCTTTTTCTCCAGGAGACATGAGAGGAGACAGTCATAACTACGGGTCTGGAAGGTTTAGCTAGCCACGTGGCTAGATGGGGGTAGATGGTCATCAAGCTTGAAGACTTGGTTAAGAAATGGTCATCTAGAGACTGCCCCTCCTGGGGATCCATCCCACATGCAGACACCAAACCCAGACACTATTACAGATGCCAAGAAGTGCTTGCTGACAGGAGCTTGATAGATATAGCTGTCTCCTGAGAGGCTCTGCCAGAGTCTGACCAATACAGATGTGGATGCTCACAGCCAACCATCAGACCGAGCACAGGGACCCCAATGGAGGAGTTAGGTAAAGGACAGAAGGAGCTGAAGGGACCTTATCAGGTATCAGTGGGAGGGGAGGCCCTTGGTCCTATGAAGGCTTGATGCCCCAGTGTAGGGGAATGCTAGGGTGGTAAGGCGGGAGTGGGTAGGTGGGGGCGGGGGGCTCATAGAAGCAGAGTAATGGGGGGATGTGATGGGGGTTTGCAGAGAGGAAACTGGGAAAGGGGATAACATTTGAAATGTAAATAAATAAAATATCCAATTCAAAAACAAGAACAAAACAATGCAAAACAAAACAAAAAAAAAAAACCTTCCCAGCTAAGGCTTAAGGCTTTGAAATATTAAAAGGTCTCTGCGTAGTTATTTGGGGAAGGCTGGCTAAGGAATAATTACCACTGTATTAATTGCCAGCATTAATTGCATAAAATAATAATTTTAGTTTACATATGTTTTTATTTTCTCTGAAGCTTTATTCTCCCAGTTGTTGCTTATAGGTGGATACTGGATTTTGCTATTGCTCTCTACATCTTATTTTGCTTTCTTTTAAAGCAAAACATATTTATCACTACCAGGAAACAGGATACACCTGTTTTTTAAAGAATGCTCCAACTGTTAACATGTTATTTGCCAATACTCAGTCTGTGATTTCAGTGTCAGGGAACCTACTCCTGGGCCCAGCAGGGGAGAATATGATAGTGGCTAAAATTCAAATATATTTCACTGTTTCTCACCTTAAGTAGCCTCTGTGGCTGGTTTAAGCTAATTGGCACGTAAACCAACTCAGGCCAGTTAGAACCAGTGAAATTCAGCCATGGAACTTTGGTTTGTGTAACAGGAAGAACGACATCTTGTGCAGGTGTCTGATGTGCAATACTATGCATAGGGCAACAGGAAAAACATCACATAGCATCCAAGACTAGAGTCAGCCCAAAAGAACTTACAGCTCACTAGTGAACTTTGTAAGGCAGCTGCTCCATAGCTTAGAGTCATCTTTGCATGCCTTTTATCAGTTATGTTAGTCAACAAATCTATCAGCCTAGTGTCACCTCCTCCCAGGATCCCTCATGAGCCACGTTGGGTTGGCTTTCGTCAAGGACTGAACGAGTCAGAATGACAAACTCTGGAATATAGGAGAAAGAATAGTTCTTTGATATTCAGTCTACGGGAAACTCATTGGGAATGGGAATGTCTGCTTCTGGATTTCATCATCAGAATGAAGGGAGCATCAAATACAGAGGGGGACACTCTCAGCCAGCCATTGAACTGAGCACAGGGTCCCCAATGGGGGAGCTAGAGAAAGGACCCAAGGAGCTGAAGGGGTTTGCAGCGCCATAGGAGGAACAATGATATGAGCTGCCCAGTACTCCCAGAGCTCCCAGGGACAAAAACATCAACCAGATAATGCACATGGTGTTTGTTACCCATGGCTCCAGCTGCACAGGCAGCAGAGGATGGCCTTGTTGGACATCAAAGGGAGGAGAGGCCCCTGATCCTGGAAAGGCTCAATGCAGCAGTGTAGGGGAATACCAGGACAGGGAAGCAGGAGGGGGTGAATTGGGGAACAGGGGGAGGGGAGATGGTTTATGGGACTTTTGGAGGGGGGACCAGGAAAGGGGAGATCATTTGAAATGTAAATAAAGAATATATCTAATTTAAAAAAAGAAAGAAAGGAGCAGTGGATATTTCAAAAAGCATCTTCTTGCTTCTATACTTTCTTGACTTCTGAATGGCTGTGCTTCTAGATCTAGTCTGAGTGTTTCGGCTACTGTTCATCACATTTATTGTGTGTCACTCTGTAGACCAGGCTGGCCTGGAACTCAGAAATCCGCCTGCCTCTGCCTCCCAAGTGCTGGGATTAAAGGCGTGCGCCACTACTGCCTGGTGAGAGGTTTAATTCTTAAAAGTCAGAGAATAGAAGCAATTTCCTCATGATACTTCTTCCTTTGTCACTAGTAATTACATCATCTAAAGTTACACTTTCCCAACCTCCGCCACTGCAAAAGATAGCCTTTAAAATATCTCAATGTATATATAATTTGTCCTATTGTAATTATAAGACATTTATAATTTTAAGACTGTAATTTTTGTTCGTCCGATAGTAGGATTCATGCATATTTACTCCTGTATTAAAAACAAACCAACTATGCCTTCAGGAAAGTTGTAAGAATAACACAATGAAAAACCGTAGAGCTAAATCACATGGTGTAGTTAATGCTCACATGTGTTTGCGTTCCTGGGTATGAGCTTCCCCAGCAAGTCTGCTGCTCTAAGTTTACACCTGAAAATACCATAGACTTCTAAGAAGATTGCTTGCTGCCTTTTCCAGGGAACACTGTAGAAGGGTCTAGAAAAGTGGGTAGTACAGTATAAGGGGCTAGAAATTTTAAGTCTTGACTGTGTCTGAATTTCTGGCCAACTAGGCGTCTACTTCCTTATTTACAAAGCTTAGAGCATTATTGACATCTAAGTTTATACCTAAACCATATCAGTCGGCATTAATATTGTAAGAGTGGAACCAATAACACGAGGGAACACTTGATTAATTTTTTTATTATAAAAGGGAAATCTTAAGTTTTATAATATGGGGCAGACTTAGGTTGGATTATGAAGGAACTTGAAACACTGAAAAGGGATTTATAGAATTGGTAGAAAGCAGACTGTAAATAGCATGTGCAAGTGTGGTTTGTGGATGTAAGCCTAGATCCAGGAAGGCAAGTGGGTTTCCTCTTGGATACTGATTATTGATAGTGGCTCCCTGGCATTCTGTCTAAGAAGGCTGTGAGACCTGGGGAAGAAGGACGGATGGCATGAGACAAATGACGTGGTCCACTGTTGCTATGCTCTCGGGCGTGCCCGACAACTGGCCTGTCGGAACCTGATGGGCGATGCAGTGCCATCACAAGAAAAGGCCTGTAAGAGATGAGGGCGGGGCCCCAGGGATGGGCTTGAAATGTGTGGATGCAGTATAACCCTCAAACATTTACAGCAAAGCGAGGTCAAAATCATTCAGGATGTCCTAGCTAGCACAATCCGTCATCCATAAATATACCATTTGGCTTTAACTTGTTTCTCTGTGTGATGTAGTTATAAGGAAAGACAATATAATCGGAAGAGCAAACATATATCTCAACATTATTCTTTTAAGTGTCTGTGTGATTAAGAGGACTTACTGCTCTTGCATAGGATCCCAGCCCTTACATGGTGGCTCCCAAACATTCCCAGTTCCAGAGGATCTGAGACTCTAATCTGATCTCCATGGACACCAAGTACAGCACACGCATGGTACACAGACATACATGCAGGCAAAACACTCATACACATAGAATAAACAAAAAAAAATCTAAAAGCAAATAACGACATTTCTATAGGATTATCCAGACAATTTTAGAGGTTTTAAGTCCTCTGAGAAGAAGCACATTTGACTGTCACATAAATAAAAATATGGAAATATATGAAAGAAAGCAGGGGAGGCAGCTTATGTACACTTTCTTGTATAGCTGCCTCTTTTATCAGATAATATGTGAGGCATCTTCTGTTCTTCCTTCTTGTCTTGCTCTTCCATATCTCCGAATCTTAATAAGCTAGAACACAGGTAGGAACAAGAAACTACACTAAGGGCTTCTAAGTGACTCTAGAACCTCCTGAGTATTAATTAGTTCAACCACTTAGAAATAAGTGCTTCTTCCTGGGTTCTCAGAGGGAGTCTGCTTATTCATAAACTGCAAGTGCAACCTCTCAGGATGCAGGAAGTGTAACCTCTCAGGATGCCAGGTGATGTTTGGACTGTATATGCAAGGCACCATAGGGCCTGATTTATGTGAAGGGGCACATAGACTATTAAGGAGCCTTTGTTCCCATTTTTTAAAACTCTTTTTTTTTTAAATTTTTTTATTCTATATTCTTTGTTTACATTCCAAAGGCTTTCCCCTTTTCCAGTTCCCCCTCCACCATATGTCCCATAAGTCCTCTCCCCCCCAACTATTCCCCACCCACCCCCGCCCCCAATTTCCTTGTTCTGGTACTCTCCTACAAAACTGGATCCAATCTTTTCAGGCCCAGGGTCCTCTCCTTTCTTCTTTTTGGGAATCATTTGACTTGCTAATTGTGCCTTGAGTATTTAGGGCTTCTGGGCTCATTAATATCCACTTATCAGTGATTGCATTTCATGTGTATTCTTTTGTGATTGGGTTAACTGGCTTAGGATGATATTTTCCAGATCTAACCATTTGCGTACAAATTGCATGAATTCATTATTTTTAATTGCTGAGTAGTATTCCATTGTATGTATGTATGTATGTGTGTGTGTGTGTGTGTGTGTGTGTGTATATATATATATATATATATATATATATATATATATATATACCACATTTTCTGTATCCATTCCTCCTTTGAGGGATATCTGGGCTCCTTCCAATTTCTGGCTATTATAAACAAGGCTGCTATGAACATAGTGGAGCATGTGTCTTTATTGTATGCAGGGGAATCCTCTGGGTATATGCCCAGGAGTGGTATGACAGGGTCCTCTGGGAGTGTCATGCCCAATTTTCTGAGGAACCGCCAGACTGATTTCCAGAGCAGTTGTACCATCTTGCAATCCCACCAACAGTGGAGGAGTGTTTCTCTTTCTCCACATCCTTGCCAGCACCTGTTGTCTCCTGAATTTTTAATCTTAGACAGATCAAGGACCTCCACATAAAACCAGACACACTAAAACTAATAGAAAAGAAACTTGGGAAGACCCTGGAGGACATGGGCACAGGGGGAAAGTTCCTGAACAGAGAACACCAATAGCTTATGCTCTAAGATCAAGAATTGACAAATGGGACCTCATAAAATTACAAAGTTTCTGTAAGGCAAAGGACACTGTCAGAAGGACAAAACGGCAACCAACAAAGTGGGAAAAGATCTTCACCAACCCCACATCCGACAGAGGGCTAATATCCAATATATACAAAGAACTCAAGAAGTTAGACCCCAAAGAACCAAATAACCCTATTAAAAATGGGGTACAGAGCTAAACAAAGAATTGTCACCAGAAGAAATTCAGATGGCTGAAAAACATCTTAAGAGATGTTCAACATCATTAGTCATCAGGGAAATGCAAATCAAAACAACCCTGAGATTTTTTTTTTAAACTCTTAATGGAGCCCATAAAGCATTTGGGCCTAGAAGGGTAAACCCCAACAGGAGTCTCAGGGGACTTGCAAATGGACTGCTATGCAGTTCAAAAGCAGAGGGATTACTCACACCTACCTCATAGGGCTGAAATGACAAAGCTGGAAGGGGCTGGCGGGGGGTGGGGATTGCTGTCGGGGGATATTGGCTTGTCAGCAGCTGAGGTTGTGTTTCTCAAGTTAACACATAGTGAAAACCTAAAGGTCAGTCAGGGAGCCACTTACCATAGAGACAAACTTTGAAAGACTTTCAGGCCATCACATAATATAACAACAACAACAACAACAACAGCAAACGGTGTTCTAATGTTTCATAGCTTTTGCAACTAGCAATTCCCTTGGAGGCCATCTGGGCTTTAAATTGCATAAAGGACATTTAGAAGGGATAAGTGACTTACTTCAGATGAGAGGGAGTGTGCTATCCCAGATACACCTTTTCCCCTTACCCAACCCACCCTTCTTACCTCTCACTGTAACTACTCTCCCTGGCCTGCCTTTATAACAGATCTACTGGCCTAGAGTCCTTCCATGAATCCTTAACTCATACTTTTCCTTCTATTTTTTCAATCTCCATGTCAGAATGGGTGTGGTCTTGTATGTCTGTAGTCCCAGCAATTGGGAGAACATGGTATGTATTTCAAATTCAGGTAGGCTTACATCCATTTTTATTTTCTATGAATGGGTTTTGCCTACATGTCTGTCTGTGGACCACATGCATATGATGCCCACAGGGTCCAGAACACCGACTTTAACTGGTGAGAGCCTGTCTTGAAGAAGCAAACAAAACCACCACCAGCAACACCACCAATGCTGCGCCTCTGGGTCGCCGCCACCGCCATCACCGCCGCCGCCGCCACTGCCACCAAACCCTATACCACTTGCCAGATAGTCACTTTGCAAATATAACAGTGATAACCGTGTATGTCCACACGTTTTCGCTGGCTGTAGATAAACCTTGAAATATGACTATCTTGTCCTCACCTTCTACCATCAGGTCCTAATTCCCTGCCCACCATTCTCTCTCCAACCTCATTTGACCAATAGGTCAGCATCTAGGAGTGGCCCCTGATATTATCACCTCAAAAGCCCCAGGCTAAGGAAGAGGCTCTTTCCCTGTTGCTCCTGTTAAATTGACCTCATCAAATTCTAATTATGTACTTATACCTCCCCTCTTGTTAGATGGGAATTCTTTGATAACTATGCTTTCTTCATCTTTGTCAGAGCATCTGTATCAGGTGCTTACTCCAGAATGTTTATATGTACATCTCCCGAATTCCTTTGTACTATAATATGTAATCTGTCTTTAGGGGCAGGAACATAAAAAAATTATCCTTATAAGAGAGACAGTAGAGAATTCCTTTGCTCCTTCTGCCATATGAAGAGACAGAAAGATGTCTATGAATTAAAACATGGGATCGTGGAGGAATTTTAATCCAGCAACATAGCCACTCTGGATGGAATAGAGATACACCTTTAATCCCAGTAGAGAAGGACAAGTAGAGCTCTGAGTTCAAAGTTAGCCTGGTACTGAAAAGCTAAGATCCGGGCATAGTGGTGTATGCCTTTAGTCCCAGCATTCAGGAGTCAGTCAGCTCTCTTCAGTCAGTGGAGCCAGTGGAGCTGAGTTCAGTTCTGTTCAGTTCGTGCAGCGGAGGCAGGCGAAGCCAGAGAATAAGGAGCCAGAAGATCAGAACAGATTGCCAGAGTGAGTTTAAGGCCAATCAGGGTAAATCGGTGAGAAGCTGAGAGAAGCCAGGCTGAATCAGTCAGCTTGGAGGGGAGTTTGAGCCAGAACAGCTGAGCTGAACCAGCCAGCCAGAGTTCAGAGAGAACTTGAAAGGGTGAGCTTATTCAGCAGTAAGTCTCAGAGGCTAAAAACATTCTAGGCCCAGATTATGTTATGCAGAGGCTAGATGCTTCCAGGACTGGGTCTAGGTTAGTAACTGGAGGCAGTGAACCTCTGAGATGACAGTTCCATCTACTTTTACTTTGTATGAATGGGTTTTACCTACATGTTTGTCTGTGGGCCACGTGCATGTGGTACCCACAGATTCCAGAACACCGACTTTGACTGGAGTCACAGATCATTGTAAGATACCATGTGGGTGCAGGGACAGGTCTTCTGGAAGAGCAGTCAGTGCTCCTAAACCTCTGAGGTGTCGCTCTATGTCCAAATTTCTCTTATGTACAAGTCACAAATTATTATCATTTGTTTTGGCTTTTCAATACAGGGTTTCTCTGTGTAGCCCTGGCTGACCTGGAAATCATTCTGTAGACCAGGCTGGCCTCGAATTCAGAGATCTACCTGCCTCTACCTCCCCAGTGCTGGGATCAAAGGTGTGCACCACCACTGCCTGGCTATTGCTTTCTTTCACGTGCTTTTAAGAATCACGTTGAAGAAGTCAAAGCAATGTATAATAGACTTTAGAAAGATTTGCATTCGTGACCATTAAACTCTCTGCGGAGAGCAGTACATTATAATAACATTCATTAATGATTATGGGCGGATAAGGTTCAACTTCAGCTGATATTGCTCAATTACGTTTTACTTCTCCACTTGCTCTGAAATAGGTTTTATTTGTCCTGTTAATTCTTCTCTTTGTAATTACTTAATATCTTATGCTCGTTTCCCCATTTGTATTTAAGGAACGCTCAGTCTTTTCTACTCATGTCTACTTTCCAGATGAAACAACGTTTTTCAGCAATGGCTTTTTTATACTCATGAGTCTCTCAGACTGCCTGGTTGCATCTCTGCAAAGTAGCTGAAGGTTGCCCTTTACAAGCAAGATGGTCAACGGTTTCTTCTGCCATCACAGGCGACTGTTGCTTTCTGTGGCTTGTCAGGGCTCTGAGGACAGATGCTGCTGTGGGTGGGAATTTGGCTGGCTTCATAGTTTTCCATGGACATCACGTGCTGCTCAGGCTTGGGCAGGAAGCCTGTTTCCACAGGCCGTCCTGGAGCAGGAAGACAGCCCCTGTGTAGGTGGTTTTGAAGAAATCTCCTTCTGGCTTTCCTGCTCCAGCTGGTTTTAAGTTTCCAGGTCCTAGAGCAGAGCCAGCCTCCAAGTTGACACCTTATGTATTTGCAAGACAATTCACAGGCAGCTTTGGTTTCAGTTAGATACATTTTATATGATAGTTGATTTTTAGTTTTGAGTTTGTTATTTGATTCAACTCTAAGGATGTCCTGAGTAGATGTTTATGCTATGTTCATCCTGCTTGTAGAGAGGAAAATTAATATGTAATCCAGATTAGCGCTTTTGTTAGATCCCAGATAAGCAGAAAAGGCATGTTTTTCTTCATGAAGTTTGTTGCTTTCAAGTCAGCGAAAATAGACTAATTAATGGAATATTTAATGCTTATATCTTCTTCTATCATCATCAACCATTATTATTGTTGAATTGTTTGGTTTTATTTTTTGGTATCTAGTAGTACATGTTGATTTCAGATTAATTTGTTGTTTATAAGTGCTTAAGATCAAGTAAAAAAATATAAGGCTACTCAGAACACATGTTTTGGAGTTAAGAAAATGTCAAGGTGAGTTAAGGAAACATCTCTGGGGTTTCAGAGACCCCCTACTCTGAAAGAGAATTTTCCTTCCATCTTGACCCAGGCTTATATTTGCTGATTCATATAAAAATAGAGAACAACACAAATGGTGCCCTATAATTTAGTTATATTTGTTAACTACTCTATGGTCTTGAGAATGTAATTTGGCATAGATTCCAACCGATTTTATAAAGGACATTGAAGTGGTGCACAATGGCTAGTTAATGAAATACATCACATTTTGCTTGATGTTTCCAAATATACATCTTTAGAAAAATCTGCATTATAACATTTTATGCTGGCTTACGATGTTAGGTTTCAACGATAAAACCTTTATAAGTTTTTAAAAACTGTAAGTTTTTAAAAAGTTATAAAACATATGAACTTTTTCTTATTTAGGTTTAAAGGCTTTAGCCATAAAGGCTTCTATGTCATTCTCCAGGTAATATTTAGACCTGGAGCATAGCTCAAAGTTAGAGTACTGCCTAGAAAGTCCTTGGGTGTGAGTCATAGCACCAAAAAATAGTAGTGTCTTGTTAATAAAGGGCCGTGTTTCTTGGAAATCCAGCATGCTACCATTGTGCCATAGAGCCAAAGTTGTGTCTGTTAAAGTATTAATACTAGTAGCCATTTCTTAATGCTGAAAACAGTTGATGATTTAATATCGTATTTTTACCTACATTCTTAGATTTATTTTAAAGGGGTTAGGGAGATGGCTCAGTTGGTAATGTGCCTGCCATAGAAACATGAGGCCCTACATTTAATCCATCCATGCCAGGCAGCGAAGCACCATCCAGCAGCCCCAGTGCTGAGGAGGCAGAGATGGGAAGATCCCTGGGCTCCCTGGCTGGCTTAGCCAAAGCGTCAAGATCAGTGAGAGACCATGTCTCAAACAATGGGGTGAAAAGCCATTGAGAAAGAACTTGACATCGACCCCTGACCTCTTGTGCATGTGACCACACATTAATACACACATGCACAGCAATACATCCGTGCACATATAAATTGTCATTTGAGGAGCAGCTGGGACGGAAGTCTTTCCACCGCCATTTGCACCAGGGAGGGCGGGAGCGCTCCATAGTCTTCTGTGCACAGCCCACCATGAGAGAGTGATCTCCCAGGAGTACAGACATAGGCTTACAGGCCCACAGGAGGGACAAGCTCCGGCCAGAGAGAGGAAGACCAACTAACTTCCACATCAGTCAGTTTTGAAAATGCACAGGATATCATTTAGGTTATGAAAAAATTCTTCTAGCTGCCTTTCTACCTTCACATTTACAACTACTTTATATTCAAAGACATGGTCCTTTGTGAACCATTTCTTCTTTTTCTTCTTCTTCTTCTTCTTCTTCTTCTTCTTCTTCTTCTTCTTCTTCTAAAAAATGGTCTCAGAAGACTTGAGGTTTTTAATTTTATTACTAAGGACTAAAATATTGTTTGCTTGTCTAAAGCATGATGGTTACTATCATCAGTGTGTTATTACGGAACTAATTGATTTGCAAGAGATATTTGATATGCTGTCTAGGGAATATGGTGTTTGGGGCTGTGCCAGCATTACAGGTAGACGGACAGGAAAGCTCAAAGTAGGAAAATGACTTGGTAAATGTTCAGCATCTGCAGTGGGAGGGGCTTAACTCCAGGTCTGTCACTCACTAGCTCTATAACTTCTGTCCGACTCTAGCCCCTCATCCGGATAATGGGACCTGCTTCATGGAGGTCATTATGGGAGATGATATGATAAACTTATCATCATTAAACATATGCCCTAAAATCACAGACTAACAGTTTATATTGCACATCAGAAAGCAGGGAGAAATGGGATAGTTTTGGACTAAAAAGACTCAATGTCTTTTAATAATGAACAGAGCAGGGGAGGGAGGGCGAGGGGTCATTTCTAAGATGGCTCCGTGGGCAATGATGCTCTATGTCAAGCCTGACAACCTGAGTTGGAGCCCTGGGACCCACGTGATAGAGGGAGAGAACCAATCCCTGCAAGTTGTCCTCTGGCCTACACACACACACACACACACACACACACACACACAGAGAGAGAGAGAGAGAGAGAGAGAGAGAGAGAGAGAGAGCACAAGCGTACAGGTTGGGGTATGGGGGCATAGCACATACGCATAAGCACATGCATAAAATAAGTAAAATCTTTAAAATGCGAATGAGCTCTCGAAATTGTTAACAGCATTTTCTTTCTATGCTGTCTTGCTTGATACCGTTGCAAGCTCCTTTCCTTTCCGAAAGCATCTTGGTTGGGATAATACATTACATGCCTTTCTTGCTTAAGTGTGTTCATATAGGCCAAGAGTAGTAACTCTGGTGAACTGTGAATTCTTCTTGTAGTTAAAAAAAAATAATTGTGGCTAGCAAGACTTACTGGATGCTTATTTTCTGGTGTAACATGCAGTAAGTGGAGACCTGTTAGCTTGCTAGAATAACCAGCATGTTGTCTGGGAAATATATCTGTATTTTCCTTTCTATCTGGTTTTTGGGTGATCTTTATTTTTTGTTTGTTTGTTTTGAGAAAAGGTCCTTTTCTTTTTCCAGTGCTGAGGATTGAACCCAGGGTCCATGCATGCTAGGCAAGCCCTCTACTGCTCCATAAATCCGTATTTTCTTACAGATTCTCTGTCTTAATGACATCATAAAATAGAGCAAGTGATTGTCAGTTCCTGGCCGCTGCTGCCCTGTGACGCTCAGTACATCTGTGATAGACAGAATAAATAAGTTCTCTTATAATCAATGGAAGTTTATTAAGAGAAAATAACTGTGGAATGATAAAACACTTTTACAAAATCTCTTGAAGTCAAGGCACTTGGTAGGCGATCCTCCTTACAGGACAGGACATGTACAATCAATATACAACAGGTTGAGGGGGAGCGTGGACCCACAGAAGAAAGGCACAACAGGCGCTATCTTTGTGAGGAGCATCTCGGGGAACACACAGACTCAATTTACTTTGAGTTTTTCTTCATCGTGATCTTTCCTTCCTGCTTTTAATCAACAACTTATTTCTTTTCTGTGATCCCTTGGGGGATTTTCCCCCTTAAGTGGCAAGGGGAAAAAGATGTTTTAAAATGACTAACAGAAGAACCCGTGGTCTGCCTACTGTCCGCGGACTCCCTTGGATAGTCTAAATATAGACTAAGATCTAAATACGGACCGCAGGGTTCCCACTGTGTTTAAAGGCAGCAGGCTGACCAGCCGAGCGGAGCTCTTGCGTTATTCTGTGCTGTTTCTTTAAAGAGAAATGGCGTGAGTTTTTTGAAATAATAACCAGTAGGAGAAAAGACACTGCAATTGCTCAATTTTAAGTAATTGCCTAACTAGGGAGCAGAGTCCCGGGAGAGGGCTGACGGAAATAGCTTGGGCTTTTTTTAGCCGACAGTATTTTAACTATATACAGAGAAAAATGAAATCTATGTAAAGTACACGTATACACAGCATTGGGAATTTTCAAGGGTTTAAATAGGTAAAGAGTTCATTCTAACAATGTCAGACTCTCAAATGTAAGGATAATTTATGCAGACATCATTGAAATCATGTTCTTTAACTTAGTGAAAAGGAGGTACAAGCTTTCTTAGAAGAGGGAGAAATGTTCATGGTACAGTTTCACCCGCATTTAGCAAAGATTATTAGATAATGAAGATAATCACTAGAATTATTCTTTATTTAATCCTGATTGGTCTTTGGGGATTTTGTTTGAAAGCTAACTTGGGGGTGGACAAATAATCCAAAGATGACGATGTTGATCTTACTTCACTACTCCCCTGCCTCATACACTGGAAGCTCTAGGAGAGGCGGTTTAAATATCCTCTGCCATGCTGGAATCTTACCCTCTAGCTTCTCCATTATTCCACCATTTTAATGATCTGTCAAGGTTCATGACAACCAATAACAGTAATTAGAAATTTTAATAAGAACATGTCAGACTTGAGGCCAGAGTTTATTACATTCCATTTTCCTGATTTTTTTTTTTTTTTGGATGTAATGCCGTGGAAAGAATCTGGGAAATGGCAGTAAATGTCAAAACTTGGATCAAAAATTCGAAACAGCATTCTATGGCCATCCTTTAGTCGCTGAAATGGCCTCCTTGAAAGCCTGTGGCTTGGTGACTTAGAACGCTGTGTGCACACTATTCTTCCCCTCCTACCGCAGCCCCATTCCTCCTCTCCCCAGACCCACACCCCCTCCCTCCCGCCAAGTCCCTGACAACCAGTCATTTCTTTAGACTTTATGGATTTGCCTGTTTTGGGGATTTATATGAGTGGAATCATACACTAGTTATTTCTGCTCTTTTGGCGAAAGTGAATAATGTTGCTAATGAAACTACATTTAAGTAGTTGGTTTGCAGACATATATTTTTAATTTTCTTGTTGCATAAACTTAGGAATGGGATTGATAGGTTATAGGTTGAGGTTTGGAAAAGTTACCAGGCTCTTTTCCAAAATAACTTACCATTTTCCGTTTCCTCTTAAGGATACAAAATACTCCAAGAGTGCTCTATCTCTGAGCCACCCGCAAGCCCTGCCTAGTCTTTAGACTGGAGTTTTGATTGGTTGTTTGAGAAAGTTCCTTGCATTTTCTGGATACACATACACCATCAGACACATAAGTATTTTCTCTCATTTGTGGGCTGTCTTTTTACATTCTTTTTTTGTTTAATTCACATGTTCTTTATTTAGCCTATATAATATACCATTTTAAGCAGTTTTTGAAAACCAAATAAAAGAACATTTAAAGCATAGAAGTTTTGAATTTTTTATTAGATATTTTCTTTATTTACATTGCAAATGTTATCCCCTTTCCTGGTTTCCCCTCCGAAAACCCCCTACTGAAAATTTTTTAAAGATTTATTTATTTATTTACTTATTTATTTATTTTATATATTTGAGTACACCATTACTCTCTTCAGACATACCAGAAGAGGGCATCGAATCCTATTACAGATAGTTGTGAGCCATTGTGTGGTTGCTGGGATTTGAACTCAGGTCCTTTGGAAGAGCAGTTGGTGCTCTTAACCACTGAGCCATCTCTCCACTCTGAATTTTTATAATGTTAAATTTATCTATTTTTATTTTGTCGTTTGTACTTTTTTATGTGATATCTATGAAACCACTTCCTAATCCAAAGCCACAAAGATTTACAGACATCCTTTGTTCTAAGAATTTTGTAGTTTTTTTGTTCATATGCTACAATCTATTATCCATTAGAGAGTTCTTTGTGTATGGTGTGAGACATGAGTCTAGAGTCATTCTTTTGCATGTGAGCATTGTATTGTCTTACCTACTTCCTGAGAAAAGATACCCCTTTGTCCACTGAACAACCTTGGCACATATACTAGAAATCAATTTACCATAAATTTAATAGTTAATTTTTGTAGTCTTGTAGATATTTGTATTTAGTTCCTTATGTCGTTACCACATTAGGCAAGTGCTGTACCAACTGGCCCACTGTGATGGTTTAAATAAGAAATACCCTTCACAGCCGTGGGTATTTAAACCCTTGGTGGTTCCCAGTTTGTGGTGCTATTTTAAGAGGCTTAGGAGGCGTCACCTTTTCGGAGGAAGTGCGGCACTGGTGCTGGAGGAAGTGCGTCACTGGGGGGTGGGGTTTAAATGTTTAAAGTCTTTCCCCTCTTCCAGTTGCTGGCTCCCTCTCCTTGTGTTTGTGGTTGCGGATGTGAGCTCTCAGCTTCCTGCCCCGGATGTCATCCTCTGCCTACTGTCATGGCTGTACACCATGATGGACTCTTTTCCCTCTGGCATAAACCTTTCTTCCATAAGTCAGCACTAATGAGGTTGTTTTGTCCTAGAAACAGAAAAGTAACCAACACACTGGCATAACCTGTGCCACTGTATCTGATTTCTATAGAGTGACATAGTAAGTTTTAAAGTCAAGCAGTGTCAGCCTTTAAAGTCTCATTTTGGACATTGGCTTGGCTACACTGATCCATTTTCAAATGAATTTTAGGACAACTTGTTAATTTCTTAAATGATATGTAAAAGAAAATAGCTTGAGAATTCTCAATGTTCTCAGAGGAGTAGTTTATCACAATAACTAAGAATCATAGAGACTTAAAAGGAAACTCCATCCTTTTTTTTTTTTTTTTTTTTTTTTGAGACAGGGTTTTTCTAAGTAGCCCTACCTGTCCTGGCATTATCTATGTGTATCACACAGGCTTCTAACTCACAGAGATCCCCTCCCTCTGCCTCCAAAGCACTGGGATTAAAGGCACATGACACTACCATCGTTATCTTAAGGAAAAACAAAACTACAAATATGTCAGTTATCAATTTATTGCTTCCCCACTCCAGATTCACTGTTCAGTTTGGGTGACTGATAGGGTTCTTTTAACCATTTCATTTTGCAGTGTGCACAATGCAAGGCTTTCCCAGCTGAATCTGTTAAAAGAGTGTCTGTGTAACTGCTCTTCCCGACAGCTGCTGCAAGGTGAGTTAAAACCATGGGTTGGAGGCCATCTTGGGAAACTGCTTCAGCCATGTTCCTAGAATATGTGGTCACTGGGTGATCTTCCAGTGCAAACCCAGCCTGGTAAAAAGCTTTCTATAGACTCCCTACTATAGAAATTGGAGACCCAAAGGGTTCTTGCCCACATACATTCATGTTTGCATGAGGCTTGCCAGTGCAGGGCTCCATTGAGACATTAATCTCTCTCCAGGCTCTGTGGCTTGCCTGTTCCCTGGGCTCTCACAGCCAGTGCTTGCCTGCCTAGCTGGTAGTTGATCAGCTGGCGCTGTTCCAGGGTACTTAGACTTCACTACAACCGACTCCATGATGGATGACCATTCAGGACATAAAACTCAGGAGCATGCAGACAGTACCACCTGCCAAAATGAAACAAAGACCTAATTCATCAAAGTCCATAGCTCGGGGAAAGTCACTCAATGTACTAACTTTGCTTTATGACTTCTGTAGTTCCACTTTTGGGTAACTATTCTTGTTAACTAAAGTATGTCAGCCCAGAACATGGGTTTTTGTGCTTAAAAGCTCACTCCAAGATGCTCCACTGGGATCTCAAACACCCAGTGTGGTCACTGGCAGGCTAACCAAGATTTTCTATTGGTTTAAACCCATGTCTGAGCAGTCTTCTCTGGCAGATTCTCCATGACAGCACCACCTGCCCTCTGTAGGGAAGCCCTCTGCTTTCCAGATGACCCTAGATCAGTCCTGGCCAGGACAGACTTCTGAACATTTTGTTTCCGTAATGAAACTGAACTGTGCCCTCTCCAGTCACGTCTGAGGGATCGCACTGACCTTCCAGCCTTGTTTGTCCTTGGCCACCTCTCTCAGGTCAAGCTCTCTTAAAACTGTTTTTTTTTTCTTTCAGTTTTAAAAATCTATTTGGAACATTAAACATGATAGAAGTAGAAAAATATCTCTTATGAAGTTCTCTATGAAAGGAAATTGTGTCAAGTTCCTGATTAGACAGAAACCATTCCATGCCCAAGGGAAAACATGCAGTGTAACTGTGGCCTCATAGAATGAGTTGGGTAGTGTTCCTTCTGTTTCTATCTTGTGGGATAGTTTGAAGAGTATTGGCAATAGCTCGTCTTTGAAGTTCTGATAGAGTTCTGCACTAAACCCATCTGGTCCTGGGCTTTTTTTGGTTGAGGGACTTTTAATGACTGCTTCTGTATCTTTAGGGATTATGGAACTGTTTAGATGGTTTACCTGACTCTGAATTAACTTTGCAGAAGGATCTGATGATTTTTTAATTTCCTCAGTTTCTGTTGTTATATCTCCCTTCTCATTTCTGATTTAGTTAATTTGGATACTGTCTTTGTGCCCTCTGGTTAGTCTGGCTAAGGGTTTAATCTCTCTTGTTGTTTTTCTCAAAGAACCAGCTCCTGGTTTTGTTAATTCTTTGTATAGTTCTTTTTGTTTCTACTTCTAGGGAAGTTTTCTTCTATAATTTTGTTGAAGATATTTACTGGCCCTTTAAGTTAGGAATCTTCACTCTCTTCTATACCTATTATCCTTAGGTTTGGTCTTCTCATTGTGTCCTGGATTTCCTGGATGTTTTGGGTTTGGAGCTTTGTAAATTTTGCATTTTTTGACTGTTGTGTCAATGTTTTCTATGGTATCTTCTGCACCTGGATTTTTTTTATTCTATCTCTTGTATTCTGTTGGTGATCCTTGCATCTATGACTCCTGATCTCTTTCCTAGGTTTTCTATTTTCAGGGTTGTCTCCCTTTGTGATTTCTTTATTATTTCAATTTCCATTTTTAGATCCTAGATGATTTTGTTCAACTCCTTCACCTGTTTGGTTGTGTTTTCCTGTAATTCTTTAAGGGACTTTTGTGTTTCCTCTTTAAGGGCTTTTAGCTGTTTACCCGTGTTCTCCTGTATTTCTTTAAGGGAGCTATTTATGTCCTTCTTAACATCCTCTATCATCATGAGATGTGATTTTCAATCAGAGTGTTGCTTTTCTGGTGTGTTGGGGTATCCAGGGCTTGCTGTGGTGAGAGAACTGGGTCCTGATGATGCCAAGTAGCCTTGCTTTCTGTTGCTTATGTTCTTGCCCTTGCTTCTGGCCATTTGGTTAGCTGGTCTTGCTGTCTCTCACTCTGGCTTGTCCCTCCTGCAAGTCTGCGTGTCAGTACTCCTGGGAGACCAGTTCTGTCGGGGAGGAATTTGGGTATGGAGAGCTGTGGTATAGGGTTAGCTCCAGGGTGCAGAAGGAAACTGGAAGGATCCTGTTCCTGGCTGTTCCTTGGTTCCTGTGCCCTGATGGCTTTGGGCGAGTCTCTCTTGGGCCAGGAATTTGAGCAGAAGCGGTGGTCTTACCTGTGCTCACAGGCATGTCCGCACTCCTGGGAGATCAGCTCTCTCCTGGCTGTATTTTGGTATGGAGTGCTGTGGCACAGGATCAACTCCGGGTACAGACAGAAACTGGAAGGCTTCTTATAACTGTTAACAGTTACTTTCTGTAAGAGTTTACTGATGCTTTATACAAGTCTCTTATTTTACCTACTATAATTTGCAATTAGACCTACTATAACCCAAGAAATATTATTTATAAGTCATAGTACAGTAGGTAGTATGTTAAGAAAGTGGAAAGTAAGATGAAGGCGGGGGGGGGGCTCACAGTCTGTTTATTGATGGGGTAAATAATGATCCAATGAGCAATTTGACATGAACATTGGCGGACTGAGAAGGATTGCCTTTGAACTTGTACACAGACGATGGCCTGCACTTTCAGGGTAAAGACATTTACAAACCACACTGACCTATTGCTCCCAAACAGATGTGCTTTACTTGTAACGAAAAAAAAATCTCATTTCCCTGATGACTAATGATGTTGAACATCTTTTAAGGTGTTTCTCGGCCATCCGAATTTCTTCTGGTGAGAATTCTTTGTTTAGCTCTGTGCCCCATTTTTTGATAGGGTTATTTGTTTCTTTGCGGTCTAACTTCTTGAGTTCTTTGTATATATTGGATATTAGCCCTCTGTCGGATGTGGAGTTGGTGAAGATCTTTTCCCACTTTGTTGGTTGCCGTTTTGTCCTTCTGACAGTGTCCTTGGCTTTGCAGAAACTTTGTAATTTTATGAGATCCCATTTGTCGATTCTTGATCTTAGAGCATAAGCTATTGGTGTTCTGTTCAGGAACTTTTCCCCTGTGCCCAAGTCCTCCAGGGTCTAACTCAAGAGACAACAAGTGCTGGCGAGGATGTGGAGAAAGAGGAACACTCCTCCACTGTTGGTGAGATTGCAAAATGGTAAAACCGCTCTGGAAATCAGTTTGGCGGTTCCTCAGAAAATTGGGCATGTCACTTCCAGAGGACCCTGGCATACCACTCCTGGGCATATACCCAGAGGATTCCCCTGCATGCAATAAGGACACATGCTCCACTATGTTTATAGCAGCCTTGTTTATAATAGCCAGAAATTGGAAGGAGCCCAAATATCCCTCAAAGGAGGAATGGATACAGAAAATGTGGTATATTTATACAATGGAATACTACTCAGCAATTAAAAATAATGAATTCATGCAATTTGTAGGTAAATGGTTAGACCTGGAAAATATCATCCTGAGCGAATTAACCCAATCACAAAAGAATGCACAT
This sequence comes from Apodemus agrarius, assembly GCA_964023405.1. NCBI lineage: Eukaryota > Metazoa > Chordata > Mammalia > Rodentia > Muridae > Apodemus > Apodemus agrarius. The sequence goes on along the minus strand of OZ030007.1, from coordinate 33,617,728 downwards.
GAAATGCAATCACTGATAAGTGGATATTAATGAGCCCAGAAGCCCTAAATACTCAAGACACAAATAGCAAGTCAAATGATTCCCAAGAAGAAGAAAGGAGAGGACCCTGGGCCTGTAAAGATTGCATCCAGTTTAGTAAAGAAACCGAGGGGGGAGGGGGAATTATTGGGGAACAGATGGGGGGGGAGAGGAACTATGGGAACTATGGTGGGTGGGAACTGGGAAAGGGGAAAGCCTTGGAATGTAAACATAGAATATAGAAAATAAAATTAAAAAAAAATCTCGTCTTGAGACTTATTATTAACCTAGTGGGAGTTGTTGAAGAAGGCACTGGAGAGAGCAGCAGAGATATTCAAATATGAGTGGGTCCCCCAGACTTAAGATTTTAAAATTCTGTTCTCTCCTCAGAATTCCATAAGCCAAGTGTTTAAAGGAAGAGCTTAGAGGCTAGACATGAACACCTGCAGCCATATATGCCACTAAATTTCCCCTCCAAGTCTTTTCAACCTGTTGAGTAGATGCAGCCTGCCCGGGAAGGATTCCTTCTTCCCTTTGAAGTAGCGATCACACTAGTTCATTTTATTTCTTATAAGAATGCCAAGTACGCATTACTTTTTATTTTCCGTCTTCCTTGCCAAAGCCTGTTAATTTTCCATCGTCTTTTCACAGATATCTAATAAATAATTCTGATTTATGGAGCTATTCAAAGCATGGCCTTTGGAGCATCAGGCATCACTTGGGACTTTATTAGAAAAGCAAATTCTTGGCCCTTGCTTTGGACTGGATGTTTCTGCATCCCTAGTGTGTGCCACCTTGGGTGTGGGCAATGCATCTCTCTTGCAGCAGATTCCTGTGTAAACCACAGTTTGGGGAGCACGAGTTAAGATCTTACAGACTGCGTTTCATTTGAGGCACACTCTAGAATTTACAAAAGATACGAACCTGTACAATTTGTCTGATCAATTCCGATGAAGAGTTTGTGTCTCTATCCAAGCATCTGTCTAACTGCTGACTGAGTTTGGTTAGTGGCCTGAGCTCACAGTCTCACAACTCAACCCGTCTTATATGGAATAATTCTGATTTTTTTGAAATGGATTTTTTTTTCTGGTGCATTTAATCCTAATTGGCTTCATTGCTCCTTTTATCCACAATTCCCAACTTTCTTAATAAAGTCCTTTGACTTTCTCCACCTGAAAGTGCCTTTTGGATCGACCAGTCTTAAGAGGAACTTTCTGTTTAAAATGTGATCTCCACAGTCACTGGTGAAGTACTCCATGCATGGTCCCGTGGGTGCTGTCATGGGGCTGCTCAGTTTGGTCCTCAAAATAACCAGACATGTTTAGATTTTATGGAATGTGTCTCCTAGCTTGGTCTTGTCACTCTGGACTTGGGAAGAAAACCCAGTTTCTCTGCACTTAACAGAAGGGTTCTGTGTGGCTCTTAAACCTGAGAAATTGCTAGCATTTATGGGACAAGCTATCACTTTTGAGAAAAAAGGGGAGTGGAGTGGGGTGGGGGAGGGGATGGAATTGTCAGAAACCAGGAGAACAGAAGCAGTAGAAAGCACTTCCTTTGTCATCTGATACCCTTTCTTGTCAGATGAGTCCTCAGGCAGAGCAGCTCACACCAGCCCGGGCTGGCCTCCAAGGCGGGTGTCTCCTACCTCAGGTGTCACAGCGTCCCCCAGGGAGCCAGTGTGCCACGATCAGAAGGGGTGGATGAGAAGGGGTGTTTTGCAAGCCAGCCCAACGGAGCGCAAGGTTAGAGTGAGGACGAGCAGTCTAAATCTGGGTCACACAGCTCTGTGAGGACAGGTTGCTACTGAAAAGGGAGAGAGGAGCCTGGATTTACAGCACCTGTTCCACAGGTGCACTGCGTAGCTTTCAAAGGGCAGAAGAAGAGTGACTGGGTAAAAAAAAAAAAAGCCCGGGAACACAAAATTGTGACAGTGTCAGTTAACCAAGAAAAATTAAATCAAGGGGTTGGGGAGATAGCCCAGCAGATGGGAGCGCTTCCTGCTTTCGCAGAGGACTTGGGTTTAGTTCCCAGCACCCACATGTAGTTTACTCACGAGGCCAACACCATCGATGCCACACCAACTCCAGGGAAATCCACGCCCTCTTCTGGCCTCTCTGTGTACTTGCACGCCTGTCCTGCATTTAAACTCAGGCACACATATACATGCTATCAATCAATCATCAATCAATCAATCACCAACCAATCAATCAATCATTTAAAAAAGAAAAAAGTTGAAACAAAAGCCACACCCACCAAAAGTACAATTATACATTAGACCCAGTACAACGCTTTTGTTAGAGTAAAAACGCTAAACTTCAGTTGGCCCAAGGAAAGGGATTTGTTTACATATTTAAAAAGTGAAGAAGAAGGACCTTCTGCAAGAGTGGCTTCCTCAGAGTTCTGGATCTTTTCCGGGATGCTCAGGCTTTGCCGTGCTCCTCCTGCTAGATTTAGCCTCAGGCTGACTTTTCTCATGGCCACCAGGAATGAACGGGTCCCCTCCTTGAGAAGTGAGTGTTAGCTTCTGCAGCTGCGCATTCAAAGCCTCGAGCATCCTGTTGACTGGAGTACTTCTGGCCAATCGCTGCCGCTAGGGAGGGCATTCTTACATGGTGAAAGCAGAGGGATGACCAGGACACTTGATATTTTAAGCCCTTCTCAAATGCCTTAGATGGGAGAAGTGTGAGATTTGTCACTTGAGAAAACTGATTTCTAGCTCGTTTCCTCTTCAGGCTGGACATAGGCTTCTGCCTTGCTCCTGCCAGTACATGACCCAGAGAAGTTTCTGAAAAGAGAGATCCATTTACTCTTTCCAAACTAAGAGGAATAAAGAAGTTATCTGTACAGTTCACAGACTGTGGAGGCCACGGCTGTGCTGCTTTGGGGAAGGGGAAGAGTCAGACCACTTGGTCCACATGGAAGGGACTTTCCATCCTCACCATAGCTCGTTTGCCTGACTTGCTGGGGTCTGGGTAGAGCGTATGCTGTTACAAAACAGTGTCTTACTTTCTGCTCTCTGGATGATGTTCTTCTAATATTCATCCTTTGACAGGCTTATTATTTATGCGGTTTTGTAATCTATTATGTTAGGTTTTTAAAACTCTATCGTTCTTTTACTTTTATGTGAAGGATCAGCAGCTTCCTTGTTTTTAGTCTGCAAATTCCTCCAAAGTAGTTTTTACAGAATTTTACCACCAGTTCACACATGGGTGTGTTTAGAACCTTCATAGTAGTGTTAGCAGCTAGCTGTTCTAAAGTTTGTAGATGAATATTCAGCTGGTTGTGAAGTCACCATTTTTTTAAATTTGTCCATGGGTGGGGGAGTATTCACACTAGGACTAGAAACAGTGTGAACAAGTATTTCACTCCTGAGCATGCATACACGCACATAATACAAATATTATTTTCATATATATATGTATATATGTGTATATGTATATATGTGTATATATGTATATATGCACACATGCACACGTATATATGAAAAGTTGGACTTATACTTTAAATTAAGTATGAATATATATATATAAACTATATAAATTAAATGAACTCAAAATAGATAAAAGATGTAAACATAACTTCTAAAAATATAAAGATTTGGGGCTGGAGAGATGGCTCAGTGGTTAAGAGCAGTGGCTATTCCTCCAGAGGTCCTGAGTTCAATTCCCAGCACCTGACTTACAACCATTTATAACTGTGGTCCTATGGGATCCAATGCCCCCTTCTGGTGTGCAAATATACATGCAGGCATATATATATATGTTCTAGAAGGTTACATAGAGATGTGTATGCAGAAGCAGGGCCATGGGGAGGAATCATAATAGATTCTGGTAGGTCGTGGCTTCATGAATGAGATTAGTATCTTTCCAAAGACCCCAGAGACCTCCATCACCCCTTCTCCAGATGAGGATACAGTGTGAAACAGGAAGTAGTCCCTTCGTGATTACTACATCTGTCAGCGCCTTGATCACCCACTTCCCCAGGACTGTGGGGCAACTTTCTGTTGTCTAAGAGTTGCCCTATATTTGATACTTTGTTACAGTAACCTGAATATACCAAGACAGAGGCAGGGGCGTTTAAAAGCTGTGTTAAGGCAGGTTTCCTTGATCTTTAGGCAGTGTCTTCCTCAGGGCTCTCCACAGAACAGAACCAAACAAATGAATATTTATAACAAAGAAAATGTACTCATTCCTGGATGCAACACGGGCTGAGTACTCCAGCACTCGCTGGTTGTACATTAGAGAGGCTGAGAACTTGGTAAACTTGGTACCTGCTTTGTCTGTAGAGCTGGATGTCTTAACAGTCCCAATATGGTGCTGAAGGTCTAGGGGATTCCTGGAGACACTGGTCCTTAGTCTGTGTTGGAAGCTGCATTTCTTTGCCTGTGATGGTAGTTGCGGTACTAGCGATGGAGCTGATGTACTCACCAGCAAGGTACAAAGGCAAGCAGGCCAAGAACAGCTCTGTTTCCCCCAGTTTATATCTCGGCCATTGCCAGAAGGTACTTCCCACTCAGGGGGAGTCTCAACCCCGCAGGGACTCCTTCTAGGAAACATCTTCACAGACATGCCAGAAATGTGCCCCTTAGTGGATTCCAGATCCAATCAACACGATGACTGAGATTAACCATCCTTGTCAGCAAGGTCACTGTAGAAACTAAAGTCTGTCTGAAAGGGGAAAAGACCAAAATGTTATCTCTGTATATGAAGCAGGATGCCACAGATTAAAATCCTGTCCAATCTCTGTGATGACATTGGTAGGGTTAATGGTAGGATTGAAGAGAGCAAGTTCCATAATGCGTTGTTTTTCATGGACCGGAAGCTTGAGGCTTAGCCTTTTTGAAGAATGAGAGAGGCTGTCCCTGGACTGTCACGAGTTAAGATCTTGCTGTTTATAATAGGCTTATTGAAATTAAAGGACAGTTTTGGTCTTTAAGTCACTGGGCTTATATTACAGTACGTTACTGGGGTTGGAGAGATGGCTCGAGATGGCTCGTAGGTTACACGTGGGCACTAGTATTGTGTGCAACCAAGGTTGGTTCCTAGGTGTCATGTTGGGCAACTCACAATTACCTGTAACTGCAGGGTGCCACACCCTCTTCTGACATCCATGGACAACTGCACTCATGTGCACATACCTTTTCTCTATATACATAATTTAAAATGAAATCTTAAAATATTAAAAATATTATTATAAAACCCTTTTTCTAGAATATAGTTTATTCTCCAGGGAATAAGCTTTAATCCTACCTTCGGAATTTTGTCTGTATTTCATAGAAGCTATATCGTTTGTGGTTGAGCCTTTAAAGGAAAGGCTGAAGACAAATACACCCTGAGCAGTTACAAAGGAACAGGCAGCGTTAGGAGCTGTGGGAGCCTGTAAAGCCCACAGCCACACGCTATATCATGTACTGGACTGGCGGTGACATGATATAGCATGTTTTCAAACTCTGAATTGGCCTCGTCTCTGGAAAGCCACCAAGAAGAGTGACTCATTTAAGGGGGGGGGTGTCCCCAACTCAGCCTCCAGGGGAAAATGAGAAGGCTGGGGTGTCTCTTCTCCTTGGTCCTGAAGTTGAACCTTGAGGGGCTAATAGAGGGTTGGAGTCAGTCTTCTGGAGAGCACAGAAACACCTCCTCATAGAAGCAGGGCCTGAGAAGGGTGAGGCTGGGTGTCTGCTCCAGGCTACACCTTCTGCTCCTGACCCCACCCCCACCCCCACCCCCACCATGCACACAGAAAGGATTTTATCTCCATGATAGTTTGGAGTTTCTTTACCTAATCTTATTCACGTACTCTATCCAAAGGCTTGACTATTTTTCTTTTTCATAATGTTTTTCAAGCGTGACACGTTATAATTTCCTTGTGGCATGACCTTCACTATTTCAATTGTTCTCAGAACCAGGAAGTTGTTCTTCACGCAACCTGAGTTCAGACCTCTCTCCTCACAGCTTACCTTGGAATCAACAATTGGCTTGTGGCTGTAACCATTGAATATCTGTCACCGTCCGAGGAGACAGGGTCTACCTCAAGTGAGGGCACGGTGACAGGTGTCTTAAAGCTGGCAGGAGTCCAGCTGGCCTCCTCCTCTGCTCACACCCTGGCAGAACAGAAAGCAGAGAGCAGATGAAGTGGAGTTAGGTTGTAAAAGCAGATGCAGTGGAGTTAGGTTGTAGAATCCACAGAGTCCATGCCCACAGACTCCCTCCACTCCCTGCACGGAGGCACCAACTCCCCAAAGTCCCACAGCCTTCTAAAAACAATGTCACCAGCTGGGCCTGAGGGATTAAACTGGGATCCATGGAGGAAAGTCCATATTCATGGTAAGGACAATTCTATCCTGAAAACGTGCTGTCGCTGGCTAGTGCCCGTTTCAAAGTTTCCCCTGACTCTCTGTATACTGGAGGACCGCAGGTGGGTCTAAATAGGAAGTGTGGAGTGACTGCCGTGCTTCTCTATAAGAAAATATGACGTGTATCTCTCCTCTCCTACAGACACATTGTAACTGGACGCTGCCTTGTTAAGAGGAGACTGAGTTAACATCTTGAAAAAATCTGTTATACTCCCTTCTCCAGCCAGCAGAGGACACGGGTAGATGGGGCCAGGGCAGGGGAAGGGTGTCTGCGGCTCAGTCTTGTTCTTCTGGTCAGGTGGTCAGCTGTGTCTTTAAGATGTGTGTGTGTGTGTGTGTGTGTGTGTGTGTGTGTGTGTGTGCATACGCCACAGTAGGCATGTGTAGGTCAGAGAACACCCTCTATCGTCAGGCCCTGCCTTCCTTCCCGTTGGAGACAATGCCTTTTTGTTGTACGCCAGGCTAGCTGGCTCACAGGCTTCTGAGGTTCCACCTATCTCCGTCTCCTGCTTTGCAACAGAATGCTGGGATTACAAATGCATGCCACTGCATCCAGCTCTACAAGGGTTCTGGGGATTTGAACTCGGGTCCTCAGACTTGCATGGTAAGCACATTACCCATGGAGTCATCTCCCCAGCCCTGTCTGTGCCTTTCTCATTACTATTACTTACTTATGTTATTAGTTCTGGGTCAAGTTAGTATCCGCCTTGTACTCAGCTAAGGTCCTCTGAGCTGGAGGAGGAGGCGTTGACTGAACCCACCAGCCCATGCACACGCTAAGACATTAACAGTGTGTTTGTATGGATTCTTGTCTTCGATATGGACTGTAAGTCTGTCTTTGTAATATGAAAATAGTCTTATCTGTCCCTTCTGTCCCCTATTCCTGTGAGGAGTGGTGCCTAGGAGAGGGATGATTTGGAGATCTGAGCATTGTGACAAGAGGCCACATTGTGAGAGAGATTTCAGGGCTTGCTAAGAGCAGGAATTTAAAATGACACTTTTAAAGATGTTTTTATTCTATGAGTATACGTATAATGAAGGGTTGTGAGACAGAAGAGATTGACTGTGGAGCCGCGGAGCCCAGGAGTTCTGAAATAAATGTATTAGTAATTTTGGTGTGAGGCTGGGAGAATGGGGATGGGAAGACGCCGAGCTCCTGGGGTGAATCTGTGGGCTGACAGCTGCAGGGGAGAGACTCCTTCCATAGAATCAGAACCAAAGTGATCACAGAATGCCCCGAAAATGGCTGGGATTTCATGGGAAGCACGGAGAGCATGAAAACATTCTGTCTGTGTTAACGCTACCCTGGCATTTTATATTGTTTGCAGAGCTCAGTATAGGAATATATGGTCAGACACCCCGGGACACCTTGGATATACTGCTTCTGTTGGCACTGGCAAGACAATAAGCTTGACACAGAAGCCTTTTAGGGAAGAGAACTGACGTGTATGCCCATGTTGAAAGCAATCCTGTGGTGTATTGTCACTAATTTTAAAACAATATTAAATGAAGGTCAGATCCACATCATTGTTTTTTTTTTGTTTTAATTAGATATTTTCTTTATTTACATTTCAAATGTTATCCCTTTCCTCGTTTCCCCTCCGAAAACCCCTATCTCATCCCTCCTTCCCCTGCTTACTAACACACCCACTCCCGCTTCCCTGTCCTGGCATTCCCCTATACTGGGGCATCGAGCTTTCTCAGGACCAAGGGTCTCTCCTCTCATTGATGTCCAGCAAGGCCATCCTCTGCTACATATGCAGCTGGAGCCATGGGTCCCCCCATGTGTACTCTTTGGTTGGTGGTTTAATCCCTGGGAGCTCTGGGGGTACTGGTTGGTTCATATTGTTGTTCCTCCTATGGGCCTGCAAACCCCTTTGGCTCCTTTGGTCCTTTCTCTAGCTGCTCTCTGCTAACTCATATCCTGGGTCATTATAGATTTCTAAATAGTGAACTCATTCTATTTTTCAACATCAGTTGAGAATTAGGTTGCTTGTTTGTTTTTGTACATGTTTAGTACGTGGGATTATACCCATTCTAGGGATTAAACACAGAGAAGTCAGTGAAGAGCAAATGGTTGTGGCCAGTGAGGGCAGTATTTGAACAAGGGTAAAGACACTTCAGAACTCTTGTGTTCAGCGGCACCACAGTAATGTGGCACAGAGGTCACGGTGCTGCTCTTAGCTCTGCAATATTCCACACCCAGTCCAGGGGTTCATAATAGACACTGGAATGTACTAGTCCACTCCCTGCAACCATTCTTACCAATCTAACACCTTGATTGCCAGCGGCCATGGCCACAGCCACAGTCACAGTCACAGCCACAGACACTGCCACAGTCACAGCCACAGCCACAGTCACAGTTACAGCCAAAGCCACAGCCACAGCCACAATCACAGCCACAGTCATAGTCACAGTCACAACCACAGATACAGTCACAGTTACAGCCATAGCCACAGTCACAGTCACAGCCATGGCCACAGCCACAGTCACAGCCACAGTGACAGCCACAGCCACAGCCACAGTCACAGTCACAGCCAAAGCCACAGCCACAGTCACAGCCACAGCCACAGCCACAGCCACAGTTACAGCCACAGTTACAGCCACAGCCACAATCACAGCCACAGTCATAGTCACAGTCACAACCACAGATACAGTCACAATCATAGTCACAGTTACATCCACAGTCACAGCCACAGCCACAGCCACAACCACAGCCACAATCACAGTCACAGCCACAGCTGCAAACCTTTTTCTCACTTCTGCTGTCTAGATCCTGAATGTATATTGGGTCAGAACTTAAGTCATCTCTCCCTCTCTCCCCCCAAAACAACAACCACCACCACCACCACCACCACCACCACCACCACCACCACCACCACCACCCCAAACCCTGTAGATGCAAGAGTTTTGGCGAATGCAGTCCAGGTTAGTTTCCTGTCCACATTAAAGGGATGGGGACTTACAAAGCCAAATGATTGGTTGCACACAGAATATGCTTGTATCTTGGCACTTTCCTCACTTCAGAACATAAGACAGGTTCATTTCTGGCCAAGTCAACTGTCAGGACATGCCTTACTGTGACAATGCAGAGACATTTGGCTCCATGGAGCCTCTCTATTTTCCACACCACCCAGGAGTAGCATTTCTTTTGTACTTAGTAATTCTGTCATAGCTGTTATGTGCCATGTTTACTCAGATCTTGCAGACGCTTCTAGATGTTAACATCTCTGTCAGGTTGTTCTTCCAAGGAACTGAAAACTCAGTTCCGGGTTAGGGCTTTCGGCACACCCAGACTTCCTTACACCCCCACCCTATCCCCTACCCTCTGCCATGGCTGTGGAAGACTGGTGATTCTCTGAGTCCATTTCTGGTCCTTGCTGGGTGAGGAAAGGGAAGGAGGGAGCCTGGACTTCTGACTGCTTCACAGCACAGTCCTGGTCCTGATTTCAGCTTGAGCCTCACCTCATCTTACTATGCTGTGGGTGTAACCTGGCCTGTGCCCTCTAGACAGCAAACTGGTTCTGTATAGTACCTCTTAGTGGACACTGATGTATTGTTGCTAGCTTAATTATTCCCACTCCATCTTCTTTCCTCCTAAATCTAGACATTTCTCTTCCACTGTTATCATTTTTTAAAAATCAAATTTCTAAGTAAGCATATGAGGTGATGGACTTTAATTATGGCATGTTCATATATGTGCATCATTATATTTATGCTCTAGTTATCCTCTCCCCCTCCAGTGTCTCTCTCTCTCTCTCTCCCTCACACACACACACACACACACACACACACACATGCACACACACAAACACACACGCATGCATGCACGCACACACATACATGCACGCGCATGCGCGCACAAACACAACCCTTTCTCCCTCTAGCAGATTCCTTCCCTTCCCCTAGGCATCCCCACTTTTGCTTCATGCCACACACTGTTGTCTCTTATTTATGCTTAAAATCCCTTAACATCTTTCATTTCCCTCTCCTGACCCTAGTTCCATGGTTCACCCTCGCACATAACACATAGATAAGTTTAAATCCTGGCTTCATATGTAAGACAAAAAAGCATGTGATATGTGTCTGCATGGCTTATTTTGCTTAACATAGTGATTTCTACATCCATTGACTTTCCTGCAAACGTCATATTTTCTTTTTTTACTGCTGAAAAAAATTCCCATTGTATATACCCAAACATGTAAATTTACATATCAAATTTTGTCTGTTCTTCCTATATATCATTTTTTTCATCCTTCCTTTTCTTGCTATGGGATTTGAGGAGACAGAAGTAGAAGCTTGTCAACTATGACCCCCAACGGGAGTCTATGCCCCTCCCCTTTCAGCTCGTATTTTCTCAGCAAGGCTTAGCTTATTTTTTTCCTGAAAATTAAAACAATTAGAATGTCTTAATATGCTTTTGCATATAAAGTAAATGAAGCTCAGAAGGATTAAGTAAGTAGGGCCAGACATGGAGCCCCAAGCCTATATCCTAACAATCAGGAAGCAGGGACATGAATATTGCGAAATATCCAGAGCTAGGGAGCTAGTTCTGGGTCAACTAAGGTTCTGTGTCTGTGTCTGTGTCTGTGTCTGTGTCTGTGTCTGTGTCTGTGTCTGTGTCTGTGTCTGTATCTGTACCTGTACCCATACCTGTACCTATATCTATCTGTATCTGTATCTCTCTATCATCTCTCTGTCTGTCCATCCATCCATCCATCCATCTATCCATCCATCCACCTACCTATCTATCTATAAAAAAAGAATAAAGAGATGAATAAAGTATTCAAGATCAAATAGTGAGTCTCGGGGTCAGGGCTGCAGGCTTCTGTCATAGACTCACGCTGTGGCTCCACCTCCTGTAAGAACACAGCTGCTGCAGCCCTGGGGGTAAACTGAAAATACCAAACTATGATGAAAAGGTTCTGAGGGGATCTGATCCAGGTTTCAAGTGAACTTCCCCATGAGGCACGCTGGCGACATGCTCCAGGTGATCTGGGCTCTGGATTCACGAATGAGTTCACTTTCTGAAAGTCCTGTTTTGGGGCTCCTTCGATGAAGGGGCAGGATGCTGCGTGGGTGACTCTTCCAGAAATGTTACGGGGAAATCCAGTCTGCAGCGAGATCTGTGTCTAGAAGACATTGTGGAGGAAAGCAGGAGCCCAGGCCAGCAGTGTGACTTGAGTTTGAGAGCCTGGGGATGGAGCCCGTACTCCAGGCAGGCGGGATGCAGGAGGAGCCACAAACCCATCCCTGAAGCACAAAGGAAGCAGGCAGGAGGTTGTCTGTAGACATTAGTGCCTGAAACTGAAGAGGAAGTTAGGGGACGCGCAAGCGTTGCCGAGTTTCCAAGAATAAGCTTGTGACTCACCTCTGAACTCATCTCCAGGATCCTCGGGTTTTCACAAGAGTCTGGTGATAAGTGTAGCTTGAGCACGGATGACTGATATCCTGGTTGGCATCCCACGGTTTATAGAAGAAGTGAGAGGAAGTATAAGCCGCGATCTGAACCTGAAGCCTTGAACTGAAAGCCTGTTAGGAGAAAGCGTGGCACTTACTCTTCATTGAATGTTGCCATTTAAAGATTTTTAATTTTATAAATTACTCGTGATTCCTATACCATTGGAGTATGTATGATGTAAGCAAAGAAAGGAACTGAGAGTGTCCGACTGGACAGCACAGGTTAGTCCGATTTATTCTACCCAAATGTTCTTGGATGGTCTTCTCCGGGGTTAGCTTAGAGGATTTCTCCCTCCTGGCCCCTAGCCGTTGCTATCAGCTCCGTGGCTTGGGTGGGATTGTATGCCCAACTCCTCTGTCCCTTCTGGGACTTGGTCTATCGTGGCCTTGGTTAGCTTTTGCCGGTACTGTCAGGACTGCTGTGCGTTCACGTGTGCAGATACCCTGCTGCATCCAGAGGCGGTGGATGACCACAGGGAAACAGATGCTTGTGCTCTGGTCACCTCCCCCGCCCCACCTCAGCCCCACCCTGTTCTCTTGCTGCGGCCTTTTGATGAAGAGTGGTGATGGACTCCGCTCACAGTCTAAAACGTTTCTGTTATAGTTGCTGCGTTTTGAGTCTTAAAAGATTTTTTTGTGCTGTTTTAATTTACAAAGATACTCCCATTTTTTTTTTAAAAATCCTCTTACATATTAAACTGAAATACCTCTAGAATTTCTTTTGATTTGGTGGTAGTCTCAATACAATTTTTTTTTAAATGTGAAACAATGTTTCATTAACCTTGAACAAAAGGCCCATTTTTCTCAGCTCCTTTCACCCTGGAGTTCTATGAAATGTTTCAAAGAAGTGCTAATTAATAAGTTGATTATGGCTTTTTTTGGGGGGTTGGTGCATTTTTCCTTACTAATTCATCATGTTCTTACATCTCTATCTCCCTTCAATCTCTTTTCTACCCTGATTCCTTCCAACCCTCTAACACAAGGTAGGAGAAAGGAGGTTAGGAGGGAGAGGGGGCCGCTTCCTGCTGCTGAGGGATGCCGAGGTCCTTGGGGCGGTCTAACCTTGGTCATCAACTTTTTTCCCTCTTTGCTCAGGAACAAACTGCAACAACAGCCCCAGGAACAACAGGTGGTGCGACTGCCTTCTGCCTTTCTCTTCTTCTTTGGAGACTTCCCACCCCCAAGGTCCCCTCTTGGGGTGATGGCATTTATTACCTCTCCAGAGTCTCCAGAATTAAACGGATCTGCAGCTGGCAAAGACCAGGCCCCTCCCAGAGCACAAGACAATCATAGTTAATGGCTGTGGACAAACTGAAGCAGCCCCATATCCCACACCTGGGATAAAAATAAAAACATAGATAGCATAACTGTGTCTTCAAAGAAACCAAAATCCTCACTGCATTTCCCCCTTTTAAAGTTCAAAAAATGGCCTTTTCTCTAACATGAATAAATTATAGACAAATAAGAAGAATTATGAGACTAACAAGTAAGAATTCTATTTAGAATGTCAGTCCGTATGTATCGGCAACCCTGGAGAAAGTTCTCCACTATCTATCTCTCCTGTCCTGGGAAGTCCAAAGTTTTGTACTCAAATCATTTTCTTATCATAACTTGCATTTACCACTTTTAAAACATCTTTTTAAACCCTAAAGCATTTTTCTTAGATTCTAAAGCTTAAGCTTCTATGTTTTAATCTTTAATAAGGAAAACTGTAAGATCATAACTATCTAGTCTTCAACCCCATCCGAGCCCTGGGAAGGATAAATATTGCCCAAGTCAACAGGGAGCATGCATTTTCCCAAACTAGAGAAATAACTATAGAGAATTCTTCCCTCAATAGCCACCCAGAGTTTCTCTGTGGTGTTGGGGCATCTGGTCTTTGGCCTATAGGCCAAGAACATCTGGCAGCCTTGTGAAGCATTTTGAACAACTGACCTACCTTGTCTCTGCAGACTGGGCAGTCATCTTCCCACTGTCCTGTTCGTCCACAGTTTGGACAGCCTGCAATCATCAGTAAAGGCAAGGGTAGTTTTTTGCCTAGGGACTAGCTTTGCCACATTTGGAACAAACTACATGTGGAGGTTCACCAATGCCCATTATCTTCTTTGAAGTAGATTGGGGTGCTGGCAAGAGCTGATTGATGTATCTCTCTCAGAAAAGCCTTTTATTATTAAAAACATCTTTAAATCCCACATTCTGCAGATCTCTGAAGTGATTGAAGGCTATTTATCTATCTATCATCTATCTGTCATGTATCAATCATATATTTGAATAGCCGAATGTTGCTTGTTTCTAGCTATTTACTATCGGCTTAACTTTGAAAGCATATACAAAGGCTAAATAAAGCTTATTTCTGTAATTCGCTAAACTAGTACTTAATAAGTCTACAAACAAGATTATTTATAGGTGACTAACTACTAACTTGCATTTCTAATTATCCTAAACAGTTTGCTATGTGGCTTTCATATGACTGGAACGTTACACTATCTTTTAAAATGAGTTTCATATATAGAATACACTAAACAAGAGTTGAAACATATATGCCTTATGTTGTGACAAAATAAACTTAAATTTCTACCATTATACAATAATTCATACCAATGTAAAATTATTTGAGACTTGTTGCTTTCTGAGTCAATGAACTAAATGCTTTTTAGATCAGTTTTATTTTAATAACCTTGTGACTCTTCTGCAAGGGCTTGTACTTTTTTGCTAGGGCCCCAAAGCCTTTTCTTGATGGTAAAAGATGACCTCACATGTTCCTTCTGGACCCGTACTTACTTTTCTATGTCATCCCTTACCATAGCATCCACAAACCCCTGGGAAGCCTGGGCTTTATGGAGAGTCCTTCGCCATCCCCGTATTTCTCATAGTTAACACACAGGACATTTTGAGCTCTGAAACTTTTAGCGACTTGGTCACAATTTCTTTTCAAATGTCCGAATTTACTGCAGTTGAAGCATCAGGTGTTTTGAGGTCCGAGACTTCGTGTGATTCCTGGGAAAACAAATGGTGTAATGCCATAACCCCAGGATGTCCCTTCATGGAGAAGTTGGTTTGAGACTTTTTATCCTTTTGAGTTCCCTTTTTAAAATTAAACTGTAAGCAAGCACTTGTTTTGTTTGTAGATTATACTCATTTAGTGAATGCCCTAGTCATGCCCTGTCGCTAATGGTTTTGCTTTCTTCGTTCTTTGTGCACAATCATTAAAGGGCATAAACTTTATAGCAGTGGTTCTCAATGTTCCTAGTGCTCCTAGGAACATGCTCCTCATGTTCTGGTGACTGACCTCCAACCAAAAAACATTTTCATTGCTACTTCATAACTGTAATTTTTCTATGGTTGTCAATTGTAATTGTATGCAGGATGCCTGATACATGACCCCTATGGAAGGGTCATTTGACTCCCAAATGAGTTACAACTCACAGGTTTGAGAACCACTGCTTAATAAAGTTGAATTCCTAGTGTACTGGATTCTGTGGTTTCAGTTATGCTTATACAGGAGCTCCTACTTTGACAATTAAAAAATCCCCTCCCCCACAACTGTGTTTTGTTGTTGTTGTTGTTGTTTTGTTTTGTTTGTTATGGCTTCTCTTGAACTTCATCTAAAGTTCCAGTCTTTACCGTAAGTTTATGCTGGGATGAGATGTGCAACCACTCAGTCAAAATCCCCTCATTGGCCTTCCCTTGACCAGACCTTTCCCTGACCCCTTACTGTATCTGGACTCTGAGAACCAGGAGCCAGGGGTTGGAAGGAAGAGCTGTGGTGCGGACTGGCCCCTGACCTGATGCTCCTCTGTACTTGCTGGCTTGCTGCCCTTCGGTCCCCATGTCTGCGCACACACCCTAAGGCCGCGCTCCAGGTTTGAGCCCGGCGGCCAGCATCTCAGTTGAAACTTCTCAGGAGCAGAATACAGCTTCCATCCAGCACATAGGATCTTAGAAAATGCTTCCTATCTTATTCTTATTTCATTTTTTGATAATTCAGCACTTAAGTACTACATTTACACAATTCCCAACCCCTCCTTCTCTTCCCTTCAACCCCTCCCATGTCCACCCCATCTCAACATCAAGACCTCTTCTGTTGTCATTATTACTGTTATGCGGTTGGACTGTCCAAATGTAGACTCCCAGGAATTCTTAAACTGCTCTGTCAAGGAGCCTTCCAGGAAGCTGGATGGCTTTGAAATAACCATAATCTAGTTGCACGTTGGGCCAGGCACAGGGAACTTCCGTTAACCTTTCCATTATTTATTTAAGAATAAGCGCTTAATTTAGATTCGCTTTACTGAAAACAACTGTGTTTCAGAGCCTGACCTAAACACAGGTTTGAATGAAAATGTCACTGGGCTAACCACATGGAAAAGTCTTCCTCTGAGTCTTTACTTGACCTCCGTGAAGAACTTGTTACTGAAGAAGGCCATTCTGGGGACTGGAGTCCTAGGCTCACATGAACTTGGTGGAGAACTAAGTTAAATCACAATAGACAAATGAGGGAAAACTGGGCCTATCAGATAAGAGATGGTTGGAGCTTATGAATTTTAGAAATTAGCCATACTTGTTCGCCCGATTTCGGATGTTATATTTATTTTTGCTCTGTAAGAAATCACGCCCAAATTAACAGCTTACAATAAGCATTTTAAGAAACTTTATATTGATTCTTTATTGCAGGAAATAATAAACAATGAACCTGACAACTCTCCGCTGGATCAGATCTGCTTTCCCACTCCTGCTGGCACCGCATGTTCTCACAGAGCTCCTCTCCCCAGCTAGCCCCCTCCCCACCCCCACTGTGCCCCATCACTGCGTTTCCAGCCTGAAGCCGCTAGTTCTTCCTCAGCCATAAACCCACGGACTCAGCAATCCCACATTCTAGTAACTAAATGGAACCGCCAACCTCGCGGTTGCACAGCACAATACCCAGTAACCCGGTAGAATCATGACTCTTAAAGCTCAATTAACCAATCAGATTTATATATCAATAAAATCACAATTTACAAGATGTCGATACATTAATTTCAGAGCCAGTTGATAATGATAAAAGCTTTATCCACTATTCCGAACCTTGTGAAATCATAGCTACTTGTGGCTGGAAACCAACATGTAGGTCCACATAACAGCCATCTCCTACCTCCTCCTACCCTGAGACGCTCCTTGACTCTTAGCTCCGCCTCCCTTTTCCCTGTCCAATCACAGGCCTCCCACTGCCCTAACGTGATTGGACAGGGGAAATCCTGTGACAATTCTTTGTGAGATAAACATCATGCACCCCAGTCTTGCTCAATTCCCTACCCCCTCATATCTGCCTTCTGCCCTTCAACACCCCCAAATAAAAACATACACACAAACAACAACCAAACAAAGCATAGAGAACAACTCATTGCGCCACCTGTAGTGTGTCACAATGTGTCCAACAGTGTGTCCCTCTGTCCACACATCCTCACTTGCAAATGCTCATTGCAGTGAGTCATTGGTCTGGTTCAAGATCTCTGGCTTCTGCGACACTATCAATATTGGGTCCTCATCAGGACTCCTCCTGGTTATCCTGTTGTTGCCCTGTGTCATGGAGATCCTGCAGCTTTGAAACAGCAGGATGGGCCCCTTTACACACCCCAACCATTAGCAGATGATATAGGCTTTGGAGTGGCTATCTCAGAGCCCTAGATCTAGGCCTAGGTGGTAGCCCAGCTGGTCAGCTTACCGGCTCTCCCGTATCCACACCACAATACCAGGGCGAGCTCTCCAGCGCTTCTCTGGCGAGGCTGCCCATCAGCAGGAGGCAGGGTCAGCTCTCCCGCTCTCATGCCCTGGGGGCCTGCTCACCTGCACCAGGGCCTCCAGAGCCTGCTCCACCGTGCTGCCCAGTCAGGGTTCAGAGCCCACTCTCCCAAGTGTAGCCCGTGAAGGGGAATGGATGGCCTACCAGTTCTCACTGCTGCGGGTTATGAGGGGTCAGGGGGCACTACCCCGATGCCCATGCCGCCTCTTGGCAGATGACTGTGGAAGGACCAGCTCTCCCTCTCTCTTGTCCTCGGGGTTGGCTCACTTGCATGCCTTGACAGCAGCCAGCCCTACTGTGCTGCACACCCTGTTCTCCGAGTGCTGCAGCCGGTGAGGCAGGGGACCAGCTATCCCACCTTGGACCAGCTCTCCTGACTGCTGCAGGTGGTGAGGGGCAAAGTGGGGAAGGTATGATCCCTGTACCCACCCTACCTCACCGCAGTCGGGTTGTAGGGCCAGCTCTCCCATGCTTTTGTCCTATGCAGTCCAGCTGAGGTTCTGGGACCACTCTACTGAGTGCTGCAGTCGGTGAGGAGCAGGGCCAGCTGCCCTGAGCTCAGGACCCTGTGGGCAGCTTTCTTAACTGCTGGAGGTGGCAAAGGGCACGGAGGGCATCACTTCTTGTGGCAGACAAGTGGCAGGGTCAGCTCTTCCACACTTACCCCTTGGGCTGGCGCATCCACACCTCCCTTATTGGGTCCAGTACCGTGGCGCTACCTGGGCAAGGTGCAGGGCTCTGCCCTCAGAGCGCTACTAGGGGTGAGAGATGGGGCCAGCTTTCCAGAGTGCTGTTCCCTAGGGGGCGGGGCACAGAGTCCATTCTACACAACTCCAGAACATTCAGGTGGTTCCCGGTAGCTGCCCCAACCAGGGATATCCCCATGTTCTCTAGTCGTAAAATTAGCCATGGACATGAACTCTTACCACTGCCACCGTGGAGCTATGGACTCAGAAATGATCGTTAGCAGCAGTGGACTGCGACTACACCATAACTCTAGGTGGCAGGGCTAGCCACTCACAGAAGGCTATACCTCTCCACCCCTGAGTCTCCAGTTCCGTCTTTCTTCATAGTGCTCAAGCTGTTTCACTTCTCTTTCTCTCCCCTGGAGGGTATCCTGGCACACTGGCAAGCATGTGTCTATGGTCCACCTGTGCTGTGTGTTGGAGACCAGGTCTGTGGGTGGCATGGTGGTCCACAAGTCTTCCTCCTTCCTTGCTGCACTACTTGATTTTGATTTGATTTTTATGTGTGCTAGGCATGAAACAGCTTCGGTTACTGTCTTAGTTAAGGGATTACTGCTGTGAACAGACACCATGACCAAGGCAAGTCTTTAAAAGGACAACATTTAATTGGGGCTGGCTTACAGGCTCAGAGGTTCAGTCCATTATCATCAAGGTGGGAACATGGCAGCATCTAGGCAGGCATGGTGCAGGAGGTGCTGAGAGTTCTGTCTTTATCTAAAAGCTGCTAGTGCAAGACTGGTCTCCAGGAAGACAGGATGAGGGTGTTTATAACCCATACCCACAGTGACACACCTACTCCAAGAAGGCCACACCCCCTCCAACAAGGCCGCACCTTCTAATAGTGCCAATCCCTGGGCTGAGCATATACAAACCATCACAGTCCCCAAGCCAGGCATCAAGCTAGGATGAACAAAGAACTGTCCTCAGTCAGGGAAGATAGAAAACACCTCCACTACCACCTCCAAGGTGTCTTGCCCATTATCAGGGGGAAAGAAGAAACATTTTATTGTGATAAAAGATTGTGTTAATTAGGAATGTGTATGGGTTGTAGGCAGTGGCTTATTATCCGGGGCTCACTTGAGAAGACCCTACAGCTAAGGGTAATTTGGGTATTAGGGGTGGCATCTCCTGAAGGTGTCTGGCAGCAGATATAATTTGTCAGTTGGGATTCCATAACGGCAGCACAAGCTCAAACGGAATGGCGACATCTGGCCTCCCTCTTTATTGCCTGGGCTTTTTAAAGTAGGCAATCTTGGAAGAGTCAGGAATTCCAAAGTAAGTTACTGTCTCAACATACAAAGTGAAAGCTGTGTGGCCTTATCAAACCTGGTGTGTGGCTAAAAGTGGGTCACACTCTGGTATAGAGTTACACACAGCTACTTAGGAAGAAGGGGGAGGGTTACTACACATTTAGCTTAGTGAGACCCTCATCGTGAAGCTTCATCATCATCACTATCCCAATCCCCATCCACATCATCATCATCATCATCATCATCATCATCGTCTTCGTCATCGTCGTCGTCGTCGTCATTGTCATCATCATCATCAGCAGCAGATAATAAAGAGCGAGAGTTGCTTCTCAGTGATAGAGCTTCTGCCTAACACACAGGAGGAGGCCCTGGTGATCAATTCTCAGTGCTGAAACAAAACAAAACAAAACAAAACAAAACAAAACAAAACAAAACAACAAAACAACATCTACCCCCAAAATATCAGACAAAACAACATAAACAGGAAGGAGTTACAGGCATCCCCTGGAGTCAAGAGCAGGGGGTAGAGATAACATTGTGTCAGAGATGACACCCACACAATGTTGACTTTTTTCTCCTAAGCTGTGTTGTTCTGGGAGCCCCTCACTGGAGAAGAACGGGGCTGGGGTTGCTTTCTCACAGCACCTCACCTCTGCGCAGCACCATACTCTAGATGAGTCTCTGTGTTGACCTTTACTCTCCCAGGCTGCCTTTTATTCCAGGATCCACCTGAGTCCTGAGAGACAAATGCTCCTTTTCCTCTTTCACTGAGACCACAGATCTTTCCCAATTCAACCCTCTCTTGCCTTTCACGATCCGACAGCCCCTCTCCCACAAAGCATCTTTAGATTTGTGTCTGTGGAGTCAGAGTCCATCTCCCGAGTCTCCCTCCATGTCTGTAGGTCTAAGTTAGTTTGTCTGCCTGAGATGGTTTCAGGGGAGTGCTTTTTTCCCTCTCTTCCCCTGTCCTGTTCTCTCAATTGAACCCCCAAGTCCTCCCAGAACAATTCTCTGTAGGCTTCGTTAGTCGGAACATTTGACTGATTTGGAGGTGCAAAGTTGAACCCCGCTAGCGGACTCAGTTTCGTAGCCATTATTCTCCTTACAACAGGGTTGCCTCAGGAGCCAGAATCTCATCATTGGCTCTTAGCCTTAGGAGCCAATTCTGAAGGAGAAAGAGACTGATTTGAATGTTTTCCTACCACTAAGCCGGATGGAGTAGAAGTGCCATTTTCCCTGTGGTGGGGTTTTGAAAGTCATCCAATTATGATCATAACTGCCCCAGGCTAGAGAAGAGCTTTGATAATCAGCAAAGTTTCTCAGCAGGTAGGGGGCATTTGTGAGACAAACCTTGTGAGGAGAGCCGGTTGGTGAGCACTCGAGAGGGCATGCTTTTGTCCAAAACCTTGCTTTCTCTCTCTCATCAGCTCTCCACAATATGGGCCATGGTGCCATTTCTGAAGCAAAAGCCTGCTTGTTTAACATTCTCTGTGTCCTTTAGAAGGCAGAACCCAAGATCCTATTGGAACAGAAGTCACCTTAGATCTGGCAGTAGCAGCTTTTGGGATGAACCACCCATCAGAGGAGTATGAGGGAACAGAATATTGCCAGCCGAGTTCCACATTGCTTGGGCTGGGTGAGGTTGCCGTGAGGCCAGGGAAAGAAACCAATCCCCAATTGAATTAAGACTGCAATTAGTGCATTAGACCAAGCTATCCATCGATCAGTGAGGTAATCATCAATTTATGTAATCTATTTAAGATGTTGAAATTACAGGGAAAGAAGATTTTGTGTGCCGTATTTAAAAGGAGGAGGAAACCTAGCCTTGTTTGCCCTCGACTACATTTAGATCACTTGATACATTGGCTAGAAGATGCAGATTATTGACCAGGCACAGGGTTAGGTAAAGCCGTGTGTGGCAGCGTAAGAGATGCCACGGTGGATGCCAGGGGGAGGCTTATTTGTGTGAGGGACAGGAACAGGAACCTTAAATTCACTAGTCAATTACCTAGCAATACATTTTATTTTCAATAATTTATTTTTTTTATTCTCTTTACATCCCAGTCACAGCCCTCCTTCTTCCTCTCCTCCCAGTCCAGCCCTCACAAATTCTTTCCCCATACCCTCTCCCCTTTTCAGAGAAGGGGAAGCCCACTTGGGTACCACCTCACCCCGAGACCTCTAATCCCAGCAGGACTAGGCACATCCTCTCCTGCTGAGGCCCAACCAGGCAGTCCAGTGGTGATCCAGTGGCAGACAACAGATCAGGTATAGCCTCTGCTCTGATTGTTAGGGGCCCCATATGCCAAACTGCACATCTGCCAAAAGTGTGCAGGGGAGCCTATGTCCAGCCCTTGCACAGCAAGGCACTTTCAAAAGTAGATATTCTGGCTTTAAGATGGCTCAGTGGTTCAGAGCAGTGACTGCTTTTCCAGAGGTCCTGAGTTTAATTCCCAGCAACCCTATGGTGGCTCACACCCATCTGTCATGGAATCTGATGCTCCCTTCTGGTGTGTCTGAAGACAGTGTACTCATATAAATAATAAGTAAGTAAAACTTTAAAAAAAAGTTAAATACAGGTCAGATGTGTTGGTGAATGCCTTTAATCTCAGCCGTTAGGGGGCAGAGGCAGGTGGATCTCTGTGAGTTTAGATAAATTAGCCTGGCCCAGTGAGCACCAGGACAGCCAGAGCTACATAGAGAGACCTGACTCAACAGCAAGCAAGCAAGCAAACCCTCGCGCACAGTAAATATGATATCAGGTTTGTCTTACATGCTGCTCCCTTTGCTCTCCCAGTGCCGCCGTATCAGAGTCTCAGTTCCTTATGTGACAAGCTCTCTTCCAGTCCTGCTGCATGTCGTTCTGCTTAGAATAATTCCATTCTACCCTTCTTCACCTTGCTAACCCCTACGAAGTCTTTACTCATCAAATTATATATCCCGGTCTAAGAGAGGTTGCCTTTGCTTCTTTAATAAAGCACACGTTTCTATTTCTTACTCACTATAATTTGGGATTGCATGTTCAGGTTCCTCTTGTCTGAGTCCTTCCATTAAACCCTGAGCTCACCAGGAAAGACAGCGCATAAGCAATCCTAGGTGAAGGCTGGAGACTTAGAGCATCGAGTGTCCCCACACACTCAAACCCCGATGGGGTTTCACTGGGTTGCTCAGGCTGGCCTTGAACTTACCATCCTCTTGCTTCACCCTGTCAAAGGCTGGGAACACGTGCCATCTCGATAAGTAGTTTTTTTTTTTTTTTGAATCATGAACAAAGCAAACCATTTGTTTGATTATGTTGAAATGGTCATGGCGTTTCTAAAGATTTTTTTTTATGCTGTTGTCTATGGTCGACAGCATCTGGGTGGGGATGCTGAGAGGATGAATGATTTAGAGAAGGGATACCTGGGCAACCTCAGTGTGGGTGTCATGCAGCATAAATTAAGGGGCATAAAAGCAGAGGCTCAGGGTGAGGGGTTTGTGAGAGTCCCCAGGAGCCTGGTAGTGAAAGCACTGGACGGCAACTGCAGATCAAGCTTCGTTCTCTGTGTACCTCCACTCTTCATCTTCTTGGAAGGGTTTATGTGGAACAAACTGTTCTCTGCTTACTAGAAAACAGAAATGAGGTTGTGGGGATGGGGGCTCTTTGATCTTATTGGAAACAGCTTACATGCAGTAGGGTACCTGGGACACCACCCGTATTTGTTCTTCTCAAGGATTTTGAATTACACAAAGGTTGACGAGAATACGTTAAACAATAGTAGAATAATGCACTGTGGACAAAGAAATGATCTGTGGAGGGAAAGAACTCACATAAGATAGAGGGATAGATAGAGAGAGTGTCTTCCTTCCGGATTGTCGCAAAATTCTGACATGGAAACAGAAATGTTCAGCATTGGTAGAATGAGGTACCTTGCTGTTTAGGACCAGAGGTTTAAAAAATGTCAGTTTTCACAAGGCCACTTGTTAGGACGACAGATGGGAAAGGCCGGTTCACAGGGCAAGTGTCTTATCTGGTTAGGGGAGACGAGATTTAGCATGGAGACAATAGAACGAGGAAGATAGATCTGTAAGGTGGCAACCAGGAAGATTTTTTGAGTTCTCCATTATTTTTATTTGATTGTCTGTTGCTGCACATTGAACCATTTCCCAGATTCCATTGGAAGTAGCTGCCGACCTCTGCTTCACACTCATCGACACAGAACTGCAACAATTCAAAAAAATTTTTTGTCGTAACCATACAAAAAATGGCTCCAGGTTGTTCTATGGTGTGTGTGTGTGTGTGTGTGTGTGTGTGTGTGTGTGCAGGCTTCTTCTTTAAGTATACATGCATAGCATGCACACAGCTTAACAGGCTTCTTCCTAAAGCGGATTTTCTGGAGTCGTAAATAATATGGCTAATACATAACATCACACTAACTCTGCACTGGGTGCTGGGAACGAAGAGCTTGTGTATGGCTATCTCATTTAATACGTGTTAGATGTTCACAATGCAGGAATCACTGTCTGTTTTATAGACAATAAAACCGAGGGCTAAAGAAGTCAGTCAGAGTCTTGCCTGATCTGAGCTCAGAGGCTTCTGTCCTCAACCCTGTGTGGCCTCTCTTGATGAGGACTCCTCAAGAGCTCCACTGAAAGATGCCACAGAGGAAAGGCAGGCAGGGGCCCACGTGCTGTGTGACCTGCTCAAGGGAGGCTGCTGCTGAGAGCAGCTCCGCCTGGAGTTGCATAAGAAGCCTTATGTCACCCCGTTCTCGGTGTGCAAAGAACTCCACCCCACACCATTCCCCCTATCTGGTTATGACAAAGGGCCACCATAAAGGCAAATTTGAGGCATTTCCTCTCAGGCATCTGAAGTATAGGATGTGTGTGTGTGTGTGTGTGTGTGTGTGTGTGTGTATGTGTGTGTGTGTGTGTGTGTGTGTGTGTGACAGCTTCCATATTCCTTTTCCCACAGTTCTTTAAGCTTACATAAATGCTCTCAAAATCACCCCCAAGCAAATAGTGATAGAATAAGCAGTGTTTCAAGGCTTCTCTTCTTCACTGCAGGGCTAAAGAAAGAGTTCTGGGAAGTTTTCTTCTCTGTAGCCAGGCCAAAGGTCTTTGAGTATAAACAGTTCTCAGTTTAGACTTTGTGACATCTCAACTTGACCTTAACTCATGGTTACCCCAACAAGGAACTCCAGTACACAGTTTCCACTCCTTAGAACCTTCTGTAGCTTTATGTTACATCGGGCCGATCTTAGGGAAATATATACCAAAATAGAAGAGGGCTTACAATGAACAAAGTATGCAGAAGAAGCAGATGCTGTCATTTCAATTTGTAATGAAAGACACTTTTATTTAACAGTAGAGAGATTTTATTGATTCTTTTAATATATGGAATTGTAAGGGAAAATTTAATAAAAAATATTTCCTGTTAAGAGCTTGTAGCCAAAGTGTAGGGAAGGAACAAACACCCCTTGGGGATAGACTTAATTAGCTTTGAATAGAGATGAAATTCAAAGGCACCCTTCGATGGAAGAGAGGCCACCACTTTTGATTCTAAACGTGATCTCTGAACTTAAGCCCAGCTGCCAGACATCCAGAGTTATTGTATCCTGCATTGTGGCTCTTAGACTGATCTAAAGGGTTTCTCCTTACTTTTCCAGGAACCTCCAAGAATCTTGAGCTCTCTCAGTCTTGGGATTAACTTAAAGTTGCTGGTTTTGTACCACACAGACCCTTAAAACCCTAGACTCCCAAGCCTTGCGGTCACAGACTTTCAGAATTGGATCCAAAGAAAGCTGGTGGCACCTCTCCCATCTGTCCCCTCTCTGAGATGTAAAAATGGGGGTGCTCCTCCCCACAGGCCAGCTCCTCCCCACAGGCCAGCTCCTCCCCACAGGCCAGCCCTTCCATTTCTACACCGGTGCCTCGGGCTGCATCTGCTCTAAGTGTCTGAGTAATACTGCTTGAGGTCAGGGATATTGATTCCCCCAGAAGTCCTTTTATTGTTGAGAATAGTTTTAGCTATCCTGGGTTTTTTGTTGCTCCAGATGAATTTGAGAATTGCTCTTTCTAGATCTATGAAGAATTGATTTGGGATTTTGATGGGGATTGCATTGAATCTGTAGATTGCTTTTGGCAAGATGGCCATTTTTACTATATTGACCCTGCCAATCCAGGAGCAAGAAATATTTTTCCATCTTCTGAGGTCTTCTTCGATTTCTTTCTTCAAGGACTTGAAGTTCCTGTCATACAGATCTTTTGCTTGTTTGGTTAGAGTTACGCCAAGGTACTTTATGTTGCTTGTGGCTATTGTGAAGGGTGTTATTTCCCTAACTTCTTTCTCAGCCTGCTTGTCCTTTGAGTACAAGAAGGCTACTAATTTGCTTGAGTTAATTTTATAACCAGCCACTTTGCTGAAGTTGTTTATCAGCTGTAGAAGTTCTCTGGTGGAGTTTTTTGGATCACTTAAGTAGACTATCATATCGTCTGCAAATAGTGATAGTTTGACTTCTTCCTTTCCAATTTGTATCCCTTTGACTTTCTTATGTTGTCTAATTGCTCTCGCTAGAACTTCAAGTACTATATTGAAAAGATATGGAGAGAGAGGGCAGCCTTGTCTAGTCCCTGATTTTAGTGGGAATGCTTCAAGTTTCTCTCCATTTATTTTGATGTTGGCTACTGGTTTGCTGTAGATTGCTTTTACTATGTTTAGGTATGGGCCTTGAATGCCTGCTCTTTCCAAGACTTTTAGCATGAAAGGATGCTGAATTTTGTCGAATGCTTTTTCGGCATCTAATGAGATGACCATGTGGTTTTTTTCTTTTAGTTTGTTTATGTAGTGGATTACATTGATGAATTTCCGTATATTGAACCATCCCTGCATCCCTGGAATGAAGCCTACTTGATCAATCACAAAAGAATACACATGAAATGCAATCACTCATAAGTGGATATTAATGAGCCCAGAAGCCCTAAATACTCAAGACACAATTAGCAAGTCAAATGACTTCCAAGAAGAAGAATGGAGAGGACCCTGGGCCTGTAAAGATTGGATCCAGTATTGTAGACCCAGAACAGAGAAATCGTGTGTGTGGGGGGGTAATAGCAGGGGGGGGAGAGGAATTATGGGACATATGGTGGGGGGGGTAATTGGGAAAGGGGAAAACCTTTGGAATGTAAACATAGAATATAGAAAATAAAAAAAAATAACTAAAAAAAAAAGAGTAGAAAAAAAAGTGTCTGAGTAAAAGTTTTCAGAAACAAAAGGACTCTGCGTCAACCCTATCCACCAACTCATGAATCAGGGAAGAAGTGTTATTTTTCTTACATTTCTCTGATAGAAAGCAAACTTTCCCCTTATTGTAGAATTAGTATATATTGATGATAAAAATAAGTTGAACTGTGAGTTTTTATCACACACAGATAATGAACATTCATCATGCTTCCCACGCATTCAGTATCTCCCTTTACTGTTACCTCCGCTTTCTGTCCTCGGATCCTGATAGCTCCCCTAACTCAGCAGCGTCTGACTTAGAAAGACGACAAGCAGCCCCTGTTCACACTCATGTTTGGAAACTGGCAGGTTCGGGCAAAGGCCAGGAGGCCAGAAATTTTACAGATCTGAGTGTTTTCTAACTGCCAAGCATGCTAATGTGGGTCTGAGTTCCTTCTCTGTGAGCTTGACGGTCATGCGACCCATCTCTTGCACCATTGCCTATTCGATTGTGCAATACATTGGTAAGGTAAAACTAAAATGTAAACTTTTGAGTAGTGTGAGCCTCACACAGTAAGTTAGCTTTCAGACACTGATCTGCTCTCCCACTTTGGCTGTATCGCTTTATTTGTTTCTTATCACAAGCTTATTTAAAAATTATTAATTTATTGAGATTATAATATAATTTACTCCTTCCCTTTTTTCCCCTCAAAACCTTCCCATATACTTCTCTTTGCTCTCTTTCAGATCCGTGGCCTACTTTTCATTGATTGTTAACATATATATGTGTTCCAAAATACAAAAATACAACAACCTGCTCAGTCTATGTTACTTGTATGTATGTTTTTAGGGGTGACCATTTGGTATTAGATAACCAACTAGAGTGTTCTTCCCGGCGGAAGACTATTCTGCTCTCAACGTTCCTTAGTTGCCTGTAGTTTGTTGTGTAGGGTTGAGGCCTGGCGACCTTTCGCCCATCCGTGTTAGCCTATGGACCATTGTTCATATCAGTGTAGGCTGTTGGAGGGGCCTTAGCATCATTGGGTCCGGTTGCGCCATTGTTTTATTATTTTCAAAGCCATAGCACCACCTACTGGCAGGTTAAAGAACAGTCCTGTGTGTGAGGGAGGGAGCAGAGAGATTAACACTCCTGCTGTCCTGGTACAGCTCTGCTCTGTCCCTTCAAGCAATGGCATCTGCTCTTGTAGCTTCTACTGACATGTCCTGTTTCAATTCAAACTAAATGTTTCTCTGGTTATTGCTCGGTTTGTCTTTTCTCCTGTTGCTTGAACTGGATATGTGCTCATTCTTTGCCGATCCAGGCTGCTAAGCCTGTCAGATCAGAAGCCACCTCCGCCTGCTCTCACAGGGGACCCTCTCAGATCTCAGAAGCCACCTCTGCCTGTGGGCATCGAGAACCCTCTCCTGTGTATTCTGTCCTTATGTCCAGCCACTGCTTCTGAAGATCTGGCTTCTAATTGTTTTCAGTCCCTCTTATTTACGTAACTCAGTCCTGTAACTCACCTCTTTGTCCACGAAAATCTTAATGGTTTGGACATATTTTTGAGTACGAATCTTTGCCTTGACTGCATTTTCCTTCAGTGTCCAGATACTCACCTTTCTCTTAAAACAATTTAAGAGAAAGCAGGGGTTGTGAGCCCTGAGGGCTGCATTTTAACATGTGCCTTGGGTGTATGGTACAGATCTCACACCTGAGAAGTCCCAGTCTACAGGGTAGTCTGTTCTTCCGAGGACAGACACTACCAGGGTGGCTGCAGTGGTCCCTCGAGGTCCATCCTCTGCTGTACCTGCCTTTCCACTCCACGTGCCCTCTGTTGCCTTTGATCTTTCTCTTCATGCCCCTTTAGCTGGAAAATGCCTTCTTATCTTTTAAATCCCAGACCAGATACCATTTTCTCTTTGGGGGTCATTTTTTTTTTTTTTACTCTCATCTTTGTGTACAAGGTTAATCCATGACATTAAAACTCAATTAGAGTCCACATTACAGACTCAAGTTCAAACCTTGGGTCTAGCTATTTGTAACCTTGGAGACCTTGGAACCATAAAGTGGTTTCCCAGCGTGGTCTATGGACTTTTATTTATTTATTTATTTATTTATTTATTTAATTTAATTTTATTTTATTTTTTGCATCAGAACCATGTGCAACGTAAGATCCTTGAAAGAGTCCCATCCCAGATCTACCGGATGCGAATCTCTCCCATCCAACCAACAACCAGGTCCAGGCCCATTTAGTCTCCGACATCAGATGGGATGGAATATGTTCTGTGGTATGACTAAACACCTGAGTCAGAATCTTTGGGGGAGGGGACGGGAGCGAGCAGCCTGCAATCGATAAAGCAAAGAGTTTAGTGAGCTGCCTTCGGTCCATTAGCTCTTCAGAGCCACTGTTGTATCAACTGTAGACATTCAAGACGCCGGCTGAAGCGGGAAAGCCTGCATCAACTGCATTAGTCGACAGGACTACGCTGGGCCAGCGCACTCAGACCTTTATGGGAAGCAAGGCCAGGTGATGGCTTCAGTGTCAGTTGGTGCTGCCCTAATGGTCCTGCCAGTTACTTCCTACTTTGCACAGTCATTACAGTCATTTGTTTTCAATCAGTGCCACACCCCCAAATGTAGAAGTATATACTTGAGAGTAGCATCTCCTTTGCTTACTAAACCTTTTATTAAACCACACTCTTCTCTCAAATTTCTTAGCCATAACCTATACCAGTATCCCAAGAGTAAAAGGATGAGTTATAACATGGTCTTCTACTTCTTGCTTGTGGGTTTTGTTCCAAAAAGTTGAGGGATCGGCAAAACAACATAAGGACTGGTTCATTGAGTCTTCTTGTTTCTTCTTTGCCTTTTTAACCCAGATGATCTGGAGACCTATAGAAAGGTACTCCACTAATCACCGTAAGAAACATTAATAGGCAAGTGTGTTAAGTATTTTCTTATAGTTCTGTAGTAGACAGCAATGTGATCTTATGTATTCTTCAACCTAGACTAGTTCCACATTGAACTCAACTTCCTGTTGACTTTTAACAATGCCAACAATATAATTTTGTCAAGGAAGCATAGGTACATATTGGAAGAAGACACAATATTAGCAAAGATGACGAGAATTGTTTTATAGTCTGAACACTGTTAAATACCTAGTGTGTAAAGCAAGAAACTCATAATGCCCACCCCAGAGAAACTTACAAAGCCTATATGAAAATACATTCATATGCAAGCAGGCAACAGAGGGATCTGAGTTGCTTTTCTGTTGCTTTAATAAATTACCTTACCAAATGCAGCTTAAGGGAGAAGCTTTAATGTTGGCTCATAGTCTGAAGGCCCCGGCCACCATGGCAGGGATGTCCAGGCAGCAGGAGGACCAGTGGGAGGCGGCTGGCTAAGTTGCTTCCACATTTGGAAAGTAGAGAATGATGGTCCCTGGTACCCAGCTTGCTCCTTTTTAACATTTCAGGACTCAAACCTGAATGTTAGGGTTGCTCACAGTGAACTGAATCTAGATGGGCTCCCAGGGGAATGTCCAAAGGCCTGCCTCCTGATTCCTATATCTTGTCAAATTGACAATATTGACTTAACTAAGAGGCAAAAAGATTTTTTTGTGTGAAACTTATTTTGAAGCCATTATAATGTTGGAGGCAAATATGAATGTCTAGTTTCTCTTCTGCCATTCATTCTTAGACTGTTTCTGACCTCAAGTTCAAATCTTCTCTCCTTTTAGTAGTACCCTTACTGCTCAGCTAGAATAATGAATAATTTTCTGTTGTTTTGCTAGCCAAACCATGTCATGAATTACCAGATTATTATTTTTTTCTGAATCTTTGCTAGGAATACTGCTTCAGTTTTATTCCATCATTTGTTATAGCATCAACGTGCCCAGGAGTTTCTTCTTAACTGTAGCGGTCAGATAAAGAGCCCCACTTTCTCTTGGGGTGAATGAATAAAGAACATAACGTTGTTACAACATTGGACAGTCATGAACATTTAAAGGAAATGAATACATGAGGAAGGAATTATTCCTCTCTAATATTATCTACTTCAAAGTCTCTGTGATTAAAAGATAAATCGACCAACTCTGGGTAGCATCTGTATGTTGTGTGATAAAACTTTTGGGGAGATGTAACAGACATGTATAATCACCATAGAGTGGAAACTCGTGACAGATCAAAGTACAGATACCCGCAAAGTTCAATTTTAATGAAATTACTTACAGGAATGTGGGTGTGGGTTTACTTAGAGGAGCCAAGATGACTCAAAGACAGCTGCATCACCAAAACTCACCCCAGCATGGGTGACCGCTCACAAGGCTAGTAACCTGGAGCACACTCCAGCTCACAAGGAGAGTGTCATTTCTGGTTATCTAAGTTGGTCTAAATTACTTCCAGGCAGCTCATATGGTTTCTGCTTCTTCCAGTCAGTTAGTCTGTTCTCAGAGTATTCTTTGCAGCTCAGCTTGTCTGAGAGTCTTATTTGCAGCTTGACTTTGCAACATCTGAGGGAGATTTTCAGCTTTTATTGTGTATTCTGGCAGGGAGGGGGCTTAGTGAATCTGGTCAGTTTCAGGGACTTCCTGAAGCCATTTTATTTACCTTCCTAATTAAGGAGCCTCCTGCAGGATGGGATATTTTAATCTCAGAGGAAACTGTGTACTCCTAAGGATAATGTGAAGTCATGATTCTCAGCAGATCACAGAGTGACAAAAATGAATTGTGCCAGAATAAAATTCAAAAGCACAACATTGCAGATGGGAGAAAGTTGATTCTGACTGCAGAAACCTCACATTTCCACTGAATTCATTTGTATTAGTTACTATTACAAGGTAAGGTTCAAGGTTTTCTCATATCTACTCAAATGACAATATTCAATGAGACAATGTTTATTCCTAGCAATCTTTCTGTAAAATTGTAATTTCTGTGAAAATTAAACTTATTTTGAGATTTTTTATCTTACCCTAGTGAGGATGGCTAAAAAGAAGACAGTAAAAGGTAACGAATGTTGGTAAGGATAAGAACCAGAAACCCTCATGGTTTAGTGGGAATGCAAACTGGTGCAACCACTATGGAAATCAGTGCGATAGTTCCTCAGGAAACTAGAAATAGATCTACCATATCACCAAACAAGTCCATTCCTTGGCATATTCCCAAGGACTCTATTTCTTGCTACAGAGACACATGCTCATCCATATTCATAACTGCTCTATTCACAACAGCCAAAGCAAGGAACCTGAATAGATATCTACTGAATGATAAATGGATAATGGAAATATGGTATCTCTATATAATGGAATGTACTTAGATGTAAAGAAAAATTAAATCATGAAATTTACAGGTAAATGGATGGAGCTAGAAAGCAGTCTACTGAGTGAGGTAACCCAGACTTAGAGAGGGAAACTTCACTCGTGAATTTTATCACTGAATGTTTAGATTTGTATGTTTAATTTGGAGTACTTATAGAATTTAGGCAACTGGAAAGGGACCATGTGTGGGGGCTGGGTGGGAAGAAAGTACTTAAGTGAGGGAGATGATATGAAGAGAGGTGAGTGTGTAAGGGGAAGAGAGATGGGAGAGTACGGCACAGGAGCAGGGAGGAGGGATAACTAACAGTAAAAATGTTTGAAAATTCCAGATGTAAACCTACAATTGTATAGGCCTCTTAGATCTATTTTTCTATCTATCTATCTATCTATCTATCTATCTATCTATCATCACAAAAGAGAGTTTAATTGGAGTTACCCTAAACAGGGATTAGGCTTCTCCCAGAAGCCATAGGTTGCCAAATAAAACCCAAGTGCCAGGTGTAGGGTATTTCCTTTTGAGTTGTAGGTAAGGGTTCTCCAGGAGATGGATATCCTGACTCCTCCCCACCCCCAATGATACAGGGTATTGCTACTGATACTGTTTGAGTGGCAAAACTTGATGGTAAGATCCTACTGCAGAGGACACCACCTTGGCCATGAAACATGTAGAAATCAAGTTGTATTGAGTAGAATGGTTCCTTCTAGATAATTTTCACACTTCTAAATGGTGCTATGTAGGTTCCTACGGGAAAACAGTCATCAAAATCTTACTCAACGTTGAGTGCCATGATCTACAACTATGACTGCTGTGGCAGGATATAGTCCTCTGGGGGTAATAGTGGCACGTATGTTATATGGTTAATTAGCCTCCCCTTTAGTTGGATTTAAGTCTGGCTCCACAGGAGGAAACACATGCCTGATTCTAGCCAAAGACCTATGTTTGGGAGGGTCATAGGCCTCCAGGGTGAACTCAGTATTATTATTCTGCTAATGTACTTAGTTCCAAACATTCCTTCTAAATTTGTATTTGTATACCTATAGACCAGAGTAGCTTTCAGCCCTCATCGGAGAAGTTTCATTGTGCAGTGACAGTGGTTAATTCAGGAGCTCACAACTGACCAAAGTGTAAAGACGATGTATCATTGGAGAGCTCAGCTACAAACTAGACCTCTCTATGACATACATCCCTGAAGGATCTGGGACCATCACAGAAGCGGAGGCAAAACCGTCGTAAGAGCCAGAGCTCAAAGGTGATGGTGGAAACCAAAACAAATCTTTTGGACACGATAGGGCTGTTGCCCTTGTGAAGTCACAGCAGCTTGAACATGACCCGCACAGGATCAAGCCAGTCAGCACTCTAGCATGGAGTGTGAAGGGGTTCACAAGCTCCTACCCCCTCATTGAGGAGTTATGGACAGTTGATGGCTTCTGGGGGAGGGAAGTCAGTGTTCTTTAAGGGTATTGTCTCTATCATGCTTCAGTGGATGACCTCACACCCAAGAGTATACAGGTAGCACAAACTAGACTTGATGGGTTATAAAGAAGGGGGAGAAGGAGGAGAGAAAGGGGAAGAGGAGAAGGAGGAGGAGGAGAAAAAAGAGGAGAAGGAAGAAGAGGAAGAGGAAGAGGAAAAGGAAGGAGAAACGAGGGCAGAGAGTTGAGGGTGTAGGGGAGAGAGTTGGCTAGGGTGGATCTGGGAGGAGTGAGGGGGAGATAGGAGTAAATATGATCAAAACACATTGTATAAAGCACTCAAAGATTGAATCACTTTTAAATTGTATTCTTTTTGGAAAAGTTGAAAGACATATTTCTCAAAAAAATGAAACAAACAATGGAGGTGATATCAGACTGTGTGTGCTCACTGAAGGTAGTATAAAGACGCAGAGGAAGAGAAAGACATCCGTTTCCCTGAAGTATGCCTATGATGGGAAAGGAAGAGAATGCAATGTTCTCACTCACCAAAGGTAATGTTGAGTAAATGTCACTCTTAACCACAGTTCCTGATGTCTTACCTTAATAATGCTATAGGATAATTTTATAATATATATCATTGTATAGATTGCATAAAACAGAGGCAAAAAAATGTCTGTGGATCTGAGAAGTTTCATTTCCAGGATTTTTTCTTAAGGACATAGAGATATCTTTTGTGGTATCTGCCCAGAACATGCTTCTGTCCTGTGAACTCTAGGGAAGGACTCTTACCCATGTCAGTGTGCTTGGTGAGGGGGTGGGGCGCAGCACATAGGAGGAGAAAGGTGAAGCAGAGGAAGCTTTCAGTCAGGAGAACCTGGTGAATCCAGGCTAGGACATATTCTCTCTCCTTCAAGCAAATAGTAGTGGTAAGTCATTGTTATAGGAAGATATGGGGAAGGACTTGGTAAAATTATTATCAAGGTGAATATCAAGATGAGGATCACAAGTAGAATGGAATGATTTTAATAGTGAGTAGGGTGAAGTTAAGAGCCTGCCAGATTCTAGAGAGTGAAGCAGGGATGGGGAAGGCACCGAGACTCTGGAGGAGATGCAGGTCCCTGCCGTCACCCCACTCCTGACACTGTTGAGAGCTTCCTCTCTGGTTCCACGGGGACAAGGCGTTCAGGTGAGGGGGGATGGGAGACGTGAGCAGCCATGTCTGCGTGGACAGCAGTGAGTGGACAAGGCTTTCCCTGAAGAGAGTGAACGGCTCATCCCGACCAATCCACGGGATAGGAGTAGGCATTCACGTGAGAGAGTTTAGACATTATGCTCTTACTGTCTCTTGCGAGCTCCCAGTGTGGGGACTTCTTCCTGGGACCCATCTCCCAGATCGCAGCTTTTTACTACAATGAACATAGTTTTCGTTCTCACCACCCCCTTTCATTTTTCTTGTTCATTTTTACTGTTCAGGGACTATCAAAACCCTAGCCATTACACGGGCTCTTTAATCCTGTCATTCCGCTGCTGCTTATGGCATATCCTGGGGACCATCACTTTACAGTGAAATAGTTCACTAAAGATCAAAGACTCCTCTCCCCTCAAGAAAGCCCATTATTTTTTTTTTAATCTTTCAGGCTATATTTCTTTGTTCTCTCTGCTGTGTGTTTATCCCTCCTGCATTCTTCCACGGCTGTAATGGAAACCAGCAGCAAATGACAGCCCTTTAATTGTCAGCAAGAAAGGTTAGTTTCTCCTTTATAACGTTCTACTTCTAAGTTATCAGCACTGTTGGCATTCCTTCTAGGCCCCGCCCCACAGTTACCTGGCAACAGCCATGTGTGCCTGACTATAAAAGGGGCTGCTTGCCCCCTCCTCACTTTCTTCTTTCTTCTCTTGCTCTCCTACCCTCTTCCCCCTCTCTTCTCTCCCCATTCCCCTTCCCCTCTCTCTCCACGTGTTCATGGCCAGTCTCTATTACTCTACTCTTACTCTCTCTCCCTCCCCCCTCTGTCTCTCTCTGTGCCTTTACTACCCCCTCAACTCTCCTCCCACGCCCTAAATAAACTCTATTCTATACTATACCTGGCTGATACCTTAGGGGGAAGGGATGACTCAGCATGGGCCCACAGAGGCACCCCCACCTCCACGCCACACTGCACCTCCACCAAACATATCCCTGGCTTCTTTTTCTTTTTTCACAAAATACAACATAAACCATACATGCAACTTTTTAAGAATCATAAAAAGTTATGTAAATTATCACTTGGGTAGTGTTTTTTTTTTAATTTTTTTATCAGACTTGGCTAACTATTGAATTAAAAAGTTCTAATATTTCAGCAGCTTGACACCGATACAAAACAATTCTTGCTCATGCAGTATTTCACCAGGGTGTTCCCATCTTCTACAGCTGGAGACTCAGGTATCCCAGTCTTGTCAGTCAGGGGCCCCGCTGGATCTTCTGAATGTAGGCAACAGACAAGAAATAAATGGGAGAATCTTGACAAGCGATTATCTATAGGAGCTAGGTCTTAGATTGGTATATTTTACTACTAAACATGGTTGGGAGATGAAGCCTGGGCATGAAATAGGGAGGAAGGAATAAAACATGGAAGTTTGAAAACACGGCACACAGACAGCCTGTTGGAAGGGAAATAGGGGCTTTGGATGTCATGTTAGGTTTAAATCCAGCTTCTCTACAATAGTAAAAAAATACTTTTCATGATGCAAATTATCAGTACTTGATAAGACTGAACTGGTTTTCTGTTACCCCTGGCACTGTTTTAGGTAGCAACAATATAGACACAGAAGCGCACGCGCGCGCGCGCGCGCACACACACACACACACACACACACACACACACACCCTCTTCTTAGCAGGAGGACAGGTGGGCAGTGGAGATTAAGTTTCCATTTTCTCTGAGTATGGAATAATGGTCATGTGGTGGAAGAGGAACCATAGATATCTGTGTCAAACCCACCCGTCACCCAGGGGTGGGTGGTTAGCACTGA
The DNA here is from genome assembly GCA_964023405.1 of Apodemus agrarius. NCBI lineage: Eukaryota > Metazoa > Chordata > Mammalia > Rodentia > Muridae > Apodemus > Apodemus agrarius. Next base: position 33,581,182 of record OZ030007.1, on the reverse strand, counting down.
CAGGTGGGAACGGGCCCCTCGAGGCATCTCTGAGGAGGTTTCATAGTAGTTTGAACTTTTAGGACAAATAGTTGCTCATGAGAAGATAGGTGCTTGAGGAAGGGTGTTTCCCTCAAAGGGAGCGCATGGCCAGGTCAGGGGCGTGGAGAGCACACTCAGGAGACTCCGAGTAGACAAAACATCAAAGGAAAAGCAAGAGACATGAATCACCAGATTTCAAATACGTGTTCCAAAAGCGTGCTTTTGATTCATCCCTCTGTTAGGATCATTGGGATCATAACCACTCGGGGAAGGAGGAAACACCCACATAAATGAAGTCAAGGGTCCCTGAGAAGAAAACACGCTCTTTTGTTAGTTAAGTAATTATAGTCCTTCTCATATATCAATAAAGTTGGAACCACTCCACGGAGTGTTTGTGAGCTATTTTTATTTATTTATTTTTTAATTTTTTTGGGTGGGGGGCAACAAAGTAGTTAGCCTCACTGTGGAATGTGAAATGTGAATGAGATTATCCATGTGGATAGAAACAAGCTGGGGTAAGTTTGCAAAGGAAACATTGTTGATATTTATATACTGAAAGCATCCTATACTATTCATGTGCACCGTGGAAACACTCTTAACGAAGAACATCGACTTTGAACAGCACGCAGAGAAAAAGTGCACATGAATGACTTCAAGTCAGGTTGAGTTTCCAGGGGCTAAGTCCTTGATCAAGGATGGGAAATCCCACTGTCGGTAGAGAGCTTGCTGAGGAAGCATGGATTCAATCCCTAGAACCTATGTAAAATTCTGGGTGTGGTGACATGGGCGTGCAATCTCAGCACTGGGGAAGAGAAGGCAAACAGATCTCCTAGGGTCCCCAGTCATCTAGCATGACCTATTCTGGGACCTACTGGCCAGAGACAGGTCATGTCTCCAAGAAAAGGATGATGATGGATAATACCAGGCCTCCACATGCACATGCTACATGCTACATGCTTACATACCAGCACACACACAATGTGTGCACACCTACACACAAGCCATGATGAAATAAATAACCCATGTGTGTGAGGAGGAAAGAAATCAAAGCACAAACCCGCGACAGTCATGTTTGCTGCAGCTGGGCATCGCTTTCCATAGATAGCGATACTGGGTGATCTCCAGATTCTCTGCCCCTGTTCTATGTGCCAACTGTTAACATGCTACGGCCTTGTGCCATTTCTAGCTCTTCAACAGGCCTCAAGTGTGACCTGCAGTGGCTTCTGTAAATCGGTCTAAATTTAGGGCTCAGCTAGGTTTTCCTTAGGGAGGATGGAACATTTAGAAAACCAGCGAGTGCTGGGTAAGGGTCAAGGTGTGTTTACTGATGAGTATGAGTTTGTACTTTGTGTTCTGTGAAGTTGGAAGAAGTTGTTTTTCCCCCATCAGGAATTCTGCTTCTGCCTTTTTTCTTTTGTACCTAAAAGGATGGAATTTTAAGATTCCCTCCTAATCTGATTTTGTTGCCACCTCTACTTCCTGTGTTTTTTTTCTTGAGGAGGTTAGAATCACACACGCCTTATGAAATCCTTGACTTTAGGATTTTCCTCACCATGTTAATAGTAGTCCTATTGGGATTTGAAAAATCATGACAACATTTTGATTCTTTGGATTTTATAAGTTTTATATGACTTACATATGTTTAATCTACAGGAATTTTACAAGCTTGGTTAGATGTGTACAGCACAGAGCACATCGTTTTAACTACCTTAAGCTCGCAGATGACGTGGTAAGCACAGTCATTGATGTGCAGCCATTCAACGATCCTGAATGCCCTTTCCTTTATGAGCAGAGACTCTGCACCCAGTGGCTATGAACTCCTCATCTCCTCTCTTTCAGCCTTTGGAAACTGCAATTCTGCTTACTACGTCTGATTCTGACAATCATAGATACTGATCTTACATATGTATTCATATATTATTCTTCTTTTTGTGATGGGCTTAGTTGCTTTGGCATAATGTCCTAAAGGTCTATCCATGCTATAGCATGGGCCAGAATTTTATTCCCTCTTAAGGCTACATAATATTCCATTGTATGCTTATAATACAAGATATTCATAGATAAGCATATATATCATATTTTTATGATCATTCTCCTGATGATGAACATTTGTATTTTCAAATTTCCACTATGTAAATAATGCTGCCATGGCACAGGTATACAAATATTTGTCTTCAGTTATTTTGTTTAATAATGAGATAATTCCAATTTAATGTTTATTTTGTTATTGTGTGTGTGTGTGTGTGTGTGTGTGCGCGTGCGCATGCGCACACACACACACACACACACACACACACACACTTTTAACACCTTTATATTTTTTCTGAAGTTCACCTTCATTTTTCTGGTCAGTATCGTGGCTAAGTGTTATTAGGGAGTCATAGTAAGTAGCAGCGCCCCCTGCTCCCCCCTTCCCGCCTCCCCCAATATGAGATGTGATTGATCACTTTTGAGACCTTCAAGAACTCATTCTGCTTTGCCTAGTGGTGTTAGTCACAAAATACAATTAAGCACTTGCTCTAACTATAGCCACATAATCCTCCGATAAATGTTTTCCTTTGGTTTACGTCAGTTATCAGTTTAAGACATCCCTGGGAAGCATAGGCAACATTTTTCCTAATGAAGGGCAAGATGACCTTGCCACTCAGAATTTATAAAAATGGACAGATGAAACGAGGGAGAGGGAAATTAGTCCTCTTGGTAAACTCTACTAATAATTAAGTAAGTAGTGATGTATTTTTCTTACCCTTTATTTTAGATACAGCTGAGGTAGGCAGTTGCATGGAAGATACATAATGGGGTTAGGAGGTGGCTGGGGATGGCAAGATATAAACCTCTGTGGCAAAAGCCATGGCTGCATCTCCTGGGAAAAAGTTAAATGGAGAATCCGTGGGAAATTGATTATTAATAGAGAACCAAATTCCCTATTAGAAAATTACATTTGACTGCCATATCTTATGCTCTGTGGACCATTTCATCTTTCATCTTATCAGAGAAATAAGTGTTAATCAGCATTTCAGTATAGGAACGACTCCACTTCATTCTGGTGAAGCAAACTTTCTCTGAGGGATGCTAAAGCAGTTAGTTATCCGAAATGATGACCACTGTACTCTCTGGTACAGTTCAGAGAATGTCAATGGACCAGACTAGTCTTTGTTAAATAGGCACTCAACAAATGGAGAGCATTTAGAATATCTGTCACAAATTAGAACAGACGTCCCTCTAAAACAGTTTCCTAATTCCCTTAATGGACAGTGATTTGAAAACTAAATTATGTTAGACAAGGAAAGAACGTTCAAGACGTTCAGGTCCAGTTCTCACTGCAGAGAGGAGGAGGCTCGTCAGGTCAGAGAGATGGTGGGACTAAGGGTTGGCCTCTCGGTTCTTAAGTCAGTTCCTTTCTCCTCCGCTTCCTGTTCACTTTTTCCCCAGAACACTCTTATCTCTCCTTTTTCCCCTTGAGTACGTCTTACTGTGTTCTATTGCTGTAACAAAATGTCTTAGGATGAATATTTTCTATGATTTGAAGTTTATCGTTCACAGCTAGGGAGGTTGGAAAGTCCAAGGTGAAGACATGATTAATTTGGTCTTTGACGGAAGCTCTGGAAGTGGCACCTTGTTGTGTTGTTATATGGCGGGAGGGTAAGGCAGCTGCCTTCCCTCTCTCCCACAGTGGCGCTAATCCTATTCAGGAGGACATTGCCTCCATGATTTAATTACCTCCTTAATGCCCCATCTGTTAATACTGTCACACTGGAGATTAAGATCCAACGTATGCATTTTAGGAGGAGCCAACGTTCAGACTACCATGGAGAGAAGGAGTTACGATATTTTTTTGAAAGAAAGATTTAAGGATATAATCAGCGAACAAGTACATTAAAAATATTTACAAAAATATTTATAATTATTTACTGAACATTAAATACACTCTAGGATCTGTGTAATACATTGAGGGTATAACGCTGGTCAAAAGCATCTGGGCATCTGCTCTCCTGAAGCCTTACAAATAAGAGGGAGACACGACTAGTGATCTGATCGAGTCATGCTGTGAATAATTACTGTGAATAATTACAGCTTGGATTAGTTCTGTGAAGGAAGGGAATTAAAGGAACTTGATCAGGATTGTGCAAGGAAATGATCTCTGGCCCACAACGCACGGACTGAGTTGGATTTAATTAGCTGGAAAGAGGTGTAATGCAGGAGGGGTGGCAGAGAGAAGACATGACCTCTTAAGCCCTCGAATTAAGAAGTCTGCTGTGATGGGAACCGAAGAGGTCTTTGCTGTTTGGAACAGTGAGTGCAAGTTGGGTATTGCTTGTGGCCTGAGAGGAAGGACCCAGCTGAGGGGGTTGGGGGTGGGATGGAACATATGGGAGAGATGGAGAAATGGGAGAAGTTACCAAAGAGATGAAAGCAGAGTTTGGGTGAAGAGGTTATGCAGAGAAATCCAAGGTGACAACACCTGTGAGGACCATCCACTCAGGCGAGGGCTATGTGAAACACTTATGTGCTATGTGGAGCACTTACGGAGTATGCCATGTGAGCCCACAAAGGAGAAGGGCTAACATTAATAAAAAGTTGTCACGGCTGCGAACCCCCCTGCCCTTGGGGATCATTGGTCAATATATATCCTCGAGTGTGTGTGTGTGTGTGTGTGTGTGTGTGTGTGTGTGTGTTCAGAAGCCCTGTGAGTACATATGGTGAGGAAAAACACCAGGACCAGTTGCAGGGAGGCAGATCAACTGTACATGGGGTGATTCAAGGCTTATACAATTCTGGGAACTGGGGTAGGAACAAACAGGAAGGGCATAGCTTAGGGTACCAAAATGTTCCATTAGCACAGGGAGGCATTCCAGGAATCTCAGGTGTAGCTGAATGGTTTCTTATCCAGAGAAAGGAAGTTGAACCTGTAATCTTAACCAAGGCTACATGGCATTCTGCAGGTAGAGATGGGGAGGGGTGGCTGAACTCTCCAGACACGGTCAGAGAAGGGGAAGCCTTGCCAAGGAAGGGAGTCTTCCATATTGCATGGGACAATGGTAGACTTTGACCCTAATTAGCAGGGCAATAAGGTAACAACACAAGCTTTAGGCAGTTCAATATGTTAAACAGACATGACACATAAATCATAAGTCATGAGTTCAACTTGGCCAGGGAAGAGCTTGAGACCACGCTTTGGAAGGAGTCACCATGAAGAGTCCAAGTTTGAAGTTAGAGGAGCAGAAGTGAGGTAGCAGATAGGAACACGTGGCCTGAGAGCTCTGATTTTGGGTCACGCTCAGCCTTCCCCTACTTACCAACACCTGCAACGGTTGCTACTTTCTGTATGCAGTCAGGGTGCACGGGCAGGGAGGACATTGCAGTGCCACTGTCTACTGTTCCGTTAGGCTCTGTCCACACAAACGGAATAGATAGGGTTGATGTGGAAGTCACAATATCCCAGAGTAGAACAAGGCAGTAGCTGTTTCTGATCTAAGCTGCTAACTCCATGATATGCTTGTCAGGCGAGTGACAGGGGAAAGGCTGGCTACCCTATCCAGGTGCTGAATGGATCTGAGCCCCAAAGTGCTAAGGTTTGGGTGCTCATTAGCCACTGGTTGGAGTTGTGGGGGCAATGGGGCCAAGGGAAAGGCTGACTTTCCTTCCCGTCTCTGGTGGCGGCTTTTGGGACAGAGATCCCATGTGAAAAGTTACAGGAGACATTCTGGAGCACCCGTGAAGGGCTGTAATAGCCATGAAAATATCCCTAGGCTTGATGGAGCATGACATAAAAGAAATAATTATATTTATTATTAAATATTAGATAAAATATTATAAATCTATTAATATATAGATACAATATATTATAAATATATTGTGTATAGATATATATTAGATAAATCAAAACCAGCAACACAACAAAAAAGAGGACCATGGAATAGAAGAGAAGGGCTTATCTACTGCAGTACTAGGACTGACCCTTTTTTCTGTTTTTGTAAACAACTTTCGTTTTGCCCCAGGAGCTTGCAGATTGTCGATGTGTTTGCTGGCCTTGTCTGCAGAGCCATCCAGTGGGATCTTTCAGAAGGAAAGGACAGCAGTGGGGGAAGTCAAACACGGTGTGATGTTGGGTAATCGTTGCAGAATCAAGTGGGAGTTCAGTCTTGCTCTTTCAGTCAAGTGAAACGGAAAAGAGTTTTGTGTAAAGGAACGTGTCCAAATTCTCAGACACCGCGTAGACAAACAAACAGCAGAAAGGTGACATTGGACTGGGACCCCTGATGTTAGGTCATTGTATGGAAATGTTGGGATACGCGATGACGGCAGGACCCTTAGACTGTGCCTCTCTGTCTTATTGTCAGAGTTTGGGGAAAAGACGGGACAGCTGAATAGGAAGCGAATGCTGACATTTACACACGGGTGTGGCGCTGTGCATGACTGAGGCTGGAAAAGAGTTTGCATGCACTCTAGTGTGAACATCAAGTGTTCAGTGACAACATGCAGAGAGACAAAAGTGCTATTGGGCTGAGAGGACCGTCTTGTTTTCTCCATGAGCCGCGCTTGGTCAATCTCTAGACATAGTGTAGGAAAGGTGGGGGCGGGCAGGGTGAGGCAAAGGGGAGGGGCTTTCCCATTAATGCAGGCTCGTTACACATCGTTGCAAATAAGCATCTTGATTGGGTTCCATGAGCCACACTGGAATTAAGCTCTGATTACAGGCCTCTTGCCAGCACTGAAGACTTCATTTATGTGTTCCTGTTAGCATTTTGCCTAGGCTCCGCCCCACAGTTACCTGGCAACAGCCAGGTGCGCCCGACTCACTATAATAGGGGCTGCTCGCCCCCTCTGCTCTCTCTTGCCTTCTTGTTCTGGATTTGTTCTCTCCCCGTTTCTTTCTTCTTCCCCTCCACCCCCTCCCCCGCTCCCCCACGAGCACGGAGCCTCTACTCCTCTACTTGCTCTCTCTCTGCCTTTCTCTGTCTCTATTACCCTCTAATTTCCCATCCCCATGCTCTGAATAAACTCTATTCTATACTATATCATTCAGGGATGCCTCAGCATGGGCCCACGGAGGCACCCCCTTCCCCCACACCTTACCACACCTCCACAAAACATATTCCTTCTCTCCGTATCTTTTTATAAAACACAACAGTTCCTCCTGTTTGTGGGGATTCAGTAGGAATATTTCAAAAGTGGGTAACATTAGTGTCCATTTTTATGAGCAATCCTATGACTCTCTGGCCAGATATTAACCTGAAATGTCGTTTGGGGTATAGTAAGTAATCAATACTTATTGATTTTGGCCCAGGTCTTTGCTGTGTGTGGGCACCATGTCAGGTCTCTCACTCGGCATTTGAATCCTTCATAAAATACTTGAGTTACAACTAGAGAGTAAGCAGGAGAATTCAAATAAAAAGTTCGTCCATCTGTTAAGCAGATATTGAATGGCTATTTATGTGTCAGTCAGATGCTGGGGTGTAGCAGCAGATCTTTGCCTGCTCTTTGCACAGGTAGGAAGCACTGGGCAGCCTTTCACAGACTCACGATTAATGTCGACGTTCCTACGTGCTGTGAAGAGGCAGAGGATGCTGTAAATGTGATGTGGGCATGGAACCCCGGGCCCCAAGAGGGAGGCAGCTAAACCATGAAGTGAGAGATGAAGTGTGGGCCAGGGAGAAAAATATTTCAGACAGAGGCGCTGGAAGTTCTGGTGGTCGTACCCAGGCCAATGCGAGCAGGTTGGGAGGCTCAGCCTTAACAGCAAAGACCTGCAGTGTGGCTGCAGAGGCTGAGGTTGCTACTAAGTCTTGCAGGCTTTTCAGGGTGTGTTCAGGAATTAGTCTCTTATCCTCAAAACATCTTTCAGGCCTTGGAGGTTGTATCTAGTAGTCAGGCTCTTATCCTCAAACACTGTACGGTTGCTGGAGGATTTTATGTGGCTAAGGAGTCTAACAAGGCACTTAGAATCCTCCAGCTGCAGTGAATGAAACAGAGCTTACTTTACTTGAGAAGATAAAGAAGAGCTCCACATTCTTTGAACACAGAGGAGTTTTGCCCTACAGAGCCAGATATATCCAGAGATAATGATTAGCAGAAACTTTAAGTTTTTCTTATGCAGGAGTAATTTATTCATTGATTTCACAGTATAGTTAATGCCATAGTAAAACAATGTTTTGCACAAAGGCTGGCCTGTTTATGACTTTCCATAGTTAGGTATGTAAAACTGACTTTATAGCTTAGGAAATTCATTTTAATATAAAGAATACTTTTTCTTTGATTTCTTCCTTGCTTGAAAAATAATTTGGAAAGGATTTATAGTCATGTACATGAAACATTGCATGAACTATACTGCATATATTACATGCATGAACTATACTGCATATAATACATGCATGTACTATACTACATATATTATATGCATGTAATATACTGCATATGTTACATGCATGTACTATACTCTGCATATTGTTATACACATACTATTTTGGATGTATGTGCTACATGTACTATACTGTACCCATTGTATGGGTATACCGGATTGCATATTTTATATGCTCTATACTGGATATATTATACTGACTATACTATACACATGTATTATACTGGATATATTATACTGACTCTATTATACTGCATATATTATACTGGATGTATTATACTATATATACTATATGAGTGCATTATTTTGCATACAAGCTATACTGAGTATACTCACCTGTTCTGCATACATTATACTGCATGTATGTAACTTTAATTTTTTTCAAAACCTATTTTTAATGATGGTTCTTATATTCTCTAACCTCCCTTTTAGCCCACCACCCACCAGAGGTTGTGGGAAAGAAAGGATTTGGAGAAGTGGACCTGTTTAGAAAGGTCCTTTGAGCAACTCCTGTATGTGTTGTCTGGAAACCAGCAGTTTAGTTCACAGGTCAGCAGTGGTAGCTTGATCCACTTGCAAACACTATATGGACACACCCATAGTCGAGTTTGGTAGAGTTGGTGTAGTAAGCAGGAATCAGCAGCAGTGGCGCTACCTAGCAGACAGCCAGGCGAGTCAGCAGCGGGAGGGACCAGGAGGAGCGCCAGAAGTTCTCAGTTGTGCCTCTCTCAGGGAAGCAAAGATCAGCGAAGATGCAAGACTACAAGCATTGCACAGCTAGCTCTGTAAGCAAGCCTAGCTCAGTCTCTCTCACTGTTCTTTCTTTCTTTCTTTCTTTCTTTCTTTCTTTCTTTCTTTCTTTCTTTCTTTTCTTTTTTTTTGAGACAGGGTTTCTCTGTGTAGCCCTGGCTGTCCTGGAACTCACTCTGTAGACCAGGCTGGCCTCGAACTCAGAAATCCGCCTGCCTCTGCCTCCCAAGTGCTGGGATTACAGGCGTGTGCCACCACCGCCCGTCTCTCACTGTTCATTGAGTCCTATTTATACCTTCCACACAGCACCTGTCCTCCATGGGTTTTACCTTAGCCTGTGCATCTGTCTCAGATGACATCACTCTGCTAGTCAGCTCCAGTCCTCAGAAGTTTTTTGGTGTATTTCCCTCTGTGGAGTCTGGACAAATGCAGAACAACTGCACAATGTAAGGTGGATCAATACATGCCTGTTGTTAGCGAAGAATCCTCCACCACATTCCCTTTCACGTGCTTACTTCAGAAAATTGTTCCTTCACAAGTCTGTCTTAAATTTTCACCTGTGTCTGCTTCAGCTAAAGGTTCCCTCTTGTGTTTGCCCCAGAAAAACACCATTCAACTGACTTTCCAGAGAACCCTTAAGTTTCCACTTCACATGTACTATACATTGTATACTACACTGTATATACTATCCTGAACACACTATTTTGCATACATTTTACTGCATGAACTATGCATTGTACACTATACTGCATATACTATTCTGTATCACTTTATTGTAGGTACTGTACTGCATATACTGTGTTGAAACAATGTGCAAGATATACTATATTCTTTATATTGCATGTCTTATATTGGATATATTGCCTCTACTATACTGCATATGCTATACTGCATGTAGTATATTTATACTGTAGTTATTGCAACAGATATATTATGGTACCTACACTATATTGTATATACTATATTGCTTATATGGCACTGTTTATATTGTACTGTGTGTAGTAAACTGCATGTATACTAAAGTGCATTACTGTATCTATGTGCTTTATTGCATTTACTGTAGGTACCTTATTACATATATTGTACTGACATGCTAGTGTATATAGTATGTACACTGTACTGCACACACAGAGTGCAATACTAGACGTGAAATGGGTTTTCATAAGCACACACTATATTTGCCTAAGAATAAAATTGCCTAATAACACATTTCATAGAATATATTCTCATTGTTCAACAGTGCATGGCGGTTCCCACGTTCATCAATGCACGAGACTTCTTAGAGAAAGATTTACTGTACAAGTCAAGGACCACACATTGCTACTGATGATGTGATGGAATTTAACTGATGGATTCTCTCCACACACATACATGTACACAGAGACACAAACACATGGTCACTTAATGTGCCATTCAAAGAAGCCCATTGGGGTATGCCATTGGAACTTGAAATCGACTGAGGCATGAGTAATTTACTTTTCTCTTCTTGTGACCTCTGTGGGTTCCAGACTCACACAAGGTGCTCTAATCTACACACAGGCAAAACACTTATATATATATATATATATATATATGTATATATATATATATACACATATATATATATATATCACACACACACACACACACATATATATATACACACACACACAAACACACACACACATATAAAACAAATACGTCATTTTTTTAAAGGAGATGAAGGATGTATTGTATTTGCTCACAGGTGCGAGTGCAGTTGACCCCATGTGCTCAGGCAGAACATCATGATGGCAGGGACATGCGGGCAGTATGGGGAACAAACTGGAAGAGAGAGGTCCTCCACCGACTTTCTCCCGTGCTGCCTCTGCTCTGCCTGGGTCCCTAGGCCACGCTGGGACGATGCTCACGTTTGGGCTGGGTCTTCCTGACTCGGGCTACTTCGGCCTGGAAATTCCCCCAGACACACCCAGAGTCTGTGCCACACGAGCCTCCCAGGAGATTCTAAATCCAGTGAAGCTGACGGGGGAAGATGATCCACCACACACATTTAGAATCACGTTATTTCCGCGCCGAACACAGGCGAATTTTTAAGATCTTGTCATGATCCTTAATTGTACCAGTATGAAAACTATTTACAGGCATTTACATTAGGTGTTGTAATGGACCCAGAGATGGTTTAAATATACACAGACATGACTTCTGCCTGTAGCCCGGCACTTAATAAGCTGAGGCAGGAGAATTGCTATGAGTTTAATCAAACCTGGGCTATAGTGAGTACCAGGCTAACATGGGCTACAGAGTGAGACCTTGTCTCAAAAAAAAAAAAAAATCTAAATAAAAGAATTAAGAAGTGTCTGGGCAGGACTCCAGATGCCCCCATCCTGGGCTTGGTCAACCTCACTTTCCCTAGAAATGGCTCCTTGTGATCACCTTGGGCACATCCTGGATGAAGGAAGGTACCGAGGAACATGCGACTCTTGAAGCAGCTGGCATATTTCTCTTGGGCTCTAGGCGCCTCTCAGAGTTTGAATAGGACTGACCTGGTCTCCCCTCCCCTCGACGATTTTATCTTCACTCTCAGTTAACCCAGCTCTGGTCTCCTTAGACTAGAATCTTAAACAAAAAAAAAAATAGCAGAAGGGAAGTGGGCGGAGCCACTCACAACCGAGCGACTCAGTTTTCCAGTCATATGATTGGTCCTAAGGTTCGTGTCAGAGTTGAACGTGTGCTCCTTAAGCACCACTGTCAGAGCCCCAATCGGAGATGCAAAACAAACAAGAAAACAAGGCCCTTTAAAAGCAGTTGCATAATATATGTGTATATTGGGGAGCGTTTATTTCCTTATTGGATTTTCACTGGCCTTAGTGAACACGGTGGAAAGCACGTCTCTAATGTGATTTTGGAGAAATCCCGTTTCCTCATTAACTCAGTAAACATGCACTGAAAACGTAATACGGGGCAGCCCTGGAGGCTAGGATACAGCTGCGCCAGGCAGAATATTCTTTTCTTCTACTCCCCCCCCCTTTCATTGAACTTAACGTTGCAAAGACAGTAACATTTCTCAAGGAATTTCATGGACATCAGTTGTAGAAAACACAGAGACAGCAGGATGCTCAGGGCCTAATCTCAGGTGTCCTTGTCGCTCAGTAGACAGTGGGACCGCCAGTCACCGGGTTACACTTAAAGCAGTGAGGACCCAGGTTTTCACTACATACAGGTAGCCGTACCTGCAGGAGCGATTTAGTTTCTTCCTCCCTCTTCTTTTAAGATTTATTTGCTTATTTTATTTATGTGATTACACTGCAGCTATCTGCAGACACTCCAGAAGAGTGTATTAGATCCCATTACAGACGGTTGTGAGCCACCATGTGGTTGCTGGGAGTTGAACTCAGGACCTCTAGAAGATCAGTCGGTGCTCTTAACCGCTGAGCCATCTCTCCTATTCTTAAGCAGGTTCACACCCCTGAAAAAATTTTCGAATACTCTGAAACAACGCCTGTTGGTGCTGAGTGGTTCTGATGGGTTGTTTGGTGTATCTGGCTATTTTCTCTTCTCGGGCGTCAGCTGGGCTGCGCAACCACTATCTGCCACTGGGTGGGGCTAAAGCGCCAGGCAAATTATTTACCGTGGTCAGGCTATCATTTTGACTTTTCGCCAACACTAAATGTTACAGGGAAAGGTTACTGATTTCTGCAATCTTTGAGATACAATATTTCACAAGTAAAGTAAAAGAGGAGAGAAGGGAGGGGAGACCACCATAGGGATGGAATGTGCGAGAGAAGAATAAATAAAAAAGAAACAACAGCAACAACAAAACCCCAACAAGTATTTGAATATAAAATCAGGTCTTGCCCAAAGACTGAGCGCTACCAGTGGTCATTAGTCACTTACATCATCATTGTAAGGCCGTAGGACATATTTATAATAACCGCTCACTCCCCGGCTTCTCTTCATCCGCAAGCCCACTGTTCTTATGCGTGTAAGTGATGGCGGTGCTCCTGAGCTGATGGAGATGTGGGAACCGACTAGCTACGAAAGATTCCCCTGGTGCTACTGACGCAAGCACGCTGTGACTTCGGATCAGAAATGCTTTTAATTTTCTCTGAAGACCTTCCCTATTGCTCTTTCTAGTTATTTTTTTCTTTGTAAATTGGTGATGAAACTGTTTACTAAAACTGTTCAGTTTAGACATATAAGCATGGATGTACATTGTTTACCACTTTGTGATTTTATGAATATTTAATCAAGATTCTTCTAAAACTCTAGAACTAGTTATATGAAACAGGCCATATACAGGTCTTTATTGCTGCCAAGTTTTCTAGTTGCTCTTTTCTTTTTACAAGGTGAAAAAACTATTTCTTTTTAATGAAAATATTTAAAAATTTATATTGTTTAATGTTTCTCCCTACATGCATGTGTGTCTGTGCACCAATTATGTGCCTAGAGCCTGGGGAGGTCCCAGAAGAGGGTGTTAGATCCTTTGGAACTGGAATCCCAGATGGTTGTAAACTGCTATGTGGGTGCTGGTAATAAACCCAGGTCAGCTGGAAGAGAAGCTAACTCTTAACTGCTCTTCACTGCTGAGCCATTTCTCCAGCCCCACAAAACTATTTCCTATAATTAAAACTTCTCATAATACATTCATAGTGAAGGAGGTGGTAAAGTCTCACTTTAAAAGCATGATCTTAAAATGATCGAAAGATTTGTGCTGTGATTATAATTGTTTTCTGAATTGTGGATTGAAAAAAAAATGTCCTCACCTGAGTATTTTTGTTTGGATATTTATTTTCATCGACATGTAAAAACATGGAAATCGAACATATTAACAGCCTAACAGGTTTTGATTCACAGACGCTAATTTCTTTTGACTGATTCGCTCCTTAGATGCTGTAGGTATTGTTAATCAGGCTTTCTGTTGGGTGACCTGACATTGACTGGGCTAACCTCACCCCTGTCTGCATTGGTTAATGCTAGACCAGAAGGATAGGGGGGCAGCTGGACCATTACTCCAGGGAATTAATACTGTGTAGCCCAGAGTGGCCTCCAACTCAAAATCCTCCCGCCTCAGCCTCCCAAGTGCTTAAGACAAGAAGTCATGACTAGAACGTGTTTCTGCCTCCTTTGAGAATCAAAATAGAAGCATTTGCTTGAGAGTAGGCCAGGCACTCATGTCTTTACTGCCGCTGGGCAGAGGGACTTGGGGTCTCTCTCCCTCTGCTTTTGTAATGAAAGGTGTGGCTCCTGCCCATGTCAGCAGTATTTCATGCGGAGCTGCTACTGAGAGCAAAGGAGGAGGCTTGGAGACTATTCAACAAAGAACTAATGATGCAAAGGCCACACTGCAATTCTTCCTCCTCTGGTTAGCTGGAGATGCTGCTGTACAGCCACCGAAGTGAGGGAATCCAGAGATGAAACACTTTCTGTTCACTGATTTGGGAAGAAAGAGAGATTCTGAAAAATTTTTTCTCAATAATATAGATTTTCTAGCCCCGTGAGAAGGTTCAGTGGTATCCTCGTGAACTATTGCTGTTGAAAAACACCAAGACCAAAAGCAATTTGGGGAGGAAAGGGTTTATTTTGCTTATATGCGCTGGCGATTAGGGTCCATCATTGAGTGAAACAGGGCAGGAACCTGGAGGCAGGAACTGCAGCAGAAGTCACCGAGGAGCGCTGTCTATTGGTCTGTTCCTCATGGCTTGCTCACTTTGCTTTCTTACAGCACGCAGGACCACCGACCCCGTGGTGGGACAATCCACAGTGGGCCTGGCTCTCCTACATCAGTGGCTAACTGAGAAAATGTCCTACAGGCCAATACGAGGAAGGCATTCTCAACTGGGGTTCCCTCTTCTGAGATGACCCTTGCTATATCAAATTGACAATAGTTAGATAGATAGAGAGAGAGAGATAGAGAGATAGATAGATAGAGAGAGAGATAGAGAGATAGAAAGGAAGATGATAGGGGGATGGGTAGGTAGATAAATAGATGGATGGACAGATGGACAGACAGACAGACAGCACAAGTAGTAGCTTGTGAGAAACCCTGATGGACCAGAGTTGACTGGGGACCAGAGTGTCTGGGGAGAACTGACTCTAAAGTTTCCCTCTGATCCCCACATGATTGCCACAACACACACACACACACACACACACACACACACACACACACAGGTTAAAAAATAATGCAGAATTTAAGATGGCCCTGGGTAACAGATATCCTAATCTGGAAGAGGCCACTGAGAAGCCAGGCATGGTATATATTCCTTTTAAGATCATTCTCCATAAAGACTCAGGGGATTGAAATGAAGAGATTTAAAGTCTTAGCTAAGCCACAGATGACTCATGGCCTGACATGATTCATGCTAGGGAAGACACGGGTCGTATGGGACTTGGATATCTCCATCAGGGCTGCGTTTTCTGTTCGCCAAAGCCCTCAGGATTCTAGTCTAGCTTTGTGATAACAAACCTAAATATTTGTCTACTCTGCTCCCAGAGGCCAACATTCATAAAAGCAACACTTTTCAAACAGCGTTGCTTTGTCTAGTTCTTCTAGCTGTTCTTTCTAGTTCTGACTATTTAAACAAGGTGCCAGGGGGCAGGAAGATGGCTCAGGGGCACGGTTTGCATGCAAGCATGAGGACCCGAGTTCAAATCCCCAGCGCCCAGATAAAGAAGCAAGGTATGACGCCCGGTGGCTATAACCCCAGCACCTAGAATGGGTGCTCGGAGACAGCGGAGTTGCTGGGGCTTGATGCCTGGCCACCTAGCTGGGAACATTGTGATCTTTAGGTTCAGTCAGGGACTGTGTCTCAAGGGAGCAGGCATCTCTGGTCTTTACGCTCCCATACAGGAACATGCGCACATTTACAAGCTCCTACCCGCAGAAATATTTAAAAACTTAATAACAACTATGACAGAGAGGAAAAGCCTAGAGCCCAACAACAACAAAACAAACAAATGAAGGCAAAAGAGAAGGAGCTGGGATTCCGAGCTCACCTTGATTTAGAAGGAGCCGATCGATGCCTGCCCTGCTCTGAGTCCATCAGCTTGTTAGAGCTGCCTTCAGCCAGAGCTTGAGAAAAAAGAAATGGATCTGTACTGGTCAGGCTCATGGCCTGCAGGTAGCCTCCGGACAGCTCAAGAAGGTGAAAACGTTTTTACTATAGAGGTCCCCCATTATGATGCCTAGCCAGAAGACCTTCTTCGTGTACTTTACCGCAGTGTGGACATGAAACACATAGAAACCGTGCTTGTGACTTTGATCCTCTGTGGTGCTGACAGTGTATTATATGGGGTATGCGCTTGGGCTATCAGGCATAGGAGAGGTCACCAGGGAAAACAGCCCATACCCTGCAGTGCACTGTATTGTTAAGCAGTGACAGTCAGCATGTTCGGCACTCCAATGCGCCGCTGGCATGGGATGCTTTCGTCTTTCAGTTAGTTTTTTTGGTGTGCAGTACAATCTCTGCTGCAAGTGCATGAGGGGTCCTGCGCTCACGGACCCCACAACGACTCTTTTAGATTTGTGTCTTTCATGGGAGCATTGTCGCCTGTTAAGCCAAGAGGTTGTACATGGAGTTCTGAAATACGGGAACGCCTGTATTTCCCCTTCTATTTTGGAAAACTAACTTTCACAGAGATTAACATTATTGCGCACCTCCACACATTTACGCTGTCTCTTGAGAATGCATTTCTCCAGTGCTTCTACACTTAATCCCTTCAGAACATGCGGTTTATCTTTAACGTCACCTCTCAGAAGTCATTTACATTTTTCTTAAGATACTGAGACTTACCAGATCGTAAAGATCCGCAGAGAGCTGTTTGTCAGCTTTTCAAGTCCTGACTTTGATTCCGGGAACTCTGTTCTTTTCCACTCCTCATTAACAGACTGATAAGGGAAATATCCTGTGTTAACTGTGGTGGGGAGTTGCATTTATTTATTTATTTATTTATTTATTTATTTTTGTTTCAGTTTGAAAATTGCACCAATTATTATTACTGAAAAAATTAATGTGTGTTAGATAGATGGTTGAAGGGTTAGGAGCACTTGGTGCTCTTGAAGGGAACACCAAAGAGTTCTGATTGGGTTTCCAGAGCCTGCATGGTGGTCCACTGTAACTATAGTTCTGGGAGATCTAACTCTTCTCTGTACACACTTGGGGTGTTTGTATACATGCAGGCAAAACACTTAGACACAAAATAATTAAATACTAGATTACCATGAGTAACACCATCTTGTAGACCACTTAAATATCTGTAAGAATCACATTTACTAAACATAGTTAACTCTATGATATCTTCTTGTTGTTTTGATTATTACAGAGATTCCCACAAATGACTTAAATACAATGGTAAAATTAATCTTTACGTTCTACTGGCCTATTCAAAAATTCTAAATATTTGCCATTTTTTTTAGGAGCCAATCCAAAGGTTAACCTGATAAATGTGAGGTTGTTGTAATAAATAATTCAAACCAAGACCAGCCAGCAGAAACAGATGGTGCTTCTGGAAGAAGCAGAAATTTCCATTCTCACATGAACATAAACCTTCTGCTTGAATCCGTGCAACTCCACGGACTTATGTGCAGGTCTGTAAATCTATGTGGTTTCTTTCTTTCTTTTTTTTGTGGTCTTGAGTCACATTCTTTTAATTTGATGTTTCTCAAGGTATGGGAAGCAGAGGATAACTCAAAACACAAGAGCAGGCGCTCTGGTTATTCTCAGTGCGTGCAGCTATCTTTCTGGTTCTGTCAGTGTTTCCTGCCCCTCCGCTTTGCATGCGAGAATGCACATCCCAGGAAGAGGACAGAGCACATTTTAGCAAGCTTTTATTATACTTAAGCCTAGGTTTAATTCCCCAAGTTCAGAATGAATAGGCGTGTAATCCAGCAGATCTCTTAAGGTAGTGAGCCGGGGGGAGAGGGATCATGGTACCCTTTATTTCCCTGAAAAAATTCAAGTGCTTAGCAGCTCCTCTGTGAACGGTTGTATTCGAGAGGTTCAAACTGGGTTTGATGACTAATTGGAAGCAGAG
This sequence comes from Apodemus agrarius, assembly GCA_964023405.1. NCBI lineage: Eukaryota > Metazoa > Chordata > Mammalia > Rodentia > Muridae > Apodemus > Apodemus agrarius. The sequence continues at coordinate 33,563,040 of OZ030007.1, read as the reverse complement.
GGGAAAAAATGCATCAAAGGAAAGGACACACCGAAATTAACCAGTTCCAAGCTTAAATGAACTTATATACAGCTAGAATGGCATTCAAAACAGAAATTATGAAACTTCACAATAAATTTATACACTTATCCTTCACCCAAATCAACTATGTCTTTGATATATATATATATATATATATATATATATATATATATATATATATACATATATAAAATGTGTGTGCATGTGTGTGCATATCTGTGTGTATATCTCTGTGTGTGCATGCATGTGTGTGTCTGTGTATGTGTTTGTGTCTGTGTGTGTGTGTCTGTGTTTGTGTGTGTGCATGTGTGTGTACATGTGTATGTTTGTGTGTCTCTGTGTGTCTGTGTATGTGTGTGCTCATGTACATATGTAGAAGTCAGAGAACAACCCTGGGGGTCATTCCTCACCTTCTGCCTTGTTTGAGATGCCATGTCTTGTTTGATGCTGTACTGGCAGGTTCACTGGCCTGTGGACTTTGGCAGGCATCACTGGGACTACAGATGTATGCTATCATGTGTGGCTTTTAATGGGTTCTGTGGTTTTTAACTTGGTCCTCACTGAGTTGGCTCCTCATAGGCCTTTTGTTTATTTATTTGTATGAGGAATAAGTCTTTGATTCTTGGAAATCATAGGAGAGAACAATGAGAGGTAAGAAAAGAATGTGGAGTTGTCACCCGAGTTGTTAGCTGGACTTTCACTGCTAACATTTTTTTAAAGATTTGTTTATTTATTATATGCAAATACACTATAGCTGTCTTCTGACACTCCAGAAGAGGGCGTCAGATCTCATTATGGATGGTTGTGAGCCACCATGTGGTTTCTGGGATTTGAACTCAGGACCTTCAGAAGAGCAGTCAGTGCTCTTAACCGCTGAGCCATCTCTCCAGCCCCATATTTCTGTTATTCATCACTATTTGTCTGTAATTAAATGAGCTATCTTGTAAGGGAATGTAACTGCTTCCAGAAATTCATTATCTGAATATGTGTGTCTTAGCAGTCCAAGAACACTAAAACATAAGGGTTCAAGGTCATGGGGAAAGCAGGCCGTGAGTGGTTTTGCTGAGGGCCATGCTAGTTTGGGAAATGTATTTCTTTCCTAAACGTGTAAACAAGGCAGCTAGAACATGACTCAGCAGTTAGGCTCTTGGGTATTTGTTAAAAAGATGGAGCAAAAGGACATGAAATAGGAAGGGGACTTGTAGGGATGATCATGGGGTTCAAGGGGAGTGGGGTGATGATAGGAGAGTAACTCTGTGAGTTTGAGGTGAGTTTAGTCTGTATAGCGAGCTCCAGGCCAGTCAGGGCTACGTAGTGAGATGCTGTATCTAAAACAAACAACAGGAAACTTCCATTGAGAGGAATGCCATCACTTGGAGGCAGAGGCAGAGGCAGAGGCAGAGGCAGAGGCAGAGGCAGAGGCAGAGGCAGAGGCAGAGGCAGAGGCAGAGGCAGAGGCATGGCAGTTATGGTCAGCCCAGGGTGTACAGCAAGAACTTGTCTCAAAAGAGTAACAGAAACAAACATATACAGTTTGTTGATAATAGCTCAATGCTGAATTGGTGAATGGAGTTTGAATGGAGTTTTCCCTCATTGTGTCAATTATCATGTGGTTGTATTGTACAGAAGTGCCTGAAAGAGATGGGATTTTGATGCATCTTTAGTATTAAAATAGGCTTATTATTTCCCCTCTAATACTTTTGTTGTGAGTTTGGTGATATTGCTATTAGCAAAGGAAGGGAAATAAAAGAATATCCCATGATGTAAACAAATTAACTCACTAAGGATAAAAGGTATTGACAAAGTGACTTCATGCTGTATGTTTTCATTATCATTAGCCAAAGCAAAACACAAAACCTCCAAGGTTTTAAATAATTTAAAATGAAACAATTGTTTTCCAGTTAGCTTCTAGCCAGCTAGAACAGCTTACTCCTACAACCTTGTGGGAAGTCTATATTATTTTAAGATTTTTAATTTTAAAAAAAGGTCTAAGATAATTTCATACATGTATATAATATATGGGCATCCCACTCCCTCTGAACCTCATAATCTGCCCTACAAGCCCTCCTTTTACTTCATGACCTTTTCTCCCTCTTTTCAACAATGACCCACTAAGTTTAACGGCTTGTGGTGTCATGGGCGTAGGGTTATTTACTGAAAATGGGGGTACTCTCCAGTGAGTAGTTTCTGGAGGAGGGGATGGAGAGCCATTTCCTTGGTGGCATAGCCAATAGTTAGTTAGCTGCCCATGTACCAGTCAATGACCTAATACTTGTGCATATTGATTTTTAAACCAAAGTCACAGTTGGAAGAGCTTCCTATCTTTGCAGTAGTTTTATGTGTGGAGAACACTGGGGAAGTTAAACAGCCACTGCGAGTTCTCACCAGAGCGGAAACAGTTTTAAAGGAAATATTCAACCAACTCAGCTGACTGTTCCAGTCTCCATATCTAAGGAAATAATTGGGTTTTTTTCTTTATTTTTTTGGACAGATTGTAGACTGCATATATAAGTTGTCATCATCTAAAATGCAGTTCTCATAGAGTTTTAAACCTCAGAATAAGGAGTCAAAATATAGCCCTAGAGACTTAAGCCCCAGAAGGTCCGTGTGTTTACTGGTGTCTTTGTGGGCTGGGCCAGGGTTTCGACCAGGGTGCATTTGTTGACTGGTTGTGGTTCTGATCCCATATGATCAGGTGTAGGAAGAGCTAGGCAAGAAGAAGCTTATGCTGACAGTATGTTAGGATCCTAAAAGATACTAAGAAATAGGTTGTAGACATAAATATTAAGGGAGTTATTTTTTAAGGCAGGAGAAGGGATACCTAAAATGGTAGAAGAGTTACAGATAAATAGAGATTAAGATTTTAAAATTATTCTGTGAATTTCACTTTTTTTTAAACAAAGGTTTCTAGCTGGCCCCACCCTGACCTGATGGAAAGATTTTTGATGTCTTTTTAAAATATCTAATCTCCCTTTGACTGGTTGGCATCAAGTCCTTGACAAGCGTTTTTGTTTGTTCACACCCGTGATGTTCAGAAAGGTCCGCACCCTTGGGAGCAGCGATGAACATTCACAGCGTCTTTTTATGCTGTCTTTCTTCACAAATAGCATGCCCGTGACTCACACTCAGAAAGGAGGATGCGCGTTCACATGCGTCTGTTCTGTATGTGGCTTGTAAGATTAAATGTTTGTGTGTAAAATTCTTGGCTGGCCATGTCATGTGTCTTAGCTATTATTATATTTGATAGTATTATGCTATTTGCTTGTTTCAATTATTGGTGACTATTTCTCAAAGTTAATCCCGCAAAATGAACACTTATTTGCTCATTTTCATATATGTCATTACCTCAAATAGCTGCGTAATATATATAATCATTTCAGTTCTAACGTGGGAAACAATTGTTTAAAGACTTTCAGACTGAGAAATATAACACACATAGAGTGGTCCACAAAGTAAATGTATAGCCTGATGATATATTACAAAGTGAATGTCTGTGCAAACCACTAAGTCAAGAAGTGGTATATTGTCTCTTCTCACCAGCCTCCTCCCTGCCTCCAAAAGTAAACTAATATCCTGACGAATATCCTAAGCATCTTAATGTTTTTTTGTTATAAATATACCCAAGGTCATACCCACAATTTCAGAGGTTTAGCCTAATTGAAACTATTCGTGTAAGTTACATTGATTCTCCTTTTATAAACTGGCTTCTTTATATCAAAGGTTTGGCTTTTAAGAATCATCCTGTGTATTTCACACATCAAAACTGAGCAGTAAAAGCTATACAATATGAACTATTAAAATGCACTTTCTGAACAACATTTTTAATTTAGTGTTTATTTTTACTGTGCACTTCAGTGCTTTTATTCATTAAATTGTAATAGTATTTTTTTATATAAAAAGAATCTTCCTGCAGTGACATTTGGGTTCAGTTCTTTCAACATCTTCGTAACATAGAACTCTCTTGAGTGAAAATAAATCACAATTTCCATTGATTGACATTTGTATTTCAAGTTGTTTTACGTGTGAAGAATGCCTTTATGAACATTCTTTAACATGTGATACACATGTGTATCCCAGGACACATCTATTATTGCTGTTACTTTCCTGTGAGTGGAGAAGGTGTATAAGGTGTATAAGGTGTATAATTTACATCTACAATATTCTTCATTAGGCACATTTGTTAAAAGCTTGGACCCAGCTTCGTGCTGTCACGAAGTGGTAGAAACCTCAAGATATGAGGCTTAATGGGAAGTTATAGGTATATGCTCTTGAAGGATATCACGGGTTTTTGGTCTCTTCCTATCTCTATCACATCCTGGTTGTGAGGTGAATGATTTTATAATACTAAAATGCATTGCCTTATCTCAGGTCTAGAAACAATGAGACCAACTAACCATGGATGGAAACTTCTGTAACTGCGGGCCAAAATGTATGTTTTTCTCCCTATAGGAAGATAATTTCCGGTATTTGCTGTAGTAATGGATAGCTAATGAACAATCAGATTTAAGGACTGTTCTAGCATGTTCCAAAACATTCCTATCTAATTAACTTTTCATCAGAGTTATACATCCTACAGGTCTGTAGACTTCCATATAAGTAATCTATTGTTTGCTTTTCTCATTTCAGTGAACAAAATACCTCCAGAGGTAATCTGAGTGGGGGGTGTCTTTTGCGTTCTTTATATCATTGCTTCAGAGGGATTTCAGTTTGGTATTGTTGGGTAAGGTGTAGCTGTGTGTATGACTGTGCCGCTTCCGGTGGTAGTGTGAAGAAGAGCTGTTTACATGGAGGCTGGACAGTTATCAGAGAGCATGGCTGGAACCAGCGGAAGGTAAAACATTCAAAAGACCTCTAGCAATGACCTATTTTCCCCTAGCCAGGCTCCACTTTCTAAAGGCTCGACAGCCTTGAAAAGAATGCCACTTGCCAGGAAGCAAATCCTATAAAAGCAGGAGCCTAAGATTCAACCCATGAGAAGTAACATCGGGTTAGACTTCCCTTTCTCATCATCCTTGTTTGCTGTGCGTTCCCAAGGAAGATTTCATCCCCAGTCTCACATCGCTTGTGATGTTGAACACGTCATATTGCTGGCCCTTAGGTTTACCGTTGAGGTTTGGTCTGGTTGTCTATTGTAATGCTAAGTGTGGGCCCCCACGTCTCCACATAGACCAAAGTGATCCTGCCCCCAAATAATTTCGGATTGGTAAATAAAGACGCTAACAGCTAATAACTGGGTAGAAGGGACTTAAGTGGGGTTTAGGTTTCCGTGCTTAGGGTTGGTTGAGAACCACAAGGAGAAGAAGGTGGTGGAAGGAAGGAGAAGCCACCATGGGTTAGGTGAGTCCCGAAAACATGGCTCAGAGGGCTAGCCAATTGGAGTTAAGAGTGGCCCAGATGAAACATAGTAAGTAGTAACTTTGGGTTATCAATAGGAGAGTAGATTCTAATAGCATATAGAGTAGATCTCTGCCCAGCTCTTGTGCTGATTAAGGCTTATGGTACATATAAAGGTTGTGTATGTCTTTTATCTGGTCAAAGGTAGTGTAGAAACCCCCGTGTTGGGATTAAATAATTCCTATAACACAGCACCTTGCTTTAAAGAGGGCACATACCCTTGCCCTCATCACTGCCTAAAGGCATTAACTTTTCCTCATTGATTAGTTCTGCACCTCAAACTCTTTTTGAAGGTTTTTACTTAGCAGAGGTTTGTGATGGTACATTTGATTGTCAAGTTGATTGGGTTAAGAAAGGCTAAGGGATTAATGAGCAGCGTTAAATTGTAGATGGATTAAACTCTTGATGGATTCCTAATGTGATGACTGTATTGGGAGGTATGATGCAGGGGGAGAAGAGGGGCATAGGCAGAGGAGTCGGGGAGTAGGAGTGGGGCCCATGACCCTGGGGCTGAACCTGCTCTCTTTCCAAGAATTGCAGACAGCTCACCTCAGGCTCTTACCTCCACGCAACTCTGCTCAAGCGCATGGGGCCAAGCAACCACAGATATGGGCTGACCCCTCACAACCACCAGCTCAGGCAGACACTCCCTCCCCTGGCTTGTTTCTGTCAGGCATTTTGTGACAGTGATGGCAAATGTATTTTGTAAATTGCAAATCTTCAACACATCAGCTCTTCCGTGGTTATCCCTGAATCCATCCACATAGTCCAGCATGCCCATGCTTTCTGAAAGTATCTTTCCTGTTGTTTTTAGGAGGCCTTTCTTAACTTCACAGCTATAGAATCGCCTCTAGCTGCATCTCTTAGAAGTCATACTATTGCTTTCCCCACTTTTCTCATTGTTATGAAGTAAACATAGCCATGTTTTGTTTCCTTCTCTAACAAGGCATGCAGGTATGTCAACACCACTTATGACACCGTCTTTCATTGCTATTTTGTGTTGCCATCTTTGTTAGGAATTGGTATTCAAAGATGAATGAGAGGTCTTTTTTCCCCTCCAAAAGTCTATTTATCCATTCTGTGCCAATACCATGTGCATTTTCATTAGCGCAGTTTTATGAAAGTCTCAATATCATTATAATTTTAGCCCTCATTATTTCCAGATAAATTTGGAGCCATTAAAAAAAGACTACAACAATGAGTAAAGCCAAGATCTGCTAGCGTTTCTTTCTATTAAGTTCACACTGAATTCATACATGCTTACGTATAGACAATAGTTTCTAGCTCAGAGAAACTTCCTTGAAATTTAAAAATCTATTGTACCACCATGTAGGAGTACTTTTAAATCCTCATATTTAGAGAACAAGGTCAGGTAGATCTCTACGAGTTCAAAAACCAGCCTAGTCTACAGAGGTCCTATGACAGCCAAGGCTACACAGAGAAACCCTGACTTGAACTACCTCCCCCCCCAAAACAAATTACTGTGCCATGATACTTTGGTTTTGTATTTTGAGAGAGGGTCTAACTGTATCTCAAGATAGCCCAGGACTCACTAGGTATTCTAGACTGGCATCAAAGTGGGGGTTCTCCTGCCTTATGACCTCAAAATGCTGGCATCACATAGGTATAGTCAGGCCCAACAAATATATCGCACAATAATTAGTCAGAGGCTGTACTGTAGATTCCAGTCATTAGAAATGTGCCGATTCTGCTCCACAGCTCAAAGGAAGATCAATTTCTATACACGATTTGTATGCACTTAAAATCCATGCTATCTATGCTGTGCAGTGCTGTGTTTGGCATCTGTCAGGCAGGCTGAGTTTGTGGATCAAACATTCACATAACCTATACTTATGCAAATTCTGTTTGTTGTACGGACACTTACCGAAGCAGGTCCATTAGGATTTTACAATCTGATTGTAGATTTGTGTATTTGTCCATATATTACTATTAATGTTTTAGATACTGCATGGCTATGCTTTGATGAGTTTACAAATTTAGAGTTATGTTCTATTGGTAAATTGAAAATTTAACACCAAGACGTATTGTTTTAACTGCAGTAATACCTTTCATCCCATACAAATTGTTTTTGTTTATGTAAATATGGTTGCATTACATTTTTGCTCAGATCTTCACCAACATCATTTCTGTCTGTGTTGCCATAACAAAATACCCAAGGATGAAGAATTTAGGAGGAAAAGAAGTTTGTTTAGCTCACATCGTTGAAGCCTGGAAAATCAAGACCAGGAAGTTATGTCTGCTGAGGTTCTTCTGGCTTTCTTTTTGCTGACTGAGAACTTTGCAAAGTCCTAAGATGGAACAGGGCATGACAGGTGACAGAGATGGAGCCAAACTGGCTTTTACAAAAGACTTGCCCTTGAGATGACCCATTAACCTAATAATCCACTAATCCATGACTCAGGAGTGCAAGGCCTCTCATTACCTAACCACACGAAAGAAGTCCCACCTGCTAACACCTCACAGTGGGATTAAGTTTCAACACGAACTTGTGGAGACAGCGACTCCATAGCAACGACATAACATTTATCCAACTCTCTGCGTCTTCTTCTTCAGTGTGTTTGTTTGAAAATAGCCCTCACCACTTTTTATCTTAATTGTAATATTTCGTTATTTTCTGTTTTATGTAAACACTGGAGTATTCAGGTTTAAGCCTAGATGTGTTTTACAACCACTTACTCAAAGAAAGTTAGTGCCCTGAACTCTACCTTCCTGTGTTTTACTTCTGCAGGATGGGCAGAGTGCCTCAGCTTCTTAGCCTTGAGCAGTTGAATCAAATGTCTCTGGAAATGAGCACCTTTGAAGACCAGGCTCATCTCTTTGGTTGTCAGTCCTCTCCAGATCCTGCTCCTGAGTCCTCCCCAGATCCTCTTCTTTAATCCTTTGTAGATTCTCACCTGGGGATCCGGCACTGTCTTTTCCCCTTGTATCATCCTGGATACATTTTTAAAAAAGACTTTTATTTTAGCTTAGCAGTTTTCAAATTTTCCTTTTTGCCACTATCAAAACCCCACCATCACCACCTTTTTTTTTTAAAAAAGAGATTTTAAAAAACCATTTATTTGTTCCATGTATATGGGTGCTTTATTTGCATGTATGTCTGTGTACTACATGTGCACCTGGTACCTACAGATGCTAGAAGTTGTTGGATCTCATGAGACTGGACATTGTGACCTACCATGTCGGTTCTAAGAAACAAACCCAGGTCCCCACCTGGAGCAGCAAGTTCTCGAAACTGCTGACCCATCTCCAACCTTCCCTACCCCCGTCCCCACTGTGCCTTTTAGATCTAGCAGGGTGGTGGTCATGCTCACCTTTAATCCCAGCATTTGGGAGGCAGAGACAGGTGAGTCTGAGGCCAGCCTGGTCTACAGAGTGAGTTCCAGAACATCAGGACTACACAGAGAAACCCTGTTCCAAAAAAACAAAACAAAACAAAACAAAACAAAACAAAACAAAAAAACAGAACAAAACAAAACAAAAAACAAAACAAACAAAAACAAAACAAAACAAAAACCCAAACCAAAACAAAGTCAGTTTAAACAATAGTGGGTTTAATTTAGTTAGTAGAACACACCTGAACAATGAAGAGGAAATGACATGAAATTAGAATTCCTTGCAGATCTTAGGTAGGAATAGTGATGATGATGGTGATGGTGGTGGTGGTGGTGGTGGTGGTGATGGTGGTGGTGATGGTGGTGGTGGTGGTGGTGGTGGTGGTGGTGGTGGTGGTGGTGGTGGTGGTGGTGATGGTGGTGGTGGTGATGGTGGTGGTGGTGGTGATGGTGGTGGTGGTGGTGGTGATGGTGATGGTGGTGGTGGTGGTGGTGGTGGTGGTGGTGGTGGTGATGGTGATGGTGATGGTGGTGGTGGTGGTGATGGTGGTGGTGATGGTGATGGTGGTGGTGGTGGTGGTGGTGATGGTGGTGGTGATGGTGATGGTGGTGGTGGTGGTGGTGGTGATGGTGGTGGTGATGGTGATGGTGATTGTGGTGGTGGTGGTGATGGTGATGGTGATGGTGGTGGTGACGATGATAAAACTGAAATTTCTTGACATGATTTTCTTTGTAGTCCTTGTGTTGTCACAGCCCTATTCAGAGGTCTGAGCTTGGGTGCCCTAGGTCAGTAGTGCTTCTTCAGCATGGCGTGATGATGGACACAGAGCTTACTCTCACTATAGCATCTCAGCAGCCTGAGGGGAAGGGGAGAGGCTGGACTCTCATTCTTGGAATAGAAGCCAGGAATCCCTAGGAAGTAAACATCCCCCATGGCATTGTGGCCTTGTGTGTTCCTGTGACATCAGGGAGGAACAGCTCGCTAATGCACAGTGCTGGTGCCTCTCCCTGTTACTCCCTCAGAGCAGAGACCCCTTCCCTAGACACTGGGTTAGCGCGTGTGCTTCACAGTGTTAAGTAATAAAACAACAGCTGTTGGGAACTGGCTTTGCCAAGTGTGTTGTCCCTTGATAGTTAGCAAAATGTGGACATGAAGTCACATCTCTAGTCCTCACAAAATCTAAGGGGTTTTCCCTTCCGGAATGCATCATTGCTGATATACGGCTTTAGGTTAAACAGTTGCCTGTCAGTATCTGTGGGGGATTGGTACAGGATCTCTTTTTTTGTAATCTGTGGATGCTCAGGACCCATCTAGAACACACAGTGCGATTATATGTTTCTCACAGACATCTCCCATATACGGTATTGTCTCTATATAACCTACAATTATCTACATGCAAATATGCAGCTGTTATGTAGGATTATTTAGGGAACAATGAGACAACCGATATATATATATATATATACCATAAGGGCATAAACCTTGCACAGGTCCAATACATCATACAAGCAGGAGGGGCCCAGAGCTGACAGGAGTGCCGGGGAGAGACTGACTCCGTGACAGCGTGGGCTCCGGCATGTGGAGCTGCACTGTGCTTTCCTTAGGCAGATGCAGTACAGGGTCCTTAGAAGTCCCAGATGTCCCTCAACAGAGGAATGGACACAAAAAATGTGGTATATATACACAATGGAGTACTATTCAGCCATTAGAAACAATGAATTCATGAAATCCTTAGAGAAATGGATGGAGCTGGAGGACATCATACTAAGTGAGGTAACCCAGTCTCAAAAGAATACCCATGGTATTCACTCACTGATAAGTGGATATTAGCCTAGACTCTTGGAACACCAAAGACACAATCCACATATCAAATGATATCTGACAAGAAGGAAGGAGTGGACACTGGAGCTGGAAAGGATCAAAACATCAATGTAGGGGAATACCAGAACAGGGAAGTGGGAAGGAGTGGATGGGGGAACAGGGGGAGGGAAAAGGGCATGTGGGACCTTTGGGGGATGGGGAACCAGAAAAAGGGAAATGAAATGTAAATATAGAATATATCCAATAAAAAAATTTAAAAAAAGAAGTCAAGTTTTGCTCTTGGAACTTTCTGAGTTTGTAAATGGATAATATTTCAGTCTGTAGTTGGTTGGCTCATACATATAGAAAGTGACTACGTGAATATTTGTTACTCTAAAACAAATATGTAGCTTTCGTTCCAGCACTCCCAAAAATTAAACCATTGCTTCAAACTATTCAAGTCAACAAAAATCCAGACTGAGTGCGTGTAGTCTACATTTCCTTGACATGTCCAGTGGCAGCTATTGTGATTGGGAACCTGGTGCTGCTGGAACTATCTACCAACAACCTCGTTGACCTAGTTTGGTTTCTGTTACTGTGACCAAAAGCAAAATGTGTGAAGGAAGGGGTTTATTTTGCCTTTCAACTTACCTCCCTCCATCATAGAGGATGTGGGGGTGGGGACTCAAGGTGGGAACTTGGCAGCAGGAAATGCCAGGAGGAACTCTGCTTACTGATTAGCTTTCCTGAGCTTACTTAGCGTTATAGCTACCAGGACCACCGCACAATACAGGGATGCGGGCACCCATATCAACACTTAATCGAGAAGATGCTTTATACAGATTTGCCTGGGACCTAGTCTGATGGAGGCGTTTTCTTAGTCAAGGTAGTCAGAGGTTCCCTCTCCCCAGGCAGCTCTAGCTTGGGTCAAGCTCACACAATGCTAACGAATACAGTTGCTACGGCAACCAGCTTCACCAGGGATGAATGTATGTACTGTTGATGTTACCTGTGGGCTCCAGCAAGCCCCTGCTTCCCTCACTGTGGACTTTGCAGACACATCTGCTTTCCAAGATAAGCTCTGGCCCTTTCCAACTTGACTTTGGGTTACTTTATATATATATATATTTAGCTTTCCGCCATTTCTTGTTAAGATGAGGAAATCTTTGTGTGGAGGGTATAGAAAAGAAAACTGGGCCAGAAAATGTTTTACAAATTCTGCATCAGGACAAGAGCTTGCAGGTCAATGCTACAAGTTGCAGATAGAGGTGTATAACAGTGTGGGGCTTTGTGAACGCCTGCATTTTTCCTAAGCTTTTAAAATGCGAACACATCCTCCTTTTACTCTTTAGAGAAATATTTTTAATATTTTAAAATTCATATGAGCCTATAGGCGAAGGATTTATATTTACAGTTGTGTTCCAGGGTGATTACTGTTCTATATTAAAATTACTTGTTTTATTAAAATATTTTCCCAAACATGAGATTTTATGCTGTGTATGGATTTTATGTGTGACATTTGTTTAAGAAAGCAGATCTTTGAAAATTGTCAGATCTCATTTGTAAGAGAATCATTGACTATATGCTTAATGTAAGTGTGTAAGTGTATGCATTTCTATGTATAGGTGGATATATAATATAAAATTTAATAATGATTTCCAGAAAGTACATAGAGGCTTTACTATGATAAGCCCAAACTCCTCTGGATATGTACTATAGCTCAGTTTAGTGTCTTCGTGGGACTCTTAAGTGTGCCTAAGTGTGACACAAATGGACTTCTGATTCCCTGTGTCTGCTCTGGTGTTCTTTTCCTTCTGTTGGTTTGTCTTGTCCAACTTTGATGCAATGGTTCTTGTCTCATATTATCGTGCTTTATTTTGTTAAAAATAAATATGGTTCACGGTCGCAATTCATACTGTTAAAAGGTGCTTCCTGTAGCTGCTGGCACATGAAAATGTCTAAAGGCCAAGAATCCACCTCTTCTCAGTGATTCACTGACCCTTTCTGTTCTCTGATCACATAAGCCAATGTCTCACATAATACATGTTAAATTATTCCTATGCATTAGTGTAGGTTCATTGGAGGTAGTTTTGCCTTATCAATGAATCAAGCTCATCTTTTAAAAAAATTTTTTTATTTTATATATACATACATATGTATACACACACACTCACACATATACATATATAACATTTCAAATGTTTTTCCCTCTCCAGGTCTCCCATTTGGAACCCCCTATATTATCCCCCTGTCACCTGTTTCTATGAGGGTGCTCCCCACCCACCTACTCGCCCACCCACTCCTATCTTCCCGCCCTGGCATTCCTCTACACTGGGGCATCGAACATCCTCAGACCCAAGGGCCTCTCCTCCCACTGATGTCCAACAAGGCTATCCTCTGCCACATATGTGGCCAGTGCCATGGGTCGATCCATGTGTACTATTTGGTTGGTGGTCCAGTCCCCAGGAGCTCTGGGGGAGTCTGGCCTGTTGATACTGTTGCTCCCTCCATGGGGCTGCAAAGCCCCTCAGCTCCTTCAGTCCCTTATTCAACTCCTTCATTGGGGACCCCATACTCAGTCCAATGGTTGGGTGCAAGCATCCATCTCTATTTGTCAGGCTCTGGCAGAGCCTCTCAGGAGACAGCCATAACAGGTTTCCATCAGTAAGCACTTCCTGGCATCCACAATCATGTCCATCCTGGTTTGGTGGCTGTATATGGGATGGATCCCCAGGAGGGGCAGTCTCTGAATGGCCTTTCCTTCAGTATCTGCCCTACACTTTGTCTCCTTCTGTGAGTATTTTGTTCCCCCCTCTAAGAAGCACTGAAGCACCCACACTTTGCTCTTCCTTCTTCTTAGGCTTCATTCATATGGTCTGTGAATTGAATCTGGGTATTCTGAACTTTAGGGCCAAGTTCCTCTTTTGATTGTAGCAGAGCTCGGAGTGTTCTGCACAGGTCACAAGAAAGCAAAGCCATTGACTGTGGAACAGTGGCTTTTCCACACTCCCTGGGCTTGGACATATCCACCCAGACCCAAAGCTATGGAAGTCATCAGAGAGTTCTCCTGAAAACTTCACACAAGAGCACTGCACAGTCTCTTCCAGTTCTGGTGTTGTAGGTAATTTCATGCAGTCAGTTTCAGTGCGATCACCCTCTTTGATAGGATTGTTCGTTATTGTTGTAGTTGCCAAAATCTTCACTACTCTCTGGCATACAGAGCTGGGGCGTGTTGTCCCTGAGTCTGTCGTCCCTTAGTATGTGCAGTTTATCCAAACTAAGAAATACCAGCTTATCAGTTTCCACATACAGTTGCAAAAGCTGAAGCACATTGCTGAAGCATCCAGGCATAAGGGTGTTCTAACAGCAGAGCAAAAGGGGTCGAGGGTATTTTTCTCAGGAGAACTGGTTTTATATGGAAACTTCAGACTCTGGCATCTGGGCAGAAACCATGTTCTGAGACAGTTTACAAGGCCTGCCTGTGTGCTTGGGTTAGGTAAACTATCACTCTTCTTCTTCTGGTCATGCTGTCCTCTTGTTTTATGTGTGCTTGTCAGAATCCCCACCACTACATAAGTGTGTCTATTCATGTATTTAGCTCAAAGCTCCACTTTACATCTCTCGCCATCTTATTCCCATGAAGCTGAAAATCTGGCTTGTGTCTTCAGTCATAGATTAGGCTTATGGCCAAATGACGACACACGATAATGACCAAGAATGTAATTAATATGGCTGTGATAATTGTTCATGATCAGCATCATGTCATTGTCCTTGCTTATTAAGATTCCCTGTAGGCAATAGCAAAGATGCTCCCTTTAAAGGAATGCAGTCTCTATAATTATATTGAGCTCTTACCTTGTACTATACTTATTGTTACAAGTAATTGATTTTGCTTCTCAGTAAAGCTTGTGGTAGATACCATTTTTATAAGCCTCTAGTTTACGAATGAAGAAACTGAGATATAGTTTAAGAATGTTGAGAGACAACATGGCTATTGAAATTTTAGTGAGTTTTTCTTCTAAAGTTTTTTGAAGGGTTTTGTGTTATGCTGCCTATATATATTAAATATACTAATATATAATATATGCATATAAATATATAATGTATATATTAAATATTAATATTTATTTATAAAAACATACCAAAGGACTCTTAAAATAGTTCGTTTCCCCAATCAACATAAAATATTTCATTGACATATCACATCAAAATTGGAAGCAATTTGTTTGATATTGCATTTTGCATTCATAACATAAAGACTCGTCTTGAGTCATGCTGTATTTTTAAGCCGGATTGAAGCCCTGCATTTTGATTTATACACACACCATCTTTTAATAAAAACCAGAGAAGGGAAGACCCTATACACTTTTGCCAAGGCAAGAATTAATGGCTCTGGGGTGTTTTCTGTGAACGACACTTGAGGATTTACAGTTGATCTCCTGGCGGCTTCCTTATCTTGCTATGAACCTTGTAAGATGGAAATCCACAGTGGTACCCCAGAGTCATGTGGTGAGTTATTTACTCAACTTTTCCCAGCACTGCTTTCAACCCAAAAGAACACCGAGTGTTGTGTAAAGATGTGTCATGGTATGCTGAAAGAACTTGGATAGGCTGCTGTAGAGAGTCCTCATTCAAAAATCTGCTTCCGGAGATAAATACCTTCATAGTCTGAGACAGTTCACACACTCTAAGCTTTATTTAACTTATTGGAAATGATTGTTATACCTACATCATATAACTGCTTCTGACAATCAAGTGAGAGAGAGAAAAATAAAACATGTCCTAGACATTACCTGATCTTCAAATTGTACATTCTTCTTCTTTTGAGATTGTAAGAATATAATGTACATAGCAAATGATTTTGAATTTACAAATTGAAAACCATGGAACATCATTTTTTTTCTCTCATTATTTCATTGAAATTGGAGTTTGCAGTATGAAGTACATCAGACACGTCAAAAGTGAAAGTATTGTTGAAAAGGATCACCTCCAAGAGGGACTATAGTATCCACCACATTCACAAGGAAATCTGCAGTATTTTCTATGTTTCTCGTCAAAACTGAAGCATCTAGTCCTTGAGTCAGGGAAGTCATGTGTGATGTCAGCCTTATAGACTTTGAAATATGTATGACATAAGTGGAAGATATTTTAGTTCTATTCCATGTTGGGTAGTTTTTTATCCAAAGAGATAAATGGTTTCTTTAGAGGTCTGTGAGTCCATAATTTTCATCACAATCGCATGAGGTAGTCAGAAAAATATCATGTGCCTTGATGCAATGAAATTAATAACTTCACATGGCAACTCTAGTTAGAAGACAAACACCACTCGATGTCTGTGTTATGTACGTTCCTGAATATTTGGCTTGGCGAGAAGAGGAGGTCAGAGATGACTTCACATCCAGCTAATGCTGCAGAGATATGGGGAGTAAACCAGAGTCACTAACTGCATATTCACAGGCTTGTCATAAAGTATTTGAAAGTGGTATTTTCTTTGAAATTGATAACCCTTTGATATGTCTCAGTGAAGTTTTAAAGGCACACTCAAACACATGCATACACTAGATAAGCCATTTAAATATTTATGTATACACCAAGAGACAAATCCAGAGAGGGATATCACACACACACACACACACACACACACACACACACACACACGGGGGTCAGGGAGAGAGAGAATAAAAATTAATAGAGGTTATAGCAGTCCATTCAAAAGAGAGTTTTTTAGAACTTTCTGGATGGCACCCATAGAGTTCTGGTGCTTCACACAGCTTTTCTTGCCAATTCTGACTGAAGTGTTTGTGGGGAAGCTAATGATATCTGCTTAATATGCAACAACACAACCTTGTTCTAGGTTGTCCTTGTTATTTGACAGAGTGTAGCATCTGGGGCTAAGCTAAACCAGACATTTGCAGTTCCTTCCAGGGAGGCCTGTGATGGTTAAGATGTACATTTAACAGTAGGTGCCAGTGATGTGAAAACATTAACCTTATGGTCTTTTGCCGGAAGCCATGGCAATTTGTAAATATATTATTTTAAGTAATTTCTTTGCATTTAAAAAAACAGAGAAAAGGTGGCATGCTTTCAAACTCCAGTCAGTCACTAAATTACTTACCACCAGTATATGAAGAAATCCAAAATGGCTTGTTTTAGAGTCTGCTAAAATAATGAATGTCTAATAGATAAAATTTAAAATTATAATCTTTCCTTTGAGCATGGGTTAGCATGAAATGACATCATCTTGGCTCTCATTGGATGTAGTAATTCAATTCTCTGTCTTGGACATCGCAGATATTCTTTTTGTATTCTGTTTTTATAGCATGGAAGTTTTTTTCCCCCCTCCAAGTATATACTGCTTTTAGAGGTCTTCCCAGCAGGCAACTCTTTGTCTTTCTATAAATTTTAAGGGACCATATAACAGTTCAGCACATTTACCAAACAGACTTTATATGGAAATAATTTTATGATTTGTAGTAAGTTGAAGTTTATCTTAAAACTTTCTGTTTTGTTTGCTAAGCAAACGAATCATTAGGTGATTTAAGAGCCCGAGGTAATGATAATTTAAATAAAAAGCCTAATGTAAACCTTCTGCTCTAATATTCCTTCACTTTTCCTAAGAGGGAAATCTGGACTATGTTCTGGGGCAGTGTTTAATAAGACAAAATATCTCTTCATAAAGTTATTTTGCTTACATCTGTAAACGTGACAACTTAAGAGGCTAGTCTAATAACTCTGACAAAGGAATAGAGAAATCTGACGGGGGTCAGACGGCTCCCAGCAGGCTGAGCCATCCTCAGAATTTGCATCTGTGACTTACAGGTTCACATTTGTTTGGGTCCACTGTTCATGTATAATGTCTTCTTAAGTTTATTTAGATAATTTGTTCCTATCCATGCCCTGGGTCATTTATTATGCCTATTAGCTTCTCTATCTGAAGAGATTCTGCCAGAATTTCTTAACAACTGTCTTTGAGTCTGTTTCTTTTCTCTGGGAATTTAAGATCAGGGCTTTTGCTGGCCCAGGGTATGTTGAGTCTTCTCTGCTGCCAACTTGTTATCTTTTGCTGTGGATGGGTAGAGGTGCGTGCAGTCTGGTGAGCGGAAGTGTTTCCAGAAACATAAAACTCACATGCACAATCAAAACACAATCTCACACCAAAAGCCAGCTGAGGAGATTCTTGGTTTTATTTTGAGATACTTCAATGACTTTTTGTCTAAGGATAGCTTTCTAGGTCTTTAAAAAAAGATTTATTTAATTTTTAATCATGTGTGTTACGTGTGTGTCTGTGTGTGGGTCCAGGAAAGAGCTGGAGCTGGTGGTGTTACAGGCAGCTGTGAGTTGCTTGTTGTGGGTGCCGGGAACTGAACTCAGGTCTTTTTGTAAAGGCAGCAAGCGCTCCTCCCTGCTGAGCCATCTCTCTACTTCAGCTATCCATTTTTGTTTTTATTTGTTTTTATTCTTGTAGATTATTGGCCTGTCGCCCATATAGCTCTCTTTTTCTGTTGTGTCTTTACCTGGCTGTGATAAAGTATTAGAATGATACTGTCTTTGTATGAGTTTGGAAGTGCTTCTTCCCTCCCCTCCCCTCCCCTCCCCTCCCCTCCCCTCCCCTCCCCTCCCCTCCCCTCCCCTCCCCTCCCCTCCCCTCCCCTCCCCTCCCCTCCCCTCCCCTCCCTTCCCTCCCTCCCTCCCTCTTTCTTTCTTCCTTCCTTCCTTCCTTCCTTCCTTCCTTCCTTCCTTCCTCCCTCCCTCCCTCCCTCCCTCCCTCCCTCCCTCTCTCTCTCTTTCTTTCTTTCCTTCTATCTTTCTTTTGCAATCTGAGAAGTATCAGCTGTTGTGCTTCTTTCAGTGTCTGGTGTCATTTTGCTCTGCATCCATCTGGACCTGGCTTCTTTTAGTAAGAAGATTTTATATATTTACTATTTCAATCTCCTTGCTCTTTATGGGCCTATTTAAGCTGTTGATCTCCTCTTGGTATAATTTTGGGGGTTTGAATGTTTCTGGCAATTCTTCCACTTTTTGAAAGTTCCAGTTCAATGGGGCATGGGTTTCTTCTTAAAATGGTCCCTTTCAATATTCTACACCTTGCTGGCATCAGCTGCTAAATATATTGATTTGGGTATTCCTTCCCCTTTCCCCTTCTTAGTTTGGCTACTCGTCTGTCAATATTGTTGACTGTTTCAAAGACCCAGCTGTGAGGTTCGTTTACTTAAAAGCTTGTCCTTGTTGCTCTCCCATCAGTCCCTGCCCTTCCTTGCTTCCGTCTACCGCGCTTGGGCTTGCTTCTGTCTACTGCGCTTGGGCTTGCTTCCATCTACCGCGATTGGGCTTGCTTTATTCAGGTACATCAGCAAGCTTTTTATTTGTGTTCTTCCTGATTTTCTAAATAGCATTTAAGAGCTATGCATTTTCCTTTTTGGTCTGCTTTTAATGTGCTCCAGAGATTTGGGCGTGTTTTCATTTTTCAGGAATTTAAAGATTTCTTCTTTGACCCGTTAGGTAGTGTGTTGTTTAATACCCAAGAACTGGTATAATTTAAGAGAGATTATTTTGCTACTGATTTGAGCTTTATTAAAACGTGGAATTATTTCAGTTTCTCTGTATTTGTTGAGATTTTTTGGGGGACTATTTTGGAGAAAATGTTGTGGACTGCTGAGTTGAAGACTGTTGAGTGTTTGTAGATATCTATTAGGCCCACTTGACATATGAGGTAAATTGGTTCTGATTATTTCTCTATTTAATTTTTGTTAGGGGACCTACCCATGAAAAAAGTTGAGTTTGAGTTCATCTGTGGCTTGCAATCCCAGTAGGATGCTTTCTATGAAATTTGGTATGAAGTTTGGTGCACATAAGTTTGGTTAATTGTTGCCTTGAATAGAAGTTCCTTTCTTTATCTTTTCTGATTAATTTTGATGTGAAGTCTATTTTGTCAGGTGTTAGAATAGTGACGGGATTAATTCCTGGTCCTATCTTCTTGGAAGACTTTATCCATCCTTTTCCTTTCAAGGTAAGGGATGCTTCTCTTAGACAGATGGATCATAATTCTTAACTCGCTCAACTTGCCTGTGTCTTTACACTGGGGAACTGAGGTCATTAATATTTAAAGTTATCACCAAGAGGCTTGGATTGATTGCTATCATTGTGTGACTTTCTTTCTGTTTATTTTCTGAGTTTTGTTTTGTATTTCAGTTATTACAGCTTCATTTGTTTCTTTCTGTAGTTTCCTGGCTATGATTATTCCTTTTTTCACCCTGAAGTATTGCTTCTAGAATTCTCTGTAGGGTGGGTTTTGTGTACATGAGTTCTTTAGCCCATTTGTACTGTGTGGAAAGCTTTTCATTTTCCTCAAACTTTTGCAGATAGTTTTACTAGGTAAAGTAGTTTGGATTGGCATCTGTGGTCTTTAGAACTTGAAGTACAATGTTTCTTAGACTTTCCTGGCTGAATTAAATACAGGCTTAAAAAGGAGATAATTATTAACATTAAAATTATTTCATTAAATTTAATTGCTACTATTTAAAATTATGTTGCAGTGGTCAAGCCAATAAAACTTTTTATTGTGGTTTTTTTTGTGTGTGTTATTTGGAAAATTAACTTGTTTCCTGTAATACAATATTCTGAGGTTTATCAGGTTTAGGTACACTTAATTTTTTGTCTCTATGAGAACTTCTGCACATAACATATCTGAATGAATTTGACGGACAGCTCGATGCCAGATAGAATTAGCACATTTCATTCTGAGGGTTCTGTATAATTAAGGCTTGTTTAAACTGGTTCTCTTTGCTTACAGAATGCTTAGCTAGCACGACAATCTGTGATTTTAATGACTGTTTCTCACAGATCTTTAAAGATATATAAAACCTGATAAAGACAAGGGTGTGGAAGCCACCCTGTACCTGTGTGGTCTGTACTTGTGCTTTGGTCCTGTAGTGTGATGGAGCCTCTGGGAATCACTGCTTTATCACTGTGATAATGGCTAATGATTTCTTTGTAACCTGCTGGGTAATGAGTAATTTGTTGAAGAAAAACTGGATTCTGACTGTGTATCAGATGCTGTGAACAAATTGAGGGAATTATAAATGGACATATGAAATATATTTCTTTCCAAACTTTCTTGGAGTGTATGTGAAGCATATCCATGAATATGCGAATAAAAATGAGAGTAGAGAATTTCAAGTTGATAGAGATTATTTGAAAATCCCATAATAATCAAATAATTATTCCATAACAATTTAGTTATAACTCAGGCAAACTAAAGACAACAGACATATCCCAGTCTTCTTCAAGGATATGAGCATCTGTGTTGCATATTGTTAAAAAAAATTACATGATATTCCTGACTTGGGTCTTAAGATATTTCTAAAGAACACAAAAAGGTTATACATGTATTCAGCTTCATCCATGTAAAAGAATAAAATGTTTTGGGGTTGAGGAATATGAGGAGGTTTTACAAACATGATTTAAGGATCTGGTGAAATGTAGACACAGCAGTCTTGCTCAGCTCAACTTTAAATCTATTTGCTACACCAGCATAATATCACTGGATGCATCTGTGATCATACTAATTGGTTATAATTCTGAATTTTTTCAAATTCCTATCTGGCCTAAGCATCATGGCAACATCTCAAACACTTTTCTCAGAAGCTACTTGTGCTGGTTTGAATGATAATGGACCTGGCAGATTAGTATATTTGAATACTTGGTTCCCAGTTGGTGGAACTGTTTGGGAAGGATTAGGAGATGTGGCTTTGTTGGAGGAGGTGGTCCACTGGGGTCTCCCTCTCCCTCTCTCCCTCTCCTCCTCTCCCTCTCCCTTTCTCCCTCTCCCTCTGCCTCCCTCTATCTTTCCCTCTTCCTCTCTTTCTCCCTTTCCCTCCCCATTTCCCTTCTCCTTCCCCTTAACGTCCCCCTCCCCATCTCTCTTTCAAGGCTCCACTGTTCCAGAGCCATGGCCGCCTGCCTGCTGTGCCAGGCTCCTTGACATGATATAGATTGTAACCCTTTGGGACCATGGGCCCCAAATTAAATGTTTTCTTTTATCAGTTTCCTTGGTCATGGTGTCTTATTACAGCAATGGAAATTTCACCAAGGCACCATGGAATTGTTCCTCTATCACTGGCTG
Source organism: Apodemus agrarius (assembly GCA_964023405.1). NCBI lineage: Eukaryota > Metazoa > Chordata > Mammalia > Rodentia > Muridae > Apodemus > Apodemus agrarius. Next base: position 33,541,349 of record OZ030007.1, on the reverse strand, counting down.
ATCCAGTCTTTTCTCTGATTTCACTTTGATGTCCTACCATGTCTCCCTTTTATGAGACCTTGGCAAAGCCTTAAGGCATATCGCTATGTCAGGACCCCTAACCCACCCGCCTCATTAGCCCTCATTTCTTCCAGAAAAGCTATTCTACTTTAAGTACTTCGTTTTCCTTCTGAGACAGGATCTTGCTGAGAACTTTGGTTCCTGAGCTTACTGTGTAGCCTAGGTTGGCTTAGAACCTATAATGCTTCTGCCTCCTGGGTGCTGAGATCATAGATAAACACTGCTATGTCTGCATATTATTCTTTTGATGTATGAAGAGCAGGTACTGTTCTAGGTTGCAATAATTTTAATAGACATCTTTTTCTTTCCCTGTTCTCCCAAAGGGCAAACTTGCTGGAAGTTTTCTGTATTACTCACATGGGTGTTCCTTCTCATTGGTTTACATTTATTAATTATGTATGCATGTATGTATGCATGTATGTATGTTGTGTGTATGCTTGTTGTATATACATTGGTAGTACTACACATGCTGAGGACCCCAACTGGTGCAGTCCTGTGCAGGCCCTGTGCATGCTGCTCAGTCTGTGTGAGTTCATGTGTGTATTGATCATTTATTGATATGTGTGTATTGATTAGAGGGCCTTGTTTTCTTGCTGTCTTCCATCCTCTCTGGTTCTTACACTCTTTCTGCCTCCTCTTCTGATGACTCTAGAGGGGGGAGAGTTTTGATGGAGATATCTTGTTTAGGGCTGAGTGTTCTGAGATCTTTCACTCTCCATAATGTCTGGCCGTGGGTGTATGCATTTGTTCCTATCTGATGCAGGAGGAAGCTTCTCTGACTGTTGGCCGGGTTAGGCACTCATATACAAGTGTAGCAACATGTCACTAGGAGCCATTTTATTGCTACATTTTGTTGTTACTGTGGCTCCACAGGACTGTGGTATTTGGTTTTGCCTCAGGTCCCTGGATTGTCTTGTCTTACTAAGCAGAGCTAGGCATGGGGCATAGGCTCCACTTCATGGAGCGGGTCTTAAGCAAAGTCAGATAGATATTGTTTGGTTATATCCCCCACGTGCTTTGTGCTGCCGTCGCTCTGGCATATCTCACGAGGACACACCTGTAGATCAAAGGGTTTGTAGCTAGGTTGGTGTTTACGTTTTTCCTGTGGTGGCACGCGGAGCACCTTCACTGAAATTTGACTGAGACAATACAACGTTTTTATATTAATTTACGAGGCTCTCGTTTGAGATTAATGTGTGATTCGGCCACTGACATTTTATCTTAAGCTTAGTTACTCTTAAGAGGAGTGAGGCACAGTAAAAACCTCAGAACTAGCTCAGAACTAGCCCCAGTTGAGAGCCACTTCTACTTTAAAACCCTAAGCAATATAGGGATAGAACTGCATTTAACCCACAAGCCAGCAAGCAGCTCACAGGGGAGAAGTGGTAAATTGTGACGCCGTGTACTAAAATTTCATTTGGAATGGAAACACACTTTCCACTACTTATGGGCAAATCAGATTTTCCTCCATCTGGCCACTAGGTGTCAGGGAAGCTCCACACTAGAAACTTCAGGTGGGGGAGGGGGGACGCCTTAGTCCTTTTGAGGATGTCTGTTGTTCACAAAGGTAAAGCAAACAAACTACACCAGCAGCAGCAGCAGCAGCAGCAGCAGCAACAACAACAACAACAACAGCAAAGTCCAACCATCTTACAAATATACAGGTTGCCCAGTGAAGGGCCTTACACGGAGGACCAGAGAACACAGTTCACCACTGTCACCAACTGTTCAAAAGTCTACTTGTGACAGTGTTGGTGGGAAGGCACAGTGGTAAGCCCCTCCTTTTATTATTATGTTCTACGTGTCCACACACATAAAAATGGTGGCCACAGTGGCTCCGGAGTTCCTATGTCCTCGCATCCCTCCTGCGACTGTTGGGCCCTCTCAGGTCGCCCTCTTGGTCCCAGGGTTCGCCTAGTGTTTCCACTCATTGGCAACTGCGCAGTCACTGCGTGAAGGGCAAGCCCACGCCTCACAGTCAACAAGATCTTGAGTAGAGACGACTTCCAGTTGCCCTTCTTGTTTTTCAGCAATATGTGTCGCTAGAGGTGGCTGGGCCTCAGACCCCCACCTCTCTAGGTAGCTGCTGCGGAGGATGTGTAGAGAACAACTCAGGTTTGTTTGTGCGTATTTGGACGGGCTGTGAAGTCTCTTACACAGGAGAGTGTCTCAGCACATCATAGTAACATAACTATATAATCAGAGGGATGGAAAGGATAAATAAAACAGGGGGCTGGCTGTGTTGTGACTCCAGAGGGAAAGCCAGGATGAGAGGGAGAGGAGAGCCCTCGCCCATCTTGAGTGTAGTTTCGTGGCTTCCGGGGGGATTGGTGAGGGTGCTCTGGCCCTGCTTACGACGGCTTTCAGAAGTTTTCTGTAAAATATGAACAAAAAGACTGAAGATGAGATTCAAAGAAGGAAAGTCTAGTGAGGAAAAGGATTTACTTCAATAACTCCCCAAATCCTACCCCCAAGTGCAAGGATCATCTCAATGCTGCACAGGCTTGAGCGAGCCAGCCAGCCAGCGAGCGAGCATGCTGGGCGCTGATAATTGTGGTGCAGGACCATGATTCATACAAAAGGCAGCGTAATTACCGTGAAGATCAGACTGGATTTCCAAATGAGGAAAGAGCATTCTAGTCCTTTCTTGGCTCTGGATAAACACAATTGATTTATGATTAATATGAGGGTCCTGATTATCTGGTATCTGGCAAATATATTGTATTTCTTGTAGAATAAGCTTAGAGAGATTTTTTTTGCATGTCTACATGAAACCCAATCTATGCACAACCAGGAGGGCCAGAAGGAGTAGTGTCTGGAACTCCTGATGTCCACACCAGGCATGCTGGAGGCATGCACACAGGCTTCCCACCAGAAGCGAGACCACCGTGTGCCCCAGTTTGAAGAGCAGAGGAGCATATGTTTGTATAGTTACTTATCTATTTGTTTAAAAGTAAAACATGATTTGTTTGGTGGAATGAGCACCCGTTTTCTTCAGAGGATTCTGAGACTACTTCTCAGGTCTGGCCTCTCGGTGATAGCACTCCACAGTAGCTTGAAGTCTCCCTCCTGGGGTCTTAGATGTGTTGTGGGTTCCCATCAATTCTGTGTTTGAATGCTGGGGAAGAAATTTTGTTAGAGATAGTTCAGAAGGCAAAATTTCCATCTTCTCTTAGATTCATTGCTTCCGCACTGGACTGACCCATCATCTCTTGCTTCATTGGGGCCAATTCATTGATCTGTTCTTGGCAAGGCAAGTGGTGGGTACAGTGAGAAATCTGTCAGAGTTCCTGAGTTGGAGTCCCAAAAAGATCAGGTATAAGAAGAGTGGCTCAAAACAACTTATTTAACCCCTCTGTTCCTTGGTTTTCTTGACTTTAAATCTCCTTGGTTTCTTACTGTGATTCATTTAATGTTTTTAAAATGCTGGGCTCAGGGCTAGTTGTCTGAGAAACAGTAATTGTGCTTTCTGATCTTTTCAATTAAAAACATGGCTAATTTATTTAATGCGTTTGAGTGTTTCGCCTGCAGGTATAGATGGGTAGGAGCCATGTGTGCACCTGATGCCCATGGCGGTCAGAAGAGGGCATGGGATCCTTGGATCTGGAGCTATGAGCCACCCTGTGTGTGCTGGGCACCAAATTCAGGTCTTGGTAAGAACAGCGAGTGCTCTTAGCTGAGCCATCTCTCTAGAATCCTGCTTTTGGATATTTTCAACAGACCTTGATAAACTGAAGACAGGAGACTGGAGAAACTTTTTGATCATCAATTTAAAATCTCTTATTCTAAAGATTCGGGAGTGAATGCTCGGTTGGGGTGGCGACACACGCCAAATTCCCAGCACTAACGAGGCTGAACATCTCAAGTGAGGGGTCTGTGGGAGCCACAGAGAAAGGGAGAGCAGGAGTGAGAGACTGAAGTCTTATTACTAAAGGAAGTTAAAGGGACTATTATTCAAAGTCAGTTTCCATAATTTTTAAAAGGTTCTTTCTCCACCGAGTCACCTTTTCTTCTGTAAGTAGTCATTTGGAAGGATTGATAAAATCTCCTTCTACTTTAAGAAAATGCTTACTGTGGTAAGTGCCAAAGGGACATTAGGCATTAAAGTAGAGTGAATTTCGTAAGTCAAGACAACTGCATTTTAGCATCTACCACGGTCGGCTCAGGGGCATTACTAGCCTTAGACGAGCGAGGCTTGTTTCTCTTTTGTGTGAAAAGAAATACAGACAAGAGTATCCAGGGCTTTTTCTGCTATCTATTACGGTCAGCCAGCACCTGGGCTCCTTTTACCACATTTCACTGTTTTGTAAATGGCTTTTATCTTCAAAGTCACCTTGCCTGCTAAGAGAACAGCCTGGAGTTAATACCTTGCCTCCCAGACTGCAGGAAGGAGGAGGACAGAAAGAGCAATGGTGTATGTATGGGTGTGTGTGGTATGGTATGGAATGGTGTGGTATGGTATGGTATGGTATGGTATGGTATGGTATGGTATGGTATGGGTGTGTGCGTGCACATGCCTGTGTGCATGGTGTATGTGTGTGCATGCATGCGTGGTGTGTATGTGGTTGGTGTGTAGTGTTTATGATGTGTGTGGTTCATGTGTGGTGTGCAGTGTGTTTGGGTGATGAGTGAATTAATGTTCTTTCAACAATCTTTGAGCCATCAGTCCACCATTTTTAACAGTTGTAGCTCAATAGCTCCAACTTAGACACACGTCATACAGTGTAAGAAGGTAACGTGCTTTAACAATTATGGATGCATTTGAGAAGGTTGTTCATGAAAGAGGGGTACTGGATATGGGATAGCATCTGGCTATTTCTGCTACAAGCAGAGCTCCACCTCACACCCCCATTGCTCTTCACAGTTCCTTTTCTCCTGTCTGGAATTCATGGCAGCCTTGGTCTACAACAAGCCATACATTCTTGTAGGAGAAAGCAATTTTTTTTCCTTCTAAAAGGATGCTGCATCTATGTATTATATCTTGCTGGAAAAAATCAACTCACTGTGGATTAAAAGGAAGAGAAAAGTGTTATAATTGACAGTGGTATTTCCTGGGACTCAAAAGTAGGACTGAAGAATTTCCAAGGAAGGCCAAGGTCTGTGACCATGTTAGAAACATGGGCAGCCTGCCTCAGTGGACCATCACAGCTTATGTCTGCACAGGAGTCTTCTTTCTTTGTACTTAGGGTCACCCCAACAGTGAGAGATGGCACAGAGGTGTGCTCTTAGGGTCACCCCAACAGTGAGAGATAGCATAGAGATGTGCTCTTAGGGTCACCCCAACAGTGAGAGATGTGCATTCAGGGTCACCCCAACAGTGAGGGACGGTAAAGAGGTATATACTCAAGGTCACCCTACATGAAGAGTTGGCATAGGAATCTGCCCTCAGGGTCACCCCAACATTGAGGGGCAGGATAGGGATGCTCATCCAGATTTTCTGAGTTACATGTCCCTCTTCTTCTGACTGAGGCAGAATCTACTCTTACTGACTCTCCATTATTTCCCAACTACAGTGACTCAATGTATCTGACTGAGACACGGCCCAGAAGACTAGACTTCCAAATCCCACCTTCAGGAATGCTTTGGGGTCTGTGACTTTGCTTGACCTTGCACACCGAGCACACTTCTACCTTGAGTTTTTCTCTTGCCAATCCATGTATTTGGACTCATTGATGCCAAATGTGTTGATTGCTACATGGCCCTGTTCCAAACATATGTGTTCACGAGCTCCATACACTTATTTTCTATGGTTCTTCCCTTTCTTTTGGATGAGTCTTAGTGCTCATACTAGATCCTAATTCTGCCTTGCCATAATCTGTGTGTGTGTGTGTGTGTGTGTGTGTGTGTGTGTTTGGTGAAATCTCAGACAGCTCTACTCTACTCATTTATTCTCTACATTGTCTCAACAGTCATATTTCAAATTCCCAAGCATGATTATAACATTCCCCTACTAAAAATTCACCTTTTACCCTCAGAACAATAGCCAAAGTCCTTGCTAGCCACATAAAGCTGTTGGTCATCTCCTACACTTATTCAATCTTGTCTCCACCTCTCTGTTGAGAGGCTTCTGAGAGTCATTTGGATTGCCAAAGCAACAGTAAACTGACACCTCTGTGACATTGCATATGCTCATTAAATCCCTTCACCATGGGCACTCTCGTCCAGCGCTGTACTCTGAGCAAACCCCTCCTTGTTTCATAACCATTTCTTCATGACTTGTCTCAAGCACCATTTCTTTTCTCGGCAGCATTCTGTTCACCCCTTTATACTTTTCCCTCCTGTAGATGCTATTTTTTCCCTTGCTGGAGAACATAAGATGGGTTTTTGAGAAGCCAGAAAAGCAAACTACAGCAGATGGTATTAGTGTCCAGCATGTCCCTATATAATAAAAGAATTTAATCAGGCATATAACTAACTGAAAAAAAAAACCCACCATGAACTTGACATCCCTCAGCCTCCTTGTATAGTATTTCCATGGGAAATATCAATGATTCATTTATGTACAAGATTATATAGTGGGTACTATTCAATCTCTCTAACATACCTATTCTACTATAAGATTGTAAAAAGAATTCACAAACTTTCATTTTTTTCTTTATGTGCTGAGCATCTATCATATACCCTGAAATATTTTGATAGGATCAACAGTTTGCTGTTCAGAGATAAAGTCAGAATCACATACGAGTTAAAACTCAAGTGTGTAAAAATGTGATAATCTTTGCTTCCCTATAATTAACATAAGTTTGCTCAATCTCCACTTTTATATTGTTGATGATGAAAACCAGTTCTTTACTGTCAATTTAACACTTTTTTTGCTAAGCTTTAGATTTTTTTTTTGCTAGCAACTTTGTTAATTATAATTATATACATAGCTAAGACATTGATTATGATTCCATAATTACAGACATCTGGGAGAGGTAATAGTGACTGTTACATTTATTTCTGGAAATACTCTCTATGGCTCCCACTGATGGGGGTCACTCCTCCTGGTCATATTCATAGATCTTGGATTCTGCTGCTAAATTCATGCTTTCTCTTGGCCTATAGATATTATCCAGTATCACACAGCTTTTGTTTTGTTTTGTTTTTGAACACTTTACTAACAGAACTAAAGTTTATTTCATATGTATTCTGCATCCCACAGGCTTTTGACTCCGAAGTTGTGTCTGTTCTCCTCAGGATTGGGATGGACTCTTCGATGCTTTATCCACACCACTTTGGGCTCCTGGAGTTCTTTGGGAAACTCCCAGGCACAACTATCTACACCTCCTCCTTCAGACATCACTTCTGTAGGCACACTGTTGGACGAAAGACTTCTCCAGCTGGCTGCTGGGTTGTACTCTTGCTAGCCACGTGATCATCTTTCACTTTCATGGGATCTGTTCTTCAAATACCTTGGACAGATCCCATCAAAAAGGGACCACCAAGAAGTACTCTAAGAGGACATCTCAGGCTTCTGTCTGTACAGGTAGAGATGGCACCTTACCTAGTCATTCCTTACAACTGTCACTGACCCCAAGGAGACTGAGCATTAGACCTTTACTCAAAGGGCTTTCAGTGTTCACACTCAAGTGACGACCATCAAGTCTTCCTCAATGATGACTGTCCCACCTTAGTTTCCTACGGAGCTGGGGAGTGTCTCCTATGTAACGATGTTTAATGTTTCTGGGGTAGACCTTGCGACCCCAGTCTTCTGGCCATGGCTCTGCACATTTCAGTCAAGTTCTTTGAGAGTAGGGTATATTTTTCTCTTCTACAAAGTCTTTCTTTAAATTCTTTTAATGTATATTGGTGTTTCATCTGTACATACGCCTGTGCACCACATGTGTGCCTGGTGTTTATGGAGGCCAGAAGAGTGTTGTCGCCCCTACAACGGGAGTTACTGACAGTTGTGAGCCTATCATGTGGGAGTTGAACCCCAGTCTTCTAGAAGAGCAGCCAGTGCTCTTAACAGCTGAGCCAGCTCTCCAGCCCCTTAAAAAGTCTTTCTTAGGTTTCAAATCAACTGGCTCTGAGATAGTTGATATAATAAAGGAGTTCTGAGCCTCAGTTTGACACTTTTGCTCTTATCTTCTCTTTCTCAAAACAAAGAATATTATTGACAGAAATAAATATTGGTGAGGAAACCTGCCATGATCTTAAATTTCCTTCCACTCTGCTTTTGTATAGGAAATGCCTCGATATTTTATTTATGTATGAAAGCAAATAAATAAATAAATAAATAAATAAATAAAATGACTCCTCCTCCTTTAAACATGGCCTCCTTTCCTCATTTCTTTTTGTGTCAAGGGCCTTGCATGAGGAATGACAAATGGCTTTAGAGCTCATGGAATGTGGCCCACTGATTGGCACAGCCACAGTGCGTATACCTTGGTTGAGGCACGCCCTGAGGACTATGTGTCCTGAGGACTTCATGCTGTTGTGGAGTTCTGCTCTGGTTGCTGCCCTCACATCCCCCAAAATGCAATCACTGATAAGTGGATATTAATGAGCCCAGAAGCCCTAAATAAGGCACAATTAGCAAGTCAAATGATTCCCAAGAAGAAGAAAGGAGAGGACCCTGGGCCTGTAAAGATTGGATCCAGTTTTGTAGACCCAGAACAGAGAAACCGTGGGGGGGAGAGGGGGAATGATTGAGGAATAGTTGGGGGGGAGGAATTATGGGATTTATGTTGGGGGGGGGAACTGGGAAAGTGGAAAGCCTTTGGAATGTAAACATATAATATAGAAAATAAAAATTAAAAAAATATTTTATTTAGACACACCAGAAGAGGGCATCAGATCCCATTATAGATGGTTGTGAGCCACCGTGTGGTTACTGGGAATTGAACTCAAGACCTCTGGAAGAACAGTCAGTGCTCTATGCATATATATAGTCTTTATTTACATTTCAAATGTTATCTCTTTTCCAGGTTTACCCCCTTTCTCTTCTTCTATGAGGGTGTTCCTCTACCCACTCACCTACTCCTGCCTCCCTGTCCTCAATTCCCCTACACCGAGGAATTCCCCTACACTGGGGAAACCTTCATAGGACCAAGGACCTCTTCTCCCATTGATGCCTGACAAGACAATACTCTGCTACATATGCAGCTGGAGCCATGTGTATTCCTTGATTGGTGGCTTAGACCCTGGAGCTCTGGGGGCTCTGGTTGGTTGATATTGTTGTTCTTCCTATGGGGTTGCAAACCCCTTCAGCTCCTTCAGTCCTTTCTCTAACTCCTTCATTGGGGACACCATGCTCAGTCCAATGGTTGGCTGTGAGCATCTTCCTCTGTATTTGTCAGACACTGGCAGAGCCTCTTAGGAGACAGCTATATCAAGTTCCTTTCTGAGCCATCTCTCCAGCCTCCTCACATCTCTCTTAATCTAAGATCTATATGAAAACTCTTGTACAGGGCTTCCAGCCCCCACCCCTGGGCAGTATCGCTGGCACTCTGTAATAATTCTTGATCTTTTCCAGGCATTGCTGCTGGAGCAGATGAATGATTCAGTCACCACCCTAGGAAAGAACTTAGAGATGTAGATCGTCAGCAATGACCACCACCCTTAGAAATCATTTGGAAAAATAAAATTGTTAAGGAGGCTAGGTTAAGATGTTTTTGCTACTGGCTCTAATGTAGAAAATCTCGGGGAACAATCTGAAATTCAGAAAGGCGCACTCTTAGTTAAATTAGAGACGTTTGTGGTCAGGGAACAAGAACAGCAGCAGCGCTGGCTGGCGTGGCCCTCACCGAGCCTGGACTGCTGACGATTGATTTCTCACACCCAATGTTTGCCCTCAGCTTCCCGATATCACTTAATAGGAATTGCTGATGAGTAGATATGTATTCTGAAGATTTAAAGTAGATATGACTGACTTATATATAAAAGTTTAGATTTGTGGTTCATATAAGATTACTTTTAAAAATAAATAATAACATGAGTAATCCTTTTTTTTTTTTGTAACCACTTATTGCTACCTGCCAGTAAGAAAAACTGACTGAGAAAACTACCTTGCTCATACTTTGTTAATCTATAACAAGTTTCTAGGCTACAAATGTATGTGGGTTCTTAGGAATAATTTGTTTTCTTTACCTGTACTATGTAATGTTTTTTTTTTCATGTAAAGGTATTGAAAAATATACTGTGTGGGAGAATGTGGGAACTTCATTCTTTCAACCCTCCAAGTGTGTATGTATGTGTGTGTGTATATATATATATATATATATATGTACATATATATATATGAATATATATGTGTGTGTAAAGTTTGTGTGGAATGTTGTTTTATCCATTAAATCTGCATGTATGTATGTATGTATGTATGTATGTTTGTGCATGTATGAAATGCTTGGAGCTTGCTTGTTGGAGCATTGCTCTAGCCATTTGCTGTGTGTATGTGTGTGTGTGTGTGTGTGTGTGTGTGTGCATGTGTGTGTATGTGTGTGTACGTGTGTGTGTATCTGTATGTATATGTTTGCATTTGTATGTATAAGGTTTTTGGAGTCTGCCTTTTGCTTCATTTGCTCAGCACGTATGTAAATGTATGTGTGCGTATGGATTTTCTTTTTCCTTTTCTTTCTTGTTGGCCCCATGGAGTTAATAGAGTTTAGAGTTTTTCACTGGCCACTGGGAGAGCCAGCCACAGTAAACTAAGCTGTGTTCCCTCAGTGAAAAGTATGTCGAGCCATAGATGGCAGCCCCTTATCAATCTCTAGACAGACCCTATCAGCAGCTCTAAGTATTGGCTCCCACTGGCTGCCTGCCTCAGTTTACCCACGGTGTGCATGCCAAATCCTTGGTCCATATAGGAGAATACATCGTAATAGTTTTTTTTTTCAAATATAGTCCAACCGGAGGGCCATACCACCATCACTGTGAAGCTGCAACTATGTGCTTGAAACTTAGAAACAAAACATGATTTTAGAAAAGTAAGTCTCAGAAGCATGGATAATAAGCAACAATACATTTGTAACACTAAAAACAGAAGCACAATTAGTATATAGGAATACTTGTATGCCCAGTGTTGGAGTTGCTATGCTGTGCTGTTTTATACTAAACCTTCCGTTGTTTGAATTTTGTCAGTCTTGCCATTAATAAGGAGAGGGGCAATGTGACATGAACTCAAAGCTAGAGTTAGGAGCAAGCAGTCTTGATGAGTCAGAGGGGATTGGAATCAGCGCAGTCTGCTTCCTCTGCATGGACCTTGGAAACACAAAGGGATGGCCTTGGTTTTCTACCTGTGGGAACTTGCATCTGGGCAGCAGGCATATGAGTTTAGTTCTTAGTTTCATTCTGTTGCCACAATTTAAAATGTTTTAATTTTCTTCTGAGTTCTCGAAAGACGCCCTTACCGGGGTTTCTGAAGAGAGGGAGGGAGGAAATACTATAGGTAAAACAGCCATTGAAAAGCCTGCATTTAAGGAAGTTGTCACTGGTGCGACTTCTCTAAGGGTATGGTCACCGAACATTGGCTCCAGTGCATTTTGTCCTCTTCATTCTTGTCACATTTACAGCCTTTCCATAAGCAGTGCCTTAGCAGCTAGAGCATCTCTTTTTAAAATTGGCTTGGTAGTAATGACTGGAGACAAGAATGTGGGAGGTCTTTGTAGGGATCTCGAGGACAGAGAACATGCATTCTGGCCAGCACAGAATGGCTTGGCACAGAGCAGCCAAAGACCCACGACAACCTTCTATTAAACTGACTCAGGCTTAACTGCTAACCGGAGAGGTTCTAATTCACAGACAGAGGTCTTAGACTGACAAGTAATAGGGAAATGTTCTCTGTCATATCAATCCCTAAGATGGTGTCAGGCGCATGGAATTGCACTGAACGGAACAGACTTGCCAGGGACATCACAGTTTGCTGCTTTTTCTCATCATGCTTCCCTGTTTCTTGTTTTGACATCTATTAAATAAAGGATACTGATGGTCACGAAACATAGTTCTTCAGGAGCGAGGTGAACTAATTCATATGAATAAGATTTTTATCACATGTCTAACATGCTCTGCAAACACAAGACTCATGGCTAGAACACAGGGGAGGAGGGTTACACCCGTGTATGCATTGGACCTCGTGGCTTTGGAGGTCTTTCCTGGTTCTTTTTTTTGTCATTTATTCAGCTAATGTTCATTGACACCAACTATGACAGGTGTGGTTATAAGTATAGACATTTGAGACATATATGTAAAGAATATCCAGACCCATTTCATCAAGTCTGCTCAGAATAATGAGCCACTGGTTTAGTTTTAACACAGTGACGGAGTGTTGTTACTTTGAGGCAAATCTATGTTTTTAAAGAGATAAACCATATAATCTAGTTAGGTAACTAGACATTTTTTTTGTAAAAAAAACTTATTAAATTGTTGACCTAAAATTAATGTTTCTTTTTTCAAACTCTTCTAGCATGGTAAGTTAATTTTTACTAAATTATAGTGATGAATTTTGTTTTTATTTTAAAGAAAAGTAGTGAATCTTTAAAGGACGAATGGATACCTTTTCAAAGAATGGATACCTGTCTTCATTGGAACTTCTGTTTCTGTGATAAATACCATGAGCAAAAGTATAGTGAGCAAGAAAGGGTTTATTCTACCTTACAGTTCACATACAGCCCATCATCCAGGAACATCAGGGCAGAAACTGATGGATCTGTCATAGAGGGGTGCTGCTCATTTGGCTTGTTCTCCATGGCTTGCTCAGCCTGCCTTCTTCTGTGGCATTCAGAATCATTAGCCCAGAGGTGGCCCCACCCCCAGAGCGTTGGGCCCTCCCACATCAATCACCAGTCCAGGAGACTGCACCACGGGCTTGCCCACAGGCCAATCTAGTGTGAGGATTTTCCCAACTGAGGTTCCCTCTTCCAAAGTGATGCTTATGTCAAATTGCCATAAAACAGAGCAGCACAATTCTTAAAAGACTGGTGGGTAGACTAAGAGCCAGAGGTCAGGGAGGCTGGGAGCAAAAGAGTCTCTTCTGGGCACGATGGGGCCATTGTACTTATGAGCTCAACCCTGCGTTTACCCCTGCAGAAGACTTGCAGAAGATGAAGCCTGTTAGTACTCTAGCAAGGAGGTGGGGGAGCTCATGAGTGAGTCCAGACCTGTTGACAGTTGATGACTTATCGAGAAGAGCTGTTCAATATTTTTTTAAGGGTTTCCCCCTGGCAGGATGACCATACTCTAATGGATAGTCCTACAACTATGAGTATGTAGACAGCACAAACTGGACTCGATGGTTATTAAAAAATGAGGTCATGAAGTTGGGAGGGAATCTTGGAGCATTTTGGGGGTATGGAGGAATGAAGTATGAATATGATAAAATAAATTGTATGACACTCTCAGTTAATAAAAATATTATATTAAAACAGATAGTCTATTGAAAATAAGATGTATGTTTTAGGAATTTTCAATACGAGTAGTGAATATTTTAGACTGGAATATTTTTAATCTTTATCATTCAAGTATTGCATGTTTTTCATACTGATTGAGAACATAGGAGAACTGCTTTTTTTTAATTGTCATTAGCTTCCAATTAATCATGTGATTTTCATAAGGTAAATAAGAAAACATGAGCTAACTCTATGGGACTTTATTTCTCTTGGAACTTGTATTTGCTCCAAAGTTGTAATGAGTCAATGCATTTGGCTGAATGAGGCTGGCCATACAACGATGACGAGCACATCAATCACATTGGACTCAATAGATTCCCACAAGCAAGCAAGCAAGCAAACAAACAAAAGCAAAGCAAAACAAAACAAAACCAAAACCAACCAACCACCTATCCACCACTACCACCACCACCAAAAATCCAGACATGAAATTGGGAGAAGGTGGATCTTGGAGAATGTAGGTTGCAGAACAGGATACGAATATTAAAAGACACGTCAGTTTTTCTTTCATTAATTTCTCTCGACCGAAGATGATATCACAATTTAATATGCTTTATGATTTTTTTCTCCAGCCTAATTTTCTGTTAGTTTTGTCTTAAATATACATTTTATAGGATGTAATTTGGAAAAAAAAACATCGTAAGAGAATGGGTTGAAGAAAAACAGAGTTCTACTTAGTTTGAATTTGCTCCTGTGATGTTTTATTTTACTGTGTTTTGACACAAGATTGTGCTTAGATTTTCTTCGGTTAATTATCTAGTAGCTTTTGAATTCCAGTAACTCCGTGCTTATTTCTGCTTAATAGATTTGTTTCTCTCAAGAGGCTGAATATTTGGAAATAACACCCATCAGTAGTTGGAAAAGTATCAGATTCAAAATTACATTTTTTTTGCGACTGTCATGTCAATGAAAAAATTTCCATATTAAATAGGTAAAAGTGTTCTCCTTCCAAAGAATAATTTCAAAACCATACATTTTCCTTTCCTTGCTAAAGGGCACACTAGCAATAAGCAATTAACAGCAAGAATGAAGCGTTGGAGAGAGTGAGGTGCTCTGATCTGAAGATCAGGTATTGAACCAAATTACGTATTATCTTCATAACTAAATTCAGGCAACTAAATCTCACTGTTGGAAACAGTGAAAATATATGCATCCATGTGAGCACAGCTCTGTGGAGTGTCACCCACAGGCCTTCCTATGCTCTCAAAAGTCAGTGAGGCCAGGAGATCAACCTTAAACTATATTGGTTTAAACATAAGAGACTGGCCTATATGTAGAAAGGCTACAGTGAAGAACAGTAATTGCTGTAGTAATCTGAATGTGACTGAGATAAATACTAGATCAATGCACACAGCCACTCTAACCTTTGTATTAGGAGAGCAGGGAACAGATGTCTCTAATCCAGGAAGGGGAGGGACCATATTGGCAGTTAGCTGTCTGATTGTGAGGTCTTAAAAAGAAGACAATGGAGGGAATGTAGAAGGAGAAGTAAGGTTGATAAGTGGATTGAAGAAATGATTGTGGAAAGAGATTAGTTAAATCTGCTGTACGGAGATTAAGAGGGAACTAGTAATGTACCTATTTGTAGAGCTCAAATGAAGAGAAGACATACTGATCACAGCTTTCAAGGCCGGTAAATCTTATTTTGGGGTAAGAGATGTGAACAGACACCTCACTGAAGAAGGCATATGGATGACAAATGCACATGTAAGAAGATGCTCCGTGTTGTGTGTTACAAGAGAACTGCACATCAATCAACAGTGAGGCCTGGTAGGTGCCATCTACATATGTGATTTCGAGGAGACGCCTTCTGGTATTATTTTTCATGGGGATATTGGTCTTGACAAAGCTGTAACTATTAAATGATGTAATAAAATAAATATGATGTTAAAACTCCTTAAACTTGTACTTCTTTTATAAGAGTGAGAATTTAATTATAAATCTTTACTCTTGTTAGAAACTATCAATAGTTTATTAGAGAGCAGGAGATAGACAGACACAGAGAACAGGAGACAGACAGACAGACAGACAGACACACAGACACAGAGAAAGAGAGAGAGAGAGAGAGAGAGAGAGAGAGAGAGAGAGAGAGAAAGAGAGAGAGAGATCTAATACAGCAGTTCTCAGGATCTCCTTACACTCTTAAAGTATTTTTCCAAAGGTTATGTTCTTATGTGGGTTATATCTATTGATATTTATCACAGAGGAAACTAATCTGATGATGATTTTAACATTATTTATTACTTCACTAAAAATAAGAGTCAGCCCATTTACATGCTAAAATATGGAATATGTTTTTAATGAAATCCTTGCCCCCAAGGAGATGGGTGCGTTGTTTTACATCCTCCCAAGTCCCTTTAATGTCTGGCCTAATAGAACACAGCTGGCGTTCTCCATGCACGTGGTCTAAGGCTGTGTGCTTTTGCGGAGTGAAGAATGCATAGAACCCTCATTCTCACACAGTCACACACTCGGAAAAGAGGGTATTTAAAAAGCCTTTTTGTATAGTTGTGGCATATTTTGTGACCCATACTAAAATATGACAAGTTGTAGTTGTTTTGTAATGTGGAACTGGCATCATGCTAATGAGCTCTCGAACGTGAATGGCATCCTAGACAGTGGGAGCTAGGAGGCCAACCCTGCAAGCTTGCATGTGCTTGCAGCTTGATGCTTCTTGTAGGGGGGGTTTCTGCTTCTGCCTTTGCTGCGTCTGTCTTTGAGTCTTAGCCTTGAACATGAGTTACCATAGCAACTCTCTAGGGAGCTTTAGGACCTTCAACTTTGGGCTGGGGCTGGATCATTTGCTTTGTTGTTGGGAGGAGTCCAGCTTCTTGGTCTGAGCCAGTTGCTGGTTCTATGACTCTCTGCAGGTTGCCAGCCATTATGGGACAATCCAGCCCTTGTCTTTGTAATTCTCATATTTATGCATTCAGTTTATCTGTTTTGTACCTTTAGACAACTCAGACCAATGCAACCACATTCATTGGGAGTTGTTTTCTAGACGTGACTGGTTAACTTTGTGTATTTTTTTTTTTTTTTTTTTTTTTTTAGAAAATACTTTCCAAGCCTCAGGATAAATGGCCAGTTTGTCAGGCCTCTTTACAAAAGTCAAGATGACGTTCCGTGGAAATATAGCCAGTGAGCTCACAGCTTAGCCACGAGTGCCTTTCCTAAGTCCCCGTGCTGCTGCATGGACAGAATGACCTATGCAGCCCCTCCGTTTCCTCACCCAGAATGTTAAGTGACATGTACTTATGGCTCGAGTGTGAATGACATCAAAGGCTTACGGAGAGTTCATGACATCAAAGCTTTACAGACTCACCAAGTGGAGTTGACTGGGTCATGCTATGCCTGCTGGGAGTGCTCAGAGAGATCCACTGCACTGTCTGCCAGCACAGTCTGTTGCCAGCGATGCCCAAGCACCAGAGCTTGTTATCCACTGTCACTGCAAATGCTAACACAGGGACATAGCCTATTACCCTTTCAGTTATAATTCTGCAAATTGATCTTGTGATCACTGAATCCCCAGCGTTGAGAAGCAGAAAACTTGTCATTGAGTTACTGGGATTTTGGTCACTTGCACTATGCATGTTTCTATGTAGGAAACGGTAGGGAATGACAGCCTGGAGTGGACCATCCCTTACAATGTATTTGTCACGTCGGGAGCTGCACCCATCTTCAATAGCCCACTCTCAGTAAGACACAATAAAGCGTCAAGATGGATGAGGATGTTCAAATTGCCCAGTTCTCTTAGGAAGAGCCAGAGGGAAGATGTCCAGCATCACTGACCTCAGCTGTCCTGGAGTCCTTTCACTTAATGGGCTTTGGATTTGTAAACAAAAAAAAAATCTGATAATTTGAAGAATCCATATTTCCTAGTGTGGTCATAAAGCCAAGGCTCTGTTTTTTAAGAAATTTTCTCTCCTATGTTTTTTTTTTTTATAGATGCTATTACACTATTCATTTATTTTGGGCCTAAGAATCCAAGGTGGTAAAGTTTTCTTTTTTTTTCCCATGAAAATTGTACAGCCCATCATGGACAGGCATAGCGTTATGGCAGCTGGTTCTTTTTCAGCTGCGGGCAATGATGAATTTCCCGGTAGCAAGAACGATTTCAGAATCCCTGAGGTCCAGAAAGGTCACATTGCTTCATCAGCAGTGTCCACCAAGGTTGTCTGTCACAATGAGCAGGGAAGCAGGTGGGTCTCCAAGCCTTGGGATGCACACCTATCCTTTATGTTCTTTGAGGTCATTTCCCTACTAAGAGCCTTTCTTCCAACTCCCTTAAATATGTTTACATTCAGCATTTGAGAATTTAGTAGAAGTTGCTGCAATGCATTTGCACAAAGAAACATCATTCCTTAAAACTCTTCCTACACCAGACAAGGTTGTTCTTTATCTTGTTCAACTTTATATATGTAAAATTAATGTTCATTATCTCATTAGCTCTGTATATGAAAAATTGAACCATCTATAGAAAGGACAGGCTTCCGGAAGATTTCAACCAGGTGGTGAAACAGAGAGCACCTGAACATAGCCTAAAGTGTAAAACCATTTAAGATGTGCATGTAAGTTCATGTTACATTTATAATCAGACACTTTCCTTCAGAGATTGAGTTCATAATCAGAGACATTTTTTTGTGATGCTTCATAAAATCAAAGACAAAAGTTGTCCAACATTTTAAGGCCCAGAGAGCAAATTTTTCAGGCTTTAAGTACCAGACAGTTTCTACTACAATGATAAGAATCTGCTGTTGTGGTGTAAAGAGAACCACAGGTAGAACGAAGATGGATGAGAGAGACTGTGTTTACAAAACTTCACAAGGGAGGCAATGCACTCTAGTTTCTGATCCCTTTCCTAGGTTCATGGTTTATTCTTCAAGCATCTACCAACTTCTTCTATTCCATGTTTTCAATGAATCTATTCAAACAACACATTCATTCTCTTGTTATTCTCTTCCTGCCTTTCTTGTATTGACATTTAAGTATTTGATTCCTAGTCTCATACTGAATTTTTTTCTTAATGATGCTAATATTTTTAAATCATCCTAAGTGGTTGAATCTGCTGATCCCTTCCTCAGTATGTTTCTATCTTGATATCCCAGCCACTTTAATAGGGGACATTATGGGGGTCAACTTCAAGATGTGGCTAGAGCATTTGCCAGCGTATGCTGGATGATCCGAAACGGGATATTTGACAGACTAGCACATGCATTTCAGAATTCCAAGCAGTTGGCCAGTTATATGTGCATCACTGATCTCTGATGCTTCTTTAACAATTAGAAGGAAGTTAGTGTCACCTCTGATTGCTGGAGCTCAGTGGACATGTAGGTTATCCTGTAAGTCTTCCTCAAGATACTCAGAAAGAACGAGCACTGGCTTTGGTCTAGCAAGAGGAAATGCTCCTCGGGAAGAAGGGAGGCCCTGGGGGACCCGCCGGTACTCCATTTAGAGGTGGAGCGAGTTGTGAGAAGCTTGTTAAAATCTGGCAGTAGAAACGTACTCAGGCTGCTTAGTACAACCTGACAATGAGCTGGCTTAAATGGAACGCCACTTAAGCACATCGCCTCCAAGTGGGCAGAATTTAAAAGGTAATACATTAGCAAAATGATTTTAATGGTAACCAGAGGTTGCCCTTTTAACACCAAACTGCAGTGTGTTTCCCCAAGTTTCGCCTGCCCCTTTCATGTATAGACCAACACAGTTTGGCATGGGATAGCTCATTTCAGTTTTAAAGAAACTTCCACCCCCCCTTTTTTGTTTTCTATTCCCATTGGAGTGGTTTCTTCCAGCCACAGCCCATCTTTAATGTGCATAATGCGTAACGTGGTATAAGGGACTGTCGAGAACAATTAGATCAAATTAGAAATATCCAGCAGAAAGTATTCCTCATCTGGTCTGCAAAGTTTGCGGCTTCATCCAAAGTAAGTGTAAAACTAAAACAGAAGTTCTTGGAGCCTTGCTGTTGACTCTCTCCCATGTGACGATACGGACTTCTAAAGTCGGCCGTTCGACTGGAATTCTATCTTCTATGCATATTGAATTAATTTCCTTGGCATTTGGCTGATTATTCCACTACCTTTTTATTTTAAATGGGAGCCTAGAAAATGACATTTACTTTCCTTTCTAGAGTAAATCGTAGCATTTTTCCATCTGGTGATCAATCACCCTTGCTGCTGTTTTCAGAGTCCTGATCTCTCAGGAGATCACCCTGGGGATGTTTCTGGTTGCCAATCATGGTTGCTGTGCACCCAAGACTTGGAATTAAAGTGCACAAGGCACCGAATCCAAGATGATTCTCTGACTATTCAACTATGGCGTTTGGACTTTCCCCATGCTTGTGCGTTCATATGCCTGCCTCTTCACTGACAATCACTGAATGCTTAGTATAGAGAACCTTTTATGTTGATATAGGGATAAGGTCAAGACGAAAAGAAGCCTCTTAGAGAATGTGTATGTGCTAAGAACACACAATTTTAGAACTTGGAAGCCTGACCTGGATCATTCGTATCCACGTTAAAGACAGTAACTTTTTGTTTATCTGTCTCTCCTACTTCCAGGGTTTCCCCTTGTCCCCTACCGCTGTGGTCTCAAATGCACAAAGCACATGATGTGGTGAAAGGAGCCACTTAGCTGGAAACCTGGTTCAGACTGCTCATCTGACATGAGAATTTATAGTTCACCAGTTTTAGGCAGCATGTACAACATCACATGGTGTCAACAGGCTGAATCTTGGAACACACATTCCAACAAAGTACTCTTCAATTTCTCAAGGAAAAAAATACTTTAGAGTAACTGGATATAAAGCCTGACTATTACATTAAATCACAGAGAAGGCTCTGTGAATCGTATTGAGGAAAGTTTCATCTTTTGTCTTTTTGAAATTCCAGGGGCAGTGAAAGATGCCTTGTGAAGAAGTAGAGAGTGTTATATCTGGCCTTTTGTCTATCTTTGAATTCTGATGAAATAAATACTAGATGAAATAATTTAGCACCTGCAAACTATCTCCAAAGTACCCAATAAAATGCTTCCTCTGCATGTGAGGAGTCTGCAATGACATTGCTACAGAATGGTGACTCAAGCTGAGTAGACATCATCACCGCTAAAGTTCCTCGATGTCTACCCTGTACCAGGTGCTTGACACACAGTCTCTTTTAATCATCTCAAGAGGGAGCCAGCCCTGCTCAGTTTTAAACAGACGAGGCATCTAGGCTCAGAGAGGTTAAGTAGCTTAGAGAGGCTGTCGCTTGCGTAGTTTCACCCACCTAATAAATGTCAGACACCGGTCAGGGTCAGTTCTTTCTAAAGTCAAAGCTAACGCTTCTTGCTTCCATTGCCCCGTCGTTAATTTATTCTTTATGTTGTTTTAAAAAGAATTTGGGGGGCAGATTAGTAAAACAGAAATTTATAGAGCCTGGGGCTTGTGGTGAGGGCCATAAATGGTGAGAGGCCCTTGGGCTGGCTCCCCCAGTGCTAGTATAGTAGGTCCACACTATGCCTGTGTTCTCTGGGCTACCATGTTCATAGAAGGTCAGACGCGCAGAGCCTGACTGAGCCCTGCTCTCTCCAGGGGGCTAGGAAAGAATGTTAATGTCCCTTGTTTCGTGTGGCAGTTGCTTTTGTGTTCCAGTGACATTCAGACTGATAATCATTACGGACTGATTTATTTTTGTGTCCCATGCTCTTGAGTATACCCCAAAACATAGAAATATGCAGACAGCT
This sequence comes from Apodemus agrarius, assembly GCA_964023405.1. Taxonomy (NCBI): domain Eukaryota; kingdom Metazoa; phylum Chordata; class Mammalia; order Rodentia; family Muridae; genus Apodemus; species Apodemus agrarius. The sequence goes on along the minus strand of OZ030007.1, from coordinate 33,520,200 downwards.
GATGTGAGCGAGGGAGGGGTAAGATAAAGAGCCAATCAAATAAAGATAGGCTTTCTCGAAGAGTCTGTGACATTTTAGAAGACTTCCCCACCTCCGAGACTTGTGGGAATGACAAGGTGGTTCTGTGATCAAGCAAAAAACCTGGGAGGACATGAAGGGCTTAATCTAGCATTGTAGCCGACAGGTCTTGCGGTCTCTTAGTATTGTCAACAGTAGACTCTTAACTGTGAAGGGTAGTGATAGATGTAATCTGTTTGGGTGCCTCAGTTTCCATATGTGTAACCTATCCATTATGTTTGGAATAACTTACTTAAAAGAACATTATCCAGTGTTCAGAAGCATTACATTTAAGAATATAAAGTGGTAAAGTAGATTTAGAAGTCTGTGTTCTAAGTAAGATGAAATTATATACTTACACATAGTCTGTTATTCAAGCTGTATGTGTGTATGTGTGTGTGTATGTATTTACTTGCATGTGTTTGGTATATATTTTTGAGATATATAGCCCAGGCTAGCCTGGAAATCACAATCCTCTTGCTTCTGGGTAAGGAGCTTACAAGTGTGAGGCACCGAGCCTGGCAATCTACATTATTTATATATGAAAGTGGGCAGATGTCTGGGCAAAATGACCTTGGAATCGAAAGAGTCAGATGGACCTCCATCTCCTACAAATATCCCTTTGGGTGAATTTTACCCTGATTGATACGGGCTGGCTTAGCTGGTTGTTGGTTCCCAGAAACTGGCTCTTTTTACACAGCTGCTCAGGAAGGGAAGGATGTAAGAAGATGAGACTTTTTCTCCAAGACTGGTGATGACGAGTTCCGTCTGCTGTGTGACATCATGAGGATATCACTCCTCTCATGGCTTATTGCCCTTTCTTAGGGGGAGGGTAGAAGCCCATCAGAATGAAGACAGAAAGACTTTCCCACTATTAGTGCTAGAAAATTGGTAAGTTTCTACCCTTTTCTGCCTGTTCTCAGTATTATTTTGTTTTCCCATCCAGAAGCCATTTTAGAAACACAGGATTACCTGGAGAAAATGAAAATTAAAAGGTGTGCAATGTATAGAAGCTGAGTTAGAGTCACAGCATTGCACTTCAGTGATGCAGTGGGTCTGCTGCTGCTGCTGCAGGTGTGGATGCTGCAGGTGTGCATGTTGCAGGTGTGAATGCTGCTGCTGCAGGTGTGCATGTTGCAGGTGTGAATGCTGCTGCTGCAGGTGTGGATGCTGCAGGTGTGCATGCTGCTGCTGCTGCTGCAGGTGTGGATGCTGCAGGTGTGCATGTTGCAGGTGTGAATGGTGCTGCATGTTGCAGGTGTGAATGCTGCTGCTGCTGCAGGTGTGGATGCTGCAGGTGTGCATGTTGCAGGTATGAATGCTGCTGCTGCTGCTGCTGCTGCTGCAGGTGTGGATGCTGCCTCTCCCTCCTGCTTTCTTAATCTCCAGGTTTGGTTGGAGGATGGTGACTTCACACACTCTCTCATGAGAATACTCTTTGTCTTTGCATGATTAGAATTCTCTCCAGTGGAAGTTGGGCTACCTTGTTTCTAGAGGCCAAGGGGTATTTGGAGGTGGGGGCCGCTGGCTGCATCTCACAGGCATCAGAGGGTCAGTCCACAAGCAGCACCTCTGACTCCATCTTCCATTTCTATTGCCTTTCAGGCTGATAGGCTAATGCCTTGGTTTTATGGTTTCTAGAAAGGATTTCAGTATTTGCAAAGCATTTTAAGCAAATGGGATAGGATTTGCTATTGAATGTCAAAGCTGTGTGTCTATCCTTTGTTTCTAATAAAACTTTCCTGGGTTCTTTCTGTGGACAGTGCCCTGGACAGAGGCATGCCTTTGGGAGAGAGATATTGGGGTTCTTCCTTCAAATGCCAAGATGGAAAACTGTTGCTGAGGGACGCCAGGGTTTTCTCCGTCTGAGGCCTTCTGGAATGACTTCTTGTAGTTTGTGGATTTCTGACAGAAACACTTGCCAGTGTCTGTGTGTCAGTGTGTGACCCCTGGTTCTTCTCACAATGCCTTTGCCAAAGGGCCAGGGGTCTGCCTGTGCTGTACACTCTTGGTTTTCAGCCATCTTACAGAAACAGTGAGCAGTGGAAACAAAACCCCTGGTGGCTTTAGGACCTGGGTTGCTTTGTTATTCCTGAGTCTGTTCATAGAAGGTGGCTGCTGTTCTTTAGGATTAGTTTTTTCCTGAGGGATGGGGGAGAGAGAGAGAGAGAGAGAGAGAGAGAGAGAGAGAGAGAGAGAGAATTTTTCCTGGTGAAAAGGAAAGGTATCCTGGGGAGAAAGGAGACAGTTGAAGGAGGGATTAAAACTCTGACTTGACTGAAATGTCTGTCCTTGCAAGAGCACGAATTTGAGACTCTTCTGCACGGGGGTTTAAACAGGAGCCTAATGACGGAGACAGGGTATGGTGAGGAGGCACAGAGTTCTTGCCATCCCTGAGTACTGTGACCGTGATTGGAGCCTGTAATTAGGAAGGCAATCAAGATGATGGGATTAGACCTTCCACTTCAGAGGATGCCCTGAGTTTTACTTACTGCGGGCTCAGCTTGCAGATGATCATTTTGCTGTGGTTTATTTAGAGAAGACCACCTTGGGAGAAAGGCATGCAAATCTCATTCCGCTGCTAGTTACACAAAGCAGTGAAAGTTGCAGGGGCAGAGCCTCTTCTGAGGGAAGGGCTGCAGTCATTATCCTCTCCCGAAGGGGGGGATGGTGAAACACATCAAATGAGTCCTGGCTTGCTCTATGGGACTAAAAAACATTCATTGGAAAAACTGGTTCTCTCGTTATTGTGTCAGAAGGAGGGATTTCTCACAGGGACTTGACAGAAGAGACAAAAGGCCTGGCTAAGTAATCAAATGCTCATGCAGGTGTTCAGATTTTCCCTGCAGCACTCGTACATACCAGAGGAGCTGCGCAGGGCCCAGTGTACATTCTCCTTGGGTTAAGATCTCTGCATGTAAACATTTTTCATCAATCATATATTTTATGTAGATATTTTTACTACATTTGATTTTGAGCATTTGTTTTGTCCCGAGGAGGAGCAGGATCCCATTTCATCAAATAGACTAAGAACAGTCATTGTGATACGTCCTGTTCATCTGGCTTCCCTGTGGGACTGCTGAGTTGGTCACTGGCAACTGTTTGGCATAACTCTTGGGCTGTGCAGCATGATCTCATCCCTCTGTTCTCCCTCTGTTCTCTTTTGCAAAGGGAGACTGTAATGTCTCAAGGCACTATATGCCTTGCTGTATTCTGAGACATAATTTTAATCACTATTGATTGGTTATAGGGAAAAAAATCTATTGAAAGTAGCTCAAGCAGTAATCAGTCTTGTCAAGACAAGAATGACTCCTCTTAGGGAAAAAAAAAGGAATAAAGAAAAACGGAAGTCTAGCCCAACTCTATGGAAGCACACCATCATCAGTCACCTACTCTTGTTTCTCTATCCCCATGAGCACAGTGGCCTCCCCTTTACCCCTCTCCAGGACAGACATACAGAGTTGATCTTTTCTTTCCAGCTTGGTTTTCTGTGTATACCCATCAGTATGTAAATGCCCAGGACATATTTCATTTGAGTGCCTATTGCCAAATAACTCTTTATTTTAGACCCGATTAAGAAAGCACAGAAAGCAGGAAGGAGAGAAGAGAGCCGGCGGGGGGGGGGAGAGGAAAAGGAAGAGGGAAGGGGAAGGGGGAAGAGAGAGGGAGAGGGAGAGGGAGAGGGAGAGGGAGAGGGAGAGGGAGAGGGAGAGGGAGAGGGAGAGGGAGAGGGAGAGGGAGAGGGAGAGAGACTGATGACTAACTGGTCAAACAATGAGTTGTTTCCCTACCTAGTTTACAATAGATTATTTGACTTGAATAGATCAGGCTAGCAACAAACACATTTGTGAATATAGGGCATATATATATATGTGTATACACACACACACACACACACACACACACACACACACATATATATATATATATATATATATATATATATATATCCCATCCCATATTAGTTGTGGGGTTGTTGGAAAGCTTTATACACAGTAGTCATCCAGAGTCCAGGTTGGGAGAGAGAACAGGTTTTGAACACTGACGTCATAATATTAGATGGAAAACAGCATTGAGTAATTTTGCTTTGCAATCAAATGCTTGCCTGGGGTGACACACACTTCTTCCTACACTCAACAAATGGACCCAAGGTAACTTTATGCTCTTATACCTGTTGTCAGTCATTTTTCTATTGTGAAGAGATGCCATGATCACAGCAAATGTTATAGAAGAAAGCACTTAATTGAGACCGGCTTACAGTTTCTTAGACTTAGTCCATAATCAGCATGGCAGGAAGCATGGTGCCACGCAGGCGGAAGCGGTGCTGGATGGGAGTTGAGAGTTGTACATCTGGGTCTGCAGGCAGCAGGAAGAGAGAGCCACTGGGCCTGGCTTGGACTTTTGAAACCTCAAAGCCCACCCTGCACTTCCTCCAACAAGGCCACACCTACTCCCCGGTGACCAAGCATTCACATCTATGAACCTGTGGGGGCGCTGTTCATTCAAACCACCACAGCTGCTAACCACACGCTTAGAAAGAGCTTGCTAGACTGTTTGTAAGTGGCAGCAGCTGATACCGCTTCTCAGAAGGAAGGCTTTATTCTTACCTAATTCCATCCTGGCAATTACGAGGCCATAAGATATTTAGTAGTCTATTTTCTTCACTACCCTTCTTTACCTGAGAAGTGTGTTCATTGGAAGCAATAGATACCACGGTATTCCTGTGTGGAGATAACAGTAACACAGAAAGATATCAGGATCCTGTGAGACGCTGCCTGTTCACATGGGTCGTTCCTCATTGTTAGAATATATCAACACAGTGTTGACAGGTGAGGTACTAGCAGTGACTCCAAACCCTCTCTGTCTGTTATTGTCACCAAATGGCAATTCAAAATGAAATGTCTCTGCAGTTGCAATGGAAGCTTTCTGTATTGCTCTTTACATCTTAGAATTACCCCCACCACCCCCTAAGGAAGGCTCTAGACACACTAGTGCTCCAGAGAGCAGAAAGACAGTGCTAGCTCTCTCGCACCTTTCCTTTTTTTAAAAAGAAAACTCTTTAAACTCTTTTAAACTCCTTTTTAAAAAAAGATTTATTTTAAACTTTTTTGTTGTTGATTTTTTTTTTTTGAGACAGGGTTTCTCTGTGTAGCCTTGGCTGTCCTGGAACTCACTCTGTAGACCAGGCTGGCCTCGAACTCAGAAATCTGCCTGCCTCTGCCCCCCAAGTGCTGGGATTAAAGGCGTGCGCCACCACTGCCTCAAAGATTTATTTTTATATGTAAGTACACTGTAGCTGTCTTCAGACACTCCAGAAGAGGGCGTCAGATCTTGTTATGGATGGTTGTGAGCCACCATGTGGTTGTTGGGATTTGAACTCGGGACCTTTGGAACAGTGGTCAGTGCTATTAACCACTGAGCAATCTCCCCCCCACCGCCCCCTTTTCTTTCATGACCCCAGAAAGAGCATCAGCATTTTGTAATGTATTCTTAGATCCTGGATTCTTGGGAAAAGAATGGGCTATTACTTGTCTTTCCTGGTCCATCATTTGGATGTTGGCAGGACTGACTGCCTCATGCCTGTGCTTGTGAGTGGTTCTGCCTCTGTTCACAGTTCTCTGGATGAGGCCCTTACTGCTTTGAGGAAGACATGAGGAGCCTTATCTAAGTTATATTTTGCAATGGAACTGTTGGGGTTTCACTGATTTTTACATTCAGTTCTCTGAGCAAGTGATATATCAGCAGGTGTCAAACCTTTTCTGTGTGCCAGGAAAGCCCCAAATCTCCTATGTGTTATGCAAAATAAAATGCCTGAGACTGTGACTCTCCCAGAATGCATTTGACTTGGACATAGAAAAGTCTTATACACAGTTTGCAATTGTCTCTCAGATGCCACACCTTCTTGCATATAGTGCTTTGGGGTTCTCCTGTTCTGTGTAGGTTAAATGGTTTCCTCTCAGACTCAATGTGATGTTCTAACTACTTAGTTTCTTTCTGTTGAACTCTAGCCATGTAAAGTGAAACATTGTATCTTATAGGTGATTTTCTTTTTTATTTAACATTTAGTCTCCAATATATGGAACCTATATTTCTTTTTTTCTTTTTTCTTTTTATTGAATATAATCTTTTTATTTATTTTTATTATTTTTTATTTTTTTAAATTTCTATATTCTTTGTTTACATTCCAAAGGCTTTCCCCTTTCCCAGTTACCCCCAACATACGTCCCATAAGTCCTTTCCCCCCCAACTATTCCCCAATCCCCCCCACACACACACACCATTTCTCTGTTCTGGATCTACAAAACTGGATCCAATCTTTACAGGCCCAGGGTCCTCTCCTTTCTTCTTCTTGGGAATCATTTGACTTGCTAATTGTGCCTTGAGTATTTAGGGCTTCTGGGCTCATTAATATCCACTTATCAGTGATTGCATTTCATGTGTATTCTTTTGTGATTGGGTTAACTCGCTTAGGATGATATTTTCCAGATCTAACCATTTACCTACAAATTGCATGAATTCATAATTTTTAATTGCTGAGTAGTATTCCATTGTATAAATATACCACATTTTCTGTATCCATTCCTCCTTTGAGGGATAGCTGGGTTCCTTCCAATTTCTGGCTATTATAAACAAGGCTGCTATGAACACAGTGGAGCATGTGTCTTTATTGTATTCAGGGGAATCCTCTGGGTATATGCCCAGGAGTGGTATGCCAGGGTCCTCTGGAAGTGTCATGCCCAATTTTCCGAGGAACCACCAAACTGATTTCCAGAGCGGTTTTACCATTTTGCAATCCCACCAATAATCTTGATTTACTTTTCAAATGCTAAAACCTTTCCTGGTTCCCCCCTCCCTGAAAACCCCCAACCCCTCCTCCCACCCTCTGCTTCCACATATATATGCCCTCTACCTGACACACTCCCACCTCCCTGCCTCGATTTCCCTTTGTTGGGGAATTTATTGAGCCTTCACCTGACCAAGGACCTCTTCTCCCACTGATGCCTGAAAAGGCATTCCTCTGCCACATTTTTGGCTGGAACCATGTGTACTCCTTGGTTGATGGTTTAGTCTCTGGGAGTCCTGGGCTATCTGGGTGGCTGACACCGTTGTTCTTCCAATGGGGCTGTAAGCCCCTTCAGCTTTTCTGCATCACCCTCTAACTCCTCCATTGGGGACCCCACGCCCAGTCCAATGGTTGTCTGCTGGTATCTGCCTCTGTAGTTGCAAGGTTCTGACAGGGCCCCTCTGGAGACAACCATGACATGCTCCTTTTGGTATACACTTCTTGTCATCCATAATAGTGTCAAGGCTTGGTGACTGTTTATAGGATGAATCTCCAGGTAGGGCAGTCTCTGGGTGGCCTTTCCTTCAGTCTCTGCTCCACACTTTGTCTCTTTTATCGCTCCTGTGAGTATTTTGATCCCTTTCTCAGAGGAGCCAAAGCACCCCCACTTCAGTATTTTTGTTTTTGTTTTTGTTTTTTGAGACAGAGTTTCTCTGTGTAGTTCCGGCTGTCCTGGAACTCACTCTGTAGACCAGGCTGGCCTCGAACTCAGAAATCTGCCTTCCTTCGCCTCCCAAGTGCTGGGATTAAAGCCATGCGCCACCACCGCCTGGCTAGTCCTCCTTCTTCTTGAGCTTCCTGTGGTCTGTGAATTGTAACTTGTTTATTTTGAGCTTTTGGGCTAACATCCACTTATGTGAGTGCATACCACGTGTGTTCTTTTGTGATTGGGTTACCTCGCTCAGGATGACACTTTCTAGTTCCATCCACTTACCTATGGACTCCATGAATTCTCTGGTTTTAATAGCATGGAGCCTGTTTTTCATTCTCACAGTCACTTCATCACTGGCTGAAGCAGCACTCAGCGTTACAACCAAATGAACACTTGCATCCTTTTGCAATTGAACCGTACTCCAGTTATGTCATTGCTTAGTTTGTACCACTTCTCTCCACTCTCCCGTTGATTTTTAAATACTTCCTCTAGTCTACCGCCAAGTTTTCACTAACTGAAGCCATCTTCTTAGTGTAAATGCATGTTTCTTCACTCTTCATCGTTCTCCTTGTCATTTTTTTTCTTGGCTGCATCCAATAGGGTGAATTCTTCCTCTTATCTCACCATCTCATCTGACTACTTTCTGAACCCAAGTTTTCCTGCAGAAGTCTTTTGTCTTTCTCTCATATTGTGCCTGCTCTTATGCGGGACTTACATAACTACTTGATTTTATTCTTAATTACAATCTTTAGTAGCTGTTTGAAAAGGGTTATGGGGATTTAATATGTTCCGCTACTCTGAATTTTTGATTGGATATTTTCTTTATTTACATTTCAAATGTTAGCCCCTTTCCCGGTCCCCCCTGGGAACCCCTTATCCTTTCCCCCTCCCCCTGCTTCTATGAGGGTGTTCTCCCAATCACACACCCACTACCGCCTTCCCTGCTCTCTAATTTTCATACACTGGGGCATCAAGCCTTCACAGAATCAAGGGCCTCTTCTCCCATTGATGCCCGACAAGGCCACTCTCTGCTACATATGCAGCTGGAGCCATGGGTCCCTCCATGTGTACTCCTTGGTTGGTTGCTTAGTCACCTGGGAGCTCTGGGGGTTCTGGTTGGTTGATATTGTTATTCTTCCAATGGGGTTGCAAACCCCTTCAGCTCCTTCAGTCCTTTCTCTAACTCCTCCTTTGGAGACCCTGTGCTCTGCCCAATGATTGGCTGTGAGGATCAGCTTCTGTATTTGTCAGACTCTGGCAGAGCCTCTCAGGAGACAGCTATATCAGGCTTCTGTCAGCAAGCACTTGTTGACATCCACAATAGTGTCTGGGTTTGGTGACTGTACATGGGATGGATCCCCAAGTGGGGCAGTCTCTGGATGGCCCTTCTTTCAGTTTCTACTCCACACTTTGTCTCCATATTTCCTCCTGAGAGTATTTTGTTCCCCCTTCTAAGAAGAAGTAAAGCATCTACACTTTGGTCTTCCTTCTTCTTGAGCTTCATGTGGTCTGTAAATTGTATTTTGGGTGTTCTGAGATTTTTGGCTAATACCCACTTATTAGTGAGTACATACCAGGTGTGTTCTTTTGTGACTGGGTTACCTCACTCAGGATGATGTTTTCTAGTTCTATCCATTTGACTAAGAATTTCATGAAGTCATTGTTTTTAATAGCTAATTTTTTAAAAATAGTTTAAAAGACTATATGTATTAGCACAATATGCATGTAAAAGCCTCTGGTGGCCAGAGGGTATCAGAACCCCTGAATTGGAGGTAAACATTGTTGTGAGCTGCCTCATGTGAGTGTTAGGACTTGAATGGGGTCCTCTGTGAGAGCAGTAAGCACTCTTAACCATTGAGCCATCTTTCTAGCCCTTTACATTTTTAGAAGCTACTGTTTCCATTATATCTATTTCCATTATTCCTGTTTGCATGTGCATGTGCATGTGCATGTGCACACACACACGTGCACACACAGGATGACTTCCTTCCACCATGTGGGTCCATTCCATCGATTAAAATTAGGCTGTCACATTTTTTTTTGTATATTTATTTTTCGAGACAGGGTTTCTCTGTATAGCCCTGGCTGTCCTGGAACTCACTCTGTAGACCAGGCTGGCCTCAAACTCAGAAATCTGCCCCTCTGCCTCCCAAGTGCTGGGATTACAGGCGTGCACCACCACACCCAGCTAGGCTGTCACATTTTTAACAAATGGTGCTGGATCAACTGGATGTCAGCATGCAGAAAATTGCAAATTGACCCGTTCTTATCTCCTTGTACAAAGCTCAAGTCCAAGTGGATCAATTACCTCCACATAAAACCAGATGCACTGAGGCTTATAGAAGAGAAAGTGGGGAAGAAACTTGAACACATGGACCCAGGGGAAAATTTCCTGAATAGAACACCAGTGGCTTATGCTCTAAGAACAAGATTAAGAAATGGGACCTCATAAAACTGCAAAGTTTCTGTAAGGCAAAGTACACTATCAATAGGTTAAAATGGCAACCAACAGATTGGGAAAAGATCTTTACAAATCCTACATCAGATAGAGGACTAATACCCAAATATATAAAGAACTCAAGAAGTTAGACTCCAGAGTGTCAAATAACCCTATTAAAAATGGGGTACAGAGCTAAACAAGGAATTTTCAATGGAGGAATCTCAAATGGCTGTGAAGCACCTAAAGAGATGTTCAGCATCCTTAGTTATCAGGGAAATGCAAATCAAAACAACCCTGAGATTCTACCTCACACCAGTCAGAATGGCTAAGATGAAAAACTCATGGGACAGCAGATGCTGGAGAGGATGTAGAGAAAGAGGAACACTTCTCCATTGCTGGTCAGATTGCAAGCTGGTAAAACCACTCTGGAAATCAGTTTGGTAGTTCCTCAGAAAACTGGACATAGTACTACTTGAGAACCCAGCTATACTACTCCTGGGCATATACCCAGAAGATACTCCAACATGTAATAAGGATGCATGCTCTACTATGTTCACAGCAGCCTTATTTATAATAGCCAGAAGCTGGAAAGAACCCAGATGTCCTTCAACAGAGGAATGGATACAGAAATTGTGCTATATATATACACAATGGGGTACTATTCAGCTCTTAAAAACAATGAATTCATGAAATTCATAGGCAAAAGGATGGAACTAGAAAGTGTCATCTTGAGTGAGGTAATCCAATCACAAAAGAACACACATGGTATGCACTCACTGATAAGCTGATATTAGCCCAAAAGCTCAAAATAAACAAGTTACAATTCAGAGACCACAGGAAGCTCAAGGAGAAGGAAGACCAAAGTGGGGGGTGCTTTGGTTGCTCTGAGAAAGCGAACAAAATACTCACAGGAACAATAAAGGAGACTAAGTGTGGAGCAGAGACTGAAGGAAAGGCCACCGAGTGACTGTCCTACCTTGGGATTCATCCTATGAACAGTCACCAAACCCCGAAACTAGTATGGATGAAAAGAAGTGCGTACTGGAAGGAGCCTGTTATGGTTGTCTTTTGGAGGGGCCGTGCCAGAGCCTTACAGATACAGAGGTGCATACTAGCAGCCAACCACTGGATTGAGCAAAGGGTTCCCAATAGAGGAGTTGGAGGACAGACTGGAGAAGCTTGGGGGGATTGCAGTCCCATGTGAAGAATGATGTTGGCCAACCAGACACCCCAGGACTCCCAGAGATGAAACCATTAACTAAGGGGTACACATGGTTCCAGTCAAAAGAGTGTCAGAGGAATGCCTTGTTGGGCATCAGTGGGAGGAGAGGTCCTTGGTCCTGTGAAGGCTCAATAAATGCCCCACAGTGGGAAAATCCAGGGCAAGGGGTCATGAGAGTGGGTTGGGTGGAGGGACATATTCTTGGAAGCAGGGGGTGGGAGAACAGGTTGGGAGTTTTGGGGGAGGGAGGAAACTGGGAAAGGGTATAACATTTGAAATGTAAATGAAGAATATATTCAATAAAAAAAATCAGGCTGTCAGGCTTGGTGGTAAGTGCCTTTATTCATTGGCCCAGTTTTCTAGCTCTCCATAAGCATTTTTATGATGTTTGCAAACTCTTCACATATCATATTTTATTTTTATGTTCATCTTTGCATCTCCAAAAGTTCTCTTTCAGTGTTAGAATCTTCCTTTTGCTGTAGCATCTCATTCTTCTTTCAGGGAATTGATATCATCTTGTCTTTCTGAGGCATTTGTGACAGTTTAAAAGTTCATGTATTATTTTAATGAGCCATGGCTACACATAGCAGCTAGGTCAAACAATAAAATGATTACCACTCCACCTACAGAGAACACTGGAATGACAGCTTTCCCTTTGTCAATGAAAGAGCAGAGGCCTTGAAGACAGTATGCTTAAGAAGCAAAAGAGGAGTGGGTCAGCAGAATGGATGGCAGGGAGGCGGTGACCCCTAAGGCTAGAAACTCCAGCCTCGTTACATTCAAGTTGAACTCTTTTATTAAATTATTTTTTATTTAAATAAATGGTTTGTTTAAAATCATACATGATAGGAGTTATTGATAAAATTAAAGAAATAACATCACTGTGTTCATGGGGTTTATATACACACAAAAAGGTGCTACTCATCCTAAGAGAATTGAATAATACCATTAGCAAGAATTGGAATAAAATAAAAAAAAATCAAATCACACACAAAAATTCTTGTTGTCATAACTGGGGAGATAAAGCCAAACTCTGGAAACGACACTGTAGTAGGTTTGTGTGCTTTTTGGCTCCACCTTCCCTTGTTTCTACCATTTCAAGTCTTTCTGAAGAAGAAGGGATCAAGGTCATGAATTTGAGAAAAAGCAGATCTATCTATTGATCTATCTGTCTGTCTGTCTGTCTGTCTGCCTAGCTGCCCATTCATCCATCCATCCATCCATCCATCCATCATCCATCCATCCATCCATCCATCCATCCATCCATCCATCCATTCTATGTATGTATGTATGTATGTATGTACGTATGTATGTATCTTATATACATATAGATACACACATATACACTTCAAGAAGAAGAGATCAAAGTCATGTACACATAGGATGTATATCAGTGAGTCCATTTAGTGTTACATATATGTGTTTAGAGCTGTCCACTTGGGATTGGATAATCCATCAGGACCTTGTCCATGGAGAAGACTGAATCTCATCCCCCTAAGTGCCATTACTTGTCTTAGCTCTTTACCTAGGCATGGGGCCTTGTGAGATTTCCTCTGTCCATGGGAGGCATGCCATTTAGTATTATCATGGTACTAGCCTTGTTTAGCCTTGTTTAAGCTTGACCACATTGTTGAAATCCTACGGGTGAAGCTTCTTGCTCATATATAGAAGACACTATCTCTTGGCAGACATCTTGGACCTCTGGATCTTACCGTCTTTCCTTCATGCTGCTCCATGAGCCTTTGGTGTAATGATTGTGTGACATTAATTAGGGCCAGGCACCCTTGGTTAGTTGTTCTTTTCATTTTGACCAGCCATAGGTGTCTGTAGTGGTCTCTACTGCAAAATGAAGTTTCTTTAGTGAGGGGTGAGAACTACATTCATGCATGGGTATAATACCTGTGTATAGTGTGCAGTTAGACGTTATTCTGGTTTGGAAAGTTGACAATGCCAAGTTTTCCTCTAGAGTCTTAGACCTCATCATCTCCCCGCCCCCAAAGACTTCTTATACACAGCCTCAAAGGTGCTCCAATCATTACCTTCATGAAAGGAAACTGGATTGTATATTTGCACATTAAGAGTTTTATCACTTGCAAAATGAGATGATCACGATATCCGGTGAATGATCCAGTACACATCATTTTCTTGTGATTTTTATTTACTGGCTTATTATATTATGGAATGACTGACACTGTTGGACCAGTTCTCAGCCATTTTCATCGGCTTTGAAAATGAAAAGCCCCCATGCACCTTTTATTCCATGCAAAGTTCTAGTTCTGTGCAGAAAACTTGTTAAGGTCCGACTGCCCTCTCGATATTTGCATTGTTCTTGGGCTGGGGGAAGCGGGGTGGTGAAATCAACCCAGCCACCTATCAAACCCTCTGGCTGTGCAGCCGTAATTCTATGACGTTTGAGAAAAATGCAGTGTGCGAAGGAGCTGATCTACCCGAAGTCCCCAAAGGACAGGACGGTAATAACTTCAACAGGTGTTCCGAAGCTTCTGCCAAAAGGAAAAACAATTAGATAGTGTGGGGTGGAAGTTTAGAAGTTACATACAAATCATCTTGTCTGTTTGATAGATGTTTCGTGCCTGTGCTCTGGGAGAAACTGTGTTATTTCAAAAGACTAAATTAATCATGAAGTTGTGATATGATCTGGCGTGTTTGGTTTATCTCAAATTCAGAAGTTCGTATCAGTTGTAAAGGAAAGAGATACACACATTTGTAATTAATCACGGCCTACCTCGGACTTAAGAGTGAGCAAGTGAGCTGTGAATAAATGTCTTTTGTTAGTGAATTTGGCAGGAAGAGGCAGATGGGTGTTCCAATCCCTGTCCATTGCACACCAGGCTGTTTCATTGTCTTTGTTCTGTGCACAGGTCATATCAGAGGCCCTCACATGTTTCTCAGTTGAAATTCTCAATACAGCTCTGATCATCTCTTTCCCCAGCTTTCCACAGAGATGTGAATTTTAAGTAAGGACCATCTGAAACAGCCAAGGTCAGCAAAGCAGGGTGATGTTCACAAAAAGTTGCTTGAGTGCATAGTATTGAAATTGTTTTCTTCAGAGGTCTACAGAAGTGTGTCAAGCTCATTTCCTTATTGTCGAGTTCCTTTCCTTAGGAAGCGCTCCTAAACTTGTGAGTGGGTTTAAGATCTCAGTAGTTGTGGGATACCTCTAATTAGTAGACAGTCTATGGTTTAGCACAGCATGTAGATTTTTCTAAACTTCTTTACCTTTTTGAAATCTTATTTTTACTTTATGTGTATGTATGGTTGTCTTGTCTGCCTGGATGTCTGTGTACCATACACATGCAGAACAGTCTACAAGAGGGCATCAGATCTCCAAGGACCAGAGTTACAAACAGGTGTGGGCCATCATGTCAGTGCTGAGAATGAGACCCAGGTCCTATGGAAGCAAAAATAAATGCTCTTAACCACCCAGGCATCTTTCCAACCCCAGGTTTCTAATCCTGTTATTGATTATTTGCTAAGGATCTTTTAATCATCAAAAGTACATTTAATAGGAACTAAATATATGCAGATATACTTTGGCTATGCATTTGTGTTACAAATGAAGGCCAATGAGGGTTATTTATTTATTTATTTTCATGAGACTAAAATCATATGTATGTGTTTGCATATGGAGGAAATAAAGATCTATAAGATAATGATTTAAGTGCAGTGGACTGCATTGATAGTGTAGTTGTAGTTCCCAGATGGTGGCCCTGTTTGGGAAGGTTGTTCAAACTTTAAGAGATGACACCTCACTGGAGAAAGCTGATCACTGGGAGCAGGGCATTGAGATTTTTGTAGTTCAATCCCCTTTCCTGTCTAATCTCTATTTCCTGACCATGGACACAATGTGTCTAGCCACCTTATACTCCTGATCAGACACTGCCCCACCATGTTGGAGCGTCTCGCTGCAGACTGTAAGTCAAAATAAACCCTTCGGGAAGGCATGGGAGTTACCCAGGCAAAGCGGGGAAACAGCCGTGGCAGGCATTACATTCAGGGTGTTGTAAACACAAGCTCACAGACCTGAGTACATCTGAGATAGAGTGAGCAGTTATAGCATAATGCTTTCTTAGTAAAAATTTAACCCATCGATGGAAACGCTGCCAATAACTGTGACAATAATCTTGACAAGACGCAGGCAGCTTCAGAACTATCAGTGGCATTTTATTAAACATTGTCATTCTGTCAGGTGGGATGCAATACTGGATGCGATTTTTTTTTATTTAGCTCTTTATACCATCGCCTTAGGCAGGCACCACTCTCAAACATGGGGAAGGAGATTTAAACCAAAGATGTAGTGAACAAGTCAGATGCTCGCAGAAGGGGGACCCTGAATCTAGGCTGGTCCTTAGTCAACTTTGCTCATGTTCTAGCTGGGTCTGAAAGTTAATAAAGCAACATAATTCACCTTCAGGTAAAATTTGTATTTAAAGAATCTTAACTTTTAAAGTAAAAGGAAAAAAAAAAACCCCTGTTTTCAAATCTGTTTTTTTCCATTCTGACACTCTTTTTGGTAGTATAACAAATAGAGCTATTTTCAAATATCAAATGTGAGCACACGAACAATCAGTATGAATGTGCAGAGACCCAACACATGGTTTTTAAGTGAACTCAACTGTGAAAATCGTGTACGGAATTGCTATATCTAACAGCTAAAGAAAAAACAAAACCATAGGGGGTTTTCGGAGGGGTAACACGGAAAGGAGGTACCATTTGAAGTGTAAATAAAGCAAATAACTAATAATAAAAAAAAGAAAAAGAAAAAGAAAAAAACAAAACCTAATGTGCTGTATTAGGTTTCCAAGGAAGAAGAGCTCTATGAACTGCAGTCATTCGAAATAAGCCCCACACCAAAAGGGCACGCATGGTGTTATTTTCAACATTACAGGCAAACCTTGGCTTCTGTGTGTTTGACATCTCAAATCCCCTATAAGTTCCTCACTGTGATCCAGCTTGGTCTGTTTACCAAATCTAAATCTCTGGAAAATTTGCTCCTGCAGAAGATCTAGAAAAGATGATTTATCTTGATGGTGAACATTTGTCACGCACCCTCCGTCGAAGCGTCTTGCTGGGGGCCCGGGTCTCCATCTCTAGCTTGACACCTCTGGGAATAGCTGGGAATATCCTTTCCCATCTTGTTCCCCAGTGCCCTTCCTATTAACCCTTTTATGTCTGCCCACAATCTGACTTACTGTCTGTCCTTGTACGTACACATTTCTGACATCTATCTTTGCATTCCCTTTTCATGGCATTATGCTTTCTTCTTGCCTTCCCTTCATTTTGAATGCTCACGTTTAAGAAAGTGTGCACAGACCTGAACATGGTTGACCCGATTCTATGCCTTGTGTCTTTGTTCCTCCGGGATAGCATGACTAAGGCAGGCTGATTCTCAATGCTGGCCTGTCTTTATTTCTTTCCTTCTTTCCTTCTTTCCTTCTTTCCTTCCTTCCTTCCTTCCTTCCTTCCTTCCTTCCTTCCTTCCTTTCTCCCCCTCCCTCTCTCTCTCTCTCTCTCTCTCTCTCTCTCTCTCTCTCTCTCCCTCCCTCCCCAGCTGTATAATTTCTAGTATGGTTTTATCGTTTTGGAAAAGTCTGAAAGATTGCCAAGTGACCCAGGAGACCTGTCCAACCATCTTTTGTTTCTCAGCACCCAAGGGACAGTATTTAAATTTTATGGGGTGTGAGGTCTTATTTTAGATACCAGACGTCTCCTTTGGCTCAGGAAAACTTTGGGAAAATGGATATTGAAATCTTTAAGTAAAGCATACTAAGCACTCTCTTGACAGCTTTCTTGTCTGTGTAGATTTCAAGCAAACATGCCAATTTAGATACGAAGTCATTGGAAATAATTTACAGTATTCCTATGTTGCAACATTAAAGTTCTCTACATAAGATAATGTATGCCCACAAAAGCATGAACAAATAGAAAAATATCTATTTGATCATTATTAATGTATCTCTGAGGCATTGGAAATTTTTTATTTGCTTCAGCTAAAAAGAAATGTTTGTTGTTTCTCTTGGTTTGTGGCTATTGAAAATAATTTATAAATATTGTGCACATATTTTTGTGTTTTTCCAAGTATAATAGTTAAATTAGCTTCATACTTTAGATTTTCATTGAAAAAAAAACTTGTGTATAATATTCTTCGGAGTGTATGGAATATGTTCAGTCCGTCATGGCCAGTTGGACACCTTTCTTGTGTGTGCGGGTAGTATTGGGGATCTACCCAGGGACTCTTGCCTGCTAGGCTGCTCTTGGTCTGCCCTTCTTTTTGCTGTGGGCCATTCCTTTTGTTAGTGTTCATCAAGATCTACTTTGTTTCATCCTTCAGAAATGTTCTGCACGATCCCACAGTCTTGTCCCAGGTGCTTAAGGAAACACTGAACCCCGTCTCGCGGCGCTGTAGCTAGCGAGCTCCTTCCACAGACCTGTGGAACGACATGGCAACAGGAACAAACCGGAAAAGCCTGCGGTTACCTGTGATGAAACAGCGTGAACAGAGAGTAGGTAACATTTCCAGAAGTGAAAATACACACTGACGGGCACAGCTCCCCAGGGAAAATTTACAGATGTCCCTCTTCAGCCCGAGTTAACTGCGACCGACAGCCCCAGCTCTCTGCACAGGTGGAAAAATACAGAGCGTTGTAAACTCACTAGAGGCAGTCTGGTTTTAGATAATGTGTCAGGACTGCAAGCCACAGAAAAAAGAAAGAAAAACCAGCGTAGGGAGCAAACAGCATTACCGTCCATTCTTGAATATTCAGTGGTGGTGGGGATGTGGGGGGTGTGGGGTGTGGGGGGTGTGGGGGATGTGGGTGGTGTGTGGGGAGCTTCAGGCAGGCTTAATCCAGAGGCTCACCCAGGTTTTCTGTTTGTTCAGCTGGAGGTCCCCCCCCCCAACCCCCCGTGCATTGGGTCCCGCGTCCCTCTGGTTTGCTTCCGACACAGGGTGACTATAGCGACTCTAAGCCTCACAGTTCCATTTCATGACTTTCAGAGACAGTGAAAAGCTCTTTTCCTGGTGGCTTTATTCTTAAATTAAAAGTGAGAAAAATTATTTCCCAGGAGTTATCTATGACCTTTCGTTGTACTCCAGGTGTCTAAAAACATATCACATGTCCATTCCTGGACTAATCCTTGTACCAGGGCAGGGCCGGTGTTCCTGAACCAATCACAGTGGCAGATGCATTGGGATCATCTCTAAGCCAATCAGATTCACTCTCTGAGGAAGAGATGTGGTTAGTATGTGCACGTATGTGAGCTATGAGGGTTGGGGGGATGGGCATAAAGCCATTGTTAGGAAGGAAATAGATGATACCTAAGTTTGCTCCATTGTAACTGTCAGTCTGAAGCATGCTGCAGTTTAGGGCTTAAAAGTATTAGAACATTAAGCTATTTATACAGTTTTGATATGTAAAGCATCTAGTAAAAACCATGATTCTGACAAAATTTTGTATTGTTTGACTTTATTGAAGAGGTAGCTGAGGGGATATCGTGGCCAAATGGTTCTGGAATCCTATTTTCTAGGCTTTTACTATTCTCACGCACCGGCTGTGTGGCTTGGGAACTTTGTTTCATTCCTTTGTGCCTTTGTTTACCTTTCTCATCTGTAAAATGGGACCATGCAAAGGCTCACTGAACAGGGCTGTCGTGAGGATGAAGCGAGTTAACACTCATCTGTGAGTCTAGCTTAGGACGAGGCCTGACAAACAAATGCAGGTGAGATTTAAATTTTTCATTATATAGTCTGATAACCTTACTCTTGTCCTCTCCATGGGTCATTCATACTATGGGTTTATAGCCATCCACATATACACGCCCACACACAATGTGGGCAGGAGAGAGAGCTTGCTCGCTCATAAGCTTGGGTTAAGGGGAGAGAAGGTATATGTTGATATGGTCCATCAGTATCTTTCATACTCTATTCAGTTTATGTGCTCTCTCTTTTAAACTTCATGGTTCAATGTGTGATTTTAAAGATTATATATATATATATATATATATATATATATATACATGTATATACACACACACATATATATACTTGCATATATGTATATATATGTATACACACACACACACACACACACACACACACACACATATATATATATATATATATATATACTTCCATGTATGATATATCTGCATATATGTGCCTTAGAACTGTTTGTATGTGGTAGAGGTAGACGAACCATTCCCCAAGTTTGCTGTTGACATTGCACATGACCGGGGAGGAATGGCGGCTTTTTCACTATACACTGAGACTTCCTGTAGCGTGCAGGTAGCTGGGGTAGATCCACAGACACCTCTAGAAAGTAGAAAAGTAATCTTGCTCGTGTTTTATTGATGCTGGGAGATGCAAGCAGGGGAGGGTCCTTACCCATAGACCAGGGACTGCGAAGTCTGCACTCTGCCAGCCCCCCTTTCCAGACTTTGACTAGTGTACCCAGGGGAGGGCAAGTGTGGTGGTGGGCCTCAGAAGCCATCATCAGTTAGACTTCATAATTGGGGTCAGACAGAGGATGCAGAAATCAGATCTTTTGACATTCATACCCCCCCAGTCCAACACTAAATAGCTATCTAGTTGAATTATTCCTGACAATTTTATTGTCCTAGACTGGGCATCTTATTTTTTTAAATCTACTTCTTACCATTAGGAACTCTCATAAGCCTCCTATTACGTGTGCTGAACCAAAGAAAAGGGCTACATGGGAAGTAAATCTCCTGGAGAAAATCAAATTGTCTTATGGGCTTTCCTCTTTTAAATGGCAAGTCATTTAGGATTATCTACAGTACTGTGTAATAGATAACATCAGTTTCCACATACCCGCCAAATGACAATATATTCTGCTCCTGGCATGTTACTCTGAGGCCAGACAATCAACATCAGTCAGCCAGATAAAAACCAGCTGAAATCATCTGAAGTGTTTTTATTCTTTTCAGCCTTATTGATTGCCATTTTAATTCAGTTATTAATTTTGTTCCAAGTTTCTACCTTTGCTTTGTATATCAACCTTTTCTGGAAGAGGGCAGGGATGACTCTGGGTCAGATAGACTCCAGGGGCCTCTAAATATACTCAAAGTTAGACTATATTTATATTATACATAATATAGTATATTAGTAATAATTTTTGTACTTTTAGTGGAATACTCTATCCAAAAATTAGGTAGTTGAGGATTATTTTGTCCAGAAAATGCAAATTGGTTTTTAAGGAGCATATATTTTTCTAATGCACATGAACTGAAATGCTTACTTAGCTTACATTTTAAGGGTGTGATACATTATTAAGTAGGACAGAAAAAAAATCTGAAACCTATTCTAACTACACTGCCTAGTGAAGATGAGAAATAAAAGTCCATGAACGTCTTCTAGTCTCAACCCTAACCAGCCTGCGGTGAGCTAGATTGCCATTTTTTTTCTTTTCTTTCTTTCTTTCTTTCTTTCTTTCTTTCTTTCTTTCTTTTTTTTTTTTGTGTGTGTGTGTTTGAGCTTCGAAATTTGTTACACGAGAAACGTTTTATCTGGTTGATTTTACATTTCCTTGTGTCTTATGGTTATGCTAATTGTTCATTGTGCCTGCTTGGGTAGCCATTTCTTTACCCGTTCAACAAGTGGTTGTCCAGAACCTAGGGCCTAATAATGTTCAACCCTCGACTTGAGTTGCTTTATTTGGAGAGGACAGCAGACAGTGGAGGGTCAAAGGGTCAATGGTAAGAGTGTGGTGACCCTAGTGTACAGCAATCCAGGTCCACACCGTGAACTGCGATGAAGGTCACGGAGCTCTTAACCTCTCCGAGTTTCATTTTTCTCCCTTTGTATCAGTTGTACATGATTCAGAGAATTTTTTTTTTTTGCTAAGGATTAAAGCAAAAGTTACATACATATATGTCACAGTATACATGTATGCAAAGTGTGCTCAGCGCATACTTTGCCAACAATAGCTAATACTATTAGTAGTGCTTGCATTCATGGTCATTGAATGATACGTCCTAAACCTGCCTTAGAAATATTGTCTTAAAATTAGTTGGCATGAGACACAATTTAATTATGATTTTATATAATTTGAGCTCTTCCTCCAAGCCTTTGAATGATTTCTTCTACAAGCATGACTTTATTGCTTTGTATTTTGCTACCCCAAATAATCAGTCCGCTGTGTGCTTCCCATGTTCAGTGGGTTGTTTGGGCCAGCGGTTATCCCTCTAGCTCTGTATCTGCTCCAGCTCTCTCAGCCTTATTCTTCAGCTATCATGGGAAGTAATATTTATTCTGCACTCACCATATCACAATGTGTGATGCATCACAGACACTTCATTTGCAAATGGAAAACTGACCCAAATCATAAGACACTATTAGAATCATTTTGCCAATTCTGCTTTGCGTTGTTTTTGAGATTGTAATTTAATCTTCTCCCTTCTCTTTCCTCTAAGCCCTTCCTTCGACCCTCTCTGCTCGCCTGTAAATTCGTGACCTGTTTTTCACTGTTATTGCATGCATACATGCATTTGTGTATACATATATATTCCTATGTGTAAGCTGTTGAGTCCATATAATGTTACTTGTATGTATGTTTTTAGGGCTGACTAGCACTGGATAACCAATAGGTATGCTCTTCCCTGGGGAGGATTGCCTCTCCTGATCCCAGCTTCAGTCAGTTGCCTGTAGTTCTTTGTGTGTGTTTGAAGATTCATGTCTTTTCACTCTGCTATTGACATGTTCATTGGTGTCCCTGTTCAGCTCATATTTGGGCAGTCATGTTGGTGAGACTTCACGGGTGTAGTGTCTGATGTTACTAGGAGACACAATCTCACAACAGACTCCCTGATCCTACGTCTCATATACTCTTTCTGTACCCTCTTCTGCAATGTTCCCAGAGCCTTGTGCATGGGAGTGTTTTGTAGATATAGCCATTGGAAATGGGTGCCACAACTCTGCATTTTGATTGGTTGTAGATTTCTGCAGTGGTCTCTGTCACAAAGAGTTTTCTTGATGGGGGGGTGTATGAAGATTGCACTTATCGATGGGTATAAAGACAAATGTTTATAGATTGTTATTAGGGATTATGCTGGTTTAGTAAATTAAGAGTTGTAGATTCTTCTCCAATAACCATGATCTCACTAGTACCAAGTAACTAACAAGTTTTCCTATACAAGGCATAGTTTCCTCTCATTGAACATGTCTTAAGCCCAATTAGAGAATTGTTGCCCTTTGCCTTTAGACAATGTGAGATCTTTCTTGGCATTCCTGAAACTACAACTTCTCCATGGTTCTTCTCCAGTTATCTCAGCTGAAGAAAACCTTTCTGTCCCATGTGTACTGAACTTGAGTTTAATTCTAGATGCCAGTATCTGCCACATTCTGAATTCCATTCCAGGTTAATAAAAAAAAAAAAACAAAACGGGTGCTTCGTGGCTTCAATGAGGGTGGCCCTTATAGGCTCATAACTTAGTCCACTCAACAGTTGGTGGAACTGTTTGGGAAGGATTAAGATGTGTGCCGCTGAGTGTGGGCTTTGGGGTTTCAGAAACTGATGCCGTCCAGTTAGCTGTCTCCTCCTCACGTTTGACAGAATGTCATTTCTCAGCTACTGCTACACCACCATGTCTGCCTGCCTGGAGCCATGTTTCCTCCCCTGATGGCCATGGACTTTAACACTCTGCAACTATGAGCTCCAAATTAAGTTCTTTCTTTTGTTCTCTTTTGGTCATAGTGTCTTATCACCGCAATAGAAGAGTGAGTAAGACAAGTGCTTTGTCTGAGCTGGATTTTGCCTGTTTGTCTGTTTGCTTGTTCATTTCCTTAAATGATTAGGGAATTTGCTCTGTGATTTTCAACTTAGTAGGTGGCCACGTCATCAAGCGGAATTGCTCTGTACCATCCATCTGAGCTCTTGGAATATACACATTTTTTTTTTATCCACAGCAGATTGTCTTTTGATGATAGTAGCTTCAAAGGCCACAGAAATATATAATTTAAAGGTGACTAGGTGCCTCATAGCATTGCAGTATAGTATTTCTTGTTAATAAGTGACATTTCCTGTTAGTAAGTGCGTGTATCCAAGCATCATGCATGGCCTACTGTGTAGCAGATGGTTCTAAACCTGCCCCATGCCATGAGGTCTCTGAAGACTTATCTAGTTTCTAAAGTCCTTTTGGACAATTGCCTTTTTGTTGCTAAGATAACCATTTTCATATTAGTTACCTTTCTCATTCCCACAACCTGCCAAGAGCAGACTGAAGAAGGATGCGTTTATTTTGACTCACAGATTGAGGGTACAGTCCGTCATTGCAGTGAAACCACAGTGACAGGAACATGAGGCAACTGATCACATCGTAGCCACAGTTAAGACGTGTGCTGGCCCCCAACTTTCTTCCCCCTTTAAATCCAATCTGGATACCCTCAATCGATGGAATGACATTGCCCTTATTCAAAGAAGCTCTTCTTATCTTTTTTATTTTTTATTGAATATCGTCTTCATTTACTTTGCCAATGGTAAAACCTTTCCTGATTTCCCCCCTCCCCAAAGACCCCCAACCCCTCCTCCTACCCCCTGCCTCCAAGTATATGCACCTCTACCTGACACCCTCCCACCTCTCCTCCTCGATTTCCCTTTGTTGGGGCATCTATTGAGCCTTTACCTGACCAAGGACCACTCCTCCCACTGATGCCAAACAAGGCCTTCCTCTGTCACATTTTTGGCTGGAACCATGTGTACCCCTTGGTTGTTCCTGAGAGTCCTGGGGTGTCTGGGTGGCTGAAATCATTGTTCTTCCCATGGGGCTGTAAACTTCTTCAGCTCCATCAGACGACCCTCCAGCTCCTCCATTGGGGACCCCAAGCCCAGTCCAATGTTTGGCTCAAAACACTCTTATAGATGTTCCCAGAGGACTGTTTCCATGGAGATTCTAGGTCCCATCAAGTTGACAATGGAGGTGAACCATCTTATTGTTGGTAGACTATAAGCTTCAAGAGGCAGAGCTGTTATCTTGATTACTATTAGTCCCCAATTCTTAGAGCTGTACCTAGGTGGAGTAAGTGCTCAAGTGTATGGTTGTGGTTGACATCAGCTTAAATCTTCTGAGAAGCAGATGGACTCTCAGCAAGTAAGCCAAGTGATGACTCTAATTAAGACAATGGATTGTCTAAAAGATTTCCTTTAATTGGGACCTTTCCCCTCTAGGCTGTCATACTTGTTTTTATTTACAAAGTACATGCACGTTTTAAATTTTGCACTATTGTCAAGTTCACAACAAACCAGAAGACATCACCGTTGTGTTTTGGACTGATTCTATTGACTGCTCTCTCAAGCGCCTTTCTCCCCGTCCGCCTTCTATCTACGATCTCTCTGGAGCTGGCCCCTGAGTGTAAATCCTCATCTCAAGTCCTCACTTCACCACCACGTTCCTCTGGAGTGAGCCCAGCAGCACCGTCTCTGGCTGTGCAACTGACAGAATCCTGAGAGATAACCAAATGCAACAGCCACTTTCCAGGATTTATAAAAATAGGGTTTCGGCCAGGACTTTGTGGGAGCCTGAAATGATGGGAAAAGCTACAGGCCAGGTCAGGAGTTGCTGAATGGAAAGGTAAAGTGTGTGCTGTAAGGAAAATACCTCCTTTGGGATTTTTGAGTAGCCTGGATTTCTTTAGATGGAGTTCTAACACAGTGATTGGAATTCTGTTCCCCCAATGGAATGACCACAGTTATCTGGTCACTAGGACAGGCTTCATGACCTGGTCTCAAAGATAAGCGGGAGAAATAGTAGATGTTGAACAAATGCATTTTTCGTCTACCAACCCCTCTTCTCTTTGTTCTTTGTAAGTGAAAGTTTTGAGAGTGATCATACATAAAAGACACAGGAACATATTTCACCAAGTCGTTTGTCAGGAGTTCATTTGAATCACTGTGAGATATGCAATAGCAGATGATTTCTTCTCTCTTTCTTTTGGATCTGCTATGTCCTTCCCTGTTGGATGCACCATTCTCTTTGATGGGATCTTGTTGGGACTATGGCTCTCCATTTATTAACTAGCTATAGTCACGGTGGTTAGAAGAAATACAATTGTATTCCTACCCAGTCAGGGAAGCCTCTCAAGAGCCCTTAATAGCAAATGAGAAATAGCAGTGTTAAAAAGTGAAAACACTCCATTAAATATGAAAAGTGAAATATGACCATTTCTCAGTCAGGTGTAGTGGCACACACCTTAATCCCAGCACATCAAAGGCAGAGGTGGGTGGATTTCTGTGAGTTTGAGGACAGCCCAGTTTACATAGTGAATTCCTAGACATCCAGAGATGTATGGTGAGAACTTGTCTCAAAAAACAAAACAAACAAAACAACAACCAACAAACAAAATCTCAGTTTCTTACTCTATGCTGTATGGTGATCTTTCCCAGTGAGGATATGTAGAGACTCCCAATACTGTCATCAGGTACCAGACGCTTACACCGTGTAATACTTAGTCTGAAAAGTAGAAACAAGAAGCTATTTCTCATGCTAACAAATACAAATAAGGAATTACAGAAAGTTGCCTTTTAAGGTCCAAGATATCATCATTGAAGGGAAAATCCTAACATGCCTTGACCAGGACCCCCATAGATTTTCTGATAATTGTAGCCTTATTAACTCATTCTGATTTTTCTCTGAGCCTCGAAAGGACCTCCTGAGGGGTAGTATTATGAAAATGATTCTGAACATTAACTCAGGAACTAATATGCTTCCATTATGAGCACAGAAAATAATTTAACATCTCATCCTCTCCTTCCTTTACAATTCGGTGTGTGTTGCCTTTAACAAAGAAATGTCTCACCACCCTTGGCTCATGTATTTCTCTACCCCCACTCAGTCTCCCGCCACCTCCTTCACCCTTGGAGCTGGTCACGTCTATCATCTTTCTGTGGTGCTGAATGTATGCAGCTTCTGGGACACTTTGGAATGAAAGGTGATATGAAATTGTAAAGTGTTTTTTTATCAGAGTTCTGCCAATATGTCTCAATGCTGACACACAACACCTCTTCTATTTCAGTGTTGTGACGGGAATACAGCTGTCCCTGAGCAGGCACTGCACTCAAAGAAGCATGTGAGATTGTATTTCATCCCTGTGGGGGACCCCAAGCTTTAGCGCATCTACCACGTTAGATAATTATGTGCAAGATATAGAAAGGAGACCAGCACTTGTCTATGCAGGGAGTGCTTTCTGACACTGTCTAGGAACTTGATAAAAATACACAACATCAGGCCCTGCCTAAGGCTTTTTGAATAAGAAAAAATCTACATTTTACCTCTGGGGACTTCTACACACCATTAAGATACTAGATGTTTGCTATTTTAGTATGTACTGAATTCTTGTGGTATCCATGTCTCCATCCCGTTCCTCAGTCTGGCAGGGCTGATCTCAGAGAATTAGCATTTTGTCTTTAGAAGTAGACATACTATTCTAGTCTGGGTACTTATTCTACAAAGATTAGCCTGAGGTGGTCAATGGAACCATAGTGGGACAGTTAGGATTTTATATTTCTTCGCACTCTAGTAGGAGACTAGACTTTTCCTTTTGGAGTCATGAACCTGAGAACAGCTGAATATGGAGTTGTCAATGGCTATTTTCTGGCTAAGTGATGAAAAACCATACCATATGGGGGCAAGAAACTAACAGTCAAAGAGAAGCTGAGATGAGTGGTGAAGATCTGGCATCCACCCTTAAGAAAGGAAGCCCAGGTCTTTCATGGTCCAGACAGGCATCAGAAGAGGAGGAACACTGTGGGAGGACAGAGATTGCAAACAGTGGCTCACAGTGCAAGGAAAGCCAGCACATTTTGTCTGGCATCCCATTTGCAGATACTCTGGAGTTTCCTTCCCATGACAATAACATCCTGTGGAGCTTTTATTGATGTGGTAGTTTCTTTTTCAAGCAACTTGGAAGTTTCAACACTGCACAGTGATGTATTTCCCCACAAGCATACAGTCTGGCCAACATTTCTATTGTGTTTCAGTAGCTCATCACTGAGTAAAGAATACGACACCACGCAACATTCCTCGACCATTTGACAAAACTGCCTCTTTGAGTAGAGAAATGGAAGGAAATTAAAATTCTTCTTAATAAAAGAAATTTAATATGAATGAATGAATGAATGAATGAGATTTTGTAAAGTAGAGTTAGCTGTGGTACATTTACAATCATACACTCACATAGGAAATATTTCACTTCTGAACACTAATTTTTACCTTCTGGAAGTAATATTGGAAACAGAGTGTATTTTAGAAATAAAGAGGCTTGGGTTAAAATATCAATTCTATTTATTCACGGGATGCTTCAGGTAAATAGTCAATACCTTCCAGCCTTCAGGTTTTCTGTCTGTGAGAAAGGAATAACAGTGCCTGCCCCGAGACTCTCAGGAGGATCTCATATAGTGTTGTAACAGTACATGGGTGAATGTGCTGACATTTGTAACGTTAGCCAGACAGCATCTCATGGCCGTGCCAAGCACCAATGGGAAGCTGTCAGGATTTATCTAATGTCTGCAGAGTGATATTGAGATTAATATTCTCATAGACCAGTGGTTCTCCAATGAGAACGTTGAGGACCTGGTAAAAATTCCCATCTCCAGGCCATCCAGGACCAAGTAGTTTATAGTCTCATGGGTCCTATATAATAGATTTTCAAGTTGTTCGGTGACCACAGTGAGATGACAAGTTTGAAAAGCCTTACTGTAAACATCCAGTCTAAAGTGTGAAGAAAATGTAAAGACAGCAACAGCTCTCATCTCAAGGACGTGCTACTTAGGTTTAGAAATAAGTCACCTTAGGGATTTTGAAGACTTTCTGTTATTTTGAATTGTTCAAGCACTCACTGGGCGGCTGATAAATACATGCTCACCCCCAAATGTATTTTAATAAAGTGTGAAAATTAAAACAAGCGATTCTTAAATTGGTCGACACTGCTTGAAATCTTGAGGATGGAAGCCCTGATGGTCATGACCTTTGTGACATGGGACATCTTTCTCCTTGAAGGAAAAGGTTTAATCTCCAAGTTGAGGATTAGCAGAAACTAGATAACGTTCACAGAGGAGAAGTGGGCTTATAGTAGGATATCCCCTTCACCAAGAAGCATGCCAGTTGTCACAAAGAACTGTGGCTTAACGGCAACTTCCTGGGCTTGACCAGGAAGGGAGACTTTCTGTTTCAAGAACAGTGAAAATAGATGCTCTGTTTTGCATTTACCTCCCAGTGCTTAGAATTTTTGATGTCCTGTGATTTACTTTCTAGAATTTCAGTTAGGCATGCTCACTGCAAAGTCTCACTCCATTGTTGGCAGATGCTCTTGGATCTGGACTGGGACCTAGATAAGGTCCTTGCTAAAATTGGCATTTTAGATTCATTTATTTATTTATTTATTTATGTGCATGAGCACTCTATTCACATGGATGCCTGCATGACAGAAGACAGCATCAGACAGAAGTGGGCATCAGATTTTGTTATAGATGGTCGTGAGCCTCAATGTGGTTGCTGGGAATTGAACTCAGGACCTCTGGAAGAGCAGCCAGTGTTTATAACTGCTGAGCCATCTCTCCAGCCCTCTAAAATTGGCATCTTAAAAACATGTCACAGCCAAAAATCTTTTCTTGGACATCCAACAGTGTCATCTCATTAAAGATAGCATACTTGTTCATGTAAGAGATACACAGCTTTAGGCTCAGACCTGCAAATATTTATGGATTGAATAAAATTGGATTTCAGACATATATTAAGAATTATGAAGTGCATTATGGGTAGGTAGCATATGAATCACACACTGACAATTATAGAAAGTAACTGATTATTGAACAAAGATCTAATATCTTGAGTAACTGTCAACTTTACATAGTCACTTTGTGTTGATATTTGCTGAAATGTGGGGAATGATCCCAGGTCAGAGCTAGAAAGGAATCTTTTAGTTCTAGTAGGACTTCCTGGCCATGATACTACAGAAAAATCAAAGGTAATAGTTGAAATAATTGTTAAGAAACTACCTTCTGTTGACATGTAAAAACTGTGAAAAAAATCTATGGAAATAAAAAATTTAGATATAAATGTCTAATGATTAAAATTCAATTTCCTTAAATATTTATCATTTCTTTCTGTTGTATCTTCCAGACCCTTCTGGTGTATAGTTCTCTATACACTATATGAGTTGAAAATGATACTTGTTCCATTGCCCTATTGAATACATGAATTTATTCCTCCAACCCAGCAGTATGGTGATATCTAGAAATCATTCTCTATGAAAATTTACTGCAATTCCATAATTATTTTCCAAGGTAGCAACTGAATCATTAAAACATTCTTCTGATATTAACACAGAGCAACATCTACTAACTCTAAAAGAAGCTTCATATTTATTTATTTATTTATTTATTTATTTATTTAGTCAGGGATCTGGAAATCAGAGCTATGGCCTTGAACATGGTAAGTACTCTCCCACTGCCTCTCCAGCCCTGCAAAAGATCCTTCTTAATAGCAGTAAAATTAAATAATACTTCTAAGGCTTAATAAATTATATGATCCTTTTTGGAAATTAGAAAGGTGCTTTTAGTATATACAGAATAGGCATTTCAGTACAGGTCAGTTTTCCCAATGGATTAATTCCTTCTACTAAGTATAGGTAAAGCCTAAACGAAGTCAAGTATAAACTTCTCAGTGTGAACTAGGGGACAAAGCATAAGCATAGAATATTAATCTCTCCTGTGCTCCCCATTGGAGATTTCTATGCTTGCTGTGAAATGAAAACCTTACATTTATGTTCCTAATGTTTACATTGAAGTGAATTCTGAGTCCTGTATGCCCTTCTTGAAGTTTTCCTCGACAACATTTTTTAGATTTTTTGAAACTATTTCATTGCTGCTTCTCTTGCAGGCTGGATCGCTAAAGGCCGTGTCATTTGGAACTGATTGAACAGCTGCAATCTCTGGGCACTTGCACACATTTCACCAGCTGACGACTGCTTTGAAAGTTCACCCTGTGCGTGAAAACTTCTATTATTTGAAATCCGCAGGTGTTTATTGCCTTCTGTGGATGAAATTTCTTCTAACAGGGGGGTGGAAATTGTAGTTGCCAAAGGAATTAATTGGCGTTAATCACAGAATTTGTCACTTACACTAACTAACGCAACTTTTGTCATTTCATTACAGGCAAACGATGTTAGAATAGACAGTAACTTTTTGGTCTTTAAATCAAGAATAACCCATTCACACCATTTAAAAATGCAACATATTATCTCTGCAGCAGCAGCATAGTTCTGTTTTCAGTAGAACCAAAAAAAAATTTCATAAAATTTTGTAGTATTCTTGATTGCTTAGAATTCAAGTGAATTTATTCACATGGAATGCCTTGTATGTGCGTACACATGTACACATGTAATTGAACCTCAAAATCTCAATCCCTTTGCCTTAGCCTCCACAATGCTGGAATTATCTGTATGCACCACCATTTCTATAGCCTAAGAAACATTAAAAAATGCATTCTGCCCTGGAATTAAAAGCTGTGGAACACATCGGCACCTTCATGTAAAATGCAGTACCAATTCCAGTGTTTAATGTATTCATTAACATGACCAATTTGGTATCAATTTTCAGGAATAAATGTTGGTACAAGAGTATATAAGTTTATCAAAAAGAGGGAAAATGTGCAGCTTTAAGATTTTATTTAGATGTTAACTGACTGAGGTGTTTATGTACTAGTCAATCATTTGAGATGCAGAGCAGCCATGAAACATCTCTTATGTATCAGCTCCAGTTTCAAGGTAGTCAGAAAATATCCTTCTCAACTTATTTGAAATAAAATAAATGCACATATATACAGTCCAGCACAAAATCAATGCCTTCCTACACAAACACACACACACACACACACACACACACACACACACACACACACCTGTATACACACACATATATACACACATGTGTACACACATACCTGTGAATACACACATATATACACACGTGTGCACACACATATACACATATATGTACATACACACACACATACACACACTTCCTTTCACATTAGCCTTTCAGTTTTTGCTTTTTTTTTACTTGTATGTGGTGTATTATGATCATAGGCCTTATGTACTGGTTATTTTTTGTCAACATGACACAAACTCGAGTCATCTGAGGGAACCTCTATTGAAAAAATGCATATATCAAATTGGCCTATACATAAGTTCATAGATAAATGATTAATTATTGATGCAGGAGGCATCCCAGCCTTCTAAGGATGGTGCCCTTGTATATAAAAACAAACAGAGCAAGCCAGTGAATAGATGTCTCCACGTTCTATGCTTCGTTCCCTACATCTGAGTTCCTGCCTTGATTTCCTGTCTTGACTTCCTCTCACGATGGACTGTAAACCGTAAGCAGAACCCCTTTCCTCCCGAGGTAGCTTTTGGTCATGTGTTTATCACAATGACATAAACCAAGCTAGGGCAGCAATTGGTACTGGGGTGTGGCATATTGCTGTAACAAATATAGCCATGCTATATCTGGGAAGACTGTGGGAGGATTTGGGAAGTTTGGCCTAGAAAAGCCATTGAGTGCTTGGAGCATGGTAAGCTATTATGTGGGAGCTTAGAAAGGAAATAAGATGAGAGAGATACAGAGGATGCCTTGTGATGTTTCAGGAGGATGCGCCAGAGTCTCTCATATCCTCTCTGGGGGTTCTTTGTGTGATATTTTGAATTAATCTATGGTTTCTGGTCAGGTGGGACTGGAACTCAGTTGTGATTCAAACTGATATCCCTGAAGTAAGATCTTCTAGGAGTATTCACTTAGGGTTGGCACACAGAAACTCTAGTCCAGGGTTGCCAAGACTACACCTCAATCTGGTAGTTAAACTTGGTGATGTATAAGAATTCCCCATATGGTTTTGAAGGAATGAAGGGGTCTTGACGAGCAACTGAGGCTTGACACTGTGTGGCAGGGTTGGAGACTCCAAGGAGAGGTTAGGAGAGGACACTGTTAAGGTGCATGTCATTTGCAGTGGAGAACCCAGGATGGAGGGGCTCAGGGAGAGCAGCTGAGGCTTGGCACTATAGTAGACCAGGAGAGACCATTGATGGAGACACAGAAGCAGCTGCAGTAGAAATCCCAGCATATTTGAGATGCCAGGACAGTGGGGGGGGTGACAACCAAAGACAGCCACAGGTAACCAGATTAATGCACCTTCTTTATCTCCCTCACATTCCTACTGACCCCTGATTACTTACCCACTAATCTCTCTCCTGGTGTCATGTCTTCTTCAGGTCTTGCTGCTGGTCATGATTGCAAAGGCCATGTCATTTACAGGTGACCATTTTCTACAGTAGTCGTCCTCTATTTCATCCTCCGGGTCTCACAGCCTTTCCACCCACCCTTCCATAATGTCTGCTTTGTCTCCACAGTACCAGTCATGCAGTCCCTTTCACGGAACAGACCTCAGCTATAACCAGGAAGTACTTGGTTGCTCCTGAGACAGTCATGCTAATGTTGCACCCATGGACTATTTTTTCCAGGAAGGTTGATATCATGGTGTTTTAGCAACAGGATCTTACCATTTAATTCTGGATGAGCAAGCAGGAGCGGTGGCAAGATCCCTGAATTATTCTGAGAGCTTCCAGGTTCTTGGTAGCCATGGACTCATGGGGAGGTATCCCACACGTGGCAATGGGAGTTCAGCATAATAGTCTCTGATGTCTGGGAGCAGTGTTAGACACTCATGCAGGGCAGATCCTGCCAGGCTCTTTGTTTTAGTTAGCCTATAAAACAGTAGGTCTTTACATGGCTTTTTCTTTTTTTTTTTTATTTTCTATATTCTTGGTTTACATTCTGAATGCTTTCCCCTTTCCCAGTCCCCCCCTCACCATATGTCCCATAAATCCTCTTCCCTCCGCCCATTCCCCAATCACTCCCTCCAATTTCTCTGTTCTGGTACTCCCCTACAATACCGGATCAAGTTATTTTCAGGACCAGGGCCCTTTCCTCCCTTCTTCTTGGGAATCATATGATTTGCTAATTGTGTCTTAAATATTCAGAGCTTCTGGGCTAATTAATATCCACTTATCAGTGATTGCATTTCATGTGTATTCTTTTGTGATTGGGTTAGCTCACTTAGGATGATATTTTCCAGTTCCAACCATTTGCCTACAAATTTCATGAATTCATTGTTTTTAATTGCTGAGTAGTATTCCATTGTATAAATATATCACATTTTCTGTATCCATTCCTCCATTGAGGGACATCTGGGTTCTTTCCAGTTTCTGGCTATTATAAACAAGGCTGCTACAAACATAGTGGAGCATGTGTCCTTGTTGCCTATAGGGGAATCCTCTGGGCATATGCCCAGGAGCGGTATGACAGGGTCCTCTGGAAGTGTCATGCCCAATTTTCTGAGGAACCATCAGACTGATTTCCAGAGTGGTTGTACCATCTTGTAATCCCACCAACAATGGGGGAGTGATCCTGTTTCTCCACATCCTTGCCAACACCTGCTGTCTCCTGAGTTTTTAACCTTAGCCATTCTGACTGGTGTGAGGTGAGATCTCAAGGTTGTTTTGATTTGCATTTCCCTAATGACTAATGATGTTGAACATTTCTTAAGGGGCTTCTCAGCCATCTCAATTTCTTCAGGTGAAAATTCTTTTTTTTAGCTCTGTGCCCCATTTTTAATAGGGTTATTTGGCTCTCTGGGGTTTAACTTCTTGAGTTCTTTGTATATATTGGATATTAGGCCTCCATTAGATGTGGGATTGGTGAAGATATTTTCCCAATTTGTTGCTTGCCGTTTTGTCCTTCTGACAGTGTCCTTTGCCTTACAGAAACTTTGTAATTTTATGAGGTCCCATTTGTCAATTCTTGATCTTAGAGCATAAGCTATTGGTGTTCTGTTCAGGAACTTTCCCCCTGTGCCCATGTCCTCCAGGGTCTTACCCAGTTTCTTTTCTATTAGTTTCAGTGTGTCTGGTTTTATGTGGAGGTTCTTGATCTACTTGGAGTTGAGCTTAGTACGAGGAGATAAGAGTGGATCAATTTGCATTCTTCTGCATACTGACCTCCAGTTGAACCAGCACCATTTGTTGAAAAAGCTATCTTTTTTCCACTGGATGGTTGTAGCTCCTTTATCAAAGATCAAGTGGCCATAATTCTGTGGGGTCATTTCCGGATCTTCATGGCTTTTTCATACATCTTTAGTTTTGGTTGATTCTTTCTCCTTTTCACTCTCCTTATGTAAGCCTTTCCACCCCAAGTATTCTCCTCTATGTTTTTGTATCACATCTATTTTATTATATTCCCTTTGGTTCTACCCACTCCATTCAGACATGTCTGTGTGAGTTCAAGGCCAGTCTGGTCATCAACATAGTAATTATGGCAATTATCAACATGGTAAGTTCAGGACAACCAGAGTTATAGTGAGATGCTGACTGAAAAATACTTTAAAAGGAAAAGGAATACACATTTTAAATTTATTTTATGTTCCTGGTTATAGCTAGAACAGTGAATGCTTCTGTTATCTGAATCTGTTCAGAAGTATAGAGATCTTAAGAACTGATTCCAGCAGGAAGAAAGGCTAGTGTGGGTGTCACTGCAAGAATCAGGAGCCAGAGCTTAGCTATGGAGGCTCTGGAGAGACTCAAGGCTTTGATTTGGTATATTTTGCCTTTCCAAACATGTACCAAAGCCCTCATAAATTCCCTGAGTTTATTTTAATGAAACAGGGCTTCTTTCTTTGGGTGTGCAGGCAGATAAAAGACATTTAATAGATGGGAAACAGCATGAACTGGCTGAGGACAGTCAGGCTCACTTACAAGCATTTTTCTAATGTTACACAGAAATAAAAAAGGACAATTCCAAATAAAATCAAGATATTATTTTGTGAAAAAAATTTAATTTCATAGCTTTGATTTAACAACATCCCTGAGGACCAAGGAGAAAATGAAAGTCACTTTTTCGTTCCATCAGCATGGGGAGATAACCATCTTATTGGTATATAACATTCACATTTCTTTGTACAGACATGTACATCTGTGTATATTTAATTTACAAAATAAGATCGTACTCTGTATACTAATTATGGTATATTATAAATATCTTATACACCAAGGGATCTGACAAGGGGGGCGTGTTGACCCAATCCTCATGTATGAACATATCAAAAATTAGAAGTTTCTTTTTAAAAGGGATTTGAGTACAACTAGTGGTTGCATACTACTTAAATGTATATCTTTTGTAGCATGAGGTATTTTCTCAGTTCCCTAGCTTTAGGTACTTAAACTACACATTTTCAAAACACCCGTGTGCTTTCTTTGCTTAAGTCAAATTTCTTACTTTTAATGGATATTAGTGTTTTAGGCTGAAGTTTGTTATGAGGATGTTCTATACATTGTGAAGTATTTAGCCACATTCACAGTCTCTACTTACTAGATTACAATTTATCTCACAGTTAAAGCAATCAAAAGTGTCAACAGATAGTGCCCGTAGTCTTTTTGGGTGGGCTTGAATTTTGGAGATGGAGTCAAATTGGTAACTATTGATTGAATTGAAGAACAAAAGGAGGCATGAATAGATAAAACTGTTAAATGAACAAAAGAAAAGTTTGGAAGTATATTTGGTTTCAAGTTCAGTTCTGGCACTTTCTAACTCTGTAAACTGGGTTAAGAGCTGAGATCTTGAGATCTAGATGGGTATGATGGAACCTGATAAGTATTTATAAGTCTCCAAATCTGCTTCATCTCATTAGTAGAGTGAGTTCTCTTTATTCCATTTCTATAAGCCTCTAAAAATGGACTCTCTGGAGTATAGATAACAAAATGAGGTTTGTATTCCATCTATTTATTAGTATAGTAATTGATTGAGGAGCTACAGTTAGACTGAACATAGTTAGAGGACTTAGAGACCAGATGACCCATATGAGGATTTCTTAGTTTGTAAATGCAAAGACTGGTTCAGTTCTCCTGAAGACATGCAAGGATACAAGAGGTTTCCTCCCAGGAGAGGGTGTCTAGAAGGCAGCAGCAGTAAGAGTAGGAGACAGAATAACTATGGGCCTTTGACAACAATTAGGTGTCATTTTTTTTGTAGGGTAATGTAATTAATGTGATTCACCATGAGGGCTCTGGGGGTCTCAGTTTTGATATTCTGATGAGAGTGTTGCTGGGTTCAGGTTGTACCAGACTTCTACTACTGAAGCAGTTGGCTCTTTACCATGTGTCACTTTTATGTAAGAACATGCCCTCATATCCCGTGACTGTTTGGTATGTAGTAGTTTCCTCCATATTACAGGAATGCTCATTACAATGCAGAATGTTAAAAGAGGGATAAAACAACAGGATATCCTAAGGAGAGATTAAACACTTCATCCTCCTAGGAGGCTCATTAAACTCAGGTAATAAACAACTCAGAAGTTTCAGGAAGTCCCTGAAACTGACCAGATTGATATCCTCTCTTCTCCAAGCCTTTATAAGCAGTAAGAACCATTTGGAGATACTCTTTAAACCAGCCAAACCATGTGAAAGAGACAGACCAGCTGAGCTGTCTAGAAAACTATGAGACAAAGCAGAGCTGTCTAGAAAAGGCTCGGAATCGCTTCTCGGCCTTTTGGCTAAGATCAAGTGTAGAAAAGGCTCAGAAGATCTAAGCTTCTTAAAGAGAGCACTCTCCATCTTATTGACTTGCCTGTGGGATGTGCAGTATGATTCAGGTTTTCAGCTTTCATGGGTATCACTCATGTTGGGCAGGGCTTTTGGCGATGCAGCTGTCTTTGAGCCATATCTGCTTCTGTAAGTAACCTCTCATCCATATTCCTGTAAGTAAGCACAACAGGGTCATTATTTCACCAAGTGGGACTTTGGTGGTATTCTTACTTTGGTCTGTCACTGTTTTCCTATCTAGATATTTGTTTGCATTTCTCTAGGAATATGCCAAACAACAATGCTTATGCCTTTTTCTCCAAAGGAGAATTTTGGGCTACATATGTATCCTCAAAGTATCTACCACAAAGCAGTATGACAGCACATGACTCTCTGAAGATGGATGACATGGCCTGAGGAAGGTAGGGCAAAGGTCATCAACAGATTTGGGCCAATGTGTCTGCCCCTCAGTGTGTGGCTGTACGCTACTTTGGGCCAGAGAGTAGGCTGTCTTTTTCACAGACAGTAGAAGACCCTCAACATTGCTTATGGTACTGGGTAGCAGTACCAGGGGCATTTGAGGAACTACCAACACATTATTTTGTCCTTAGAGCTGTTTCTAAATCATACCTTAAGATCCCACTGGCTTATCACATGGAGCATTAGTACCCACCATTATATTTAGCCATAATATCTTGATATTTATTTGTTTGTCCATCATGGATTCCATAGTGCTATCTCCTACAGGGCCACAGTTATTATTATTTGTCTTGATCCCCAGAATGGCATTTGGCAGAAAGTAGGACCTCAATATTTGCTTTGAATGAAGCAGCTTTCCATTCTGACAATGTATCACATTAGTCAGTGCCCCTATCCCAGGAGCTCCCTACACTGATAATAAATATATCAACAAACTGGAAACTATCTTAGCCAGCTCTGAGGATAAGCCTGGAGATGCATCAACATATGGCAACCAACCGGGCTTAAAAAGCACAATCCTTAGTGTCACCCTGGGGCTTGATTACAGGCATTGTTAGTTTTATTGTTGGCATGGTCAATATTAATATGGACTTGTATGCTTTGGGGAGATTTCTTTCATGAGAAGTTGCATGAAAGAATGCTACTCAGGTCCAACACAGCTATACAGCTCAGGAGCAGCGTGTCTTAAGTATTTGATTTGATACCAAACCACTTATTCACCGAAGGTGGTTTGACATGTATTTCGCACAGCTTCTAGTTATCTCTGTGATGACCCACTACCACTCTTTTCAGTGCTGGATCACTTTTGGGAGACAGACCAGCCACATGACAGTATAATAGAGAACAGAGTATATTCAAGGCATGGGGAAGGGAGTTGAGAGGGTAGTAGAGACAGAGAAAAGGAGAGAGAGAGAGAGAGAGAGAGAGAGAGAGAGAGAGAGAGAGAGAGAGGAGGAGGAGGAGGAGGAGGAGGAGGAGGAGGAGGAGGAGGAGGAGGAGGAGGAGGAGAGGCCAGCCATGAGTCTGTGGAGAGAGGGGGAGGGGAATGGGGAAAGTGGGAGAGCAGGGGGGAGAGGACAGAGCAAGAACAAGAAGGCAAGACAGAGGGGAGGGGCCAGCAGCCTGTTTTATAGTGAGTCAGGCACACCTTGCTATTGCCAGGTAACTGTGGGTCAGAGCCTAGATAATATGGGGGTGACAAACACCCATGATACTCACATGTTGAGCTACTGTCTACCTAGGGTAAAGCTGAATCAGAAATAGAGCCATGTGAAAAGCTTAGAGATTCTTTACTCTATTTATCCACTTTGTGTTTTTTTCTAGACCCTAAGAAGAAAAACATATTTATTTATTTATTTATTTATTTATTTATTTATAAAATTTAATTTTATATGTGTGTATGCTGTTTCGCCTGGATGCCTATCTGTGTGTCACATGCATGCCTGGTACCTGTGGAGGCCAGAAGAGGATGCTAGATCCCTTGGAAGTAGAGTTATAGTTGGGAGCTGGGAATGGAACTTCCTTTCTCTGGAAAGGTAGCCAGTGCCCTTAACCATTGAGCCATCTCTCCAGCTTTGAGGCTGATCCTTTTTAACAGAGGCTTGAGCTACAAAATATTTGATGGGATGATGGTTAAAGAGATGTGGTTGTCTTTTATAGCTTCGAGTTCTCTTGTTATATAAATAAGGCTCTCTCTTGTTTTTTACCCTCAACTGCATCATAGACTCAGACCTATATTTTTTAATATAACATTATTTACCATCCACTGGGGTTATGCAATTTCAACTAAGGCAACCACATGGGTACTTGGTCCAACTCTGTATGTCCATCTTTCCAGAACTCATGTCATGATGTCTTTGCTTGAATTCATGTTTGTAGTTTTCACATACACCACTTTCTGGTGAAGTTCCTAGTGGATTTGGCCCAATGCTGCTTTGCCCATCTGGTCTTAAATAGTCAACAGATCATCTGCTGTAATGAAATTCTCTGGTATGGAAGAAAATGAGATACTCAATAATCAGTTTCTTTCTAAAGAATTGTGACATTAAAGACTGTTTGCAGCAGCCCTATGTAAAATTAGAATGAAAATGTCTTCAGACATTGAACTATGTGATATACATTTTTCTTAAATTTTGTTTCTAATGGGCTGGGGAGATAGTTCAGTTGGTAACTGAAAGCATGAGGATCCAAGTTCAATCCCCAGGGTCCATGTACAGAAGGCTGGGCATTCTGGCACATGCTTGAAATCATAGCATCAGAAGTGAGACACGTGGATTCCTGGGGCCAATGAGAGACCCTTCTCAAAAAACAAGATGAATGGCTCCTGGAGAACAGCATCCAGTGTTGACATTCTGCTTTTGTTATATGCATGCACACCAGTACACATATGTGCACCTATATAAACATTGTGCCTGCATATCGTGCCTACACTCTTGCATGTACACACACACACACACACACACACACACACACACACACCACAATGAGAAAAAGATATAGATTTGCTTCTAAGAATATTCTTTTACCACAGAATAATGAAAAATACCGTGTTTTCCTTGTTGTAGGACCGTGACTAATTACTCAAGCATTTGAGGAAATTGTCCAATTTTTTTTTTTAACACACATCCAATGATTTTGTTTACATTTTCCAGTTTTGAGTGTCAACTGTTGGCCAAGCAGATTTTGGAAGCAGGCTATGTGATAGTGATCAAGTTGGACAAAGTCTTTATATGCAGGAAGATTTTATTCTAGTGGAGGACATTAAAAAAAAACAGTTTACTCTGAGTCATAAAAAAAAGGTAATAATAGATAAAGATAAAGAGTGGGCATTCCTGGGGAAAAGGTGGGACTTCACTCTCTGTAGAGGCTTTTTGGGGATAGTGGAGTAGAGCCAGCAGAACCCAGGAAGCCTAAGAGGGAGACACTATCTCTGCTAGTGTGGGGACGGAGTGAACAATGGGACCAGTGGGATCTGAATCATGGAGGATAATATTAGTGAGCCTTCCCTACTTTTTAAAGAATATATTTTTACATGTGTGCACAATATTTAGGTGAGTTTCTTTATTTTGTTTCCTCTTTTAGTCCCTTATGGTGTAACACATGGTTGATGGACTTTGTACCACTTTCCAAATGCGAGCTTACATCATGATGTTGATGTTACATAATGTCAGAAGAGTAAGCCTCATTAAAACTTTTTTCTCCTCTTTATGAGAGGTAATTAGCCTATTGTGGTTGTACACAAGGCACGTTGTGCAGAATTATGACCGTGCGATTCTGCTTCTCTAGAGATTAAGCATGGTTTAAGGAGATGAATTTGGGTGCCAGTTTGACAAAGGCTCGATTGTCAATTTTGACTGAATTGAGGCACCCTTAAGAAACTGGTGTCATTGGTGTTCCAAGATTCTAGGCTAATATCCACTTATGCATTCTGTTGATTCTATTACTCAAGATCTCTGGCTAACTGAAACAGTGACAGGGGGAAGGAGGAGTGGGATACAGTATGTAAGTTGAGTAGTGCCTTGAATTTTACTTTGCTGAAGCAGAGTTCAATTTGGGGATTTTGAAACCCTGGGAGGACAAGCTTCACTTAATCACTTGTTCAACTTAATCACCCCAGTGTTGTGAGCCTTCCTAAAAGATTACAGGGAGCAAGGGCAGAGGCAGGAGGCCAGTTATAGGGCTCCTGAGTAAGTCAGGTGAGAGACAATGCCGCCTTGGGGCAGCCCAGCTGTGGTAGAGATGGTGTGAAGTCATCCTGGCAGTGTGGGACTCAGAATTGGCCAGCTCTGCAGACAGACTTCATGTCAGATGTGAAAGAAAAGAGACAAGAAATAACTTCCAGATTTTTGGCCTGAGCAACTGAAAGGATGAATCTCTTATTTACCGAGAAGGGGAAAATGGTGGGAGGAGAAGATTCGGGAGGGAGAATCGGGAGTTTGGGTTGGAAAAGAGATAAGTGTGAAACGCATATCAGGCCTTTAAATGGAGATGTCAAATAGGCATGGAGATATATGAGTCTGCAGTGCAGAGTTGCTGTCTGCACTCCCAGATAGAAACGGAGAATCATTGTGTGGAGATGATGTTGAAATCCAACTGACGCAGTGAGCTCATCATGGGAGTGAGTATAGCCAGAGGAAAGACGAAGTCAAAAGAGTCATGTTTCATGGGGGTTAGTTGAAATGGCTTGATAACTTTGGCATTAACCATAACCACAGTATAATTAATATTTGGAATATTCACACTATGAAAACACTAACTGGTTTATGGTAGAAACATAGACATCACATAGAATCGTGAAGGGTCAGCTATATCTTTTCTGGAAATGAAATAAACTTGTTTAAAACCTACTTTATTTTCTCCATTGGAACAGCTAGACTGGTAGTGTAAACATTGGCTGGGGTCACTGTTTGTATTTTTTTTGTAGTGTATATAAAAGGCTTGATCTTCAGTAAGTGAAATGGTTTAGCAGAGTGAAGGAAGTCCTTTGGGCTCAATTGATTCTTTCCTAGTTATGCCTTACAAAATATGTGCATTGCCAAGCTGAAGAAGTGGCATCTTGCTGTTCTTATTTTACTAAATATACCTATCTACTGTATCATCCACACTAGCTCTGTTCTTAAGTGCCTTAAGGATTTCTCGAATGATTCCACTGGGCCTGTCTGCCTCCAAACCAATCCAGAATCTAATCAAATAGAACCAAACCACTTTATAGTAAGATACACTCTCTACCTTCATTTGATGGACACTGCTAAACTTTCTTAAAGTAAAGAAAACCTATAAGATTCAGACATTAAAATGGGCCGTGG
Source organism: Apodemus agrarius (assembly GCA_964023405.1). Taxonomy (NCBI): domain Eukaryota; kingdom Metazoa; phylum Chordata; class Mammalia; order Rodentia; family Muridae; genus Apodemus; species Apodemus agrarius. Next base: position 33,478,049 of record OZ030007.1, on the reverse strand, counting down.
AATTTGTCAAAGAGGACATTGAATCTAGTCTCCAATGCTTTCTGTCTTCAAGTATCAAATATCACTGGCATTTCCATTTGTCAGATTAATAGCTTGGTAGGTTGTGTATAGCCAGAGATGCGCTAGGTGTCTGGCCATGGGTGGTTGAGCCCCAGCCTGATTCTTAGCTCCAAGTCATACTCAGGGTAAAGAAGCTGCCTGATTTTGATTTTTTTTATGGCTACTCCTTGTCAGGAAGTGTACCACTCTTTAAAGCTGAAGCATGGTGGGTCCTGCCTTCTGCCACTGTGCCTCCTGAGTCCAGTCGACAGAGATGCTGTCTGTCTTGATGAGAGACAAGAACTGGCTTGGCTTTTGTTCTCCTGCTCTTGGACTTCTCTTCTCATCCTACAACATCCAGGCAACCCGCAGGACTGGCCCTCAGAGCTATCTCTTATTCTTCTGCTCTAGAGTTGTTGTTTTTTTTTCTTTTTCACAGGGTTTCAGAAAAATATAACCATCTAACTCATGTTTCATAATATTTGTATAAAGCATTCCTATAATAGCCCCTTATAACCTCTATTTATTCAGAGAAAAAATATCCATATACCTCCTTACATACACACTCCTAAGAAGTGCACATGAGCTCCGTTTTGTGAGCTGCTTGTTCATTTACCTATTGAAGTAGGTTTATGGGTGCATAGCCAGTCACACCAAAGAATACTGGCTAGGAAATATTGTGTATTCTTCAGTTAACAGATTCCATAGGTCTCACATTTAGGAGACTCACAGATTAGTCACAGTCTTTCCTGAAGGCTGGCTCAGGTGCTGGCCAGGGGCACAGATACTGAACCCTTGTCTGAGCCACCACTAGAAGTCAGCACCTATATCTGGTTGCTAAGCAGGCCAGCCTTGGTCAGCGAGGAGAGACATTGCACAGGAGCATGAATACAGGAGACAAGGGGAAAGAGATGACTATGGCTATCTTCCACAGTCACTTATGCAGCTACTATCTTTCAAATGCTTACTATATGCTGAGACACAGTCCTCAGACTCTTTATGTAAAGCCAATTGATGTACCTAACTGCCAAGCATCTACCTCTTTTTCTACTGCATATTTTTACTCTAGCCTCCTCCAGATGTGTTTCAAGCTCTCACTTCAGTTAAAGCACGTCCTTGTGCCTTGAAAGAGGAACGTTATTGTGACACTTTTTACGTGTTTATATAGGTGGACTCAAATATGTGTGTGATTGTGTGCATGACGCATACAGACACAAATGGGTATGTTAGCAGCACAATTGTGCCACACTACTAGTGCCTTGGGTCCTTCCATCTTGTTTGAGGGAGATCTTCTTTAGATTGCTTTGAGCTACAGATGACAGGCTAGGTGGCCCTGAATTGTCCAGGGAGTACCTGTCTTTGGTTCCCATATCACCTTAGGGGTTTAAAAATGCATACTGACACAGCTAAGGTCTTCACACTATGTGGTAAGCATGCTCCCCTAGGTCACCTCCCCAGCCCTAATCTGACCTTTGAGTTGTTAATATCTTTACTGATATGCAATAATTCCACTGCATTTCTTTCTAGACTTAATATAAAGTAGCTCCTCAAACTATACTTGTCTGGGAAAGTTTATTGGAGAGGAGGAGAAATTTTATTTTAGTGTTTCTTATGTGTAGTTACTGTCTTAATTAGGGTTTCTATCAATGTGAAGTGACACCATGATCATGTATGCTCTTATAAAGAAAAATATTAATCAGGATTGGCTTACAGTTTTAGAGGTTTAGCCCACCATTGTCATTGTGGGAAGCATGGCACCATGGTTTTGGAAAAGGAGCTGAGAGTTCTACATCTGGATCACAGGTCTTCCTGTGACTGTGAGCCATTGATCCTGACATTGTGCTTCTGAGACTCAAAGCCCACTCCCAGTCACCCACGTTTTCCAACAAAGTCACACCTACTCTAACAAAGCCACTTCTCCTACTAGTGCCTTCTTCTGTGGACCTACAGGGGCCATTTTTATTCAAACCAACACACATGCTAACAAGTTTGAATAGTAGATAATGTATGTTCTTATTTTAATATTAAAAAAATTAACTCAAAAGTATTGATTACTTACTCTAAGCTGTTTCAGATGCTTGTTATATAACAGTGAAGGGATTGGAAAGAAAGGAAAGATAATAAAATGATAACATACTAGAAAATAGAAATTGATGAACAAATGATAGCAGTACATTATGTGGTTCATGCACCACAGCACAGGGGAAAACTCAAGAGCAGCTTGACATGATTTTAAGAGCTTTGGGTGGGGCAGGTTACAATCCTAAGCAGTTGGATAAACTAGGCCTGATTGCAATGGCACAGGGTGTTGGCCATGGAAGAGAGAGGTCAGAGGGAGAAAAGGGAATGAAGAGAACCCTTCATAAAGAGAAATTACAAACAACATTGTCTATGACCAATTCAGAAAGGGGACTGAAGGAAGGCCACCAAGCAGCCACAAGGAACTAAGAAGATAGGGTCTTGATTCCTCACTTTAGCATCATAATTTAAGGCAAGACTTTTTAAGTTGGGTAAGGAGAGAAAGAAAGACATGGTGTGTGGGCTGAATAATAGCAAAAAATAGGACTAATGTGCTGGTGTCTGTAGAATAATTGCTGGGCAGAGACAGCAGAGTAAATGAGCTGTGGAGTGGGGCGGGGAATGTATTCCATATGGTTGTTAATTAAGGTATAGGTTAATAAGGCACAGGGTGTTGGCCATGGAAGAGAGAGGTCAGAGGGAGAAAAGGGAATGAAGAGAACCCTTCATAAAGAGAAATTAAAAACATTGTCTATGACCAATTCAGAAAGGGGACTGAAGGAAGGCCACCAAGCAGCCACAAGGAACTAAGAAGATAGGGTCTTGATTCCTCGCTTTAGCATCATAAGACACATGTTATGCTCTGGTGTAGAGATGGCTGAGGAAAGATTCCTTTAGGAATGTGTTTCCCCCTCTATGCAAGAAGAGAATCCTACAATTTAGATGATGGCCAGAGACTGGAATTTCGAGACTTGCATGTAAGTAATGGTAGCACAAGTAAAGGCTGGTAGAGGTGGAGCAGATTAAGAACTGAAAGGGATTGTAGCAGTTGAGTTGTCATTGGGAGCTGAGGTGCTAGTTACACTGTGGCATACAGGGATGGATAATGTGAGTGTTGTCCTGGCCAGGGCAGGGATAAGGTGAGGCTGGCTGTTGCTGGGAGGAGGGTTGAGTCTTCACAGTTCCATGATACCAGTGAAGTCCACTGTCCTTGTGGATTTTCAGGGTTCAAGGTGAACATCCCCTTTCTGTGAAGTGTGTGTGTGTGTGTGTGTGTGTGTGTGTGTGTGTGTATGTGTGTGTGGTTATAGTCTAGGCACTTGTAGGATTGTAGAATCTTAGCCTGAATTTGGCCTACTGACTTAGAACTTTCTTCTAGCAAGATTTCCAATGGTCTTCATATATATGGCAGCAGGAGAAAGTGCTCAGTGCATGAGTTTTGTGGCCATGGAAGACTACTCTTTTCTTTTCAGTGTTTTTCAACATTTCAGGGAATAAAAATTGGGGTATAATTTTGGGGGATGAAATTTTCAGAAATTTTCAAGACTTCTCAGAATTTTCCAAAATCAGAGGATAGGCAAGATGGCTCAGCAGGTAAGGTGGTCTTATCAGTAAGCCTAACAGCCTGAGGTTTGATGCTGGGGACTCACATGGGAGAAAGAGAATGGATTCCTATGTCATTGTCTTTGGTCCTTCACATGTATGCAGTGCCACTCAAGTGTATATGCTCAATAGATGAATAAATATATAGACATAAAATAAAATTAATGTTTCCAAAATTAGGGCATAAAAATTTGAAGAAGGAGAAGCACCAAGAAGAAAATTGCTTGTTAAGTTTAGTTACATGGCAGATGGTTATCCGGTAGTCAGTTATTGCCCAAAGCTGTTGGGCCTTGTGAAGAGAAACCCCTATGGTTTGATGCCTTTGATGTTCAGTTTTCTAATTCATAAGCAAGCTACAACTAGAGGACAAGAAAAGGGAGGGGTAAATCGAGTGTTTATTTTCTTCAGCTATTATTAACCTGGTGCTTGTACCAAAGAAAGGAATTACTTGTATTTATTCTTATGGATAAATTGCTAGCAATAAATTATGAGAGGGGAAAAATAACCATGTGGGATAATTGACTGAAAAACAAATGTCACCCAGAGTAAACAGAATGGATTCCACAAAACCTATTTGCAAAAATGTCAGAGGAGTTGAGTTGTTTTCCCTCACAATATTTGTGCTGGTATAAAGGGACTGCAGTTTAATTAAATGTCTCCGCAGAGACTAGGCACTCCACTGGATGTCACTTTGAGATTTTGCTAAAGGAAGGACTGCATTGTGATTAAGTGAGGCAACATCTTGTCCATGGCAACAGAGGGAAGACCCTTCTTCAGTGACAGGAAGCAAGAAACACCTGCCATGGGGCTGGACCTGGGAGATGAGATAGCTGTGTGACCTTGAGTACCTCCCACGGGACATCCAGCATGAGTGTCAGACACTTGCTTTGGCTTGTAATGTGTCCCATGGCCAGCCCTAAATGTTTTCCAGGCCCCCAGATTCCCACTTCTTTTGTAGCTTATTCTGGGACACACACATAGACACATAAACACACAGTCACAGAAACATGCACACAGACACACAGTCACACTGAAACACACACACAGACACACACAGACACACACAGACACACACACACACACACACACACACACACACACACTGAAATGTAGCAAAAAAGAAAAGGCATCTAGGAGATTTCAAAAACCAAAAGGAGTCATCAGAGACATTATTTTAGGGAAAGATATTTGAAGAAGTAATATACTTGTCCATAGTTCTAAGTCTTCAGATTTTTTTCTGAAGTCCCAGTATTTTTATTTGGCTTAGAGTTCAGGTAATTCTGATTTTTTATGATTTTGGTTGTTTTGTCTGAGAATGGCAATAGAGTCAGAACTCTTTGTACATATTCTTTCTTTGAACAACCTAAGATTTTTGGAAACAATGTTAAGTCAAGTACTTAGCATTTTTTAAAAAAATTCAAGCATTAAATTTAGATTATTATAGGATCAGACAGAAGAAAAGCATGTTTAAAATTATTATTTCAAGATTTTTTTTGATACTGATAATACCACAAAAATGTAGTGGCGGGTGGGATGATGGCGTAGTGATAAACTGTCTTCTGGCAAAGCAGGAGGACCGGAGTTTGGATTCCAAGTACCTATGGAAAGCTGGGTGGATATGGTGGTGGATATGATGGTGGATATGGTGGTGTATGTCTGTGACCTTAGTGCTCTGCTGAAGAGACAACAGACACCGGACAGCTCACTGGGCAGCCAGCCTAGCAGAAATGGTGAGCTCCAGGTTCAGTGGGAGACTTTGTCTCTAGAATTATGTGGATTAAGATTCAGAAACATACAAAATTAATCTCTGGCCTCTACCCACACATGCATAAACCAGAGTACCTATACACACGTGTGTACACACATGCACAAACCACACACATTCATGTACTACAAACACATATACTACACACATACACATATACACATGCATGTAACACATATATGCACATACTACACATAAGCAAACTACACACACACACACACACACACACACACTGTGAAAGTAATTTTTGTTATCCTTGTGATCCATCTTTTATACGGAAAAACTAGAGTAGACTTGAACATAAAGACATATGGGCTGTACCTTTTCTTTTTGTACTGAAAAGTGAACCCAGAAACTCACACATGACATGTAAGCTCTTGAGGGCTGAGTTATACTCTCAAGAATGAGTTGTTGTCTGCAAAATAATAACCACACAGTCTTTCTGGTTAAGTTATCCAGTGGTCATTTCTAAACAAGTATGAAGTTGTCTTTTGCGTTGTTGGAAAATAAATCCAAACCAAGAAGGAAAACTCTATAATATGTCCATTTAGCTGCCCCCCCACGAAGAAATAGTGCATCTAAAATATTCAGAAAATAATGAAATAAAAGACAAAATATAATGAAAAGAGTAAGTCTGAACCCCAAGCATTTTAACTACAAGGACACTGGCTACATAGTGTTTATGCTATAATTATGCTTCTACGATCCCATGTTTGCCAAATACACAAAAACAACGAATGCCAGTTAGAAAGTCATTATCCCAACCCACCAATAAAACCTTTGACCCAAAAATTTGTCCTGCCTGCCAAGGACCAGACTGCTTGGAGAGGGGTACCCGAGAGAAGGGGTGTTTGTGAGCATTAGGGGAAACACAAAACAAAACAAATAAAACTTGAAGTCAAATTGTGGATTATAAACTGACAGCCTACATTCTGCTGAAGACAGCTTTCCAGAGTCCTTTCTCTGTGTCTGTGTCTCTCTCTGTGTCTCTCACACACAGCTGTTTTTGCAATTCTAAAAACTCTCTGAACAGCTCATCTCTTGCAGATCAAAAGCCTAGTCTTTTATTTATATATCTATCCAATCATTATTCCAGGTTCCAGTTTGATTATCCCATGAATCATCATTCCATGACATTGATTCCTAGAGACAACAAACACTTTTTTATTTTAAACATTGCAAATGAATTCAGAGATCTGGCTGCCTTTGTAAGCACAGACAATGAGCTATCTGGGTGGGATCCTATCTTGAGATCATCATTATTGCCACAGTCTGGGCCCAAACTAGCTCTGTCCTAGTTTGACCTTGAAGTCAGGCGTCTGTTTCTGATAGTGCAGCTGCCTCTGTTTTTTAGGTTCTTGAAGTCCCTCATATAATTCATATTTCATCCTTATATTTTGTATAGTTGAGAAATCATATTTTTTGAACTCATGTCTTCAGAGTTCTTTCAGAGCCTTAAGAGTTGGCCTGCGGAAGTATCGTGTCCAGTTTTCTGAGGAACTGCCAGACTGATTTCCAGAGTGGTTGTACCAGCTTGCAGTCCTACCAGCAGTGTAGGAGTGTTCCTCTTCCTCCACATCCTCGCCAACACCTGCTGTTTCCTGAGTTTTTAATCTTAGCCATTCTGACTGGTGTGAGGTGAAATCTCAGGATTGTTTTGATTTGCATTTCTCTAATGACTAATGATGTTGAACATTTTTTAAGATGTTTCTCAGCCATCCGAATTTCTTCAGGTGAAAAGTCTTTGTTTAGCTCTGTACCCCATTTTTGGATAGGGTTATTTGGTTTTCTGGGGTCTAACTTCTTGAGTTCTTTGTATACATTGGATATTAGCCCTCTGTCAGATGTAGGGTTGGTGAAGATCTTTTCCCAATTTGTTGTTTGCCGATTTGTTTTTTTGACAGTGTCTTTTGCCTTCCAGAGGACCCAGCCATACCACTCCTGGGCATATACCCAGAAGATTTTCCAGCCTGCAATAAGGATACATGCTCCACTATGTTCATAGCAGCCTTATTTATAATAGCCAGAAGCTGGAAAGAACCCAGATGTCCCTCAACGGAGGAATGGATACAAAAATGTGGTATATATACACAATGGAGTACTATTCAGCCATTAGAAACAACGAACTCATGAAATTCTTAGAGAAATGGATGGAGCTGGAGAACATCATACTAAGTGAGGTAACCCAGTCTCAAAAGAATACCCATAGTATGCACTCACTGATAAGTGGATATTAGCCTAGAATCTTGGGACACCAAAGACACAATCCACATACCAAATGATGTCTGACAAGAAGGAAGGAGTAGACCCTGGTTCTGGAAAGGCTCAAAGCATCAGTGTAGGGGAATACCAGAACAGGGAAGTGGGAAGGGGTGGATGGGGGAACATGGAGAGGGAAAAGGGCATGTGGGACCTTTGGGGGATGGGGAACCAGAAAAAGGGAAATGAAATGCAAATATGGTATATATCCAATAAAAAAAAAAGAAAAAAAAAGTTGGCCTGTAGGTCTCAGCATTTATATTTTGCTTAAATATAGACCCATCCTTGCCTCCCAGAATCATTTTTTTAAAGATTTATTTATTTATTATATGTAAGTACACTGTAGCTGTCCTCAGACACTCCAGAAGAGGGCGTCAGATCTCAATACGGAGTCAGTGCTCTTAACTGCTGAGCCATCTCTCCCGCCTGCCTCCTAGACTCATGATGCTTTTATTTATCATTAACCTCGGCAGGGAGAACATGCCCCCATAACCTTGTCAGGCAGACTATTTCCCAATAACCTTGGCAGGGAGAATATTTCCCAAAGGAGTAACATGAAGTTACACACACACACACACACACACACACACACACCTTCTACCCACAGCAACCATCAATACTCATAGAGGCCCATGCCCTGCTGACTCTGCTGCAGGGGTTTGTCTTTCTGGAGCTATGCCATTCTGTCCCTTAAATGGCTAAGACAGACTTGGCATCTGCCTTCAAAGACGTGCAGGGACAAAGACAGAGCAAAGATGGAGGGAATGGCCAACCATTAACTGACCCAACTTGAGACCCATCCCATGGGCAAGAACCAATTTCTGACACTATTAACGATACTCTGTTTTGCTTGCAGACAGGAACCTAGTATACCTGTCCTCTGAAAGCTTCCACTAAGCAGCCAACTTAAACAGATGCTGAGATCCACAGCCAAACATTAGACAAGCTTGGGGAGTCTTGTGGAAGATTTGAGAGAAGGATTAAGGGACCCAGCGGGCATAGGAACTCAACAGGAAGACAGAGTCAACCAACCTGGACCCTTGGGGGCTCCCAGAGACTGAATCACCAACCAATGAGCATGGGCTGCCCTGCACATATGCAGCAAATGTACAGCTTGGTCTTCATGTGGGTCCCCAACAACTGGAGTGGGGGCTGTCCCTGACTCTGATTCCTGCCTATGGATCCTGATCCCCTAACTTGGTTGACCTCAGTGGGAGAGGGTGTGCCGAGTCCTGCTGTGACTTGATGTTCCAGGGTGGGTTGGTACTCTCCCTCCTCAGAGGAGAAGGAGAGGGGATGTCATGGGGAGGGACTGTGTGAGGGGGAACTGGGAAGAGGGGGGGCTGCAATCAGGATGTAGAGTGAATAAGTAAATAATTAATGGAAAAAAGAAAAATAAAGCCATCATCACAGGTATCAAATGAATGTGTAGCTGAGTTCCCTGATTCAGGCTAGTTGGGTCCACCTTGGGTTCTTTTAACGTGACATCCTATTTTATTTTGCATTGCTATGAGAAACAAGGGGCCGCTAACTCACTGAGACAGGTGATAAATGAACATGGCTCCCACTGTGGCTGGAAATGAGGAAGTTTGGTCTGTTGCTATGCATTGTAATGCTACATGCAGGCTCCCGAAGACCTGGTTGTCCCTGAGACAAGAGAGTACTCAGGTACACCCTAGTGATGTTATGTTATCCAAGTTATTTCTGATTGGTAAGTAAAGATGACAGTAGTTAATAGTTGGGCAGAAGATACACAGGCAGGGTTTAGGGTTCCCAGGGTCAGAGGAGAACCACGAGGAAGAGAAGAAGGTAGATGGCGGAGGAAGCCGCTGCGGGTTAGGTGAGGAAGGAAATAACGGCCGTTGTGGATTGCCTAACTGGAGTTAAGAGCTGCCCAGACAAAACATGGAAAATTATAAAATAGGTTTATTGGCTGGGAAATAGACAAAATAACATAGAGGATAGATACCTGCCCAGCTCTTGTGCTGATTAAGCCTTATTATAAATATAAAGGTTGAGTGCATGTTTTATCTAGGGACTAAATAGTCAAAGGCAAGGTAGAAACCCTGGGTTGGGATTAAATATTTTCTACAACTAGAGAGACTTCAAAGGACTAGTTCATTGTGTTGGCTTTCCAACCAGAACAACTGCTATTCGTGTGTGCTGGTGTCTTCTGTCTCTTTTATTCCTGTAGAAACAATGTTCTCACGTCGAAGGGTTTTGCCTTTCAGTACTGCTCTGAGCAGGAAGAGCATGGAAGGACGCTTCCACTCTGACTCTGGTTATGCAGATGGCAAGTGAGGTACTTAGGTGTTTAAACAAACCCCTGACACTCAGTGAATTAACTAGATACACCTGCTCTCATTGTACAAGGAACTGTGTATTTTTGGCCCCCGTGTCTTCTCTGTTTCACCTACTGATAGCCCACAAACATGGAAACATGCTCTTCTCTTGACAGTTAGCTTCAGCAGAAGAGTAGCGGCGGTGATTGAGGTTTATGTGAGCATGTGTTGTGGCAGGGCGAATCCCTTTATCTGTATCTAGTTCAACTGTTGACTTAAAGGAAAATATTTAAATGAGTAGTAATTTTTTAAAAAGAAAATGAATCTAAAATATTTTAGAGAAAATAATTTAAATATTTTATATAATTCTTTTGAAGACAGACCAGGAATGATAGGGGCTTTGGGCAAAATAGGGATCTTGGAAAGAAGTCAGGGGTCATGCAGAAGGTCAGAGGTGAGTTCGACCCTTATCACCACCGTTTAATGCTGTTCAAAAATTCCTTCTTGCTTGCTAAGTAATGAGGATTCAGATTCAAAGTTCAAGAATTGCTTTGAAGTAAAAAGGAATTTCCAAAGAAATCCTGGGTGTTTCTCCTATCCATAAATAAATGGAGAGGGTTTTGAAGTTTTCTTTTGGGAACCAGTGGCTGTCTTTTTTTGCATGCGTTCATTTGCTTGCTCTTCTCCTCAGTACACATGAGGGATTTGATGAAACAAACCTGACTCTTGCTTTCAGGAGGCACACAGGAGACGGCAGTATAATAACAGTCCGAGGATATCACCATATGTTAGAAAAAACGGGCTCTAAGCCAGTTTTGCTCAACCTTTATCTAATCTCAAGACAGTGATAAGAATTGAAATGGGCTCTGAGAAAATCTGCAGAGAGTTTATGATGATAATAACGAAGTGCAGAGTAGCAAGGAAGAAACCCACATTTAATCTGCATAAAATTTAAATACACAATTTGCATAAAGAGCTAGAAACTTGAGACACTCCACTAAGACTTTTTAAAATTTTTTTTAATTGGATATATTCTTTATTTACATTTCAAATGTTATTCCCTTTCCCAGTTTCCCCGCCTCCTAGATAACCCCTATCCTAACCTCCCTCCCCCTACTTCTTTGAGGGTGTTCCTCCACCCAATTTTCCACCTCCTCACCCTTGATTCCCCCTACAATGGGGTATCTACTGAGCCTTCAGAGGACCAAGGAACTCTCCTCCCATTGGTGACTGACAAGGCCATCCTCTGCTACATATGCAGCTAGGGCCACATGTACCCCTTGTTTGATGCCTTAGTCCCTGGGAGCTCTGGGGGGGGGTCGTCTGGTTGTTTGATATTGTTGTTCTACCTATGAGGTTGCAAACTCACATTTAATTTGCATATAATTCAAATGCATAATTTCCATAAAGATCTGGAAACTTGAGACACTCCACTAAGGGTTTTGATTACGGTCTGTTCAAATTGTTTGTTATGATCACTGGTCTGAGACAACAGATAACAACCAACCATCTTATAAAACTTTCATGATTTAAATTTTATGATCATTTAAAATTTTAGGAATCATACACCTTAAAATTTTCTCTTAGTATCAGCTAAGATCTTATGATAATGTAAACAGATATTGAATTGTTGAATCAGAATTTGTCGTATCATGTATGCAAAATGAAGGTATGTAATCCATAGAAATTCATAAGCAGTCACTAGAATCACCCTACTCCTCATGTGTACACTGCTAAAAAGGCTAATACATCACATCAAAGGGAAGCATCCGGCAAAGGTGCTGGTTGGGGGTTGCTGCTGGGTCGGGTGCCCTCTGGGCTCCAGCCAATCCTTTGCAGCGATTCCTTGCTTATTCATTCTATGATCACCTAGAGCATGACCAGAGAGTTGTGATCTGCTCTTGGCCAGTGAAGCAGATGTTCAAATAATGTGACCCAGGGGACGGTGGTTCACAGGCCACAGTGGAACCAGATACCTCTAGGTATCTGCTTCCAGTAGGGAGCATGGAACACACCATCCATCTTTACCCAGCTGGAGTATCCCGTGAAGAGCTCTGGCCAAAGCTATTCATTGCAGATGCTTGACGTGGAAGTCTGTGCACTCCAGACTCTCTGATCGAAGAGGTGCTGGTAACACAGTCACGGCATTCCGTTGCTTAGTTGTAACACACGAGTTGTGCACTTGGAGCCCAGTGCATTGTTCTTATCAGCACAATTTTATTTTTGTATGATTGGAGAGTGTGACATGGGTGTGGACAATAGAGGGCAGCCTTGGGACTACCTTCCACCAGATCAGTATTTACTGATACAAGAAGCAGTCTTAAAAAAGGAAACAAATGTTGCAATTTGGAGTTGCTAATTAACCCCCTCTGCAGTAATTTGTTGTGTGAACATACAAGACTCAGTTATGCCACGTGATGTTTTTCTGGAAATTGTCTTATGAGAGGATATTTTGCTGAAGCAAACATGTGAGAGGATTTTTTTTTAATATGTGGTCACCTACTCTTTTTGTTTTTATAAAATAGAGACTAAAATACAGAAAGCTTTTCCTTTCTTGTAAGTACTTAGCAATGTGAATACCAGACACACAGAATAAAAAAACCGAGGTTTAACGCAAACCTCGGCAGTTTTCTCGGAAATACAGCCACATAGATCTCATGATTCTAAGAAGGAAAGGGCAGGTTCTTGTTTCTCCCTCTTTTCTTCTCTTTCCCTTCCGTTTCTAAGTAACCAGGACACTCAATGTTTCAACTACAAGAACACTTCTGTACAAGCTATCCCTGGGTCCTTGGCCACCAAGATTTGAGAGAGTCTTTTAGGCCATGATAAGTCAAAATACAACTGAATTTCACTTTCCATTTCCCCAGCTAGAGAAATAACTTGGCAATGTGATCAAAGTTTAGTGGCAGCCTCTGGCGACATCATGCAAAGATTTAACCTTAGTGATCTACCCTAACATGTCTATGAAGTTGTAATTTGGCCATGTGGTCCACAACCTAGCTAGGTAGGTAAGAAATACTCCTTCCCAAATAAAGGGATCAGGCCTGCCCTTGGACTATTCAGATATTTGGTCTCCAATGGTTTTGAACAGGACTATTTGGACTGGAAGAAAGCAGGCAGGATATGCTAAATGCTACCAACTTTCAATGTTGTAATAGTGTAGGGCATTCCATCCTCTCGGAAAACAAGGAAGGGCTCTAATCCTTGTAAGGTGATCTGAACTAGAGGAAAGTCAGTGCAGCTTAATTTAGTCACAAGGTCAAGACCCAAGTCCAAAGAACCTGGCTTTAGGGTTTGGCATCCAACCACATCACTGTCCTGGGTGCTGAAGGAAGAAAGCTGCACAGAGCTCTTGGTTAGTTTTGTTGTGTACATATTGTTAATTCTAGTTGTCTGCGTAACCAGATATAGTTGTAAGCGGTCTTTTATTCAGTGCTGTGGGGTCAACAGTTATTCAGTTCTTGCTCTTTTTATTTCTTTCATTTTGAAACTTGAATTCAAGGTGCGTTATGACTTGTTCCTCAAGATGCTTGACTGGACTGATCAGACCCTGCCTGGACCATAATGGTCAAGATGAACTCCGATGGTGGCCAGTGTGCTGAGATTCTCCATGCTCACAATGATGCCTTGCTGTCTGAGTTCATCTTGTGTCCTGTATGGAAACTCACTCATGAGGATTACTTTCCCAGTGACAGACTCTGGGCATGGCTCTCCACAGGCCTCACTCTTGGATGGGATGTCTACCCTTCTTTGGACAGAAGTATAACTTTGGGACTCCTAAGCAAACCCAGTATCAGAAGTGTGAGGAAGGGCGATTAGAATGAGACGCAACAGCAAGAGCTGTTGAGCTGTTCGAATCTGTTGGCAGAAAAGATTAGAGAAGAAAATGCATCTTCCAAGACCGATTATGCGGATAGCCTTCGAGATGTTACAGGGGCTCTGGCATGACCAGGCCGTCACGAGCTTGGCTGTGGTTGTGAGATCACCACTCTTTTCTTCTACATTCCTGGCTGAGAGTCAAATTCAGAGAGGTGGCAGGCTGAGGCTGTGTGCAGCTGTCAGCAAGTCTGTGGGCATCTGAGAAGGCATGTGGATGGTCCACACACAGCAGGGAGTAGGCTAGGACCCTCTTTTCACACCAGGACTCAGGGCAAAGTAGGACAAGGTCAGCCTGAGTAGGGCAAGCAGCTTCACTGAGGGGAGTCTTGATCTTCACCTAGTGGTAATTGCATATGGGAGGGTCACTCTTCTCAGGTTAGGGATGCTTAGGACTAACAGCTTTCTGAGTATAGAACTATATGGGTCTTCCTAACAGATTCCTTTATAAATAGAAATGACCCGTTGGATGTACTTTCAGAGAGAAAACTGAAACTTCAAAGGAATTTCCTATAACTATAGGAGGGATTTCAAAGTATGAGCTAATGGCTAACTATTCTTTTTTGTTTGTTGTGTTTTTGTTTTTGTTTTTTCGAGACAGGGATTCTCTGTGTAGCCCTGCCTGTCCTAGAACTCACTCTGTAGACCAGGCTGTCCTCAAAGTTAGAAATCTGCCTGTCTCTGCCTCCCAAGTGCTGGGATTAAAGGCGTGTGCCACCACTGTCCTGCATGGCTAACTATTCTTAACAGGAGGAGAATGAAAACATTCAATAGTAGAGTTAATTTCAATTGATCTTGAGCGTTCACACTTCTGAATGAGTCTAAGAGGCAATAACAGGGTTTGTTGGGAAGGCTCGAGGGGTGAAAGTGTTTTCTGTGATGCCTGGAGGACTGGGCACACCCTGAAAGTTGTACTGTGAACTCCACGTGTGTGCCGCTGAACATGTCTGCACTTACGTGTGTTATTCTCACACAGCGATAAATACAAGCATCTTAAAGAAAAGGATATTTCCACTTAGAATACTTAGCACCATTTTTTAACATAGAAAAAAATTCTCTTCTTTTTTTCCTTAATTATTAGATGAACAGTTAGAAATCATCTTAACATCACCCAGGCTTAGCCTATGATATGTAATTTAATTTCCCTAATTTTGAATATACACTATAATATTAGAATACAGAAAGACTACTGGTATGTCATAAAATTAAATATATAATTCTGTTCAATTATTTATACAAATAAATTATTATTTTATAGAAATAAGACATGGAGACCTTCTAGTGTTAACATATGCTATGAACATGAGAACACAAAAAATATAAAGTTCAAATTCTGAACAGTAAGTTGTTTAAGCAGTTTGTGGCCATTTTTAAAAAGTGCTGTTTTTAAAGCAGAGAATCAGAACTGAGAAACAACTTGGGATCAGATAAGTAGGCCTGGGCCAGGCAATGAGGCATTTCAGCTCAGTCTCCTCTCCCAAGAGTGGAGGTAACTGTGTGTGTGTGTGTGTGTGTGTGTGTGTGTGTGTGTGTGAGAGAGAGAGAGAGAGAGAGAGAGAGAGAGAGAGAGAGAGATGCCGCCTGTGCAAATACCCTCTCATTCATTTGTATATAAAAACAAATCTTTGAAAATAAGATTAACTTCCCATAGAAGCCATCTTCACTGAGGTTACTATTTTAGTGTTGGCTGTCAATGTAGCACAATAGACTTTTATCAGTTTATTTAGAATTGCATTGGCATTGCTGCTTTTTCGTGTATGAAAATGCAACTTCTCAGGCATGCCTCTGGAGTTGTGGACAGAATAAATTACCTGTTTTCTTATCTATTTTGTGTTTCTGCTCTTGCTTTTTGGCTATATTTTCACTCAGACAAGAGGTGCTTTTATTTATTTATTTATTTATTTATTTATTATTTATTTATTTATTTATTTATTTATTTCGAGACAGAGTTTCTCTGTGTAGCCCTGGCTGTCCTGGAACTCACTCTGTAGACCAGGTTGGCCTCAAACTCAGAAATGTGTCTCCCAAGTGCTGGGATTAAAGGCGTGCGCTACCACTGCCTGGCGGCAGGTGCTTTCTTTTAATCCAAAAAGAATTATAGAAATTTGAGCTATATGGTCAAAGTTTCATTATTTTACCTAATCAATTATAAATGTTTTCTACTAAATATTGTTTTCAAATTAAGGGATTTTTGTATACTCCAAGATTGTTTGAAAGTCTACTAATTGAAAAAAATTTAAATGATCCTATGTAGTGTAAGTATATAATAAAATAGTTTGCTGCTTTGTCACTAATCCGTGAAAAATTATTTCACTGCCTAAATTAAAAAAAATAATAATAGTGAAGTTTGATGAAATACAGCTTACTAGTTCTTCACCGAGAAAGGGTGGCAAGGGCAAGTTAAATATTATCTTTACCATCGGGAAACACCACTCTCTCCACTTCTTATTGTCTTACTTAAAACAATAACAACTATGTCAGTCATTTAAACATCTGGGGAACAGGAAAAGAAAATTGGTTTTCAGCCTCATTATTCTCAAAACAGAAAACATTTGTGACTAAACGCCGTTGCTTCCTGTCACAAAACTCTCCAGGTTTTGCCCAACCAACTCATTGTTTTGCAACATAAAGGAGCTCTGACACTGTCCATGCAGAGAGGGTGGAGGCTCAGTCCTATAGACTGCCACTCGCTTCAGAGGACATCAGAGTCCAGGTTATCACTCACTCTGTCAGCTGAAGGGCTTTATGGGAGCACCCATGACCTTCTCCTTGGGTTGGACCATCTGATAGAAGAGTTCCCAGAACTCAGAAAAACAATTTACTTCCTAAATTCCACATTAATTATAAAGGTCACGGCATAAAACTGTCACATAAATGACATTCACAGTGCAAAGATGTGTATGGACTGGGGGCTTCCTGGTTCTCTCCAGGCACACCATTTTCTCTTTACCCCTAGCAACCCAGACGCTCTGCAAACTGTTCTTTGTGGTGTGTGGAGTGATTGTCCATAAGCATGGCTGATTAAATGCAGCCCCATGTTTAGAGACTTTCCTTATGTTACTTCATTAATACAAACAGTGTGGTCAAACTGGACTCCCTAGGAATACGAATATCTGCAGGCATGGCCCTTTCATATCACCATTCCCATCACTTAGGAAGTGATGAGTATTTAGACATTCTTACCAGGGATGAACACACACACACACACACACACACACACACAGATACACACTGACATACACATGCACACACATACACACAGACACACAGACACACACATACACACACAGATACATACTGACACACACATGCACACCCATACACACACAGACACAGATACATTGACACACAATACACACACAGAGACATTCACACACAGATACACACTGACACACACATATGCACACACATACGCACAGAGACACATACACATACAACACACATACAGATACACACTGACACACACATATGCACACACATACACAGACAGAGACACATACACATGCAACAGTCATACAGATACACACTGACACACCAATATGCACACATACACAAAGAGACACATATACACACAACATACACAGATATACACACATACACATATACGCAGATACACATTGACACACACATACACACAGACACACAGACACATACAGACACACACACATTCACATGCACCCAGATACACACTGACACACACACACACACACACACACACACACACACACACACACAGAACAGAATTATAACTGTTGTTTCCTGTGTGGATGGAGAAAGCAGAGATAGAAGTCTTATAAATCGATTCATCAGGCAATAAACCTTCCATATGGGAAGGACAATGTATCTAGCGGAAACTGAAAGGCGCCATTTGCCTTGCAGGAGGTGTGGGTTCTTTCTCTCTGGAAAGAACACGACTGGGAGATTGCATCCAGTCCTGACATTACACATTCAAGGATCTATCAAATTATTCTTCCTGGGGTGCGGTGAGGGCAGAGCAAGATGAGGAGGGCTTAAAATTATTCCACGTGAGGGAGCTGTACCACTGTGGCTCCCTAGGATGGAGGAGGGGGAGTGTAAGGGGGTAGCTGGGGCTGCCCAGCCCTCAGGGCCTTCTCCAGGGGGACAGCTAAACTTATTATCATTTGGCCCCCAGATGGAAACAAGTATTACCTAAAGCAAAAATAGAAGGATTTGGGGTAGATCACTGAATTTCCACGTGTCATAGTTGCTCAAAGTTAGAACAGGCAATCTGGGGTGCTAGAGAAGGGTTTGCCTGGAGCCTTGGGTTACTTTCTCATTAAAACTTCATTATGTTTATTTAGTTATTTTGTGTCCATATGTGGTGGCGGGCAGGTAAGGGTACATGCCATACATAGCGAGATGAGAGGACATCTTACAGGAGCTGATTTTCTTCTCCCACAGTGTGGAATCCTGACATTGGACTCGGAGGGCTGAGCCATCTCCCTAGCCTGGGTTGCCTCTTGACGAGAGTGCTGCACCAGTAGAAGCGC
The DNA here is from genome assembly GCA_964023405.1 of Apodemus agrarius. NCBI lineage: Eukaryota > Metazoa > Chordata > Mammalia > Rodentia > Muridae > Apodemus > Apodemus agrarius. The sequence continues at coordinate 33,459,696 of OZ030007.1, read as the reverse complement.
AGTTTCTACCTTTGATGGCCTGGCCAGCCTGAGGTCCTGATAGTTATTTTATGATCTGGAACGAGGCTTTTCTGCAGGGCTGAGGCGGCAGCTGCTGTAGACTCCACAGACGAGGGCATGCTCCCCCACCCCCGCTATATTACAGCCATAGTAGGCTGACATCTCACATTGAATGAATATTTTACCCATGTAATCATGATATGAAACAGTCTTCATGGAAGGCATCACAATGTATTCGTGACTTAATTTTAAATGGTTATGGTCTTGGTCAAAATTTATGGTCAGTGGCTTTGTGTCTTCAAGTGTGTGAATATTTATGCCCTGTCTGAATCGCCCAGCGCTGTTGTCTTTGATAAACTCGCCTTCTTTGATGCCCCTTCCAGGAGTTGCTTGGCTTAAGAACACGTGTGTTAATTTTCAAACATTCGGAATCTGACAGCAGATCTTTGGGGGATGCATCTCCTTTTAGATAAGAAGCCAAACCACTTTCTGGAAGTCTAGAGATGAGAAAGCAAGGGTTTAGGAATAGATTGGCTTGTTCCATTTAATTCTCTCCAGGTTTTTTTAAAATATGCTTTCTGCCTCCAACTTTAGGAAGGACGAGAAGAACATGGATATTTAGTGGTGGAGCAAAACCTGCTGAGACTCCCTCCCTGCTTTGCTTCACTTGGAAGCTTGTAAATGTATTTATGGGCTGAAACTCTAAGAGAGCATTTAAGAAACTGGAAGATGAGGAAAAACAACAGGACACACACACCACACACCACACACACACACACACACACATACACACACCACCACCACCACTACCACCACACATACACACACACACACACACACACACACACCACACAAACACACACACACACCACACAAACACACACACACCACACACACACACACACATACATACCACTACCACCACCACACATACACACACCACACACCACACACACACACACACACACACCACCACCACCACCACCACCACACACACATACACACACATACACCACACACCACACACACGCACACACACCACACAAACACACACCACACACCACATACACACACAAACACCACACAAACACACACAAACACACACCACACAAACACACACCACACACCACACACACACACACACAAACACCACACAAACACACACAAACACACACCACACAAACACGCACCACACACACACCACACACACACATACATCACACACACCACACACACCACACATACACACATACCACACACACACACACATACCACACACACACACACCACACACACCCCACACACACCACACACACACACACACACACACACACACCACACACACACCACACAAACACACACACCACACACACCGCACACACACATCACACACACCACACACCACACATACACATCACACACGCCACACACACACACACACACCACGCACCACACAAACACACACACACACCACACACTACACACACACACACCACACACACACACACACACCACACACACACACACACACACCACACACACACACACACACCATATGCACATACACACCACACACACCACACACCACACACACACAGGCACACACACCACACACCACACACACACAGGCACAGACACATTGACACAGGTACACACACAGACACACACACCACACCACACACACACACACACACACACACACACAGAGAAAGAGAGAGAGAGAGAGAGAGAGAGAGAGAGAGAGAGAGAGAGAGAGAGAGAGAGCTGTTTTTAAACTAGGGAAGTACAGACAGAGCCCTTTCTCAAATTCTCAGGGAAGCCAGCTTTCCATTGTAGGGCTTCCACAGACCAGGAGAGGTTTAAGTAAACACTCCAGACTGAAGGGAGGCTGAGGAGACACCCTGCACTCTGCCCCGAGTACTCTAAAAGGCCTGAAGGTGGAGCACTTGGCCAAGCTATGAGGCAGAGTCGGAGGCGCACTGCTGAATAGTGATTGGCAATCTCTGAAAACAACTTTTCTCCAAGACTTCACTTTATACTTTGCTCGCACTGTAAGTCTAGGAAGCATGCCAAATAATCCAACACAGTGAACAGCCACGACTCGGGGGTGGAGTGGATTGTCAAGCAGCTGGAAATATGGCTTAATTTATATCTTGGAAGAACCTTCCAGATCTTATCTCGTTTTCCTATCAGATGGCATAGTTTTTGGCCACAGAAATAGATCACTGTATAGTGTTCCCTGGGACGTGGGGCGTCGTCTGTCTACTGTGCTAGAGTCTCCCCTTTCGTTGCTAGAGTTTCCCTTCTCACTTACAAATGAATCTTTCAGATGCATCAGGTTTGTAGATAAAATCATTCATTCTCCAGTAGTCAATCTGTCTTTCACTTTATTTATGAAGAGGATGGGCTTCATATTCTCCACTCCTCTCTGTTTAGCATATTTTTAAAAATAGCTCTGTTATTCATTTCTATGACACAGTTGTTAAATCTTCTGGGAGATACATTTTCTTGCTCTTTAAATGTATGCTGTGCATACTTTATAAATCTAACAGTAATTTTGGAAACGTAGCTTTGCATTTATTTAAGATTAGGATGGCCATGAATATACACACATTTTCAAAACCTCATCTGTTTAGAGTTCAGTGTAATGATTCTTTGTGCAAAAATATTAATAGTTGTTTGCAACATGTTCTCTATTTTTTTTTTGTTTCTGCCAAGTTTCTCTGTGATCATGACTTGAAGAGGCTCTAAAAAGTATAATCATATTTTTATTAAATAAAGGAAACACTTTTTACATTTTGGTTACCAAGTTTCGAGAGGAAGCATTCTGGTTGAGATAGTCTTTAGTGTGGCAATCTGGACTCTGGCGTCTATAGTTCTTAATTCAGGCCACAGGTTTAATCAGGCTTCAGGGTAATAGGGTAAGAATTAATCTTGTTAACCTTTCTGGTTATGAGCAAGCTGATTGCTCAGTTTTACAAGACTTTTAAAGCACACCATATAAATACCAGAGAGCCATGACTCCCTCTTGGTGCTGAGTAAATGGAAATCTCCAAGTGTCACTGTTTCCATACAAACCAAGTGACAGAGACCCCACAAGGCAGCTTTTAGTACTCCTTATCATTTTGCTGTATTTGCTTCCATGTTTCTTCTTTACCTCCTTTATTTTTTAGATGCATTTTCACCTTCTGAGTCTGAGTGTGTGCCATGTTTGTGCACAGAGCATTCATGTCTGGTGTTCTTGGAGGCATAAGAGGGCACCAGATCCCCTGGAGCTAGAGTTACAGGTAATGATAAGTTACTGTGTGTGCGGGTGCTGGGAACTGATCCCAGGTTCTCTGCAGGAGCATCAAGTTCTTAACTGCTGAGCTATCTCTCTAGCCTCATTCTTATATTCTTTAGATCTGCATGTGTGTGTGTGTGTATGTGTGTGTGTGTGTGTGTGTGTGTGTGTGTGTGTGCATGTGTACATATGCCTATGTGTATGCATGTGTGACATTTGGATGGGATTCTGGAATAGCTTAAGGAAGAAAATAAAGAACAATGAATGTCTGATTATAGTTCAATGATAATGCAGAAACAGCTCATGTCTAGCACTGAAATAAGTAGAGAGACCTTGAAAGATGGACTTCAAATGGCTGATAAACATTTTATAAGATGTTCAACATTGTCTATCAAGGGAAATTTAAACTGCTTTTAAGAGTTCATCTCAGTCCATCATAATGGATGGCAGGAGATGCAGGGGTCAGTATGGGAAATGCTAAGTGGACTCAGTATTAGACCAACTGCTAATATCCTATTGTTATACTCATAGATCAGAGCATCCCTCAAATCACAGGAGGGAAGCTTCTTGCAGCAGTTGACCATTGACACAGAGATCTTAAACTGGTCAACACGTACAGAGTAAGAGACCATGGGGCACTCAGTCTTAAAAGGATGTGTATATACATATCAAACCCCTCCATCCCAAGGCTCAGAGATCTCTGAGGAAGAGCAGTTGAAAGACTGTAAGAGCCAGAGGTGGTAGACAGCTTCAGTGAAACTTTCGTGGATACAACAGGGCAGTTGCAGAGATGAACTTACAGTACTTGTGAGAACATGCATAAGACTCAGGCAAGCTCAAGGCAGACAAAGTCCCAGTATGGAGTGGAGGAGTAAGCATGAACTTTTACCTCTGAGAAGCTTTGGGCATTTTATAGCTGCCGGGAGGAGAGTCAGTTTTCTGTGACTCCTGGTAGGTTACCAACATACCAGGGCAGGCCCCACTCCCAAGAGCAGTTGGGAAGAAACTCAAAGTTGTATATATAGGGAGGATGTATATGTCTAGACTTGGGCGGAGGGGTGAATATGACCAAAACACTTTGTAGGAAATTCTCAGAAAGCTAATAAAGTATTATTTTTAAAAAGCTGAAAAGACTCATGTGTCTAATATGCTCTGCTTTTAATAAATGAAAAAAAAGTGCTTGAAGATCATGTTTTAAAATACAAAGTTTCCCAAGGGCATCTGAGAAGACTGTGACCATTATAGCTCTGGAACTGTCACAACTGCAATGGATTTCTTGGTCTTGGGCTAGAATTTTAGAGAAGATCAACTTACCACATTTTCTTAGAGAGATGGAAAGATTCTCAGTGTTCCTTGCTTGTAATGGTGCTTTCTCCTGAAATATGTCAATTTGTTATTAACACTGTCTGTTCAAATGGCAAACATCTGTTAAAATGTGAAAGGTGATGGCAAGTGTGGACCTCCATGTAACTAGGAGCCCCTTAGAAAGCTTGGTGAGCCCCATCCCACCCTTACCTGAGGTCCTGCAATTAGTGCTTCCATAACCTTTGAAGACTATATTGTGTTACTTCTTTTGGTCAATAGATTTCCAGTAACACTATGTTCTCTAATCACCTAGAGGTTAGTCCAGCAGATAGCATACATGAGCACTTGACATATATTTGTTTATGTAAGACCAAGTCTTGCTGTACATCCAGGGTAGCTGGAACTCATTATGTAGTCCAGGCTATCCTCAAACTCATTCTCCTGCCTCTGCTTCCTGACTTCTGGGTTTTCAGATGTGTGTTTCCATGCTATATCATCATTTTAAATGACTGAATCAGGATTCTGTAATACATACTGGCTTGATATACACTGGCTGCATATACACTGGCTGCATATACACTGTGTATACACTGGCTATATATATTCTGGGTATGTATACATTGGCTGCACATACACTGGCTGTATATATGCTGGGTGTGTATACACTGGCTTCATATACACTGGCTGCATATATAATGGGTATGTATACACTGGCTTCATTTACACTGACTTCATATACACTGGCTATATATATACTGGCTGCATGTATACTGGGTATGCATACACTGGGTATGTATACACTAGGTATGCATACACCGGCTGTATATACACTGGGTGTGTATATACTAGGTGCATATACACTGCCTGTATATACACTTGGTGTGTATTCACTAGGTGTGCATACACTGGGTGTGTATACACTGACTGTATATACACTGGGTATATGTACAATGGGTGAATATACACTGACTATATATACACTAGGTGTATATGCATTGACTTCATATACACTGGGTGTGTATATATTGGGTACATATTCATTAGGTGCATATACACTGACTTCATATACACTGTGTATACACTGACTTCAAAGTAATAACCCCACTAGTAAGAAGGATATTCTTGCAGCTATTAGTTTTTGAATTTCTAAATTAATGTATGTAAATTTAGAGCTTAATTTTTGTTGCTGTCTGAAACTAATGCAGATGTCGATTGGAAGACTTCTTGTTCATAGTTTGGCTTTGAGGGCATAGAATGAATAGTTCTCTTCCACAGTAGTGTGTTTCCATAATTCTTGGATATTCCATATGATATTAATATCTGATATTATAATCTGATCAAATAAAATTATAAATATCTTAAAAACAAATGGATTATATCATTAATTATTTAATGGGATGTTGTCATGAAATCTTTCACATGAGCTCTGAGGAGAACATGGACATTATTTCTTGTTTATCAATGAATGGAAATTTACTGTGAAACTATGTATTTGACTTTACACTTTAAACAGTAAAGGTTTCACCCCCCTCAGTACAGTAATGAAATCATCTGAAATTAAAATCTACTTGGCGCCCATGAAATGCAGAAGACAGAAATCATTTAATCCTCTGCAGCCCGATGGAGCAAAAGGAAATCTTCCCCAGTGCCTGGGCTTCAGCACAGCCCACAGTCTTCTGTCCTCTCCCCTGATTTCTCCCTTCTAGATTTAGGCTTAATTCTCACCAGTTTTAACATAACCCCCACATGATAAGAGAAATAAATGCTTTATCTATTGCTAAATTATTTTTCAGTATCTTAGTCACCTATTTGCATGTTTTAGAGATTATCCCAGGAACCTTCAAAGGTGTCTCTTTCCTCTTTCAAGAGCCCCACGAACATGTTAAGTGACTTCCCTTAGCACCTTGCCACATCCTCCTCCAAATCTCTTCTGTCTTGGACTCTGTGGTCAATTATCTTGTGTGAGAGACTGATGAATAAGGTCTATTCATAGCCCTGTCACCAGCAGATTAAGGAGTCTCTCTGGGTATTTCCAGGCCTGAAAATTAGTCTGGCTAGAGTGAGAATACTTTGAAAATTTGCATAGAAAACCTTAATCTCTGAATCTATGTTTATACGGAGATGTCTTTTAATTCTGCATCATTTTCTTCTTTTGCAAAGTATTAAACATAAAAGTTCATCTTTTGTTCACAAACTAAGGTAACACAGGAGAAACATCACAGGGCAAAGCATGAGTTGCTAAAATGCGAACATACATGTATCTGTATATATGTATGATACTGGTTTTCTGTTGGCAGTATTGAAAGACAATTGTGTGAGTCTGATAAGAGCTGAGATAGAAACTGAACCAGCAGAGCTGGAACCCCAGAGCAGCATCTGTGAGAACGTACTTGCCAAAGGCCACAATGCTAGAAGAGAGCTCTGCTTCTGGTTTCTTTGGTATCTCCTCAGTGAGCATCTCCAAGATGGCCTCATCTGGGAGAGGCAGAAGGAGAAATATGAAGAGAAAATGGATAAAGCGTAGACATGGTCCCTGGTAGGATGTGGCAACTGGAGGAGGCAGTGTGCAATCAGTGCTGTTATTTAATAGACCATTTATTCAAATACATGTTTGCTCTTGGCTTTTCAAATCCACGCTGGTGTCAACTTCTTTTGTAAAGCTCTCTCTTCTCCAGCACAGGCTTGGTGGCAGGTATCTGTGTCCCCTGTAAAGAGGGCAGCTGATTGCCAGGGAGCCAGAACCCAGAAGCCCATGTGATGGGACTTCTCCATCTGCTGAGGACTTCAGAGAAGTACTTGGGGATAGTGAGCTTGCACAAATTGGTGACCTACTGTTTATAGACACAGCGACAGCCATGTTAGCTGTTGACTTTGTTAAGTACGAAAGTTCTGTAAAACTACAGACATCTTGTGGCGGTCACAGCTTTTCAGTCTTTCTGAATCAGAGGTTTGAAACATATCTTTGGAGTTATGGTCGGGAAAAATGTGAAAAGTTCTGCTAGCTCTCTAAGCAGCAGTGTGCATATATGCTATTATAGAGCATCTTTATTTATATTAATTTATTTCATATGTAGGATAGGGGCTTATGCCACGGACCACGTGTGGAAGTTGGAGGAACAACTCATGGAGACTGGTCTCTCCTCCCCTTTGGGCGTTTGGAGTTAAACTCAGGTCACCAGGCTTGGTGGGAAGCAACTGCCGCCTTCAAAGAGCCCTCTCCGCAGAGCACGGAATTCAGCGCACAGTCTTACCTCTGGGGGTAGCTGATGGCATGATAAAATTAAGGTCCATGGATGTTTTTGTACCATGCGTCTTTATTGAGTAGTTCTCTCCTTCAGTTTGCTTGGAGACCAGAGCACATGGCAGGAAGATGACCCATTCCATATATTCTTGGCTCTGAGTATTCTAAAACTGAATTACATTTTACCTTGCCATATCCGGAATGCTCTTGGTTACTTGGGAGTGTTCCATTCTTCTTCCAAAGTCTGATGTCTCTATTTAAAATGGGTTCTCTTTGTTTTATCCTATTCTGGCTATTCTGTTTTTTCCTTTTTATTTTTTGCTTGTTTTTATTCTTTTTTAGATGCTCGTTTCCTTCCTTCCTTCATTTCTTTTTCCTTCCTTCCTTCCTTCCTTCCTTCCTTCCTTACCTTCCTTCCTTTCTTGCTTTCAGCTTTCTTTCTCCTTTCTTTCTTTCTTTCTTTCTTTCTTTCTTTCTTTCTTCCTTTCTTTCTTCCTTCCTTCCTTCCTTCCTTGCTTTCAGCTTTCTTTCTCCTTTCTTTTCTTCCTTCCTTTCTTCCTTTCTTCCTTCCTTCCTTCCTTCCTTCCTTCCTTCCTTCCTTCCTTCCTTCCTTCCTTCCTATTATTTATTTAGTTTAGATCCCAGCTGCAGCTTCCCCCTCCTCCCAGTCCCTTCTCCTTCCCCCCTCTTTCCCATTCACTCCCTCTCCCCACCCCATCTCCTTAGAACATTTGCGACCTCTCATGTATACCAACCAGCCTCGGCATATCAAGATGTGCAGTATTAGGCTCATCTTCTCATTGTCATATCACATCTTCTTTTCTGAGACCAGGCAGCCCAGTTAGGGTACAGGGACCCAACAGCAAGGCAATGTAGTCAGAGTCGGCCTCTGCTCCAGTTTTGGGAATAGTGGGAACCCACCTCCCAGCCAAGGGGCAATCCTTACAAATAATACATTTCTTTAAAAAAAATGTGTTTGTGCCTCAGTTTACCTTTTTTTTTTTTTTTTTTTACAACATACATGATGGTGCCTTGGTTCTTCCAGAAATGTAAGGGCCTCACTTTCCTTTCACAGACTGGACTCTGTCAACACTTCTTTTGAGGTGTGATCTGCTTATTAGAGAACATAGCAGGCATACTAGTAACCAAAAGTGATCTCCTGTACCCTCATAAGAAAAGACTGCATTGCGCTTTGAAGCTGCCACACACATTGGCATCCTTACTGTGAATGTAAGACTTAGGATTATTTTTTTAATTGGTTATTCTTTCTTAAGCTCTTTAATTTCTGAAATGATTGGCTTTATTTTCACCAATCCATCCATATTACTTGAGTACTTCTTTAATGTCAGGCCCTGTATAAAATACCGAGAATGCAGGAGCTCATAAATCCTGCAAGTAAAAGAAAATATATTCCAAAATACAACGGAATAAAGTTATGATATTAAGCAGCACTGTGATCGATGGGAATTTGTAAGTTCCTATCTTTTGCATAATGTATTGAGGTGCGTTTGCATCTCAATGCAACTGGTAATGCTTAATTCGCTTTTGGAAGTTAATATATTGAAATTAAATGCAATTATGATTTTGTAAAAATGTACTGGCTTAGTTGGCCTTTCAGGATAATGCCTACCCATTAGTTTTATTATTCGCATTTCAGGAGGATGCACAGGGAAGATGAACCCAGCTTTGCTGGACAATCTCTTTTTCTTGTCAGTTAATTCTTGTTGATTACTTCAGCACTTTCACTTTCCGCTGTGAAAAGTTTGGGCAAAAATCATGGCCACTGACTGATAGATCCAAAAGTTTGGGATGGTCGAGTCCACTACATTAAGGACACATTATTTACCATAGAACAACAACAACAACAACAACAACAACAACAACAGCCCCCAAAAAAGCAGTTTGAGAAATTAGGGAAGATCACAGAGTATACATGTATCTTTTAGAATTGTTTTTGGGCATGTTTAAATATTGATTCCCAAAACAGTATCAGGATTCCACTTTTAATTCTTTTAGCCACAATATTCAGTTTCAATGTATTCGGCTTTACAAAGCTCTGGAGTGTCGTCTTAGAGTTTTCACATGTGGGTTTGGGCATGGTCCTACTGCTGGATAGCGTTTGAATCCGTGCCCCAGACACTGTTCAATGAGTTTTCATGTGCCGATTAAGCTGTGCAGTGGCCTGAGTTGGGAGGCACTGCTACCGTTCCCATTTCCAGCAGAGAAGGCTGCAGCTCCTCGTGCTTCAGTGGTTTGTGTCTTGTTTACTGTTGCTGAAGAATTAAATAGTTATGCCCCAAGTCAGCAGGTCCCTTCAGCGAACATCTCAGTACATGCCTCTTAGCTGCCATGAACTATCTGGAACATTATATTGTAGCACAAGGAGATGAGGCATCTGGCAGAGACAGTCTGCACCCCTGGGTGTGCACACATGGATAATAATTCTCAGGAACATTAAAAATGTGCTGATTTTGAGCTTGGCTCTGGTGTTATACCCTGTGTTTACCTATGGACAATAGGAATCGTGATTACTTTGTTTTCTTTATGTTGTTTATATCTTAGACATGCATGCCTTCCCTGTTTTCATAATGTCTATAAGACTTCAGAGCTAGAAGAAACAGTGCATCTCCTGGGTTGTTGGTATTGCTTTTCTCTTTATGGGCACTGTGAATTCAATTGATTATTTCATTGCCTCCCAGTTTGGTTTCCCAGAAATCAGAATAAGCTTTAAGTAATTAATATATTTTTTTGTCATGACACATACTTTTGGGCTCACAGTTCTTGGCATAACTTTAACCTTATGTTCCCTTTCTTTCTTGTTCCTTAGCAACAAGGGCTTGTATTTTGGGTCAGACCACCAAGACCACCCCATCACATCTGCTTCTCAGTTCAACATTTCAGCCAGTTATCCTTTCTTAGTGTTGGTGTCTAATCTGAGGGAGAAAATCGATGGTCTGTGTAATGTCATTGTGGGAATTAAATGCAATAATGCGTGAGGAATTCTTATACCATTGATGCATGATGTGTGTTTGGGTCTATTAACTGATTGAATTGCATTGCTCAAATATGTGTGTCTACTGAAACCCTTTTTATACTGGTCTTCACATAAATAAATATTAAAATGTTATCCTCTTTATATGATGTGGAAACATAAGCATAAAAATCCTCACGAAGTTGACTTCTTTTCCAAAGTATAGATTAATCAGAGTCTATAAATCACATAGGAGAGATTTTTAAGTTTTCTTTATTTTCATAAACTATTTAGGGAATTTAGACAAAACTGAGAGAGTCCATGTCTCTGAATGACTTTAAATAATATGTACTCTATATGCCATAAAATTAGGATGGATTCTGAGTGTAAGCTTTTGATTATGATATGACAAAAAAAAGAACCCCTTAAATAGACAAATTATGGGTCTTTATAAAACAAAAAAAATGTGCAAAATAAAAATGAAAGTTTGCAAATACTTTACCTTTTCAAGGAAATGAAAGCCTTTCCTGTTTCAGTGTGTGGGAGGAAGGCCTTGAGTTTCAGCCACAAATTCAGGCATGTTCAGACACTTGGGCTCCAGCAGTAATGGTTGGCTAGGCCCTATTTCTCCAAGTTCATGAAAGATAAGTTAATTAGGATAATGCTGTGGCCTAGGAAAGCCCTACTGATGGTAAGTGGATGGGGGGCGGGGTTGGGCCTATTGTTTCCTTTAGTTCTTATTATTTCTTCAAAGCTTGATCAATGTGAACAATGAAAAATATTTCCTATAGAAGCTTGGAAATAGTATTAAGTTACAGGGAGTAAGCTTTCTGTGGTAAATTCTGTCAGTTCCAATTTGACTTTTATCTTTAAGGCTTTTCTCATTATGTTATAAATAGTTTTTTGTTATTTGTTTTCTGGCTTGTTTTTAGACTTTTAAAGTCAATAATGTTCTATATTTTTTCTCATTTGGCTGTTTACCAATGCTAGAATTACAATGTTAAAATTAGATGCATGGTGTATGTCTAACATTGTACTAGAAAGAGTGAATAAAGAAGGAACGAGATGGAAATGCATATTTATTGTTCCATAAATGGGACAGAAGTAGGGATTCAGCACTGAAGTAGCATTAAATCTGCTCAGAAATCCTAGTGTCAGAAGAAAGCATTCACTCCATCCAAGATTTGATAGCTCAGCTAGTTCTTCTAGCAGGGGAGGGGGGTTTACACTCTCCAAGCTGAATGAAACAAGGTCCACAGCCTACAAATGTGCTCCTGACACATGCTACTTTGATATCTGCCAGCAGAATTGAATCTGTAAATGTGATGCCAAAGTCTAGCAGACACCTGCTCCACATCCACACTTCTAAAGATGTGAGCCTTTCCAGGAAGCTTGGGTAATGCAAAGAAAGGAGAAACACACTGCCCAAGAGTACCCGTGGCTTGAGTGTCTGGAACCAAAGGCAGCATGTATGCTGTTGTCTCTTCCTCTAAAATACTGTATCTTAATAGTTCCAGTAATGGAGGAGGACCTTTGCTGGAAGACTGCAGCTCCAGGTAATGTCCAGTTTAACTTAAGCCACAAAAAAGATGTGACTTAACTTCCTAGTGAACATACAAGGGAGGTAAATATAAAAGAAACTGTGTGACAGTTGAGGCTCAGCCACTCTGGACTGAAAGGATGTTAGAAGTTTGCTAGCTCCATTTATGGGCTTGAAGTCATAACACAGAGCCTACAAAACAGTTAAACATTTCTCAAAACAGAGTGAATCTATCAATACAACACAACTTTCACTGTGTGGCTACTGTATCCTAGGACACTCTGACTCAAACAATTTCAGACCCCATAACTGAGAGTTTGACCTTGAATAAACAGGTCCCTTGAAACTCTCAGTGGCATCTGAATATTGGTGGGAAATGAAGAGTTAACTTCTGTTTTTGTGCTTGACTCTCTTAAGTCATGGCAGTATTAGTCAACATGCAAATTAACATGCTTATCCCTATAGAAAGGGCACGGGTACCTGTGTGGTTTACTGTTGAAATGAGAAGAAAACCATTTTTTTTCACTTTAAAAGAATTAAATTAAACCATAAAAATATAATCCTTTTGGAAACACCTTTAACCTTTAAAGTTGGGCTCTTTAAATGCCACGAGGCAAAGAAGAGGTCAAGAGAACTTATCAGAAGATCTACATTTGGCAACATTTACATTTGGGGGGCTTATTTTGAGGTAGTAAAGATGGGTCTCACTTGAAACACCGACTGTATACATGGGTCCAGTAGTCCATGTTTTAGGATGTGGGTGATGATGACCTTACTGCTTTTTATTGTCCTTTATTTTTCCCATGTTTAAGAAACCCTGGTGTGGCCTTTTGCTCTTCTTCCTTCAGTTATTAGTCACAGCCGAAGGATGAAAATGGGCTCCTGCTTGACGGAGACATTGGTTGAGTCATTTAGCTTCCTATGTATTTTTACAGGCAGTTTAAAGAGGAGTTCTTTGTTTTCTTTTAGTTTAAAATTTAGGTTTAGCGACCCTGTGCAGCACAAACTATGGAAACCTACAATCATACTCTTTGTGTTTGTAGGTAATAAAAACAGTATTTTTTTTTTTTTGGTCTTAGCTAATCTTGATGCTATATTTGTAAACCGTAAGACTATTTTAGATTTGCAATTGATACTTCCTTCTCCTCATTTTCCTCTTCCGCCCCCTCCTCCTCCTTCTATTTGGAAGTATTTTTTTTATCTTGAAGTACCTGTTAGACCTGGCTATGTCACATGCAAAAGATTTAGTTCATGGGCAAAACTCAACGTGGTAAGATTAAGAAGTCAAGTTTTGTCTCTGGGGTCATGGGAAATGATTATGATCAAATCATAATAATCAAAGTGTCAACCCAGGGGATAGATAAAAATTCTTGTAATGACAAGATAAACAACTGGCACATAAATAAGAGAATTTTCTTGTGTGGGTGGAGTTCTCACCTCTCTCCTGGAACCATGGAATCCCATTAAGAATGGGTTGCTTTGCTCTGTCTACTTAGCTAGGACATTTATAGACATTTGCTCACCTATTGAATTTAGAAAGATTGTAATTTATCTCTAATCCATGTAGTACTATGTATTGATGTATTGTGCAAGTGAGGGTAACTACCTTTTTTTTTTTAAATCCCTTTAGAGTGTATAGGCCAGCTTAAACGCTGTATCTTATATGTAAAGGGATCACATTGTTTTCCAGATTCATTGCAAACTGTACAAGTGCTTCAAGTGTGTCACTTCCTAGCGTGTGAGTTGCCCACCTGTGTTGGGGGCACCCTGGATTGGTGTTGATTTATACCTGGTCCAACAGCCTGACCCTTCAAGCAGAGCTTAAAGATATTAGTGTCAAGTCTATGTCTTTATTTTGTCTTATAAGATTTACTTTTAGCTGTGTGTAGGTGTGTCTCTGCATGTGGGTATGTTCACAGAGAGTTCTGATGCCTGAGGAGGTCAGAGGTGTCAGCCTCCCTGGAGATGGAGTTATAGATGCTGGTGAGCTGTCTGATGTGGGTGCTGGGAACTGAACAAATATGGGTCTTCTGGAGGAGGAGCAGGTGCCCCTAACTACTCCGGATCTCTCCAGCAGCTCACTCTGGTTTCTAAGTTGATGACAATCAGAACCTGAAGAGATGATTCCTGAGGGATAACAACCTTTTAATTTACAGACTAATCCTTCCTTCCTTCCTTCCTTCCTTCCTTCCTTCCTTCCTTCCTTCCTTCCTTCCTCCCTCCCTCCATCCCTCCCTCCCTCCCTCCGTTTTCTTCCTTTCTTCCTCCTTCCCTCCCTCCCTTTTTTCCTTCCTTCCTCCCTCCCTCCTTTCCTTCTTTTCTTCCTTTCTTCCCTCCTTTCCCTCTCACTTAATTTTTTTTTAGTGAGGTACCTATTAAATGAAATTTTAAGCTCAGCTGAAATCTGAGGCATGTCTGAATGTCTTTCAAATTGGCTTAAATGAATTTAATTAGAATGATTTCAAAGTAAAATTCTTGAGTTAAGGGTTTAAAGTCAACACATGTTGTTGTTGTTGTTGTTGTTGTTGTTGTTGTTGTTACATTGAGCTCCTGTTGCCATTGTTCCTATAGGCATGCTCAGGCCATACGACCTTGTCATGGTCATTAATTAGCTAATTTCTTACTTGTTATCATCTACCGTCATTCTTGAAGTTGTGCGATATAGTCCTGGTGACTAAACATCACGGTCTAAGTAATAGCATTTTTCATGTTTCCGTTAATACTTAGCTTTCTAGACCATAATGATATACCTGGGATAACAAATAAAAAGAAGGACTGGTCTGCTCCTGTGCTTAGAGATTCCAGTCCTGGGCCTCTGTTGAGGCAGCTGACAGCTAGGTGGGCGTGCAGAGCAAGGTAAAGACCTCACTGTGTTTGCCAAGGAACAAAAGTGAAGGAGGAGGGAGACTGGAGTCCCCACTTCCCGTGAAGGGTACACCCCCACTGATGCTAAAGGTCCATAGTACTTCCCAAAATGGCTCTCTAAGGATCACATGGAAATGCTCATGAAGACTACAAGGTTCCTCTAAGTCACACTCTTCATGTACATTTAAAAAACTCAGCAGTGTGCAAATATCCAGTTCATGTCTGCCTTGGTGCAATAGCAACCATTGCTGCCCCTGATTCCTTTTGTATGTGACACAAAGGCAGAAGAAAGGAGCATCGTGGAGAACTGGCAAAAGGGAGGAAGGGAGGAAAGAAGGGGCAGTGTGGGGGGAACTAATGAGAACCACATATTATGATACACACATGGAAATATCACTGGTCATCACTTAGTATACTAGCTAAACATTTAAAAAATTTTCATTCCTTCCACTTAAAGGCAGTTAAAATATCTTCTCTGCATTTCTTTGATGTTATAAATATATACCTTTCTTTGATTATTTATTAACTTGTTTGGAGTATTGCAATAATGCTTAAGAGATGTTCTTCGAAATGCAATCACTGATAAGTGGATATTAATGAGCCCAGAAGCCCTAAATACTCAAGGCACAATTAGCAAGTCAAATGACTCTCAAGAAGAAAAAAAGGAGAGGACCCTGGGCCTGTAAAGATTGGATCCAGTATTGTAGACCCAGAATAGAGAAATCGTGGGGCGGGGGGAAGAGTGGGGAATAGCATGGGGGGGAGAGGAATTATGGGACATATGGTGGGGGGTAACTGGGAAAGGGGAAAGTCTTTGGAATGTAAACAAAGAATATAGAAAATAAAAAAAAAGAATAAACAACTTAACACTAACTTTTACATGAAAAAAAAAGAGATGTTCTTAGGGATGGGAATAGAGTTACTGATTCCATTATTGCAGAGAACAGCTTTTGCAGACATCTTGCTTGGTGTAGGGACGTGCAGTAGAGTGATGGATTTATTTATTCATCAAATATAGTTTCAGTTCCTAGATACACTAATCCCTCTTTTGGTGGAGGTTTCTTCCTCTAGGGAGCTTATCTTCCAGTGTCACGGCAGTGAGCTTTGCTAATGCCACTCCCCAAAAATTCTGTTTCCCACAGAGGGAGGCAAGCGGTTGGTGGTCTTCTTTATGTCTTGGATACCTTCTTACGGACACTCTCTAGTCTCCAATCTCAGCTCTATATCCTGTCTTCCCACACTCTTCATTGGGCAGCCTACACCTACATCATTCATCAATGTACAATGCCTTGTTTAGAAGTTGGCTGACTGTTCTCTCCCGATAGCTGAAGATGGGTCCTCATGTTCACCTCCCTTCTCATCACGTGAACAAATACACTTTATACTTTCTCCCGCCCACCCCTCCTCTGACTTTAACTCTGTGGCACCAGGCTCTCAGTTACTCAGGCTTGAAACCACCCGGTCATCTTTGACTCATCTTCAGCTTGATCCCTTGTACCTAATTAATTAGTCATGAAATTATATTGCTTCTTCCTGCTGCTTGTTTTCTGTCTCCCTTTCTTCTGAATCACGATCATACTGACCACAACCAATTAGGCCTTTGTCATTTCATACCTGAACTATTATGGTAGTTTCCTAACTGGTCATCACTTGTCCCCCACTGGTTCCCATCATAAGTCAACATCCCTTGAATTCTTTCTTTTATTGTCTTTCTTCCAGTTAAAAAATCTACAAAAGTTTCCTAGTTCTTCATACAAGGATCTACCTTTTTTTTGGAGGTTTCTAGAAGCTTCTATGCTTTGGTCCAAATTTCTCCATTCAGTTTAATTTTTCTCCTCTTTCTACATATACGTGTCTCCAGTCAGGTTGTTTTTAATGTATGCCTTGGGGTGGCATGTGCATTTGATACAAAAACAGTGGAAGATAAAGGGGAAGGGCTCTGTGTAGGAGTCACACAGCCAAGGCTTCTGCTTGTTTCTTCCTAGCTCTGTGACCTCGGACAAGTTGTGTGACACAGTAAAACCCAGTTCCTTCCTTCCTTCCTTCCTTCCTTCCTTCCTTCCTTCCTTCCTTCCTTCCTTTCTTCCTTCCTTCCTTCCTTTCTTTCTTCCTTTCTTTTTTCTTTCTTTCTTTCTTTCTTTCTTTCTTTCTTTCTTTCTTTCTTTTTTATTAGATATTTGCTTTATTTACATTTCAAATCTTATTCCCTTTCCTTCTTCCCCCTTCCCCCTCTGAAAACCCCCTATCACAACCCACCCCCTGCTCACCAACCCACCCACTCCCACTTTTCTGTCCTGTAATTCCCCTACAACAGGGCATTGAGTCTTCACAGGACCATTGGTCTCTCCTCTCAATGATGTCTGAAAAGGCCATGCTCTGCTACCTATGTAGCTGGAGCCATGGGTCCCTCCATGTGTATACTTTGGTTGGTGGTTTGGTCCCCGAGTGCTCTGGAGGGGTACTGGTTGGTTGATATTGTTGTTCCTCCTATGTGACTACAAACCCTTTCAGCTCCTTGGTTCCTTTCTCTAGCTCCTCCATTGGGGCCCCTCTGCTCAGTCCATTGGTTGGCTGTAAGCATCAACTTTTGTGTTGGTCAGGAACTGTTAGAGCCTTTCAGGAGATAGTTATATCAAGCTCCTGTCAGCTAGTACTCAGTTTCTTAATGAGAAGTTCCTAATGCATCCTGTATTGTGGGAAACAAAGGAAATAATGCAAATCAGCAGCACCATAGTATGGTGTCTGGTAGTGTTAGTGCTTAATAAATACTGTTAGCATCCATTTGCCTCTAGGCATTATTTTTCTTTTCTTGGCTTAATTTCATTTCTGAAGCCTTAATTAAACTGTATTCTAAATTCCCAATGAAGGAGTATGTATCAAACAATTGTGGGTCTTAATTGCAAGTTCAGAGGGTAAATATGGAGTGATGTGTAGGAATGCAAGGGTATATGTCATAACCTCAACCATAATCCTCAAATGATTAACCTAAGACCACAGGCATGACTATCCTGATTCTCAGTTTTCTTGTTATTTATTTATTTATTTATTTATTTATTTATTGGAATAGTATAGTTCCCCATATTTCAGTTCAGAAAACTTTCAAGATAGATTTCCATTGCATATTTAGCTACATGTTCCTGTGTATCTATAAATTACTCAGATCCTTTGGTAATAGTTACCTATTTATTTGTGGCATATGTATAAATAGATTTTTTGAAAGATAACAGTACAAGATATAGTTGTTTTAGCTCGTATCTAACATATATTTGTTTAGACACTATCAAACTTATTGATTATGTATAAATTAAATCTTGTAAGTTTATTTGCATATGTAACACTTTTTTTTGGGGGGGGAGGTATACTTTGTGAGGATCATATGTTCAGAAAGAATAATGGTATAATGATTTAGGAAAAAATATAATAAATTTTTGGCTTCTTAGATCACAGCAATAATTCCAGAGAAAGTCACTATGCCTTCCTGAGTTATTTAGAGTTCTTAAATGTCAACATTAGGAGCAGTCAGTAATTGATAACCTTTGAATGCTTTTCTAATTTTAAAGCATATATTCTCTGATCCTTCAGCTGTTTAATACTATTTATAGTTTGCCCAAATCCACAGACCCTTGCCTAAAGGGAGAAACTAGCTGGGTGTGGTGATTCACATCTTCAAATCTCAGTATTTAGAAGGCTGATGCAGGAGGATTCCTGTGAATTTGAGGCCATCATGTGTTAGATAGTAAGTTTCAGGTGAACTTTGATCACAGAAGAAGAAGAAGGAGAGGAGGAAGGGAATCAGGAGGAGGAAGAAGAGGAAAAAGAAAATATGAAAATCAAAGAATGGGGCAGAGGCAAAGCTAAGTTAATGTGACTGCTTGGAAGATGACCCCATGTGGCCCACCCAAAATAGGCATCACCGAAAGCAGGAAGAAGCAGTGATGGCCACCGGGAATTTCCCCATTCCCATGACTCACACAGACTGAAGCCAGCAGAGCAAATCTCAGGGGGAACGCACTCCTAGTTAAATGCCGGGTTCTCACCTCAAGACAATTATTTTTCAGTAAACATTTTGTACAATGGAGACACACCTCTGAGGAAACAAACAAAAAAAAATACATCAAGTCATTCCGGGACACAAACTTCAGTGTTATTCATGCACAGGTTTGTAAACCGCAGACACAATGGAGAAGGAAGACTTAGTGAGTCAAACTGGCTGCTAGCTGAGCCCCTGTTTAGTCGCAGCTCTGGAAATACTGTAGATAAGGCTGTATATAATAAAGATTTGAGGTGGTTTTCTTCCCTCAAGTAAACCACTTCCAGGAGTTCACACCACTAACATCCTCCGTGTTGATGCTTTGGGAAGAAGTCATATTTCAAAGTTAATGGCTCGGAGGAGGAGCTGTGGTTGGGAGGAGGTGGGTTGGGAGGTGGTGGGTGGGACATGGGATGGACAGGGGTGGGGGACCAACAGGGCTGGGGGGGAGGAGACAGGATGGGACAGAATTCACCCATTAAAGCCTAAGGGCTAATATGAATCTATCAGCAACTAGAAGGATCAATAACAACAATGGGAGACGAACTAACTTTCTGGTGGGATTTCTCAGGCAAAGAGGTGTCAGTCATGAACAGATCAGCAGAAAACAATGTGACTTAAGACCCTGGTTGACTTAGATAGTAAAGCTTTTTGGTTCTAATTTTGCAAAGGAAACTTCTCTCCCCTCTCCAAAGTGAGGTGCTAAGTAAGTCTCTGAATCTTCTTTTTATTTTTCAATGAAGACTTGTATTTGAGTGGAATTTGAAATTCCATAGTCAGTATTTAAAGTTTTAATACATGCTTGTTTTTTGTTTTGCTTTGCTTTGTTTTTCTTTTCTGTTTCTTTTTTCTTTTCTGTTTCTTCTTTCCTTTCCTTTCCTTTCCTTTCCTTTCCTTTCCTTTCCTTTCCTTTCCTTTCCTTTCCTTTCCTTTCCTTTCCTTTCCTTTCCTTTCCTTTCTTTCCTTTCCTTTCCTTTCCTTTCCTTTCCTTTCCTTTCCTTTCCTTTCCTTTCCTTTCCTTTCCTTTCCTTTCCTTTCCTTTCCTTTCCTTTCCTTTCCTTCTTTCCTTTCCTTTCCTTTCCTTTCCTTTCCTTTTTCCTTTCCTTTCCTTTCCTTTCCTTTCCTTTCCTTTCCTTTCCTTTCCTTTCCTTTCCTTTCCTTTCCTTTCCTTTCTTTTCCTTTCCTTTCCTTTCCTTTCCCTTCGTCTTCTTCTTCTTCTTCTTCTTCTTCTTCTTCTTCTTCTTCTTCTTCTTCTTCTTCTTCTTCTTCTCCTCCTCCTCCTCCTCCTCCTCCTCCTCCTCCTCCTCCTCCTCCTCCTTCTTCTTTCTTCTTCTTCTTTTTTGAGACAGGGTCTCACTGTGCTGCCTCTCCTGGCCTGGAGTTCACTGTGTATATTAGTCTGACCTGAGCTCACAGAGCTCCATCTGCTTCTGACTCCCAAGTGCTGAAATTAAATTTCACCGCAACCAATTGATATATTGAAAACTCTTTCCTAAATTTCTCCTCCTCTGGCTTCTTCCTCCTGACTAGATTTCTAGGCCCGAGTTCTGGTGACAGTGAGATGTTACACTTGCTGCTGGCAATGGTTTGTTTTTCCTTCACTGACTTTTCTATCAACAAGTTTCAAAGTCAGATACAATTTATCGACTTAAATTAATTCATTGGAAATATTTATATTCAGTATTAAAACCCATTCATTCAATTGTATTTAATATTTACTAGGAAAAATGGCTGAGAATTTTACTTAGTGGCAAGAGTCCCCTTACGAATTATGACAAACAGGGAAAGAAACAGCCACAAACAGCTTTGCAAGACTTTGCTTCCAAAGTGTTTATGTGACTCACAATTCTTTGCTAGGGCTATGTTCCCATTCATAATTTACTTATTTGAATGGAGAAAAAAAGAACTTGAAAATGTAGAGTTCCCTCCCTCCCTCCCTCCCCTCCCTCCCTCCTTCCTTCCCTCTCTCCTTCTGACCTTTCTACCTTTCTCCTTTCCATTTTAGTAATAAATGTACTAATATAGTTCTTTTGTAGGGTGAGAGGTTTAATGAGGTTCAACTGTTTAGGAGTGAATGTCGGTGTTGGTATTAGACATGGCCAAAAATTCAGTATTTTGGATACAGCACATAGAGAAAAGAATAGCAATTGTTTTCCACGAAAATAGGGGAAGAAAAGAGATTGTAGAAATCCCCTAAGAACATGCCCGAGGATGAGACATGCAATGTAGTTTCTATAGTTGCCTTCAGAAATAACTCTTCAAAATTTATTCCTATATGTGGCAAATTACGGCAAAAGCATGGCGCCCCCGGTGCTGTTGACTGAGACCCCCACTCTTACACAGCTCACCTGGTGGTCACACTGCTTTAGCAGAGGTAATGAAGAAAGTGACTCTGCAGCGTGCTGTGCCGGACGGCTCATGCTCATTTCTCATGGTAGGCGCACTTTCCATCCACTAATTCTCCTTCTCAGATGGCGACAACCTGCAGCCAAAGATAAGATGGGAAGGGAGCCTCAGTATGAGGGCTACGGAAGATTAAAAGGCAAATGAAAAATACCAATTTTTTTTTCAGTCTGGGTTGCAAATCTCAATTGCATTTCAGGCATCGGGCAACTGCTTGTAGGAAGGTTTTCCCCTGTCGCTGGGATGGGTCACCATTTCTAATCTGAGGGTCACAGCCCAGGCCCCTGTCTAGTAATTGCTTGATTTGACATCTATCTTGGCCTTTTTTTTTTTTACTTTGGCCTTTCTGGCTGGAGGTCACAAAAGCAAAAGAAGATAGAAGTTCGTGTAAATGCTTTGATGATGAAAAATGAGATGCCATTCTTAGGGCCGTAGGTAAGAATACATGTATAATACGTTGAGGCCTTTTAACTCTTTGGGTGATCCAAGTGGGAAGCACTCATCTATTCATTTCCTTCTTCCTTCTAGGGACCTGCTTAGTAATGGCTTGTGGCAATGCTCATATGATCATAGACATTAAAAGTAGCAACATCTCATTCATTCAGAAACTTGATCATCAAACGTGGGGCCAATTGCTCTGGGGTAATTCTTGTTAATTTGATCAGAATTTACACACACACAGTTGTGTTGCTACAGATAGAAAATGCCACTTTCCAGATTCTTTAAAGGAGGACGACTGAGCACTAGGTATGTGGATTCCCCGGCATGCACTAAGGACACATGCTCTACTATGTTCATAGCAGCCTTATTTATAATAGCCAGAAGCTGGAAAGAACACAGATGTTTCTCAATGGAGGAATGGGTATTGAAAATGTGGTATATTTACTCAATGGAATACTACTCAGCAATTAAAAACAATGAATTTATGAAATTTTTAGGCAAATGGTTGGAACTGAAAAATATTATCCTAAGTGAGGTAACTCATTCACAAAAGAATACACATGGAATGCAGTCACTGATAAGTGAATATTAGCCCAGAAGCTTAGAACACCCAAAACACAATCCACATATCAAATGATTCCCAAGAAGAAGGAAGGAGAGGGCCCTGGTCCTGGAAAGGCTTGATGCAAGCATTGTAGGGGGTTGCCAGGACAGAGGAGTGGGAGGAGGTTGATTGGGGAACTGGTGGAGGGAAGAGGGCTTATGTGACTTAGGGGAAGGGGTGAACCAGGAAAGGGAAAATCACTTGGAATGCAAACAAAAAATATAGAAAATTTTAAAAAAGGAAAATGTTTATAATAGACTATGAAACTGTGTAGTTTGAGTTTCTATTGCTGAGATGAAACACTTTGACCAAAAGGCGAGTTGGGGAGGGAATGGTTTATTTGGCTTACACTTCCACATTGCTGCTCAGTGTTGAAGGAAGTCAGGACTGGAACTCACACAGGGCAGGATCCTGGAGGCTGGAGCTGATGCAGCGGCCATGGATGGTGCTGCTTACTGGCTTGCTTTCTCCAGCTTGCTCAGCTTACTTTCTTATAGAACCCAGGGCCACCAGCAGAGGGATGGCACCACCCACAATGGGCTAGGCCTAGCATTGATCACTGAGAAAATACCTTACAGATGGATTTCTGGAGGAATTTCCAGAAATAATGCCCCTTCTTCTCTGATGACAATAGCTTGTAACAAGTTGACAACAAATAAGCCAGTACAACTGATCCCTTATCAACTTGACACATAAACACATCACTATTAAGTTACAACCCTTCTTTCTTGTTCATCCCCAAGATCTAAACATACATAACCTTAAAAGTCTCAGTCTTTACAAATTCAAAGTCATTAAAAATTTGGTTCCTTTAAAATAGCCTATTTATTTATTTATTTATTTATTTATTTATTTATTTTTAATTCTTTTTTAAAAAAAAATTTCTATATTTTTTGGTTTACATTCCAAAGGCTTTCCCCTTTCCCAGTTCCCCCCTCACCATATGTCCCATAAGTCCTCTTCCCTCCGCCCATTCCCCAATCATCCTCCCCCCCATTTCTCTGTTCTGATACTCTCCTACAAAACTGGATCCAGACTTTTCAAGAACAGGGTCCTTTCCTTCCTCCTTCTTGAGAATCTTTTGATTTTCTTTTTGTGCCTTGAGTATTCAGAGCTTTTG
Source organism: Apodemus agrarius (assembly GCA_964023405.1). Taxonomy (NCBI): domain Eukaryota; kingdom Metazoa; phylum Chordata; class Mammalia; order Rodentia; family Muridae; genus Apodemus; species Apodemus agrarius. The sequence continues at coordinate 33,435,893 of OZ030007.1, read as the reverse complement.
GGCTCATTAATATCCATTAATCAGTGAATTTTATTTAGTATTTTTGCATCAATATTCATAAGGGAAATTGGCCTGTAGTTCTCTTTCTTTGTAGGATCCTTGTGTGCTTTTGGTATCAGCGTAATTGTGGCTCGTAGAACGAGTTGGGCAGTGTTCCTTCTGTTTCTATTTTGTGGAATAGTTTGAAGAGTATTGGTGTTAGTTCTTCTTTGAAGGTCTGATAGAATTCTGCACTAAAACCATCTGGTCCCGTACTTTTTTTAGTTGAAGACTTTCTATAACCTCTTCTATTTCTCTAGGGGTTATGGGACTGTTTAGCTGATCTAATTGATCCTGATTTAATTTTGGTATTTTGTATCTGTCTAGGAAATTGTCCATTTCCTCCAGATTCTCCAGTTGTGTTTATAGGCTTTTGTAGTAGGATCTGATGATTCTTTTAATTTCCTCAGTTTCTGTTGTTATATCCCCCTTTTCATTTCTAATTTTGTTAATTTAGATACTGTCTCTGTGCCCTTTGGTTAGTCTAGCTAAGGGTTTATCTAGTTGATTTTCTCAAAGAACCAGCTCTTGGGTTTGTTGATTCCTTATATGGTTCTCTTTGTTTCTACTTGATTGATTTCAGCCCTTAGTTTGATGATTTCTTGTCTCCTACTACTCCTGGGTGAATTAGCTTCTTTTTGTTCCAGGGCCTTCAGGTGTGCTGTTAAGTTGCTAGTGTATGCTCTCTCCAGTTTCTTTTTGGAGGCACTCAGGACTATGAGTTTTCCTCTTAGCACTGCTTTCATTGTGTCCCATAGATTTGGGTATATTGTACCTTCATTTTCATTGAATTCTAAAAAGTCTTTGATTTCTTTCATTTTTTCTTCCTTGACCAAGGTGTCATTGAGTAGAGTATTGTTCAGTTTCCATGTGTATGTGGGCTTTCTGTTGTTCTTCTTGCTATTGAAGACCACTTTTACTCCATAATGATCTGATAGGAGGCATGGGATTAGTTCGGTCTTCTTATATTTGTTGAGGTCTGTCTTGTGACCAATTATATGATCGATTTTGGAGAAGGTACCGTGCGGTGCTGAGAAAAAGATATATTCGTTTGCTTTAGGATGAAATGTTCTATATATATCTGTTAAATCCAATTGGTCCAATGCTTCAATTAGTTTCACTGTGTCCCTGTTTAGTTTCTGCTTTCCTGATCGGTCCATTGAGGAGAATGGAGTGTTGAAGTCACCTACAATTATTGTGTTAGGTGCAATGTGTGCTTTAAGCTTTAGTAAAGTTTCTTTTACGAATGAGGGTGTCCTTACATTTGGAGCATAGATGCTCAGTATTGAGAATTCTTGGTGGATTTTCCCTTTGACCAGCAAGAAGTGACCTTCTGTGTCTCTTTTGATGACTTTAGGTTGAAAGTCAATTTTATCTGATTTTAGAATGGCTACTCCAGCTTGTTTCCTGAGACCATTTGCTTGTAAAATTGTCTTCCAGCCTTTTACTCTAAGGTAGTGTTTGTCTTTGACACTGAGATGTGTTCCCTGTATGCAGCAAAATGTAGGGTCCTGTTTCCGTATCCAGTCTGTCTGTGTCTTTTTATTGGGGAATTGAGTTCATTGATGTTAAGAGATATTAAGGAATATTAATTATTACTTCCTGACATTATGGGCATTATTTTTTATATTTGAGTGGTTCTCTTCTTTTGGGTTTGATGAGAGGGGGTTTCTATCTTGCTTCTTCTGGGGTGTAGTTTCCTCCCTTTTGTTGGTGTTTTTCCCCTATTATCCTTTGTAGGTCTGGGTTTGTGGAAAGATAATGTGCAAATTTGGTTTTGTCATGGAATACCTTGGTTTCCCCATCTATGGCAATTGAGAGTTTTGCTAAGTATAGTAGTTTTGGCTGAAGTTTGTGTTCTCTTAGAGTCTGCATGAGATCTGCCCAGGATCTTCTAGCTTTTATGGTCTCAGGTGAGAAGTCTGGTGTAATTCTGATAGGTCTTCCTTTATATGTTACTTGGCCTTTTTCTCTTACTGCCTTTAATATTCTTTCTTTGTTTAGTACATTTGGGGTTTTGATTATTATGTGACAGGAGGTATATCTGTTCTGGTCCAGTCTGTTTGGGGTTCTGTAGGCTTCTTGTATATTCATAGGCATCTCTCTCTTTAGGTTGGGGAAGTTTTCTTCCATAATTTTGTAGAAGATATTTGCTGGCCCTTTAAGTTGTAGATCTTCATTCTCATCTATCCCTATAATCCTTATGTTTGGTCTTCTCATTGTGACCTGGATTTCCTGAATGTTTCGGGTTACCAGCTTTTTGCATTTTGCATTATCTTTGTTGAGTCTATGGTTCCTATGTTATCTTCAGCATCTGAGATTCTGTCTTCTATCTCTTGTATTCTATTGTTGATATTTGCATCTATGACTCCTGATTTCTTCCCAGGGTTTTCTATCTCCAACGTTGTCTCCCTTTGTAATTTCATAGTTGTTTCTACTTCTGTTTTTAGATTCTGGATGGTTTTGCTCAGATCTTTCACTTGCTTGTTTGTGTTTTCATGTAATTCTTTAAGGGATTTTTGTATTTCCTCTTTTACGACTTCTACTTGTTGACCCAGGTTCTCTTGTATTTCTTTAAGTGATTTTTGTGTTTCCCCCCTTATTGGTATCCATTTTTTGATCCATATTCTCCTGAATTTCTTTAAGTGATTTTTGTGTTTGCCTTGTAAGGGCTTCTAGCTTTTGATCTATTTTCTCCTGTATTACTTTAAGGAATTTATCTAAGTGTTCCTCTATCAGCATCCTGTCCAGTGATTTTAGATCTGAGTCTTTTTTTTTTCTGGTGTGTTGGGGTATCCGAGACTTATTGCTGTTGGGGAACTGGGTTCGGATGCTGCCAAATTGCCTTGACTTCTGTTATTAATGATCTTATGTTTCCCTTTTGCCATCTGGTTAACTCTGGTGTTAGTTGGTCCTATAGTTACTAGCTGGTGCTTGAACCTCCTGTGGGCTCGTAAGGCTATTTCCCCACAACTGGGACACCTGAGCCACTGCCCTGTGGGGCTCCTGCTCACAGGTTGCTGACAGGTGGCTTGAGTCCCCAGAGGTCTTAAACTCAGGATATCTCGGGTACCTGGTTCTGCCTGCTGGTTCTGCCTTCTGGTTCCCGCCTGCTGGTTAGAAACAGCTGGGAAGATGGCGAAGGCTGCAGGGAGTGCGGGGTCCGCCTTCAGGGCACAGAGCCCATGCTTGGCTGAGGCCCCCCAAACCGCTTCTCTGTGCGCAGCTCCTGCTCAAGGCCTGAGTCCCCAAAGGTATTAAACTCGAGATATCTCGGGTACCTGGTTCCACCAGCTGGTTCGAAACAGCTGGGAAGATGGTGGAGGCTGGTTCCACAGACTGGTTCGAAACAGCTGGGAAGATGGCAGAGGCTGCAGTACCAATTTATTTTTTAAAAGCTTTTATTAATTCTTTGTGAATTTTCCATCATGTTCCCCAATCCCACTCATGTACCCCAACCCCACTCATCTCCCTGTCCCTCCATATCTGCCTTCTACCATTGCAACTTCCCCCAAAACAAACAACCCTTTTGCCTGAACAGCTTTGCTTGTAAATGTTCATCACAGTGAATCACTGGTATAGTTCAAAGCTTCCACTATACTATCAATACTGGATCCTCACTGGGACTCTTCTTGGATATCCTTATTGTTGCCCTGTGTCATGTAGACCGTGCAACTTTTGTTCTGGAGGATCAGCTCCTTCACATGTTCAAGCAGTTCACAGATGGGTAGATGTTAGGGTGGTCTTACTCAAAGCCTTGGATCTTGGACTGGGTGGTAGTTGAGTTGGACAGCTTTCCCACACTCAAACCATCAGGGCTATCTCTTCTATACCTATACTACCTGGGCCATCTCATGAGCACTACCTAGGTAAAGGGTCAGACTAGCTCTCCCAACTGTAACAACTGAGACTCCTGAAGGATGCATGACCTTTGATGGTAACATGTGCCATAGACATCAACACAGACTCCCACTGCTTTAGGGTCATGGACCCAGGACTTTACCACAGCCTCAGTCAGCATCCCCAGGCTATCCACATCAGGGCACTCCTAACTATCTTCAGGTCTCCAGTTTCACCTCCCTTCACTGTGCACACACCTTTCTGTTTCTCTTTCTCTTCCATCTTTCCACTACTTACTCGTACATCTTAATGGCACCCAGGCCTTTGGGTGTCTTCCACCCTGCCTTGAGTGGCACCAAGCAGGGTAAGGGTGGTCATCTTGACAAATTTATTTTAAAATCCAAAGTCTCTAGATTGTGGGCTCCAGGAAAGTCAAAATTAAACTAAATTTTTTGTTACTTCAAGTGGGAAAAAAATCAGAGTTCAGTCACAATAAAATCAAAGCAAAATCAGAACTCCAACTGTTCAGTGTCGGGGATCCACTCATGATCTTCTGGACTCTTCTATAGGGCTTGGGCCACTTCTCCTGCTCTGCTGAAGCTCCAGCCACTCGAACTTCAGTAGACAACTTGTCTTGGAAATAAATCAAGTGCGGATGAAACTGGCTAAGATGTGCTCATATGATGTAGGATGGGCCTCTGGAAAATTGGTGTCAAATATTCCATAGAATGCTATGTGAAAATTGGAGTCATGCTGTCTTAAGCCAAGAAACTAGAGGAGCTATCTAAGTAGACGCCCCTTCTGCCTTCAGCAGCAGCACTGACTGCTGGTCTGACTCATGATCCCATTTCTTCACGAGTCAGAGACAGTCAGGTCCTGTTGCTTGAGGTTAAGTTTCAGGCATGATGCTAAAGTCCACCTTAGCATGTTGGCAGGCCCTTTGCATTCAGTCGCTGCTAGAAAGAAGATTTTCCCAATCATCCTCTTATGTCACAATGCCAAACAAACTTAGGTATTTTTACTCAAACTTTCCACTAGTTAAAGCTGATCCAGGGAAACCACATCAGAGATGAGAGATGATGTATATATCCCAAGAAGGAGGCAATGCAGAATCATAAAACTCGTGACAATTTACTTTAGAATAAAAAGTGATCAGGGTAGAGCAAATCACTCTTCTCTATGTGATGATAAGCACCATATGACAAGCCCAGCTCTCCATGGTCTTCACACATCATGTGACAAGCCCAGCTCTTCATGGCCATTTGTTTAGTATTGTTTCACATGTTTAAATGTTATCATCTGATAACATTTAAAGCCTGCACTTCCACTTCGGAAAAACAAATGATGTTATCATACACAAATATAGAGAAAGTTCTCCAGAATAAGTTTCCTTTATGCTATGCTCCAATTCTTACACTCTACATATCCCTAGTTTCAATTTCATAACAAAAATGGAACTCAAGAGAAGCTTTCCCCAAGAATTCACAATCTAGACATGCCAATAGTATATTCTGATTTAGTGACTTCATAGGTGAAATCCTCATCTAATTTCTTCAACTTTTGTTCGCCAGAGAACATTGTCAAAGGTAATGTCCAACATAATCAGACAGGTTACACAAAGAAAGACTGGCACATTTCAGGGTCCTATGTAAATTCTTATTCCTTATAACTCATCCCATGATTCTTTGGCATCACAAACACAGATGATTTTTGTTTGACTAGCTTTATCTAGGAGTGGGAACACTCTCCTAGGGCTCCCAGAGCTAAACTGATTTTCTGTCAAAGACAGCAGGACAAAGTACTCAGAACATAGGCTTCAGAGCCAGGAGATGTGGGCCACATCATTTGCCATTTGCTCTTGGGAACGCTACACAATCTTCCTAAATCCTCAGCTCCTTTTGCACTGGTTATGAGTTCAGACTTGGTTGATTTTTTCCTTGGTGCTTCCTTGAGAGTAGTTCCAGGAAGCATAAGAGCAGGCCTGGCTCTTCCTGCCCTGGTGTTTGCATTCCTTATCTCCCAGAGAACAGCTGGAGAGGAAAGAGCTTTTCAAACTGTGTATCTGAAGACTATTATAGTCTGATGATGCCAAATAATGTATAAAGAAATCCCTAGACTAGCTTCTAAGATTTCTTTCTGGTCTGGAATCCTGCCTCTCTTATTTGACTAAATCAAGGTTCTATGGTATATAGCTGAAAACAAAACAAAAATACTCCAAAAAAAACCAAAACCAAAAACAAAAACAAAAAAACAAAAAACCAAAAAACCAAAAAGCCCAACCAAGAAACACACCAATCAACCAAAAACAAAACCAAAAACATGAAGCTAGTTGTGATGGTGCATATCTGAGATCCTAGCATTCCTGAAACTGAGTCAGGATCATAGCAGGTCCCAGGCCAGCCTGGTGTCACAGTGAGATCACCTTTCAGTCTTTCAACGACTGTACTTGGAAGCTTGCAACATTATATAGGATGCGTGTAGTTTTCAGAGATTTCACATACATATGAAAATTCTTAATTATTCTAATTATACCACCTTTCTTTAGCACTTCTATTGCATCTTTCATTTTGTCTCACTTGACAAATATCCTTTTGGTCTGAGCACTATCAACCTGCATCATATGAGGTTTGTAGTAGATGTACTTGCAACTTTAATGTTACAATTAAAAGATGAACAAGAAAGGCTGTGACCAGACCTTATTCATTGAATGCTATAGGATGCCCAGGAAAAACATCCAAAGTAAACTGGATGAGATGCAGAAGAGACACCAGCTGTGACTTTTCAGCCAAGAAGATTCCAAAGGCAAAGATGGGAAGGACATGTAGACAGTGTGAGAGAAGAAAGCAGAACTTTCCTTCCCACCATGCCCCACTCAAGCAGCATACCCAGGAGATTAGTTATGAGTAGAATTTGGAGGGAACATGTAGCCATTATCCTGATGGGTAATGACTGTGTATCCTTTAAGGGATCTGAGCCTGGGGCTGTGGTAAACAAAATTCCAATGAAGAAATAAAGGACATGAGGTTGAAACTCAGAGAGACCTGAAGTACGAAAGGAGAGGGGACTAGAAGAAAGAAATTCCTTAGAGATATGAAGGCAATTAGTGCCAAAGCCCAAAGGCTTGGGATGACTGTGCAGTTGTTAGCAGCTAGAGCTCTTCTAGAGGGGCAAATTGCTAACTGAGGCAGGTGGTGAGCTCTTAAGGCAGGGAGGTAATCAGGGGACAGTAACACTATGTAAAAATCTTGAGAAGATGTTGCTCTCCACTCTGAAGGCTAAAAGCAACTCTTTCAGGGTTTTTAATACCAAGCCCAAGAGTGGCCCCTTTGAAAACTCATCCTGAGTGCGGGTTGGAGGTGCAAATCTCTTCTGAGAACATTGCAAATAGCCTAGGTATGAAATTATACAAGTAAGAAAAAGGTAGTGAGAAGTTAGCAGGAAGCAAGGTCGATCAGAAAGACCTATCGTAGACGTGACAATGAAGATGATGGCTTCTGGGTTTGAGAAGAAGGAAGAGCTACAAATTTCTCCCTGTTTTCTAGCTTTGCATTTGGTTAGGGGTAGTGTTGTCCACAGTAGTATAGAGTGGTACATTTGAGATCGATTCATAGAATTGGATAAAGAATATAAATTCAGCTTTACAAGTATTGAATTCAATGGAGGCTGATTGTTTAGAGTCTATCTCGAAGAGACAATTTTGAGAAACAAAAATGAATCATTAAAGATTTAGCAACTTAAAAGTTGTATGAAATGCCATGGCCACCTCAGCTCAGAGGAACAGTCCTATGGAGAGTCAGATGTGAGGAAGGCAGTGTAGGGCAGTGGTGGAGGCCGTGCTCCAGCATCGGATGGATTCGAACTTGAATCCCTCATTAAACAGATAGGGGATTTGAATTTTGCTTTTCAGTCTTCACCACTAGTATGTCTTGAGTGAAAATTGTAACCATTCCAAGCCTCAAACTCTTCAAGTCTATTGTGGGGACTGCAGCATCAATGTAGCAGGAGCACTGTATGAGAAAACCTAGGAAAGACAATGATTCCCAAGTCTTTCCATCCCAAGACAGAGAAGGATTGTAATGTCCACTATAAGTAGTGCATTTATTTACACAAGCTATTGGGAAATAGAATCTGGCCCACAAATGAAATAATATAGCAACGCTAGGCATTCCTATTAACTTGTCTTCTAAATCCCTTAGTCCTCTTAAAGTCAGATGCCTGCTTATGACTCTTAGTCAAGACAGTATTGGAGAACAGTGAGGCTGCATGGTTCAATGTTGAAGAAGATATTTTAACCATTGAAATGTTACTGGATTCAAGAAACGATGTGAAATTTGTCCATACATTAAAAAAGGAACTGTTGAGATCTACTTCAGAAATCTGCTTCCTTGACATTTTATGCAACTGAGACATATTCTCGGAAGTCAGTCTTGGCAAAGCAATGTAAAAGTTCGGGTTTTGCTCAACCTCTGCGTGGGGGCATTTTGCTTTCTTTGCTGTGTCATCTTTAATTTTAGTGTCACGTAAAATTAGACAATTTTAGTAATAATTCTACCTTTCAGTGAATGCAACTTTCTTCTTCTTTATCTCATCATATAATTAAGAGCCATTAGCTACTGTTAGGGGATTTGGTTAAGTCGATGTTAAGTTCAGGAAAACAAAAATGAATGGCCTCCCATAATCTCAAGAAAGAGTCATGGACTTTGGCAGCCTGTGAGAAGCTACTGTCAAGAGTTCTCCTTGGCTATTACTGCATTGTGTGCGTTTCATCACAGACGTTTTAAGGACCTTACAGAGTTTTTATGTAAACTTACTAAAAGGGTTTCAGCTTATAAAGCAGCGTTGGATAATTATAAGAAGCTGTTTGTTGTGAAAATGATTTTTGAGGGAGGTGGTGTGTTTTCAGCCAGGATGGTTGGGGAAAAAAAGCAAAAATTAAGATCTAAAAAGAACTTTTAATGCTCATCTTTATAAAATGAGCTTAGTTTTGCTTTTACTTCTTTAGAAAAAGCATGAAGCAGAACTTTATGAACCAGGAGTTATGATAGTTTTTTTTTTCCAGCAGTTACACACAAAAAAGACATTTTAAAGGATTTTTTTCTTGTATATCACATTTTAAGTACGTGTCATTTCACGTATTTTTTTCCAAAGGGGAGTGAGTTTCTTTCCCATTGTGCCATAGAGTTGTGATAATGCATTTAATTCTAGGTTATTGAACATAGTAATTACCAAGATCGTGTATTTTGTTTCAGCATGTCTCAATGGGAAGAATTGGTTGACTGTTCAGATGATCTTGGGGAGGTATCCATGATGTCAGATGACTAGGCAGCATGTCGAGGACACGGAGTCATGTGCCATCTCTTCTCAACAGGTCACATTACTTCATAGGTCATAGACAAGTCTGGTCTTGGTGTGCAGCTTAAGTATGAAGGAGACACATGCTCCCAGGAGGAGGCTGGCAGATGCCAGGCGTGGGGGCAATGCAGGTGTTGGTCTAAAAGGAGCAATGCTTGGGATATGGCAGGTGAATTTTATCCAGGACCAGGAAGCAGAGATCTGTGACAATTTTCCTTAGTGAAGGCACAAGCAAATTCTGTAAGCGGAACACAAACAGCTTTGAGAGAACATTTGTGCAAAAGACATTCTGTAAGCAGAAAGAAAGGGAAGGCCTTAGGAATCTTTGGAATGTAAACAAAGAATATAGAATAAAAAATTATAAAGAAAACAAAAACAAAAAAAGAAAGATATAGGTGATTAATCTCCAATAATCCAGAATACCCCATCTTCTCTCAAGCACAAGTGGAGGGTGTATCTGGGTCCCTCACCAACCTAAGTCCAGGCTTATCTGCTTCTCCAGGCTCCAAGGCTTGTGCTTCTACTTATCAGGCTTGAGATCATGACTGGAATTTGGCTCTTCTGTCCTCTGCAAAGAACATTTCCATTCCTTGTTTTCTTCTCTATTTTCTTCAAGGTCTGACTGACCAGCATTTATTCTAAAGGACCAACGCTGGTATCCGGGGAGTGAGGAAGAGCTGGTTTATAGAGTGAGTTCCAGGACAGCCAGGGCTATACAGAGAAACCCTGTCTTGAAAAACCAAACCCAAACAACAACAACAACAACAAAACAAAATACAAAAAGAAAGTCGAAGGCATTCTATAGCTAATGCTTTCTGATTGGACTTACCTTGTATTTTAGGAATTATAGAGCGGCCCCATTTAGTATACAGTAACAATCTTGGAAAAGATGATATGTCTTGGCTGTTTTTCTTAATTTTCTTTCATTTAGTGCAAGGTTCTATTTTGTAGCCCAGGCTGGCTTCAAACTTGCAATAATCTTCCTGCTTTTTCCTCCCAAGTGCTATAATTAATTGTGAGTATGGGCAATCATATCGACTTGCCTGAGTTATTAGGCCAATTATCTACATGATCGTATTGACTGTGTTCTTCTAAACTGCTAGGAATCCATTTTGTAGTGAGTAGGAAGGCATTAGTCTGAGAGAGTAGTGTTAGGATAGAGGTCGACTATGATACATATTATATGTAAGGTGTATTAGATAGGTAGTAGTAGGGAGTAGAGATTCAATGTGAAGGTTGATTATATTGTTAGTGAAAGATGAAACGAGCTCTATAGACCATTCATTCTGAAAAAATTGCTTGATTGCCACCTGTCAGTCATCTGCCAGGTACTCTAGGCTTTGGGGATTCTTGCAGTGGACAAATGCAATTGATTCTTCTTGTAGAGCGCGTTTGTGATGGAGAAAGGTAATATGCACTGTACACTATATACATATGGCATATATAGCATTACAGAAACCTACGGCCATGTAAATAGTGCTGGAGGCTCTTGCAGGTAGGAAAGCCCCTGAATGGTCCTGAAGTTTAAGCTTCACTCTATTCTTATCTAATCTGCCTCTGGGATGCTAATAGCAAGTGTAAAGCTCTTTAACATCCTCCCTTGAAAATGAAGTATAATTTAAATGTTTTCCCGTAGCTCTGCTGTTCCTATGTGTTCTCATTAACATCTTTCTCTAGACTCCTTTAGAGCCTCGAGTGTCCTGTCCACACTACCCTCATTCTTCAGTCTTTATCCTTCTGTTGACAACCCCCCCCCACCTACCTTTTATTTCTCTCTAGGTGTCAGGTTTTCTAAAGAGCATTTCTAAAAGAGTCACCTCCGAGCTGACATCTAAGTTCCAGCCCCTTACCAGCCCTTCTGTGTCCCTGTATTATGCAGGCCTCTTCCTTTCTCATGTCTATCATTGTCTTTTTTATGTGTTTGCTGTGAGCATCGGCCTCAATTGCATTCCCCACTGAGGGGAAAGAAAGTGGTTTGGTTGTTGCTGTCTCATAAGCCATGCACAAATACAGCACTTCCTTAAGAATCAATGCCAAATGGCATTTGATAGCAGAAGGAATGAATAATGGAACAGTTGCTATCTGATTGTTGAGGTTCAGCTTGAAGTGTATAGCTCTTTCTGCCTAGATCGCCTACTGTTCCTTAGCCTGAAGGGCAGCATCCACTGTCCAGGTTATTCTCAGATATTCTTAGCCTTTGAGGATTACAAACCTGACAGGTAAATACCATCTCGGAGAAATGCTTCCAAAAAGAGTTTCTTTCTGGTTTTCATTGGCATAACACGATCTATACCTGAATTATTTCAGGGGTGGGGAAATTTTCTCTAATTATGTACTGCCTTGTACTGGGTCCTCAGTTTTCAGTTTGTGTGCCTTGTTTCTTCTGTTAGTGATTATAGATCTTCAGTGTATTTTGGCTAGAATGTGTTCTCTATCTTGCATTTTATATAGAATTATTTATTTTCTATGCCATTTTTCTACTTTCATGAGTATCTTCTCCATTCAGTGGTATTCATAAACATAACAACCTTAATTTGTGTCATTTCTTGCCCTAACCTGCCAAGTTCTAGCAAATTCTTTTGGCTTGTGTTTTGGCCAAGTCATTTATTAGCTCCCAGACTATATTATTCAGTGGTTGCTGGCCAGGCATTTGGGACATTTTACCCAATTCTTGAGTCAATTTAAAAATTTCAGGCTGATGGCTGTGGTCTGGCGGCCTTATTCTTCTGAAACAATAGATTTGCTGCTGTCTTTCATACTTCAAAGCTTATGCAACCATGTATGCAAAAATACTGACTACCTAACATTAACTACCTGACACACAGCCCCATGACACAAACCATTTACAAAGAGCCGAACACAAACATGTCAGTTTAAATGGCCATATTTTAATGTAGCTTTATGTTTTAACAAAAATCGTAGCCTCAACAGACATAGCTAGAGAGCTTTCCAACAGGTATTTGCAAGGGAATGCCTTTGTCTTCATCCACTTGGACCTTATCTTGCTATTTAGTTAGGTTAAAGAGTCAGTCTCTGTGGTTTGCCATCCTTTGGAAGGTTGCATAACAGACCTCTTAGCTTACAAATCCTGGAGTCATACAGGATTATTTCCTAATTTTAATTGCATCCTGAGATGACACTTTGACCTGGAGAAAACTGAGGCCTCCTGGAGGTGATTTTAGTTATCTGGCCAAACGGAAACAGATTCACATTTACACAACTTCTCCTTTCTGCCAAACAAGCATACAGACAACAGGGGTGGGTGTTTTTCATCTTATCATTTAGTTGAAAGGCAATGCCTAACATCACAGCATTTATTATGATGATTACACTTCAAGAAATAGTAGACAGCTCTTTCCTCTCACTAATCTTTCTGAAGATGCAATCAATAATTCTATTTTGTTATCTGCTTACAATTAAACTCTAATATTCTTGATTGCTTGTAAATGCTATTATATTCCTAAGCTATATATTCAAGTAACAACCTGGACACTTAATGAGGAATATCCTCATGGAGTACAAATTTCATGATCACTTTGATTATTCTGGTGTCCAGCAGGAATATATTCTCAGTGAGAGTATAATCAGTAGAGAAAATTTATTGTTAGGAGACCAATTCAGTCCCGGTCTAGCACGCCTTACGTTAGATAAGAAGTAAGAAATGAAGTGAGAGTAAATGGCTATTGATTGACAGTGGTCTGGAGTTATTAGGATTCAAACGAGAAGAAGAGGCTGGAAAGCAATCATACATACTAACACAGTTATCCCAGATGGATTTATAAATTAGTATCTAAATATTTATAGGAAAATAGTAGATAGTGAATGGTTGGGCCATACGAATATTGGATATCAAGTTGTACCCCCCTCTCTTTCTATTTTAGTTCAGCTTAACAATCTTTTCGCTTAAAAAAGCGATTGCCTAGAGACCTTTGAAGCCAGGGAGGATGATGAGGGGGCAAGAGGTTTATTCCCAGGGTCATACTTCATTTGCATAAGCTAGTAACCATAGGGTACTGTGGAATGCCTCTAAATAGATTTCATTACAGAAGTTCAGCTTAAAGGGACTAAAATTAATCCTCAAGCAAACATCTTATACAGCTCCAGGTTCTGCTGCAATGGAAACGTCTTAGCTGCACAGCATTGCAGAGGCAGGAAACGGAACAGCTGCGCCTGCGCCTTCCTTGTGGTTCCCTGCCATGAAACATCTTAAAGGACAAAAATACAATATTCTTATTTTAACAAAATGGTCCTACAGAACAAGATTGTGCCATTGTAAATAGCTGTTGCTAGGCGATAAAATAAATTCATTCTCTCTCTCTCTCTCTCTCTCTCTCTCTCTCCCTCTCTCTCTCTCGTTTTCCCCTCTTGTTAGCTTGGCTTTTGTTCCTCTGAACTCACACTTTTCCATCTTGTCAATTCTTCAGGTTCACGGAAGCAGAATAGCATGTTTGGAGACACAGAATATCAGTCTCTGTCCTCTGGAACAATTTCCGTTAGAAAATATGATATAAATGCCAAATATCAGAATCGAGCTTTGGCCTCCCTGTAACAGGAGTGCATGTGAAATGCAGGTCTTAATTCAGACAGAGCAGAAGGAAACGTTCCAGTCCTAAGTCAGTGGCTCAGTGTTTTCTGAGTGTGCATGGCGACACTGGAAGGCCTCAGATGCTCAGAAGCACATGTTCTAGAGCGTTAAGATGCGAGTGTTTGCCATCCATGTTTCAACTAGGAATATGTTCCTAGGCATGGAATTTTAAGTCTACTGAGTCTAAAATTTCATCCACTTTGTGAATAAATGAATCTAAAATTTGATTTAGTCAGTGTGCATTTACTAAACACCTACTAGGCGCCAGATACTGTGCTGAGTGCCAATGAATAACAATTTAATTCAAGTTTCAGTATTCGGAACCAGAAACGTGCAATAAACATTGGTATAAACCGGGCGGTGGTGGTGCACGCCTGTAATCCCAGCACTTGGGAGGCAGAGGCAGGTGGATTTCTGAGTTCGAGGCCAGCCTGGTCTACAGAGTGAGTTCCAGGACAGCCGAAGCTACACAGAGAAACCCTGTCTCGAAAAACCAAAACCAAAAACCAAAAAACAAAAACAAAAAACAAAAAAAAAAAAAAACAACAAACCATTGGTATAAGAATTTAAAACTAGACTTAGATTTGCCAGGGGTCAGATACTACTTTTAAAAATTAGTTTTGTGAGCACTTTGGGGCAAAGTACTTTCATCTCTGAGCCTTTACAGACCCACCTGGACAAAGGATCTTTTAATTACCTTGGAAAATATCTGTGAATTCAAACAATAGATCACACAATTGCTGTTTCTACCACATTAACCATGAAACTATCATAGATAATTTTAATATTATAGCTGACATCAATAATGCTTAGTTCTAATAAAGCAAATAATACAATTATTTTTTAATGAATATTTTAAAATTATCATTAAGAGGTTATAGGACTCAGTAATATAACTTGCTTACATTTACATCAGCTATATACATCAAGTGAATTTAATGTGCCAGGCAATATTATCAGAAAATTAGTACCAGGCTATCTAAAACATTAGGGCTTTCCCTGTGTGTGGAGGGAGTGGGGACAGGTGTGTGCTGGTGGCCAGAGTTTGACACTAGGTGTCCTCGTTGAAGTCTACCCTGATTGGAGCCAGAGCCCTCCCTGAGCCTGGACTTCACTGAGGAGCTGCGTTAGGTGGCCTCTGGGCTTCAGGAATTCTCCTGTCTCCACCCTTCATCCCTGAACATGCTGCTGTGTTAGGGTTCTATTGGATGTGCTGTGGATTTGAACTCAGGACCTCTTGGCTTACACAGCAAGCACCTTACCACGGACTACTCTTCCCAGCTCCAATTTGCATTAAAAGTTTTAGGGATTGTGGATGTAGCTAAGCAGTAGAATATTTGTTTGGTGTGTGCTAGCTTCTAGGTCAATCCTCAGTATTGGAAAGTCCAAATGAAATCCAACCTAACAAACAAAAACTTTCACAGATTTTTTTTTCTTTCCCCCCCCCCCCCCGAGAGAGACAGGGTTTCTCTGTATAGCCCTGGCTGTCCTGGAACTCATGCTGTAGGCCAGGCTGGACTCGAACTATGGTATTCAACTGTTACAATCTGATGTGGGTGCACGTGTGTGATAATTCAAGTCAGAGAAATCAGCATTCACTTCTTCTTGAAGGTGTATTATTATTGTTATTATTATTATTATTATTGTTATTATTATTATCCAGAAACTATCATATTTGTCCTCTACATCTGCATACATAATATAACACACAGGGTTTAGTATTGTAAGAATAATAAAACAAGGCATTATGAAAATAATAGCCCATTGGTGGGTCTAGAAACAACTTGAAGAAGTTTGGCCCCAAAATGCCACAGGATCCTTTTAATCAAACATGGCCGCAGCAGACTTCTCCTTACATGTGCTCATATGATCAACATGCATTTCTTTACGAGATGGAACACACACGCCCACTTTCCCGGGGTTGGAAAGCAGAAAGCTGAATGTCTAGCACAGAGAAGCCCCCCCTTTCCTATGGAGACATTAGACCTTGGCAGTAATTTAATCAAATAATTTCAGTTTATGTTGCTTGTGTTTCCTTGTGTTTACTCTTCTAATAACTACAATTATTCTCAGACTGGCGTTACATTTTTCCTCCAGAATTGATGTGCTTAAATTGAAAAAATCCAATTGAATAAGAGCATGTAACGAGAAAAAGTAATCCATCGTTATTAAAAAAGGCAGCTTACCTTTATCTCGGTGTTAAATAGCACAAATCCGCGAGAGCCAGCGAATGTTTTGAAGTCAAAACGAAAGGCATTACCAAGGCTGAAGTGGATTTGTCACAGAGTTATACGAATTACTCCAGAAGTAGGCTCTTCTATGTAGGAGGGGCGAGGGGACATAGGAAGAAATAAAACCAGAGAAAGGACATTTTATTTTCATGCTGTCTCACCTGAGTGAAACATTTCCGCTTTAGACTTTCATGCAATGTTTAAAATGAGTAAAGTCCAAATGATTGAACTGCACAGATTTCTGTTGGAATTTACGATGCAGGGAATCATCACAGGAAGGAGGCTTGGGGTGATGCGTTTGATTGACAGCATGGGGAACAGCCACAGAGTGCCATGTGTTTAGTCCAGGAACTCAGGAACCCAGTGCAGGCTGTGCTTGCAGCCTTTTATGTTTGGCTCAATATCGTTGGTGCATGTCTGCAGGATTTATTAACCATGCCATTCTTGTGAGAAGACACAGTTGTTTACATCATTTTAAAAGCTTTTAATTTTTTTCCTAATGAGAGCAACAAAGTCAAGATATTTTCAGCATGGGTTTTAAATGAAGCAATTAAATGTTTGGACTTATTGAGGTTGTAGTGCCCTTGGATATCTTTGCAGGGAAAAAGAAAAGCAGTGAGAAAAGAAACTTCAAGTTGCTATTACAGGAAGCATTGAGGAGTTAGAACTGAACGGTCAGGGTAACTACAGGAATCTGAGCACAAGGACCTTCACAGACGTCGTAGATACCGCAGCGTGGATTTTATTAGCCAAGAATTCTGTGACACTATATCCATTATAGGCTTCAATTGAATTCAGATGTGTGCCCTGAGCCGCCATGCTCACAGAAAGGTACAACCAGGTGTATATTGCAATTTTAGATAAATAGTCCTTTACAAATAAGAACTATGTACCTATGTATATATGCCTAGGAAGTTACTCAGAAAAGAAACAAAACAACAAAATCCAAAAGCCAAAACAAACCAAAGCACTCACTTTCTCTCAATAAATCGAACTGGAAAATATCATCCCTAAGTGAGGTAACCCAATCACAAAAGAATACACAGGAAATGCAATCACTGATAAGTGCATGTTAATTAGCCCAGAAGCTATGAATACGCAAGTCACAATTAGCAAATCATATGATTCCCAAAAAGAAGGAAGGAGAGGGCCCTAGTCCTGAAAAGACTTGATCCAGTATGGTAGGGGAGTACTAGAACAAAGAAATGGGGGTGGGTGGGTGATTGGGGATTGGGTGGAGGGAAGAGGACTTATGGGACATATGGTGATGGGCGGCACTGGGAAAGGGGAAAGCGTTTGAAATGTAAACAAAGAATATAGAAAAAAAAAGTTGTGTGGCCTGGTAGTATGCTCCTTTAATTCCAGCACTGGGGAGGCAGAGGCAAAAAGATGTCTATGAGTTCAAGGTAAACCTGGACTACATAAAGAATCCCAGGTCATCCAAGGCTAAGTAGACGGACCTTGTCTCTAAAACCAGAACAAAGACAAACAAAACAGCTCATAGTAATTTCCTCATGTTAACCAAAGAGGCTTGACCCTTCTCCGTGTTCACTCTGCTGCAAATATGTTTATTTGCACAATGCCACTGTGGGTTAGATTCTGTTTCCATAGCTTTGCTTTTTCAGAATGTTATGTAATTGGACTCATGCAGTAGGTAGGATTTTTTTCTACTTATGAATATGAATTTGAGTTTGTTCCTTGTCTTTCAGTAGCTTGTTGGCTTGCTTATTTATTTATTTATTTAAACACAGAATAATATTCTATATTATCTAGATATACCTAGGAGTTTATTTATACATTATCCAAATGTGAAGATTACCTTTAATCATCAACTTGACACAATTTTGAATCACTTGGGAAGAGAGTCTTAATGCATTGCTGAGGTCAGGTTGGCCTACAGATGTGGCAGGGAGGGATTATTTTGATTATGTAAAGAGATGTGGGAACTTCCAACCAAAATGTGGGCAGTGCCATCCCATGGGTTTGAGATCCCATACATTTCTTGTTATAAGGGACAATCTTGATAGCATGGCCATTCTCATCGATACAGAAACTGCCAAGCTAGCCTGGGCTATACATTGATATTTTATAAAACAAAACAAAACAACAAAAACCCAAACCCAAAACAAAACTAAACCAAAAATTCAAAACCAAGTCAAAAAAAAAAAAAAAAAAAAGAAACACCCCAAAACCTAAAAATAATCAAACATTCTAAAGACATGAAGGTTTTAGATAACTGAGTTAAGTGCGTGCTAGGCTCTGTTTGTCAATGAGTGTCCCTGTGCTTGTATTTTTATTGGACTCTTAGAACAAAGCAGAGATAAGCTTAATGAGACGTGTTGGTTCAGGGCATTTGCCCATAGAAAGACACTTGTGAATGGTCCCAGGATTCCTTAGTTTCCCATCACTTTGTCTATTTGAGGAGTCACACTACAACACTGATTTGTACAATTCCACCCACGTGCATTCACGAACTCTGAGTGTGGGATTGACAAACACAGCTGAAAGGAATGAATCAGGAAGTCTCTCGCATGGTGTCTTCATTAGGGGCAGAAAACTGAATGCATCAGTGAATGGCTCAAGCAGACTAGGAGAGGAGGAGAGTGCAGCGACCCCTGGGCTGGAGAGGCATTGGGGATACTGAAAAGGAAGATGGGAATCAGCATTCCTGGAAGTCAAAGGCAGGCAAAACTGCTGAGTCACCCTTAGCTGGTGAATCATGGCTACATACTGTGTACAGTTTTTCTTTTCTTTTATAACTAAAACCATGTTTTTTGGGAATTTCATCCACAAGTACTATATTTATATCATTTTTACCTAATTTCCTCTACCTTCAGCTCCTCTTATATCCCTAAGAAGAGGGATATGGGAGGAACTAAAGGGGGATAAGAATGTGTAGAAATGATATCAATAGAATGACATGCATGAGCGCACACACACATGAACACACACACACATGAGCACACACATGCCTGAGCACACACATTCATTAGCATGCACACATGCCTGAGCACACACACACATGAACATACACATGCATGAGCACACACACATTCCTGAGCACACACATGCATGAGCATGCACACATGCATAAGCACACACATGCCTGAGCACACACATGTATGAGCACACACATGCATGACCACAAACATGCATGAGCACACACACCCATGAGCATGCACACACACACATTCATGCATGCGTATATACAACCTACCAGTCCATTGACTATTGTTTGTGTGTGTGTGTGTGTGTGTGTGTGTGTGTATGTATGCATGTGTGTTTAGAACTTACCACTTGGTTTGTGGATCCTAGCTTTGAATCTGTAGATGTTAGTATAGAACCAGGAGTAACTGCAGAAACCAGGAAAGGAGAAGGGACCATAGGAGAGAATAGAGGGATAATAGAATGTAAATACCATGATGGGGAAAGTTGAAAACTGAGGGGAGGACAGAATAAAAACACTAAGAATTTTTGAAAAGGTCATAGAGCAACATTATTTTGTTTATTTAAAAATACACACATAAGTATGGGTATACACGTGTATTAATGAAGTTACATTACTTGGAATGATGACGCACCCCTCCAGAGGTCACAGACAATTCAATACAATCCCAGTGTCAGGCATGGGAAGCCTCCCTTTCTGATCTTGATAATGGAGAAATTTAGGAGACTCTCCCCAAAGAATACAAGCTATTGATGTTGCCCTTCGTTGCCTCCTAGAACTTTAAAGGTAAGAGGGACCCTCCCCCTTGCTGGAGGAAACAAGGTGCACATTGGTCGGAGGACTGGGAGGAGCTGGCCTGGACGTCTCTAAGGGGAGACAAGTGGTGAAAACTCTTATCCAGCTGTAAATCCGGCAAACCATAGCAATGGCCAGCCTAGCAATGTTTTCCTGGGGGTGCAATGGTGGCCCTTCTATCACTGGGACAATCAACAGCTGTTTAGACTCACTGAAGAGGAGGAAACCTTTGCCTGGTGCTGTAAACCTAGCCAACTGCCAGTGGCTGATGAGGTCACGGACTCTTAAGGAGGACCGACTACTGCGCTTCCTTTTAACTGTTCTTGATATTCATTCCCATATCGTTTTTATTTATTGTAACCATTCTATAATAACTAGGTTCATAAAATTAGGAACTTGCACAAATCGAGAAGCATCACTTGCAGGTACTTCGGCATAAGCATGCTCTCTGGCTTGCAAATAGTTTTAGAAACCACTAGTGTGCTGGGTTTTAGTGGAAGAGGAGACAGGGACAAGTTGTAGCTTTTCAAATATAAGCTTTCTAAAAGGTCAGTTTATTTAAACTTGAGAATATCTTTCTAGCCTTTGAGATATAATAATGAATCGGGAGTTTGGTAAGCTTTTGGCAGCATATGTAGCAAGCTCTTGGTCACTCTACGATGACATGATGTGACCCCACAGGTCCTCCTGACAGTTCTGTGTCCTTAACATCTGAGCTCACTTGCAGCTCTGATCCACTTTCTGACGTTACATTTCAGATTGCCTGTAATGGATACGCGCAGTAAGAGCACCGGCTCGCTTAGCCCTTGGCACTGCACAGTGACTTATGTTTTTCACAGTGATTTACCTTTCTCCTTTCATTCGATTATTTGAGAATTCTTCTGGGTACAGCAGATATTAGCTGAGTTATACAGAGTTTTTTGGTGAACCTCAGTAAACTTCTCATCCCCATACTAATGCTTTTTTTCACTTATATGGGTGTCTTTCTCCAAAACATGCACAATTCAAAAAAAAAATCTCACCCACTCTGGTTTAGTAATACCTGATTCTATAGCTGTGAAGAGGTTAGCTCATCTTGAGGAGCAAATATTAGTGGGAAAGGTATATGGAAAATTAACATTTCCTCCCTAGAGTTCGATTTTATATTCAAAATGATGTTGTTATAATAATTTTTGAGTCATGGGTTCCTGTTTCTGTGTAACAAAGTCTGACAGGCCTACCACTGGAAAATCTTGGCTGTTGCTGAAAATTCCCCCATGGTCCTATGTTCCTCCAAAGTCCAGTTTTCCTTCCTTATAACCCTGAAGACTCGTTTCTGGACCAATCTCATGGCTACTTTATTTCCGTTCGGAAATCTTTCTCCTTTCCCTCTCCAGAGGTCTCTGAGATCTTCCTATTTCTTCTGGGGCTGCTGAGGTCCTTGAGAACCTGGCTGTATCAATTCCGCTGAGAGAAAAAAAAGGCAACGGAGCAAAGAAACCACAAGGCAAACAGACAAAAACTGGGCATAGAGGAAATTTCAGTTGAGAATTATATTAGTCAGGATCAAGTTTCAAGCAACTGTAAGCTGAATTCAAACTAAAAGAAAAAAGTAGACATATAGACTCACATAATTGAAAACATCAGGAACAGCAGTAGCTCCTAACATCACTGAGCCTGGAGACTCGCAATCTTCATTGCGTTTTCTGTATTCTACATTTATGTATGCCTTTCTATTGGCTCTGTCTCTAGCCAGTCTGTTTTCTTATAGTAGAATACAATGCAATGTCTAAAATTAAGACTGCTATGCATGTATGTACTCTCAGATGGGCCATCAGAAGGCAGGGCCAAAAAAAACCGTATTCAAATAAAAAACAAATAGGAACACGTGGAAAATGTAGAAAGTGTCCTACAAGATGTGGCATATAGTGAAGACTTCTAAGTAATTATTTTATGTGTAATTTGAATGACAGAAAGAAGAGGAAGAGATCAGAAGAAGCACTTTTACTGGGCTGATAGCTGATGGCTGTGTGCATTCTAAACTGATTGAAGATATCGACTCATAGATTAAAACATCTCAGCAAACCTCAAGAACAGATACATTAAAAAAAAGCCACAACCAGCTACTAAGAATGACTCACATGCAAGAGGAAATGTACAGAGCTGCAGGTATAGACATATCATTATGACCTAGCTGAAACAAAAACCAAGAAAGCCGAAACAAAACAAAAACAACACCAACAACAAAAATAACAAAAATACAAAACAAAAGTCTAATTCAAAATGCAAAGAAAAACATTGCAGATCTGGGGTGGGGGTGGGAATTAGTAACTGTAGAAAATGACTCTCAGCAGGTGGCTTAGAATAGGCCGAAGACCTCTGAGAGGTGAGAGAGAGTGAGTGGATGCCTGGAGTCTACACGCTGAGAAAAGAGCCTCTTGAAATTAAGAACACTGCAAAGACGTTTTAAACAAATAAAGAGCTGAAAACCTTACTACAAGCAGACACGAACTGACAAAGATATCAAGAAGAATTTCAAAGGAATAGAGAACAATCTTAGAAAAGATAAAAGAATTATAGAAGGAAATGTATTAGACTAAAAATGTTATTAGCAATTATAAAGGAAGAACTTTAGGAATTTTAGCTAACTGTAGACTACTCATAGAATTAAAATACAAAATTATTATTATTATTATTTAGTTTTATTAAATATTTGCTTTATTTAAATTTCGAATGGTATTTCCTTTCTGAAAACCCCTTATTCCATCCCACCTCCCCTTCCTTGCCCCACCCACTAATTTCCTGACTTGCATTCTGCTATTCATTGGGAATTAAGCCTTTACAGGACAAATGGCCTCTCCTCTCATTGATGTCTGAAATGGTCATCTTCTGCTACTTGATCTTTGACACGGGAACTAAAACCATCCAGTGGAAAAGAGACAATATTTTCTACAAATGGTGCTGGTTCAATTGGCAGTCAACATGTAGAAGGATGCAAATTGATCCATTCTTATCTCCCTGTACAAAGCTCAAGGTCAAGGACCTCCACATAAAACCAGATACACTGAATGTAATAGAAGAGAAAGTGGGTAAGAACCTAGCACACCTGGACATAGGGGAAAATTTCCTGAACAAAACACCAATAGCTTATGCTCTAAGATCAAGAATTGACAATGGGACCTCATAAAATTGCAAAGCTTCTGTAAGGCAAAGGACACTGTCAATAGGACAAAATGGCAACCAACAGATTGGGAAAAGATCTTTACCAATCCTATATCCTATAGAGGGATAATATCTAATATATACAAAGAACTCAAGAAGTTAGACTCCAGAGAACCAAATAACCCTATTAAAAATGGGGTACAGAGCTAAACAAAGAATTCTCAACTGAGGAATACCTGATGGCTGAGAACACCTAAAGAAATAAATGTTCAACACCCTTAATCATCAGGGAAATGCAAATCAAAACAACCCTGAGATTCCACCTCACACCACTCAGAATAGCCAAGATCAAAAACTCAGGGGACAGCAAATGCTGGAGATGATGTGGAGAAAGAGGAACGCTCCTCCATTGCTGGTGGGATTGCAAGCTGGTAAAACCACTCTGGAAATCAGCTTGGTGATTCCTCAGAAAATATTTTAATGATATATTTTAAATTATGCATGTGTGCGTCTGTATGTGGTACCTGCACATGACTGAAGTTACCTGTGGAGGCTAGAAGAAGAAGTTGGATTCTGTGGAGCTGGAGTCACATGTGGTTACAATTTGGTTCTGTGGAAAGGTCTATGCAATTGAGAACTTCTTGAAAGAGTGGGCAACCAAAAATATGAAATGAATATCAATAATGAAGGCCTTGTAGTGTAGTTCAATGGCAGAGTACTTAACATGCACAGGGCCTTGAGGACAATACCCAGGACAACCAGAAAAAAGTATCAGAGCCAGGTGGAGTGGTAACTCTCGCCTTTGGGAAACAGAAGTAGCTGAGTTTCTTTTAAGTTCAAGGCAGCCAGGACTACATAGTGATGGCGAGACCCTGTCTCAATCAGTGAGTTAATCAATCAATCAATCAATCAATCAATTAATCAATATGAATCAATAGCTCTTTTCTTGTTGAGTTCTGATCCTTTATTTGGGTTGGAGAGATGGCAGCTCTATGTCTTATATAACTCCAGCTCTAGGAGATCCTACTCCATCTTTTGGCCTCTGAAGACTTTATGGTTCACAGATATAGATGTAGGCAAAACACTCACAAAATAATTTTAAAATATAAATAATAAAAATGGCAACACTTCAGATATTAAAGAGATCAAAAGGTAATGAGTGTTATAAGACAAATTTACCTTAGTTATTTTTTCAATATGAATAAGATTATAACTTCTAAAAGGAAAAACAAAATAAACAGTAGTGAAAAATTAAATGCCAAATCATTTAAGCTTCAGTCCTTTACCTTTGATGTAGTGTGCCACATTTCTCTACTTAATATTAATTAACTTTTCATATTTATAGCCTCTTGTTAGTCTTTTAGCATTTCTCTTTTTTATTATTTAAAATTTTATTTATTTGCATACATGTATGTTCTGGCTACATCTTTATCTATGTACCACATGCATGCAGTGTCCACAGAGGCCAGAAGAGGGCGTTTGTTCGCTTGGGAGATACAGACTTTTGCAAGTCACCACATATGTGCTGAGAATTGTGCTAGAGTCTCTGGAAGAGTAGCCAGTGCTCTTAACTGCTGAGACATCTCTCTGCCTCTCCTTTCCTAGTCTGCAAGTGCTTCATAGTTGCCTGACTGCAACACATTCTTTCTTGGATTATTTTACTTTCTGGTTTAGATCTCTTCCAGCCTCTAATTCTTTCCTGAGTATTTTTGTCATTAATCTTTTCTTTTCCTCTTTGTTTCTTTGTTTCTTTTTATTTGAAACGAGGTTCTTGTTTGTACCCTTGGCTTTTTTGGAACTCACTCTGTAGACCAGGCTGGCCTTGACCTCAGAGATTTGCCTGCCACTACCTCTGAGTGCTGGGATTAAAGGCTGGCCACTTCCACCACCCATCGGTCATGAACCCTTTCAAAGCATCATTTTAAGCATCACCATGCTTCCTAAGCAAGTCTTTAGCTTCATATTAAGCCTTGGAGACTCTCCATCCATTTTCCTTTTCCTTCCCACAGTGGTTCCAAAAGTGTGGTTCTAGAATCCACAGCTTTGGTACCATCCTGAGATTTGTTCATTCAACTTTCCCCTCTTTATTACAGATTTAATGAAATAACTTCTGAGAAGTATTTTAATAAGATCTTGTGGAGTTCACAGGTGTACTAGAATTTAGGAAACATTGCCCTGCACAGAGGAAAATATAACTTTGAGCTTTTCCTAGATGACCTACGTGGGCACTGCCCCTGGTGCCCACATGCACATTTGTTTATTCCTTCGTTTTCTACCACTTTTGAATGACTAACACACATGCTTATTTATACACATCCTTTCACATAAGTATTTTACCTTCCCAAAGGTATTGTAAGTCATTTGAGCCAGAAAACACTTACTTTAATATAGATTCACACATGACATGCTGTGAATCTAAAAAACCTACCTGAATATTCAGGCACATTTGTTTTCCATCATCACTGTAACATATCACCCCATTAAACAACACCCACTTCCATCTCAATTGTCACGTGAGTTAGAAATGGGGCTCCACTTCGAGAGTCTCTGAGGGCCAACTCCAGGCATAGGTTGGACTCTGTTCTTCACAGGCAGCTCAGGAAAGAAATACTTCAAGCTTTAGGTTGTGGTACAAATACAGCCCCTTATGGCTATAGGACTGTCTTTCCTGCTTCCCTATTGGATTTTAGGGGAATAGTTTTTGTTTCTAGAGGAAGCTTACATTCTTCATGCTTTCTATAGGCCTCTCTAACTATAGGCTATCCAGGGTACTTTTCTTGTGCTATAGAAAGTGATTTTAATTACATTTCCAAAGGCCCGCCCCTCTAACCAGGCAAGTTATCACAGATGCTTAGAGTTCAGGATTTAGGGGATGGCATGCTTGGGCATCCACATCCGACCTACAGCATCAGGCAGGTTTTATATGGTTATAAAATATTCAATTGAAAATGATAAATTCTATATGGTATTTATAGTACAAAACCAACTAAAAGCAAACAACAGCACATAAGTTTGTATTCTCGGCCAAAGAACTCTTGTCTGTAGGCAGAGTTGAATGGGATTGGGAAAAGAAAAAAACAAGTGCAAATCTGAAAGATCTTCTCAGTTGCGGTGATGAAAAGCAGACTACGTCAAGCACACCTACGATGCCGTCAGCTCACAGCACCGATGCTGTTCCCACCTCAATGGCAGTTTCTACAGGACGGCTTCTTTCTTTCAGAACCCAGTGTCCCTGCTGTAGGCTTGTTGAGCACCACTTTTTTTGTTTATCTTAAGACAGGTCACTATAAACAAACATGCCAAATTTGGTCTAACTTTCTCAAGTCGAGTGTAACAGAAAGCAGGCCAAAGCTTTATATATAGAGAGTAGGACATATAAGTAGGCCAGCTGAGTAGTGAGAATTTTGGTTTCTTAAAAAACCCAGCTATGTTATGTGACTGTGCTTTTGTTTTAATCCCAGGTGTGGGATATGGGACTGCTTCACAGCCACTAACTGTGATTGTCTTGTGCTCTAGGAGGGGCATGGTCTTTGCCAAATGCAGATAGTTTAATTCTGGGAACTCTGGAGAGGGAATAAATACCAGAGACTTGAGAGGGGAAGAAGCCCTTGAAATAATAATAATAATAATAATAATAATAATAATAATAATAATAATAAAAACAATAATATGAAGGAGTAGGAGGAAGTAGAAGAGGAGGAGAAGAAGAAAAGAAAGAAGAGGAGGAAGAAGAAGAAGAAGAGGAGGTGAGGAGGAGGAGTAGGTGAGGACGAAGAAGAAGAAGAAGAAGAAGAAGAAGAAGAAGAAGAAGAAGAAGAAGAAGAAGAAAGAAGGCTGCTCTCCCTGCTGCTCCTGGTTGCTGTTGTTGCAGTTTTTCAAGTGATTGTGAGCAATGTGGGCAAAGAGACAAGAAGAAGTTAAAGATCTCCTGACTACAAAGACCGGACTTGCCCTAAGGAACGCTACAGCATTAATCATCAGGAAATAGTCTACAGAGGTCCACACCCCCTTTCCCCTCTGACTTTCTTTCTCTCCTACTGGTGTTGGGGTGCTGGAAGGGATTAAGGTGCCATAAGGTTTGGAAGGGAGGAAGAAGTATAAGAACCCAATAAAGTAGCCCCCAAATTAGCGCTAACACAGCTGCGGCATGACAATCATGCTTTGAAAAGCTCTGACATCTATGGAACAAACCTAAGGTATTATTATCGCCAGTAACAAGTGCCCTGTATTGTTGTTGTAAGCACTGCCATTTTATTTCTGTCTATAAATAAGAAGGGATAAGATGGACTATTGGATATCTGCTTAACAGGGCTTAATTATTTGTTATGGGACTTTATGGTATATTTAATAAAATTAATGAGATTCTGATTACTTGAGCCTGCCACTCTCCCCGGCTGGAAAGTCTCTTTGATAAGGAGTAAAGCAAGATTGTCAGTTTCCTTATGAGAATTACAGGGTTTGAGGATTAGTCAACTGAGAATTGGTGAGGTCCTTCTCTAATTAATGTCTTCCCGCCGATGTTTGCCCTAATCTCCCCTTTTATTACATTTATTACAGTGCTTCAGTGGGATGTCTGTGTGGCGAGGAAGATCTATTAAATAAAGTTACTGTTCGGTTAGTGAAATCGCAATAAAGAGCTAATTCTGTGTTTGCTGCTTTGTTAATTCCTTTTAATTTAAAAAGCCAACTGGAGGCAGGGAACATGCTTTACATGGAGAGAAGAACTGGGCAGGAAGCTAGGTGACCCACTCTCAATCTTGGCTTTGCAACCTTGGGCCAGTTATTGAAATAAGTTTGCCCAAGATGTTCTTTAAAACGACCTTGTCAAAACTAAGTAAATCTATAAATTAAATAAAAAGTTCATGTGCTTAACATATGTTGAGTTTTCTTTATTTCCTACTTGAACTTTTGGCCCTTCTTCTTGTGTGTTGTATGTGTACATGTATGTGTGGGTGTATGTGCCATGCAGAGGGCAGAAGAGGATACTGAGTGTCTTCAGCTCTTGCTGGCTGCCATATTTGTGCAGGCAGAATCACTGAAGCTGATGTTTGCTGTTAGGGTGAGGCCGGTTGGCCAGTGAACATTCTTGGATCTGATGTTTTCACTTCCCAAAGCTGAGGTTACTGGCATGTGTAGCTTTGCCCAGTTTTCACACGAGTGCTGGGGATGGATTTGAACTCAGGTCCTATTGCACTCCTAGCCATTGATCTATCTCCCTAGCCCATATTTTTGCTAATCTTTCTTATTTGGTTTTGTTATTTTGATGATGTAACTGCTCTACAGTTTTATGTCATTCATTGTTCAAAAATCTTTCACATGTAGTCTAAATTTCAAGGCTTTCTAAATTCTGGGGTGTCTGTTAGCATCGTTTCATCTGTTTTAGTAAGAAATCTCTTACCCCTAATTCTACCTGGGAGTCATTTTGCTTGCTATTATTGAATATATTTGTTTTATTCTGGGCTTTGCTCCCACTATAGTAATCGTGTGATACTCTAACCTTCCCAACCTCATCCCTCTTTCTGTAGAGCACACAAAGGCACACTTTTCTCCCCACCTACTGGAATGTGAACTTGTTAGTCAAGATCAACTCAGAAGATGTTTCCTTTTTACTGGTTTCTACGATTAACTCCAATTAGAACCAATGTGCTTCCCCCTAGTCCCCTTCAGGGCTGATACTGATACTGCTCCATCACAACTATGTAGCATGCGTGTTTCCTTGATGCGTGTGTTTTCTAAGGAGTATGATTGGCCCTGGGGATGGCACACAGAAGCTAGATAGACATGACCTCTCTTCTAAAGAACATTCTCGCATTAAGGAGGAGAAAAATGTTAATGTGATTGTACAAATTAGGACAAGAAAAGGAAAGAAATGCCTCTTCAATTTAGTCACCATATCTTGGCCCCTCAAAATACATCAAGAACTTTAAAAAGTAAGGTGTTTGTAAAACTATGTTGATTTATTTCTACATAAATATGATTTGGACAAGTGCCCGAAGTTTTAGATTTGAGCTATGATTTAAATTGGTTTCCAAGCTCACTCTAGACTGAAGAATAACTGGTCATTTTCTCCAACTTTTACTATTTTCAGAGTCCAGTAGGAAAGAAGTTAGATTATGTGAAGTGCTATAATAAGCATCCTGCAGTTGATTTTGAATCTCAGAGACTTGGGAAGTATTTTTTTTTAATTAAAGAAAATTGCTTTTCTTTGATGTTTTATTGATTTGACACCTGTATCATATCTTCTTTTTCACCAAAATATAATGTGAAAACAGAGAATTTTTATTGTGTTTGTACAATACTCTAAATATGATATTAAAATAAAATTATTCCGAATTTGGTAGAAAGAATTTAATGCGGCTGGGTTAGGAGTTACTATTCAGCTCAAGGAACTGAAATTTAAACTGCCCACAGTGGCCATGTACATTCTAATCAGCTCTTTACTGAGGAAAGGATTATGGATTTCCAAAGATGTAGGTATTTTTGATTCTCTCATTTCTTTGTTTAACGTCAGGTGCAGGATTGTTATGATACTTTTTAAACAATACAGGGTAGACTACAAAGAGTATGCCATCAATAATATCAAAGTAGCAGAAAGCTCAACCCCCCAACCCCAGTCCTGAGTTTACAGTCAATTCCAGAGCTGTAAAAGGAAAAGCATGGAGAAAATTTAGCATGGCAGAGAGAGCAGGTGTTAGAAAGCCTCAGGACCAAACAAAAAAAGAAAAGTACAAAGAATAAAACCAAAGAGAAGACTAGCTCTCAGCCCCATACATTTGATTTTTTTTTTTGTAATACCTGCTTAGCCAAACATCTTACAACAAGAGGGAATAATCCATACTTTCGTCAGCCAATAACCTGTGAAATATTGAGATGATAATTTTATAACCCATAAGTTAACATAATATGAACACTCACCACTTCAATCTTACTGAGGCAAAGCTTCGCAAATCATAAAAATGAAATGAATTCTGAATAAGTACTGTTTTGGTTTCAGTTTCAGTTTTTTTCTTTAATGTGGGCATAATATAGAAGAATTAAAATGATATATTAAGAAAAAGTCAACTATCATTAGCGCTTGACTCAGTAATTTTTATTCACTTGCAAGAAATGTAACCTGTAATCTTCAAAAAGCCGCGCTGTACTTTTAGGGTTCTGTGTCCTTCCCTTCCCTTCTGATGATAAATGACTGTGGGAAACCTTCCGATGTGAACAAATGCCAAACAGAGGTACAGAAGTTCGGAGAGGAAGAGAGGAAGGAGAGAAGAAACAGCCCAAAGCATTCAGGAGGCCGTGTCAGATCTCCAGTCGTGATCTTCCACCTCCAAGGAACGTCTAGAGGTCTGCTTTTTAGAAAGTGCAGAATGAATATCTTAGGTCCAGTTGCTTATTTGAGAGAACAGAGTACAAATTCAGGTAAATTTCAATGACCTAGAGAAATTTTTAAAAACATGTAGTTTCAGTATCATACCCTGCAATATTTATTAATTAAAAAATAGCTCTACTAAATCTTCGGATGCATGTTAATATTTAGTTAATTGACAGAATACATTCATGGACAGAAACAATAAATTTAAGTAACTTTGCAGATACCCACGTGCCAAGGGGACAAGTGAGCAGAGTCCCTGTCTGTCGATTATGCTTAGTTCAGGCTTTTAAAAAGTCAAATGACAATAATGGTCTTGATCAAATCACATGACTTGACGTAAAACAGTTAATAAATGAAAGAAACATTTTAGATGCAACAAAGCTTTCCCATACACAATTGTCCTTTCTTGATTTGTCTTGAAACCAGGGAAACTGTTCTCTGTGAAGTATCCTGGCTTCCAGGAAAAGGAACTATCTTTTGGAAATAGGTGGCCATGAGGCAATTTGTTTTGTGTCGTTTCCACCATTTCCTGTTTCTGGAGTGGCCAAAGTTACGAAGAATCTGTTCTATAATAACGTATAAACATTTTGAAGGCCCAAATTACATTTGTTGCAACCGGGCAACTGTTGCAAAGTAATATAGATTTATTAGCAGCCATTTCACAAAGATTCCATTTAATAATGTTGGTGTAGCCTCTGTAATTTATTTGATTAATAATATTTGATTTGAACCCAAACGGTGACTTCTCACACATATGACAGAAGTAATGAGCCGTGGAAGTAGAAGTCTTCAGATGGTCACCAATAACCACTGCTTAGCTGATCCTTTAAATAAACTGGAGTGCAGAGTGTGTCCCTTTGAAGTCATAAATAATGTATATTTTTCTTTTGACTTTTAATAAGCCAGTAGGGTTCATCTCCCAGTCTCCAAACACATATATTTTATTATGGGCCTCTGCAGTTTACTTTAATTACTGTGTCTGAGTACTTTGGGAGACTTAGCCCCACTGAAAACAAACAGAGTCTTACCATCTATAAAACATTAGCTCCCTTTGGTTTCTCCTGACGCAGCGGGGGAGGCTCAGCGAGAAACACATGGTGTAAGTAAACACTCATAATTGCATTAGCATTCTCTGGTGGATTGGTAATTCAAGCTCCGCTCCGTGATATTGGAGGAGCAGTTAGAACAGGTTTACCCATCTTGTGGTCTGCTGGGGCTTTCACCGAATTCCATGTGAACAGAACTTAAGTAAGTGACGCATGTCCTGGAAACGGTGGCGGGAGGGACGTTTGCTCTTAACTGCAAGCTCAGGGCTGCTGGAATCATTTTGCTTCCTCCCGTTAGTTCGACATTTTCCCCCCACGTTCTTTAACATTAAGTTGGCTTCAGCCAAGTCACTGGATGACTTTCCGATGTTTGCTATGACTGCACAGCACTATGGACAGCTGGTTGACAAACATTTTAGGTTTCCAGTATAGATGAGCATGCGCAAATACACTTGTCAATAGAAGAAGCTCGCTGATTGCAGAGGGGATTAATGTATTACTTAAACACAAAATTAGCAGTCGGAACTCCAGGGTTTTGATAACTGCTTTGTATGTGCGAATCTAGTGCATAGTGCCGCTCCGTGCCTTTCAGTTCACTAGTCTACCATTGGCTTAGAATAATTTCTGACCTGTTTATGTGCATAGACAACAGGAATGCAAAACATTGCATTGCAGAAGGCGTGCGACTTAGGTACAATTTTGAGCTGTATCATTCGGCACAGATCCTTTGTGGATCTGAATGTCCCGACCAGGGGAAAGCCACCCAGTTGGCTTGCTCTTGGGGACTTTCTCAGTTTGTATTTTTATCTAGTTAGAATTTACTTCACTTTTGAATTTTTTTGTTTGTTTATTTGTTTTGTGTGTTTTTGGCTGTTGTTTTGTTTTGTTTATTTTTTGTTATTTTTATTATCATCATTACGATTATTTGCTTTTTGGGCGTGTGTGTTTGTGCTTCAGCCTTTTTTTTTTTTTCAACCTATAGTTGAAAACAGGCAAAGTCCCTTCATGTGTTATGATGTGTCTGTTAAAATAAGTTGAAAACAGGCAAAGTCCCTTCATGTGTTATGATGTGTCTGTTAAAATAAACCATATTATCATTGTGATCGAAGTGATTAGCTACCTCTCACTGTGCAAATAGAGTCTACAGAAGTAGTTTTTTCAATAAAAGTGTAATTCAAGAAATATAATCTCACAATTTCTAGTGGAAACATCAAGAAAGAATAGGATGAAGCACCTTTATGAATTGACTAGCATTTTTATTTATTAAAAGAACTTTAGCTTTCGTCTTGGAACAGATTATAAAGGTTAACATCATCAATGATTTATAAACATTTAATTTCCTCAAGGTCATCTAGAGCACAGAGTATATTTTACTAAGATATATTAAGAGCATATGTAGAAAATATTACTTCAATCTATAATCAATGTTAAGAAGTTATTAAGGATATGTTATATAGTTTTTATACTAAATCTTTGAAATCCAGTGTATATTGCTTTTAAAGCCAGCTTCAACATGGACCATCTACCTCAGGAAAACCACTTGTGACCAGTGGGTACCATATTGGACAGTAAGATTATCCTTTTTCATACAGACGAAAGAACTAAATGGCTAAAAAATAAATGTGGTGAAAATTATAAAATAACCCACGCAATCCAAGTTCCTCCTCTGTAGACATTTCCTTAGCACCCACCCCCTTCCGGGGCATTGCAGGGAAATTTCCTGTATCCTTTGCAAATTTTTATGCTCCTACTCTCTTCTCTTAGGCTCTGATGCCATTTCTTTGATTTCTCAGGTTTTTTTTCTGAGTTCTCTCCGGAGAATCTGAGTATCTTGCTTGGGTGCTCTGTCTGCATCTTGGAGAATACAGATTGCACGCGGGTGTCTGTGATAATAAGCTGTGATAGTGTTTGTGCGAAAGGGGACTAACCAGGCATGAGAAAGGGCTCGGCCGAAGCATCGGCTTTCACATAGAGAAAGGAGAGGGCTCTGTCTGTACTTGGGCGCCGCTGTGCTAGGGAGTGTCTTGCTAATGAAGGGGCTCTAGTCTAGGGAGCACGCTGAAGCCTTGATGTTGGAGGGCTCAGCCGAATTGTCAGGAGTTGTTTGCATTGTTTTCATTTTCTTATCCATGTCTCAATTTTTGGAAGTTAATTTACTTTTTATATAGACCATATTTCAAAAAAAAATATGCTCCACATACTCTCAATAATGCTATAGTTTTTTTGTAATTCTGCTTAAGAAAAGCTCTTTAGTAGCCATTCTATATTTGGAGGAAATATCTAAGATTGAGTCTTACTGGTGATGGGGCTCCCCCTCCCCACCTCCCCGTTTAGACAAATAAAAGTTACTCTCAGAGTTTCCCATCTGTAACCTGTTGTATATACAAAGACATTCCAATCTGGTTGTAGCTGTCTAATTTCAATCTATTCTGAATGAGTTGAGTTTACAGACTACAAATAGATGCATATTTTCAAGAATGTAAATTGTAAAAGCAAAACAAATCTGAGCATCCAGGTTAAAAAACAGAGTTGCTCAGGATATATATTTTAAAATGTTAATACATTTATAGAATGACTCAAAACATTGTATCTGCAGAGCTAATGTTAGTCAAAATGAATCCTTTCATTAATTAGATTCTTGTTGTTATTGTTGCTGGCCACAATTATTTAAGGCTATAAATTCTGTCTCAGTTTTGTGAGAACAACCAGGCATTTAAAATTCTTATAAAAATTGTTTAAATAATACAAATTCAATTGTATGCTTGAAGTTTTGCATAGGGCTTAACTCATACAACATATATTTTACATATATTGCATATACTATAAATAAATAAATGCATCAATTATAAAGTGAAAATATATATTATATTTAACTTGTAAAATATTTTTTTATTTTACAAGTTAAATATAATATATATTTAAAATAAATAAATGCATCAATTATAAAGTGAAAATATATATTATATTTAACTTGTAAAATATTTTTTATGTCAGTCATGTGTTTTGAGGATTCCTTTTAAATATAAAATCTGACACAGAATTCACTGCTTAGATATTTTCCTATATAATTTTTAGTATTTGATGGAGAAGTCCTAGAATTTCATGCTGCTTCCTTGAATTGTTTTTTAATTAACAGTGAAAAAGTATACTAATAAATACCCTAAGAAGATGCAATTTCTTAAAATAAAAAAAGATGACATAAATAATGCAGTAGAACAAGATCATTTTTCTTAAACATTTTTATGTTTATATATTTTTATTTATGTGTGTACACTGTAACTGTCTTCAGACACACACCAGAAGAGTGCATCAGATTCCATTACAGATGGTTGTAAGCCACCATGTAAACTCAGGACCTCTGGAAGAGAAGTCAGTGCTTTTTACGACTGAGCCATCTCTCCAGCCGCTTTCTTAAACTTTGAAACCAGTGAGTCGTATGGCGATTTTTTTAATTGGAATTATGAGGCATAAATAATAATATACTTTGAATAATTGTTTTTTAAGAGTAATCTGTAGCATAATAAATGTTTTCTACAATTTATCTAGGTGTGTATTAGTATCATTTTAATATCATGAAGGAGATTAGCTATCAAAACTTTCAAGATTTTCACCCGATTACTAAACGGACAATGTCAACCGGTTCTTTGAGTGACATCCGTCAACTCTTTCCCAGTGATTTTCTTTAGCTTTGGAAGCCAGGTTGCCTTTGGAAAGGCTCAGTGTTTGCCTCCTGCCAAGGCTTGAGCTGCCTGATAAGAACACCCAGCGGCTTAAGGGAGGTGCCTGAGAGACTCAAATGGCTGGTGAGGAATCAAAACTATGCTTTAATCCTGTGTTCATTTTCATATCACAAAAGGCACTGCAGAACGATTGGCATTCGTAAAAGAAAAAGGCAAGCGCAATTAAAAACCAGCCTCTAATCCCCTCCGCCTGGGTTTAGAACCAGAGCCAAAAGAAATAGTGTTTTAACAGGTACATGCACCCTCGGGGGAAAGCACACTCCGACCACCTAGCTGGTGAGATAAGATAATAGGATCCCCTTGCATCAGCGGCCCAACAAATTTCACTCCAAGAAGGGTGGCCAACAACTGGCCATAGAACTAGTGGGTGGCCATCAAAAACTAGTTCGTGACACTGGCTGAGTACGCGTCACGGCCAATAAATGCCATCTTTCTGAGCAGCGTTCTGCCTTGGGAGAGAAGACATCCAAGTCAGTGTTTGAGAAGACTTTAGAGTGGGTACCCTGGCATGTTCGGAGAGCCATTTCCAACTGATTGAAGAGCAGCCGGATCTGCTAACCACTAATTAGCCTAATTGACACCAAATGGAAGGAGTGACTCAGCTGTTGCAAAGACTCTGCCTAATGGTGGTGTTGTATCTCGGTGCCTGAATGAGAAACGCTTATTAACTGCACCCCCCTGTAAGAGAAACCTCCACATTATATCAATATGGGGAAGTCAAGGATTAAAGCGTGAATTAATCTGTCAGTTTGTCCCTCCCTGTCAGCACTCTTGTCCTCAGGAATACCAACAAAGCTGGGTTGCCTTGATTTAAACTCTGTTATTGCCACAGCGGGAGGTTGGCTGATAGGTTGAATTACAAACCTTGAGCGTGCCAGTGATGCCAAAGTCATAGAAGAGAAAAGCCAAGAAGAAATTCAATAGTGGGTGCTGAAGACGTTTTCTCTATTGAAGATCTGAACGTATGTTAGTGCTTTTAGGATCTGAACACAACAAAGCAATATTTTTCATCAGTAGAATTTTGTTTTCTGTTCAAGGTATTGGTTTTCAGTTGATAGAGCAGGTGTTGAGTGATGCCTTCTAAACAAAACAAAACAAGGCGAAGGGTCCTCAAAGCCTGCATCCTGAAGTAAATTAGCTACAAGTTATGACGAAACACTGGAAGCCAACCGACTTTAGCTGGAGTTAGTTATCTTCTTCTACCGAAAAGCTAATTTCTGAAACTAACAGGGAGGGGGAAAATAATTGGCCTAGTTTCAACTCTCCAGAAGGGAGGGTTTTCTCCTTCCAGGCAGTTTCATGCTGGCCATGAGATGTATTCTAAGAACGCATTCATCAGAGCGGTCATGAGCAGATGTTTGGAGTCCAGAACAGTGATCTTCATCTGGCACCATCCAGTCATTCATCTGATAAGCACTCCGGCTTCACAAGTCAGTCAACTACAGCACAGACGAGCCAGGCAGACACCAGCTTAGCTTCGAGATGGATATTTCCACTAAAATTTGTGGGAAACAGTAATCTCAACGGGGCTTAGAAAATGGAAGAAAGGTGGGAAGAATGTGCGTTTTTAAAGAAATGAAGTTGATGAACTGACGCTTCCTAAAACCGTCCCTTCTCACAGCAGCCTTGGCAGATCTTCACTGAACAAAACGCCTGAAAACAAAAACAAAAACAAGCCTAGTTGCTTCCTGTTTTTTTTTTTTTTTGTTTTTGTTTTTGTTTTTGTTTTGTCCATGCGTCAAATGCATGCCTGGTGCCCACAGATGCCAGAGGAGGGCACTGAATCCCCGGGAATGAGTTAACAGATGGTGGTGAACTGCAGGGTTGCTTCTGGCCACCAAACCTGGGTCTTCTGAATGAGAAGCAAGTGCTCTCGACTGTTGAGCCCTCTCTCCAGGCCCCATTTATTATCATTTTTTTTTTCAATTGATCAATTGGCCTGAGCGTCAGGGTCTCTGGCTTCACAGCTTAGAGGGATAATAACAGTAAAACTAGCAAATACTTTAGATAATTTTAGAAATAGGTGTTTTCTTCTAATAATTTAGCAAGCTAACTCTTTCTCTGCTAAATGGAGGAATCACCTGGCATTGTCTTTTTCTCTCAACAGCTTTCATATTGTTACATACTAAAATAGCTGTAGGTAATTATGGGCATTCTTCTTGTAAGGTGCTTCGGAGGGGAGTGGAGTCTCCACTTAGTTATCCAGCAAGCAGCGTCTATCTCTTCACTGAGGCCGACAACCTGCTGTGTGTTTACCATGTGGACCAATTTGTGCTGATTCTAGAGGTCCATGGGAGGAAGGGTGTTGTGGTTGAAGGCCCCGATCACCACATTGTTTGTTGAAACTGTGCTTTCAGGAGTAATTATAGTTTCTTAGCCTTCCTTTTGACTTTAGTCTTTGTGGTAGGAAATAAGTCTGTACTGCTTTGGGTACGAAAAACAATTATGGAGGTTGCTTTTTTCTTTCATTTTTTTCCCCATTCCCTTCCTCCCCAACAGGTGACAAGAATATCAAATACACAATATGGCAAGAGGACATGAAACTTTAAACATCCAGAGTTCAGTCTAAAAGGCTCAAGATCAAAAGGCCCAGCAATTGACATCAATTTTCTAGAGGGGAGAGGGGTGCAATGGGCTGAGACAGGATTTCCTGGTCACTGTTAACCACTGGGGCGGGTGACAAGTCTGGGTGTCTCTAACTTCCGCTTGTGTTTTTAAGGTCTCCATGATGGGAGATGCTGTTAGCAGCTTGCGGAAGGTCTCAGGACCCAGGGAGTTCGTATCCCCTCCCAGGTCTGACGTCACTGGCTTTGTGTGGAGATCTTTACATTGGCCAGGACAAAGATGCCACAAACCAGAGCTTAGCTCCTCTTTGCCCCGGAGAAATGGGTGTTAATGGCTTACCAGCACACCACGGGACTACAAGAGATTTAGTGTCTTCGTGAATCACTTGATGCAGGCAACCACACTATGAATGGTTTCTGCCAGTTAGCGCTCAGTGGCTCATAGAATGAAAATCCAGCCTAAACCATTTAGTCACTGGGAGTTACTGCAGTTGCTTGGCAATGACACAGAGACAAGTAACGACGTGGCGATTATAAATTTGCGTCACTATGAAGGTGTTAGTATAAAGAAAGCAAAACCACAGGCAACGTGGAACTTGTAGTATTAAACAATGCATTTCATTGTGAGTCTCAGGCTCAGTCTTTAAGAATCTCTTGAAGCGAGGTGTGACTAAGCAGAGCAGGGATCAAAACAACAGAAAGGCGGCAAAAGTGTGCTAGAATTTGTAGTGTTCTCTCTTGTTACAAGTTGCAAGTAGGGGTGGTTTTGATAGTATTTCTGAGAATTTTGCCGTATATATAAATATCCGAGTCTACTGGTTGGAATTAGCATCCCAGACTAATGTGTCTGCAGTCCTAGATTATTATCTGTCTGGTTCAGTAGTTTCATCCTTCTGATTATAACTGTTTTCACTCATCAAATAATTTTGTTTTTTTTTTTTTTTTTTTTTTTTTTTTTTTTTAATTTTATTTTCTATATTCTATGTTTACATTCCAAAGGCTTTCCCCTTTCCCAGTTCCCACCCACCATAGTTCCCATAGTTCCTCTCCCCCCCATCTGTTCCCCAATAATTCCCCCTCCCCCCTCGGTTTCTTTACTAAACTGGAAGCAATCTTTACAGGCCCAGGGTCCTCTCCTTTCTTCTTCTTGGGAATCATTTGACTTGCTATTTGTGTCTTGAGTATTTAGGGCTTCTGGGCTCATTAATATCCACTTATCAGTGATTGCATTTCAGGTGCATTCTTTTGTGATTGGGTTAATTCACTCAGGATGATATTTTCCAGGTCTAACCATTTACCTACAAATTGCATGAATTCATTATTTTTAATTGCTGTGTAGTATTCCATTGTATAAATATACCACATTTTCTGTATCCATTCCTCCTTTGAGGGATATTTGGGCTGCTTCCAATTTCTGGCTATTATAAACAAGGCTGCTATAAACATAGTGGAGCATGTGTCCTTATTGCATGCAGGGGAATCCTCTGGGTATATGCCCAGGAGTGGTATGCCAGGGTCCTCTGGAAGTAACATGCCCAATTTTCTGAGGAACCGCCAAACTGATTTCCAGAGCGGTTTTACCATTTTGCAATCCCACCAACAGTGGAGGAGTGTTCCTCTTTCTCCACATCCTCGCCAGCACTTGTTGTCTCTTGAGTTTTTAATCTTAGCCAATCTGACTGGTGTGAGGTGGAATCTCAGGGTTGTTTTGATTTGCATTTCCCTGATGACTAATGATGTTGAACATCTTTTAAGGTGTTTCTCGGCCATCCGAATTTCTTCTGGTGAGAATTCTTTGTTTAGCTCTGTGCCCCATTTTTTGATAGGGTTATTTGGTTCTTTGCGGTCTAACTTCTTGAGTTCTTTGTATATATTGGATATTAGCCCTCTGTCGGATGTGGGGTTGGTGAAGATCTTTTCCCACTTTGTTGGTTGCCGTTTTGTCCTTCTGACAGTGTCCTTTGCTTTGCAGAAACTTTGTAATTTTATGAGGTCCCATTTGTCGATTCTTGATCTTAGAGCATAAGCTATTGGTGTTCTGTTCAGGAACTTTTCCCCTGTGCCCAAGTCCTCCAGGGTCTTCCCAAGTTTCTTTTCTAATAGTTTCAGTGTGTCTGGTTTTATGTGGAGGTCCTTGATCCACTTGGAGTTGATCTTAGTACAAGGAGATAAGAGTGGGTCAATTCGCATTCTTCTGCATGTTGACCTCCAGTTGAACCAGCACCATTTGTTGAAAAGGCTATCTTTTTTCCACCGGATGGTTGTGGCTCCTTTATCAAAGATCAAGTGACCATAAGTCTGTGGGTTAATTTCTGGGTCTTCAATCCTATTCCATTGATCTACCTGCCTGTTGCTGTACCAATACCATGCAGTTTTTAACACAATTGCTCTGTAGTACTGCTTGAGGTCAGGGATATTGATTCCCCCAGAAGTCCTTTTATTGTTGAGAATAGTTTTAGCTATCCTGGGTTTTTTGTTGCTCCAGATGAATTTGAGAATTGCTCTTTCTAGATCTATGAAGAATTGATTTGGGATTTTGATGGGGATTGCATTAAATCTGTAGATTGCTTTTGGCAAGATGGCCATTTTTACTATATTGATCCTGCCAATCCAGGAGCAAGAAATATTTTTCCATCTCCTGAGGTCTTCTTCGATTTCTTTCTTCAGGGACTTGAAGTTCCTGTCATACAGATCTTTCACTTGTTTGGTTAGAGTTACGCCAAGGTACTTTATGTTGTTTGTGGCTATTGTGAAGGGTGTTATTTCCCTAACTTCTTTCTCAGCCTGCTTGTCCTTTGAGTACAAGAAGGCTACTGATTTGCTTGAGTTAATTTTATAACCAGCCACGTTGCTGAAGTTGTTTATCAGCTGTAGAAGTTCTCTGGTGGAGTTTTTTGGATCGCTTAAGTAGACTATCATATCATCTGCAAATAATGATACTTTGACTTCTTCCTTTCCAATTTGTATCCCTTTGACTTCCTTATGTTGTCTGATTGCTCTCGCTAGAACTTCAAGTACTATATTGAAAAGATATGGAGAGAGAGGACAGCCTTGTCTAGTCCCTGATTTTAGTGGAATTGCTTCAAGTTTCTCTCCATTTATTTTGATGTTGGCTACTGGTTTGCTGTAGATTGCTTTTACTATGTTTAGGTATGGGCCTTGAATTCCTGCTCTTTCCAAGACTTTTAGCATGAAAGGATGCTGAATTTTGTCAAATGCTTTTTCAGCATCTAATGAGATGACCATGTGGTTTTTTTCTTTTAGTTTGTTTATGTAGTGGATTACATTGATGGATTTCCGTATATTGAACCATCCCTGCATTCCTGGAATGAAGCCTACTTGATCATGGTGAATGATCGTTTTGATATGCTCTTGGATTCGGTTGGCAAGGATTTTATTTAGTATTTTTGCATCTATATTCATAAGAGAAATTGGCCTGTAGTTCTCTTTCTTTGTTGGATCTTTTTGTGGTTTAGGTATCAGCGTAATTGTGGTTTCGAAGAATGAGTTGGGCAGTGTCCCTTCTGTCTCTATTTTGTGGAATAGTTTGAAGAGTATTGGTGTTAAGTCTTCTTTGAAGGTCTGGTAGAATTCTGCACTAAAACCATCTGGTCCCGTACTTTTTTTGGTTGGGAGGCTTTCTATAACCCCTTCTATTTCTTTAAGGGTTATGGGACTGTTTAGCTGGTCTACTTGATGCTGATTTAATTTTGGTATTTGGTATCTGTCTAGGAAATTGTCCATTTCCTCCAGATTCTCCAGTTGTTTTGAGTATAGGCCTTTGTAGTAGGATCTGATGATCTTTTGAATTTCCTCTGTTTCTGTTGTTATATCCCCCTTTTCATTTTTAATTTTGTTAATTTGGATACTATCTCTGTGCCCTTTGGTTAGTCTAGCTAAGGGCTTATCTATCTTGTTGATTTTCTCGAAGAACCAGCTCTTGGTTTTGTTGATTCTTTGTATGGTTCTCTTTGTTTCTGCTTGATTGATTTCAGCCCTTAGTTTGATGATTTCCTCTCTTCTACTCCTCCTGGGTGAGTTAGCTTCTTTTTGTTCCAGCGCCTTCAGGTGTGCTGTTAAGTTGCTAGTGTATGCTCTTTCCAGTTTCTTTTTGGAGGCACTCAGGGCTATGAGTTTTCCTCTTAGCACTGCTTTCATTGTATCCCAGAGATTTGGGTAGGTCGTACCTTCATTTTCATTGAAGTCTAAAAAGTCTTTGATTTCTTTCTTTATTTCTTCCTTGACCAGGGTGTCATTGAGTAGAGTATTGTTCAGTTTCCATGTGTATGTGGGCTTTCTGTAGTTCTTCTTGCTATTGAAGACCACTTTTACTCCATAGTGATCCGATAGGAGACATGGGATTAGTTCGGTCTTCTTGTATTTGTTGAGGTCTGTCTTGTGACCAATTATATGATCAATTTTTGAGAAGGTACCGTGCGGTGCTGAGAAAAAGGTATACTCTTTTGTTTTAGGATGGAATGTTCTATATATATCTGTTAAATCCAATTGGTCCAAAGCTTCAATTAGTTTCACTGTGTCCCTGTTTAGTTTCTGCTTTCCTGATCGGTCCATTGAGGAGAGTGGAGTGTTGAAGTCACCTACAATCATTGTGTTAGGTGCGATGTGTGCTTTAAGCTTTAGTAAAGTTTCTTTTACGAATGAGGGTGCCCTTGCATTTGGTGCATAGATGTTCAGTATTGAGAATTCTTCTTGGTGGATTTTCCCTTTGACAAGCAGGAAGTGACCTTCTGTGTCTCTTTTGATGACTTTAGGTTGAAAGTCGATTTTATCTGATATTAGAATGGCTACTCCAGCTTGTTTCCTGGGACCATTTGCTTGTAGAACTGTCTTCCAGCCTTTTACTCTAAGGAGGTGTTTGTCTTTGACACTGAGATGTGTTTCCTGTATGCAGCAAAATGTAGGGTCCTGTTTCCGTATCCAGTCTGTTAGTCTGTGTCTTTTGATTGGGGAATTGAGTCCATTGATATTAAGAGATATTAAGGAATAGTAATTATTACTTCCTGACATTTTGGGAATTGTTATTATTATTTGTATTTGAGTGGTTCTCTTCTTTTGGGTTGGATGAGATGGGGTTTCTATCTTGTTTCTTCTGGGGTGTTGTTTCCCCCCTTGTGTTGGTATTTTTCCCCTATTATCCTTTGTAGGGCTGGGTTTGTAGATAAGTATCTTGCAAATTTGGTTTTGTCGTGGAATATCTTGGTTTCCCCATCTATGGCAATTGAGAGTTTCGCTGGGTATAGTAGTCTTGGCTGAAGTTTGTGTTCTCTTAGGGTCTGCATAAGGTCTGCCCAGGATCTTCTAGCTTTCATGGTCTCAGGTGAGAAGTCTGGTGTAATTCTGATAGGTCTTCCTTTATATGTTACTTGTCCTTTTTCTCTTACTGCCTTTAATATTCTTTCTTTGTTTAGTACATTTGGGGTTTTGACTATTATGTGACGGGAAGTATTTCTGTTCTGGTCCAGTCTATTTGGGGTTCTAAAGGCTTCTTGTATATTCATGGGCATCTCTCTCTTTAGGTTGGGGAAATTTTCTTCCATAATTTTGTAGAAGATATTTGCTGGCCCTTTAAGTTGTAGATCTTCATTCTCATCTATCCCTATAATCCTTAGGTTTGGTCTTCTCATTGTGTCCTGGATTTCCTGAATGTTTTGGGTTACCAGCTTTTTGCATTTTGCATTTTCTTTAATTGTTGAATCCATGGTTCCTATGGTATCTTCAGCATCTGAGATTCTGTCTTCTATCTCTTGTATTCTATTGTTGATATTTGCATCTATGACTCCTGATTTCTTCCCAAGGTTTTCTATTTCCAACATTGTCTCCCTTTGCGATTGCTTAGTTGTTTCTACTTCTGTTTTTAGATTTTGTATGGTTTTGCTCAGATCTTTCAGTTGCTTGTTTGTGTTTTCCTGTAATTCTTTAAGGGATTTTTGTGTTTCCTCCTTTATGACTTCTACTCGTTGACCCATGTTCTCTTGTATTTCTTTGGGTGATTTTTGTTTCTCCCCCTTATTGGGATTCACTTTTTGCTCTATATTCTCCTGGATTTCTTTAAGTGATTTTTGTGTCTGCCTTGTATGGGCTTCTAGTTTTTGATCTATTTTCTCCTCTATTACTTTAAGAAATTTATCTAAGTGATCCTCAATCTGCATCTTTACCAGTGATTTTAGATCTGAGTCTTGTTTTTCTGGTGTGTTGAGATATCTGGGATTTAATTGTGTTTGTCTTGCAATGGCTTCTAGCTTTTGATCTATTTTCTCATGTATTACTTTAAGAGATTTATCTAAGTGTTCCTCTATCAGCATCCTGACCAGTGATTTTAGATCTGAGTCTTGTTTTTCTGGTGTTTCAGGGTATCCAATATTTATTGCTGTTGGGGAACTGGGTTCGGATGCCGCCATATTGCCTTGATTTTTGTTAGTAGCGATCTTACGTTTGCCTTTTGCCATCTGGTTAACTCTGGTGTTAGTTGGTCCTGTAGATACTAGCTGGTGCTTGACCCTCCTGTGGGGTTGTAAGGCTATTTCCCAGCGACTGGGATACCTGAATCACGGTCCTGCGGGGCTCTTGCTCACAGATTGCTGACAGGTGGCCTGAGTCCCCCGAGGTCTTAACCTCAGGATATCCCAGGTATTTGGTTCCGCCTGTTGGGCGGCTGCTCTGCACTGCTCCTGCTCAGGGTTCGCTGTCTGATATCCTGTTTCCCCAGGGGTCTTAAAGTTGGGATATCTCAGTTATCTGGTTCCGCCTGCTGGTCCCAAGCTGCTGGGAAGCTGGCTGGGTCCGGTTTCCAGCTTCCCTGCCACTGGCTGGATGGGAGGCTGGTTCGGCCTCCGGCTGGGTCTGGGTACCTGGCACACTGGCTGACTCTGGCTTCCTCACCACCAG
The DNA here is from genome assembly GCA_964023405.1 of Apodemus agrarius. NCBI lineage: Eukaryota > Metazoa > Chordata > Mammalia > Rodentia > Muridae > Apodemus > Apodemus agrarius. The sequence continues at coordinate 33,391,341 of OZ030007.1, read as the reverse complement.
CTGGACGGGAAGCTGCAGGCAATATGGCAGGTGCCTGCAGGGAGCTCGGGGTCCGCCCCGCGCGCGAGTGCAGAGTGCACCTGCTATTCTGTGCCCAATTCCCACTCCAGGCCTGAGTCCCCGAAGGTCTTAAGCTCGGGCTGTGTCGGGTACCTGGTTCTGCCGCCGCCGCCGGATGGTTCTGAGCACCTGGGACGCTGGGTGACCCTCCGGCTTCCCCACCGCCAGCTGGGCGGGAAGCTGCAGGCAATATGGCAGCTGCCTGCAGGGAGCTCGGGGTCCGCCCCGCGCGCGAGTGCAGAGTGCACCCGCTATTCTGTGCCCAATTCCCACTCCAGGCCTGAGTCCCCGAAGGTCTTAAGCTCGGGCTGTGTCGGGTACCTGGTTCTGCCGCCGCCGCCGGATGGTTCTGAGCACCTGGGACGCTGGGTGACCCTCCGGCTTCCCCACCGCCAGCTGGGCGGGAAGCTGCAGGCAATATGGCAGCTGCCTGCAGGGAGCTCGGGGTCCGCCCCGCGCGCGAGTGCAGAGTGCACCCGCTATTCTGTGCCCAATTCCCACTCCAGGCCTGAGTCCCCGAAGGTCTTAAGCTCGGGCTGTGTCGGGTACCTGGTTCTGCCGCCGCCGCCGGATGGTTCTGAGCACCTGGGACACTGGGTGACCCTCCGGCTTCCCCACCGCCAGCTGGGCGGGAAGCTGCAGGCAATATCATAATTTTGTTTTTGTAAACATTAGACCTGGGTGAATGTAGACAGACTACCCTTGACTTCTATGTATTTTGGGTTGTAGGTACCAAATATTTGTTGATTTTTGAGCCAAAACTATTTACCTTCTCTGATATTATAGCTTTCTTATAGCTTCTTGAGTAAGTTTAAGGAGACTGGAAAGTTAGTATAATTATATATTTAACTGCACAAACACTTTACAATTCCATAAATGTAAGGATAGAAACCAGTAAAAAAAACAAAACAAACAAACAAACAAACAAACAAACAAATCCGTATTATCCTGAGGAAGTGACATAGGAGGAGGATAGGACCTTCAATTTCTGTTGCACACACGTGTATTGTCTGAATTTCATACAATAAATGTAAATATTAATTCAAAATTACGTTTCAGTTTCAATTTTGTCAGCTCCTCTCACACCTGCTCCAGAAATGGAATCAAAGAGGCAGGGAACACAGCATGCCATTTTTCCCACTTTTTTTTCTATCTTTCAAAATAAAAATGAAAATGAAGAAAAATGCAGCCAAAATAGCTGTATGTATTGAAATTTCAGGGGATTACAGGAATATCTTTTTTCCAATGACAATATAAAAAAAAAATCCTAAAAACTCAAGCTTCAGTGGAAAGATAATGAGAGCAGATGCAGGAACGGAAGCTTCAAACCGAGACTTGCGCACCTTTTAAGGAGACGAATGCAGTGTTTTTTAAGTCTCAGTGGTCAGAAAAGCAGTTTGAGGTGTGCGGTTACCACATCGCCTCGGCTTTTTGGCTGGAGAGCTATTTCAGATCCCTTTGTGGTATGTTTGGCAATACACTTAAAAGATTACTTCTTAAGCTACTAATAATCCGGCTTCAGGCAATTTTCTGTCTGTCTGTCCAGCCACTCATTCTCTCTCTGGTTTTAAAAAAAAAAAAAAAAAAAAAAAACAACCCCCAAAAAACCCTAATGGGCAACGTGAAACACAACAATGAAAAAGGAAGACAAGGTAATCCTCTTCTGAGTCTCTCCTCCACCCCCCACCCCACCCCACCCTCCCTCCAGAGTTTCAGACAGCTCTGAAATTACTCGAAGGCTAATGTACTCCCAGTCCTCGTCAACACTGAGTTCTAAGATTCTTTCCAGGGGTGCCAGGGACAGGACAGCAGGTGGGGGATAGCGCGGGCTGGAGTCATTGAGCAAGTTCCATGGTTTCCTTTGTGTTTTCTTCTGTCCATTTCAGGGTTTGAACTTAGGGTTAGTTGAAGGCAAAGCTTTTTAGAGTTTTAAGTTGGGTTTCTGTAGCTTCCATTTATGGGATGTGGTTCCAACTAGCTCAGCTAGAGACAAAACGAATGTGTGTGTCGGGGGACTGTATGACAGAGGCAGCCTGCAGGGAACGAATGAATCCTTACTAGTGTCCATTGACTCAAGATCCCTATTCTCGAGGAAACAGACTTTATACATACACACAATCATGCACACATGCACACAGTTACACACACACAAGTCTAATGAGAAATTATTTAAAAATGTATTTATCTCACAGTCTTGGGGATCGTGTTGTAATCCTCCATAATTTTTAGGCTTGTGAAAAGCTTTTAGGTGTGTGAGATTTTCTGTGAGACCACCAATCGTACATCTCTTGGACATTGGTTCTGCAAGTTTTAATCATCATTCCTTTGTGGCATATATATCAGGAATTTATTACCCTCAGGTCTGGAGGTTGAAAAGTTGCAAATCATGGTGGTGTCTCTTTTCCTTCTTGGTGAGAGCATTCTGACTTGTAACAGAAGCTTCTTGTTGCATGAGGAGGAAGGAAAATCCTCATCAATACTTGATTATTTCTCAAAGGATACAATTACACTGAATGTCATATGAATGAAACTGGGGGACACACATATACTAAGTGGTGACTTACACAGAAGTGGAAATGGTCTTAATAGCCTATAATGCTCTTCTTTGCATGAAAACTTTTGTTAAGTGACTCTCCCTATACCAGCTGTGTGTCTCTGTCTCTGTGTCTCTGTTTCTGTTTCCTCCTTTGGAGGGATTCTGTCCTCCTACATCTTTGGATTCTCATCTTGGCTCCAGGGTAAAGAATACAACTCAAGACTCAGAAATCACTAGCACACTGCAATTCACAAATTGCCGTGATTGATTTTTTGGGGTAGAAATGCACTCAGAAAATCTGAACCTAGGGAAGCCAGGAGGCTTTGGCGGGGACTGCAAAGGGAAAGGCACCCCCACCTAAGCTAAGTAGATGATGGGAGGCGGCGGCCGCTGCATCTGGTCATCATCTCCACACATCTTGGTTTGAAAGTTAACTCTTGATGATGGTACCTGCTCATCAAACTGCCAACTTACGAATCAATGTGGGGCCTAGTAAGATGACTCTCCCACTGCTTCAGTGGGTCAAGCCTCAAGTCATGTTCTAGTTTGCGTTCCCTTCGCCTGGCCTGCTGTGCTTCCTGGTGTCATGGTCTTGCCCACGTGACTGCCATCTCAGGGAAAGGTTAGTATAGGAGTTTCTCCTCTCAAAATGCAAATGAGGCTCCGCCCACTCTTCTGCTCTGCATCTGCTGGTAAGGTCTATAGTGTCAAGTACTTGCCTGTCACATCTCTAAGGATGCTCCCTCTCACTATGTTTTATGTCTCGATCTTCCCTTCACCAGACAGCATGAAGCTTTGTCTGCTCCTTTAGGCTTTACCAAGGAGTCTTTATTTACCTTATGTGGAGCACCGACTCTTTGTTCCTCCCCTCTCTGGGAACACTATATCTCTCTTCCGTGAGTTGCTTTTCTTCATTTCACAAGCATCTGACATGCAGTGGGTTTAGGCTATTTATTTGTTTCCTGCTTGACTTCCTTAGGTAAAATGCACGCAACCTAATGTCAGGGCTATGATTTGAGGACAATGAAAAGGACTCAGGTGTTTGCTTCCAGCTGACACTCGATTCAATCACAAAAGATTTAAACTTCATCAATGGGTGATTCTATTGATAGATTCCTAGGTGAATGGACCATTAAGTGGTGAAGGCTGATTGAAAAAGTGGGTCACCAGGGATGTTTCTGAAGAATGTCTTGCCCTCTAAACCTTTCTCCCCTTCTCTCAGCTTGTCTACTACAAACTTCTCATTATGGTGGTCTAAGTAAGATAAGTACACAGTGTGGAAGTGGATCTCTGTGCATATGTCAAAACCTCTGCTACTGTGAGCCAAAGTAAAACTTTTCTTCTATCTGTTGCTTCTCTCAGATACTATGTGTGCATGTATGTGTGAGGCTCATATATACATGTGAACATGTATCTGCAAGTGTGTGTGTGTGTTTGTGTGTGTGTGTGTGTGTGTGTGTGTGTGTGTAGGTCAGAGGAGGTCTTTGGGTACCTTATTCCCTTGGGTCAACGACACCTACTGGAGCCCTTGGTGATCAACAGAACATATTTTGACAACCACACAAACACATTTCCTGAGCTCGTCTCTTGCTCTGCTAAGTAGAGACTGCTTTCTTAGTTGGAAAAAGAAGTCAGTGACACCTTAGTATATTATTAAAGTGCTAAACTGAAAATATGAACCGGATGGAAGGTTGTAAGTGCGATATTGTCCTCTTTCCTTCTTTAGCTTTCATTAAAATGACTTGGCTTATGAAAAAACAGCCTGCACTGTGGTCTAGCCTGTGTTTTATATACTTTACTTGACTATGTTTCAAAGCCCAGTTCTCTTTCAGTCCTTCTGACAGGTAGTTCTGCTTCTTCTCTTGTTTGCTGAGTCTGATTTCTTTGATTTCTCTGTCTGTGTTGTTCTGTCTCTGTCTTTGTCTCTCCGACTCTGTCTCTCTCTCTGCTCTTCTGTACTCTGCTCCACTGTCACACTAGTCATCTCAGGTATTTTAGTTTAGTTAAGTTTATGATGCTTTTATCAACATAAAAATCAACATAAAAAGAGATGATTACATAGGCCTCACCCCAGCTATTCAGAATTAATCAGATAATTTTAAAACCTGAATTAAGGCTTTACATTTTTGCAGAAAGATTTTAAATAGATATTTCAAAAGAGGATATATGAACCAACAACATATACGTGAAAAGATACTTAACATTATTTGACATTAGGAAAACAAAATTATAGCAAAAGTGAGATATGGTAACAATGTCCCACTTAAAGAACTCTAGAGATTTAGGACAGTTTCAAAAGATGTCACATGAGTGTTCACACATTGTCAACTATGACCATCCCTAGAAAATAGGTAAATATCTTTCATTATATAGCTACTGTGTATTAGAAATTGTGCAAAATCCTATGTGAGTATTCACTCATTTAAAGAGCAACATACTGGGTTGGGGTTGTAAGTCAGTTAAAAGAGTGTTTGCTTTTCACATGTGAGGCCCTAGGCTCAATTCCTAGTACTGACAATAGTCATAATAATCAAATGAAATAAAAACCAAACACCTGTGTGCAGAGGATAGTATTAACTTCATTTTAATAATACATTTCAAGCTAGGTATGATGGTATATTTCTGTAATACCAGATGGTTGAGAGACTGAGGCAAGACATGTGAGTTTGAGGCCACACTAAGCACCACAGCAAGATCCTGTTTCAAAACCAACCAATTAACCAACCAACCAAGAAACCAATCAACCTACCAATAAACCAACCAACCAACCAATCAACCAACTCACCTACCTATCTACCCACCAACCACCCAACTAAACAATCATCAACCAACCAATCAACTGACCAATCAACCAACAAACAAACCCATCAGCCAATCAACCAACCAACCAACCAACCAACCAACCAACCAACCAACCAACCCTCCCACCAACCAAATAGCCAATCAGCCAACCAACAAACCAACCACCCAACCAACTGACCAATCAGCTAACCAACCAACCAACTAACCAACCAACCAGCCATTCAGCCAACCAATCAACCAACTTACTAAACAACCAACAAAACAACCAATCAACCATCCAAACAATCAGCTAACCAACCAATAACCAACCAACCAACAAACCAATCAACTTGATAGTTTTGAAGATTTAATTTGGTTGGTTTTAGTTGCATGTCTCTGTCTGCATGTGGGTAAGCACATGTGTATGTCCACAAAAGCATATGATCATCTGGACCTGGAGTTACAGGTTGTTGTGAGTTCTCTGCTGTGGGTGCTGTTAACTGAACTTGGGTCCCCTATAGCAGAAGTAAGGATTCCTAACTACTGAGCCATCTTTCCAGCCTCATGTAAAAATAAATAAATAAATAAATAAATAAATAAATAAATAAAATAAAGAACAGTGCATTTAAAAAAAGAACACAATTATTTGTGGAGAACCATTGAAATATAATCTGTATTTACATGTTATAATATCTGATAATATATAGCACATTATTTCTTTATCCGTCAATAGTAGTAAGATTGTTGATGCAGGTAGACCAAGTAATTTGTATTCTTAATTAGTGTTTTCATCTAATGATAAGAATAATACTATTGTAAAATATTTAAAATATTTTTTACTTTACAGGTTGCAATGTAGAACACTCATTTGATTTTAGTGTATTAATTTAAATGGCTGGAAATATACACGAGTGGAGCATGGAGCTTACGAAAATAATTGAAAGTTAATTTAGAGTATCCTAAGGGTTTCATACCTTTTGCAAAAAAAAGACAAAACTCCATAAAATTATTACTTTATAAGACTTACAAAGGACTTAAAATTATCAGCTCAGAAACCCCATTTATACAGATCACTGTATTGTATTCTTGAGAGTAACTGTAGAAAAAATATTTTTAAACATTTTTATTTCTTCTGTTATTTTTATCAGTCCACCAAAGGAAATTTGATAAAATAAGCATCAAGTTCCTAGGTACTAGAATGTCACCAAAACCCTGCTTAATTGCACCTCCTTCTACTCAGAGAAGGCGAGGATCTGGGGACCATCATCTGGTTTCCTGTCTGGCATCTCTGATGTCTTCAGGAGATGGGGGCTCTGATTCTCTGGCCGTCCCTTTGAGGAACTCCTCATAAGCGTGCTGTTCTAAAAAAAGCCCTGTTATGTTTTGCTAGATCCTAGATCACGCCCTCATTTACTTACTTTATTTTCACTTATGTAAAAGAACAGATGGCAGCTAATCCTTATCTCACATTTTAATATTTGGTTTGTATGTAATCAATATTTCTACTCTATGTCCCTTTACTGTTCCACTCACCTTCAGCGTATCATCATTTTCAAAGCTCTTTTGCTAGGCAAACACAAATCCCTCCTCCAACTCTCTTTCTTTCTTTCTTTTTTTTTTTTACTTCTTTAAAATTCAAATTGGATCCAATGACTAATTACTGAGAGATAGTTTTAAATAATTATATGTAAAAATTATTCCTCACTGTAGTTTAGAGGTTAATAATTTCTAGTCTTTTATCTTTATTGTGTATAAATCTACTTTCATAGTAGCTGAATGAGGTGAAAATATAGGATTTCAGGAAATACTATATAATACCATAGTAGAATAACTGACCATTTTGGAGTTCTCCTGCAAAGATGAGCCAGGTATATGTATATCTATATGTATGTGTAGGTATATGTATATACATATGCATGTGTGTGTATTGCCTCATTTGGCAAGGGCCTGCAACTTTCTCACTTATCCTGAGAGCACTGTGTCATTGCTCAGTGGAAGAAACAGGTAGGAGAGGTAAGAGGAAATAGAGCCATTCTTGGAATATTTATTTTAATTCATATATATTAAATTTATGTTAATTCAATAGTTGGTTCTTCATGCAGGATAAAAGACAAGAAACAGTGACCTTATGTCTTACAGTTGGATCTTTGGCTTATCAATTCTGTAGGACCTGAGAAGAATAAACTGTTTTTGTTTTGTTTTTGTTTTTTTTAATGGCATTGTTCAGGGAAAAAGAAAAGATTTCAGGAGCCATAGATTTTGCTTGATCGTTGTTTCTGCTTTGTAAGATGGACTGGTGTGCTGTCAATAACAGTTCTCTCTACCAAGCTTAGACCATCCCCACTTCCCAGGCAAAGGGCAGTTGGCATTGTTCTTCCCTTCTGCGGATGTCGAGAGCACTGTATATTAAGGCATTCTAAACACTAGGAAATTTTCCATTAGCAATTTTTTTCTGCTATCTGACTAACTATGTTCGATGTTTACTAATCTTCTTTGTGAATGATGGGGTTTAAATGGAAGCTATAGGAGAATTCATCCCACAAAGGAGACTGTATGACAACATCTGACACCTTTTCAGTGATGGGTGGCTTCATTGCCTCTGACTATAATTTGTGATTTTTCCCCCCAGAAGAAAGTCAAGAAAACAAAACCTTTGCCTAAAATCATGGGAAGATGAAGATCTTGAAACATGGGCACGGATATCTGTAATGAAGGCTAAGTTAACTGTGCAATTCTGTGAGCAGAGGCTAGAAAGTTGATGGCGAAAATAGGGAAAGGAGTTTCATTAAATGTGAGATGGTTGCAACAACAGATTCCTCAACTGCTCAACTGTGCCTGTGTGCTTCTGTGGTGCACAGCCCCACCTTGCTGGGGAAGACATGCTCCTTTCCAAAAATCACGGTTACATGTGGTGTTGGTCCAACACAATGAAGGGGGAGATATTTGCTCTTGGAATTGTTGATTGTTTAATCCAGAGAACACTAGAGGTCGCTGTTGCCAGCCAGCCTCTGTGCCACTGTGTTCCCTGACAGCTGATACCTATGGCATTATGTCAGCTTAGGGCAATTGTCAGCAGTTTTCTGTTTGCTTCAATACCCAAGTGCTTTATAGGCTAAGTTAACTGTGCAATTCTGTGAGCAGAGGCTAGAAAGTTGATGGCGAAAATAGGGAAAGGAGATTCATTAAATGTGAGATGGTTGCAACAACAGATTCCTCAACTGCTCAACTACATTGTATATTTCTAGATAGAGGTAGCTCCCATTTTAGCAAGCCACTAACTTAACAAGGACCTGTACAAATGAGAAAGACATGCTGCACATTTCTGCCTACATTGAAAAGCACATACAGCGTTTACTCTGCGTTAAATCTCTGCCCTACGATTGAATCCCGACTTCAATCTCTAAAATTAGGCTGTGACAGGATAACTGTGAGGAGACAGATGAATGTGGGACTCGTGATGTCTGTCCTGACTGCAGACCCCCAAGAGATGGAGGTTTCGTAAGGAAGGGAGGAGGGGGAATGCTCACTCCGTAATAATCACCATCAGGAAGGACAGCATGTGGCCCAAAATAGCACTCCAAATGCAAAGTATATCAAGAGCCTCGAGAAGGTCCAGTCTTGTGGAAGTCAACAGCCAGGCGTGCCGCCTTAGCAGAGCAGCAGAAGCAAAGGTCCTGGGATAATTGGTATTTATTGTTACCCTTGTTTTGGATTCCAGGTCTTAGCTAAACCTTTCCCAGCACAGCAAACCCATGGTTAACTTGACAACAGTAGGAAGGCCATGGGAGAGAGCTACAATTAGCCTCCCCTTGCAAAACAAAACATTAGGGGGAAAAAAAAACCAACCTATGGGGAAAACCCATGTGATCTTTAATGACAGTGGGTAGATGAAGAAGGATTCCCCTTAGAAATGAGAACATACTTGTGTTACTACACAGTAACCAGAGAGGAGACGCTTCTCAGAAAGGGGCTAATTATCCATGCTGAAGTGCTGAAGTGAAGAGAGCGGAAGAAAAAGAAGAATATGAAAGACAGAATAGTCGTAATTAGAAAGTAGATTGCTCCTAACACAGAGATTCAACAACGCTGTTGGCGGGTGGTTTTTCTTTAGGCTATGGTTCTCAGTGCACACCAAATCTTAACTCTGCTCTCAAACAAGTGTTCTCTGTGAGGGACAGTGCTAGCCATGGTAAATGCTCAGTCTCCGAGAAGCTTCAGAGAATGGCTGATCAGAAGTGAGCAAGATACTGGCCGGCTATGAGGCTTGAGTCCACTACCAGATGGTCGGGGGGCCTCTTGACATGCCGGCGGAATGCTGCCTCGGTGTGTCTTGAGACCCTCTGGGACTCGGAGCCCTGCAGCTCTACTATGCCCTGTGGTGGAATGACTTTAGGAACATCCATTAACGTGCTCTGCTTAACATGTTAGCAATAACAGGAGGCTGAGGAAAAGCCCGTGACAAGGTTAGAGGGAATACGTAAAGAGACTGAAGTCATGCTCTTTTTGATCTCCCCAGGTTTATTTTTATTATTTTATCTGTATGAGCCTTTCTGTCTATGTGCATGCATGTATACCAAGTGTGTGCCTGGTGCCAGTGGAGGTCAGAAGAGGGCATCAGATCCCCTGGGATAGTAGTGACAGGTGGTTGTGAGCCACCATGTGGGAGCTGGGAAGCTGGGAATCAAACCCAGTTCATCTGCAAGAGCAACAAGTGCTCCTAACCTTTGAGCCGGCTCTCTAGACAATGGAGTCAAGCTCTTACCCTAGAAAAAAGTGACTGTGGATTGAGGGGAGGGAGACAACGAGGCCAGGAGACAGCAAGGGATGTATCAAGAAGGCAACACAAAAAGGGACCCAGTCAAGACCTTTCTGCTTTGTTTTGGATTTTGAAACAGAATCTCACTCTGTAGTCTGGGCTGGATTCAATCTCAGAATGTAGCTCCGGCTAGCCTTGGACTTACAGCAGTCCTCTGGTCTTTAGCCCCTTCCTGAGTGCTGGGATGAGAGGCATCAGCCATCCTGCTCATCAGGATGATGTACTTAAGCAGTAGGTAGGGTATCAGAATTGACAAGGTGCTACACAACCCCATAAGAAGAATAACAATATCAACCAACCAGACCCCCCCTGCCCCCCAGAGCTCCCAGGGACTAAGCCACCAACCAAGGAGTACACATGGCTCTGGCTGCATATGTAGCAGAGGACTGCCTTGTTAGGCATCAATAGGAGGGGTGGTCCTTGGTCCTATGAAGGATCGGTAGATGCCCCAGTACAGGGGAATCGAGGACAGGGATGCAGTAGTGTATGGGTGAGTAGAGGAACACCCTCATAGATGCAGGGGGAGGGGAGGGGATGGGGATTTCTGGGAGTGAGGGAAACTGGGGTAAGGGGATAACACTTGAAATGTAAATAAATTAAAAAATAAATTAAAAAACAGGACAAAATTGGCAAGGTGTCTTGTTGGATAGGGTTTACTGGCAGAGGGAGGTTGGCCTTGGTTCCCTCTCAACTTAAATGGGCACCAGTTCTTACATGTGATTGTGTGCAGAGATGGAGTTGTATGAATAGTCCTGGTAAATGCGGAAGGCTATGAAATGATGAAGCAGACAGATCTTCTGATCCTTATTCCAAAGCACTTTCCATTCTTAGAAGTTGTGCTTTGAATCTAGAAGTTCCCATGTAATAAGACTCAGTCTCAGCAAAACGGAAACCTTGTTGGGGAGACATAGTTGAAACCTAGGCCAAGGCCCAGAAATCCTCATGCTGTTAAATGCCTCAGGAGCCTGTTGGGAACCTGCAGGGGTTGCTTATGCTGAAAAAACCATCAAGTAGAATATATTCTGTACATTAAACTTTCTCATCGTGCCAGTTCCCATCGCAAATGACTTGCCAGGTGTGGAATGTTCTGGAATTAGCTTTTCTCGAGTGGTCCAGTATGTGTCCTACGTTGCTAAACCTGAAGCTGTCAATGAACTGGGCTACGGATGAAGCTTGGGTTCTTACTTCCTTGTGGTCACTGCTCCATTACCTGTGTGTAGCTCCCGAAACTCTTTAAAGTTCCAGACTTTTTTTAAAGAAACTTTTTCTTGGTTCCTTTATTACTTGGGATTGATTTTTTTTTCAAATAAAGCCTTTCCAGATTGTACCCGCATCCATTTTTCGTTTCATCTTTATGTCTACAACCAGCTGTTACCTGGCTGTGACCACAACGGGTCAGTGAGTTTTGCTGTTCTAAGTTTTGCTGCTGTCCGCTGCTTTACCTAGCCCACACCTTTTCTGAAATGCGCTGATGTTCTGGACGGCCACTGAGGGGAGCCACATACCCATACTTATCAGTCTGAAGAGCGTGTCCCTGTAAGGGAGCTGAGGTCAACCCTAGCTGTGCCCAATATGAAAACTAATGCGCTAAATGCTCTCGGAAGGAAAACAGCAGCTCAAGGGGGCAAATGCTTGGATTTTAATTTGAACCGATGAGTTTATTCGGTTTTTCTCTGCATCTATCGTTAGAGGGAGAAGAAAGCGTTGCAAACGGTGATGTGTTGAAGGCAGCACACACATTTTCACAGTCCGGCTCTCCTTTCTTCCTCTTGCATGGGCCTCTGAGAAGCGCAGCTGTAAGAGGGTTAGGTTAGGTCCCCAAATGTCTTCTGTATTTGTGAATGAATGCTGTATCACCAGAGCTCCTGGATTCTCCAGGAAGGTTAGGCAAACACCTAAATGGCATATTTTAAACTTTACTTTGCATCTCCCGGGAGTCTCCATGTTAAATTTGTTTTTCTCTCCATCCTCTAAGAACCGCCTTGACCCATAAAGTTAACAGATTATTGATACTATAGGAAGCAGGAAGGTGAGCGGTAAGAAGCAGGGTGAAGTCACTGGTGCCCACGGCTCCTTTCGTGTTTGTACTGTTCATGCGCTGTCTGAGCACAGTGCTGCACTCAGAGAAGTTATGGACTCACACCAAGGAAGGGATTTCACCTAAGCGGTTGGAGTTTCCTGTGAGGGTCTTTTCTTATGGAATGGGGTCAAGTGTATATAGAGTCAGACACAGGATTTGAGGGAGCTTGGAACTCAACGACTTCACACTTTGTTTGACACAATGTAAACACCAAGGACCATGCCACTGAGGCTGTCTGGGGACTTCCAGTGAGGAGGAGTAATCATTTGATTAGACTCTTGGAGTATCTTATTTTCCCACTACACAGTGTAGAGTTTGCAATTTTGTTTCTTTTTGATTTAATTGTATGCTAATGACCTCTGTGAAGAATAATAAAAAGTTATAATTAGATTCATGCTGTATCAAATTATATTAATGCATATGCTATTTGGCAAAATAGAATTAAAAAATAATTAATGGAATTAAAATTTGAAAACCTAAAAGATTATCTTAATTAAACCCCTTTATCTTTTTGGATTTCTGAACAGACTGGGGATATTTGATTTTGCACTTAGTTTAGGAAGTCAAATTAATTACCGAAGTGGTTGGCAAAATTTTCACAATTATTAAGATGTTATTATTGTAAATAAAGATACTCCATTGGTGAATCACATTGAAGAAGTAATTTGGATGAAAATTATCATTTGTTAAGGTTTGTGATATACCAAATACTTCATATTTTAATCTTTTCACAATAGCACAATGAAATTCATAGACAATTTAGAGATTAGAAGGGTTAATGTAGGCATTACATAATATGAATCAGCTCAAAATGATAGTGTCGAAAATGATCTGATACCAACATTTATTCTCTTAATTTAAGAGAACGGTTCTTAGTTTACGATTTAATCTAATGGTTGATGTTGATGCATATTAGCATGATTTGTGTCTCGTGCTAGCTTGAGAATTAGCCTTAAACAGATTCCTGTTCTTTGTGCTTCAGTTTCTGCAGCGTGGCCTGCAGCCTCTCACTCTTGTGCTGACTTGAAGTTTCAGGTTTCATTTCCACTCAGACTTTCTAGGCCTTTTGAAATTCTTAAAGACAAGAAAAGAATAGAGATACCCTCTTTGGGTATTTACTGTACCTTCTCAAGCATCGTGTGTGGGTCTATTTAGTTCTAATGAGTCCCTTTATCTGTTTTCCCTGTTGAGCATTATCTATTGACTTAGTGCAAGGCAGGGATTTCACATGAATGTTGGAGAGAGAATAGGAGGAACATAATTTTCATTTCTTCTTCAGCTCAGATATTCAACTAAAGCAAATATCTCATGGATAAAGGAGAGAAGGGGGACATGCTAGAGAGGCTAAAGAAAACAATGAATTCTGTCATAATCACAGATAACGGATAAGCAGTAAGAGGAAGTCAGAATGCATTTAGCAAGGGAAACATTTGTTCCTTTTCTTAATGATATTTAATGAAAAGGTTTAGCTTAACAAATGATGATTTAGTAGCTACCAGAGCAGCAAGGGACACTTCATGAAGCAATACACGTTTATTATAGTTAAGGGGGCTGCTTTCAAATGATGGTAGTGTACATGTCAAATTTTACTGGGTTGGATTTACTGACCAGGAAATAAAATTTTCAACATGAAGAATATATAAGCCTTCAGTTAGACACTAGGACAGATGTGAATCAATTTGCGCAATCTCTTCCCATGAGCCTATTGTAGCATAAATCCTCTGTTCAATGTTCTGGATTGTCCTCTATAATTTAATCTGACTTCAGGCCAGTGGAGGCCTGAAACCGCTTACTCTGTCTTATCTATACTATAGTTTTTCTTCAGTATACATATCCATGATGAAGTTTAAAATTTAGACTTCAGAGGCCAGATATTTACAATCTACCCCGAGAGAGTCCAGATTATGAATTTTTGCAATTAGAGAAGAATAAAGAAAACATAGAAAGAAGTAGAAAGCACATTTTCTTACTGGTTGTTAGGGATTCTATTGCTGCAATAAAATACCAAAAACAAGGTGGGATAAAGAGTTTATTTCTTCTGATAGCTTCTGTCCATCATCCAGGAAAATTAGCCAAGTAATTCAAGGCAGGAACTTGGAGGCAGGAACTGATACAAAGGCCTGGAGGGAGCCTGCTTACTGGCTTGCTCTCCGTGGCTTTCTCGACCTACTTTCTTATAGCACCCAGGATCACCAGCTCAGGACTTGCACGGCTCACAGTGAACTGATTCCTCCAATTCCATCATTAACCAACAAAATGTGCCAGTCAAGTATAGGTGTTTTCCTAGTTGGAGTTCCTTCTTTCTAAATGAGACTGGCTTGTGACAAGTTGACACAAAAGTAGCCAGTAAGACCTCCTCTTCTTTACCTTCTTATTTTGATACATTTGAAACTAGCAATGAATTTAAATAAGAGGAAGACTTGTCCACATGCCTTCAGCCTTCATCCAGGCTCTGGAACCACTAACATCTGCCACAGTTTCTCCTCTGTGAGATATTCATGTTTCTCCACACGTCTGGAAAAGCTACTTGCAAAAAAATTGCAAACTATGGTAATCAACACTGGATACTTCAGCAATCACTTTGAAAGAAGAGGGGGGTCTTGCTAACATATATTCACAGAATCATGGTCACAACTAAAGAAATGTATAACAAATCAACATTGTAACAGCTAGTTCATCTGCTCTTTCTCCAACTAATGGTCTTGGCAGTTCTTGCTAATATCATAGGAATGAATTTCTCAGCAAGTCTAAGTTGGCTCCATTGACTAGAAGATCATCACTAGTCATGGAGTCCTCACAATTTCCTGTTTCTTGAGGAACTGTTTCTTTGACCTGGGGGCTTCCTGTCTTTCATAGTTGCCCTCCATAGCTGCACAGACCATCCATGTCCTGTTTGGCTTGTAACTTTATAAACTGTCATCAACCGGGAAGGGTGTTCTGTACCATGGACTGGCCAGGTACTTAGAGACAATCTCTTTCCTTTAATTATTTATGATGTTAGGGACTCACAAAAATGTTTTTCTTATCCAATTTATGTTTGTTATCATGAATTCTTTAACAGTAAGACAGAAATACCCATATTCTACCTTAATTTTTTTTAAATTTAATTTTCTATTCCTAGAGGCTGGTGAGTGTATCAAATTCATTGTTGGGGCTTGAGAGGTGACTCAGTGGTTAAGGACCCTTACTGCTCTTCTCAAGGACCCCAATTGAGTTCTTAGCATCCATATTAGATGGTTTACAACCACTTGTAACTTCAGTTCCAAGGGGTTTGCCTCATCTAGACTCTATAGATATCCACAGGCATGCATAGGTACATACAGAAATTTAAAGACTTAAAACATTTGCTGCTATTCTTATTGATAGATTGTCTTAATTGGTCGATTCAGTCAGCCCATTGGGGCTGGTTCAGTCGATATTTGATACAAATCATGGGTCACACAGCCACTAGTTGGCACACAGTGATCTCAAGTTTCTAGTATAAAAGTCTCCCATTATCTGGGAGGATGCATGCCAGGTCTTCCAGTGGAGGCCTGAAATTGCCCTGTCTACACTATAGTTTTTCTTCAGTATACATATCCATGATGAAGTTTAAAATTTAGACATCGTAAGAGGTTAAGAATAATAATTACAAAAAAGAATAATTATAATAACATGCTCTGAAAAAAATAAGCAATAGTTTCTCTCCCTTTCTCCCTCTCCCATCCCCAATCCATATGTTTGTGTATGAAAATCTATTGTATTCTTCTCACTGTGATTGTGAGCTTCAGGGACTGTGTGCTGGAATAAAGTGAGGGGTAGGATTGAACATTGATCCTGTACTGTGTAAGCAATGTTTGAAGTCTGATGTAGGATGACAAACCCGCTATTCTGTTCCCTCTGTCTTAATTTTGTAGATAGAAGATTCACTCTTACTCTAAATGACAATTTCAATGTTTCTTTCTTTCTGTCTTAAGAGTCTTGGCTCTTTATTTATAGGGAGTACTTTATGTTTTCCTTTTAGCACAACCCATGGGTTTAGGACATTCTTTCTAAAACAGTGCAAAAATTGAATAAATTTTAAATGACAGGTGGTTTTTTTTTTTTTTTTGACTTACAGTTTTGTAGGTTAGGATGTCTAAGAACATGGTATCAACAAGAGCTTCATGCTGCTTCAAGTCATGCAGAAAGTAGAAGACCAAAAGGATATGTGTCTTAGTCAGGGTTTGTATTCCTGCACAAAACATCATGTCCAAGAAGTAAGTTGGGGAGAGAAGCGTTTATTCAGCTTACACTTCCATATTGCTGCTCATCACCATGCACGCGCATGTTTGTGTGTGTTGGAGGGTCAGAGGACAACCTTCAGGAGTTAACTTCTCTCTTACTATGGAGGTCCCTGGGCTCCAAATCAAGTTATCAATCTTGGAACAAGAGCCTTCACATGTTGCAAGTGAAGTGTCTTCACTGAGCCATCGCAGCCTCCCTAGTTTGGATATTTTATAAAGCTTTTCTTTCCTTTTTTATCTTTGTTTCTTTCTTTCTTTCTTTCTTTCTTTCTTCCTTCCTTCCTTCCTTCCTTCCTTCCTTCCTCCCCCTTCCTCCCTTCATTCCTTCCTTTCTTCCTCCCTCTTCCCCTCCTTTCTCCCTCCCTTCCCCTCTCCTTTCTTTTTCTCATTCTTATTAGTTGCATAAACTTAGTGGAAGCTGAAACAGGTGCTGAAAAAACTGCTTGGTAAATAATACATTAACAGTTGACAATCTAAGACATTTTGTAACAAATATACACAGGTATAAAACTTTCCAAGTTGGTAAACTGTTCCTCCACGTTTCTGCTTTACTTCTTGTTTCCAGGTTCCAGTCCTGACTGGTTTCAGGGATGGACTATGATCTGGGTTGTATAAGCCAAACAAACACTTTCCCCTTTAAGTTTGCCTTGGTCAGAATTATATCATAGCGATAGAAATCAAATTAGGAAATAGACTTTGATTGTTACACATTCCTTCTAAGTCTCTCTGGAGATTTTTCTCCTGAAGGATATTGACCTTGTGAGAGGCCTTCTCTGCCTCCCATGGATGAGATGATAATAGGATTTCAGTCCTTATGCCTATTTGTGTTCAGATCATACTTATTGATTTATGTTGCACCCCTGGAATGAAACCAATTTGGTCATGTGGTATGATCATCTAAATAGGTTCTAGAATTTTCTTTGGTAGAATGTTATTGATAATATTTTTAAATCTATTGTTAGAGAAATTGTTTTACAGTTTTCTTTCTTTGCTGTGCACTTATCTGATTTTGGTATGACATTGGCTCTGCAGAGTAAGTCTGGTACTTTTCTTCCCTTTCTGGATGGATAGTGTCGTACAAAAACATCCAATCCTGGGTTTTCTGTTGTTAGTGGCTTTTTATTATGGCTTCCATCTTAGTTACTAAAGTTGTTTCCATGTTGCTGGCTTAATTTTTTAGGAGATCCAATGTGTCTCTTTTATAAAAACATGTTTGAAAGATTTCAATGTTTCTTCAGAATTCACTAAAATTTGTAGTAAAATTTTTATTTCTAGGTTTATTAGCTTAGGGTTTCTTTGCTACAGACCTATCAATCTCATTTATTTTTTCAACAAACCATGTCTTTGTTTGATCCTGTGTATATTCCAGAAATCTTAGAGCTATCTTAACAGTTTGTTCACTGCATTATTTGAACTTGGTTTTTGAAAGATAATTATCAGCTGGTGAGTAGAAAAAAAGTGATAGTTGATAGTGGCTTCACAATAGGAGCAAAAGTAAATCGGCTGTTGGGAATAGCCAAATACTTCATTTGAATATTTCATTGTTGCTAGGGAAACACTAATATCTTTTCTCAAGCATCACATTTTCTGCTCAGAAACCTTCAGCAAGTATTAGACCCAGCTGAAAACCAAATCTGGTCCAAGGTTTTTCTTTCTACCTTAGCCTATATCCAAATTTTCAATGTGTATGTATGTGAAGAAAAGGCACAATTTAATATTTAGAATATAAGGCACACCTCTGACACACAATGAGTTTAGCTCAAATGTGGGGACTGAGAATCAGAGTTTTGCTTCCCACTTCTTCAGATCACTCCGTGGCCCTCTTTCTGCTTTAATACATCATTTATAATGGCCCTGAGTGGGAATAAGGGCTGGGGGGAGCAGAAACCAGCATTCCATGCTGAGAATAGATGAATAAAGTCTTTGCTGGAAGGAGACTATGGGGAAGTGCTGGCTTCAAACCCAACTGTGACCTCTTTCTGTGTAGCCCTCACTTTATCTCACTCCGGCAGGCACCAGGCGCTCTGTCCAGGCGGACCAAAACAAAGTGAGTGGCCTTGATTTTTCAGGGATGGATACGTTTAGATGATTCTTTGAAATTTGCTCTTATCTGTTTTGATTGATAAAATTGCTTCAGTGGGGAAGCAATTTAAATAAAGATTTGGGTATCAGGCTTTCTTAGAGTGTAGCATTTATGTCAATCTAAATGGAGGAAGCCATTGGGATGGGGTGTCTTAAAAGGCTAGATAGAAACCTGGTGCTGGTTGGTGCTAGGCCCCATTGACAGATTTACTGCCTGCTGGGAGCTAAAGTCTAGGAATGATGGAAGCAGCAGGTGAGGCCAGAGGAGAGGATTCCCACACTGGGTGTGCACGTGCATGTCTGCAGCTTCCAAGGTCATGCAGGGCAGGCAATGTTTAGAGTCAGGGTCTGTGTGTTGGAGATGGTTATTGCTTTCTTCTTGTACACATCAGGGTGAAGAACTCTTAGGAAACGTTCCACAATGCCCACACTGAACCATGGCTTTGAAATTATGCAACAGTTATATACCTTGTGAAAGAAATGTCATGAGAAAAAGCATTCACAAACAATCTACTTTCCCACCTCTTTGGGTAAAGAGCGTGCAAGCATTGGGCAGGAGAGAAGTGTGGGAAAGTGCTGGTCACCGGGGAGCTGAAGGAGGCTGAGATCTAGAAAGTGCATACCTCCCTAGGTTTAACCTTGAATTTGAAAACCCTTGTAGGGATTGCAAGAGCCCTGGGCCAGTCACGTAGCATAGTAGAAATTGCAAGTTGTCCAACCTAGGAGAAGGAGGGACTATTCCAGAAACTAGAGAGATTTTATGTAAGGGGGAGAGAACAATGTTGAGGGTAGGTGCCAACTCAGGATATTTGGCACCAGTGCAATTTAGACATGCTTCCTTTGTGGGATTTTGCTAACTTCAGAGACAAATCATCGGCATTGAAGGAGACATACAACTGGGAACTAGCAACTCTTCTCACTCAGGTCTCTTGTTAGAAACACATCTTCCCCATTCTAAATGAATGCTTTTCTCCCCAGCAAGAGAATTAAAACTTTACGCATCCTGCTCTTGAAAGGTTGAAGAGGTGTGCTCTTCAGGGAGTGGGCATCTTCAACCATCTTAATATCCCACCTGAACAGCTTGCCTTGAGAATGACACTGTAAGTCTCCTGTACTGATACATGCCTGTTACAGGCACCAATGTCTCTGCTTGACTTGCTGTGTCCAGAAGAGGAGACTTAATTCTGTTCACTGACAAGTGGATGTTTCTCTGGAAGGGACACTTTTGAAGCCCCCTCTACTTCAGCCAAGAAAAACAACTTATGTGAGGAGCAGATAGCATGTTCAGGGTGACAGTATAGTTGAGCATGGATTCACAAGTTAGTGGGTTAGGAAGAAATTTCTAGACTGAGGCAAAACCCAGCACAGGCAGGGTTTGGAGGAATGCAACCCATCTGCCTCTTGTATTGTGTCTGTTAAAATGTAAAAAGTCTTGGACGTAGCATTTTAGATGATGAGTTGTTATTTGCTTGTGAATCCTGTTCTCTCAGTAATGTGGGTTGTTGAGCTTGGCAATGCATTTCATATCTTCATGTATTTTACACATGGTACTAGATCATCAATATTTATTTGTTAGCTTATTAAGACAGTAAATTCAGACAGCCTTCTGTGTTCTGGAAATTCATTTATGTATGCCTTGGATTGTATGCTTTGATTTTATGTGTATGTAGTTAAATATATTCATGTATTTTACATGTTGTATATATAAGTCCATTTTTTTCCCTTCAGTGCTAATGGAACACCCTTCAGCGTGAGGTCTAATGAAGCTATGTGCAAGATCATCTGTTCAAGAGTATAAGAGCTTGTGAGACTGATGTAGAAAAATATTAAGGCTGGTTCTTAGAAAGCCTGCAGAGCTAGGTTGCTTCCATCCTTTGAAAATGAGTCAGATAAAACCTGAAGATTACTTGTTGAAAATTACTTAGAATTTGGGAAGGACGAATGGGACTCTACATTGTTTATGCACCTTAGAGTTGAAGATGGTTTGGATTATCTTACATGTTTCTTAGCGCTGCGGCACACACGTGAGGCAAACTCTAAGCTTAGAGCATCTAGGATGTGGGTTGTGTCTAATCAGCACATACCTTTCCCCAGCACTGTGCCTGAACTTAAACATCCTTTTAAAAGGTTCTTTATGTTTTATTTCTCTCTTCCTTTTTCTATTTCACACACACACACACACACACACACACACACACACACACACACACACGCACGCACACACGCGCACGTGCTGTGTGTATGGGTCTTGAGCATCTGCCTTCCTGTATATGTACCTTGTACAAGCAGTTGTCCATGGAGGCCAAGAGTAGGTATCAAACGACTTGGAACTGGAGTTGCCCGTGGTTGTGGGCTATCCTATGTGTGTGTGTAATACTGAATCCAGGTTCTCTGCAAGGGCAGTATGTGAACACCGAATCATCTCTCCAGATTTTTAATATTTTTGTTCTTAAATTATAATGAATATATTTACAGTGACCATTATTGAAGAAGACTGAGATTAGTTGCAGGTATTTTTTTTTCTGAATATGAGAAACTGAACGAAGGTACTAAGAATACTTGTCTTTGCTTGATTACAGGCTTGGGAAGCATGGGGCCCCATTCTTTACTCTACAAAATGTATGATCCTTCTGTCTTCAAGCTTTCCCTCAGCATTCTGAGCAAATTTATCTATTTCATGAGAAGTATTTTTCTTGACACATCACATTACACTGCTTTTCATTACCAACTAGTTTATTTGAAACTTTGTCAGGGTTAAAAGTTGTTTATTTGACCCCTGTTAGTGATAAGTGTAGAGGAATGTTAATAACATATACAGATGGAATCATAAACCATCCACTTTATGGAATTCTAAATTACTTATGCTTCTGCATTGAGTAGCATGCAGAAGGCTCTGGGCTCTGTCCCCAAATGCTACAAAGCCAAACCAAACCAAACCAAAAACATAGGCATCTGCTATAAAAATTAAATGTTTTGCAAAAGATGTGACATACATCAGAACTCCCAGAATTCAGGGAGCTGAGGCAGAAGGATTGTGTGTATATGAACTCAGCCTGCTCTATGGAGAGAGAATCAGTCTCAACATATATGTCTCAAAAATATATAAGACTTTATGTATAACTGATAAATATTATAAAACACAATTATATACAAATTAATTATATAAAAATGAAGTCATTCATGCTCATTAAATTTGGGGACTTAATTTGCTTTTTTGCCAATAATTTAAAAACTCAATAATTATTAAATACTACATGTTCCCATCCACCCGTCTCTGGAAAACCTTTAATCACATGATCTAGAAGAGAGTACAGTGTGGGTTTTGGAAATGAGGAATGAATTCTCCGTAGTTGAGAGCTGCTCCCTTTCATCACTGGAGGAGCTGGCTCTGGGTCCGTTTACTCTCCTGCACTTTGTCAGTGGTGAATATCAGTGGTAAACATCTAACAAAAGTAAGCAAATGCGCTATAATTCTAACTGGAAAGCTGTGAAAATAATAATAATAACAATAATAATGTATTATATATTATAACATATTTATCATATATGATATATTTATATAGTATGTGTTATGATATATTATTGTTATTGTTGATGTTGTAGTGTATGAAGCAGAGCACATATGGATGTCAGAGGACAACTTTGTGGAGTTGGTTCTCTTCTTTCACTTTTATGTGGGTCCTAGCAATCAGACTCGGGTGGCCAGGCTGACACAGAGAGTGCTTTAACTGGCTAAACCATCTTACCAGTCCTTAGAAAGCCTTTGAGGGTGCTACTGAAGAGTTTGTTGAGCAAGGCCTTAATAAATTTAAGACACGCTTATTTTTCGGGAGCTAATCCAAATTGCAATCAAAGTGCATGTAGTATTTCAGGCATGCTGGCTGGTTTTAGAAAATGCTTTCTGGGTCTCCATACTATCCGCTCTATTTTTCCTATATAGAGATGCCCCAGCTGGGCAGTGGTGGTACTTGCCTTTAATCCCAGCACTTGGAGGCAGAGGCAGATGGATTTCTGAGTTCAAGGCCAGCCTGGTCTACGGAGTGAGTTTCAGGACAGCCAGGGCTATACAGAGAAACCCTGTCTCAAAAAAAAAAAAAGGGGGAGGGAGAAACTGTCGAGACCATATCCAGAGGTTAGATATGCCCTCTCACTCCCCACCCCCATAGATGGATGGGCCCACCCACCCATCCCCAAAATTTTAACCCAGAAACCAAACCCAGACACTCTTGCTGATGCCAAGAAGTGCAAGAGCCTAGTACAGCTGTCCCCTGAGAGGCTCTGCCATTCCTGACCAATACAGATGTGGATGCTCACAGTCAACCATCAGACTGAGCACAGGAACCCCAATGGAGGAGTTAGGGCAAGGACTGAAGGAGCTGAAGGGGCCTTATCTGGCATCAGTGGGAGGGGAGGCCCTTGGTCCCGGGAGGTCTTGATGCCTCAGTGTAGAGGAATGCTAGGGTGGTGAGGCAGGAGTGGGTAGGTGGGGAAACACCCTCATAGAAGCAGGATAAGGGGAGATGGGATAGGGGGTTTGCAGAGGGGAAACAGGGAAAGGGGATAACATTTGAAATGTAAATAAATAAAATATCCAATTAAAAAATACCCCATGGTAATTTTTTTCTTTCTTTTTGTTTTTTTAATTGCTTTTTAAAATTGGTTATTTTCTTTAATTACCTTTCAAATGTTATCCCCTTTCCTGATTTCCCCCAGAAACCCCCTATTCCATCCCTCCTCCTCTTGCTTCTATGAGGGTGTGCCCAAACCCATCTACCCACTCCCACCTCCCAACCCTTGCATTCCCCTACACTGGGGCATGGAGCCTTCACAGGACCAAGGGCCTCTCCTCCCACTGATGCCTCACAAGGTCATCCTCTGCTACATCCATGGCTAGAGCCCTCTATGTGTATCCTTGGTTGGTAGTTTAGACCCTGGGAGCTCTGGTCGGTTGATATTGCTTTTCTTCCTATGGGGTTGCAAACTCCTTCAGCTCCTTCAGTCTTTTCTCTAACTCCTCCATTGGGGTCCCCATAATCAATTCAATGATTGGCTGTGAGCATCCACCCCTCTGCCCCTATACATGTCAGGCTCTGGTAGAGCCTCTCAGGAGACAGCTATATCTAGCTCCAGTCAGCATGTACGTCTTGACATCTGCAATAGTCTCTGCATTTGTTGACTGTATATGGGATGGATCCCCAGGTGGGACAGTCTCTGGATGGCCTTTCCTTCAGTCTCTGCGCCACACTTCGTCTCCTTATTTACTTCTGTGAGTATTTTGTTACCCCTTCTAAGAAGGACTGAAGCACCCACACTGTGGTCTTCTTGAGCTTCATATGGTCTGTGAATTAATTGTATTTTGGGTATTTCAAGCTTTTGGGCTAATATCCACTTATCAGTGAGTGCATTCTCTGTGTGTGTTCTTCTGTGATTGGGTTACCTCACTCAGGATGGTATTTTCTAATTCCATCCATTTGCCTAAGAATTTAATGAAGTCATTGTTTTTAATAGCTGAGTAGTATTCCATTGTATAAATGTACCATGTCTTCTATATCCATTCCTCTGTTGAAGGACACCTGGGTTCTTTCCAGTTTCTGGTTATAATAAATAGGGTAATTTTCTAATGTAAATGATTAATATGGAAATAAACTCTGGAGTTTATTGTTGAGTACAATGTGACTTGGTTGCTTGAATTTTACAAATAGATTCATAGCAGAAATATAATCACGCAGCATCTGATCTTAGTGAGTGAAAACATAAACATTGTCTTGTTTTAAAATCTCTTAAAAATTTTTTTTCTAATTTGGAAAATAACCATTTGTGGTAAAAGTGAGGAAGGCAAAGGAGTTGACCTGGGGTACAGACTAGGCTCCCAGTGCCATCAAAAAGACACAAAAGACAGAATCAACACATGGATATCGTTGTGGAACTGTCTACCTGAATTCATTCATCAAGGCAAGCATGGTACTCTGAGGGACACATGAAGAAAATGGCTGCTCCCACATTACCCAATGTGCTTTTTTGTTTGTTTGTTTGTTTGTTTTTTTGGTCAACTTGACTCAAGCTTGGGTTATCTAAAAAGAGAAACCTTCAATTGAGAAAATGCTTCCTTTCAGATTAGTAAGTCTTGAGCATTCTCTTGATTAGTGATTGATTGAGGGTCTATCCTACTCTGCCTATGTCACTCCTAGGCAGGTGGGCCTGCATTGTGTAAGACAGTGTGCTGAGCTAACCATGGAGAAGAACAGGCAAGCAGCACTCCTGTTTGGGCTCCTGTTTCTTTTCCTGTCCTGACTTCCCGCTATGATGGACCCTGGGGTGAAAGTGTAAGGCAGATCAACCTTGTCCTTCCTACATTGCTTTGCTTATGGGGTTTTATAACAGACATAGAAAGCAAACTAGGATGCAATGGAAGGTGACTGTACTTATGAAGAAAACTGAGGGTTGCTTATGGATTCAGAGAGTTAGGCTACTCTCATCACGGCAGGAAGCAAGGCGGCACACAGGCACACATGGTGCTGGAGAAGGAGCTGAGACTTCTACATCTTGACCTGCAGGCAGGGGAGAGAGACAGAGAGAGAGAGAGAGAGAGAGAGAGAGAGAGAGAGAGAGAGAGAGAGAGAGAGAGAGAGAACTACTGGGACTGGCTTGACCTTCTGAAATCCTCATAGCCTACCTCCAATGACACACTTCCTTCAGGAAGGCCATTGCTCCTAATTCCTTCAAATAGTGCCATTTTCTCATAACTAAGCTTTCAAATCCACGAGCCTATGGAAGCTATTCTCATTTAAACCATCACATTTTGGAAATGCCATAAATATTAATTGTATTTTTTTTAAAACTTGCTACTTCTTCTTTTGAAAATAAGTGTGTGTCATACAGAAATACATTCACATGGAGTACTTGAGAAAACTATATTTTTTATTTGTCTACTTCAGAGTAAGGAGCTAGATGACTAAGTGGGATGACCATTCTCTGCCACCAAAGGTATCGTTGAACACCTATTTATCAAATCTTTACATTACATATGGGTTCTAAATGGTCTATACTCAAAAGCTTGTTAAAGAAACCAGTCGACTGCTAAGAGGCTTAAAACCGAAACACACACAAAAAAGCAAGTTCCCTAAGCAGATGGTTGGTTTTTGCTATAAAAGGAGAGTTTGGAGGATTTTAGCAAGAGTAGGGAGGTGAAGAATTGACTCGGTCAGTAAAGCACTCGTGCATATCTGGCACCTCTGTCTCTCTCTCTGTCTCGGTCACTGCATTTCTGTCTCTGTCTCTATTTCTTTCTGTTTTTCTATTTATTTACCTGTTCATAGACACAGATTGTTTCTTGTTTGAGTTTTAATGAGGACATATCCTCCTGAAGTTGTGTGCTGACTGCTTGATCTCCAGCTGCTGATCCTTCTAGGGAGGTTGGAAAACCATCAGGAGACCTTGCTGGGACCTTGCTGTATGGAGAAGCTTGCTGGGGCCAGGTCCTTGGTGGCATGTGGACCCTTCTGTGTCACTCTCTCCTGACTACCACAAAATAAATAGCCATCTTCAGCCATGATCTCACAGCTCCATAATGTTCTGCCTCCCCATGGCCCAGATTACTGGGGCTAGGGACTATGGACTGAAATCTCTCAAACTGTGAGCTATACTAATTTCTCTTTTAGTTTTTGGTTTCATTCTGTCTGTATCTTGACTATGAACTAAGGCATCAATCAACATGGTAAGATAGATAGATGTCTTGTTCAGAAATTGATTTCATTCTCTTTAGAAATAAAGAAATCTTTATATCTTCTTTATATTTCTTTAGATATAAATTGTTAAAGACCTAGCAATGGGTCTGGAGCTGATTTATATTTGTTTATTTATTTATCTATTATTTTATTTTTTGGACTATCATGCTGCTTTTTTTCTAATAGCTTTGTCAGTTTACATCCCTCTAAACTACACATAATGGTTCCATTTTCACAAAGCCTACCAGCACTTTTCATAGCTTAGGTTGTTGGCAACTGCCACTCTAGCAGATGTGAGGTGAAATCTCACCGTGGTTTTGATTTACATTTATTTCATGGTTCTCCATGTTGAGCACCCTTACATGTCTCTCAGCTATTGGTAGGCCTCCTCATAAGAAAGTCCTAGTAGAAGCTGGATGCGGTGGCACACACCTTTCATCCCAGAACACGGAAGGCAGACAGATCTCTATGAGTTTGAGGCCAGTCTGCTTGAGTTCCAGGCCAGCAGGGACCACATAGGGAAATATGGTTTAGAGACGGTTAGTCCTATGAAGGCTTGATAGAGGCCCCGGTGTAGGGGAATCAAGGGCGGGGAGGTGGGAGTTGGGTGGGTGGAGGAACACCCTCATAGAAGCAGGGGGAGGGAGGATGGGATAGGGGCTTTCTGGAAGGGTGGAAACTAGGAAAGGGGATAACATTTGAAATATAAATAAAGAATATATCCAATAAAAGAGTTAAAAAATCAATATCAAAACCAAAAAAAAAAAATCCCGAATAAAAAGTCATGTCATGTCTTCTATCTGTTTCTTCACTGTCCTTTATTGTTATTGAGGTTAATGGGTTATTTGTATATTTTGGCTATTGACTGTTAATCAGATATGTGGCTTGCAAATGTCTTCTCCATCCGACAGGTTGTCTCTTCGCTCTGGATTGTTTCCTGTACTTTATGAAAACTATTTTACTTTATTATTCTTTTAAAATCCTATTTCTTTACCTTTGCTTTGGGTGTCATGGAAAATGGCGTCATCTCAGCCAGTGCCAAGGAAGCTACCCTGTTTCTTTTTTTTCCTTTTTTCCCTTTATTTTCTATATTCTTTGTTTACATTCCAAAGGCTTTCCCCTTTCCCAGTTCCCCCCCACCATATGTCCCATAAGTCCTCTCCCCCCTAACTATTCCCCAATCACCCCCCCATTTCTCTGTTCTGATGCTCTCCTACAAATCTGTATCCAGTCTTTTCAGGACCAGGGTCCTTTCCTTCCTTCTTCTTGGGAATCTTTTGATTTGCTAATTGTGTCTTGAGTATTCAGAGCTTTTGGTCTCATTAATATCCACTTATCAGTGATTGCATTTCATGTGTATTCTTTTGTGATTGGGTTAAATCACTTAGGATGATATTTTCCAGATCCAACCATTTGCCTACAAATTGCATGAATTCATTGTTTTTAATTGCTGAGTAGTATTCCATTGTATAAATATACCACATTTTCTGTATCCATTCCTCTTTTGAGGGACATCTGGGCTCCTTCCAACTTCTGGCTATTATAAATAAGTCTGCTATGAACATAGTAGAGCATGTATCTTTATTGTATGCAGGGGATTCCGCTAGGTATATACCCAGGAGTGGCAGTTTCAGGTCTTACGGGTTTACTTTTAAGTCTTTACCCTAGTTTAAGTGGAGTGTGATAATGTTATAAGGGTCTAAGTTATTCCTCAGGCTCTATTCTCAGTGACTTCTTAAGTGTCAGTCACTGAAGGCATTGTCATTTCTTTCTGCACACCAATTCTTTTTGAGTCATCAATGCTAAGTTTACTGAAAATACACAGATCTCTTTTCGAACTCTATTCTGTTGAATTGGCATTCATGTGTATTTTATGCAATTACCACACATTTTAATCATGATTTTGAGATGAAAGGATTCAAAACCTGAAAACTAGACCTAAATGAAATGTTATCAAAAATTATAAACTAGACAATGTAAGGAGAAATTACCTTCCTTGAACATCTTTTGGTCTCTACAAATAAGCTCAACAGTATTTCAACCAGCCTGCTTAACAAAGTACCAATCTGGCTACCTGCAGTTGTTTTGAATTTGTGTGTGTGTGTGTGTGTGTGTGTGTGTGTATGTGTGTGTGTGTGTGTGTGTGTTGTGCTATTTGTGTGTGTATATACCTGTGGTAAGGCCAGAGTTTGGAAATCACTCCTTGCCTCCTTTGATAAGAATCTTTCACCGAACCTGGAGCTCACAAAGTGAGTAAATTATTTGGCCAGTGAGCTTCAAAGATCCTGCTATTTCTACCTCCCAAGCCCCAAGGTTATAGGCACATACTTTTGTGGCTGGCTTTTATATGGGAGCTGGGGTCCTGAACTTGGTTTCTCAAGCTTGTCCAACAAACACTTTATAAATTGAACCAGCTCCCTGGGCCCTAAGTTTCTTCAGGTCTTTGCCTCTTGGCTTAGCAATAATGTTTTCAAGAAGACTTCTGATCTTATGTTTTCTAGAAGATCAGCATTAAAAATCATTAATACAAACCTGAGCCAAAATAGATTCAGGCAACCTACTGAAACAAAGAAGCCTTTGGAAAGCTGTCAAATTACAGAAACCAACCAATTAAGGAATGTAGTGGACCAGAAGTCTTAATTCTTTTTAATCTAAAATATGTATCACTGAATGAACCTCCATCATAGTATGGATTTATATGTAAGTATTGAGAGTTAATGTATGTTCTGTTTCCAGAGAAGTCTCACAGAGGAACCTCCATCTCCCTGTCTGTCTCCCTTTCCCTCTGCCTCCCTCCCTCTCCTCTCTCTCTCTCTCTCTCTCTCTCTCTCTCTCTCTCTCTCTCAGTCTGTGTGTGTGTGTGTGTGTGTGTGTGTGTGTGTGTGTGAGAGAGAGAGAGAGAGAGAGAGAGAGAGAGAGAGAGAGAGAGAGAGAGAGAGAGAGAGAGAGAGATTGCATTATAAACACAGTGTACAGTGTTGTCACAATGATGAAGTTATGCTCAGCAGAGGTCTTCTCTGGATGATTAGTAATTGTGCAGACTAAGTAATGTGCTTATTACTCATCAGCTATTTTCATGTAAGCTTTGGGAATAGGGACGGGAGTCAAGAGTTCCCCTAGCTTTGCGTCAGTATTTTTCATTCAGGTGACTGTCAGATCTCTGACCTTTAACCTCCAGCTCTTCATAAGGTCAACCAGATGGCTCCAGTCTCCCCTCCTTGGGAAGTAGAGCTGAAACCATGTGGGCCCTATCCTAAGTACCACTGATCGAATGTTTGATGTGGCTCAAAGCTCACAGGAAACAAGGTCACTTTTCTAGAGATTAACTCCCAGGCACAAGGACAAAGGACTTACTGAGGATACAATTCTTTTCTACAGACTCTAAAAATTAATAAGATTAATAAATATTTGACCCATTTCTTTCCTTCATGACTTAGTAAGAAACAGACTTGATCATGATCATCTGGCAATATCACAAACCTGTATTAACGGCTTCCTCTTTGGTGATTGTCAGGATTTGATGATTTCCTATGTTTTATCAGTAATGCCTCACTTCAGCTTTGAGGATGTATTTCAAGGTACATGTGGGCCTCTGAGATGTCTCATGGAGGAAAGGTACTTGACAACATGCCTAAGGACCTAAGTTCAATTCCCAGAACTCCCAGTAGAAGGAGAAAACCAACTCCCACAGGTTGTCCTCTGGTCATGGGCATGCTACATATACACACAATAGAATTTTAAAGAAATCTGCAGGTGAGAGAGATGGTTCAGCAGTTATGAATACATATTCTTTTTGCAGAGGATGTGATTATGATTCTTGGCACCAGGGTGGGTAACTCACAACCCCTGTATCTCTGGCTCCAGGGCTTTGTACCTATGTGGCCTCCATGCCCAATATAGCTACCCTACTTCCTCTTTGCTTCTACACATCTTTAGCTTTGCTAGCATTTTTTTCTGGTATTTATGAATCTATCCATTTCTCTTTCTCCAAAGACCATCCACTTTTCTTGTGCCCTACCATTTAGTTTTATCTTCAAGATTTTTTTTTGTTGTTGAAAAGCTTGAATTGTTGTGGCTGGCTTATTTAAATGGAATGTTATTGTTTTACTTGGTTTTAATTCACTATTCAGTTTCATAGTTCCCATGATGCACACATATGCAGTATAAGGATGCCTACGACCTCTATGTTCTCTGCTCTCTATGTTTCTGCTGGTATTTGGGCTAGGGTAGGAAATGCCAGGAAAGCAAATGCATACATGCTAAAGAGTCCCTGGCCAATCTCCTCAGCTTCTCTCTAAGGCCCTTCGAGAACTGCTGTTAGAAGTTTAAATACCATAGAAGAGACAGATATAAGTAAAGACTTTCAACCCTTGAGCTTAAATACACATTATATAACATTTAAAATGCTACAAAGAATGGTAAAATATTTAGTTGACACTCTTGTGAGCGTAGATGCAAGAGAGAGGACTCATTTGCTGCTATTTTCCCAGTAAATAGCAAATTTTCAGGAGATGTAATTATGAAGATAATGTAGAGGGGATGAAGATGTATTCACCATCTCTGAAAGGTATCCCGTAATCATTGTTTGATATTATAAGTTGATGCTCCTCAAGTGTTCGTTCATCGTGAGCCATTTCTATGACTAAAA
Organism: Apodemus agrarius; assembly: GCA_964023405.1. Taxonomy (NCBI): domain Eukaryota; kingdom Metazoa; phylum Chordata; class Mammalia; order Rodentia; family Muridae; genus Apodemus; species Apodemus agrarius. The sequence continues at coordinate 33,360,349 of OZ030007.1, read as the reverse complement.
TGCTATCGAGAAGGGCAAATGTTCCAACTATGAAACAACATATACTTTCATATGAAAATAAAATCACGCTGCCTCACAATAATAGAAATTTTGAAAATAGGATTATTAGCTATATGACCCCATACAGAGGCATTTTGCTGGAAGTTGAAAAAAATAGGCCCTTTCTTTTTCATTAAAAAGAAATCTATATAGATGTAGCCTGGAGAGGATGAAAGTGTCAGATTTTACATTTAAGGATTTGTGCTTTATGAGCCTTGCTATGTTAATGCCTCCTCAGGGGCTCTTCTGATGAGCACATTGCACAGGTGGCCCGCTGGATTTATAGATACAATAACTGGACAGGAGGAATAAGAGGCCCAGCCTGTGTGGCACATGGCCTGCAGCTGGCTTGGCCACTTAACAGCCAACATAAGTTTCATGTGACAAGGCCACTTACTGAAACTCAGGGGACGCTTTGTGCCAGGTCTCTGACCTGCTGCTGTTCCCCCCACCCCATTCATCCCTTCCTTTAGCAAAAACCAGGGCAGACTCTGAGAGATGCTTTGTCAAACTCTGAAATGAGCAAATTAATTTACAACATTGAGGGTTCCTGAAATATCTCCCAAGCACAGCTTTGCTTCAAAACACTCTAAAGTATGGGGGAGGGGTTAAACCATTTAGGCCTTGGAGACTTGAAATATTGGGGTGCTTGTGTATGAAGAAAGCCTGAAAACAACATCTAACTTGTGATCATTAGCATGTTTATTTTTTAATTTGTCTGTGTGGGTGAGAGCCTCCTTCAGTACACCACATGTGTGGAGAGTCCCAAGAAGCCAGAAGAGTGCTCTAGAACAGGCATTAGAGGTGAATGTGAGCCACCATGTGCATATCTATAATCCCAGCATACCATGTATGGGATGTTGAGAAGGAGACGTGTGAACTCCCAGAAGTCTGCAGGTCAGCAAGCTTGGCATCCATGGTGGAAAACCAACAGAGATTCTGTCTCAAACAAGGTGGAAGGTGAAACAGCACCTAAGGGAGTGCCCCACCCATGCTATGGCTCATGAATTTCTGCATACATATACACATACACACACATATCCTCACATGTACATACACACATCCACACACATGCTCACACATTAAAAGATAGAACATTGGTTCAAGATGTTTTCTTCCCAGGTTAATGTTAACCACTGTATATTCTAAATAAAGGGCTTTTAATGCATTGATATTTTCAGTAAGGGATATCAAATCTAGAAAGACAGGAGGTAGGGGAAAAACATGTGAGACAGAGAGCAAGTGGGAATAAGTGGAACAAATACAAATGAGGAGTGTGGAGTGATAGAGACAAGACAAAAATATTTACATATTATTTGTGGGCAAAATGGTTAAATATTAATTCATGTGTGTGTGTGTGTGTGTGTGTGTGTGTGTGTGTGTGTTTCTCAACAACTTCCTCTCAGGTTCACACTTGTCCACAAGCTTATTGCTCCAGTGACCTCACAGGAAGTTAAAGAGAACACAATGTAGAAATGGCATGTAAATAGTCAGTGGTCCAAGTTTTCCAGAAGCTTGGGTCCTGTGAAGAATGGGAGGCAGGGGTAAGGGCATTCCTTGAGTTGGGGGGGGCACGGAAGTTATGTTTCCATTGGGAATAAAATTGTCTTTCCAGGAAAATTCCTAGTAGCATTATAATGGAGGCTGGCTTGCTTAGGGTTAAAATGTCACCCTGAAACCTATTGTTCTGCATTCTTAATATTTACTAACAAAATAGAATGGATACATGCAAGATGTGTACTGAGAAATTCATTGTTTTCCTTTTGTGCTGTGGACAAATACCCAGCAAAGGATTACAGGGAGGGAATGCCTTGGCTTACAGTTTGAGGGAGTATGGTCAGTCATGGAGGAGTCTGTGGCAGGAAATAGTTCTGTAGTGGTAGGAGTGTGAAGCTGGGCCTTTTAAAATCACATCTGGATGGAAAAGGAGGCAGAGCTTGGCAGGGAACTGGGGATGAACTATCAATTGTCAGGACCTATCTCCAGGACTCACTTGCTCCCACAAAGTCTCCATCTCCTAAGGTTTCCACAATTTTCTAAAATGGCAGCACCAGCTGAAGGTCAGGTGTTCAAACATGGGAGCTCATGAGTGAGATTTTACAATTAAAATACTATGCAAGGTAAACAGTCATGAAGCTTGTAGCCAGTCATGGCCATTGGTTAATGTAAGTAAGATTCCTGGGGATCTCTGTCAGGGCTGGCATGAGGGATCAGTGGGGAGAGATGCTACTTACTGCACAAACCTGCTGATTTATGTTTGATTCCCCTGATCCCTGAAGGAGAGAATTGACTCTTATTTATTGTCCTTTCACACACACACACACACACACACACACACACATGTATGTATGTATGTATGTATGTATGTATGTATGTAACCAGGATGGGGTGTGGGGAAGTGTTATGTTTATGCTACCAATGTGTAAAATAAAAAGCTAAAAGAAAATCCTTACTAGAACACATCTTGTACTGCTACTTTGCTACTTTGTGTGCCTAGAGACAGACACATATAGTTCTTTGCTTTACTACATACTGTAATGAAAATAATGAAAAGATATGTTTAGACAAGAAAACCGTGTGAGCATGATGTATTTTGTTGCTTTGCCCTGACTATTAAATTATTAACAGTAGTTTCCTGTTTTGCGATCCATGTGTGTGGTTATATGTATATGAGAGAGTGGTGTGTGTGTGTGTGTGTGTGTGTGTGTGTGTGCTTTGTGTGTGTGTGCTTGCTTGTATCCTGTCTTTCTGCACTAGCTAGCATTCATAAGTCTAAAGTAACCTGAAGTCATTTGGCTTCAGTAATCCAGAGGGTTTGGTATTACTGTATTGGCCTCATAATAAACCATGCTTCAGTAAGAACCGACCAGTTCAGGCTAAGTGGAAAGTATGACCAGAGTTGGTAAAGCAAGTTCAGAGCACGTGATAGAATGTATGACGGGTTCAGACAAAATTCATTTCTCTAAGGAGTGCTCTGCAAGGGGTGATAAGACTTCATTCTGAGGGGTTCCTGTGCTTCCCTTTTTAAACATAGTTTTGATCTGAAAAATCATACAACTTCTCCATTTTAGATACTTATTAGAAAGACTGTAACTACATAGGAGTTTCTTACGACCCACAACAGGGATGAATTAAAACATGATTCAACCTATAGAATGAAGTAACGTGTACACTGTTAACTAACAGTTCCCTTAATTTGATCACATATTCCATAGAGTGTGCATAAGCAGGGTGGTGGTGATGTACTGGTTTTGGCTTCAGTACAGAGGGTGGAATTTGTTAGCTAGATGGGGCCATCAGGACAATTTCTGCATAATCTCTGTTCTGCATCACCACAAGGCTGCATCATCAAGGAGCTGCCTCTAGTGCAGAGCTCAGCACAGCTTATAAGGAATTCTGATCCTCCTCGTGCCATCCAGGAAACGCCTGATCTTTAAGGTTGCGTCTTTCCCTTTCATTACCTTCCAGATCTGGGTACATACTGGATCCTAAGATTTACTCTGACACTTGGTGTCTGAAAAGCACCTTGTGTTTTGTCCTGTGATGGGTGACTTCCTTTTTATGTCTTGAAATCCACTACAGTGATGCTATTAAGCTCAGCTGATTTGTACCTGAGTTTTACCAAAAATGAATCCTTTTCTTGAAAAAGCCATGAAACAAGGCAGAAGAAGAGGAGAAAGAGGAGGAGGAGGAGGAGGAGGAGGAGGAGGAGGAGGAGGAGGAGGAGAAGGAGGGGGAGGAGGAGGGAGAGGGGGAGGGGGAGGGGAGGGGGAGAGAGGGGGAGAGAGGGGGAGGGGGAGGGGAGGGGAGGGAGAGGGGGAGGGGGAGAGGGAGAGAGAGGGGAAGGGAGAGGGGGAGGGGGAGGGGGAGGGGGAGGGGGAGGGAATTCATTACCAGAAAGTAAATCATTTCCATTGCAAACACTGCCTTGGGTTCTTCCTTAAGATTGATGGAGGGGAGTAATTGAGCTGGCTGAATGAATGCCTCGAGAGCAGTATCTCGAACATTTTAATAACATTTACTCCTATAGGCAACATACTATTTGTATTAGTAGGAATAATGGCTAATATTGATTCACTGGTTTTAGCCTTGCTTTAAAGAGAGTTTAGTTATTGCTATCAGTAAAGCTTTTACAACTTGTAAAGATTTATCCTGGTGTTATCCAGCCATTAATAACATTTCAGAGATTGAACTGAAATAATATTCATCTTAGAGTATATATAAATAGGGAACAATTAGAAAAGAAACCAGGTACCCATGAGTTTGAGACTAAGTACATTATTGTAACGAGCACAGTGGAACACTGAAATAATTTCAGTTAATATAGTTCTTATTGATGTGGGAAGACATGTGCGATAGAGTTTTAATTGGGACAAATGAACGGATAGTGTTACAGTGTGATTTCCATTTCAAACTTTAATGAAACTCCATAAATGGTGACAATTTAGAATTACTGGAATTTATTTGCTTTATTGTCTAAATTTCTATAATGTTACTTGTGATATACTCTTCCAAAATTATGCAGAAACTAAAATATAACATATAGTATGTTAATGAATTTGAGTTTTCATTTAACCACAAGTCATTATACATTATAGATTCTTTACCCCCACTCTATTAAAGCTACAGTGTTGGCATTGACTAAATGTACAAGAGATGACTCAATTCTGTACTGAGGCCAATGTAGCATTTTAATTTGTATAGATACCTTTTATGATACAATAATATGTCATATGGAAAACAAATCCTACTATGGAATTGCTAGATGACAGAAAATACTGAAATACTAATATTAAGAAAAATTATAGAAATTTCCTCCTGAAATTCTTTAAACTGTCTTTTTTTTTTTACTGGTACCACCAGGCTATGAATGACATCATTTCTTTTGCTACTCTAGATACTGGCCATTTTCCAGTGTGATATTGAAAACAGATATCATCAAATGGGTGACTACATTTAAATGAACTGTGAAATTTTGTTAGTTCACTAATCATGGTTTAAGTGATCAAGTGGGTCCCTGTGGCTGGTGTCCGCCACCGTAGGAAGGTCATGTCTGTGGGAGAGATCCATTACCTCAGAAATCTCTAATACACGGTGCTACTCTAGAGTCAACTCCTATGAATTATGCAAGTGAGAAACACACTGTCTTACTTTTTGTTTTCTTTTCCAAGTCAGGCACAATTTAAAGCCAGGACTATTAAGTACAAGTTTTACAGAGTCAGACTTATTTTAATTGTACCTACTTGTCAGTACTACATTCTGGTGATACTTTATCTGAGGCTCTGAAGATTATGAAGTTATGTTTGGTGGGCAAGTATACCTTATGAACTGTGATTAGTAAAGACTGAAAGAACCATGGTTTCGCATTATCCTGACTCTTGTTATTGTGGCGTGAGTGTCTTCTGAGAATGACCCAGATAATAGGATTCAATGGATCCTCTGTAGCTGTGGGGTCAGCGTAGAGGTTATTTGAAGTAGAATCTGACAGTGTGCACCAACTCTTGTCCTTGTCTTTTGGGTAGCGTGGTTTCTTGCATGTAGCATTCAAAACCTTTCTTAGCGGCTGTATATGAATGGATTTTCGAATGCATTGATTAAAAACATTTTATTACAAAAATAGGAATTATTATTCTGCAATTTTTGGATTAATTTTGAACATTTTATTGAATAGCTTTTCCATAAATTCTTAGCATTCAAGAATGCTTTTCCTTCTTGGTATATAGAACAGTCTTTTCAAACTAGCACCTGAAGGGGTCACTCACACACAAGACAAGAACACTCTTGGCAGCATAGACTTGAGTAAGGAGGTGCCGGAGTGGAGTAGAGATCTTTTGTGTGGAAGCTGAGTAGTCCAATTCTGCTCTGAAGAAATGTGGTTTTCCTAATGAATGCTTTTGACTCAGGATCTTAAGTTTTATTTCCAACAGTTCCATTTCCTGGGAACTTGTTTTAAAGACAAGAATGAAACCTAAGCATGTAAGCATCAACCTAATTAAGATTTTCAAAGACTTTGAGTGACAGGGACAAACCTTCTTAGAATTGCTATTTTTCTTCTCTTGGTGAAAGGATTTCAGCTTTCTCACACTGAGCTAGGCAGGGTAGGGGCACGCTTGCTTAACACCCCTCCTGCCATGCCAACAAATTTACTTGGTTGTTTTTTTAAATCCAAAATAGAGCTTATGAAAGTGTTCTTTTGATTCATAGTTTCCTACTCGTGGCATCTACTCTAGGCTAAAACACACAAAAGCAATAGCTCTTAACAATGAGATAAATTGACGGCGGTGGGGTGGGGTGGGGAAACTTTTCATAAGACTCAGAGTCCCCACCCCCACACATTTGAAAATAGGACTGATTGATTCCTCACAGTGTCACATTGGGAATCCTCACACTTACATAATTGTTATGTATTACATATCATTTCTTGAAAACATGTGTGTCTAATTTCAGTGTAGTGACTCCAGGATAAAATTTCATCATGTCTCTGAAATGCTTGATGTCTCCATGACAGAAAATTAGGAAGAAAGTCCTGTTTTTTTTGTTTTTTTTTTTTGTTTTTTTTTTTGTTTTTTGTTTTTGTTCTACCCCTTCTCTAGAGCACACTTTTTCATTTCCAAACTTAGGTTGGCCTGACATCTTAAAGTCATTTTAATAGAAGTGTGATCACATGTTGAAGTTACCGGTGTTTGACACTTGCATTTTTTTTTTTTTTTAGAGTAAGAAATACTCATTGATTACCTAGAAGGTTCTTTATGCTTTGTTAATTTGAGGGAGCAGGCAATTTATTAGGTGCTTCCTGTTTTTAACTGCGGCCTGATGTCAAGGAAATGAGCAGTGTCTGTGGTTCAGGAGATGAGCTTGTGTCTGATGGGAGCCATGTGGGCCGAACTCTAATTTTTCATAAGCGCTGTCATTTTACAGATGTATAACCTTTTCTTCTTTCTTCTGAGGAGGAAGGGTTGGGGTGGTGGGGGCACGGTTAGATAATACACAGGGTTCATTTGAGAAACTTCTGTAGGCAGATACACAAATCATGTCATGTAAACCAGAGCAGGCAAAGAAAACCTCACATCTCTTTTTCAGAAGACAATAACAGATAGGACAGAGAAAGATGGAGTCAGTGATGATTAGTAAAACAGGAATGGTTAATGGGTAACAGCAACGCGGCGCCGCGCTGTCCATTCCGTGTCATAAAGATATGAAGCCACACAAACAGAGGGCAGGTGAAAGGTCCCCGGATGGATAGCCAATCGATGCTGTCGTAGATTTGTGCTGCAAGCCTGCTTGGTGGCAACTGGTAGGGATTCTGGAGAAGCGACCTGCAGCAAATCAAGCTATTCTTAAGGTGCAGCATAGCAGGGCTGATTTTATAGTTGGGTGGGGTAGCCCTGTAGTCACAGCGGTGGAAGAACTGAAAGCTCATCCCTGGCTTGATATCTCCCCCCCCCATACCCCATCCCCGCATTGTTCCAATGTTTCACTTTGGTGCTCACAGCTCCTGCAGCAGCCAGCAACCCAACCCAGCCCAGGAGTTCTAAGTCCCTTGCTTTCAGTAAGGTCAGTTTTGCCTTTCAATTGGAAAGCCAGCATGGTCCAATAGGACCAATAGGGTGGTTGATTCCAATGGGCAGTCTTAAGAGAACTCTTAAAGGCTTGTTGTGCCTAATCCATCTGACCCAAATTCACCAGCTCTGGATCCTGGGGCTTATAAAAGCAGGGTAGCACTGAGAAGCTGAGATCAGGGCCTGGAGAGGTAGGGCATTAGGTAAGAGCATTTGTTACTCTTGCGGATGACCGAGGTTCAGTTCCCAACACCCACACCGTGGTTTAGAACTATTTTTAACTCCAGTTTCAGAGAATCTAAGACTCTCTTCAGACTTTCGAGAGTACCAGGCCTACATGTGATGCATGTAGGCAAAACCACTCATACACATAATATAAAGTTGAGATCAGGTTTATACTACAGTTTCAGATAGGAGTCACTTATTCCTAGCTTGTTTTCCTAAGAAGACCCAAAATACCATGCTCTCTAAATTTAATCAGTCAACATCCTCTTTAGCCTCTACTCCCCCAACGATATATCTAGGGATCAGTTCAGTGTTAAAAATTCTATATATTTTAAAACATGAATTTATTTTAATACGAAAGCACACCAAATTATGACCAAGAAACATCACTTCGCAGCCATCACTGTGTGCTGGGAAACTACACATTTAGAACATTCTGTAAGGTCATCACACCATAAAGCAGGGTTCAATGGGAAAACTATGGCTTATTCCCCCTTGCTAAATTACTCTTCAACTTCAAACCAGTTTCGGTTCATAAGCATTTAACTGAGAGACAATGATGCTGTCTCATAAAGCTGGATTCTCATTTGATTTCAGAAAACATCTTTGTTGATTCATCTGTTCAGTCATCTAATAACATCTCATGAGATGTAAGTATAACTGACGAAGGCCATGTGAATTACCTCCTGGAGGGTTTATTTGACTTCATTATTAAAGAGACTTGTCTAATCTGAGTTTCCTGGAGGCAGTCCCCACCTCATGTACCAGACACACTGCCCTTGGAGCCTTCCCTGTCTAGCGTCTCCCATCCAAGATTTCATGTTGATTTTGGAGGAAATTACAAAGGAAAAATCTCTTTGACTGCAATTGATCTTTCACAGAAAGATGATAATATGCTGTTAGCCTATACAGATCGCGTTTCACGATAAACGTTAAGAACGACTCTGGTATCAACTGAATCAACTTCACGCATTTACCATAGAGAACAATCAATTTGAATGCTTTCCGGCAGGGTTTAGGTCCAGGCTGACAATTAAAAGACAGTTGCCAAGCAATTTCTGTTTTATAAATCAATTCCATGGTTAAATTGAGGTGTACGTTTAAAATATCTAACCTATGACATACTTTTTTTTTTTTAAAAGAAGACCCTGCTCCAAATGTGAACTGTTAATTATTGCACAGACAAGCCAGCAGTTAAAGGCTGCATAGATTTGTCCAGTGAGATAGCGGAGGAGAACGAGGAGTGCAGCTCTTTGTGGGACAGTTGCATCTGGTCCATCAGTCACCCATGGGTACTATTCTTGCTTTCTTAGCAGAATGTCCTCATCAATAAACCGAAAAATGAAGAGCAATTTCCAGGCAGATATGCCCAATTATTGAAGAAAGGACTATGCCTCAGTGTGAAGGTTGGGGGACTACCCCGTAGCTCTCGCCTCAAGCCCAACGCTTCCTCTTTAGTTAGGTTCTCAGGAAAACATCATTGATGGCAATATAATCATCCAATCACTTGTTTGCTCAAAGATAAGGGGCTGTGTGTAAACTCACTTGAGATAGGCCTGGCAATTCTCAGAAACAAATAAGATTTCTTGATAACTCTTAATTTCTCTAACTCAGCTAAGACTAGAAATTTAAGAGCAAAGTGTCTTATGCAATATCTCCTTACTTTTATATTAAAAACTCAAAGGCACCAAACCCTTTTAAGTATCACTTTGAACTCCTTTTACCTAACTTATGAGAAACATTTATTTTAATTTTCATCTTTTAAATTTCAGATCTATTTATTCTGAAATAAATTTTATTTCCTTCTTCTCCCTCCTCTTCTTTTCCTATTTTCTTCTACTTGCAGGTGGAATGAGTTCTATGTATAATCTCTGAGACCAGAGATTGCACAGAGCAGTAGGCCTCAACCTTCCCAATGCTGTGCCCCTTTAGTACAGTTCCTCATGTTGTGGTGACCCCAACCCCAACCATACAATTGTTTACATTGCTACTTTACAACTGAAATTTTGTTATTGTGATGAATCAGAACGCATGTATCTTTGGAGATACAGGTTTGCTAATGGGGTCCCGAAGACCCTCAGGTTGAGAACGTGGTACAGATTCTCTTGTTTTTTTTTTTCCCTCCTTTCCTTTCCAGTTGTCCTTTGAGAGTCCATGGGATATCTAGCTTAGGCAACTTTAGTGCGTTTTCACAGCACTTAGTGTTTTTGTCACAATTATCCATCTTGTTGCAAGGAACATTGAGTGACATCTACCTAAACATTAAGTTTGTCCCTCTGTTTTATAGTTACTATATTATGATTTTAATCCTTAAAAGAAATAATGTATTTTCACCTATTTGACGAATGTCCATTAATATATAAAGATAACGTAATAAGAACAGGAATATTTTTATTTGAGTCCTGTATTAGAGTTAAAAGGTATTTAGCATATTATATATATATATATATATATATATACATTTGTATACATAAATATATGTATATATGTACACACACATATATGCATATATCATAACTCTATGCATTTATAGCCTTGCAACTAGAAGGAAACATATGTCCTGATCAGGAAGTTTGAAGACAACTTAACAAAAGTGTGACATTTCCACAAAACGAAGAGTTTTGGGATTGGAAGAGCTTGGTCTCTCCCTGCGTGCTGTTTGCAATGCTTTACTAGTTTAGTTTCTATTAAGATACTAAAACATTTTTCCTTTTATAAGATTATAATACATAAAATAAAATATAAATTTCAGTTAGCTATGCAGGTTAATGGAATGCCTCATGTGAATGTTAATATTGTATCTGTGAGAGCATCATACCGGACAGCTCCTACCTGATAGTTTAACTTTTTGATTCAGTTTGATACAAACATATATACATTTATAGGATGTTTGGAAAAAAAATGGACTTCCTTTGCAATTTTCTTGAGCCATTTCAATAAGGCCCACCTAATGTTTCTTTTATATAGGATAGTTTAAAAGGCCTATAGTCCCAGTTTAAGAAATATGTAGCTACCTACAGATTTTGAGCATCACAGGATTCAGATTTACCATAGTCTTGTTCTTAGCACCGCAACATATGTAACCTAGTAGAGAGCCCAGATTTGAGTTTCTTCTCTTGTATGATAGTTAGGAGGCAGAGAGGCTGAGCTGAAACACTGTTGCAAACTTTCTGTTCTAAGAACCAATAATCATAAAGTTTAATGTTTGTGCTCTGTGTTCAGAAAATTGGAAACAAAATACAAAGCAGCATTTCTGCTTTGCTTAACTGCACAGTTGTAAGATTTAATATTCAGGCAGCATGCAAATCAGAACTTAACATTCAGGGAAGAGTGAATTGACGTCTTAGGAGGAAATCATTTGTTTGATACACTGGAAAGGACCTGCCATGGTCTTCCCCTCTTGGCTTTAGTTTTGTTTTATTTTTGTCTTTTGCTTGTTTCGTTTTTCTTTTTATCTTCTCAGGGCCAAGATATTTTATTTCTATTTGATTTGTGTTTCATTTTTAATGAGGGAGGAAAGAGAAAAGCAGAGAGATAAGAGAAGGAAAGAAAGAACACAGTTCCGGGTACCCAGCAGTGGCCAGTTTTGTTATATTAGAATATAATATTATATTCTAATATAATCTATTATATACTGTGCTTTTGAATATTTTAAAATTTATTATGCTCTGCTTTTCAAATATGCTTTGTTCCATGCCATTCTTCAAAAGCCCTAAGGCATTAGGCTTGTGAATGGGGAAAAACACACATTCATGATTTCTCCATCTTTATGAAGCTACCGTGGAGGGACGGGAAGGGCAGAGGAAGACGGTAGGAACATCTTGGGAGCAGGTCATCATCCACAGAGACAAAGTCAAAGTTTTACCTATTCGCTTCTATTTTAGAAACACATGTTAATGCTTTTAAAACACCACGAGAGTGAAGGCTGCCTAAAGAATCCTGATTCTTAGCTGCCATCTGGACATAGTATTTTGGGAGATGCTACCAAGAGATTTGTTGAACCTCAGTGAATTAAGGTCAACTCGTCAATTCCTTAGCAGGAATACAAGCTGGGGCTGATTCCTAATAGCTTCTGGAATGTAAAGCAAGCACTGACCTTTAGTCTGATGTCAGGGGAGGCAGAGCCAAGAGCCAGAGAGTTTGGGTCGGAAATTTATGAAATGCTGATAAGAGCTAGCTAGTCTCCATGTTTCATGCCTGCAACCCAGCGCTGGGGTTTTCATTTCTTCTTGTGTTCCTGTGAGACCCAGGCCTATCGTGCGAGACCGATTCTTTGATTTTTCCTTGGGGGGAAGGGAAGCTGTGCTGATAGTAGTTTTTCTGAGAGAGAAGATGAAAATTATATCCACACAGTAGACTCACTAATTTCTGTGTATACAGAGTATATCGTTTGAGTGTTCTAAGAGAGCAAGCTGCAGTTATCTGAAGGCTAAATCTGGAAGGGGCAGACGCCTGGCCAGAAAGGCCAGTGTCTGGCTGCTCTCAGAGGACCTTGGTTATGTGCCCTGTGCTTTCCAGTTGTCCAAGAGCCAGGCAGTGCAGGGATCCTGTGAAGCCTCAGCCCTTGAATTCTGCAGCGATAAGGGAGGCCTTCTGGATTAACAGCCCTGTCAAGGGCACCCCTCTGAAGTGCTTATTTGTTTAGAAAAAGAATCTCATTTGTCACTGGGGAGTGACAGAGTTGGGGGCTCTGACACTGTTTCTGATGGCTACCTGGATGTATGGTCTCCTCTGGCTCCAGCTGTGAAAATGAAGAGAGAAAAAAAAGACGACTGCCCTGAAGCTTCAATACAGTATTAAAGGAAATGCATTATACACGGTCTGAAAGCACATTTATTATGACGTCGGTTTCATCTCTTTCTTTGTATATCTCCTCTGACAAAAATTTATCATTAATAAAATCAGAGAGGACAGACATAGCTGTAAGATGCCAGTAAAGGATGAGGAAAATCAGATGTTAGAGTTGTAGCTTGCTTTTCAATTGTTTCATTCCCTGTTTTATTAACCAATTCTTGTCAAATACATGGATTCAATATTCATTTGCTATAATAAATCAACTATAAACCAAAATATGCTTTTTAATTTTTTTTCAAAATATGCTTTTTAAATGCAGTTGGTAAAATGGTGATTTAAAAGTATAGGCTAATGTCATATTTTTGATAACTATGTTTATAATGATATGAAAATGGAGTTCAAAAGTTAATATCCTAGGCTATAAATGACAACAAAGTGATACTAAAACTGAATACTCTAGGTATAAATAAGAGGAGAATTTTTGCTAGACAGGTGAAAGTTTAAATATAATGCTTATTTAATTATGAATGACAATTTAAAACTAAATTTTATAGTTAGCATATACATACACACATATGTAATATAGAAAATATCAGGTTTATTTAAAACAGAAATGTATGTTCCAATTGTTAACTTGTATTTATTTAAGTATATAAATCACAACTACCATATAGGAATAGGCTTACTTATCAAAAAAAGACTAATACATGAGCATATATTTAACCTGTACACTTACTGATCATAGCTATAATTTATTCATAATTATTCTTTCCAAATAGCTAGTTCTTTCTTAGACACATCCTGCTTGGATTCAGGTTCTATGAGGGAGATGATTCTGGGATGTTGGTTAGAACATGCGAAATCATACAGCTTCTCGGAGTAACTGGCATGTGGAGTTACTCTGCCAACATGACTTGCCTTTGAATATACACATTCCCCCTATCTGCAGATGTCACTCTTATTTTTAATAAAAACTGTTTGAAACCCTCTCTCAAAGGATTGTTCAACTATGCTAACGACTGTGGAGAGAAAAACAAGCCTCCAACAAATCGAATGGTTAATCCTTTTTTGCCAGCCAGGAACCAAAGCCAATGTATAAGAGAACTTGAAGAGAACAGACTGGCCACAGAAAAGTGACAGTACCCCAGACTGCTTGCTTCTGACATCATCACCCTGTCCACGCCCTTTCATCACCATTGGAAGGATACTTCCTCAAATCTCCAGCAACGTTCTGCATTGGCTTTGTTTTTTGAAGGTTTTGATACATCCCTGATGCCCATGAGTAAAAGCAGATGGCTCTAGTAGTCAGTTAATTAAAACCCATCCTGAGAAAAGCAGTGATACTAGGAAGGAGTAAAATAAACAGTGACAACTGGGACTGTCTTCCCTTGATATGACACCACAACAAGGACTGATGTTACCCAGGATTCTCTCATTGTGCACCCTTGCCCAAAGCTTTAGCATCTTCATTGGTATGGCCCCGACTTTATGACTTTTATTAGCTTAGGTAAGTGGCTTGGTTGCTCATTGAAAGAATTCTGCAGAGCTCAGATCTTTGAAAGGAAAACCCCGGCCACAGGACTTCGCAAATACATTGAAATTTAGCCCTGTTCTATTAATGCCCCAATAGAAAGACTTATCCCAGAGTGAAGTTCCATTTCCTCTCCTGTTGATTGCATTGGTCAAACTGTTTGTGTGTGTGTGTGTGTGTGTGTGTGTGTGTGTGTGTGTGTTCTCTTATGATTAGCAATGGACTTGGTTCATGTTTTCTTTGTAGTATATTAATATAAGGGAGTTGGTATTTGATAACAGAAATAATAAATTGATCTTTACATATCACACTGAGCAATGTGTCAGGTACTGTATGTGTCTATATCACACACACACACACACACACACACACACACACACGCATTCACACACCACTCAATCTTTATAAGAACAGCGGGAAATACATATCATTGACATTATCCCCACATTATACATGAAGGAATAGAGGCCCAAGGAACTGTGACATAGCTTGCCCAGATGATACAGACTTTTCAGCACCTTTTAAACCTCTTGGAGTACACATGTTTCCTGGAAGGAAAAAGTCTTCTGGAAGTTTCTATAAGACTGGTGGTGGCTAAGTGAAGCCTTTGGACCTCTGCTGGGTGTGCATTTCCAGTCAGTTCATTTATTAACCGTGGTTTGTGGTACCAAGCTTACATGTGAGACAGTCACCTTGAGAAAATTATGTGCCGTATTAGCTAAGGGAAGGCCTATGTTCCTGGGAGTGCTTGCATGAGACTTCCCTAGAACCTCTGTGGAAGGTTTCCAATGCCAGGGCTACCTACTCACTGCAGAGCAGGAGGGGGGGGCTCACTGGGCAAGCCTGCCCCTGATGAGTTTTAACCCCTACAAAGACAAGTCAGTGTGAGGACAGGTCAGAGAACAGGAAGCTATAGGGAACACCCCTGCTCTCTTCGCTCTGCTAGACTGCATGACTGCAAAGCCTCAGCCATCCTTCATGGTTTGTAGACAGGAAGGGTGGCCAGAGAGAAACTTCTCGACCCTCTCCCAAATCTGTATCAGTGAACTTGTAGGCAGCCGACTGGTTCCATCCCCACCGCCCCACTGCCTCTCTTGCTAGTAGGATGCTGCCCAGCAAGTTGGTCCTGCTACCAGAATTCACTGATTCCTGGATTTGGATTGGCAGAGTTTCCTGACAAGGGACGTGTTTCAGATCTTCGTTTCTCTTGGGCTCCGTCTATGTTGCAAATCCCCCTCAGCCCTATCTCCTCCCATTCTCTCCATCCTGCTTCCAGCTTTCAGTGTGGACCTCGCAGTTCTGGCCTTAGGTGCTTCTAGGTGGTGACTAGGCTGACATGTGTTTTGTGACCTCATCATCTGGGGAGTAAGCCTCTGTTGACTCACTGCTTGATAAAATGTTGCCTGAGAATTGCACTCGGGGGACCACTTAGCTTCCTGGAGCTAAGAGCAGGGCCTGTGATACTTTACAGGAATTAGTACAAAAGAAAATATGGGATTAAGGATGACACGTTTAAATACTTCTTAAACCTTTTATCCTGCACAGCTCTCGAGTGAAGTACTCAGCAGAGCCCTAATTGTTTTCATGTTACATATATAGGCACACTCACCTCGACGTATCTACACCTAGAGATATATCACATTGTAACGTGTAGCTTTATATTAGTTTCTCCCCTGTTTGGAATCTTCTCTCATCTCTATCTACGCGAACAAATCCAGATTGTCGGGGAGCTCATGTGTGCACCCTTGCATACGTTACAGACTTACATGCTGCAATTTCTATAACACAGCATCCCAAGCTGGAATGTGCCTATGACCCACTGGGGCACCGACTTGCAATGGGGATTCCTGTCCAGACAGTGACAGTGACAACAACACTCTTACCAACAAGCAGTGGCAATGCCTGACCCCCAGCCACTTGGGAGTGTGGGGACCACAGATACTAGAGGCTCGTTCTTTTGCCGGGTAGCCTTTTGCCACCTGAACGTCCTCCAACTTCCCTCCCATCTGCTTTGCTGGGCCGTTTGCCGTCTCCCTCTCTTGTGGGCGTTGGTTCTACCAACAGAAATGGAACAGACCCAGTGGCCTTTCTATAGCAATGCACAAAAGCTGCCTCCCTCCATGCTCAGAGTAGCATGCTCTTCCCCCGAGTCCCTTTCTCATGGCATTTCCTTGCACCTCGCCTTGGTTCCAGACTCACCAAGGATATAAATGTAGACTCTACACTGCTGTGACTGTCAGCAGGACATGATGAGTCACAGAAGCAAAGTCTGGGATAGTCTACGCTTCATCCTATGAAACCATAACAGAACCTGTCACGGGGATCCTTTCTCTTTCTCTATCACTGATGGAGACACTCCAGCTCAAGATCAAATGATTCTAGCCTCTAAAGACATTTCAGCACAAGAAAATGCTAGCCGTCTCAGTTAGCTTTCCTCTTGGTGCCTGCCATGATTGCTCTGAGTGTGGGCTCTTCCTTACTCGGGGTGGTTATCTCCTGATACGTAAGGACAAGCTTCCCTAGAAAGTGCTAATTTATACGCAAGAGCTGTGGACCATTTGTTCTATAGTCCAGCATTTGTTTTGCTGGTGTGGCACTGGCCTCTTGACTGCCTGGACCTCCAAGGTGGCCAGCAAGCAGCTCAGCATCTCCACTTAATCTGCTGACAGCACAGCCCCATGGCACATATCCCGTACTCAGCTATGTGGAGCTAGAAAACCCACCTGCCTTTGTCTCCAATCAAAGCCAGCCTGTGCTCACTGGCTTCAACTCGCTAAATGAGCTTTGAGGTGGGCAACTAACAGGTCCAAGACCCCCCGAGCATATCCCAAGTGAGGAGGAATGCAAGGGGACAAGGAACAAACCAACCCAGAGATTTTAAGGCAAATGATTCTTCTATCTAAGTCATCCTCACCCGATTTTGGTTTGAGGATTAAGGCCAAGAGTCATGTTCAACTATTAGTATGGAATCCTCATTCATTTGAAGATGAGAAATTGTGTAAAACAACAACAACAGCAGCAGCAGCAACAAAAAGCAGGTGACAAACCAGAAGCCACCTAGCCTTTGTCTTTCAAAGACATTTTCAGAGGGTGCATTATGTAGTGTGCCAGATGTTAACATGTGTTTGAGGCTGAATGATCTTCTTTATTCACGCTTTCTTCAAAGAATGCACGTTTTCAAAACTATTTGTGTTTTGCTAGGAACAAAAAGTGTTCTGCAGTCTTGCAACCTAAGCGGCATGACTCTCCATTTACACACCCAGCTCCAATTAGACAGCTCAAGTCAGCAAAGTGTTTGCCTCGTGTCACTGAAAGGACCTGGATTCCAATCTCCAGGACCTTTGTGAAAAGCCTTGTGTGGTGGCATGTGACAATAGTTCCAGTGCTGGCGATGCAGAGGCAGGAGGATCGCTGAGAGTTTCTTAGGTCAGTCTGGTAGACTCTGCCAGCATTAGACTCAGAGAGAGGTCATGTCTTAAAAACCAGACAGCAAGGGATTGGTGAAGATAATAGATGTTCACAGGCTCCGGCGAAGAGAACATGAACACATACACACTCCTCATACCTTTGCGAACACACTGACAAAAACATATGCTTCTTCAGGGAAGTTTCCTTTCTTATTTACAATTTGATTTAAAAGCACAAAGGGAAATTGACAAGCAAATGGAAGAATGTTTTGGGTGAACTGGAGTGGCATTCTGAAAGAAGTCATTAAGATGCCTGATGACTTCTTCTTCTCTTGGCCTCTACAGACACAGACCTGGACCTGACAGGGACAGAGCAGCACGGAGAGGCTCAGGGAGGCAGGCAATCGGGAGCTCTGATAAGTGATTTCGAAAAGATGGGATGATTTGCGTGGAGGCCACATGCTTTAACTCACAAGGAACCTGCAGGCTTTGAAAATTGCATGCTGGCTTTCCTCATAAACATACATCAATCTCCGAGAACAGGAGGCTCTCTGCTCTTTGGTATGCAATCTTTTAGGAATGTTTTTCTTCTTCCTCTTTTTTTCCCTCATTCAGTATGAAAACAGAAAATATACCTTGGATTTGAGAATTTCAAAATGCAGAGAAATAAGAAAACCTTTCAGTAATTTAATAAAAAGCATGTGGACAAATGTATGAGCCGTAGTCACTTTCCATTTAAATTATGGAACCTTTGGATTTCCTTTTGGGAGGACAGGCACAGAGTCCTTTGGCATTTCCCCTCATTCTTTCTGTTTTTATTTTTATTTTTTTGAAATCTGCATGTCATTTCAGAATGACATGGTAGAAATAACTGCCAGAGTCCTAAGCAAGCAGTAGCTCTTCATAAGAATGATGTGCTATCCAGAACAAAACTGGGGTACCATCTGTCACCCATATTAAGCACCCCATCTTTACAGACATACAGTTATACATGAAAACAATGAATACGGATAAAGAGATGTAAAAGTATTATTTTATTGTTCTCTGGGAATTAATAGACTACAGAGAAAACACCCGGTTTGTCTTGTAGGAAGTCTAGTGTGATTCTAGGATTAAGTGGCTCCTCTTCTGCGAAGGGCCTGATGTAAACCCTTGTATCAAGGCTTAAAGTCTTAGGGCTGTGAGAAGTTTCCATCAGTCAGTCTGTGTCAGAGGATAGAGTCAGTGGCTGATGCAGGCTGTCCATCGGTCTCTGCAAAAGTGCACCCAACTGCAGAAGTGCTCCTTAGTGATGAGGGAAGGCTGGACCAGTAACAGCTCTTCTAATGGTAAAAGCATCCTGTCTTGTTTTCCACATAATTTTAAGTGCTTTGTTTGAAAACAGGGCGAGAAATAAAGACTTGACCATCAGCTTGAATATGTTTCAAGAAAGATAGTGATGCATTTATACTAATTTATAGTGTCTGTGGGTCTTCTTGCTTAGAATATCTTATTTTTCACACTCAGAGCCAGATCTTATCAAGAGGAAATAAAAACCTTACTATCTCCATTTGCTTCAGTCTGAATTTCACGTGGACATTTTAAGGCCTTAAATGTCTGCATTTCACAATGGCATACTTGATGCATGGAGGGCTGTCAGTAAATGGTCATTTGGTAATTGTCGCATGCTGTATGGTTTATTGTTCTCGGAGAGATTCTAAGAAGAAAGCAGAAAGGTATTATGGACAAAAGCATCTAGTCTTGGCCCTATGTGACGTCTAGTATTTGATGGTCCATCTTAACAAGCTTGGTTGAAGGCACTCAGTACACGTAAGCTTTTCATGCCAGTGAATTTTTGACAGGCTTCTTATATAGTTCACACAAGGAAGCTTACCAAAGGAATGTGCTAGTGATCTAACAAGGCTGTAGGTATTTTCAGGTGGCTGATGAACTTCGGAAGATTCTGTCCAAATAAAGGGAGAACCCAAAAGACAGGTATCTTTCTCTTTTGTTCCCATTTTATTCAGTTTCTGAAATTGTTGTGTATTGATCAGATATTCCCTGGACCTGGTTGTGAGTATAGGAAATTCATTGATCAAGGTGGATTTTGACAGTTTTCCTTCATTTTGAACAACTGTGCCCACAAATTGATTTACTTATGTCTACATGGTTGGGCAGATATGTGTTAATGTTGTTAAACTAGTCCAAGAATTTACATACTACAGACACACACACATACACACACATACGCGCACACACACACTCATGTAGAAGTTAGCTATAGATCAATAACACGACTGAGGATTTTTTTGGTGAAAGGTGTCAATTGGAAAAAAATTCCATCACTTTCAAAAATATAAACCCAGAATGTGATAGGTCTTTGCAAATGTAAAATTTTCCTAAGCAAAAGTCCATTAATAAACAAGGTGATGTTGGCCCTATAAAGGCAGGCAGCTTGCCCTAGGGAAGGGTCTTGTTCATAGACAGTTTCGGGCCCAAGTTTGGCGGACTCTATTGGCAGTTCCAATATTCTTTTAAGGTTCTTTTTCTTAAAAGAAACTTTGATAAAATGGAAAAGCATGGGAAGGAGCGAAAACCAGAAAAGAAAGAAAACGAAAACTTACTTAGACTTGTCAAAAGCTTTTAAAAATTTTTTTCAAAGGCTACAAAAATAACCCTAGCCAAGTTAAAACTTGAAAGCAAACATTGCTGGCCCTGACAAAGCAGTGCCAGAACTCACTCATTAGAGCAGGTGAGGGATGTTTTCCCTGCCAGTGTCTAAACAATGACTCCAGAACAAACTTCTCCAAAGATTCCAATCGCCCCAGTCACCGGTCAGGGCTGGATGGTGTGGAGGGTCAGGCTGCCTTCATGTTTGTAGTCCAAGAACACAAGGCAATAAAAGTTAGCTTGGTTAATTTTTTGTAGCTTATATGATTAGGAGAATGCAGAGTTTATCAATTGGAAGGGGGAACAAAACCATGATAGATAGGAAACAAATATCACACTCACTTAGCACAAAAGCAAACACAACCAAATCATGATTGATCACATCAGAAAATAAAGTCACACAAGCTTTGGGTGAGGTTACGTGGGCTTTGCTGTGTAAAACCCCGAATCACCCTCTCTGTGACAGACTACCCTTGCTATCTTTCTTGAAACTTCTACCTCACATCTCAGTAGTTTTCATTGCTATTAGTAATATTTAGGTGAGACATATTTTTGCAGAGAGTAAATATAAAGTGTGAAATGTATTTGGCTTAGGCTAGCTTCCATAAAGTCCACAGAGACATTAAATATTCTGAACATCAGGCCCAAATGTCTCCAACTAGGAGATTTTTCCTAAAATTTCATTCTCATATAAACAACAAACATTTTACAGAATAAACCAGATGTGCATCTGGTTATTTTACTTACCATCCACTTGGCTTCTGGGTACAGTAGTCACATCCTTACAAAGAGTGTTCCAAAGAAAAGAAAATTCTTCAGCTATATGAACAACTAGCAAAATATATCTTTCACATTTGGTTATCTGAATGAAGAAAAATATTTTCATCCTAAAATTTATTTTTCTCCAATAAAGCTTTGTTACCATAATCCTAAGTAGGAGCAATAAGACTAATCTTTAAATTCTTTTCTAATAGATGCGGTTGTTATCATTTTACTAACTTGCTTCTCAATGATGAAACATCTCTCTTCCAGGCATTAGCATTTAGCCGAGGATGGGCATCAGACCCGAAGCCTTATCACACAGGTGTAACTCTGACTAGTAAAGAGTCTTTTCCATTGCCATAACTCTCTGGCTTTCAGCAAAGGAATAACACGGACAGGAAGTACTGATTGTTTACTTATTGTGTATCAAACATAGTTACAAGTTCTTCATGGATGCTTTAGAAAGATGGCGTGAGGACAGCATGGTTTTATTCCCATCCACAGGGAGCTGGGACAAGAAAGGGAAAGTGTGTGGTGTCTGAAGTCATGCTGTGAAAGGCGCAGCTAGGGTGGGAAGGGGAGTTTCTATTCCAGTCTTGTTTCCGCCTCAGCATCCCTGAGCCTCTCAACTATGGAATCATTCTCCAGTAGCACAGTTTGAAGCGTGAATTGAAGATTAAGATAGACACCAGCAGAAACCACGGAGACTTTTGAGTACATAAAGATTCGGGAAAGCAATCAACGTTTTATAATTTCCTTTCATTCTCGGTTGAATTTTAAAAGTACATATTATATAACGATATAATATTTATCCTGGTGACTTTAAATATATGGAAAACTACAGAGTCCTTCCCAAGCAAGGAGGCATTCAATATTTTCTTTCCCAGTCAGATTAATTTATTTTAGGCTTTTCTATCCTGGCTCTAGGTCAATATGTACAGAAGTACTATGTAGAAAGAGATTTAAAAACTAATTATTTCTATTTTTTTGTTTATGGGTGTTTTTCCTACACACGTCTGTGCGCCACATGTGTGCAGTATCTGAGGAGGCCAGAAGAGGTCGTCGGATCCCGTGGGAACAGGGTTGCCTTGCTCCTGAGGCAACATATCAGTGCTGGGGACCGAGCAGTCAGTGCTCTCAACCACAGAGCCATCTTTCCAGCCCCAGAAGCAGATTTTTAATGAGAAACATGTGTATGGGCAATTTTTTAAAGTCCCTGACAGGAATACTTTACAATTTATGTTCTATAGTTAGTTTTATAGAAATATTACTGCTTTCGTCTCACAGTTTTTCATTTTTTTTGTCTAATACAAAATTGCTTTAAGATTGCCAAATTTATGTGGACTTGGTGTTAACTTCCTAAGATAATTGAGAATGTAAAATTCTGATTAGGGTAGCATTGCTTTTAGGCTTTCCCACAGAGTGATTTTTTTTAAATTTAGAAAATAAACTCAATGAGTGGTCTTCAAAGAAATAACTTGAAGGAGGATATCCAAATATAAACCATCACCCCAGACACGTTCTAATTGATCTGGCTTTTTAAATATTGCCAAACATTACCAAAGATATGTGTGTGTTTCTGATGTCTATGAGCCATAAATTATAGTAAAGAAATTGATCCTACGATACATATTTGGAAGGTATATTTTTTTAAACTATGAAGTGTGAAGACAGCAATGTGTGCAGCTGCTGAGAAAGATTGTGTATGTCGGCACCTCGCAGCTCCTCTTACCTGAGTTTGTCCATCCCCTAGACTTTCTGGTTGCTAGTGTTCTTAGGACTTAAAAGTACTCTGTCATGTCTTAAAAAGATCTTTTTCGTCTTTTGTAGTGTGTGCACAGATGCTCCTTCCCCAGTGTATGTGTGTATGTGTGTGTGTGTGTGTGTGTGTATGTGTGTGTATGTGTATGTGTATGTGTATGTGTATGTGTATGCGTATGCGTATGCGTATGCGTATGCGTATGCGTATGTGTATGTGTATGTATTTGCTGGAGATTGGACCTAGGGTTTCACACATGCTAGACAAGTGTTCTATCACTAAAATGTACCATTTCCAGTATATGATTTAGTGCAATTAAGTATATACTTATTGGTTTGTAATGCTTGCCTCTAGGTAGACTTTTCATTATTCCACATAGAAACTCTAAACTCTATTCCTACTCCCTCTAAACAGACTCTAAGGCTTTTTTTTTTTTTTTTTACTTTCCATTCAGTCAGTCAACTCTAGATCCTTTTTGCAAGCAGAATCATGTGGATTTTAACATTTTCATGCCTGGCTTATTTCACCTGGCCCAATGTTTTTAAGGTTTGTGCTCTCCTGGAAATTCTCCAAATATTATCTATTTCTGAGGCTGAGTAATATCCCACAACACGTGTGTCTCTTGCTTTGTTCATTCTTGTGTTGATGGACATTTGAGCTGTTTTCACCTTCAGCTGTTGCTTTCAACATTCATGCTGAGTCAAAGACGTGGGTTGGGTTGAGTGTTTATTTTGATTCTATTTAGATACATGTTTAGAAGTGCAGTTGTATCAAAGTAATTCTCTGTAAACAACTTTCTGAGGAGATGATCTCAAGCTGTTCTCCATGGTGGATTTATAACTTTGTATTTCTTCTAGCACTAGACAGGGGTTCAACTTCTCCACCTCCCTATTAAACTTTTTACTCTTCCCTTTCGTACCATTTTGCCCTTGTTTCTTCCTTCACACCCGTCCTAATGGGTGTGAGATGTTATCTCATCTTAGCTATCCGTAATGACTAGTGATGGTGTCTATGAAGCATTTAAGTGCTTTCAGTAAATTACAACAAACCCTCTACCCACACTAATAGTCTCATCTAGAGCTTCTAAATATTTGGACATCAAGACAATGTGACATGAGGTATCCCACCTGTAAGCAGTGGCCCTGAGCAATATTCTGTAAGTTGGGTCCCACTTACTGCCCACAGGGATGAGGACACTCACTGATCTGTGTTTCTGTATTTGTTCACTGCTGCTTCCTTACCACTTACAGCAGAACCCTGACTGTAGCAGATGCTGGGTAAGCATCTTCCAAATAAGTAAATAATACCTATTACATCACTTAAAATTATCATGGCTAAGTAGAAATGGGCCCTTTGACAAAACTAAATGACAGGCCTCAATCTGTACATTATTTTCTGATTTTTAAAATATACGGATAATATACCTATATTTGTACACATGTTATCAAAATATAAATACCATATAAATCTATAGTTCTGAATCATTTGTAATCAAAATATAATAGTAGATTACAAAGTTGCTAGAGCAATAAGTCTTGAAGCTCAAATAGGGATCTTCATGGCCTTTAGTTTGTACTGCTTGAACCTGGAATGCTTTTGAGTCTCTCTTAAATAAGAATTCAGGAATTCAGACAATTACAGACACTGGGGTTGTTTGGGAGGTATGAGGTATGTAGTGTGGGGAGATCCATCTCCAATGTACCATGTAAGATTCCAGTTGTTTAAGTGGCTGTGTGTAATCTGTGAGGACAGCCTGGCTTTCCCTTGTACTTTGAAGCATCTTTAGTGAGTCTTTCGTGTGTCTCCGATGCTTTGCAGTTTGTTCTCATTTAAAGCCACTTGGGGTGTTGGGGAAGCAGAATTCCTTTGTACTATATCGCACACAAGAAAAGTGGACCAATATCTACAGAGAGCTCAGCTTTCTTATGGCTCATCAGAAAAACTAGAAGCAGAGCTGTGCCTTATTTACTTTTTTTAGATAGCTAAAATAGTTGTGAAGTGAATTCTATATAAAACCTCAAGAGAATCTTGTTTCTTTTTCTATTTAAAAAATTTAAAAGATCTTAGAGATTCCTATTCTCTATCATTATTGTGGGATAAACCATCCTGTCATGTCCGGGGATCCTTGATGCTTCCTTTAATGAAATGCCAATTTCCTGTATGGGATGAGGCCTCCCTGGAGAATCTTCTCACCTCCACACTCCCTGTCTGTCTGTGGATTTGTTGTGTTCACACTGCCTCTCTAGATGGCAGCATCTGCCTTACAGACAGCCTCTGAGTCCTCTCTTTTGGGGGCCATCTTTTATTAGGAAGGTGTCATGTGTGCTTCCCTAACTCCCTAGTAAAAGAGACAGGCAGAAAGACTCGTAGGTGAAATAGGAAGCTGTGTTGTATGAATCCTGTTTCTCTCTTCTCAGCAGAACCCCCTATTTCATCCACATCTGTTTGTGGAACCTGAACCGTGGGGATACACAAAAGAAAAGCATCAGGAGACAATCCCAAGCATTCCCCAGTTCCTGGTCATCCTGTCCTTGTTCACCCTGGTGACTAGCATGCTACCTTAGAAGAGCATCAGTCAGCAGTTAGGATCCAAACCAAGGAGCTCAAGAAATTTTAAAAAGAAAAGAGAGTAACATATTGTTTGCAGAGATGAGAGCCTCCACAAATAACTGAAAATGTTATGTTTAAGAAGGAGAAACTGAAAGCCGGGGGTGGTGGCGCATGCCTGTAATCCCAGCACTTGGGAGGCAGAGGCAGGTGAATTTCTGAGTTCGAGGCCAGCCTGGTCTACAGAGTGAGTTCCAGGACAGCCAGGACCACACAGAGAAACCCTGTCTCAAAAAACAAACAAACAAACAAGAAGGAGAAACTGAAACAAAAGCAGGAGCCTCCCTTTTTTTCTTCCTTCCAGAGTGATCCTTGAAGAGAAAGAAGCATTCATTCGTTCTGTAGACACAGAAACAATGGCCCCAGGCATTTGGGGGTTGCCCATCTCAGGACAGAGGTGGCAGGGAATATGGTTCCAGCACAGGACTACAAAGGAGCTGGGCTATGGTCCGTCAGGGTTTCTTTCCCTGTATCCGGTCTGCACTGCTGCGTGGGGGCTCTCATTCAGAAGGACCCTGGGCTTGGCTTAATGTTTGCTGCAACAACCTCAGCACCCTTGACAAGGTTTGAACAAGGGGGTCTGAAGCTTTATTTTGCCAGGTTGTTGTTCTTGATGTGTTTATAGTAAGAGTGAACCTCTTAGATTAAGAATGATTCCATGAAGGAAGGCAACAGGGGCTGGGGGTGTGGTTTAGTGGTACAGTAGCTACGTGGTATGCATTTGGCCTTGAGTTTGACCATCAAAACACATTCTGAGACAGAACAGTTTCGTAGATACTTTGTCTGCTACAAATGAAGCGTAGAGTCAACCAAGAAGCCTTTGGAGGGCAGACTGAAGCCTTTCAAGGCCACTGTGCTGAGCACCCAGCTGTCGGCTTAGTTCTGCAGACCCCTGGTGGGATGGCGAACTTCACTGACATTTCTTGAAAGTTTTAGGTCAGTTTCCCAAAATCAGGGGAAGGTTTTCTAAGTTCTTGTCAATGGAAAAAGAGTGGCTCTTGGAGTGGAGAAAAGAATATTTCATCCCTCCCTCTTATCTTTCCTTCCTTCCTTCCTTCCTTCCTTCCTTCCTTCCTTCCTTCCTTCCTTCCTTCCTCCCTTTTAAATGTGTATTTGAGCTTTTCTGACTTCCTGTTATTGCAAATGGAATTGACTGTGGAAAGGCAGGGACAGCGATCTGAATGCATTTCATCTATGTTCCGTGGGATGAAGCATTTCAGATGCTGTGGGTATGGGTGGAGCATTCAGGGAAGATGTGGTTTTTACAACAGAAACAAAGACAGCCAATCTCTGAAAAGTAAAAGGAGGATGAAAAAAGAAAAAAAAAAGAAAACTAAATCTGAATAGTAGGATTATTCTCCAGGAACTTTTAAAGGGAAATCAACTTTAATTTATGGCTATTTTGGAAAACATGCCACATTTATTTTATAATGAGATAATAATATAGAGCAAAATGTATACAGACACATGACTGTTCAAAATTGCCTAAACCATCTAAGAAAGCTAAGGTTAGAAGTGCCAGTTTAATTTTATAGATATGTGAGTTCATCTTATTTTTATTAAATAATTTTTTTATTAAATAGTAGTGGTTGAGTCTTTTTGGACGTTGGATAAATCTAACAAGGTAAGAATACATATAAGTAATTCAATAGCTTTCACCAATCATAAGACAATGCACTTAATATGCAGCCATAATGATGATAGAGAATGACGGTTTCTATAATTAGAACAATCCTACATGTTGGGAGATAAATCAGTATAGTCCAGTATAGTCCAGCATGTGGACCTTAGAGCAACGTGTTTGTACAAGAACTTAAATTGTTTAAAAAGATATCTTCATATCAATAAAGGAACAGAGATGAAGGGAGGAAAGAAGGAAGAAACAAAGGGAGTGTAGGAGAAGGGTAAAAGAAAATTTTTCCTGTATATTGGCCTATGGGATTTATGTGAATGTAAGGGAGTTAGGTTTACTGAAGTCTAACTAGAGAATTAAAAAGAATGCTAGTTTCTTGAATGATATATGGTGCCTCTGAGCTAGTGGGTTGTGTTTAGAAATGAATCCACTAGAAGGATGTACCCTACACAGAATGGTGGTAAGTTGGAATATCAGATTCACCTAATCGCCCCCCACTCCCGGTCTTAAACATAAAGACCACGACGTTCCTCATGGTCAGAGATGAGAGTAGAGCACTAGTAGTTCACATTGTTGGCTACACTTGACCTGAATCGGAAGGCAAAACTTCCATTCAAGAAGTTTACAATTCCGAATGGATACCAAAATACAAGGACAGGTAAGCCGCCTTCTCGCCTATAGTGATGTCTTACGCGACTGGCTCAAAAGAAAAGAAAGGTGGAGGGTTTAAAATGCTCTCGAAATACAAGATGATTATAACCAGGAAATTGTTTTTAAAACATCTTCCATGTTTTAAACATGTTTCAAGAGAAAACAAGCAAGAAAAGAATTGCTAAGAGTCATTCTTGCTTCTGGGGTTTGGACAGGGGATTGATCTCTAGTCAGCGTCAGGATAAGGCACAGAGATTAAACAGCTAGTCAGCTAAACAAACAAGTTATAATTCTATTACACCATGACATTTATAGGAGCAGTCTATAAATTTCTCCCAGGCTGATAGAATGTCCACAATTCATAAACATTGAAGTAAACTGCATATTCTAGATATATGCACAAAGGAAAGGCCTCAGAGCATAATCAGACACATATGCATCATACATAGTTTCTTTCTGACTTACAACCCTGTCTTCTTTTCCCAGTTGGGAAGATACATCTGTTTCTTCTCCCTCAGTTGATAGGATCCAGGAAAATCCAAGCTTTGGAGATATTTCTCAAGAACATCAGCGATCCGTGGATGTCTCAGCGCATAAATCTATGACTAACCCTTCTGGGCAGATACCAGGAAGTCATTTGGCCCATGGCATCACCTGTGCTCTGCTTCTCTCTACCCAGAGATGCTTTGTAAGGGGCCACTTTGGCACTGCCAGGACCCTTGTCAACTGTTTCCCTAGTGACTATGACAGAGAAACACACAGTATTTAAAGCAGACATGCCTGTGGAGGATTATGTGTTTTTGGATGTCATTGCTGTGAACGGTCAAGTCTGAACTTGAATCAAACTATATAACACAAGGCTATTAGGGTTTTGCTGATTCTGGGAAGACAGTCCTCTGCCAGTTTTTCCCATTAATGCTTTCATAGACTCCATCCCTATGTCCACGACATTATGTGTTCTTTCTGTTTTTCTTACCTCTTCTTTTCGTTACTAAAAGGTTTCACATATTCATGACCCCTTTGGTTTGATATTCATAGTCATATTTTAAGGATTTATGCCGGGCGTGGTGGCGCACGCCTGTAATACCAGCACTTGGGAGGCAGAGGCAGGCGGATTTCTGAGTTCGAGGCCAGCCTGGTCTACAGAGTGAGTTCCAGGACAGCCAGGGCTACACAGAGAAGCCTTGTCTCGAAAAACAAACAAAAAACAAAAACAAAAACAAAAAAACCCAAACAAACAAACAAAAAAAACCCCAAGGATTTGTATTTTAGGTAGGATGTGTGTGTGTATGTGTGTGTGTGTGTGTGTGTGTGTGTGTGTGTGTTAACTTGACACAAGCTGGAGTCATTTTGGGAAAAGGTACTTGCAATGGAGAATAAGCAGTTAGGTCATCTCTGGGGAAGACCATTTCTCTTTCTCTCAGTTCTCCTCTTTTGACTATGGTTCTTTGGGCTTTAAGCTCCTTGAACTTCCCCCTTCCATGTTAGCATGCCCACTGGGTTCCCCACTGTGCAGGTCTTGGTCTTGTTGAGGCATCCACGTTGATGAGATGTCATGGGTGTAGAACCTCTGACATTCTGAGAAGCAACTATCTCACAGCAAACGTTCCATGCCTCTGGCTCTCCCAATCCTCCTGTTTCCTCCTCTACGCTGATCCCTGAGCCTTAGGCGCAGGAACTTATTAAATCAGCATAATTCCCAGCTACACTCTAAATACTCCTGTACCCACAGATAAGTGTAATCCTCTCTCTTCATCAAAGAAACTTCCCTTTGTCACAGATGGTGACTATTTCAGAAAACCACAACTGATCAAAAATGCAGAGTGAATGATCGTGTGGAGCCCAGTGCTAGCTGATCCAGCTACAGCACAGTTTCTGCACCTGAAGCTCAGGGATACCACGGTGTGAGTCAGAGCACAAGGTGCTATTTTGTATTCTATTTCTGTGGCTAAGGACCATGACCCAAAATAACATGAAGAAGAGGTGGGTGGGGAGACATGCCCTGATCATAGTCCATCAGTGAGCAAAGCCAAGGCAGAGACAAGCAGATTATGATCCTAGAGGCAAAGTACCTAGAATGTTTTTTTCTATTTCCCATGGAGAACAAAGATAGCATTAAGCATTTCTTGGATTGGCTTTTGTCAGAAACATTTTTCTGAGTCCTCTGAGAGTTTATAAGGCAGTATGCTGCCTCTACACTACTGGAGTTCTTATCAAAGAAAGCTTGAGAGACAGCAGTTCACAGAAAGCAGAAATTCCAAAGCCATTCTGCCTTTTGATTCTATCTTTGAAGTGCTCCACCACTTCTTTGCATTTTGAAACAGGCCAGGGTCCTTCTAAAATAACAAATAGGTTGACATGTTTCTTAGAATTGCTTGTGTTTCCTGGAGTCTCTTGAATTTCTTTGCAGCTTCCTATATCTACCTGGAGTTACATTCAAGGAGCCAAAATATTTTGATTTTAAAATCTGTGTTCTAGGAGTCTTTATCTGGCGTATGCAGGATTTTGTTTAAGAGGAAGTTGACCATATTCATAAAAAGTAAATTCTTTTGGAATTTTGATGAATAATCAAAATCCTTCAGGTCCACGTCATTAAAGATGCCGTTTTCTTTACCTGACCATTGGAGATGACAGTGCCCAGACTCCAATCACAGAGATAAAATACTTGGGTCCACCACTGGAGCTACACCTCACAGGACTTCCCATTTAAGATGCCACCACTGGGGACTCACCACTCGAGATGAGATCACCTGGGGATGTCACTGGACCTGTTGTCTGGAGACCTCGTCACCTGGTGAAATATATTTTAGAGAAATGTCAGCAAGCTTCCAAGTCTTCCCATAGCTGGTGCTATGGCTCTGCCAGGGGCCAGCGTGCCCCGCCATACTCTGGGAAGTTGTTTTTGAAGGGACCCAAGGTTCAATCAGGCACCAGGAATATTTTCAGGCTTTGCTTTCTTCTCTCTCTTGTCATTTGGACATAATGTGAAATACTTACATATTACATAAATGTTAGCTAATTAAAAAATAACCATTTCTGAAAATCCAAAAAAAAAACCCATGTAAATTTTAAGTACTTTCTATGAACTCCCTACAGTGACGATATTGCAGGATTATGTAGTTCTCTGAACATATGTCACAATTAAGTTAGAGAGGTCCATTTTCTATTCATCCACAGAAAAGACAATAAGTCATTTAAGGAAAAATGTATTTGCATAATTCTAATAATTGCTTTGCCTTTGTTTAATGAATGTTTTGGAGTAATGTTATATTTATTGTTATAAATGGCTAGTATGTGATCTTGACCTGAAATTTTTTAGCATACAGCTTCTAGATCCTTGAAACTTGCTTTTCTGGTGATATCTTTCAAATTAATAGGTTCTTTTATGGACTGTTGTCCTGTGAGTGAGGATTATAAAGTTTTGACTACAACACATGCTTAAACCCAAGCTATGGGCATGGCAGTACATTTAATCTCTGGCTGCAATAACACTGGGCGTTTGGACTTTTGTTGCAGCAGACAGAGCGCTTGGCTTTGTTTTCTGTAGACTGGCGTGGTGCCATTACCTTCTGTCCTCCTGGAATACACTTCTCATGGCCGTGGCTCTTTCCGGGGCTCTTGCACTGTTTCAAGGCTGAGAAGAAGTGGCCCAGTGCCAGCTCTAATTAAGCAATAAGACACTCCAGGCGTTATGTGCCGGGATTACTGCATGTCTGTCTTAAGTGTGTGCCACTACTCGAGAAGTGCAATCGTGCTTTAGAAACTGTGTCCTCTGATGTGACTTATTGCCATTTAGAAGGAGAGCAAAAGGGAGGTGGGATAGTCTTTCTCAAGCACTGGATGAGAGTCTCTGTGTGTGACTTTCTAATCCCTGCTATGAAGGAAACAGCATTGGTCCAAGCATACTACAGTCAGGCATTGAACATTCTATCCAGACCTGATTTGAACACAACACCAGCTTGTATGCTGTTTGTTTCTCACTGTGGTTAGTAAACAGAATGAATAAAGTAATTGTGAATATGTGTGTGTGTGTGTGTGTGTGTGTGTGTGTGTGTGTGTGGTGTATGAGTGTTTGTGCATACATGTGTGTATGTATGCATGCTGGGGCAAGGTTTGGATGTTAACACTTGGTGAATTCCTTAATCATTCTGGCCATGTCATTTTTTGATGCAAGGTATCTCATTGAGCTTAAGAGATCAGCAGCTGGCTAGACTGAATGCCCGCTATCTCTGAGTATCTGACTATTAGTAACAGTCAGCCCCTACCCCTCATACACTTAGCTTGTAGGGGCTGTAGGCATTCAATGCCTCAGGAATCACTCTGGGCACCTGGGTTTTAAATTGAAGGGATTCTGTTTATTTGTTTCTTTTTGTCTGTTTGTGGATTTCTTTATCAGACATACATTTCAACAACATTAGAATTCTTTTGCTTTTTTAAGAATCACAAGATAAATTTTGATGAACTGAAGGTAACAATGTGACTCCAGTTCTCATGGCACACTTTAGAATGTTGTGAAGCCAGGCTGCGTACCCAGGTTATCCACTTTCAAACAGTGTCATCAGTAAAATTGCCGGTGGTTTGTAGGAATCTCTGATGTGCATACTCTGGCCTGACCTGGTTATTTGGCTTAAGTGGAGAATATACTTGCCGATGGAGGCCAGGGGAAGGAAAATGGCAGAAGGAAGACTGGTTATTGACTTTAGGCTCAGTAAAAATGCTAAAATGTGTTTAACTTTGTGATAATTGAGACAAAGATGTTAAAATTTCATTTATAAATATTATATTGTATGAACTAATTTAATGTTTCATGAGAAAGTCAGTGTGTTTAAGTATTAGAGGTTTAAATGTGATTTTTTTGGTGTCCCTGGGCAAGAACTAGCCTTATCTATTAGCTTATAGTTGTGCAGCTTGATGGTTTCAACATGACTTAGTACCATGTGTGTATGTAGCTATACATTGATACTGTGCAGAGACTAACACACAGATATGTGCAGAGATCAGGAAGTAGTTGTATACACATTGCATATGTGAGTATGTACATGCAACAGAACATGAGAGAGAGAGAGAGATACATGAACATACAAACGTAATCAAATGTATATGTGAGCAACTGGTCAACCAAGGGAGAGAGCTATGGTTTATTGTGCATAGTTGCTGAAATTTTTCTGTAGGTTTAGAATATTTCAAAATTGTTGAAGAGAAATAATGAGTCATTATTGCACATTTATTCAAAACCTACTTTTCCTTCAATAAATATACCATGATAAAAATAAAAAGGAGATGAAATTGTGCCCTGGAGTTGTTGACTTGAGTATTTACAGTCTATTAATTTAAATTCAATAAAGATGAATGAGATCACTTCGTTTTGAAGAGTTGGACATAATTGTTTTGTCATTTAGTACTACTGCATACTACCAAGAAACTATATTTACTTGCTAAAAGTAATTAATGTGAGAAAACTTGCTACAAAGAAATATGTGCATTCAAATTAGGGGGATGTGACCATTGCAGAGAAACCAAGTCACTGGGTCGTGTATAACCTGTTAACTACTTTTATTTTATTTTTTTTATTGATTATTTTGTTTATTTACATTTCAAATGTTGTCCTTCTTCTCTGTTTCCCCTCAACAAAGCTCCTATCCTGTCCCCTCGTCCCTGCCTCTGAGGGTGCCCCCTCCCACATCACCACCCTGCATCCCCCTACTCTAGGGCATTGAGCCTCCATTGGACCCAGGGCCTCCCTTCCCACTGATGGCTGAAAAGGCCATCCTCTGCTACATATGGTGTAGCTGGAGCCATGGGTCCCTCCATGTGTACTCTATGGTTGGTGGTTTAGTTCCTGGGAGCTCTGAGGGGTTTGTTGGTTGATATTATTGTTTTCCCTATGCGGTTGCAAACCCCTTCAGCACCTTACCCTAACTCTTCTATTGTGGTCCCCGTGCTCAGTCTGATGGTTGGCTATGAGCATCCGCATACCAAAATCAATCTACAGATTCAATGCAACCCCCATCAAATTCCAACTTCTTCACAGAGATAGAAAGAGCAATTCTCAAATTCATCTGGAATAACAAAAGACCCAGGATAGTGAAAACCATTTTCAAC
The DNA here is from genome assembly GCA_964023405.1 of Apodemus agrarius. Lineage (NCBI taxonomy): Eukaryota > Metazoa > Chordata > Mammalia > Rodentia > Muridae > Apodemus > Apodemus agrarius. The sequence continues at coordinate 33,326,631 of OZ030007.1, read as the reverse complement.
CATCAAAGAACTTCTGGGGAATCACCATCCCTGACCTGAAGCTGTACAGAGCAATAGTGATAAAAAAAACACATCGTATTGGTACAGAGGAAGGTAGATCAAAGGAATAGAACTGTGCACTACTTTTAAAAACAGATTGCAGGAAGGAGAAGGCTCAGTGGTGAAAAGCAGTGGATGCTCTTGCAGTGGACCCAGCTTCAGTTCCCAACACACACACACACACACACACACACACACACACCAGGTTCACAACTGTTTGTAAGTTCGGTTCCACAGGGTCTAAGTGACCTGGGGGGGCACTCTGTGACTTAGGCAATTGGGCTGACTGGAGCAACTGGTAATGAAGAAACGAAAGTGCACAGGGAAAAACTGAGGTCTGGTGGGTTACTCACCAAGATTGAGAAGGAGCATCCTTAGCCAGGAAACTCTGTTTATTATACAGAGTGTGAACCAGGAGGAGGTGGGCGGGTTAGCGAATTATGGTAGGAGGACAGTCTCCAGGTTGGGCTCACCCCAGAGGAGGAAACCACAGGTGGATTTCCTTAGACAAAGAAAGCACAGCTTTCAACTCCAAGTGGATCAAGGGCCTCCACATAAAACCAGACACACTGAAACTAATAGAAAAGAAACTGGGGAAGACTCTTGAGGACATGGGCACAGGGGAAAAGTTCTTGAACAGAACACTAATAGCTTATGCTCTAAGATCAAGAATTGACAAATGGGACCTCAAAAAATTACAAAGTTTCTGTAAGGCAAAGGACACTGTCAAGCGGACAAAATGGCAACAAACAAATTGGGAAAGGATCTTCACCAACTCTACATCCGACAGAGGGCTAATATCCAATATATACAAAGAACTCAAGAAGTTAGACACCAGAGAGCCAAACAACCCTATTAAAAATGGGGTACAGAGCTAATCAAAGAATTTTCACCTGAAGAAATTCGGATGGCTGAGAAGCATCTTAAGAAATGTTCAACGTCATTAGTCATTAGGGAAATGCAAATCAAAACAATCCTGAGATTTCACCTCACACCAGTCAGAATGGCTAAGATTAAAAACTCAGGAGACAGCAGGTGTTGGCAAGGATGTGGAGAAAGAGGAACACTCCTCCACTGCTGTGGGATTGCAAGTTGGTACAACCACTCTGGAAATCAGTCTGGTGGTTCCTCAGAAAACTGGGCACGACACTTCCGGAGGACTCTGCTATACCACTTCTGGGCATATACCCAGAGGATTCCTCAGCATATAATAAGGATACATCCTCCACTATGTTTATAGCAACCTTATTTATAATAGCCAGAAGCTGGAAAGAACGCAGATGTTCCTCAATGGAGGAATGGATTCAAAAAATATACACACAATGGAGTACTATTCAGCCATTATAAACAATGAATTCATGAACTTCTTAGACAAATGGATGGAGCTGGAGAACATCATCCTAATTGAGGTAACCCAGTCTCAAAAGAACACTCAAGGTATGCACTCACCGATAAGCAGATATTAGCCTAGAAGACTGGAATACCTACGACACAATCCACATATCAAATGATGTCCAAGAAGAAGGAAGGAAGGGCCCCTGAGTCTGGAAAGGCTTAATGCAGCAATGTAGGGAAATACCAGAACAGGAAAGACAGAAGGGGTGAATGGGAGAACAGGGGGAGGGAAGAGGGTTTATGGGACTTGCGGGGAGGGGGGATCCTAGAAAGGGGGAAATCATATGAAATGTAAATTAATATATCAAATAAATAAATAAATAAATAAATAAATAAATAAAAATTAAAAAGAAGAAAGCACAGCTCTATACTTTCTGTGCGCACTGCTTTTAGCTAACAGTCAATATTGCTCAACATTTGAGTTCAGACCAGGGTCCAGTGTTGCCCTTCCTCTGTACCTGACCCAGGGAATGCCTTGATATTCCCATGGGCCTGAGACACTGGGGTCCTTGACATGGCCATGCTGTGTCAGTCACCCACATTTACTCAGGGACTTCTTTGACTTCCCATAGGCCCTCTTCATCGTCAACATGCTACCCAGATTCCTTACAGGTGCAGTCTCGTGGGAGCCTTTTATGTTGTCCAACCCCTTAACTCCCTCTTCTGTAGCCAGCTAGTGAAGACAGACTGCTTGAAAGGGTGTCATGTGGTTAGCACAGGATCCGACATAATCACTTTGTTTTAGGGTCAATTGATTTGGGAGCCTCATTATATCTGAAAAATCCCTTCACCTCAGTGTCTAGATTAGTAGTTGATTAAATAACTGGGAGAAAGTGTATATAGAGCAGAGGTTAGAATCCTGTGAGTATTTTTCCTAGAACGTTGTCTGCCATGTATCTCACTCCTTAAACTATCCTGAATATGAATCATGTAAATACCTTATATTATTGCCTTTAATACATTTATTAACTTGACTATATAGTTAGATATTTATAGCCTTAGCCTTGGATTCTGACTTGGCTATTCAAAATGTCACTTTCTCTCTATTTTTGGGAGAACAGGTATAATAATAATAATAATAATAATAATAATAATAATAAATGATAATTTGGGGCAGGATACCTTCCAAACTACAAGCTTATCATTAATACACTCAGTAAAATTTGGCAGAAGTTCAACTTCTCCAGGTATGGGGTTGTGTCCCATTAATTGAGAAACCAGATGAAGGTGGCACTATTAGATGACATAGCAATGAGTTAGTCTAATCTCTCATGTAAGGGGCTTGGCCTGTGTGTCAAGGGCTGCACGGATGAAGTGTAGGAGGAACAGTTGCAGTGATTAATACCCAGGAGTCTTGCTCAAGTCTCTGATAGCACCCCTCATTTTGTGTAAGAACTGAGCCTGAGCTGTGGGAAGCGGGGCTGGCTTCCCTTCTCTTGCGGTGTGTTCCTTAGCCTGCATGCTGTGTCTCTTCTCACCGAGGCGTCCTACTGAATGAAATTGTCACTGATGGACTCTCCTCTTCACCCTTTCCCTGTGGCTTTCTCCTGTCTTTCAGCTTACTTGGGCTGTGCAGGGAACCTTCTTAAAATGTTGCTGATGTCCCATTTGGCCCTTTATAAGAAAGGAAGATGAATCAGAGGGAGGTATGCGGGGGCCAGGGCATCTGAACGAGGGTGTGGCTCTGGGTCAGCCACCACCACCCAACTCACTTGGACTTATCCTTCAAATGCTCATTTCCTTCTCAGAAGAGTTGAGTCCAGTGAATTTCAAAGGCACCCCCAACTCTTAAATTCCATGTCTGTAATGAAAGATTGCAGTTTTACAGATGAGTTTATCTCAAACCTAAGCTTGTCCATCCCTCATTGCTTCCCATCAGACAGTCATTTCTGTCTTCTCTCCATGATCTAAATACAACAGGCATGAGAAGTCAGCCCTCCTCTGAACGATGACTGATACTTGCCCAGTTGAATCAAGTCCAAATTCCTTTAAGGGGATTCAGAAAATTCCTAAGTCAGTACAAAGTCTTCAAGGTGAAAGGCAGCTTTCCCACAGCCTGGCATATCTGATGCTCTTGACTAACAATGTTTCCTGTCTTGCCAATGCTTCCTTATAAGTTCTCACCACACCCACATCGACCCACTTAGAAGTACGTTTTCACCTCCCCCTGCTCTACACACAACAGTCCTTCTTGCCCCTTATCATTCAACCCAACTTTCAAATTCTCCCTCATGGTTCATCCTTAGTCTCTTTTCCTATATATTTTAAAGTGCAAATATTTGCTCTAATCAGGCTTGCTATTACAGCAATAAAAACCATGGCCAAAAAGGAAGTTGGGGAGAAAAGGATTTATTTGGCTTACACTTCTACATTGTGGGCCATCGTTGAAGGAAGCCAGGACATGTACTCAAATAGGACAGGAACCTGGAGGCAGGAGCTGATTTGGTGGCCAGGAGGGGTGCTGCTTAGTGTCTTGGTCATGATGGCTTGCTCAGCCTGCTTTTTTAGAGAATCAAGGATCACCAGTCTAGGAATGGAGCCACCCTTGATGAGATGGGCCCCCATCAATCATTGACTAAAAAAATGCCAATACTTGCCTGCAGCCCACTCTTATGGACCCATTTTCTCAGTTGAGGTCTCATCCTCTCTGATGCCTATAATTTGCATAAATTTAACATAAAATGAACAAGCACATTCTAGATCTTACATTTACATTTTTCACCTTTAGTGTTTATGGACTGTCTAATATTAATGACAATACATTAGGTAACGTATTAAATTCCTATCAAGTATTGAACATAGTTCATTACTTAAATGTATTGCTATCCCCATTTTGCTATTCTTGTTTTGTGGATAAAGAGACCAGATCACAAAGAGAATAATAAAAAAAAAATGACCAAAGGTCTTTCTGATTGCACTCAGTGTTTTAGATTCTCCAGGTCTTTCTGACCCTTGGCTTCATATTTCTAAGGACCAGAACACACAGCTAAAGGTGCTGACCATTAAGGGTGCTGACCGCTAAGGGTGCTGTTGTTTAATGTTTATTTGTTTGCTTGTTTGTTATTGCTGCATTTGGCAATTGAAATTACATTTTATGTTCCTTGAATATCAAACAGATCTGATCCTTGGGCTTGACAGGTAAGTGTGCGCAATCAGTAAGAATCAGTTGTTTAAGAGGGATGAAGCCATATTGCTCAGGACACTTAAATACAGCGGGTTAAACATAACAAGATGGATGTAAATGCCTTGGTGAAGAAGGAAGTTTGGATGGTTTTACTAATACAAAAATGTGCAATACTATATAATAAACTGTGTGTACATTTATATCTATGCAGAAATTTTAAAACTCAAGAAAAATTTATTTTTGTGTTGTAATACTAAGTGAAAGATTAAAATTATCCTCAGTGTATGCACTTAATATGTATGAGTAATATTTTATTAGTTTTATTAAGGTCAACACAAAAGGAAAATAGATGGTGACATGCTACATTTTAACATTAAGTTTTAATATGACTTCAGGATGGTAATCTAAGGTCAGGACAGAGGATTTGTTCATTAGTCACACAGGAAGTTTTTTTGAGATTGAAAGCTAAGAAACATTATAAATCTAATTATACTTTAAGGGTTTTTGTAGCTGTTGTTTGCTTTTAGTTTTTCTTTTTGAAACAAAAACATCTCTAAGGCTGGCCTGGAGCTTGCTGTGCTACCCATGCTATCTTGAAATCCATGATGATTCTCCTGCCTCAGCCCTTCAATCTCCAGAATTTGGAGTGTGAGCCACCACACTCAGATACATTTTCTTCGTATAAAACAAACAAGCAGATTTTATGGTTTACAGTTGGCACTTCAACATGATATTATGCATGTGTACATACATACATACATATACACATACCTATAGTAAAAAAATCAGTATAGAAAAGTAAATAAATATACCCACCATCCCCACCTCACAGCCCGTTTGGGTTTGGCTCTTTCTTTTGGTTTTATTTGGGATATTCTACAGGACTGTTTTCTGAAACATGGTTCCTAATTAGGTGCACCATGCCCTTGGGTGACTTTTAGCAAATGGAAGTAGGTTTCTCTTAATATTCACGGGAGAACGCTGCACTGTTTTAAGTGGAGATTAGAGAACCCTTTGGCACATCTCTGCAGCACAGATTGTCACTTCCTCATAATAACCGTGAGGCTGACATTCAGGACTATGAACTTTACCTCCCAACGCGCCCAACCACGCTGCCCGAGAGTGCTGATGTGAGTCTATTCTTCACAGGAGAGATTTGATTTTAATCTCTTAATTAATTCAAAAGACTAGTCATATGAAAAACTTCCTGGATCCTTTGACTTATAATTTTCGCCAATGATGAATGTCAGTAAACCAATATTTGAGGACAAAAGCTAAATTTCTGACATGTACTGTTCTCAAACATTGTCTGTGAAATCCTGATAATTGGCATGACCCTTGGAAGATGTCATTGGATGATGTGAACTCTGCTTTGCAAGGGGCAGTTGGGTGAGGTGGGAATATAAAGCCACCAGAATAATGGGAGTGGACAGTGGTCTGTAAAGCCACCACAGCGGTGCCTGGGACTACCTAGAATGGTGTTGGGGACTTTTCAATGACAGGTAGACTGAGAGGAAGGAGAGCATTTGTCTATCTTGTCTCTGTTCGTAGATCTGCTTTTAGGATCAATATACTCTCACCCCTAGCCTTACTTTGGTGTTTCTTTTACTCTTTTCTTTTGTTAGTCCAACATAATATTTTTATTGATTATTTGGGATTTCACATAATGAACCCCAGTCACATTCACTTTCCAATCCCATCCGGCCCACCCCCCAGCCCCAATCCTTGTGGCCTTCTTCCAGAGAAAAGAAGAAAGGGAGAGAGGAAAAAAAAAAACAAGTTCATTCGTTGTGTACCACCCATACACTCACTGGAGAGTGGTCCAACTTTCAGCAGCCAGCTCCTTAGAGAAAACTAAGCCCTTCTACACCCACACTCCTGCCAGAAGCCAATGGATAAGGACTGAAGTCTGATCTCAGTTTTCAAAACTGCTGAAAGCATGGGGAACTGTTCTAGAATAATAAGTAGTTTATACTTTTGGATATGGTATTTTAAATCATGCAAGGAGATACAAAAGATCAACCAAAAATATCACCAACTTTCTTATGGGACCAACCATGTATTATTTTTTGTTTTCTGTTTTCTTTTTTTATTAGATAAATTCTTTATTTACAATTTGAATGTTGTCCGCTTTCCTGGTTCTCCCCACCAAAAAAATCCCCCAACCCATCCCTGTACCCTCTGCTCATCAATCCACATACCCCTGCTTCCCTGTCCTGGCATTCCCCTATACTGAGATATTTAGCCTTCTCATGTCCAAAGGCCTCTTCTCCCTTTAATGTCCAAGAAGGCCATTCTCTGCTGCCTATGCAGCTGGAGCCATGGGTCCCTTCCATGTGTACTCATTGTCTTGTGGTTTAGTTACTGGGAGCTCTGGGGGTACTGGGTGGTTCATATTGATGTTTCTCCTATGGTGCTGCTATGGTCTTCAGCTCCTTGGGTCCTTTTTCTAGCTCCTCCAATGGGGATCCTGTGCTCAATTCAATGGTTGGCTAAGAGTGTCCTCCTCTGTATTTGTCATGCACTGGCAGAGCCTCCCAGGTGACAGCTATATCAGGCTCCTATCAGCAAGCCCTTCTTGGCATCCACAATAGTGTTTGGGTTTTGTAACTGTATATGGGATGGATCCCCAGGGGAGGCAGTCTCTGTATGGTCTAACCACATATTTTAAGAGAATAAATAGAGATAAATTGAAATAGAAGACCAAACCTGAGCTAGTTTATAAGAAGCATTTCAATCAAAAGCAATTTCTTTACAAACAGCTTTTTGACGGTGATTGTTCCAGTAATTACAAGTCCCTCATGCTTTGCCTTGTATAAGTCTTGGCTACACATCAATGAAAAAAATCAATGTCTCTTTTATAAAGACAAATACTTATTGATAAAGGATGAACTTTTAAAGACGTGTGCTATATTTTGTTGGACGGAGTGAAAAATTGCCATCATAACCAAGGGTTTGCTCTGTGATTAAAAGTATTTCTAGAACAAATAACTTGTGTGTGCGCATGTATGTGTAACTAATGCAATTAATCTTCACGCTAGATTAACTTGATAAAATATTGACCTAATTTGGGATTAAAAGATTACCAGTAACATTTTGCACTGGAGGCTGCAACATGCCTCATGCCAGCTCAGTAAAGACAGAATTAACCCCAGGCCCTCTTCAGTTGGGGCGTTTCTGAGCTGCTGCTTGGACTGTGTGTGGATGACCAGCAGGGAGAGGCACAGCAGGGCACTTTCTCAAGCAGTTCAGTTGTTCATGCTGCTCAGAACCTTGCGAAGGGGAAACACACTCAAAGGCACGTTACATATGTCCAGCTTCCGCTTGTCAAGTGAAAGTACTAACTGGCTAGCACTAATTGGCTAGTAAAACAAACTGTCTGGAAGCATATACGACATTTTTATTATAACTCCACACTGTCATTTAAAAAACATGGCATAATTGCCTGCAAGTGTCAGGCATTTTCCTAGTACATGTAAAAATTTGAAACAGCTAAATACATTCCAATTATATTTTTTTTTTTGTCTCATAATAATCTGCTTTTTTTCTTTCCAGACAAATTCTTACCATGGATCCTACTTTGGGTTCCTGTTCACAACCCCTTGATCTTACGTCTTCAGTGCTGGGATTGTATGTGGCTAAGACACTGGCTGGATGTTTAATTGTTTTCTATAATTTTGGTCATAATTTCTTGAGAGTTAAGAAAGATTTTTTTTTAACCAACTGATTACTGTGAATAGAAGTAGTGGTCTTAACTCTTTTTTTTCTTTATAGATAACTATAAAGCACATAAATTCTTCTTTATCCATGGAGTCTGGAGTAAATCCATTATAACCCATGAAATATAAATAAGTGCCTTTAAGGAACTGTATGAAAATGATAACTGTGAAAGAAAAATAAATCAGTCACGGGCAAATCTTCATGTTCCCTAATCACACATGTACAGAGCACATTTACATGGAAGGGAGTGGCAAGGGTCACATTTTACCAGCTCTTAAGTCCATAATGCTTTATCGGTGTTGGTGTGTAGATGAATAGCCCAGGTTGGCTCAAACATGTAGGGAGAATAGAAACTATGATCATAGGAGGGCTTTGGAAGATTATAACTCAAGGCTTCACAAATTCAGCTGCGAACCTATCCCCAATCCCCTGACTACTGGAATCCCCTCCGGTTGCATTTGAAGGCTCTTAGAAAGTAAGCACATCTCTTAGAAAATTATTACTCAGGATTTTTCATACTATCTTGCATTTGCTTTTCTCACAATGACACCCATAATAATTAGTTTAAGTGCTAGCTGATCATAATTAGTGAGTTAGCATACAGTTAACACACACACATTTTGCTTATGGATGGCCACTTTTGTTTTTAACCTGTTTATTCAGATTCTTCAATGGGTTACACTGTCTGCTGTGTGTAACCAGGAATGTTTGGGTGCCCATGGATTTGGAACTATTTCACTGGAGTATGGTAGGCTCACCAGTGGTTGTGTAACTGAAGACAGTGTCTGTCTCTGTTCCAGAATCCATCAGCAGTCCATTCATTGTTCAACAAGTATGGGTAGAGTCTCCACTATTCTACCCTCCCACCTTCAACTCTAATTTAATAGTTCCTGTTCTATTATTTCTCTTTTAACTTTTTAAACTACTGCATTCTATCTTCCCTCCTTTGAAAGCTCCCCATCCCATGACCTCTTACTAATTTTCCAATTTGTATGATATTCTGACTGAAACATACATATCTGAAGAATCGAAGCTAATGTCCACAAATGAGATAAACATGGTCATCCATCTTTCTGGTCTTAGTTACCCCACTCAGAATGGTTGTTTACACTTCCATCCATTTACATGGAAACTTCATTTTTCTTAAACCCAAGTAATATTCCATTGTGTAAATAAATGTACCACATGTTTTAGTGTCCGTTCGTCAGTTGATGGACATATAGGATGCTTCCATTTCCTACTTGGTATAACTAGAACAGCAGTGACCAAGGATGAGATATGGAGTCCTTTGGGTAGATGCCCAAGAGTGGCATAGCTGGGTCATGTGAAAGATCTATTTCAATCTCTTAAAGGCACAGTCTTACTGATTTTTATAGAGGCTGCACAAATTTGTACTCACACTAATAGTATGAGTACTACTAGTATAATAAATAAATAAATGTGTACTAAATAAATGTTACTAAATAAATGTGTACTAAGGTACTCCTTTATTGACTCACATACAAGCACATACTTCTACAGCCATCAAATTTTTGACAAAAAGCCAAGAATACACATTAGAGGAAAGATAGCAACTTCATCAAATGGCACTGGAAAAACTGGATAGTTATCCGAATGGAATATTGATCTCAGCAGAAGACATGAACTGACTTGTATAGAAAATGGCTTTCTGAACAAGACCCTTGTAGCACAGGCACTAAGACCAACTAATAAATGAGCACACATGAAACTACAAAGCTTCTGTATAGCCAAGGACACCATTATTCCAGTGAAGATGCAGCCTACAGAATGGGAAAAATTCTTTCCCAGCTGTTTTTCTGACAACGGGTTCATATACAAAGCACTTACAAAACTAAACATCAAGAAAGTAAACAACTCGACTAAAAGGTGGAGTATAGAACTTAGAAGAACTCTTAAAATGCGAAAAACACAAGGTTGAGAAACATTTAAAGGTGTTCCACATCCTTAGCCATCAGGGGAATCCAGATCAAAACCGCCTTGGTGTTTCATCTCACCCCAGTTGGAGTTTTAAACTAAATATTCTGCAACGACCTTCTTCCAATCTCATTGCTTTAACTTAAGACGGTATCACAGCTTCTTAGGAAGTCAGGGTTGGTAAGAAGGAAACTCCATCTACCTGGAGCTGCATGGACTGACTGTTCTGGGCATGGTTCTTGCACTGGAGATGGAGCTGGAGAAAGATACAGTTTCCTTCATAGCACTTTTGCTAAAGTGAATGGCCCCAGGAAATCGACGGCTTTTCTAATGACTGAGTTTCCTCTTTTGAACACGCACAAAATAGTATCTGTTACTTTTAGACTGGATAATAGCTATGACATTCCATGCTGACTCTTTTTTGGAGTGCTTACATTCACAACTCGATATATATTAAAAACATGCTTTAAGAGCTCTGCCACCAGGGTTCTGAACCATCACGGATGGTGGCCACAGTGACAGCTCTTTCACTGACTTCTTGCCTTCTGTTCTTTCAGCACTATTAGTCATTTCCTTTCCTTGTTCTCAGATGTTTTTATTCATTAATAACAAAGGCTCTTTTAAGAGTCTGCATGGCTTTGCCATTTTATCTCTGCAAGTGCACACAGCACACTGAACTGTCATTGTTTTCCATGTATAGAGATGATTAAGGAAAAAGAAAAAAAAATAACAGACAAAACTGCTATTTTTCAGAGATCCCATTAGTCAAATCCGCTGACTCTGTCACATCTGACTGGTTGGACTTCAGATGTTTCTGTAGATAGACGACTCTTAGTTACGCTTGCTTTTTAGCAGCTCAGAAACAGATTAATAGGTAAAGTAGGTTGTAATCTTTCTGTCAGCATGTGGAATTGTGTGCATAGATGGCGAGTGCTTGTAGTATAAAAAAAATGAGTGGAGAAGTGCAGAGTTGTAATTTGTTCTGGTACAAAGTTCTAGTTTTGTACGAAGCGCAAGATTACCAGTGCGTGCGAAAGCAAACGAGAGAACGCGTTTCTCCTGACTGAGCTTGTCCTCATGTACTCTTAATATTGTTCAGATTAGCAGGATTTATTGGGGAAGTGGACATGATATTTGTATCGGTTATGACATAAAAAAGAAGAAAGGTCTGTGGTAAGAGCAATCCCCCTGCCGTCTTCTGCCCACATAGGTTCTATGAGTTTTGAGTTGCTGTTCTTACACTTGGCCTAAGACCCATTCCTTTCAGTTTTGTACAATGGTTTGGTTCCAACTCTGTTTGGGTTTTAATGCTCACTCTTTGTCCTTGCTCTCATTTGTGAATATTTTATATTCCCCCTTGTTTTTGAAAACTCTTTGATCTCTCTCTGTTGGTGAGATAATTTATTCTCTCAACCTTGACTATGATATGTAGGCCAATAGTATCAATAATTAACTGGTGTTCTTACACTCTCTGCTTCTGCCTCCTTCATCACCTTTGGCATTTTGGCTGCCTTCCAAAGAGACAGTTTCTGGAACCAAGACTTTGTTTCTCTGTCTTCTGCTGTCTTTCTTCCAGGACAGCATCTCTCTGTGAGAGGGTGGAAAGATTTCCAGGGGTTCTTAGTCAAAAGGCACTCTTACTGTTTACAGCCTGTCACCATCTCAAGTGTCATTATGCTTGACAGCTGATCAAGCCGGGATTCACACCTCCAACTAGACCCTTGCAGGTCAGAAAGGGGTTCTGTTGCTTTCTGTAGGGGTGAGGTCAATCACAAAGGAGAGCAGGTGATGGCACTGTGATATAGCAGTTGGAGCCACTAAGAAACCAATTAGTTTAAGAAGTTCCAAGATTCTTGAATTCCTCTTTTACCCTCCCAGTTTTCTTTATTCAACACTGAGGATTTATTCAATATGTCATACCAATTAGTACAGGCATGGAAAAGGCAGGTAGCCTTTGGCCTAGAATATTTGGCAGTTCCCTTAGCTTTGAGAACATGGAAAAGGGGAAGAACAATTTGCTTTGAATTCTTCCCTGCAGGGGGCTTCAGTAAGTGATTCAGTAAGTGATTCAGCCCAGATAATACCTTTAGACGTGTCTCTTTTCTCTGCCAATCTTTTAGCATATTTAAAACTGTAAACATTCAGAGGTTTTAATACAACTCCAAACCATAGCCCGTGTGTTTGTTTTTCCATTGCTGCTTCTGTGCACACAAAGGGAATGGCAGTTAAATAAAGTTCTCCTATTCTACAAACATCCTTTGAGGTTGTCCATAAGCTTTGCTCCTATTTCAACATGGTTTTCTTAGGAGTTAGAGGCAGGGTTAGTTACTCTCATTGTTATTTTATGACTTAAAATGAAATATATTTTAACTGCTTTTCTTTTAGTGCTTGCATATTTTTTTAGAAACAAGCAAGCAGACAAAAACTCAGTTTCTGTACTTTCACAACTAAATTCGTGGCTAGCTTGTTCTGTGACTTATTTATTCATTTACATGCCAAATGCTGTCCCCTGTTCCCAGTCCCTACCTCTCAGATTCCTTTTCCCCCATTCCTCTCCCCCTCCTCCTCTTCTTTGAGAGGATGACTCCCCCCACCCCCCACCCCCCACCCTCCTCACACTCCTACCAGGATTTATAAGAAAAATGAATATATAACCTGAAATCTTTCCATTTAGAGCAGTGGTTCTTAACCTTCCTAATACTGCAACCCTTTAATACAGTTCCTCATGTTGTTGTGACCCACCCAACCCTAAGATTATTTCCATTGCTACTTCATAACTGTAATTTTGCTACTGTTGTGAACCATAATATGAACACTAATATGCAGAATTTGCTGATTCAGGGTGTGTTGGAATATGTGGCTCCTGCCTAGAGTTTAAAGGTGTTCAACAGGGTTGAGGCTTTCGGTCCTAAGGAAGCAAGGTGGAATCCAAGACAACCAAAGCTTTCTCAATGCCCAAGAAGGAAATAATTTCTCTATGTAATACAGCCTGGAAACAGGAAGTGCTGATTCCCAAGGAAGAAGAACCCTTTCTTGTCAGGGGACGACAAAGCTCTAACAGTACTCTGAAGCTGTATTTAGTACTACACACATACAATCAACAGGAGGTCTTATACGAAGAAGCCAGAGTTGTTTTTAATGATCATTAATGGGTGAGGAAAGGCTGGATCAAGGACTTCCTTAAAGGTGACATGACTGCTGTCACTGACTCCTGTTTAAATAATGCATTGTATAATGATGATCAATGCTGAACTAACTTGTTTACTGGTAAGCACAGACCTGAGCATTTGTTTATGAACACACTAGAATAACTGACGATAGGAAAACAGTTGCATATCTTTAGGCCCAAAGCCATAATTCCCCCAAAGCAGTTGTAGTCCATGTATCTTCCTGGCTTTTCTTCTAGTGTGCTTCACGTATTAACATTATCCAGGAGAGCAATATTGGGAGAAATAGATTTCTAGGATTTACTTTGTTTTGAACTTAAAGTGAATTCAATAGACTTTGGCATCATTTTTTTCTTCTGATTCATTTGCAAAATTGTGGAATGTTTACTGTGGGTGATGGACAGTCCAGATGAAACTTTGCCCAAGAAAAATATGACCCTTTCTTTATATTATGGTTTTCCTTCCTTTATGTATAGTGCAGGGCCCAGGCTGAAGAACTGAAACTTAACTCTACACTATTTCACATGAAGAAGAAAGGCACTCTACTTAGAAAATGTGTTTTGAAATCATTGAGAAGACAAATAAACATCCCATGTATTTCTGATAAGTGTTTGAGAGCTATTCTTATTATCTTCAAAGCTCCGTTGATTTTAACTCTTATAAATTGGTAATGATAAGTCAGATCAAACCCAAGATGTTCAGAAACATCTTGTGGTTTTGATTCTTTGGAAGAATTTAGAAAGTATTTCCTAGTGCCACTTTAATCAGAGAACTATTATCTGAGAACAGTTAATTTTTACTTTAGGAAATGCTAATGTACATTATTCAATTTGTGAGAGAGAGACAAAAATCCTGAAGTTGCTAAACAGTGTCAGACCTGTTAGTACATTGAATTTTTGCCACTAAAAATATTTCACAACTTTTGAGGAAAGTGTTTGAATCCTGTATTAGAAACACAGACGCGCGCGCGCGAACACACACACACACACACACACACACACACACACACACATCTACACAGAGAACAAATTTGTTTCAATTAAGCCTGTTGAATATTCATAACTATTAACTACCTCAGGTAGCTCCAGAGACTAATTCACAACTTCTTTCATGAAGAAAAAGAAGGGTTAGAGGAAGGATGCAATGTGCCACATTTTATCACTGTAATAAGTGTGTTAATAGTGTCATGATATTTATTTTATTCTGGCTATTTTACTAAGTGATGCCATTATGATAAAAATTTATCACAGAGGAAAGAGAGAGAGAATATGTGTGCTTGACTATCTCTGTGTCAAAGTTGCCTTTCATCCTGGGTGTGGTGTGGGGGACAGCGTGGTATTAGGAGAACAAAGTGTCTTTCATAGAGACGGAGGTATTATTTTATGAATCCAATTTCATATCTATCTTGCCATCTGTCACTAGGCAGAAGAGATATAGGACAGCGGCAGACTCATGTTAAAAAGGCTGTCTTGGGAAACAAAGAGAAAAGTTAATGGACACGGATTTACAAATTATTAATGATTTTTCTTGTCATTTCTTGAAAAATGGAGGCTATGCACGCTGCCTCTCTCCCCAAACAGCTTGCGTTTTATTCCTCTGCAGTTTGTCCATCAGCCTTCACCCTGACAACATAATCCAGAACTAATCCAGAGCTTCAGTTTGCCTTGTTGGCTCTCAGGCAGCCTGCTTAGACAAATCCTGCTACCTGTCAGCTCTCCTGTGGGTGCCAAGCTGGCTGCCAGGTTAACCTCTGGGGAAGCTGGAAGACGCGCGGCTTTAACCCCTGCTTCCCCCCCAGTAATCCACAGTAAATAGGGGGATGTGAGCAGGCTAACTGTTTTAATCAGGCCTGGATCCCTTGAAATCTGTTTCATACACAGCTTAAGAACTCGGGTTATGAACATCCTGATATGAAATCACATGGCACTCCCTCCAAAATATGGGCCCTAAAGAAGCAGATGGATCAGCAACACTGAGAGGTCTTAATCTTCCAAAGTCTTCTGTGAAAATATATATATACCTCTTCCTCGAGCCACACGGTTGCACACCAACGCTTCCTAATCGTCAGAATGAGGTCAGAACCAATGTAGAGACGAAAGAGAGCCGGACAAACGGAAAACCCAGGTTGATTGCTACAAAGACTCACTTTTTGTTCATTTCTAAGATGACTCTTCTAATTTACCTTTTCTCTATCTCCTGCCTCCCCCAATACATGTATACGCACGCACACACGCACACACACTAATTCTTGTGGCATGACAGTGAATTTGAATATTGTTTACAGACAGGTCTCAAATGAGTCTGATATGAACAAATAACTGGATGAAATTTCCAAATGAGCGAATGTAAATTGGTGTCGCCTGGCATTTAAACGACACGGAATTAAGCAAGAATTTAAAGGGAGCACAATTCAATTAAGAAGGTGGAAAAAGTTCTTACAGGCACTCATCCTTGGTTCAGAAAGAACAACCACACTACCTTCCAAGCATTGCTGGGTCTGCCTGCTTCTGCAGCTTCGAGAATCCACAGCAGGGGAGATCTTGCATGAAGACACTGTTCCCAGGCACATTTAAAGTTCCACTAAGTTTGGCTTCCCTAGGAAATGTAAGGAAACGTCACTCAGCCCTTTTGAGGGTGGAGAAGGTGAGCTATCTCCCTCTCTCCAGGAGGGGATGAGCTCTGCTCAGCCTCTGGGTAAGGAATCTGAACTCTTCCTCAAAGCGTGGTGGGAATCCCTATGACGCCTAATGAGCAACTTTGGTTTTTCTCTCATTTAATCACAGGCTTCTCTGCAAGAACAAGAAGGGCAAGGCTTAGCCCTCCCCAACTCCCACCCACAGAGCAAAGGATGAAAGACAGGAATGCTCCTTATGCAAAACAAACACCCAGATGTGGCTTCCATGAAGTAAGGGGACTTGAAGATATAAACACACACACACACACACACACACACACACACACACACTTTGTATGTCTAATTGTAGCTTACAGTTTATGCAAAAAAAGGCAAGTAAATAGATTTAAAAATAAACATTTGGCTTGTTTCTTACTTAAAAGGCAAAATGAATATACTTCGAAAGGGGACTGTCATTAAACTTTTTTTTTTTGGCATTCCTTTCAAGTCTTCCCCTCTCTTCTTCCATGGCTTATGTTCTTTCTTTTATTCCTTTTAAACAGAGTATTTGTTTTGCTGTTGTTATAGTTCACTACTCTGTGAAGCTGTAACGTAATCACTGGAGCTGACTTCTACACATCAGGTAACACCAGGGACTGACTGCCAAACAGCACATTTCAGATAACGTTTGTTTCAAAGCTGACCAATGTGTGTGTGTTTGTTTTGGTAACTGATGAAGTTTAAAATCAGAGAGACAAGAGGAAATTTCAAAACTCAACCTCGTTAGTGAAAGTCTTCTAGGGGTTTGTATCTAGTACCGGTTAAAGGTGTTTTTTATTTTCTGAAATCTAGCTTTATTACCACAATGAATGTAAATTCTATGCAGAGATGCTTCAGGGATATAATCATGGAATGGGTCATGGATGATAACTGAATCTTTTTCCTTGATGCCAGAGGCCAGAAAATAAGGATAAATGGTTAAAAAAAATAGTTTTTCACCTTAAAGTAGTCTTTGCATTACCTGTGTTGCACTTATAACTTTTAGAATATACTTTTAGAATATAGGATTTTAAGGATGCATACCTTAACACAGATTTGAAATATAAGAAAATTTTCTTAATGGTTCTATAAAGGGGTAAAAAGTACGAACTGTTGAGATGTTGAGACAGACTGTCGTTTCACACTCAACCCTACCATTCTCTGGCTGGAACTCACTTTTTATACTTATTCCCTGCCCCTCCACAATGGGGAACATGGTGACTATGATGGTATTGCATTTTTTTCCTGGGGATACTATTGGTGTAAAATTTAGGGTGGAGCTGGGTCGCAGATAAGATCATCGAAGCCCAGCAATTACTCCTTCATACAAATATTCCTAAACCTCATTTAAATTCCCAGTGTTAAGCTGTACAATCGTGAACCAGGGGCTGATAAATTTTTAAAGGAATGTAGATTACTTAAGATTCACATGACAAAGAACATTTGGGCTCCATATTAGAATTATATCTAGAGCTTTAGTGGGTTTTGTTTGTTTGTTTAAATAGGTTTGAGTAGCTAGCAAGGTGATTCTGTAGATGAAGGTACCCCCCACCACACCCCAAGCCTGATTTCCCAGAAACCACTTGGTAGAAAGGAGAAAACGGACTCTTCCAAGTTTGACACACACACACATACACACACACACACACACACACACACAAACACACACACACAAACACACACACACAAACACACACACACAAACACACACACACAAACACACACACATACACACACACACAATAATCACATTTTCAGGTGACTTTGATTCTTTGAGCTACTAAGTGAATTGATTGTAAAATTCAATTTTAAGAGATCTAATTGAACGCCTTTTTATTTGCTCTTGACTTAGGCAGCAAAGAACATATTTTTTAGAATGGTACTAAGGTAAATGGCAGGATATATTATTGAAAATACTTATTAAATTGAAATCACACACACACACACACACACACACACACACACACACACACTAAAATCCTCTACCCAGTCTGGAGTTTGGTTTGCTAATAACGCTGTAAGGAACCCTGACTCGAGCAGTCCCGCTGTTTAGAACACACTGGCTCTCCTTTCACCATTGATCAATAGGCTATAAACAAATGCTGGGAACACCGGGTCATTTTTGCCTCATCTCCCCTTTCTACAGCGCCAGCTGTAAGGTGTTATCTGGCTATTGATCACATCTCTTATCAGCTCTGCACATTATGGTGTGTTTGTAGTTAGAACAAAATCTAAACAGCACTGGCCTAATTCATGGACCTTTGAAGCCTTGGTCTAAACGGTGGTAAAACAGGACTGACCCGCACTTGAGTCTCATTCGCTCTCGAAATTTGAAATAAATAATTAGAGCCCCTAAAATAAACCAGATTGGGTGTTTTGTCCAAGGCATACATAATTCTCAGAAAAAAAAAAAAAGGTACGTGCTGGTAAGAAGGAAGATGAGGAAACCAATTTTTATGCAGATTTTGTCTCTTTCTCCCACTGAGTAATGGGACAACTTTAGAACACTGGAAACAGGATTTAGATGCTCTCATTTGAAATGAAATCTCCCCAGTGAAGTTCTGTGGTTTGTGGCTTTCACATGAAGATTTACCTAGTAGTTAGAACATGCTTTATCCAGTAAACAAATATGTCACCCTTTTATTAAGTGACTAATATTCATATTAAAATTACAAATGACATTACAAACTAAAAATGTAATAGGGGGAACTTGAACAGAGTAGAAGGAATAAACAAATAAGGACTGTTAACAAATGGCATTCTACTTTCGATCAGTCTCTACCAGTTCGACAGGTGACTTTCTTAAAAGGGTTATTTATATAGTACCTAATGTAGCGTGTTTTTAAAAAATTATCCTGAAAATCAATTGCTTATATATTGTAAGAGCATTCTACTGTAAATGGACACATTCACAATAATTTAACCTTTGGATCGACACACCGGCTTTCAGCTGTCTTCACCTTTGATTTTATTCTTTTTACATTGATTATTTTCTCAGGATAAGTTTTTAGAGGTGAAATGGGTAGATTGGATGATATCTATGTTTGTGCACCCAGTGCCGAGCTGCCTTTTAAAAGGGGCACAGGTATTTATGTCTTCACTCCCTTGGAGGATTGTCACTAGCCCCATGGCCTGTTCTACTACCCACCTGTCATTCGCTTAGTTGTTTTCGAATCTGATACACATGAATTTATATTTGTGTGACTTTAAAAATGAACAAAGTTTGTCATTCTTGGATTACTTTATTCCAACTTCTTTGCCCAATTGCCATTATTTACTACTTCCTTAAGTTGCAAGCCTCTTTCTTATTTATGTGTGAAAGCTTTTTATGTCGCAACTGTATTCTACATAGACAATAAAAACTTGCATGTATGAACTAAGCATAAATATTGTCATTATTTATTCTGCTTGCTTACCCTTCAGTATTTCAACTTTTATTGTTCTTACTTACAAGTTTATTAAATTATGATCACTAACAGGTCTAGGAAATGTCTGCTTCTAGAATATTCATGCAGCTTTTTTGTAACTTAATATGCGACTATTTAAAAACAAGTGCCTCAATAATTAGAATATGATCCGCGTTGCCTGTGTACTTAAAATAATAAACACAGAGGCTCAAGAAACAAATTTCAGTTTGTTAACAACTTAAGACTAACTTTACTAGTAGGAGAAACAAACTTACTTCTAAATGCTACATTACCAAATAGGGACTGAGGAATACTACTTACCATGTCAATCATACTGAAACAAATTTGCAAAGAAACCTAGCGCCAATTTTAATAAGTAATTGTAAAAACTAACTAGAATTTAAAAGTATGATATATAATATGCCCATGATAATAAAGAAAGCAATTAAACAGAGTAAAAATGCATGAATTTAAATATATCAGTAAAGCTCTTGAGAACAGGCAGAGAAATATACCAGGAAGCTTTTATGTGGGGCTGTTGAGCTAAAGAAACCACTGGGGTCGAGCTGTGAAGAGAAGCGTCATTTCGTAAGTGCTACTCATTAACCAGCTACTCTGAAATTGTACTAGGTGTTATTTGGTAATTGTATTAGTTGGTTAAACATTTTGAAGGTCAAAATTTAAAAGTTACAAAGGCATTTGTTCGTGTAGAAACACCTCAAAATAAATTATGTGAGTGGAACATTTAACAAATGTTCTAGAGAGCGCATGACTGGCAAATTCCAGAGACTGCTAAAATCGCAGAATTGAATATCCATATCTGATGTAAATAAGATTGGGCGTGAGCAAATAGGACATAAAGAAGCAGCAGGTTCGAATGTAAGGAAGGG
This sequence comes from Apodemus agrarius, assembly GCA_964023405.1. Taxonomy (NCBI): domain Eukaryota; kingdom Metazoa; phylum Chordata; class Mammalia; order Rodentia; family Muridae; genus Apodemus; species Apodemus agrarius. Next base: position 33,306,301 of record OZ030007.1, on the reverse strand, counting down.
GGGGAGCAGAGAGACAGATAGAGACAGAGACACAAAGACAGAGAGAAAAAGACAGAGTTCATTTTATACTGTAGCCGTCAAGGAGCGCACATCAACTCTAATGCTGGTCTGCAATGAAGGGAAAGGTTTGTCCAGAGTAGGGCAAGAGGACAAGAGAGTTGAGTGTGGAGTGGCCTGGGGCCTGGGGAGACTCTGGCAGAGCAAAGGGCGGAGCCTCATCTCAAGTTTGGGAAAGACAGCAGTGTACTCAGTGGTTCTGTCATTTTCCCAGTGGCTGCAAGAAACATGAAACAAAGAAGAGAAACTGGCCTTGTTTTCACACTCACTGTATTCGCTTCAGCTCAAAACCTTGTTTCTATTAAGAAAGATGGTCATCATTAGCTTTCGGTGGGAAAAGGCACTTCCGTCCCCTTGGGAGACAAATGGCGGAGAAAAGCAAGCATTTGCTGATTTGCGCCAGCCAGCAGCAGCTTCCTTCCTTTTCTTACTGAAATCATTTCCTGCTAACCTATCCAGCACAGTCAGCTTGGCACATCTTCTGAAGTGTATTTAAACAGGGGGCCAACACTTATGAGTGTCTGGTACTTTGGTAAATTTGCAATCCTCATCCTTGTCCTTCTGTTTACTCTCAATCAGGACAGCTACACTGCCTCAAAGTAGCATGAAGGCTGAAATCTGGGATGGATTTTAAAGCATTTGCTAAGTTCTAGAAATGAGGTATAAAATGACGAACCCATATGGCTATGTGTGCATGTACAATAAATCAAGAACTTACACGTATTTTGACATCTGATCTCTTAAGCAACCCATTTTGCATGTGGGAAAATGAAGGCTTCAGGAGGTTTAGTCTCATGCCTTGATCACAGCCCTGGGAAGTATCAGACCTAGAATTTGATGGCAGGTCTTGTGACTCTAAATGCCAAGCATGTCACTACCACATCACGTAGCAGCCACCTTTTACCACGTGTGTGTGAATCACCCTTGTTAGTCAAGATTCCATCAGGTCTTGCCTCGGCTCTGACGGCCTCCTTGGTGTGTTTTTGAGTGGTTTGGACTTTCGACTTAGTTTTGTTATAGATATGCCACACTGCAGTTGACTCTGTTCTGTTTGATATGGACTGAAAGCTGAATACTGCCCTGGACTGATTATCTTGTGCTACATGTACAATAGCTTAAAATGTTTTATGCAAATACATCTCTAGAAAGTGTGTGCACTACAGGTCTGAGCAGCCCCTGCATGCCCAGCTCCACTCATTTGGCTAACCCAGAGTTCACATCATGTCCCTCTAAGAACCTTTACTTCTGAGTTCTGTGTTGTGTGTTTAGTTTAATCTTTCCCTGTTCTTATTTTTCTTCTTCACGGTACTACATCTGCAGATCTTTAGAATAACAGCTCGAAGAAGAGAGATCCTTTATTGTTTCTTCTTCTTCCTCTTCCTCCGTCTCCTCTTCCTTCCTTTTTAAAATGTCATCAATATTTGTCACAGTCCTGGCATGAAGTTAGCATTGTATGATAAGTTTGACTTTTACTAGTACCTAGGCTGATATTCTTTATGCTTAGGATTATATTATATAAAATACCTATAAAAATAGAAGTGTTCTCTTTCAATATTTCTTAGAAAACTTGCCAGGTCATTCTTACTATTGGCCTGCTGTGAGCTCTTTTAGATGGTTTAGGTGATATCCATAATGTATGCCCTTTGAACTTTGTCTATTGCTTTTGTTTAAAACTATATAAATAAACTTTCCTCCTCAACAGAGTTGTTTGGATTTGCTCAACTGTCTGATGGTAATCTTCTCCAAACAGCTCCTTGAGGAGAAACCATCTTTTCCTAGCACTTCACAAGTCTAGTTAAAATCATAAAAGCATTAGTTTGCATCTAAGAACATACCATTCCTACTCCGTACTGACATTGACAATAGTCTGCATGAATGCCACTTTGTTATCTGTGAATTATAAATTAAATGTAACCTTTTACAAGATTATACAATAATTGGCAGTTTTCTTCTTTGCAAGTGTCAAAACCATGATTTTAAATTAGAACATTGTGGCTGTCAGTCCAGCGCCTTCATTACCATGCAATCAAAGAATCAGAACAGACTGTTTTCTGATAGTCTCTCTGGACCCCATTCACTGGGTTTCTGTCCAGCCCCAATTCCCTGTTTGATGGTGGTTAGTGAATTGACTTATACTTTTGCCATAAGTTAAATTTTATCAGGTTAAATAGACGCTGTATTCTGAAAAACTGTACTAACTCTAGCATCAATATTCATAATATTCTAAGAACAATTCTCTGAAGTAGATTTACTGTTCATAAGCAATCTGTACTGGAATATCTGAATACATCTGTTAAAGTAATATATTTTGAACTGATAACTTTTAGCAATTATTATTGATTCAAATTGTTACTCCATTATTGGGCAAAAATAAATTTATAATGGTTTGAGGGAGGATAATATGCTAAAAGAGAAGAAATAAAAATATTCTCAGCGTTACATTCAAATGTGGAAGAAGGCCTTAATTTCACATATAATAATCACATTTTTTTAATGGCCCCATGCCACCCATTTGCAGAGCCTGGTATGAGCAGCTTCTCTTACCACGGATGCTCCATCGGATCCTGCTGGAAGGAGACCTCTCTCTCTCTCTCTTCCATGAGATGCGGCAGATGTTTTTAGCTCTAAAGAGGGAAAAAACGTGAAGCCATGAGCCCTATACCTTCGACAAACTTTTAACAGTGTGGGTTTAACTGAGGCCTATTTCAACTGCGTTTATGGATTGAAGTAAGTCATAAACTTTCTTTAAATCTTGGGGCAAACCATTTAAAAATGTGAAAATTAAAGCTGCCTGGTGATTGTCATGCAGGGCCGGAAGCGAGAACCACTTCAGCCCTTGAAAGACACTGCGATTGGTGTTCATGTGGATTACATTTTAATATTATCCTGGAAGCTTAATTATAAAGGATTATTAGCAGATCATAAGAGGACTACAATGAAATAGGGTTGTGCAGAGTGGAATATTATTAGCTGCCTAAGCTTCAAGCCATATCTTCCTTCTAAGGACACATCTTTCTCCTATGTGAACTGTGGACTAGGTTTATAAGACTACATACACCCTTGCCCCTCATGACACATTTGCCAAAATGCCCATCTCTGCACTGCTACTGTGTTGAATCTCTTGTTCACTGGCTGTGCCCCTTCTGCGAGTCTATGCTTTGTAGGATCACAGCTTCAGTGTACAGTCCCTCACTTGACGGCCACTTGACTGCACGGGCGGAGTGCCAGATAATAGAACATAAGCAGCGTAGAGGATCAGGGGATCTCTATTTTGTTTTCCTGAGAAAGGTAACAAATGAGATAAACGAATATAATAATGCTCGTCCTTGGACTCCGCATTTAAAAATTGCAATTAGCCAAAGAATCAGGGCTGTCTGAGGAGCTTTCAACAGGTGCTCGGAGTATCATGGCCTCAGCAACTCTGTCTTTCATAATGTGGTACAGCATTGTCTTAAAATACCACATGTTGACTTTGCCGTGTTAACTGTGGGAATGTTGGAGGAAATACATTTAGGCACTTGAAGACTATAAGTTAAAAGATAAGACCAGCTGATACCAGGAACAGTGTGCCTGAGAGGTAAATTGCACTGAGAAACTAAACATGACAGGCTTAGATAAAGCACTTATTATGATTAATACCAGAAACAGTAACAAACTCATTTCTTTCTGCGGCTCCAGGAAACTCCGTGTTAGCTGATAATGTTTATGGCTCCAACTCCCCGACCCGATGCCAGGCACTTCTTAATGGCAGGCCACTAATCTGTGAACCATCAAGGCTCCAGCATTGCTGCCTCTCTGATTTGCACGTTTCTTTGAGAGATTTACAAATTGTTACTGTCCAGTTCCCACACCAAGAGCTGAGAAGGAACAGACTGGAGGTCCAGTATCCATAGATGCAAACGGCCCTGAATCCACTGGGCTTTGCTTTTCTTCCTAAAACATGGCTGGGGGTCAGCTACGGCTAGTTCTTAGAGCATGATGAAAACTCTGGGGAAGAGATGGCTACTCATGGTCGATGGCTACAGATGAAATAGATGAATGGAACTGGTGTCTGAGAACATGCTTTGGGCAGGTCTGAACCCACAAGACGTACAAACTCACAACACTGTTAACTTACCCAGAAGACAGAGTCTCCTGTGTTCATCCCTGCCATCCGAAGACATCTACATCTTTTCAGAACTAGTGTTGACATATTGGAATTAAAATAAAGTTTTTTGCACTCTATCCCATGATCCACTGTTCTCACATTTTTATGCATCTCATTGTGTTTGGGAGGCATTTTGGTTCTCTGAGGAGCTTTTTCCCCTATTTAGTTTCACCCAGGATTGCCCTGAAACATCTCTGTAATTCTGGCCTTCTAAATCTAGCTTGGCACCTTAGTGTTGTACATAAAAGGCAGAATTCTTCTTTGTTAGGGAACCTTCTCGAGACATCATAGTTTCTCTAAGGTGTGGTGTTCTATTTTCGGAAAATTTCCAGTTACTTGGTTTATTGTTCAGGTGGAAATGTTCTTTGTGCAAAAATATTTCTTTAGGAACATGCACCACTGTTTTAATATTCCACATTATACACAGTGTTCTGAATGGGCTTGTTGCTTTGTGTGTTGTGTGACCAACATTGATGCCATTTATGACCCATTCCTTAGTGAACTCCAAAACTGTATATTGTGTTTCAGGCATCTATTTCATGATAGATGCATAGTCAGTGAAATGTATTCAACTATAGGGAAATAAAACAAGCCCCAAGGTTTCCTCCCAAAACATGTAACAACATCTATGAGTTTAGTTTAGGTCTCATGCTAGTGTTGATTTCTTTAAAAAAAAAAAAGTCTATATGTAGGTCCTTTGTATGGTCCAAAGGTTCCAGTAATTTGGATGTTAGTTAAGGCCTCCCCTTGGCCTTCACATTAATGCATAGATTAATTGTCTTCAGCTTTGATTGTGCATCTATATTATCTTATCAAGTACATAACCTTTGGGGCACATAGTATTAACAATCATCGCATGCAAGCTACATGGGACTGAGGAACCTTTATTGATTACTTTTGTTACAGTGACTCTGGGTCTTAGAAAGGTGGCAATGCACTGCAGGTAATGAGCACTCGACAAATGCTAGTTGAATAAATGACTTAATGAACAGATATATGAAAGTTGTCATGTCCGGATAGAGAATAACCCTATAAAAGAGAGGCAGGGAGAGACAATATGCCCACACACAGTTTTCTCTCATTTCCAAGATGGTAGCCCAGAGAGATGGTTTATATTGGGAAAGTCAAGGAAGGGCTATAGACCTTTGTTTCCCTGTCTGTTCCCTCTCATCTGCTCATAGTATGTAAGGAGCCCAAATTCTAACCTCTCTTATAAATGTCTCTTGCCTCAAGAGTAATAGGATATTTCCTATAAAGACAGCTATCAGGGCAAGTTGACAGGCATGTTGGTGTTCTTGGAACTAGAATGATGATAGAGTTGGGAGCAAGAGGTTTAGATGTATTTCCTAGGAAGACAAGCATTGAAGAGGTTTGTGAATACCGCCATGGGTAGAGGATGCCTGTGTTACCAGTTATCACACCCCTCTTCTTGCTAACTTTTCAATCTCATGAAAGGGGTCACACACATAACCTCTTTGAAATTCATGAAAATGAGCTTTGTGGGTTTTGTGCAGTGTATGGATTAAATTTTGCAATCCAGAAAACCACTCAAGGTAGAAAATTTGAAACACCATAAATATCACAGCGAATCACCCTGGGGTAGATAATAAGACTCAGGCCCAATATTTACAAAGTTTGAAGTCTATGGAGAAGATTTACTATATGGTGAAAACCTTCAACTCTGATATAGGACTGTGTTATCAAAGGTTCTTGGTTGCATGCAGTAAAGTGCATTCCAGACAGTTTGAAGGAAGGAGGGCAGCTTAGAAGGATTATATATTGCACAGAATTTGGGGAGGCTGGTGATGCTGGAGGTCAAGCCACCTAAAGTGATTACCAGAATTATGGCCATGGCCCCTGATGCCACCAAGAACTGAATGCCATGAATGTACCTCTGTGGCAAGGAACATGACCACCAGTGATAGAGACATATCCATTTGACTGCACTCTGTGACGCTTCTGCACTTTTGACTGTCCCAGTGTGCCTAGATCCCACACACTCTGCTCACTATGCTCCTTTCCTACATCATACTGGATGTGTGACTTACCAGCAGAGACCATGTCTAGAGGGCAGGAAAAGGTCCTGGGACTGACTCCTAACACTCAAGAAAAGAGGCAGTGAGGTAGAGCATAGGTAAGGGTATTGCTTTAAATTGATTCTCAATTTAAATTGATATCTTAAATTGATAGCATGTGGAAAGATCATCCAAGTCCTTACTGTTGGGAACAGTTTTATATTTTACACATGGCCTTGGAGGTCTTTGTGCATTTGCCTAATTTTTAGTAAAGAATAACATAGAGAAGTGGAGTTAATAAGAAAGACATTTTAAGCTTTGGAAAATAACACAATATTGATCTCCAACAAGAGTTTTATCAATGCATACCATGGCGGGTAGTAAAGAAATGTTTATGCCAACGTTCTTGTTTACACAAGAATGACTAATTTCATTAGAACTATGCTTCCCTTCAGAAAATGTAGCATAGAATAAATTTTTGTAAGATGTATAGAAGGCCATTGCTTGCATGCCTGGCACATATTAACTTTTAATTAGCTGGCTATTTATTTTATCACAAAATTAATGGGAAGAAGGTGAATCACTCATTTTCAAATGATTATTCTATTTTCTCTATAACCTTAGCTTTAAAGAAAATTTGTTAAATAAACAGAGAGTTCCTCTGTGCTTGTCATAGTTTCTGTTTGTAGCTTCTGGCTTTTGAACTTGAGCTATAGTTTTTCAAATATAAAACAAAACATTGTTTTTTTTTTTTTAAATACCAGTCCAACCTCTATTAATCAATGTTGTATAAAACTAGAGAGGTTTCCAAAGACTTAAGGAGAGTTGCACAATTTTGCAAAATTAAAATGATATATAGGCAAAAAGCCAACAGAAGACTTCAATAGCAAAAGACTGATGAGATTTCATTTATGTTCTGAAACTGTTCCACTTCTAAGAAGTACTGAAAGTGTATAATGAAAGGCTGGTTTTCCAGCCGCTTTCCGCTGCTGCTTTAAGTGGGACATAGCTTTTTGTGTTTGCCCTTCTCACACTCGTCTCTTCCTCTGGTGACTCCAAGGATGCTCCGCTGCAGTAGCTTCACAGCGGTGCCCACTGGTTGCAGTTCCTTGGAGTGAGTTTTCCTAGGCCTGGGGCCCAGTCCTGGTCTAAACACAGCAGAATCATTTGCTTTTGGTTCCTTTTCTGATTTGAGTGTGAAAGCCCTGGCACTGTGAGCACTACCTCTTCCACACCGGGATCACCTCACAGCCTTGTGTTAGTGCTTTCTCACTGACTGGGTCTGACCCTTCTTATGTGCCTTTCTTCTCCCATTGAAGTGCACCTCACAATGCCTATCTAACTGATCAACCAATCAGGGTCCAAACAATAGAACCCTGACAAACCCCTGTTTTCTAGATAACAAGTTCTATGCTGTTGTTAAGGTTGCTGTGGAGATCACTGAAATCTCAGGTCATTGTTACTGTTGCTGTGGACACAGTTGAAAGGTCATTGTTACGGTTGCTGTGGACATCACTGAAATCTCAGCACCTTGTTACTGTTGCTGTGGACACAGTTGAAATCTCATCTCTGCTTGCCTTTTCTATGCTGGTACTCAGAAGGCCAGTCCAGAGCACTGCCTCCCTTCTGTTCATAGCTTCTTTAGTTCTAGCCCTAGCTTAAGTTGCCTTTGAAGTCCAGAGTTATTGTCTATGGACTTTCACCCCCCTAACCACCTCCCATCACTTACTGTGCTAGGATTCCCACTCTCACCCACCTATCACTAAACTTAAGAATATTCCCTTTTAGCAAGCAAGAAAAACATTCCTTTCTCTTGATAGGTAAGTTCCCAGAAGAGAACCTGTCTACCAGGTTTTTTTTATCATTCCCCCTGTTTTCCTGTTTTATGCGATATTCATTTCTTCATTAACAAATGACTATTAGGAAGCAGTTGCATGCACATTATTAAGTGCTGTCAGTATACAGAGTAAAATCCCCCTTGAATCCTACCTGAGGAGTGTCCACAGGAGAGATCAGATACATGTGTCATTACATGCTAAACTGTGCAAAGATGTTGGTTTCACCATCTCAGTACAGAAGTTGCCATATGGAAATAGACACCTTTAAACCAGGTGAAGATTGCATTTAAAGTGTTCCAAGAAGTGTTTCCACACAGAAGGCTCTTGCATTCCAGCCAAATAACAGCAGGAAAAAAATCTCAGGTGTGCAAAAGTGTGTTTTATATTTAAAGATAGATAGATTGTTCATTTGAGTTCTAGTGTAGATGGAATAAGAAGAAATAACAAGAAAACAGTTTGCAAAAATGCAATGGACCAGGGCCTGGAGAGACAGCTCAGTGGTTAAAGACACCTGTTTCATGGTCAAGAAGACTGGCGTTCAAGCCCAGCATTCGCTAAAAAGCTAAGTACCCCCAAAGTGCGCATGACTCCAACTCTGAGAGAATTCAATGCTCCATGCTTACACACATGCACTCATATACAGCAGCAGCAGCAGCAGCAGCAGCAGCAACAACAGCAACACACACAAGTAATTAAAGAAAATGTTGAAGTAATTGAAGACTATCTCCTAACAGCTAAGCTTATTCAGTTTTGTATTGAAGACATGAGAAATACACTGGAGATTTTTCTCCTGTATCAAATTCATTCAAGTTCACTCTGCAATTAGAGTATTACGTGGACTAATAACAGTGCCTGGAAGACTAGAAGAGTCAGGATGCCCTTGGGGGGGGAGTGAAAATCATAAGGTCTGTGGTTAAAGAAATTGTCCGTGGGTTACTAGGACCAATGCAGGAGGCTGAAGTAATAAGCGCGAGGGGTGAAGACTTAACAGTTTGTAGGTGATCGGTACGCTCTGAGTGATGGGGACTTGACCGTTTACAATTTACACAGCGGATATATGGGATATGTTCAAAGCTGCCATACTGCTGCTCAGCCGCTGGGGTGCTGCTTGATCAGTCCTGTTTCTCTTGAAACACTCTGGTGCCCCCGCCCAATTCAGTTGGTACTCAGGCCATTTCCTTTACCCATGTCCCACCCCTCCTCCATTCCAGCAGCTAAAGGACTAACTGTTGGGCTTCAGAAAGCCACAGAGACTGTGGGCACCCACTCACTACTGCTTATTAAATAGTTTGAACATCACCTTTGACTTGAATGGATTTAGTAAAATTAGGTTCAAAATACCATTTCATCATTCTCACCTCCTCAGCTTTCCGAGAAATGAAATTATCAGCAAGCCGAAGCAAGGCAAGGTGGGGATTTATCAGATGTTCTGCTCTAAAGGATGAGAATTCCAAGTGATAGCCAGAAGGCTGAGATTTTCCCATCGTCAATATATGAGGCTTACGTGTCAGCTTAGGAATTTAGATTAGGAAAATGCCAATTCTGCATTGTGCCCAGTGAACTGTGCTGAGGGCTGTAGCAAGCCAGTTATCATAATATTAAGTTTTGTGTTTCCCATTAAGTCCTTTTGGTTTTTGGATTTGAACTTCCAGAAGAACAAATACCTGTCTGAATTGTTATAGTAATTACAAAGTTTGAATAATATGTGCCCATGTTATTTATTTCTAGCTCAGTTATAATTATCAGGAGGCACTTCAAACCAGATGAACAAAAACTAAGTCCTGACACATTATTTTTCCCTGATTTGTGAGTTATTTTAAATACGTTCCTGTTCCCAGGTGTCCTGTTTGTCCTTATGAAATCTGAGGGCAATATTGTGACAGAGGTAAAAGTCACAGAGGAGTGGTGAGGAGAGGACTGGAAAACGGTGTTGACATGAGGGCCTTGGTTTTTTGTTGTTGTTGTTGTTGTTTGTTTGTTTGTTTGTTTGTTTTGAGACAGGGTTTCTCTGTATAGCCCTGGCTGTCCAGGAACTAACTCTGCAGACCAGGCTGGCCTCGAACTCAGAAATCTGCCTGCCTCTGCCTCTCAAAGTGCTGGGATTACATTAGTTTTAGGGGATCTCTTTGTGCTCTGAGACACTGCCTCTAAATGGAACTGTCCAGGACCGAGGGTCAAAGCTTTAATGCTGTGACTCACCTTTCTACAGAGCAGCATATTTGAAAGTATTCAACACAGCAGACCTTTTGAGACAATCAGTCAACACAGCACCGATTCTTAGCTTTGAATGACTTTTTCATCTGCATTTTATGAAAGCTATAATTGAAGAGCTTTTAATGTACTTTTACTTTAATATAATAAGAAAATGATACAATCAATTTCCACTATACAAGAAGAATGTGCAGATACTCTATTAAGTATCTCTTGGTTTTGTTTAATCCATTTAAAAGTGTGTATTAAATTCCTGCCACATCCAGGAGACAGATCTAAGTTTATCAGGGGGCGGGGCAGGGGGGGGAAGGGGAGATAAAGGTGAATGAAATAGGTAGATGCTGGTAACGTAGGAAAAAGAAATATACAAACAGCTTTGGAATTACTTTTGAACATATTTAGACACACATACACAGTCCAAGAATAAAGAACTTTTCTAAATAATGTATAATTATGCTTTCAAAACCAGAGCAACATATCTCAGGTAGTGATCTTTACAATGAAAAATAAATGTAGCTCATTGATTTAGAGATTCAGAGTCCAAAATGAGGCTAGTCATATTGGCTTAGCCCTGGCAAGGGTCTTGTGTGGTGACATTATAGCTAAAGTATGGGTATAAATCCTATTACTAAACAGGATGCCTAGGAGAGAGTGATGTTCTAAAAACCTTCCAAGGGCACAACCCCAATGACTTAAGAGTCTGTCCTCAGACCCCATTTTTCAAGGTTTCCAGAAGTACCTGACTCTATCAGTGTCATTGCTGAGACCCAGAGTAAGCACACTTGGCGGGGGAAAGGAGGAAATACCATCTAAGGTGTTTGGGACAATTGTACTGGTAAATAGTTAGCTTTTTAAAAGAATTGTCAAATAATAATTGCGTATACTTATAGGGTACAAAGCAATGTTTCCATCTATAGATACATTATATAGAGAGTAAATCAAAGCAATTAACAGACCAGTTTCCTCATCAGGTTATGTATGTGTCTATGCTTGTCTATAATCCCCACCTGCATGCAGTACCTGAAGAGGCCATAAGGGGCACCAGCTTCCTAGAACTGGAGTGACAGAAACTTGATAGGATTCTGGTCCTAATTCTCTGCAAGAGCAGCAAGCACTCTTTCACCTCCAACTATCAATACAGCCCATCACCAACTTCTTACTATTATTAAATTTTATTGGTTATCTATGAGACAGGTTCCCTTTCTAGCTTAAGCTGGTCTGTTGCTCATTATGTAACTGAAGGTAGCTTGGAACTTACTCACAGCAATCTTTGTAACTTCTACTCTGGCATCAACTTGCTTCCTGTGGTGACAATGCTAAAACTCCATTTTTTAGCAGTTATCAAACATGCAATGCATCATGATTAGTTTTGGGTATCATGCAGTGTGATAGACCAGTAAAAGTATCCTTCAATGTAATTGAAATCTTATACTGTTTGACTAATGATTTCCTTTGTTAATCTCTTTTCAGCTCTGGCAGGTGACTTTCTAGTCTCTGTCCCATAAAATCCACTTTTTAGGGACCTTTTGTTTATAAGATCTTAGAATATTTGTGTGCTTGGCTTACCTTGCTTATCATAATATCACCTACCACAATCCAAGTTTGAGGGAAAGACATCATGTTCTTTTTAAAGCATTCCATGGTATTCAAATGCCACTTTCCCTCTATCCACCATTGATGGCAATGCAATGATATGAGATATAATGGACGAACATGAAATACAAATACTAAATTAGATCCTTGCTGCAGTTCTTGTAGATACTTAGGCCAAAATAGAATGGCTGATAATATTATTTTTAATCACGTAACTCACCTTGCAACTATTTTCCAGAATCTATATTAATGGGTGTTTCTATATCCCTGCTAACACCTGCTTTTACTAATATTTGAGGGGAGCCATTTTGACTTGGAGAGAAGTAACATCTCACTGAGCTGCATTTCTCTGGCAACTGGAAATATTGGGGATACTCCGATGGCTACTTATATATCATCTTAGGAGGGCTGTCTCCAGATCAGTGCATCTTTTTTTATTAGATATTTTCTTTATTTGCATTTTTCTTGTTTCCCCTCCAAAAACTCCCTATCCCATCCCCCCTCCCCTGCTCACTGACCCACCTACTCCCGCTTCCTTGTCCTGGAATTCCCCTGTATTGGAGCATCAAGCCTTCTCAGGACCAAGGGCCTATCTTCCCTTTGATGTCCAACAAGGCCATCCTCTGCTACATATGCATCTGGAGCCATAGGTCCCTCCATGTGTACTCTTTGGTTGGTGGTTTAGTCCCTGGGTGCTCTGGGGGATCTGGTTGGTTCATGTTGTAGTTCCTCTTATGGGGCTGCAAGCTCCTTCAGCAACTTGGGTCCTTTCTCTAGCTCCTCCATTGGGGATCCTGTGCTCAGTCCAAAGGTTGACTGAGAGCATCCACCTCTGTATTTGTCAGGTACGGGCAGAGCCTCTCAGGAGACAGCTATATCAGGATCCTGTCAGCAAGCACTTGTTGGCATCTACAATAGTGTCTGGGTTTGGTGACTGAACAGTATTGTTTGTTGTCTTGCTACAAAGTTATTTGAGCTTCTTATACTGTTTACACATTGGTCTCTTTTAAGACACACATTTTACAAATGTTATATCTCCTCTTACCTTTCTGTATTTATCTATCAGCTAACCATTGCTGGGCAGAATCTTCTGTTTGTTTGTATGATGAAATATTTGTTTTTGTTCATTTTTGCTTGGGCCTTGTGAAACCTAGCCATGAAATTGCCCAGAGCAATACTTGGGTTTATTTCCATGATAGCTGCTCTATGCTGTTTGTTACAGTTTCTCTTTGCAGCCCAGTATCATGCTTTACAAAATTATAGAACCATTGAAATGTATTTTGAAAATAGGCAATGGGCTGTCTCCAGCTTTTTTGGCTTTGCTGAGGATTGATTTGGCTACTCCCTCTGGCTCTCATATGGAGACATTTACTTTTTATAATACTTTTGCAGTAGACCTATAGCTACACCACTAATTTATGTGTGGGGATGGGAGGAAGAAAAGAAACAACTGGGAAATAAACTGACTTGCTCAAGGTTCAGTGTGCAGTAATTAGAAAATTGGAGATTCCAATCCGGGCAATGCTACAGCTGAGCCTGTACTGTTTAGCATTTACTGTCCTACCTGACATATAGTTTTAAGAAGATACATCTTGAATAAGTCGGGGTTTGGGACTCCATATGCATAAGGGATTTTCAAGTATCAAGTCTGTTTAGTTATTACAAATCATCTATTTCTTTATTTGCTCAGAAGTCATCTTGGGAGATATTAACAAGTTCCTGACACAGCTAGAATAGAGATGAAGTTTTCTAACACCTCCTTGTTGATCAAAGACTCCAGAGAGGAGAAAGATACTTTCTTAAACTTATTTCTCATGTAATGGGGTGAGGTACAGAGTAAAACTTTGTTACACATCAGTTGGAGGCGTGATGGGTTAGTGCTGTAAAGAAGCCCAGTCTTCTCTCAGCATATTTACAACTATATACAGTTAAAAACAATTCAGAACTAGCTTCTGTGAACAAGGATATAGAAAGTCATCCTTTTTTTAATGTGCATATGAGTTGATTTTCAATAAACAGGAAAGTAACTTAATTCAAAAAAATGATATATTTTTAGAAGAAAAATAAGAAAAAATAAGCTTAATATCACAATTGGGAGAGGGAAAGTGGATAATTCCCCAGTATTAAATTGTTACCTAAATCATCCAGTGAATGTTAGGTGAGTGCTTAAAGGTCAACAGAGGGAGGGTAGCAAACAATATCAGCAAAGCAGGTACTCAACCGAGGTTGGTGTGAATAAATAAATATGAGTAAATGCAAATATACAAATAATAGCTACACAGAGGGTGACATCAGTGCTGTCAAGAAAATGCAAACACAGCCACAGGGAAAAAAGAGTGGCTTCCTCCACACAAACGGAGGTGGGGGGGGTAGACACTGGCATTGTAAGTCAACTGATGCACATGCTGGTTTTTGCCTCTGTGTCCTCACATCTTCCATAATAGGATATGTGACCAGAATCCCCTGGGATTAGAAGACACAAAGACCATTTGCCTTTGTGATGTGGGACTGTGTGATTATGCAGTGACATAGTCACTAACACTGTTGGTTTTGGTTGTGTCTAGACCAACTGGGCATTGAAGCCATCTATTTTCCTGTAATGGAGGAATTTATAAATGTATTAGCCCATTAATTCTTAGATGGAGGACTTAAACATTACTCTTAAGAGGAAGTGCTTTATTTTAAATGACAGCCCAAGAGGGTGAGATTAATATGAACAGCCATTAGCTGGACAGAAAGTTGTAGAAATAGTAAGCTGAGACGTGGGCTGTGACTAGGAAAAGTTTAAAGTATTGTGGTTAATATGCCTATTGACTTAGACTAGCTTTGTATTTATAATGGCAACAAACCTCTGTGAATGACCAACCTGCCCTCATAGGTTTGAAATCTGTAAGATGAGGAACATCAGGCATGTTCATACGGAGAGAATACTTCACCAGAGGGAACATTCCAGATTGAAAAGATAAAGAAAAAAAAAGTACAGGAAGGACTGGGTCTGTAGCTTAGCCTGGTAGTACAAGGCTCTAGGATCAATCCCTAGTACCATAAGAAAACCAAACAGACAAGAAACAAAACACCCCAAACAAAACGTACCCGCCCTCAGGGTGTTAGTATACAACTCTAATCCCCAAACACAGGAGGCTGAAGTAGGGAGATCATGACTTCAAAGCTAGCTTGGGCTACATGGTGCATTTTAGACCAGCCTGGGCTACAAAATAAGACCTTCCTTCAAAGAAACACAAAACTCCATACAAACCAACAAAAAGGTAATGCTAGAGACCACAATTAGTAGTTCAGATAAAATTCATGTGTGGAGATGAGCTCAGAGTTCACAGGGTTAAAACTACAAAATAGCTGTGAAATTTCTGTGGAAAGAGCGTGTCAGAAGTTGGTATTTGAGGAAGGGAATGTATAGTTTTTTTTCTCTTCCTTTTGTTCTTCATAAATAGATTATGTTAATAAGTCAATTAAAGAGAAGGGCATAATGATCAGAAAGGATTTTACTCCATTGCCGGCCAATGCAAAGGCCCAATGCTGGGAACCGGATGGGTGTGGTTAGTGTGGAGGAACATCTCTGATGTGAACTCTGCCTCTATGGATTTCTTGGCCTGAGAGTTCCCAGATCCCCCACAGAAACCGACATGTCCTAGAGCCAGTGCAGGACACAACAACACTGCCTGTTTGACCTTTGTAAAGTTCTTACTTTTTTTTCCTCAGAAAATACATCTTCTATAGCTATTCAGACGTTTTATGCAATTAATATCTTTGGATGAAGTTTCAGAAATCATGAGTACTGGCTGGTTTTGTGCGTCAACATGACACAAACTGGAGTTATCCCAGAGAAAGGAGATTCAGGTGAGGAAATGCTTCCATGAGATCCAGCAAAAAGGCATTTTCTTGATTAATGATCAAGGGGGGAGGGCCCATTGTAGGTGGTGCCATCCCTGGGCTGGTAGTCTTGGGTTCTATAAGAAAGCAAGCTGAGCAAGCCAGGGGAAGCAAGCCAGTAAGAAACTTCATCTCTCCATGGCCTCTGCATCAGCTCCTGCTTCCTGACCTGCTTGAGTTCCAGTCCTGACTTCCTGTGGTAATGAACAGCAGTATGGAAGTGTAAGCTGAATAAACCCTTTCCTCCCCAACTTGCTTCTTGATCATGATGTTTGTGCAGGAATAGAAATGCTAAGACATCATGAAATATCAAAGCTCAGTTAGATGCTTAACTAGACCACATGTCTGCCTACAGAGTCTATTCCTCAAGATGTCTCACCAATATTTCATTTTAAAATCAGAAAACATTGCTGTCAGAAATATAATAAAAATGTATGTAGTGTGAAACACCTATTCTTAGAAGTACTTCAATGAAACAATTAAAAAAAAACAACAACAAATTCTAGATAGTAGTTGTTGTAAGGTCTACTTAGAAAATAACTATCAAAACCAACTGTGCCAGTTTGTGTGATGGGTGCACTCAACCTACTGATTCTGTATCACTTGGGCAGTCCAAGGGAATGGGGGTCTTCAAAGGGAAAGTTTGTTCCCAGAGATGTTTGACATGCTGTCTGCTGGAGCAGGAAACATGGTTATTAGTTGTACAAATGTTGATTTTCAGTTCTGGGAAGGAATGAGTTTTCGTAATACTGAGTAACTGGACACTAGCTCTCCCTCAGCATGTCAGATACACACCCTGGGGCATGGATGAAGATGGCTTGGTGTGTATCAGACCATCATATAACCTAGAGAGTGAATGAGAAAGGCTGGGTTCAAAGGTTCTACACTCTCAATTTACCGTGAGGTCTCCATACACGTTTCAAAGTGTCATTGATTTTTGTTTTGATAAACCAACGATTTTAAGGCAGCAGAACCCCCAGAATGAAGAGGCCTGGTTGTGAACATTGTTTACGCCTCAGAGAGCCATGGTATCTTGTGAGCTGTCAAGACGGTCACACACACACAGTCCTTTGTTAAGATGAAAATAAAAGGGATGCAGTGTCCCAACTGTTTCTGTGATATCAGGTGGGTGTGAGTGCTATGAGCCCTAATGGGGACTGTCAAAATGGCATACCAGCTCGAGCCCATCGTTTACACAGTGAGTGACGGAGTAAGTGCTGATCAAAATAAGTGTGTGGCCTTGGAGAATGTAGTTTGAGAAATTGATTTAGAAAAATTTCCAGGCATTGTGTGATTTTAATGTCAAAATATGAAGCCACCAATAAGAGTTGTGCAGACCCACAGTTTAAATTTCTCTTAGAAGCAGGGATTTTTAAGCTATAAAGGATTTCAGTAGGTTTCAATCAAGCGTTTAAAAATATTAAAGGAAAAATCCACATAGTTTGTAAGAATAACTGGTTTTCTTGGGAGAAACTAATTTTCCTAGCAAACTTTTTTTCTGACTTGCATTGGTTATCTGTAGCATCATTATATCAGATCATGACAGTAAGTTCTAGTTACTGACTAATCATAGGTAGGATTTACACATATTCTATTCTGTAATGTGGAAGGACATGTGCTGTACTTTGGATGCAGGACACGATGTCACTGAATTATACACCTAGGTATGGAAATCTGGTAAGGGTGATCCACACACTTTGGAGCATGCCCTCACCTTAAACTGACTTCTCTTTGTGGGGTGACTCTTCTAGATATGACTAATTTTTAAATCAAATATATGTTAAACTAAATTCAAGAACAAAACTTTTCTATTTGTGACGTGTGTGTGTGTGTGTGTGTGTGTGTGTGTGTGTAGTTGGTGTAGTATATAACTACTTGGACTGAGTGACATTCCCTACCTAATGTTTCTGCTTTAAGAGTGGCATCAATTAAGATTTTTGTGAAAATGAAAGCCATTAGTATTTTTAATAAGTATATAAACTTTTATAAGTTTACCTTCACCTTATTCTTAAATAATCAACTTGAGTGAATATCCTTAAAGTTTTCAAATAACTTACAAAAACTAAGCTTTAATACTTGATATAATTTAAAACGAACAAAAAGACATTGATTCAGCAGCATACACCACATTCAAAGTGCTATATGAGGACCAGACATATCTACTTAAAATCATTTTTATCATCCAGCCCTAGGGAATCACTAGAATGCATTCTGTCTCTGAGGATTTATCTATCTTGGCTATTTCAAATAAATGGAATTTTGTAATATGTAACCTTATTGTTTTGGATCCTTCCACTTGGAGTTTGATTCATGATATAGTGTAGAGTAGAACTTGATTCCCTTTTAATGGATGAATGATTGTTTTCATCACACACACACATATGCACACGACACCCCCACTCAAACACACACACACACACACACACACACAAATACAAATATGCCACACCACACAAACACATACATGAACAAACACAGCACACACAGAGACACACACATACACAAACACACCACACACATACAAGCACACACACACATACACACACACACACACACACACACACACACACACACACACCACTAATGTAGAAATGTCTGGCTTCTTTGGGGTCTCAGTTGTGTCATATGATGTTTTTCTGGAGGCTGTCTAATGAGAGGATGTTTTGCTGAGGCAGTCACTTGAGAGGACTCAGATGCTTGGAAAGAGTAGAGCCCAACAGACAGCGTTTGGCACTCTTGCATTGGTTTGACTTTGTTGGTCTTTGCTTATCTTTGCTTGTAGTAACTTCCTAGAGAAACATGTGCCAAAGGGCTTCTTGTGGTATTCTAGCTGCATCTTGCTGCTTCCATGCACTCTAATTTGGGGGAGCCTCGTGGTTTCTTCTGAATTGAGCTGCTGCTGCTACTGGTTTATATTTGGTGTTTGCTGATTGGACTGGGCTGCCACTACTGATTTGTGTTTGGAATTGCACCAAAGAACTACTTCTAAACAAGTCCACACCCCCTTCATCCTATTACCCATCTTTCTCCCCTACGTTTGATGGGTGGGCTAGAGGGGAGGTCAAAGCCTTTAAGAACCCTTATTAAAGTAGGCTTTGAAAAATCTAAGCCTACACCACACCATACATAAACACACACACACATCACCCTTACACATACAAAAACATAAATACATACAGGTGTGTACCCATACCCGCACACCACACATAATTGTACACACACACCAAAATACCATAAACACACATACAAACACACCACATACACATAAACATACATTATACTGCGCATGTATACACATACACACACACACACACCATACACATACACAAACACAAACACATACACACATACTAAAATGAAATTATCTATTGTTAAGCATTTGTAGTCTGTCCCCCATTTGGCTACTGTGAATAGTGCCATTATGAATAATTGCATGTTCACTTTTGAGTACATGTTTTCAGTTATTTTGAACACATACCTAGGAACAGGAATAGAATTGAAGAACATATAGATTAGACACAACAAAACAGAAGCACAGATACTTTTTTGAAGAATTGCCATTCTGTTTTCTACAGTTGTTTTGTGTGATATTCCAATGCATAGGTTTAAAATTACTAGCCTGGTGCTGGTGACTAAGAATGGAAAACTCACACATTTCCAGAGCCAGCTTCAGTAGAGCACGTCAGTTCCATGGGCAGTGAGTCTGTGATCAGGGTCTACAGGACAGGTGTGAGGTAAGACCCTGTAGTGGGGTCTGAGGCTCACTCTTCTCCAGATGGGAATGGGAAAGTCTGAGACTGGGCTGTCTCAGGACAGTGCTTAGCATTGTTATTATCTGTCTTGCTAATGCAGCTGTTTTTACACTATCATACATGACTTGCAAACATAATCTTTTCGACATCAGAACCCACTGAGATAGGCATTACAGCCTTTTCTTTAAGAGTGAAATGGAGCCCAATGGAAGCTAATGAATTTGCTGTGAGATTGAGGTAAATGATCTTGAGTGGGAACCCAGGCCTGTCTGCTGTAGGAATAACTTCTCTACCCATTGCAAAAACAAATAGCCTTAATGTTTTTATTAAATGTTCCCATCAATCATTTATACATCAACTTTGACCTTGGCTTAACTGAACTTGGCTGTTGAACTATAAGGAATAATAACTCCAGAGTCTTCAAAAAGCACTGATAACATGCTAGGCAGGCTAGGGACACTCCATGATTCTGCCTTTCTCCTGGGAGGTAGGTGTATGAGGATTCTGTCAGCAGACCCCAACCATGCTGCGATCTTACTGAAAAAGTGGGTGCATGGTGCCAGTGCAGCCCCTTTGGGCTTTACACCACCAGGCCACAGCAAACAAAGTAATAGGAGGTGTGAACTTGGCTGAAGCACACTGTGTGTTATTTGTAAACACAATCTTTGTTCTAGCATAAGTTTAGAGCCCCTTCCCTATCATGGCCCATTTCCTGATAGAAGATTAATATCCAGAGTCAAAGAACTCAAAATAAAAAAGAATCAAAGAAAAGAAATATGACCCAATTTTAAAAAAAATGTGCTAGAGGTCTGAACAAAGAATTCTTTTTAAAAAGAAAGAAAGTAGCTCAGAAGCATATTAAAAGGTGGACACCATCCTTAGCAGTTAGGGAAACACAAGCGCAGACACAGTTTCGAGATTTCATCTCACCCGTGTCAGAAGGGCAAAGACCAAGAAAACAACTGGCAACCAATGCTTATGAGGGTCCTGGGAAAGACGAATCCACATTCACTGTTGGGATTGCAGGTAGGGTAAAGCCCTATAGAAACCAATGTGGAGAATTCTCAGAACGCTGGAAGCATATCTGTGATCCAGCTATATCATGCCCATTGGGCTCCATTTCACTCTTAAAGAAAAGGCTGTAATGCCTAGCTCAGTGGGTTCTGATGTCGAAAAGATTATGTTTGCAAGTCATGTATGATAGTGTAAAAACAGCTGCATTAGCAAGACAGATAATAACAATGCTAAGCACTGTCCTGAGACAGCCCAGTCTCAGCCTTTCCCATTCCCATCTGGAGAAGAGTGAGCCTCAGACCCCACTACAGGGCAAGTACCCAAAGGAACAAATACCTTACTAATTGTTCAACTCTGCCTGCTGCCATTTTACTCCCCATAGCTATAAAATAGAAACAAGCTAAATGCCCTTTGGCTGATGAATGGATCATGTAAATGTGGTACATTTACACACAGTGGAATTCCATTTCATCTGTGAAGATAATAAGAGAATGAAAGTTGAAGGTAAATGGAAGGAACTAGAAAATATTACTGAGTTAAGTATGCAGGCCCAGAAGGACAAATGGTGCACGTTCTCTCTTATTTGTAGAATCTAGATTTTTTTTTAAAAATACAGGTAGATTTTTTTTTCCAGAATGGTAAAGATAGGACTGAGAGACTAAGAATTAGACAACTAGCCTGGTGGGCAGACAAATAGAGAGAAGGGTTATGGTGAGGTAATAAAGGAGTTGGATTTCCAAGATGGCAGGCTTGTTCCTTGTCCTCCTGACTTGAGACAAAACCTGGCAGCTTAAAGCAAAGGCTGTGTAGACTTAGTTTTTTCTCCCACTGGCATTAGGTCCTTGCAAATAAACGGGCAGATTGCCACGTTCTAGGACTGATTAAGACACACAACAGTTGAGGGCTAATCAGCCATTGGGTCTCTCTTCAAACTGACCAATTCTAGATTAGGGAAGGAAAAGTCATTAGAGGCTTAAAACAAAACAAAATGCAACACAACAATAACAATAAACCAAAAACAAATAGACAAACACAACCAACCCTCAAGAAGAGATTGGACTTTTGGGCTCTTTTTGTTTGTCCTCTGCATTTTCTCCTTTATTCCTCCCCACAGCACACAGAGGGCCTTTTTCTCTGTATGTCTGCAGAGTGTCTGTATTTTCTCACTCCCAAATAATGGTTTTCTTCCATTGTTGATTCTGTCTGCTGCTGTTTAGGTGTTTGAGATTTCTCTGATGCTACCTGTGGCACTTGAGGTTTTCCTTGCCTTTTAATTCCTTAACTGGCAGAACAAATGAACCATATCAAGACCTCTAGACTGTATCAGAATCACATCTCTGTAATTCCGAGAGGGAGACATGGGCAGATGGTCCTTGTCTCTGTCACTTTCCATCTGTCTATTGGGCTAATACTCCACCTCCCACTCCCCGACAGGCCACTCACTTTGTTATCCCAGGAAGGATGACATTCACAGGTTTCATTTTCTCTTGTCTAACATATGTGAGATCCTGGGGTATACATAGACTTTGGGGAAGGCACAGGGAGGTGGAGAGAGGCGGGGATTGAGGGAGGGAGGAGAGAGACAGAGACACAGAGACACAGAGAGGGAAGGGAGGGAGAGAGATACACAGAGAGAAGTCAGGAGGGAGGGAAGGAGGAAGGGAGGGAGGGAGGGAGGGAGGGAGAGAGAGAGAGAGAGAGAGAGAGAGAGAGAGAGAGAGAGAGAGAGAGAGAGAACAAGCAAACATCTGTGCATTTTGGTTTGGAGATAGTATGTCAGCATTATAAGAACCTGCAGGACCCATAGTTTCAGAGAAACAGAAACTCATTTTCTGGATTCAGGTTGACTGTAAGAGGATTTAACTGCATTTGTATCAAAAAGGCTTTCAATGTATGACAATTTTAGAGCACTTGAAATAATCCCTGTGAAGCAGGCAGGAAAAGGATCTCCTCTGTGGTTCCTAAGATCCTGAGGCAGGAAGAGAGAGGCTGAGGGAGTCAGTAGAGTTCACCTTACTGCATTTATACAGAAACAATTGCTTAACCAAGAGAAGCTTTACCTATGAAGCAACCTCTATATAAACACTTTACAGAGACTGAGGTACCAATCATTTCAGCACAACTGTTGCTGTTTCCAAATAGCGCTACCTGGTTTTCAGTCTCTTGCCCCCCTCCTGCTCCGGCTCCTGAAGGCTGCAGAGGAAAGACATGAGGGAGGGGGAGGGCCTGGCTATCCAGTCAATAAGACCAGGGTTCACACTTAACCTCAGGTACTTATTTCACACCTGTCTCTGGACACACGGACGGCAAAGTTCTTCTAAGCTATACTGTTAAGAATCTCAGGGTATTAGCACACACTTCAGAGTCTTAGTGAAAATTTAGTGGAGTAATATAGAAACATTAGGTGCTTACCTAGTGTATGACATGAAGATTTTGTGGTCTCAATAACCTTTTAAATTCTCCGCTATTACACAGTGGTAACTGTGTAACATCTATTACACAGTGGTAGCTCTGTAATAGTCTATTCCGTATCTTTATCACACTTGCAACTTTGTTTCACTTGATTAGGTTTATTGTTGTTGTTGTTGTTGTTATTATTATTATTTTGCATATATAGAAAAGAAACTTGAGTGCCCAGGAGTTTAAATCATTGGCAGCTACAAAGCAGCAGGATTAAGACTGAGATTGGTAGCCTATTTGGAAGCTGCTGAGGGTTTTCATCCATGATGTGGAAAAACTTTGGGTATGAGAAATGGGATCATGACACAACGCCGTGCCCCTTTCGCTCCCTGCACTGTCTCCTCCCCTACCTGCTCTCTCTTCTGCTGTCTTCATTTTAAACCCATGTTGATAAGTCTAGAGCCTATGGCTAACATACCTAGCTCCTTTTATAGCCCGAAAGGCACAGTATCAGCAACTAGAAGCAATGTTACAGTGCTAACACTTCATCAGGAATGAGACATCTTTTTACTGTTGCTCACACAGGTTTAAAGGCATGAGGATATAGCACAGAAAACACCAAGGAAAGGAACTACAGTTCCCCCTTAGATAGATGAATAGCTATAGAGACTTTAGGAGGCACAGGGAGGCGACCAGGACACTGTTAGCCTCATTTATACCCTTGAGAAGGGCTGCAGGATGGGGTGTTTTATTTGGCTTTATTTCTGCTGGCAAGACAAAAAAGAAAGAAAGAAAGAAAGAAAGAAAGAAAGAAAGAAAGAAAGAAAAGTAAAAAGGAAAGAAACATTTTCAGCTCAGAGAGATTTTTTCAGTTTATGGATTAACCACTGAAAAGAAAAACAGTTCTTCATGTGGACCATCTTTATAGAGAATCAATCTCAGCTATAGATTCCAAGAGGTTTTAAATTAGATAGTAGAGCTATTTATCTTTATAAAATAAATCATTCAAAGCCTGAAACTCGAAATTCCTTGGGAAAAATAATGTTATTGCACATTTGGTTGAGTGTTTTTATAGCAAGAACATGAGAAGAGTTTATGCTATAATTAGAAAATATAAAATTGTAACATTTTTTTAAACTTCAGATGTACAATTTCATGTGTCCTTTATTTTTTTCCTACGTCTGCTTGGTATATTTTTATTTTTTATTTTTTAAATTTTATTTTACGAAAGGATTGCTAAAGCTTTCATTATTTTCTTTCGTTTAACAATTTTCAAAATAACTCACCTTCTTGGTCTGCTCTGAAGATGGACAATGCACTACCTCCTGTCCTTCATTTCCTGGGTTGTAGGATGAGTATTCTTCAATAGTCACTGAACCCTTCCTAATACAGGACCAGACTCAAAAGTCTGTTCCTTTTCCATCCTGGAGGTGAAATAAGTTCTTTTCTCAAAGAGCCCTCACTTCTTCTGATAGTCACCTATGTTTAGAAATTATAATCAGAATGTTAGGGAGTCAAGCGTTTTCTCTAAGACTGAATGTCGCAATCTATATCAAAATTCTTAACAATATTGCTCTTTATTAGACTTTGGCACCAATCTAGAATTAATTTAGATTAGTAATTTTCAGGGACTTTTTTCTATATGTATGCCCATCAGTAAAATATACTGATGGTTCTCTGTCATTAGAGGTGCATTTGCTCATTAATGAGCAGTATATAAAATATTGTATTAATTCACACTTTAATAAAGTTATCTCAAAATAGAAGTAGGACTTATATAGTCTTTTCTTGTCCCACTCACATGTGTTACATGCATTGTGGGATGTGTAAGGATTTGTTTCCTCATCCAGGGAAGACTGGTGTGGACTGTGAAGGTCAATATTATATGCTGTACTTTATAGACTATAGACTAATTTATAGACTTTACAGACTAATTTAATCCTTGCCCTTGCGTTACATAACATCTTTTCCCATCGTAGACACTGAGGTTGTAGTGCTGATTCACTTTTATTTGACAAAATTGTGAAATGAATATTTCTTGTCAAAAATTTTTCTTTAGAGCCATACATCCAATCTCCAGAGTGTGGCTGGTGATTTGATGATTCTGCTTAAGTGCAAATTATAACAAGCAAGAAGCATTATCTGCTAGTCTCTCCTTACCAGCACTGCAGAGCATGAGAGTCCTCTTCATCTTTCAGACACGGCTGTTATGTTTAGTCAAGAGCTGAAGTTCACGCAGTCCTGGGAATTTAACACATGGGACTTTTGTCTAAAATTAAACTTTGACTTTAGAAAATATAAGATATTTGTTTATGTTTATGGATGATAGATAATGTTTTTGAAGTTTTATTATAAGTTGATATCTGTCATATCTATTTCATTATTTGTGTGTATACCATATCTGAATAAAAGATAGACCCTTTTCTAGGTTTTGAAGTTCACCACTGTGTTTTAGCACAGAAACAGTATATTCTTAAGAATAGATTTATGTCTTAAAAGAATTTGATTTTTTGTGTGTGTATATGCTTGTGGTGTGTGTTTGGGGGGGTGTGTGGGTGTGTATCTGTATGTGGATATGTGAAGGTGCCCATAGAAGTCAAAGGCATCAGATCCCTGGGGCTGGAGTTACAGCAGGATTGTGAACCATCCTACAAGGTTTTTGGGAACCAAAGTCCAGTTCTTTGGAAGAATATCAAGCAGTCTTAACCACTGAGTCATCTGTCCAGCCTCAAGAATAGATCTTTTGTTATTGCATTTCTAAAATGATAAACTAGGCTTCCATGTTTTAATATAAATTTCTCAAAACCATTTTGTTAGATTTAAAATACAGTTATGATTTAGAATCACACTTTTATATTAAGAATATATTAATTAGGAATATATTATATGAATGTGCTACTATTAGCACCACACCCTTTTCTTTCCGTTATTCTGGGCTGGGAAACCATAGATAATCGCATTGTTAGTCAGCTGATTATTACTGTGATAAACACCTGAGAGAGCAACTTAAATAAAAAAGATATTTGATCTCATGGTCTCAGAGGTTTCTTCCAAGGTCATCTGCACTCTAAACTTTGGTCCTGAGGAGAGGCAGGCTGTGGCAGTAAGAACATGTGTCAGAGGATGCTTAATCCTAGAGGGCAGGAAGCAGGGGAGCAGTGGACAAGTCACCTCTTCAAGGACACTCCGCTATGACCTCTTGCTTTTAGCTGTCCAGCAAAGTAAGCGTACCAATGAGCTGGGCATAGGATTATTCCACAGTTGAAGTCCTCAGGACCCAGTCATAGCTGGGAAACCCATCAACTGACCACCCATCCATCACATTGCCTGTGACAGATAGTCCATATGCAAAGCGTAAAATCAGATCCTCACTACTTTATATTTTTGCTAGTTTTCTAGCCAATGTTTTCTCTTTTAGAAGCTAACTTTGATTACTGTCACCTGAAAGCAGCCATTGACATAGCCTAAAGGAAAGATTTTCACTACCTACAATTTAAACATTTTAGACAATGAAGTTGTACTGTTAACATATTACTTAACATTACTGTCCTATAGTTTCTAACCCTACCAAAAAACAAACAAACATCATGATCAGGAAGCAAGTTGGGGAGGAAAGGGTTTATTCAGATTACACTTCCACATTGCTGTTCATCACCAAAGTAAGTCAGGACTAGAACTCAAGCAGGTCAGGAAGCAGGAGCTGATGCAGA
This sequence comes from Apodemus agrarius, assembly GCA_964023405.1. Classification (NCBI taxonomy): domain Eukaryota; kingdom Metazoa; phylum Chordata; class Mammalia; order Rodentia; family Muridae; genus Apodemus; species Apodemus agrarius. The sequence goes on along the minus strand of OZ030007.1, from coordinate 33,279,676 downwards.
GGCCATGGAGGGATGTTACTTATTGGCTTGCTTCCCCCTGGCTTGCTCAGCCTGCTCTCTTATAGAACCCAAGAATACCAGCCCAGGGATGGCATCACCCACAAGGAGCCCTCCCACCCTTGATCATTAATTGAGAAAATGCCCGACAGCTGGATCTCATGGAGGCATTGAAGACAAGGGAGGCCCCTTGCTCTGTCCTAACTCCAGCCTGTGTCAAGTTGACACACAAAAGCAGTCAGTACAATTACAAAATAGTTTTTCTTCTTTAAATTTTTCCTTCAACTATTTAAAAGTGTAAGAAACATTCTCTAGCCCGTAGTCCATAGGCAGAAAGACAGTGATTTGAAATTGACCTCTAGCCTATAGTTATTTCTTTTGATGACTTTATTTAACTTAAGATACTCTTTAAAGGAGGATGTCTTAGCCACTTTTCTACTGCTTCAATAAAACACAAGACTAAGGCAAGTTATGGAAGAAATGATTTATTTGGCCTTATGGTTTCAGAAGGATTCTAGTCAAAGATGGTGGAACAGAGGGAGGGACCTGAAAGAGCAGGTGACAGCCCACATCAAACCTCAAGGAGGAATTAGAGGAACAAACTGAGTATGATTGAAACATCAAAGCCCTCCTCTAGTGATGCACTTCCTCCAACAACACCGCACGTTCTAATCCTGTAACTGCCCGCAGCTACATCAAACCGGGTTGCCAGGTCACCTGGAAGGAAAGCTGGGGATAGAGACTGGGTGACAAGAGGAAATGAAGCCAAGACAAGTTTCTGCTCAAGTCTCAAAGTTTAATGGGGTTCTCCAAATATATAGGGGAGGGGGCTGGGGAGGAACCCTTCCCCCAAAGATCTGCAGAACTGGTTCTCTTGCCCTGCATGTGGCTGGCGCCAGGTGGCTCATGCCCCTCAGGCAATTCAGGTCCTTGGAGAACCATGGGCTAGAGCTCAGCCTTAGTGGCTAGCATCTGAAATTCCCGCTCAAAGGGGGGGGGAGGGCACATAATCCTACTCAAACAGTGTCACACAAGTGGGGATCAAGTGCTCCAATGCCAGAGAGTATGGGAGAGATCATATTCTAAACACCACAGAGAAATTTGTTTGTTAATTCAAAGGAAATACGAGAATCTTGCCTTGGCAGAGATCACTTGGTGGTCAATTCAAAAGTCTAAAGATTTTAAGAAGTAGGCCTAGGATTTGATATCCTTCTCACCTGAAGTCTAGTGTTAAACTTTCCTCTGTAATTTCCTCGTCTTAAAGGGGTTCTTGCTCTCTACTTACAAGCATTAAGTGAATTTTGATATTAGGCTCAGGCATGGAAATCAATTGGAATGGTCAGTGATGGTAATCGCAGTTTTTAATCCACGTAGGAATTAGAGTTATACAGAATGCTCCCTGAAACATATGAATGATGAACAATTCAAAGCTCTTTAACTTTTGATTACTTTAATGAATTCATCTGTGTCTGAGGCTTGTTGGACAAATATGATAACCATACTATTCTCAGAGGAACAAATTAAGACAACTTTAAAGAAACTCCCGTAGGATAAGAGATTGAATTATTTCTCTTTGCATTCTAGGACTTGCCATAGTTGAAGTATGTATCTATGTAGACCATTATCCAAGTCTAAACAAATTCATAAGTAACCAGCATAGTTAACCACTTTAATACATCATCTTCCCTTCACATATTTGAAAACAAATCTGAAACTACACAGAGGACTTATTACATAAACATGAACTAGGTAACTAGGGTCATTTTCTAGTGATTTTTTAAAATCTTTTAAAAATTATTTTATTAAATATATTATTTACTTATATTTTCAAATGTTGTCCTCTTTCCTGGTTCTCTCCGTCTCCCCAAATCCCATAAGCCATCACCCCTTCCCCAATCAACCCTCCCCCGCTTCCCTGTCCTGGTATTCCTCTACACTACAGCATCAAGTCTTTCCAGGACCAAGGGCCGCTCTTCCCTTTGGTGTCTACAAAACCATCCTCTGCTGCCTATGTGTCTAGAGCCATGAGTAACTCCATGTGTACTCTTTGGTTGTTGTTTTCGTCCCTGGGAGCTCTGGGAGTACTGGGTGGCTTGTTCCTCCTATGGTATTGCAAATCCCTTCAGCTCCTTGGGTCCTTTCTCTAGCTCCTCCATTGAGGACCCTGTGCTCAGTCCAATGGTTGCCTGAGAGTGTCCCCCTCTATATTTCTCATGCACTAGCAGAGCCTCCCAGGAGACAGTTATATCCAGCTCTAATCAGCAAGCACTTGTGGGCATCTATAATAGTGTCTGGGTTTTGTAACTGTATATGGGATGGATTCCTGGGTGGGGTAGTCTCTGGATGGTCTTTCCTTCAGTCTCTGCTCCACACTTTGTCTCTGTATTTCCTTCTGTGGGTATTTTGTTCCCCTTTTTACAAAGGACCAGAGTATCCATACTTTTTTCTTTCTCCTTCTTGGGCATCATTTGATATGTGAATTGTATCTTGGGTATTCCAAGCTTCTGGGCTAATATCCACTTATCAGTGAGTGCATACCATGTGTGTTCTTGTGATTGGATTACCTCACTCAAGGTGATATTTTTCCAGTTCCATCCATTTGTCTAAGAATTTCATGAATTCATTGTTTTTAATGGCCGAATAGTACTCCATTGTGTATATATACCACATTTTCTGTATCCATTCCTCTGTTGAGGGACATCTTGGTTCTTTCCAGCTTCTGGCTATTATAAATAGGGCTGCTATGAACATAGTGGTGCATGTGTCCTTATTACATGCTGGAGAATCCTCTGTATATTCCCAGGAGTGATATAACAGTGATTTTTAAGAACTTCTTCTCAGTCATTCTTATGATTCCAAAGCCAGTTTATGAATAACTGCCAAAACAAATCCAGGTAACTAGGACTCTCAAGACTCTTCTCAAAAAAAATTTTATGTATTTGCTATGCTCTTTTGTTCTAAGAAAATGTTTTTCTTGTTATGGAAATGTGAACCAATAATTGCAATTGTGGTAGAGACAGGGAAAGTTGAGATGGACAACACTCATAGGTACACAGAGTCAAAACTACTACTGGAAAAAAATCTCTTAGGGTGTTTTCAGTATGAGAATATATATATATATATGTGTGTATATATATATATATATATATATATATATATACACACACATACACACACATACACACACACATACACACAGACACATGGGCAGAGAAAAACTATCATTACTAAGATAATCTGAATCAAATGTACTTGTTCTAAAGGCGACATACTTATTTCCATGTGAAATATAAACCCCATGATTTCAAGACATTTGGCTTTTTTAGGCACACAAAAACTGACCTTTTTATTTATCAAGATAAATTAATAAATAAAGTAACTGCCTTCTTCCACTGGAATGCTTTGCTTATATAAAGAATATTTTAAAAATCAAGACACTAAATTTTAAAAAGAATACATTTTCTTTAATATTTAATTTTCTTTTTACTTTATTTTTGGTCTTCTCATTTTACCAAACACAAGAAAATTCAAGTTTCACTTGGTAGCCCTTGCTAAATTGCTTTCCCATACTGTGGAAAGGGTGTGCCTGCCAGTCTGCCAGTCTATCTATCTAGATTTCTATTCAAAAGAGGAAACAGACCTTGGGAACATGTGGAAACAGTAAACTAATGCTATACATGAACAGGTTCCCTGGGGTTCTGGGGCAAGGGTGGCTGGAAAGCAGCTTAGCATGTAAAGCGAGAGCAGGCTGCCCAGCCAAGCTTGTGACTGATGGCTGCCTGGCTGCCACTCCACCAACCATGCCGACCTATTTTTCCTCTTTTGTTTCAAGCCGTTGCAAGAAATTTCCTAATATCTTTTTGACATTGGATCCATTGAAAGGTTAATTTCAAGACAACATAAATCACAGAGATGGCTAAAAAGTTTTATGTCAGACCTATTGTAGCAACCCATCTATATTAATTTGCCTGTACAAAAGAACTCAGTAATTAGGATTATTATCTTAACACTTTGAAAATACTTTTTTTCCCCTACATCTTGTTTTTAGTCATCTTAATTACTATATGCTAGAGGACTTGGTCCAGAATCAGGTAGATTAGCTTACCTGTGTTGTGGTTTATCACGTCCCGTGAAACATCTCTGCTAGTCTGCTGTTTGTCTGCACCCAGTTATATATGGAGTCAGTGCCTCTCACTGAACTTTGCATCATTCTCTTTTAACTTTTAACTTGGGAGATACGATCATGAAAAACCTAAAGAAATGTATTTCATATTCACTTATGGCCGTTAGCAGCAGTCCATAAAACATTCAGCAACCACATGTCAGCAGGAATGCCATGGTTCTTCGAGCCATTTTTTTTTTTTTTTTTTTTGGTCTTTAGATTCTTGGGAAAGCTGATGAGGGAGCTTATTTGATTAATGTTACCCAAGCTTTCAGCAAAATTGCATGTGTATGTCCACTACAGACAGTATACAGATTTCAGAAAAGTGTTTAAGAGCAGGCACAGGGCCATCATATACTTTTTTTTTTTTTTTTTTTTTTTTTTGCCTGTGTTGCTCCATTCTGTTGACGTAGGCAATGCTGGATGTTACCTGCTTCCAAAACTGCCTTTACTATAGCACTTACTGACCGGAAGGTCACTGACTATGACCCTTACTCAGCTCCATGAAAGACCTGAACACGATTATCCTCTCCCTGTAACCTCACAAGTTGGAGTTTAAAGATGGGGGAAGTGGTGTGCCACACCGTGATGGTCGTTCTCAGAATATCTTGTCCCAGACTTAAGCTGTTGTTCAAAACCTAGCCCTGTCCTTGGTGAATCAGCACTGTCACAGAGTCCTTAAGATGCTGGCCTGCTGTCTGTGATGTATTAGAGGGGAAGCCCTGGGAAGCCAACCACAGAGGCATTTGTCCTTTAAGCTCTGAGATTGACTCTTAACACATAGTGTATCTTAATTTAAATCCAAACGGGATCAATTGCAGATCACATTTCTTTCTTGTTCCCATTCATCCTACAGAGCTGCTCTTAGACGGAAACAGATTAGGTCTAGACCTGCTCCCTGGCTGTGCTGGTGGTATTTGAAGCTGAAAAGTCACTCTGTGATTATGAATGGGAGGGCTTTGGAGGATTTACACAACTCAAGGATAAAAGTGGTTTATGGAAGTTCCGGTCATGTGCTTCTTCCTTCTTCACCTCAGCAGGCCATCATTCATTTTCATCTCTAATAACGTCTAATAGCAGAGACTTTAACTCTTACCTTCTGAGGCCTAAGTGTGGTTTCTATGGCGTATAGTAACTTTATTTTAATAACTAACAGTGGTATAATAAATATACTTTAAAGTTAGTGCAGACACTGCCGAAGCAATTTTTATTACAAAAAGTTTGAAAATAAGAAGGTTAAGAGTAATATAGAATGATATGCCTTCCCGGGAAGCTAGGACAGCCCCCCTTGGCTGCTTAGGTTATTCTGCTCAATTTCTCCAGCTAAAGATTTATCTTTATCAATTGAACATTTTAAATTTTGTTGGTTTTCTTCTAATACTCCATTGGTTATTTATCGACCTTAATTAAATATGGTCCTGAAAAGACACAGGTGGCCGAGAGGTACCGTCTCTGTTAGTGCTGATATCTGTGGTGATAGAGACAAACATTAGACATAAACAAGAAGCATTTGGTCTGAAGGAAGCTAATCAATGAGGTCAATGAGGCCAATGAAGAGAAGTTTTATCTGTGAAGTTTCCTGGTATTGCTTTTGTTGCTAATAGTCTTTTTGTTGTTGTTGTTGTTGTTGTTGTTGTTGTTGTTGTTTTATCATGCACCACAACATGGGTCAAATTTCTTAGAGTTAATGTGTGTAGCGACTCATCTTAACAATGTTAGGAAATATCATCCTGTATAAAAGGCAGTGAAGTCAGTCTCTCAGGCTTTCCAGGCCAAGGTATGCCCTCATAAAAGAGATTTAATGCTCTCCTATTTCACACAGTCACTGGAGAGGCCGGATGAGACATTAAGGGAAACAACACGAGTGTCATGTCGAATTGAACAGGAAGTTAAAACTGTATAAATATAGAGGGCTGCAGAGAAATTTATTTATAAAATACTTCTATTTTTAGATTTATTTATTTATTTTATGTATGTGAGCACACTGTTGTTGTCTTCAGACACAGCGGAAGAGGGCAATTACAGGTGCTTGTGAGCTACCATGTGATTGCTGGGAATTGAACTTAGGACATCTGGAAGAGTAGTCAGTGTGCTCTTAACCTCTGAGCCATCTCTCCAGCCCCTGTTAAATAAATACTTCTAATGCATGAGGTAGTTCTGCATGTCCTGACTTCCCTTCACTGTGAAAAATAAAGGGTTAATGTGTATGAATGTGAGGATCCATGTTAATTGCTCAAACATCACTTGCTACAAATCTTTCAATCTTGGCTATGTAGAAGAGTTTTTTTTTCCAAGACAGGGTTTCTCTGTATAGCCCTGGCTGTCCTGGAACTCACTCTGTAGACCAGGCTGGCCTCGAACTCAGAAATCCGCCTGCCTCTGCCTCCCAAGTACTGGGATTACAGGCGTGCACCACCACCGCCTGGCTTGTAGAAGAGTTTTTTAATTTGTAGCTTGATCTATAGACTATTTGCCACTGTTTAGTAGAGCAACTCCTTAATGATCTAGTAAAAGGAGTCCTGAGCCGAGAATTAAAACTTAATTCAGAACTCTCAATGTATGATTGCATAATTCTGTTAGAGTTTTAGATTGCTCTTCCGGAAAGAAAACAAATAAGAATCACGGAGATATTTACTTCCATCACTAACTGGAAAGACCAACCAACCCCAACCTGAAACACCACAAAGACACGAGGTGTTGTAGCTGGCATTGCAGCAGCCCATCAGGGGCTTCAGGAAGGGAGCTGAAATTGTAGTAAATTCAACTTTCTGGAATGTGGAACTCCTTCAGATAATAGAAGCTTTCCTGGCATTTCTTTCATGTGAGTTATTTATGTAGGGACAGCAACCATGAGTCTCTGTTTTCTCACAGGCCCTGGGACGCGGGGCCCTTTTGAGGAGCAGTGTGGCTGCATGTGGGCAGAGCTGCTGCCCAAGGGGACAGCGTGGAGCTGCGGGGCTCCAGCTGCAGAGGGAAAAGTCCACTTTTAAAGACTTGAAAAGTGTGTTGAATATGAACGTGGCATCGGGGCATAAACACATACTTCAGTCAGATTCCAATGGACATCTCCAAAGTTACAGGAATTACATAATTTCCACATTTGAGCATTTGAGAATAGATCTGTGTAACAATAGAAGACTGCAGAATAAAAAAAAAGCAACAATAATTTCTAGCTAAAGGTGTACTCCTTAAAAAATGATTATAAGATGGATATGTAGAAGCATCAGCACCATATTTATATGCTGCAAAAATGAATATGTGTTATTTAAGTTGTTTTGAGTCATGAGGTGTTATGATATATTTAATGTCTTAAAAGCATTCCGTTACATGTATTAGGTCTTCTAACAATGTATTGGATTTATTCAGCTGGTTATTAACTTAGTAAAATGCAATTAAAGAATAAGTAGTTTGAGAAGGAGCTATATCAGGTGGCCAACAGAGAAAACGATAGTGTGTGCAGAGCATGTTCTGATTTTCCTGTCTCCTCTCATATTTCTCCAACAATCTAACTTCAATTTCACATGTTCCCACACTGTCATTTGGAACGTATCGAGCATGACAGACTTCGTTGAAGAGAATAATCCCAAAGGACACGCAGGCATTTCTTCGGCTCTGTCAACCTATCAACTTAAATCTAAATTGTTTTCTTTTTATAGGCATGTTATATAACAAACAGTTTAGTGGCCGCATATTTTCTATGATCTATTTTTCAGTTGATAATCTAGGGTGGTTTAAGGAGCATATAGAATTCTTTGTTTAGTTCTCGTACTTAATCAGCATCACACAATGGTGTAGAAGAGTTGAGGACGGGATGAGCTATCCCAAATGATATGAAAACTGTACAGATCAGTGGCTCTCAACCTGTGGGTCATGATGCCTTTGTGTGTGTGTGTGTGTGTCTGTGTGTGTGTGTGTGTGTGTGTGTGTGTGTGTCTGTGTCTGTGTGTGTCTGGGTGTCAGTATGTGTGTGTGAGTGTGTGTATTTGTGTGTGTTTGTGTATGTATGTCTGTGTGCGTGTGTTTGTGTGTGTGTGTGTATGTGTTTGTGTGTGTTTGAAAAGACTATTTCACAGGGGTTGCATATCGGATATCCTGCACACCAGATGTTTACTGTTCACAACAGTGGTAACATTACAGTTATAAAGTAACAACAAAATAACTTTATGGTTGGGATCATCACAACAGGAGGAGCTATTAGTGGATCACAGTAAGGAAAGTTGAAAACCACTGACCTAGATGAAAAAAAAAAACCTACACTTTTTTTCTTAAGGTTCCCTAAAGGACAGGCGTAGAAGAAAGTTAGTACATTAACTTTTATTGTTTAAAAGGGGAAGCTTTCTGGATGTGGTGGGAAAAAATACTACTGGAATGAAAACCGCTAAAGTGTTTAATTTAAGTATGGTTACTTGCCTCTACTGAGGACGAAGGCAAAAGCAAGCACAAATGTTGCAACAATAATCTCTCAACTGTTTCTGAACCAAAAACCTGTGTTTTAAATCAGTGCGATCTTAAAACACAGTCAGCACTGGTACCTGTGAGGGCTTCCTATGAGAAATGGAGAGACCTGGAAGACGTTTCTAAGTTAGAAGAATGTGGCAAAATGTACCCAAAGACTGTGGGAGGCTAGATTCAAGCCAGCAGCTTCTGACTTTTCCCATGATGCTTGGCTGGCAGAGAAGCAACCATCTTGCTTATTGACCCTTCTTTGAACAGTCCGTTATTGCTTTACCTTCTGTAAATCTGAAAGGTGGTAGGTTTTAATTATTTTCTTTGGAGAAGTTGGAATGTGAGAAGGATGCACGGTAAAAGAAGATAAATTACATTGACTGACCTTCTTCCTGATAAATGAACTCAGTATTGATAACTAATCACTGAGTGTCCATTTCAAAAGGTGAGGGAGGTTCTGACGGAAGGGGTGGGGGGAAGCACAGGGCCATTTGACTCGTCCTGGTTTACCTAGTCCTCTTGGATTTGTTTTGTTCTTCCCAAAGTAGAAAACAGTTTGAAAACACAGCATATAATGCACCCTGACTCCAATAGAAAATGGCAGTCCCACTGTCAGAGACCTTATATTTTTATTTAATTCTTCTGAGATGGCTGCTTCACTCATCATATTTTCCACAGCTCTGTTAAGCTAACTTGATTTGTGCTTTCTTTATCCTTCCATTTACTACAAAACCTCCATTCTTCTCTTCAGTCTTTGATCTTTTTATCTCACAAGTTTCTTTCAGTGCCATAGTGACAATGATGTATACAACTTGGGAAAGATGTGTGTGCGCGCGCGCGCGAGAGAGAGAGAGAGAGAGAGAGAGAGAGAGAGAGAGAGAGAGAGTGTGTGTGTGTGTGTGTGTGTGTGCCGCCTAGATTTTTATTGTTTTTCTCATTTTGATATTTTCTTTCTCTGTGTTGATATTTCCTGTTTCATAAATGCAACTTTGAAATTGTGTAGGTTCTTCCTCAGCCTTCTGATTACAGTGGACTATGGGCAGGAGCTACCATGCCATATGGTACTTGTATATTCTTAAGTGAAAGAAGCCAGTCATCCTGCCTAAAGCTGTGAAGGCAGAACTTTCCTCTCTACGTTTCTTTCTTCTTTTCCTCTTTTCATTAATTTATTTGTTTATTCACTTTATATCCCAATCACAGACTCCTCCCTCCTTTTCTCCCAGTCCCATCCTCCCCCCTTCTCTGAAAAGAAAGGGAACCCCCCAACACCCCATGCCTGATAGCAACCCACCCAGGCACATCAGTTCTTATCAGGACTAAGTGCATCCTCTCCCACTGATGCCAGATAGGGCAGCCCAGCTATGAGAAAGGAATCCAAAGGCAGGCAACCGAATTCGAGTGTGAGACAGTTCCTGCTGCAATTGTTAGTAGCCCATGTAAACACGAAGCTGCACATCTGCTACACAGGTCCACCTCAAGGAGGCTCTTGGGTTTGTAGTTCAGTCTCTGTGAGCCTCCTGACCCCAGTCAGTTGGCTCTGTAGGTCTTATTGTGGAGACCTTGGTCCATGTGTCTCCCTCAATTCTTCCCCTGGCTCTTCCACAAGACTCCCTGAACTCTGCCTACTATTTGGCTATGGGTCTCTGCATCTGTTTCTGTCAGCTACTGGATGAAGCCTCTCGGATGACAGTTGTGCTAGGCTCCTGTCTACAAGCATAGCATGGTGTCATTAATAGTGTTGGGGCTGACTCTCACCGATGGGATGGGTCTCAAGTTGGGCCAGTCTTCAGTTGTCCAGTTCCTCCATCTCTGCTCCAGCTTTATCCCTGCACATCTTGTGTGCAGGGCAAATTTTGGGTGGAAGGATTTGTGGGTGTGTTGGTGTCCTCCTCCCTCCGCTGGAAGTCCTGCCTGAAATTAGCCATAAAGTACACGATAACCAGATAAACATGCTACACTCCACAGACTCAAAGAAGCTAAGTAAAAGGAAGGCCAAAGGGAGGATGTTTGAGTTTCACTCTGAAGGAGAAATAAAATAGACATTGAGGATGGATAGAGAGGGAACTGGGTGACAGAGGGGTTGGGGAGGGAACAGAGATGTGGGTCAGGTATGTGGTCAGTGGGGGTGGGGGAGAGAGGGCTGGGAGAGAGAAGGGAAATGAGTGTGTGTGAGGGTGATCTCTGGGACAAGCCTGAGACCTAGGATGGAAAGGCTCCTGGGAGGAAGAGAGGTGACCCCAGCTGAGACTCCTAGCAGCAGGGGACATAAAACCTGAAGTACCCTAAAGTTTATTTCTGAAATTGCCTTAGAAATTTGACTGTTTCTTGACCCCCCCTTTTTTTTCTTCTTGATGAATTTTTTTTTTACCTTAAGGGCAAATGTGACTTTGTGTGCCAATTTTCTTTGTCCATGATAGATGGAAGCCATAGACCAGAAAATGTAGCTTGAGTCTCTGCTTCATCTAAGGTACATTGAGCAGATTTAAAAAATAAATTTCGTTTTTTTCTTTTCAAGGCTGAGAGAATCTCTTTCTGGGTTCTAGATTTGTGGATTAACTCTGGCTTCTATGTTTTGTCACTTAGTATTGTATATGTAACATCCGAAATGTTGGCATATGCTCTGACTAGTTTATGGGAGCTTAGTTTCTACAGGTATGTGGGATACCAGTCCACTTAACCCTGCTCACTTAAGTGTAATTTGGAGTCTTTATTCTCTATATATATATCTAACCATCTTTGTTCCATCTTGATAACCACTTGACATTTATGTGAGTGCAAGATGTTTTAGTTTCATTTCATTTTTAGTACAATTTTAAAGTACAATTTTAAAATTTCCTTTTAAAGTACAATTTTAAAATTTCCTTTTGTCTCAATCGACAGCATTTTAATCTTCATTATTTATAGTTAAAGATTTTTCTATCACTTTTTTCCTCTTTACATTTCTTTTAGGAAAACAGTTTTTTTTTTTTTTAAAAAAATTATGTGTTTATATTTGGGAAACATAGGTGGATATTAATGTAACCGACGTTTAGGATGAGACTATGCAGAGAGAATCCAGAAAGAGATTCTCTCATCCTCATAAAGCAAAACAAAATTTATTTTTTAAATTTGCCCAATATCTCTGAGCTGAAGCAGAGATGCAAGCTATGTATTCTGTATGCATAGTCATACAGACAGACACAGCACAAGGACACACATACAGACGCACGCACACACACACAGAGTCTAGTATTAGAAGGAAACACATTTCTAACTAGTTTAAATAAAATCATCAGTTCCTTTAAAAGACTAAGCAAATTATTTTTTTTATTTTGTGGTGAGTGTGTGTGTGTGTGTGTCTGTGTGTGTGTGTGAGTGTGTGTGTGTGTGTGTGTGTGTGTGTGTGCTCATGTGCACACATGGCATAGCATTTGTGTGGAGGTAAAGGACAACTTCCAGGACTCTCCTCCCACCTTGTGGCTCCTGAGATTGTGCTCAGGTTATTAGTCTTGGCAGCCAATGTCGTACCCACCGAGCCATCTCCTAAGTGCAAGCTCTCCAGTCTTTGTTGGAAGTAATAGAATGACACAGGAAAAGAATTTATGCTACAAATGTCAACTGGGCTTCTCTTGAGTAAGGGAACAGTGATAATGACTGATCTGCCTGAGAAGTTCTCATATTCAACATGTAGAGCATTGTGAACTAACCCTCTAGCTGTATTTGCTTCTGGTGGGATTTCTATAAGTTCATTGTGAATATGACCATGTGTTGACTCTAGAAGACATGAGCCTAGCCACAGCTATTATGAATAATTGTCAACAGTCAGCTTCCCACTGTTCTTCAAAATCTGTTTCTCTAGAGATTTCTCACTAACTCTCTGGACATTTTAATGATGTATTGTATCCAATTCCACTAGGAGAAATCATGGGCAAACATTTATTGTATGCTGACTATAGCCCATATAGGATATAGATTCCAAGGAAGGAGTTGAGTCCACATCATTCCTTGATTATATAAGTTCATATAATGACATAAGTTCTTTTAGATAATGAGGATTATGATGATAATGATTGTTAGTACACCACAAATACCATGACACCTAATGAAAATTGAGAAAAAGGAAATACAGAAAAAGGTTATTAGACTCAGTATTCTACAATGGTCAAACCATGCCTAAACCTTGACACTGAATTTGAAACATTATGCTCTTCTATGCCATCTATGTATGAATGTATTTATGTATGTATATATCCTTTATTCATTTGTCCTGGCATGACCCCATGGTGCCTTAAACTCCTGGTTTGAAGCTGTTCTATCCCCACCTCCCAAATCACTGGAATTACAGTTATGCATCACTGTGTCCACTTAGGGAATTTATACTTTAATGAAAACATGCATTGCAATTTACAGTGAAATGACTAAGATGCAGGGGAGATTTTAAGTCAAATTATGTGGACAATGGACAAAGGGATTGGAGAAACATTTGCTCATAATAAAGGCCAGTAGACTTACATTCATCCATGCCTACACTCCATGTTTCATGCAATATGATGATATTCAGGGTGAAGTGTCTGCAATTGTTCTCTTCTTTAGATGCAAAGGCAATATTGACTATCTTACTAGAGTATGGCACATGGATCTTGCGTACTGGGAGATGGTCACAGCCTAAGAATGAGGATCACGACCTTCCCCTGCTTATTACGCACCAAATACCAATGTCAATGGTAGGCTCAAGTTTTGTTTACTTAAAAGGACCCCAAAGCTATCATCATACCCCAGGGGAGGCCTTTCACATTTGTTTCTGGTCAAATCCAAATGTGAATGGTCTTTAATTTATTTGTTTACCAAAGAATAAATTATAGCTTTTCACACTAAGAATAAATGTTTTCCATCTGTCTCTTTTCAAAATTGTGCTATGCCATGCATGGGGCCCTTCTGAGCCACAGATAGAGTCACATTTCTTTCTACTAACCAAAAAAAAAAGTCAAAAGCTAGCCATCAGAAAGTTAAGTATTTGTTATGGGGTCTACAAATGGAAAATATGGACATGAAATCATTTTTTCTTTTTCTTGAAAATATGATCCATCTATAAAATAGTAAGACAGCAATATAAAATGATTTCAGTATATGATAAATTCATAGCTCTCTACATCAATTTGGGGGAAGAGGTAAAAAAAAAATGGAATTTTGGCTTGTTATCAAATTTAAATCATTACCAGACAAGATCATGCTAAAGCCGAGATACTGTGGTTTGGAACTAGCTCAATCTATTCCAAATTATTCGACATGAGGTGGGTTTAAATTCATTGAGTTTGTATAAGAATTTACTCTTTCCTTGGATTATTCTGACTGTTCACAATGAACATGCCCCAGAAGTGCATGCAGCCCAGAAAGGGTGCTCCCCAGGTACACATGGACCTTTTTGCTGGTGGAAGGCTACAGTGATTTCTCTCCATCTCTGGCTTTAGGTTTGACTCCTTTCTCAGAGTACTGGAAAGAAAAGCGTAGATGACAGGAAAGAATACTTTATTTCTCAACATCAAAACATTATTTATATTCTTTCCTCCCCTTATCCTCTGAGATATTGGAACCTGCAGAGTAGTTTACATCAGTACCAGAGTCCAAACCTCCCTGTCCACATACTGTTTTATGTCCACTTGGGTCTGCTGCCTCCGTACAGAGCTGTCTTCTTAGGCACTGAGGAAGATGCAGAAATTTGGTCCTACAGTCGAGAAGATGGATGGTGTGAGAGACTGCTTCTTGCTCCTGTGAGAATCATTCACAATCTCATCTGTGGACGGAGCACTTAGATCACACTCCAGAGGTGCTTTGTATGTTGGAAAGTTAAAAAAAAAATGTGCATTTGTCCTCTGAATAATCACCATCCATATGCAAATATACCTGCATTATGAAAAAAATCGTCTTTTTTCCTATGAACTATATATTATTCTACCTCATATAAAAGTTTAACTTTCTAATAAGCCTTTGGAGCGATGCAGAGTCTAAGCAAAGTGAGATGGTGCCCCTCCCTGTTCCTAAAAGTCTCATTTACTTTGTTGCTTTTGTAATTAATGCTGTTTTAGGTTGCTTTCATTTCTTCTCTTCTACTTCTGTTTCTGTCACCTGGCATTGACACATGGGGTAGATCAGTGGTGTTCCAGTGCTGTGACCCCCATGGTTTGGTGACCCAAACCATAAAATTATTTTCATTGCTATTTTGAAACTGTAATTTTGCTAGTACTGTGAATTGTAATGTAAATATTTGTGTTTTCTGATGTTTTTTGATGACCCCTGTGAAAGGGTCTTTCAACCCAAATGGGTTGCAGCTCACAGGTCCAGACCCCACAGGCTTATATGACTGCACAATGCAACTTTCTTTCCAGATAAATGGAAGCATATAGATTTTCAGTGCACGAGCCAATGTGCTGCAGACCAAACCCATGAGGAATTGCAGTCACGGGAAAAACAGGATTCCTTGGCCCAGGAGATATGGATTCAGCATAATAATGACACACAGACACAGAGATCGATTACGTTCTGAGTGTGTATTTTTTTTTCTCTCAGTCAGGAGTTTAGAGCATGAGCTTTTTTGACATTTACATATCAAAAGATGTATACAGCCAGGCCGGCACAAGGAACAATTAGCATAATCATTCAGCACAAGGAAATGTAAAATCAACCAGGTAAAACATTTCTCGTGTAACAAATTTCGAAGCTCAAACACAGACGATTTCAATCAGTCTAAATGAGTCTCTGTGAGTAAACTTTATCTGACACCTAGCTTTCGTCTGTAAAACCTGAAGTTTCCTATATTTTGTATGGAGTAGGCAAGCCAAATTCCAATGCTTTCCTAAATTCTACATAGCCTCATTAATATTTCATAACCTGAACTACACCTGGATAAGCCAAGAATGTTGTTTTGGCCAGAAAGTTCCTAGATGGGGTTTGCAAGACAAAAGCAGTTCAGCATAAGCTTTCATTGAGGCGGCTCTGAGCCTTGCACTAACTCAAATGTAAATTTAACTTGCCCAACACCCACCTGTCTGGCAAAGGCATAGATAGTATAAGGTTCTTCAGATGTAAATATCTTTCAATCTGAGCCTATTGTCTCAGACCAGATCCAAAACCATGTGTCCTGCAAGGACTTATTATAAAATAACAAAAGGAACCTGTACTTTTAGGATTTCTGGAAAATTTTTACTTGTTCCATATTTCCATTGAGATCTCCTTTTTAATCTTGGTGGTGGTGGTGGGGGGGAGTAAATGTTACTAAAGCAAAGCATTACAGTTTTCTAAGAAAAGAGTTTTTTTGGCCAATAATATTACTTCAAAGAATGGGTTACAATTTACTCTCTCAAATTTATTCGGTCTCTGGCTACCAGGAAAGAAGGAAATTTAGAAGGGAAATAACTTGCCAAATGAAAAATTGCGGCTTCTATGTTGGGGGAACTCCGCAGGCCCCAAGAGGCATTTTTTTCTGCCTCAGTCTGCAGAACACTGTCTCACAGAATCTACTGGGGCTACCGTGGCACCCATGGACTATGAGAATGAAATGGATGCCGTCTCTGTCCCTTTATGAGTCCCTCTAACTTGCTGCTGCCTTTGTCATAGATAGGAGACCATCCCAAAATGGAGAAGTCAAAGCGCCTGTGTTGCTATGTAAGCCAGTGAACAACAGTTTGCATGAAGAGTTTGTGCCCTTGGGGTTGTTTTCATGAAGATGCTATTGCAAATTGTTCCCTGAGGTCCTTGTAGGACACAGCTACCTTGTAGATGACCCTTCCAGCACAATTTGCATCCGTGAGCAGTAATATCAGGCCAGTATGGATTGGATTATACCATACTTGGGTCTTACTTGTAGTAGTAGTCTTATACACACTATAAGTCAAAACATTTTACATCAAGTTGTGAATGAATATGAATATATGAGATAACAAAAAATTGCTAAGCTATATGCCAATGGGTATAATATTAAATTATTATTCTATTACCATAGGTATCACATCTTTCCCCCCTTAGGAAATACATCTAAAGTGAGAATTCCATTGCACACGGCACAAAAGCAGAAGCTAAAATATGCTGGTGATGGAAAGCAGATGATGAGACCGAGATGAAGGCGCAGGAGTGGACTATAATAAAACACAAAGCGGGCGGGACACGGAACCGGCACCACAGATGCGGAGGGGCGCTCGCTGACTGTACTGAGGTCTGCGGGGCTGGTCGTTCCTACTGTGAAATCGCGACATGAGTTTGACTTATGTTCCACGAGTTACTTACGCCTTTTTTGCTGTGTAAGTGAAAATCACTGGCATATGTAGACATGTGCTTGTAATTCATTTTTTATTATTTTATGTTTTTTTTAAAATAGCCCTTTATTATTTTTATAAGAAAAAATTAATGGAGTAACTTGAAATAAATCTAATTCTGCCCACCCCCCCCCTCTCCCAAAAGATATTGCCTCAAGTTTCTTTGTACAAACAGCATAGGACACTGGTCATCTGCAAATGCGTGTGGGTGGGTGTGTCACAGCAGTCCGTCTGTCTTCACACTGGCAGGAGTCTGCTCTATGGGGCCTTCACAGGGTCCTGGGAACCTTTGGGAGCCTGAGCTGGAGCTGAAGCCTGGGCCTTAGCTGGAGTTGTGGCCCCTGCCTTGGTTTGAACCTTGGCCTTTGGCTGGCAGAGCCGACGCCCCTTGGCCATGTAGCTTCGAATCCACCTCCCGAGCTTGGGGTGAGCGATGAAAGCCAGGCGGCTGAGTTTGCGGCTGGGGCCCCTTGGCATCTTGGA
The DNA here is from genome assembly GCA_964023405.1 of Apodemus agrarius. NCBI lineage: Eukaryota > Metazoa > Chordata > Mammalia > Rodentia > Muridae > Apodemus > Apodemus agrarius. Next base: position 33,262,303 of record OZ030007.1, on the reverse strand, counting down.
CCTGCCGGCCTTAGGCTTCACAGGGACCTTGATGGCCTCTGCGCATGCGCTCACGGCCTTTGCATTGTTGTCCTGCATCTTCTCCAGGCCTTTCTGTGCTTCTTGGCAAAGTGCGTGTCCCTCAGGAACTGGGGGTCAACTCCATCAAGAGAGTCATATCTTTGAAGCCATTTCTGTGCTATTTGAGAGACTGGTTGTGCGTGGTGTGGTTCTTGGACTTGGCTGTGGCTGCACAGTAACCAGTGGCTCCTGCAGCGCCTGGGACAAGAAGAAAATAAATCTAATTACTTTAGCAAAACTTTAGATCCATTTTGAAAAAAATAATCTGCCTTGAATTTACACAGAGTTAATTTCACGTGATCCTGTGATTACGTGATGATTTCCTATAAATCCCCATGGCCACACTTGACTTTTTACTGTTGGGAACGTCTCCTAATATGTTTACATTAACTTGTGTGGTACAAACCTATTATATAATCACATTTTAATAGAAGTGTTGTTTTACTTCCTGTGCAACCACTGTTTTAAAAAGAAAGGCAGTCAGATGTTAAGACAAGTAATATCCGTTTATTATGAAACTTTATACATTATGATGTGTTATAGCATGTGTGTTTAATCTTTCCAAGAGTCTAGGTTAGAGGTGAGGTCATTAAACCTTACCTCATCTCACTTTGGATTTGCTAAACACAGAATTGAAACTAGCTTTTATGATTTCCAATTTTTTTGTTTATTTATTTGTTGTTTTGTTTTTTGTGATAGGATTTCTCTGTGTAGCCATCCTGGCTGTGCTGGAACTTGCTTTGTAGCTCAGGCTGGTTTCAAACTCAGAGATCTGACTGCCTCTGTACCATGAGGCCTGGGATAAAAGGTGTGCACCAATCCTGTCCGGCTACTTTCTAATTCTGAATTCTGAGTGTGAATGATAATTTTTATGATGCATAAAACTTAAATTATACAATATTCTGGGTACTCCTCACAAAAGCATTCCAATAGAACAATTTTATGGCTCAGCAGTTAAGAGCACTGACTGCTCTTCCAAAGGTCCTGAGTTCAAATCCCAGCAACCACATGGTGGCTCACAGCCATCTGTAAAGAGATCTGTCTCCCTCTTCTGGAGTGTCTGAAGACAGCTACAGTGTAATTACATCTAATAAATAAATAAATAAATAAATAAATAAATAAATAAATCTTTTTAAAAAAGTGTTAGCTTTTGAAGGGAGCGCTTATTCAAAACAAGGAAAATGATCACAAATACATTTTTCTAAAAGCCAAACAATTCATAATATTCCCAAAGTCATATGACAGTAGGATACTTTCATTGAGCGACTATATCTCTATGTATTTCTTTTTCTTTTTTAATGGTGGGCACCCACACTCTCTGGCAAAGGTACTTTCATCTTTCTCAGAACAGTTTGTGAAAAAAAATTGTTTTTAAAAATCCGAAAACTTCTACTTGCCCATTTAGTGATTTCATGTAAACTTTAGGCCTATGGTCAAGTTTGGAAAAGAGATCAACTTTCAGCTTTCATGGTGTTTCCTGGTTGCAGACGCATGGAGTGATCTTGCCAACCATTGTACCGTCTGGTTCTGCTCACCTGAGTCTATGCTGTAAGACTTGCTATCAGTTTTGCAGTTACTTTGCTTATATTAGTCCTTTTATAAAATCATCAAATTGGCAGACAACTATCAATCTCAATGTATTTCTAAGATTTATTCTAGAACTTAACATGTGCAGTGATCCAGTGAATACTTGACCATTTATAAAGCCTACATAGGTCTATTCTTCATTTAGTGACGCCCAAACATTGTACTATCTATCCACTCCTTATCAAAATTTCTATCTTAATGCATGGTCTATTTTGATGTCTCAACTTACTTCTTAATAACAGAAGAATCTTCTTCGTTCTCCTTATTTGATTTGGATCCTAATAGTTTTTGGATATCCATTGGGCACTTCATTTCTTTTTGAGTTCACTGAGCCGTTTCTTTGTATCTTCCTTAAATGTTTCAAGCCCTTCGGTGTAGTTTATGATTGTCTTTTTGAGTTCTGTGCCATGGGGCTCATCAAGGAATGCCTCGTTGGTGAACATTTGGTGGGCAGCACACTGCCTTGTTTTTTCACACTGTTTTTATTTTGATGAGGAGAGCTGGGCACTTTTGGTAGTTTCTGTGTCTGGTGTATAAAGTAGGTTGGAGCAGAACACGGTCTCGGCTGGGTCTCAATAAAAGTTAGATGTATCTTAGGTAAAACTAAGTCAGGGGGACACAGGATGCTGAGCTGCTGTGCAGGATCTACATTGTGTGCAGGTCTAATGTGTTCAGGAGTTTAGGGGGTCTATTTGGGGGCTGGGTCTTGAGGAAGGTGTGGGGTGTGGGAGATTTTTGGATAACTCACTATTCAGACACTGGCAAAGGATTACAGGCTCTGGCTAAGTAGAGAGGGTTGAAGGTAGTGCAAAAGGCTTACCCTACTAGTTATTAATCAGACTTCGATGAATATGTTTAAATCACTAAGCTCGCTGCCATTCATTAGTTCCGAGTCAGAACCGTGGTGCTCCGTGCATTGCCCAGTTGAAGGCTCTGCGAGGAACGTTGCTGCCCAATCGTTTCTGCACATTGGCTTGCAGAGGTCAGAGCATCTTCGCACGATTTCCATCTGGAACCTGCGGATTTCATCAGGCCGCAACGATTCAGATATGCTCAGACATGACTCAAATATTGGCATGCAGAACTCGGGTGATTTCAGTCAGAGACACTCCAGTTGAAGCAGCACTGCTCAGTGTCCTGCAAACAGGGTTCCTGGTAACATCTAACATCATTCTCGGAAACTGTTCGAGGAGCTTAGAGTTATGAGCTATAGTTTTGAGGATACCCTTTTCCTGATGGAGAGAAAGGAGTTTCTGTTTGGCATTGACCAGCACTCTGTGTAGTGATTGGGAAATATTCAAAATCTAACTGGAGGTGCCTTCCTTCCTTCTTCCTTCCCTCTCTCCCTTCTTCCCTCCCTCCCTCTCTTTCTTCTCCCCTTCCTTCCTCCCTTTATTCTTTCTTCCCTTTCTCCACCCCCTTTTTTCTCATGCGTCCTCTCCTCTTTTCTGCCTTTTGTAATGTGCACATATTTTTCATGTTTAGTCTTGAACGACTTATTTATATCATGGTGCTACATCTGGCTCTGTAAATTTTGAGTAGAAGGACTTATGAGACATTCCTATGACTAATAATAGCTTAACTGTGCACAGACATTGCTGAAATCCAAACTATATATTTCAGTTAATCTAAACTAAATGATCTTTCAGGTGATTTTTTTTCTTAACTTCATATAAAAGTGTCCTTGGGTTTCTGGGGAGAGAGCTCAGTGGAACGGGTACTTGTCGGAGCTTGAGGACCTGGGCTCCCAAGCTCTCACATACAATCCAGGAGTGGACCTGGGCACCTGTCACCTCAACATTTTGGGAGAGAAAGGCAGGGGATCCTCTGTGGCTCAGCTTAGCTCTTAACTCAAAGGAATAAGAAGAGCGATAGACCAGGACAGCATGTAGCTTTCTTGTTCTGGCCTTGCACTTGCACACAGTGTACATATAGAGCACATACATGTGTGATGCCCCGGCTTTGGTTGCTTGATGTGAAGAAGTACTAGTGAAGGTTTAGAAAGTAGGGGATGGTTGTGACAATTAGTGATGATGTAAATAAGACCACATGGAATTTTCTCAGAACAATTACAAATAGAATGACTATATAATGCAGCAGAACAACCATTGGTGCTCTCTCTCTCTCTCTCTCTCTCTCTCTCTCTCTCTCTCTCTCTCTCTCTCTCTCACACACACACACACACACACACACACACACACACACACGAATACAAATACATGAAGAAGTGAAATCAGTATTTCAAAGAAACTCATGTGATCCTGGAATTTCTGAGAGCAAGGTTGAAACTGAGAGGGTTTGTGTGTCATGCAGACAGATGCAGACAGATGAGATCCTTGCGCTTCTCTTCATATGTGGAATGTGGATCTCACAGAGCTTCAGAAGACAACACTGGTTTCATTAGGCTGGAGATGGAAGAGGAAAAGAAAAGATGGGAAAGATGGACCAACTGGCCAAATTACAGTCAGATAAAAGCATGAAGTTCTGTGGTACGCCCAGTAGAGTGGCAATCCATAACAATATGCACTGCCTATTTCAAATTGAAGTATTTTAATTGTTTTCAGAGCAAAGAAATGATAAATATTTGATGACCTAGCTATATTTAAGTTTATTTAACCTTTATGATATATATATATATATATATATATATATATATATATATATATACACACACACATACATATATATCATGTGGTATCGTTATATATAACAAACTTTATGTACCATATACATTTTTAATCTAAACTTAAAAAAGATGAAATAGACAAATTTCTTAATAAAATTAAGCTCAAGCTGGCTGCTGGTGGTGCACACCTTTAATCCCAGCACTTGGGAGGCAGAGATAGGTGGATCTCTGAGTTTTAGCCCAGCCTGGTCTACAGAGTGAGTTCCAGGACAGCCAGGGCTATACAGAGAAACCCTGCCTCGAAAAACCAAAACATAATAATAAAATAAAATAAAATAAAGCTCAAATACCTTACTTTATAACATTTTACTTTTTAAAAATATATTTAATTCTATTTCATGTGTTTTGGTATTTTGCCTGAATGTTTGGGGGCGGGGTGTGCAAGATCACGTGGAACTGGAGTTATTGACAATTGTAAATTCCAGGAGGGCACTGGGAATTGGACATGGATCCTCTGGAAGACCAGTCAGTGATCCTAACTGCTTGGCCATCAAAACTGCATAACTCTTGATACAAGGGTTTGGTGCAAGTGAAAGATTGGGATGTTTCCACAGCTTTGCTCCAAAGCTACCTGAGACTCTGGTGCTATCATTTAAAAAACAAAAGCATTCACCTTGAAATACCTTATCATCAATGTTAAATGAAAGTATGAATTCAGACTTTTTATTGAGGCTATTTACAAGTCTAAATTTCACCCATAATTTTCAGATATTTAATTTAGGGTCTGATTTATGTATTCACTCCTATTTCGCCTCCTTTGGAACAGGATATATTCCACACTGCATTATACACTTGGATAGTTTGTTGGCTGCTAATACATTCAGAAATCAGTGGCGCGTTAGGATTCAAAATAGGTCCCCTCACTGTTGGTGACTTCATTCTATGCATTTTATTGAGTGTGGCAGGGCAGAGCCTGAATGTCATTTGTTTTTCTTCGTTTATTTGTTGAATTCCCCTGAATCTGGCTTATCCTGCAATGAGTGGGCATACCTGCTGTTGAGTGCCCTGCCTGTATTACGCATTTCTATTGATAACATTGAGTGTTTAAAGAGCCACTTTATCACACTGGCATGCATGGGGATGAATGTGGTGCACACTGCAGAAGCATGAGTGCCCACCTGCAGTCTCTGGTCCTTTAGCTTCAATAACACTATGTATTTTCACAGCTGAATTTAAAAAAACAACACTGTATTCTCGGTAGGATGCTTTCCATCTTAGTCAATTGATGTGAGCACTGTACCTACACTGTAAAAAGTAGGCACAAAATGTACTTTCTTGATTAATCTCTTCAGCTCAGTATTTAAAGAAAGTCTTACTTGACGAGTGTACTATTAGGTTGAGAATCCCCCCTTAGAAGTCTGGTGCCATGACCCTGAATTTCACACATTTTTTTTTTTTTTAATGCTAGGAAGAAAAACATAGTTTTTCTGGGTTTAGTTTATAATAGTTGGTGGTGATATATGATAAGGGTTGGGTGTTTATATTAACCATGTCAGGATTCCCTTAGGTCTATAATTAACACACTCACCGAACACTATAGAATTCCCTGACGAATGTACTCAGCCTTTTAACTGAGTGACCCAGGGATCTGCTGCTTTTAATCCTCACCTGACTCCTACATTCACTTTCGCGAACATTTTATTTGGCATTTATCATATGCAGTACCCTCCCCTTCTTTTCATCCTTCTTGTTTTATTGATGAATAATGAGAATGTTAACACTGCTTATCTTGACGTGGGCAAATGAAGAGTGACTTGCCTAAGAGCCTCTTGTCTGAATCAACTGGGTGGTTTCTGTGTGTTTGCTTCCAGTTTTAAGCTATGATTGCTTACACCCAACAGTAGCTATAAAATACACATTTGTGGGAAAGGCCCTAATCTCATAGTCAATGAAAGTAATCTTATTCTGTGATGTGACTATAAATGAAATCCTACTTTACAGTGGCTAGTCTTATGCCCGTGAAGAACCTTAAGAGCTTACAGCACAGACATATAACAGAAGAGCTAGCTCAGCAGGAATTTTATCTATATCTCCCCACTCTCCTTTTTTTGTCATTTCAATCACTGCTGAGATGTATATTTTTATGACACGGTTATAGTTTTATGGTTTTGAGTTTTATTTTCTATTTATAAAATCAAGACTATTAATCCATGTAGTCACACTGGATTGGTGTTTTGTTATTCACTGAGATTTTACTGGGAGATGCAATGATGGTTCAGTTGATAAAAGTGCTTATTGTGCACACATGTGGCCCTGAGTATGATGCCCTGTACCCATGTAAAGAAGGAGGGCACGGTAGTACACACTTGTAATCCCAGTTCCAGAGAAGTCAAAACAGAAGAAACCCTGGACCTTTCTGGCCATTAAGCCTAGCCAAATTGGTGAGCTCCGGGGTCAATAAGAGACTCTTTCTAAAACCTTAAGGTGCAGTGTAATCGAGGGAGACATCCAAAGTCAGCATTCAAAGTCAACTTCTGTGTCTATGCGTGGGATGCATGTATGCTCAGGCATGCATGTATGGGCCACCTTTGTACTACACACTGAAAGTCAAGGTAGTTGTATTACTTTTTGGTTCAGGAAACACAATCATATTACATGTAAAATAGTAAAGCCATCATTTCACAAATACTTGTAATTAATTTTTAAACCTAGTTCTTGTAAGTTCTATTTTTAGCTGATCTCTGTGCACATAGAGGAGTAACTTTGAATGTCCCACTTTGAAGATATGTGCCATAGTAATTGGTTTGTGTGATGGTTGAAAGAATAAAATAACACATATGCAGCTTAGGTATCATTAATACCATGGACCTCTTCAATTGAGTTTTAAAAGTGACCACTTTTTCTTATGTATTTCTAGGTCTTTTATGCTATAGTGTTGAGCTTGAGAAGAACATTAGACTATTATACAGCGAACACATCTGCAATCTAAAAGCCGCGCTTGCAGTCTAGCTCCATTACTACTTAGCTGCTGTCATGGAGGAGGAGGCTGTCCCCCTATGAAGATACGTGCCATAGTATTTGGTTTGTATGATGGCAGAAAGAATAAAATAACTCACATGCATCTTATGTATGTACCATGACAGTTCACTTTCCCAAGATGTAGAACCATCCAGGAGGCCACTCTCTGTACACACTGGTGATGGTTTGTCTTGCTACAGTTAATCTTGGTGGGAAGATGCACCCTGAATGTGAGAATGGAGATTTCTACATCAGGATCTTGGCTTGAATACAAAGAAGGTGGTTTAGCAAGCATGTGTCTCTCTTGCTCCCTGACTATGGACACACGGTAACCAAATGCCTCAAGCTCTCACCAATGTAAACTCCTGGCCAGGATGGAATAGGCTGGCCAACCACGAGCCAAAGTGAGACTTTCCTTCTGTAAGTTGCTTTAGTCAGGATTTTTTTTTTTACAGCAATAGACACATGACTAATACATGTATTATAGGTATATTACTCGTAGATGCATTACCTATGACTTGTTATATAGTAGCATTTTAAAAACATTATGATTGGTATTGACAATTAGCTGGAAATCCATGTCTGGCTTTGAGGTCATGTTTGAAAGGAATAGGTCTATGTAAATTATGTACAAAGCTACCCAGCTTGATTCAGGAGGCTGGGGGTGTGGGGGGGTGCTGTGAGCACAGTGTAGAGGTGTGGCTACCCCAGGCAAAGGAGCCCTCTGGATTAGCACTGACTGGTGGGGAAGCAAAAGCTAGAGGGGGAATTGTATTACTGCTTTAAGAAATTAAACTCGAAAGGGCATGGGGGGAAGTAGGAACCCATTTCTATGTGAGATGACATTCTTTTTTTTTTTTTTTTTTTTTTTTTTTACCCTATTTTTTTTTATTTTATTTTCTATATTCTATGTTTACATTCCAAAGGCTTTCCCCTTTCCCAGTTCCCACCCACCATAGTTCCCATAGTTCCTCTCCCCCCCATCTGTTCCCCAATAATTCCCCCTCCCCCCTCGGTTTCTTTACTAAACTGGAAGCAATCTTTACAGGCCCAGGGTCCTCTCCTTTCTTCTTCTTGGGAATCATTTGACTTGCTATTTGTGTCTTGAGTATTTAGGGCTTCTGGGCTCATTAATATCCACTTATCAGTGATTGCATTTCAGGTGCATTCTTTTGTGATTGGGTTAATTCACTCAGGATGATATTTTCCAGGTCTAACCATTTACCTACAAATTGCATGAATTCATTATTTTTAATTGCTGTGTAGTATTCCATTGTATAAATATACCACAATTTCTGTATCCATTCCTCCTTTGAGGGATATTTGGGCTGCTTCCAATTTCTGGCTATTATAAACAAGGCTGCTATAAACATAGTGGAGCATGTGTCCTTATTGCATGCAGGGGAATCCTCTGGGTATATGCCCAGGAGTGGTATGCCAGGGTCCTCTGGAAGTAACATGCCCAATTTTCTGAGGAACCGCCAAACTGATTTCCAGAGAGGTTTTACCATTTTGCAATCCCACCAACAGTGGAGGAGTGTTCCTCTTTCTCCACATCCTCGCCAGCACTTGTTGTCTCTTGAGTTTTTAATCTTAGCCATTCTGACTGGTGTGAGGTGGAATCTCAGGGTTGTTTTGATTTGCATTTCCCTGATGACTAATGATGTTGAACATCTTTTAAGGTGTTTCTCGGCCATCCGAATTTCTTCTGGTGAGAGTTCTTTGTTTAGCTCTGTGCCCCATTTTTTGATAGGGTTATTTGGTTCTTTGCGGTCTAACTTATTGAGTTCTTTGTATATATTGGATATTAGCCCTCTGTCGGATGTGGGGTTGGTGAAGATCTTTTCCCACTTTGTTGGTTGCCGTTTTGTCCTTCTGACAGTGTCCTTTGCTTTGCAGAAACTTTGTAATTTTATGAGGTCCCATTTGTCGATTCTTGATCTTAGAGCATAAGCTATTGGTGTTCTGTTCAGGAACTTTTCCCCTGTGCCCAAGTCCTCCAGGGTCTTCCCAAGTTTCTTTTCTAATAGTTTCAGTGTGTCTGGTTTTATGTGGAGGTCCTTGATCCACTTGGAGTTGATCTTAGTACAAGGAGATAAGAGTGGGTCAATTCGCATTCTTCTGCATGTTGACCTCCAGTTGAACCAGCACCATTTGTTGAAAAGGCTATCTTTTTTCCACCGGATGGTTGTGGCTCCTTTATCAAAGATCAAGTGACCATAAGTCTGTGGGTTAATTTCTGGGTCTTCAATCCTATTCCATTGATCTACCTGCCTGTTGCTGTACCAATACCATGCAGTTTTTAACACAATTGCTCTGTAGTACTGCTTGAGGTCAGGGATATTGATTCCCCCAGAAGTCCTTTTATTGTTGAGAATAGTTTTAGCTATCCTGGGTTTTTTGTTGCTCCAGATGAATTTGAGAATTGCTCTTTCTAGATCTATGAAGAATTGATTTGGGATTTTGATGGGGATTGCATTGAATCTGTAGATTGCTTTTGGCAAGATGGCCATTTTTACTATATTGATCCTGCCAATCCAGGAGCAAGAAATATTTTTCCATCTCCTGAGGTCTTCTTCGATTTCTTTCTTCAGGGACTTGAAGTTCCTGTCATACAGATCTTTCACTTGTTTGGTTAGAGTTACGCCAAGGTACTTTATGTTGTTTGTGGCTATTGTGAAGGGTGTTATTTCCCTAACTTCTTTCTCAGCCTGCTTGTCCTTTGAGTACAAGAAGGCTACTGATTTGCTTGAGTTAATTTTATAACCAGCCACGTTGCTGAAGTTGTTTATCAGCTGTAGAAGTTCTCTGGTGGAGTTTTTTGGATCGCTTAAGTAGACTATCATATCATCTGCAAATAATGATACTTTGACTTCTTCCTTTCCAATTTGTATCCCTTTGACTTCCTTATGTTGTCTGATTGCTCTCGCTAGAACTTCAAGTACTATATTGAAAAGATATGGAGAGAGAGGACAGCCTTGTCTAGTCCCTGATTTTAGTGGAATTGCTTCAAGTTTCTCTCCATTTATTTTGATGTTGGCTACTGGTTTGCTGTAGATTGCTTTTACTATGTTTAGGTATGGGCCTTGAATTCCTGCTCTTTCCAAGACTTTTAGCATGAAAGGATGCTGAATTTTGTCAAATGCTTTTTCAGCATCTAATGAGATGACCATGTGGTTTTTTTCTTTTAGTTTGTTTATGTAGTGGATTACATTGATGGATTTCCGTATATTGAACCATCCCTGCATTCCTGGAATGAAGCCTACTTGATCATGGTGAATGATCGTTTTGATATGCTCTTGGATTCGGTTGGCAAGAATTTTATTTAGTATTTTTGCATCTATATTCATAAGAGAAATTGGCCTGTAGTTCTCTTTCTTTGTTGGATCTTTTTGTGGTTTAGGTATCAGCGTAATTGTGGTTTCGAAGAATGAGTTGGGCAGTGTCCCTTCTGTCTCTATTTTGTGGAATAGTTTGAAGAGTATTGGTGTTAAGTCTTCTTTGAAGGTCTGGTAGAATTCTGCACTAAAACCATCTGGTCCCGTACTTTTTTTGGTTGGGAGGCTTTCTATAACCCCTTCTATTTCTTTAAGGGTTATGGGACTGTTTAGCTGGTCTACTTGATGCTGATTTAATTTTGGTATTTGGTATCTGTCTAGGAAATTGTCCATTTCCTCCAGATTCTCCAGTTGTTTTGAGTATAGGCCTTTGTAGTAGGATCTGATGATCTTTTGAATTTCCTCTGTTTCTGTTGTTATATCCCCCTTTTCATTTTTAATTTTGTTAATTTGGATACTATCTCTGTGCCCTTTGGTTAGTCTAGCTAAGGGCTTATCTATCTTGTTGATTTTCTCGAAGAACCAGCTCTTGGTTTTGTTGATTCTTTGTATGGTTCTCTTTGTTTCTGCTTGATTGATTTCAGCCCTTAGTTTGATGATTTCCTCTCTTCTACTCCTCCTGGGTGAGTTAGCTTCTTTTTGTTCCAGCGCCTTCAGGTGTGCTGTTAAGTTGCTAGTGTATGCTCTTTCCAGTTTCTTTTTGGAGGCACTCAGGGCTATGAGTTTTCCTCTTAGCACTGCTTTCATTGTATCCCAGAGATTTGGGTAGGTCGTACCTTCATTTTCATTGAAGTCTAAAAAGTCTTTGATTTCTTTCTTTATTTCTTCCTTGACCAGGGTGTCATTGAGTAGAGTATTGTTCAGTTTCCATGTGTATGTGGGCTTTCTGTAGTTCTTCTTGCTATTGAAGACCACTTTTACTCCATAGTGATCCGATAGGAGACATGGGATTAGTTCGGTCTTCTTGTATTTGTTGAGGTCTGTCTTGTGACCAATTATATGATCAATTTTTGAGAAGGTACCGTGCGGTGCTGAGAAAAAGGTATACTCTTTTGTTTTAGGATGGAATGTTCTATATATATCTGTTAAATCCAATTGGTCCAAAGCTTCAATTAGTTTCACTGTGTCCCTGTTTAGTTTCTGCTTTCCTGATCGGTCCATTGAGGAGAGTGGAGTGTTGAAGTCACCTACAATCATTGTGTTAGGTGCGATGTGTGCTTTAAGCTTTAGTAAAGTTTCTTTTACGAATGAGGGTGCCCTTGCATTTGGTGCATAGATGTTCAGTATTGAGAATTCTTCTTGGTGGATTTTCCCTTTGACAAGCAGGAAGTGACCTTCTGTGTCTCTTTTGATGACTTTAGGTTGAAAGTCGATTTTATCTGATATTAGAATGGCTACTCCAGCTTGTTTCCTGGGACCATTTGCTTGTAGAACTGTCTTCCAGCCTTTTACTCTAAGGTGGTGTTTGTCTTTGACACTGAGATGTGTTTCCTGTATGCAGCAAAATGTAGGGTCCTGTTTCCGTATCCAGTCTGTTAGTCTGTGTCTTTTGATTGGGGAATTGAGTCCATTGATATTAAGAGATATTAAGGAATAGTAATTATTACTTCCTGACATTTTGGGAATTGTTATTATTATTTGTATTTGAGTGGTTCTCTTCTTTTGGGTTGGATGAGATGGGGTTTCTATCTTCAGTCTCATCTATCCCTATAATCCTTAGGTTTGGTCTTCTCATTGTGTCCTGGATTTCCTGAATGTTTTGGGTTACCAGCTTTTTGCATTTTGCATTTTCTTTAATTGTTGAATCCATGGTTCCTATGGTATCTTCAGCATCTGAGATTCTGTCTTCTATCTCTTGTATTCTATTGTTGATATTTGCATCTATGACTCCTGATTTCTTCCCAAGGTTTTCTATTTCCAACATTGTCTCCCTTTGCGATTGCTTAGTTGTTTCTACTTCTGTTTTTAGATTTTGTATGGTTTTGCTCAGATCTTTCAGTTGCTTGTTTGTGTTTTCCTGTAATTCTTTAAGGGATTTTTGTGTTTCCTCCTTTATGACTTCTACTCGTTGACCCATGTTCTCTTGTATTTCTTTGGGTGATTTTTGTTTCTCCCCCTTATTGGGATTCACTTTTTGCTCTATATTCTCCTGGATTTCTTTAAGTGATTTTTGCGTCTGCCTTGTATGGGCTTCTAGTTTTTGATCTATTTTCTCCTCTATTACTTTAAGAAATTTATCTAAGTGATCCTCAATCTGCATCTTTACCAGTGATTTTAGATCTGAGTCTTGTTTTTCTGGTGTGTTGAGATATCTGGGATTTAATTGTGTTTGTCTTGCAATGGCTTCTAGCTTTTGATCTATTTTCTCATGTATTACTTTAAGAGATTTATCTAAGTGTTCCTCTATCAGCATCCTGACCAGTGATTTTAGATCTGAGTCTTGTTTTTCTGGTGTTTCGGGGTATCCAATATTTATTGCTGTTGGGGAACTGGGTTCGGATGCCGCCATATTGCCTTGATTTTTGTTAGTAGCGATCTTACGTTTGCCTTTTGCCATCTGGTTAACTCTGGTGTTAGTTGGTCCTGTAGATACTAGCTGGTGCTTGACCCTCCTGTGGGGTTGTAAGGCTATTTCCCAGTGACTGGGATACCTGAATCACTGTCCTGCGGGGGTCTTGCTCACAGATTGCTGACAGGTGGCCTGAGTCCCCCGAGGTCTTAACCTCAGGATATCCCAGGTATTTGGTTCCGCCTGTTGGGCAGCTGCTCTGCACTGCTCCTGCTCAGGGTTCGCTGTCTGATATCCTGTTTCCCCAGGGGTCTTAAAGTTGGGATATCTCAGTTATCTGGTTCCGCCTGCTGGTCCCAAGCTGCTGGGAAGCTGGCTGGGTCCGGTTTCCAGCTTCCCTGCCACTGGCTGGATGGGAGGCTGGTTCGGCCTCCGGCTGGGTCTGGGTACCTGGCACACTGGCTGACTCTGGCTTCCTCACCACCAGCTGGACGGGAAGCTGTAGGCAATATGGCAGCTGCCTGCAGGGAGCTCGGGGTCCGCCCCGCGCGCTAGTGCAGAGTGCACCCGCTATTCTGTGCCCAATTCCCACTCCAGGCCTGAGTCCCCGAAGGTCTTAAGCTCGGGCTGTCTCGGGTACCTTGTTCTGCTGCTGCCGCTGGATGGTTCTGAGCACCTGGCACGCTGGGTGACCCTCCGGCTTCCCCACCACCAGCTGGGCGGGAAGCTGCAGGCAATATGGCAGCTGCCTGCAGGGAGCTCGGGGTCCGCCGCGCGAGTGCAGAGTGCACCCACTATTCTGTGCCCAACTCCCACTCCAGGCCTCAGTCCCCGAAGGTCTTAAGCTTGGGCTGTCTCGGGTACCTGGTTCTGCCGCTGCCGCCGGATGGTTCTGAGCACCTGGCACGCTGGGTGACCCTCTGGCTTCCCCACCGCCAGCTGGGCGGGAAGCTGCAGGCAATATGGCAGCTGCCTGCAGGGAGCTCGGGGTCCGCCCCGCGCGCGAGTGCAGAGTGCACCCGCTATTCTGTGCCCAACTCCCACTCCAGGCCTGAGTCCCCGAAGGTCTTAAGCTTGGGCTGTCTCGGGTACCTGGTTCTGCCGCCGCTGCCGGATGGTTCTGAGGATGGTTCTGAGCACCTGGCACGCTGGGTGACCCTCCGGCTTCCTCCGACATTCTTGATAGTAAAAAAAAAAAAAAAAAAAAAAAAAAAAAACGACTTCTATTTTATTAGTTCATGTTAGTAATTATTATTTGTACCAATAGGTCTGTAAAAGTGTTCCAAATGTTTGAAGAAGCCCCTGCAGCTGTTTGGCGCACTTTCTGTATTGATATTAAATACGCTTGATAGCCACTGAGGGAGAGCAGAGGCAGAAGCTGAGTGTAAGCCCCCCCTTTCTATACCAAAGCCTTAAGTCTCCCTGGGGAAGCCTGTTATGTAATGTCATGGGAAATCAACTGGCAACGACACTGAAATGTGCTAACCCGACAGGGCAAGGAGCTTACTTTTATCAGAGTTCCCATCTCAGCCTTGTGCTGCGCTTGCACAAGCATTGAAAACAGAGAGACAGCCCGGCAGTCTTTAAATTCAACTTGTAATTTCAGAATCAACACGTAGTCTGCAAAAGAGTATTGCCTCTTTGACTACCTTTGAAATATATTTCAACACACACACACAAAAACACATATACACACATACACATGCACAGGCACATGAAGAGAAAGAGAAAGACTGGTCTTGGTTCCATAATTATGCAGATGTTGATGAACTGTTTCAAGAATGGAACTGTTCATCAGAAGGGAAATACATAGACTTACTGTTTGAATATATTAAGGTATATCTCTGAAAATGTTAAAATGGTGTGTGTGTGTGTGTGTGTGTGTGTGTGTGTGTGTGTGTACAGGTTTGCATACACATGTTACATGTCATGCCCGTAGAGGTCTGAGGACAGCTCCAGGTGCTAGGAATCAACTTCCACCTTGTTTGATGTTGTTTCTTGTTCCCTGAGGATATGGTAGCTAGGCCAGCTGGCCTGAGAACTTCTGGTATTTTTCATTTTTCTACTTCCCATCTTGCCACAGGAATGCTGCAATCACATACCTGTGCTACTGCATCTAGCTTTATGTGTGCTCTCAGGTTCCTATCCAGGTTCCCACTCCTGTATGGCAAGTGCTTACTGCCCTGAGACATTTCCTCAGCCCTTACCACAGGGATTTAAAGTGTCCTGTTGATTTAGTGTCTGAGTGACTTAGACCACTGTGACTTTTACAGTTTCTTGAGCATCTGCCTCTTGTGTTGGTGCTCCTCCCAGAAGCTCACTAGACACACATCATTTCACGGAGGGGCTTTGTGCTTTGCTCCTTGTAGCAGGGATGTCCCTGTTTTCTTTCCACAGCGAAGTTGTGCAATCTTTAGAACTTGATAGTCAATCATGTCTTTTCTAGTGAATATCATTAATGGTTGGTAGTTATCCAAATATTCAGCACTCTACGAAAAATAAGCAAAACTATTGTGCCCCCTGCAAATTACTAAGTTATTGAATTACTAAATTACTGAATTACTAAACAACATTTCCACAGAGTTAAATTTTAAGTGTGAAATGCATATAACAAAAGCTTCTTATAGGTGGGGATAGTTTTAAAGATTTAGACCTGAAAACTTTCTTTTGTGATGGTTTTGGCATTGTGTCATCTTATCTCAAGGAGAAGTCCCTATTTGTTGTGGTTATTTTCAAAAACTTTCAGTATGTAATATGTAACAAAATAAGAACATTTGTTAGCGCTGGGAGAATCTGAAGAACATATGGAACTTCCTAGGAGGGCAAAGGTCAAATTCTCCCTGTGTTGCACTCCAAGCTGCAGCCCCGTGTTTCTTTCTCTGTGCCATCAACTAGGTGCTCATTAGAAATTCCTTATATCTAAAATGAACACCTTGGATCTTTCTAAGTTTTTAATCTTCAAAAAGAGTACCAGCCTTTTCCTGTTGTCTAAGTTATAGACACAGAAGCAGGTTTTCATCTTCCCTCTGTCTTATGCTCTACTATCCAAGGAAGCCTTAGCAAAGCTGAAACTGTCCTCATCTCTCTGTGGTAGCATCTCCCCACCCCAGCTACCCTCTTCCCTATCTCCAGCATCTCCCCCAACCCCCAGCCATCCTCCTCCCCACCCCAGCCACCCTCCTCCCCACCCTAGCCACCCTCCTCCCCATCTCTAGCCACCTTCCTCCCTACCCCCAGCCGCCCTCCTCTCCTCCTCTCCTCCTCCAGCCACTCTCCTCCATATCTCCAGCCACTCTCCTTCCTACCTCCAGTCACTTTCCTCCCCACTCCCAGCCACCCTCCTCTCCTCCTCCAGCCACCCTCCTCCCTACCCCCAGTCACCCTCCTCTCCTGTTCCAGTTACCCTCCTCCCCACCTCCAGTCACCATCCTCCCCACCTCCCCCTTTCTCACTATCAAAACCATCTAACCAAAGCTCATCATGGTAGAGCAAGACTTTAATCAAAACACTAAGGAGATAGAGGCAGGTAGAATTCTGTGAATTTGAGGCTAGCTTGGGCTACATAGTGAATTTCAGGCCACCCAAAATAAGCTATCCAACTAGAGAAAGTTTCTTTTGCAGTCTGTTCCCCTCCAATTTCTGTTTCCTTTGAGACAAGGTATCACTATGAAGCCCAGGGTAACCATAAACTCATGATTCGCCTGACTTATGTCCTGAGTGCCAGATTACCGGGAGGTGTTAAGACACTGTTTCAGTCATTCTGTGTTTCCTCCTTGTTTGAGTCGGATTCTAAGCGACATTGTAGCAAATACCTAGCCAAAACCACTTAAAGAAAAGTGCTCTTATTTTGACCCAGTTTCCGAGGTGCCAATGTTCATCTGGCGCCTTTGGAGTAGATGTGACGGGGTGGGGAGCCCATGGCAGGATGCATCATCTTACCTCATGGCCAACAAAAAGCAGAGGCTGATTGAGGGGATAATAGAGCAGGGGAGGTGACATCTCCTTCAAAAGCAAGCCAGTGTCCTGCTTCTCCCAAGCAGACCAGTCTCTTAATACCTCCACTATATACAAATGTCATGAAATTAGGAACCCATCACTTAACTCAGAGGTTAGCCCATTCATGAAATCAGCTTTCATGATCCAGATCGCTTCTAGAAGTCCATTATCAGACTCCAGTGGATCAGCCTAAGGGGTATATTTCATATTCAAACCATAACACTCTATTATATTTTTTATTTATGGCACTGCTTTATATTTATATAAATTTAAATATTACCCAATTTACATGGTGTGTGACAATCAACTGCACTGAGCATTAAAAAAATTGCCTGTTTCTATTTTAATAACAGTATGTCTTGTTCCTATAGTTCTTACTGAATGGCAGAATATGTGTGCACTTGGTGAGGTAATTTTCATATTTGTTGAAGGAAGCCAGAGGACAAAGCATCCCACAGCAATGGCTGAGGGATTTAAGGGTGGGAAATGAACTGATCCAATTTCTTTTGTCTATGATGGAGGGTCACAAACCACAGGGATAAGACAAGCCAGAGGAATATGTAAAGTCAACGCGTTGGGCTTCAAATACAACATGAAGTAGCTTTCACTTCATTTGAACATCAGCAGGAGGATATCTAGATCTCTCCAGTTCATAAAATGCAGGAAATGACAGCAGGGCCTGATGACAAAACTCAAGGTCTGAGAGGTCAGAGAGCCAGGATTTATGGTCTCAGCCTATTGCTTCCTGATGGCATAGCCTTCAAGAAGCTACTCCACCTTTCTGTTACTCATTCTCTTCAAACATAGAATGTGATCATGCTCTATAATTTCAAAGATTTTATAAAATTGTGACAATATCCACAAAATGTATAAATTGCAACTCATTAAATACATTTATGAAAATGGACTTATTTCATATTTAATCAAAGGCAGAATATTTATGCATTTTTGTCTGTATTTTCAAAGGTATCCAAAGAAGACGAAGATCGAAATAGTAGGGAAACAATTAACTTGGCTGACTATAGTATAGTAAGACTTCCTTTTGGTTGAAAATAGTCTGTGGGAACTTTGTTCCTGGTCTTCTGTGGATAAGCAAGCAGATTTCAGACTTTTATCCTCACATTTCCTAGGCCAAGGTGGGACTGTAGGTCTGATGCCTGGGTGGAAGAGAACAAAGAGATGATATTTGAGTGGACTGCATCTCATACTGGCCACACTGTCCAGGGATACTGAGCCAAACATGCCCATTAAAGAACTCGGTCTTTCAGGGATCCAGAGGTGCTTTGATGCTCAGGAAGAGCCTGAGGAAGTGTGACCCCTGGAGACATAGACCTGGTTAAACAGACAGATGCAGCAGTGAAGGTTGCACGCCAGTTATGATGTCACACATCACAGGAGATCCGAGTTATGCATTTTCACAGTTGACCACACTTGCCTGAGTGTGCTTATCTGACTTCCCCAATGGAAGCCAAGGGCATTGGAAAATGGCCCAGGTCTGTGCTGCGTCTCCATATTCTGTAACACATTTAAGCTCATTCCACATTTGCATGCAGACGAACGCATCTCTTAGAAGTACACCCAAGCTTTCCTAGGGAGAGATGATCTGTAGAGTCCACTGAGGATAATCAGATCAGCAACAGACACACACCTCTGAATCTCTCAGTAACATAGTTTTGCACTGATATGTAGGACTCTTTGGTTCCCTTCTCCATCCATACCTGACTGCTGATGTGCAGACCCAGCTCAGTCATTATTAATTATGGAGAGTTAGTGATTTTGATGGCTGTGTATTGACTAGAAAATTCATTTCGTTGCCCTTTTGTCTTGGTTCTTTCTGGCTGACTCTAGCACTCCTTTGCCCCCTCTCCTGTGACATCTGAGCAGAGATTTATAATTATACAAGGTCTCAAAACTATGTGACCCCTCCTGAGTGTTCAGTCTTATTCTGGAGTTAGTTTGGCATTTAAGGTTTGGCCTCTCATTTGCATTCATGTTCTTGCTGTGTATTTTATTTTGTGTAATGTAGTTGTGTATACTATGTATGACAAAGTTGGAGGAACAATCATCTACTTGTAGTTCTATATTTTCTTCTCTTTAAGTCGTTTGAATTTTCCCTGTTGGTGGTGGGTGGGGTGGATGATAGGCTAGCAGATAGGAAAAATGGGCTGACTCCAAAAGTCTCTTAAGCAAGATTCAGGGCCTGACTCCAAGAAGGAAGGCAAAGACAGAACTAGAAATACCCCGGTTCTAGCCTTGAATGTCACCAAGTCCTAAGAGGATGGAGGCAGACTGAGAGCAATGTTTGAAGAACGCAAAACAGAAATAGTGGACCCTGGTTCTCACTAGGAATGGTGGCCAGGTACCAAGAGGATGGAGGTATAACACGAGGAAGCACTGAGGTGTGCAATATCAACATATATAAGAATACCCCAGAGAAAGCACAGAGAAAGAGCAGAAGGAGGGTACCGGAGGAGTTACCAAGGAATATGAGTGGGTTTGGAGGAATGACCAAGGAAAGAGAAACCAAAGAGCTAGAAAGACTCTGGATCTGCACCTAGAATGGCAACTCATTCCTAGGGCGAATGAATAAAGTGTCTTCTTATGTGCCCACGGTTCTTATCTGTTTCTTCTATCAAAGATAGGCCTTCCCATTTGTTTTGCTTTGATGCCTTGAGGTCTTTGGTTCTCCATCTAGTTTTGAAAAGGACAAGCAAGATAAGCATCCCACACAACTCCTGAGGGACATTCTTTTTAATTGTGCCCGCAGATACGTCTGCGGAGCTAATAACCACTTTCATAGTTGGAAGGTTTGATTTAGCCTAGAGACACAATTGGCTGATGAAGTTTATATTTTCCTTTGGAATGGTGGCCAAAACCAAGATGATCCTGGAAAAATATAGACTAACTAAAGGTTTTCACTTCCAACAATTGGATCTCCCCAGGCACAATAGCCACATTTTTTAATTAAAATATTTCTAGTTTTGGTGGCTATTAAAGCTACACGCATGGGAAAGGCCATAAAAGAGGTGGCCAGCACACTTGTTTCACCAACAGACCATCATTAAAGCCCTGCGGCTCAGTACCCAGTTATTACAGATGTTTTCCCTTCATTCCTTTCTCCATTTCAGAGCTGCTCTGATGGAGTTTTGGGAGTCACTGATCCATCTTGAAATAACCTCCTTAACTACCAGCTTCTCAGCTGAGAATTGTAGGTTGATGTCTCCTCTGGCTTCTAATATCCTTTAACATAATTACATTTGCTTCCACGTATTAGACATGTGTTAACATCTTAGCATATCTGCAAACTATAAATTTGATGTTTGGTTAATATGTAAGATGCTTAAATCTTTACATTACAAGGGAAATGAATCCAAGAACTGCTATTGCTATCACATTGTGTCAATGAATATAATGACATTTTTATTATATATTTTCTTTATTTACTTTTCAAATGTTATCCCCTTTCCTGATTTTCTATCCGAAAACACCCTATCCCATTTTTATGCTGCTCTATAATAATGTAATAATGTAAAAACGTCTTAGAGAGGAGTACAGATGCTGTTGTAGCTTTAGAATCAGGCTTACATTCTTCTAGCTCCCTGCTTCCTGTTTTCCTCAAGCAGTGCAAATAAACTATTGTGGAATGGTATTCTCCAGGCATGAATGACCATTGCTTTCTTGAACTCTCAGCAGCTGTAATTACCTACATCAGATGTGCATACCTTCATCCACTAACATTCATTCATGTGGGGTGGAAGAGCTCATTAGGCCCCTCCACTCCCCTAGGATGTTCAAGCAGTTGACAATTGCTGGGATACAGGGGGATGACTTTTCTTCAGTGGTGTAATCACCCACAAGTTCTCTACACTCTTGTCATTCAATGCCAATTAAATGCGTTGCTTCACCAAGCTAGACTTCAGTGGAATAATTTCTTTGGCCTGTGATTGGTACCTGACCTGAAGGGCCTAGGTAATTGTTCCTATCTCCAAAGGAAAATTTAATGCAATACTTGGCACCCAAAACAAGAATGACAGAGCCAAAGGTGAATCTGGGGGGGGGGGGTGTACACTGTCTTTGATGGGCTCATGAAACGTGCAACCAAAGCTAAGCTGTATGAGGATAGAAGATCCTTAAGGGCAATTTTAATATAGATATCATTCTCCATGTGGTATAAATGGGTATGCCTTCTTGTAGTTCTCTGTAATGGACAAGAAGACATCTAACCAAATCTGAAATGTTTGGAAGTATAGTGTTCACAAAGAAAACTTCAGGGTAGTTTTCTTTTATGTAATATTGATTGGCCTGCTTCACTGATGAGTGGGATCTGTCTCATAAGTACAGGGATGCACTCTCAATGGATGCTGAACTAGAAAATAAGTTATAATCCCTCAAAGTAGCATGCATGGCTCAGGTTCACAAGCATGCTCTGGAATCAGTTGCATGCTTCAACTGAGGCTGATCTGTTGGTACAAGAACTTACTCAGGGAAGAGGAAAAATACAAAGAGAAAGTGATTTGTGGATGCTGTCTCTACTCTAGCTTCTGATTAGCAGGAAATGTGAAAATAAGGGACCATGGAAATGGAAGGGTTGGATTGTCATTCCTATGACTGAGGAGGTACTGAGAGAAAATGAATGCAAATTCAGTCTTAGCTAAATAGCCTTCTCTTAGATCTTAAAAGAATTGAATTATTGAGAAAAATCAGAGAGAAGTGGAAGACAGTGAGGCAGAAATGATAAAAGTTATCTTCCAGGTATATTAACACAAAAGGTAAATCCAAGAGATGTCATATGCATTCTTAATTATAGCCAAGAAAAACAAACTATGACATCCGTGGATCTATCTGCCTTTGTAACATTTAAATTGGGAAAGCATTTGAAGTAAGACATGTAAGAAAAATCTCACAGCTTGGCTTGTGAGGCTCAGGAGGAGATAGGATCAGTTTGAATACCATAGACGTAGAGAAACTGAGTAATTTAACTATCAATTCCTCTTTGAAAAAACAGATTGCATAATCTAAGGCAGTATTAAGAAAAGCAGTCCTTAGGCATATTATCATATCATCAGCAAATAGTGAAATTTGACTTCTTCCTTTCCAATTTGTATCCCTTTGACCTCCTTTTGTTGCCTAATTGCTCTGGCTAGGACATCAAGTATTATCTTGGATAGGTAAGGAGAGGATGATAGTATAATTAAATGACCCCAAAAGTTCCACCAGAGAATTCCTAAACCTGATAAACAACTTCAGCAAAGTGGCTGGATATAAAATTCACTTAAATAAATCAGTAGCCTTCTTATGCTCAAAGGATAAACAGGCTGAGAAAGAAATTAGGGAAACAATATCCTTCACAATAGTCACAAATAATATAATATACTTTGGTGTGACTCTAACCAAGCAAGTGAAAGATGTTTATGATAAGAACTTCAAGTCTCTGAAGAAGGAAATCAAAGAAGATCTCAGAAGATGGAATGATTTCTCATGCTCATGGATTGGCAGGATTAATATAGTAAAAATGACCATCTACAGATTCAATGCAATCCCCATCAAAATTTCAAATCAATTCTTCATAGAGGTAGAAAGGGCAATTTGCAAATTCATTTGGAAATGACAAAATTCCCAGTATAGAGAAAACTATTCTCAGCAATAAAATAACTTCTGGGGAAATCACCAACCCTGACCTCAAGCTGTATTACAGAACAATAGAGATAAAAACTCATGGTATTGGTATGAAGAGAGGCAGGTAGATCAATGGAACAGAACTGAAGACCCAGAAATGAACCCACATGCCTATGGTCACTAAGGAGCTAAAACTATCCAGTGGAAAAAAGACAGCATTTTCAACAAATGGTGCTGGTTTAACCTGTGGTCAGCATGTAGAAGAATGCAAATTGATCAATTCTTATCTCCTTGTAGAAAGTTCAAGTCCATGTGGATCAAGGACTTTCAAATAAAACCAGAGATACTGAAACTAATAGAAGAGAAAGTGGGGAAGAGCCTCTAACACATGGGCACAGGGGAAAATTTCCTGAACAGAACACCAATGGCTTATGCTCTAGATCAAGAATCGACAAATGGGACCTCATAAAATTAAAAAGCTTATGTAAGGCAAAGGACACTGCTAATAGGACAAAATGGCAAGCAACAGATTAGAAAAGATCCTTACCAATCCTACATCAGATAGAGGGCTAATATCCAATACAAAGAACTCAAGAAGTTAGACTCCAGAGAACCAAATAACCCTATTAAATATGGGGGACAGAGCTAAACAAACAAACAAACAAACAAACAAACAAAAACTCAACTGAGGAATATCAAATGGCTGAGAAGCACCTAAAGAAATGTTCAACATCCTTAGTCATCTGGGAAATGAAAATCAAAATGACCCTGAGATTCCACCTCACACTAGTCAGAATGGCTAAAATCAAAATCTCAGGTGACAGCAGATGCTGGAAAGGATGTGAAGAAATAGGAACACTCCTCCATTGTTTGTGAGATTACAAGCTGGTACAACTACTCTGGAAATCAGTCTGGCAGTTGCTCAGAAAATTGGACATAGTAATACCTGAGGACCCAGCTATACCACTTCTGGGCATATACTCAAAAGATGCTCCAACATGTATAAGGACACATGCTCCACTATGTTCATAGCAGCCTAATTTATAATAGCCAGAAGCTGGAAAGAACCCAGATATCCTTCAACAGAGGAATGGATACAGAAAATGTGGTTCATTTACACAATGGAGTACTACTTAGCTACTAAAAATAATGACTTCATGAAATTCTTGGGCAAATGGAAGGGACTTGAAAGTATCATCCTGGGTGAATTAATCCAGTCACAAAAGAACATACATGTTATTCACTCACTGATAAGTGGATGTTAGACCAAAAGTTTGGAATGCCCAAGATACAATTCACAGAGCATATGAAGCTCAAGAAGAAGGAAGGTCAAAGTATGGATGCTTCAGTCTTTCTTAGAAGGGGGAACAAAATTCTCACTGGAGGTAGAGGGTGGGAAGGACTTGGGAAGAACAAAGGAGGGGAGGGGGGAAATGGGGCAGGATCAGGTATTTGAGGAGACAGGGATGATATACAGAGGGTCAGGAATTTGAACAGAAGTATATAGCAATGGGGGATGGGGAACTGGTGGTAGCCACAGGCAAGTTCCTGATGCCAGACAAGTAAGAGGTTCCCAGGACCCCAAGGGGATGAGATTAGCTGAAATGCCCAACCAAGGGGAGGGAGAACCTGTAGAGACCAAATCCAGATGTTAGGCAAGACCCCCAGCTGGGGAGTGAGGCCACCCACTCATCTCCAAATTTTACCTTAGAATTGCTCCTGTCTAAAGGAAATATGGAGACACAGTGTGGAACAGAGACTAAAGGAAAGGCCAGCCAAAGACTGCCCTCACCTGGGGATCCATCCTATATAGACACCAAACCCTGACAACTATTGTCCATACCAAAAAGTACTTGCTGACAGGAGCCTGGTATAGCTGTCTTCTGAGAGGTTCTGCCAGAGCCTGACAAATACAGAGGTGGATGCTCACAGCCAACTATTGGACTGAGCACAACGTCCACAATGGAGAAGTTAGAGAAAGGACTGAAGGAGCTGAAGGGGTTTGCAACCCCATAGGAAGAACAACAAGATCAACCAACCACAGCCCCCCCTCCCCAAGCTCCCAGGGACTAAACCACTAAGCAAACATGGCTACAGTTGCATATGTAGCAGAGGATGGCCTTGCTGTGCATCAGTGAGAGGAGAGGCCATTGGTCCTGTGAAGGCTCAATGCCCCAGTGTATAGGAATTCCAGGGCAGGGAGGTATGAGTGGGGGAGCACCTTCATAGAAGCAGGGGGAGGAGGGATGGGATAAGGGGTTTCTGGAGAGGAAACTGGAAAAGGGGACAACATTTGAAATGTAAATAAGTAAAATATCCAATATCAAGTAAATAAATAAAGAAAAAGAAGAAAAAAAGTTTAATTCAGCAGGGATTTCAGAACTTCACTGGCTTTGCTGAATGCCACTAAAGGGCATGATCTTTATGAATTAGGAAATGCTGTGCTAATTATTAATAACACATAAAGGCATGCAAATTAGGTTCTTTAAATACTAAAGAAATCAAGAAGAGAAGAAAATCATAAACAACTATCCTGCTGAGATATAGCTATCAAAATGCCAAGGTGTAATAGTGCAACCAATACACCAATACCAATAGTGTATATGGGTGCAACCAATTATGCTCTGCTTAGATTTGAGGCCCATTCCACAAGAAGAAATTTATATTTCCTACCATAAACCTAGTCAAGGTCTGTGAGAATCTAAGCTCTAGAAGAGAAGCCATTGCTGATTCTTTGTTCAATTGATATAATGTCCCTGACAAATTACTTTCTAAATACTTGATTTCTATACATTCATATGGCTGCTCTTAGTTTTAGTCAGGGGAGTAGATTTTTGCAGTGGGCAACATCTATTGCAGGCTTAACTCTGGTCAAAGTGCTGAAAATAAATGACTGCTTAATGTTCAGAAATAAATGGGACACGTATATCACACTGTATAAGGCTTAGTGAGCACTTCAGAAGGCAGGAGCAGACTGGAGGAGGTTAAGGAAGTGATGAGTGCTATGGGATGTTATCTTCTGGGCAGAAGATGGTCTTGCCTTCTTAAAGTCTCAGAATACCTGCATAAGATGTGGCTCATTAATAGTCTTCCTTGGGCCATGAAGGGGTTCACGAGGGTCCACCATCCCCTGAGAATAGATAACAATGAGTTTTTCTTCAGTGATGTTGATTGTCTACATGCTGGCAAAAACAACAACAACAAAAAAAAAAACAGAAAAAGAAAACAAAAAACAAAAAACAACAACAAAAACTTTGAATCCATTTTACTCCTGGGAATAAAACCAAGTTATCGTTTCACAAAAACGGACTTGGGTAGAATAATACCTTCTGTTCATCATGGTGCCCTATCCAGGGTTCAAGGTTTTATTTGTAAGTTCTTTGATGCTAAATGCACATTTATACTTCTAATTTTACCCCAGCTTTCTTCTCCCTATAATGTTCTTTGTATAAAGGATTCACATGAAGAGAACAAATCTTAACATATCTTAGTATCTATATTATATCTCATAAAAATAAAACCAAACTCTCCATTTTTTAAATCATTGTAACTGTGGTGGTTTGAATAAGAATGACCGGGCGGTGGTGGCGCATGCCTGTAATCCCAGGAGAGGCAGAGGCAGGCAGATTTCTGAGTTTGAGACCAGCCTGGTCTACAGAGTGAGTTCCAGGACAGCCAGGGCTACACAGAGAAATCCTGTCTTGAAAAATCCAAAAAAAAAAAAAAAAAAAAGAATGACCCATATAGGCTCAAATATTTGGAATATTTGGATGTTTAACTCACTAGGAAATGGAACTCTTTGAAAGGGTTAGAAGGAGATATGGCCTTTTTAGAGGAAGTGTATCACTGGTGGTTGACTTTGAGATTTCAAAAGACCATGCCAAGCCTAGTATCCTCCAACAGCCCTGTCTCTCTCCCTTCCCTTCCCTCCCTCTCTCTCTTTCATCTCTCATGTCTGTGGATGAGGATGTAGAGATCTTAGCTGCTTCTCCAGCACCATGTCTGTCTATATGTTGCCAAGTTCCTCACTATGATGACAATGGTCTAACCTCTGAAACTGTAAGCAAGTACCCAATTGATTTTTTTATGAGTCATCTTGCTTATAGTATCTCTTCGTAGCAATAGAACAGTAACTAAGACAGAAGTACCATGAAATGGGTTTATGGAGGTCTATAGTGAAAAGGAGCAAGCTAGATAAAAAGGAATGCAAAATGTAGTTTGAAAAGAAATAGAACACCAGGAAATAAAATGTAGGAGACAAAACTGTGTTCAAGAAGATGAAAAGTTTAAAGAAAAACATAATGCTAGGTAGAATAAGAAAATGGTGACCTCAGGGTATGATCCCAGCCAGCTAAGCTTCCAACTTGTGAATATGAATTAAAGAAAATCTTAAAGTGTAACAGAAACCATCAACAATCTAAAGCTGATGAAAATGTAATTGAACTAGGGGCCAAGTTTCAGCTCTACCAAGCAGTAGAACTTGCAAGTTTCAGCTATGGGATTCTGGCTTTAGAGTCAAGAATACAAGAAGGTGATTATGGAATCTCTCTCTCTGTGTGGCTAAAGATAGCTGCTGGCCATGCATATATCAGAGGTGTCCATACATATATGTCCAGAGATGTCATTGCATGGATTTTGTTGGTGATTCCAATGTATTGGAGATGTCAGAGATGTGAGATACCTGCCAAGAAGAGCTGCAGATCAGGTATAGAACCAGACCCTAGAAGAAAAATTATGTTAGGCTGGAGAGATGACTCAGTGGTTAAGAGTACTGACTACTCTTCCAGAGGTCCTGAGTTCAAATCCCAGGAACCACATGGTTGGGATCCGATGCCCTCTTCTGGTGTTTCTGAAAAGTGTACTCACGTACATAACAAATAAACAAATCTTTAAAAAAGAAAATGAAAGAAAATTTATATTGAGGTCAACAAAGCTGAGAGGAGTAGGAGATCTGAAGAATGCTTTGACATGAGACAGGGAGATAGAGTTTGGAGTTTGCCCTGCTGGTTTTAGGTGTTGCTTCTGTCTAGTATTTTCTTTCTTTTTTTTTTAAAAAAATATTTTTTTTAATTTTCTATATTTTTGTTTACATTCCAAAGGCTTTCCCCTTTCCCCTTCCCCCCCCCCACCATATGTCCCATAAGTCCTCTCTCCCCCAACTATTCCCCAATCATCCCCCCCACCACCATTTCTCTGTTCTGGATCTACAAAACTGGATCCAATCTTTTCAGGTCCAGGGTCTCTCCTTTCTTCTTCTTGGGAATCATTTGAATTGCTAATTGTGCCTTGAGTATTTAGGGCTTCGGGGCTCATTAATATCCACTTATCAGTGATTGCATTTCATGTGTATTCTTTTGTGATTGGGTTAAATCACTTAGGATGATATTTTCCAGATCTAACCATTTACCTACAAATTGCATGAATTCATTATTTTTAATTGCTGAGTAGTATTTCATTGCATAAATATACCACATTTTCTGTATCCATTTCTCCTTTGAGGGATATCTGGGCTCCTTCCAACTTCTGGCTATTATAAACAAGGCTGCTATAAATATAGTGGAGCATGTGTCTTTATTGTATGCAGGGGAATCCTCTGGGTATATGCCCAGGAGTGGTATGCCAGGGTCCTCTGGAAGTGTCATGCCCAATTTTCTGAGGAACTGCCAAACTGATTTCCAGAGCGGTTTTACCATTTTGCAATCCCACTAACAGTGGAGGAGTGCTCCTCTTTCTCCACATCCTCGCTAGCACTTGTTGTCTCTTGAGTTTTTAATCTTAGCCAATCTGACTGGTGTGAGGTGGAATCTCAGTGTTGTTTTGATTTGCATTTCCCTGATGACTAATGATGTTGAACAACATCATTAAGGTGTTTCTCAGCCATCCGAATTTCTTCTGGTGAAAATTCTTTGTTTAGCTCTGTACCCCATTTTTTGATAGGGTTTTTTGGTTCTTTGGGGGTCTACCTTCTTGAGTTCTTTGTATATATTGGATATTAGCCCTCTGTCGGATGTGGGGTTGGTGAAGATCTTTTCCCACTTTGTTGGTTGCCATTTTGCCCTTCTGACAGTGTCCTTTGCCTTACAGAAACTTTGTAATTTTATGAGGTCCCATTTGCTAATTCTTGATCTTAGAGCATAAGCTATTGGTGTTCTCTTCAGGAACTTTCCCCCTGTGCCCATGCTTCCAGCATCTTCCCAAATTTCTTTTCTATTAGTTTCAGTGTGTCTGGTTTTATGTGGAGGTCCTTGATCCACTTGGAGTTGATCTTAGTACAAGGAGATAAGAGTGGGTCAATTCGCATTCTTCTGCATGTTGACCTCCAGCTGAACCAGCACCATTTGTTGAAAAGGCTATCTTTATTCCACTGGATGGTTGTGGCTCCTTTATCAAAGATCAAGTGACCATAAATCTGTGGGTTCATTTCTGGGTCTTCAATTCTATTCCATTGATCTACTTGCCTGTTGCTGTACCAATACCATGCAGTTTTTAACACTCTGTAGTACTGCTTGAGGTCAGGGATATTGATTCCCCCAGAAGTCCTTTTATTGTTGAGAATAGTTTTAGCTATCCTGGGTTTTTTTGTTGCTCCAGATGAATTTGAGAATTGCTCTTTCTAGATCTATGAAGAATTGAGTTGGGATTTTGATGGGGATTGCATTGAATCTGTAGGTTGCTTTTGGCAAGATGGCCATTTTTACTATATTGATCCTGCCAATCCAGTAGCAAGAAATATTTTTCCATCTTCTGAGGTCTTCTTTGATTTATTTCTTCAAGGACTTGAAGTTCCTGTCATACAGATCTTTCGCCTGTTTGGTTAGAGTCATGCCAAGGTACTTTATGTTGTTTGTGGCTATTGTGAAGGGTGTTATTTCCCTAACTTCTTTCTCAGCCTGCTTGTCCTTTGCGTACAAGAAGGCTACTGATTTGCTTGAGTTAATTTTATAACCAGCCTCTTTGCTGAAGTTGTTTATCAACTGTAGAAGTTCTCTGGTGGAGTTTTTTTGGGTTGCTTAAGTAAACTATCTTACCAACCGAATCCAAGAGCACGTCACAACGATCATTCACCATGATCAAGTACGCTTCATTCCAGGGATGCAGGGATGGCTCAATATACGGAAATCCATCAATGTAATCTACTACATAAACAAACTAAAAGAAAAAACCACATGGTCATCTCATTAGATGCTGAAAAAGCATTCGACAAAATTCAGCATCCTTTCATGCTAAAAGTCTTGGAAAGAGCAGGAATTCAAGGCCCATACCTTAACATAGTAAAAGCAATCTACAGCAAACCAGTAGCCAACATCAAAATAAATGGAGAGAAACTTGAAGCAATCCCACTAAAATCAGGGACTAGGCAAGGCTGCCTTCTCTCTCCATATCTTTTCAATATAGTACTTGAAGATCTAGAAGAGAGCAATTAGACAACATAAGGAAGTCAAAGGGATACAAATTGGAAAGGAAGAAGTCAAACTATCATTATTTGTCTAGTATTTTCTTGCTGTGTTCCTTTTTGTCCTCTTTGGACTGGTAATGTATATTCTGTGACATTGTATGTTGGAAGTATATGATATGCTTTTTGATTTTGGTTTTGGTGGAGTTGGGGGAGTAATGGTTAAAAGACTGCCAGGAGTCTCAGAAGAAACTTTTGAACTTTGAACTTTTAAAAAAGTGTTGAGACTGTGATACCTTATGAGGACTTTTAAAGTTTGATGAAATTACACTTTTGCAATATAATATGGATACCAGACTGGAGGCCAGGGATTGAAATGTGGTGGTTTATATAAGGATGACTTCAATGCTCTCATATATTTGAATGCGCAGTTGCTAAGGAGTAGCACTATTTGAAAGGATTAGAAGGATTAGCAAGTATGGCCTTCCTCAATAGAGGAAGTGTGTCACTGGGGATGGTCTTGGAGGTTTCAAAAGCCCATGTCAGACCTGGGTTCTTTCTGCCTGCTTTCTGCAGATCAGAATGTAGTTCTCTCAGCTACTGCTCCAGCTTCATGTGCACCATGATCATAATGGACTTATCCTCTGAAACTGTAAGCAGGCTGCTAATTCAGTGCTTTAGTTTCCATGGTCATAGTGTTCCTTCAGAGCAAGAGGACAATGACTAAGATAATAACTATCTTTGATTGTGTATTATTATTCTTTATATGTCACAGTTTTAAAGACTTGGGTATTTTATGTTCAAAATTGATGTAGTTAGCAATATTACATTGTTTTTTTTAAAAGATAAGTTGGTGCTGTGTTGACATATCCATGGAAGACCACAATGTGATTGCACTAACCACAAAACCAAAGAAACAGTAGTGACTTGTTCAATTTTTGAAAACATCTTCAATTAATGTTGAGTTTTACTCCTCTGTATGTTACTGATGTGGCTCCAAAATCAAGGATTTGACTCTTTCCCAGAGGATTGGTTTTATTTAACTGCCTGTAGCTCTTACACTCATGGGTTTTTTAAATATATATACTGATTGTTTTATATAGTTTAGCTTTTTTTTTTTTTAATTCCAATCGCTCCATTTCAGAGTGTCTTTTTAATAGGGTAAAAGGCATTTTTTTTGTCTTAGTACTATGGATAGTTTAACTTCTGAGAAGCATGTTTTGGCTAACCTTATGACAAAAAAGAAAAAAAAAACAATTCTGGAACTGATTAAATCTCTATTCTGAAATGGGTAAGATGTTAGCTGTCTTCCAGTAGGCAATTATTTACGCTGATCTTATTTCTGGCTTCTCCTTCATTGTCCCTATTGTATTTTCCTTTTGTTCCTATGTACACTTAAATATCAAAATCCAGGAAGTCTCCATCAGTTTGAGTCACAGAGAACTGTCTTACTTCTAGGACTAGGAGGGAGGAGGAGAGGAGAGAGTAGATGGAGAAAGGGAGGAAAACTAAGAAAATGCAAGAGGCCGTGTCCCTGAGCAGTCACCTTCCCGTGTTCTGCTGAGAGCATCTTGGGAGTTGTTTACTTATACACAACAGCAGGGGCTGAGCTCCACTGGCATGGTCTGTGTAACACTTGGCTGGCATGTCTGGTGCGTGGCTATAAGGTAAAACATAGTCACAGCTCATGAAAAAAATTATGAGGGGTGTGTGTGTGTGTGTGTGTGTGTGTGTGTGTGCGTGCGCACTGTGATTTTTTTTTTTAAACTTGGGCTTTATTCTATTCTTTTAAAAAATTCTTTAAAAATTATACTTACAGCTGCTGAGAAGATGACTGCCTCTTAAGAAAAAAAAAAGAGAGAAAGAAAGAAAAAACTAAAATAAGGAAAGCTTATATAGCAGTAGGGAAGAAAATGCAAAACTTCTTCTGAGAAAACCTAGTGTCTTGGAAGAGAAAGCAGCCTTGTTGGGTTCTAACATACCTAAGTGGCAGTGTGGATTAGGTCCAACATCGCACAGTGCTCTGTGTGCCTGAAACTGTATATTGTGAAACGGCAATGATTTAGAAAACCTGGGAAGGTCTATTTTCACCTATCAGGATATGCTTGTCTATTAGGACATCTCTAGATAATTTCGGTGCTTTCATTGTTTCCTGTAACTCGAGGCCCGGTGTCTAGATGATTAGTTAAACTGCTTAATTTATCTTTTATAGGGAAGGTGGGTAGAAGCAACATTTCAAGTGCAGAGAGAATGAATAGCAACACAAGTATCTTTCCATACCTCTCCTCGTGACTTTCAGACAGTCTGAACACAGAGAAGAGAAATGAAAATTAGCAAAGAATCTCACTCCAATTCTTCCGCACCAAAGTCAACAGCGATTGGGCTTTCCACTCTAAAAATAGAGTAAATAGGAAGATGATTATTGCTGGAGGGGAGGGCTTGATCCTAAAGGCAGGGTTCAAAACAAGTCAGTTGCCTCTGGCGGCATGATTATCAACAGAGGGGCTTCTGACAACAGGGCTAGTCAGAAGCAAGGAGCGGTAGATAAGGTGGAGTGCTAACAACTTAGCAACAGTGTGGCAGGCATTGTCAGTAAATGCTGCCGCGAGAACAGTCCAGGCCATAGGACAGAGCTCAGTTGAAGGTGCACTTCAGTATCTAATCTCGGGATTAGAGAAGATCTGGGGTTCACACCACTGACACAGTGTCAGCGTGGAATTTATAGCTCTTCTCCATTGATAGTAATAAAAGGCACAGATTATGGGAGGCAAGCATGATACAGCCGACTGCAATATTTCTGTGATAAAGTCTGAAAACTTGCTCTCTCTACCACGGGCAGACCCAGGACCCCGCTTCCCAAATGTG
The DNA here is from genome assembly GCA_964023405.1 of Apodemus agrarius. Lineage (NCBI taxonomy): Eukaryota > Metazoa > Chordata > Mammalia > Rodentia > Muridae > Apodemus > Apodemus agrarius. The sequence goes on along the minus strand of OZ030007.1, from coordinate 33,229,295 downwards.
CTGCAGCCGAGAAAGAGGCATCTGGTTCTCACTATCACCATGTTTTGTATAAATGTTTCCAAAGATCTAGCTCCTTGATAATGGCCTTTGGTAAATTCATTTGAGAAACATTTGGCCCCACACCCACGTTCGCCCATACAACAATGGCTACATATGTGAAAGCCATTTTCCAGCCGGGCCTTTCCAGAGTTAGCGTAATGTTGAGACAATTTGCATTTAGTTCAATAATAAGCAAACGGGAAATCTTAGGAAGCGTGTTACCTCCTGCTCCACTCCGCAAACAGCTGGTCAGGAAGCCAGGCAGGCAGAGGAGAGGTGAGCAGAAAAGGAGTGCAGGAGAGAATCACCCCGTCAGGGGGACTGTAAATGAGAAACAGAAGCGAGAAGGGGAAAATGCCTTTTGAGAAAGTAATCTTTTAAATTCTGTTTTTAAAGTCATGCCGAGAAACTGTCCAAACTACAGCCAAATAATAAGATTATGTCTGATTTGTGATCCTTGCCCTGTCAGGCTTGGTTAGTGTGATACCCATGATGCATTTGGTCTGGCACTTTTGTTTTGTAGCAGCAGCTGGGAACCTCCACATTAGACATAAATTGTTTATAGGGTTTTTCCCCACTTTGGTTGCCAAATTTTCATGAAGGTTTCAAAAGAACATTCTTTTTTTTCCCCCTCTTTTACTGTACACACACATACACACATGAAGGGTCCAACTCAGAAGAGACACAACTACTTGAAAAGACACGAGAATCATTGTACACAGGAATTCTGTCTCATGAGAGACACAGGAAACTTTGTATTTTATACTGATTTAACATCAGCCAAGGAAAACCCTCATTTATTTATTTCTCAGAAGTACATCGCTACATCATTTTAATAACTGTAATAACAAATGTTGGTACTGAGAACTCTAACACCACAGGACAATGGAGTCATACTGAGAAGACAGTCTTCCCAGAACATGTGTGTATCTTCTGCTGATGTCTTCATTTTTATTTCAGGAAATGTTTAGTAGTTCTGGAGTCAAGAAAGAAGATCCTGGAGTAAGGGCCTGGGACAGTGACTTTGATTTTTGGAGATGAAGATTTTGCTAATTTGTTTCCACTGGGAAAATAGTCTACTCTTCTATTTCCTGAGGATGCTCACAGGACTAGTCTACAAATGTCCTGCTAAGTGGGCACAGTGTGCAGTGTGGGGACTCTTCATGCTTCTATTCGTTATTAGACAGAGGAGTCTATAGAGCTGTGACTGGCTTATTTATATGTCTGCTGTCTGTGCAGAAATGTTTTTCTTACTTTAAACACAAGTGGACAAATCATTGTCTGTGCTTGTGAGTAGATGGACTCTTTGAGTTTTGTCTTTGTTGTGATTTCCATTTACATCCCTTTCTTCATCCTGAGTGAGCTAACCCAATCACAAAAGAATACACATGAAATGCAATCACTGATAAGTGGATATTAATGAGCCCAGAAGCCCTAAATACTCAAGGCACAATTAGCAAGTCAAATGATTCTTAAGAAGAAAGGAGAGGACCCTGGGCCTGGAAAGATTGGATCCAGATTTGTAGAGAAACTGTGGGGGGAGGGGGAATGATTGGGGAATAGTTGGGGGGGGAGAGGAACTATGGGACATAGGGAGGGGGGGAACTGGGAAAGGGGAAAGCCTTTGGAATGTAAACATAGAATATAGAAAATAAAAAAAAAATTCTTTAAAAAATTATACTCCTAGTGGCTTCGGAGCTGGCCCAGTTGGTAAAGCGTTTGCACTCTAAACATGGAGACAAGTTCAGATTCACAGTATATACGGAAGAGTAGGGGGCAAAAGCGGGCACTGTAATCCCTGTGCTGCATGGGAGATAAAGATGGGGAGATCCTAGCCGCTCGCGGGCCAGCCAGGCTAGCTGAATTGCATGAGCTCCGTGTTCAAGGAGAGACCTTGCCTCAAAAAACAAGGTGGGGACTGAAAAAGCCACCTTGCTAACTCTGCCCCCAACCCCCAAGCCTTCCTCCCCCACCCCCCGCCCCAGTCCTCTACCAACCCAAGCACTCACACAGGAAGTTGTCTATCTCACATATCCGTACTCCACAATTACATCCCCCAAAGCCAGGCATGGATACAGTCCTAGCACCCTGGAGGATGAGACAGGAGAACTGTGAGAAGTCTGAGGCTGTGACTATATCGCAAGTTCCAGGCCAGCCTGAGCTATAGGTTAAGAACTTGTTTCCAACTACTGAGAATAACAAAACAAAAAGCAAAGAAAGAAAGCCTAAGTAGATGAACAAGATAATTAAAATTACATTCATAGTTTTCATCAGACGAGGTGTGAAATGATAACATGTTAATTATCTTTGCTAATAAATCATTTATACTGTAAAGTAGAATACCTTTTGATACAAATAAAATTAAAAAAAAAAAGCACTGAGAGAAATCAAAGATTCTAAAGATCCAATGCTTCCCTGGAGTATTGGATTTGGTAACTATGTTTTTCAGTGTAAATTCCAATTATCATCTGGAATGCTCTGGCAAGACTTTGTAATGAATTAGCTTCAAACATTTCTTCACTCCTCGGTGACAAAGACTTTTAGATTTCTTGCTTTGTAAATCGGCGGTGTTTCTTTTTTTGTCAACGGCACACGGAAAGCCTTAAAAAGGACACATTTCTTTCATTTAGGAAAAATTAAATCCAGATTTAAGAGTCTTGTTTCACCCACTACTGTTGGCTCTCTTTGGAATGGCTCTGGAGTGATGCTGGGCCCCAGGAAGCATTGTAGCATGTGTTGGCAATCTTGCAAACTAAATTTAGAGTCCCTTAGATTCAATATTGGGACATTTATTAGGAGAAAAGCTTGCCTGCAGCTCTTTCTGTAGGTTGATGTTAGGCCCCTGCTGGAGCTCCTTGGGTGAATTTCTCTGCTTATTCTTGTGATATTTAATGCAAAGCTAATGTACTTCCTGGGACATTAGATGGAGGACAAGTCACTCTGTCAAGGTCTGGGAGGATAGACTTTGAGTCCAACTGGGCTATGGAATGAAGGCCTGTATCTCTGTTCACTGTCTTCTACACAAATTGAAAGTATCTTGTGACAATCTGGAAAATATGAAATGCAAGAGTAGAAATTTTGTTATCTGTGATATCTTCCTATGCATTGCTTCAATTTGATGTGAATTGCTCTCAAAACCAGTTCTACTACATATATACATACTGACAGACATATAAACATACATATATAATGACATACATGTTTGGTGACATATACACACATATGACACATATCATAGAGCCAATAACAATTCAAACATTACAAAAGAATTTTATTGCTTAATATTCTCTGTCTGTCTGTCTGTCTCTCTGTGTGTGTGTGTGTGTGTGTGTGTGTGTGAGAGAGAGAGAGAGAGAGAGAGAGAGAGAGAGAGAGAGAGTATGTGTTTATATGAGGAGTATGGAGTTCATAGTTTGATATTGGGCATCTTCCCCAGGCTCTCTCCATCTTAATTCTGAGATAGACTCCTTCACTGGTCTTAGAGTTCACTGAGTTTTATGAGCTGGCCGGCCAGCATGGCCCAAGATCACCCTCTCCTCTCTCTTCAGTGCTAGGGCTACAGATGTGCTGCTCTTGGCTTTTAAGTGGGTGCTGGAGCTCGGACTCCAAGTCCTCGTGTCTATGTGGGAAGCACACTGCTGACTGAGCCACCGTCCCAGTCCCTTGTTCTTTAATACTCCGCAGTTGGCTTTCCAGCTCAAAGACCAGTGGTGTGGCATTAAATTAACAACTGGTTCTTTAAACATAAAGTTACATAATTTGCAAGTTTTCTGTGTGTCAATGATCTTATTGTGATTAGTTTCAACCTAACAGCTTGTTGTCAATTGGATTTTAATACCTCCATTAATAATAGACTCTAGTTACCATTGACTGACTCCAGGGTATTTTATTTGTGATCCTCTTTGTTTCTGAGACAAGTTCTTACTATGTAATTCTGACTGTCCTGGGACTATGTCAGCGAGGGTTAGCAATGGCCTCACATGCCTGGTCAAAGACATTTGAACATGCTTTTAGGGTAAGTACACTGAAATTCCTGCTTTATAGAGATGAGTACAAGAACCTTTCCCAGCGAAAGTTAATAGCATCCTCTGAACTTGAACTTGATTCTGCATTTTGACCAAACTGTTGGATTTTTTTTTCTTCCAACATGACCTTGTATGAAATGTGCTTTGTGGTTTGAATCAAGTCCATTTCCCTGTATGATGTCTCACTAGGTCCCTGGATGAGACTTAGGCATCTGGCCCTCTCATATAAACTGGGAAGTATATGGCAGATTATGCCATTGCTAGGTTCTATTCATTTAAATTCCCCCAATTTCAACTTCAGTGACATTCTGGTCCTAATGAATCTTCCTTTAAAGTTTCCCTTAGAATTTTGTTCTCAATTTCTCTTCTGGATATCCTACTTTATAATTGTGGTTGTCTCTATGTGTCTTACTTCCCCAGGCATGGAGGGATTTGAATCTCTTGGAAAGACAGCAATACCCTGGCATCCTTTTACTGTCTGTTGTGATACGTATAATGCCATAACCATGTTTATTAAGATATAATTATATTTTAGTGAAGTTGGGTGGCAATTTAATTTTCTAGGAGATCTTAGGAGGTGTTTTGGTTCCACCTCAGAAGTGATTTAGAGAGAAGAGTTTTATTTGAAAAGGCTCTTGATGAGTCAGGTGTGGTGTGGTGTGTGGTGGTGCATGCCTTTAGTCCCAGGAAAGGCAAAGACTGGTGGATCTCAGTGAGTTTGAGGGCAGCCTGGTCTACATAGTAAGCTCTTGGACAGCTAGGGTCATAGAGAGACCCTGGTTTAAAAAAAAACAAAACAACAGGTCTTTGGCAAGCTGAATGACTAGAAAGGGGCTGAGCATTTCAGAGGAAGGATTCTGTAGGAGAAAATATCCAGGGATTAGCGTGGAGAGATGCAGATGTTCTTCATGGGCCCTGAATAAAGCAGAGCAGGGCTCAGCAGGGGTCTGCTAATCCTCTTGTTATATCTTGCTTTGGTCAGTCTTCCCCAGGAATAATTCACCTGTTCAGGCAGAGTTGCTCTCTGCCCATGGAAGTAGTGAAGCCAGGACTTTAACAGTAAGACTTCACATTAGATTTTGCCCTTCAAAAGCCGGCTAAACTACAGTCATAATTTTCTAAAAACCTGCTCGAAACCCAAGCCAGAAATGGTGTGGGCTCTTGTCTGTAGATTTCTCATGGCTTTCAAGTTCCTCCTTGAGCCCTGTTTGGCTGCACAAATCCAGGGATCCTTAGAGAAAATGCATCCTGTAATGTAACGCTGTAATTCAGGGACAAACAGTCCTGTAAGGTGGAGTATGGCCCATCAGAGACTGCAGGAGCTGCGTGAGAGGGTCAGAGAGCTTCGGGTATAAAAGCCTGTATTCATATCCTGTTTTGTGAAAAATTCTGGTCTCATTTCCTTTGAATTGTTTAATCAAACTGGTATTTAGCCTCTGGGCCTAGTGTACTTCACAAAAAACTACATGGCAAAGACTGGAGTTACTTTTAGTCTAGGGAGGAAATCTTTTGAATAGCCTGTGTGCTCTCGGTATTCATTATGGGAAAGTATTTTGGGTGCTAGAATAGCTTGTCTTTTGATACAGTTTTTAATAAATGTGGGCTTACCTTTGTGGATTTGGTGACTTCCACACGAACTCCACACTAGCCTGCCAACAACTTTCTGAAGTAACACTTGTGATACTTTTTTTAATAGATGAGGAAACAGGAGTTAAGTATCTATCTAATGAGAAACAGCTAACAAAGGCTTGATTTTTTTTCAACCTCCCTACTGCTTTCTTGAGTCTCAGGTTAACTTCTTCTTCCACAGAGTCAGCACAGACATGACTTTAGATGAGGTAATTTCTCTCTGTCTTTTTTTAAAAAATAAAACACCCGCTAAAGACTTTCAGCAAAGAAAACTGTTTTCTACAATTGTTCTGAAAGGCAGGGGAGGGGACGGAATTGAGACAGAAATTAAAAGACAACTAAAATACACTGTAGACTTCAAATAGAAAATTCTAGGTGCTAATAAAAACATGCTAGTGTAGTCTATGTGTTCTGGGGCGCTAATTATGGAGAGCAGGCATTACAGCAACAAAGTTTCAGGAAGCTCATGCAGTGGTAACCGACCTTACAGCCTTGCAGCCCTGGACCCTATTATGCCTTGTTTGCACCTCTCCCCCTCCCCCTGTCACTGATGGTTTGTTTACTGTTCGCCTCAACGATGCCATCATTTCCTTTCCAGTGATACTCCCAAACTTCTTTAAAGTCCTGGCTCTTCCTCCCCAGTGGGCCAAATGGAAGAGGCGCATTACAACTACTCTCCCCTCACCCCTTAAGTGGCTATCTCTTGACATACTAATTTTTCCCAGGCCGAAGCTGCAGCCTGTTAAAAGTAAATGCATTCCTCCCAGGCTCCAGGGCTGGATAGAAGCTCAGATGACCCCTTGACATTCTGCAGGCATTGATGAGGTTTCATCCCCTCTCTGGAAATAATCTAAACATGGATCCCAATGAACTGAGTGGAGCCCTAGATAAGCAGAAGAAAATGTGTTTATGGACATTTTCAGGTCACTGGAACTGTATGTCTGAAGGTTAAATACTTCGGGAAAGTTGGCACGGCGCGGGGGCGGGGGGGCGTGCGGGGAGGGTAATACATCTTCTAATAGGGAAATTTATATATTTTAGAAATATATAGAAAGCACTCCTTGGGCTATTATGCTCGAAAATGTAGATGCTGCATGCTTCCTGTGGAGTGGTGATGGAGTTGAGGGGTTTTAGAGAAGTATGAGGGATGGGGGATGGGGCCAGTCTGTTACATTATACCAAGTGAAGCTGTCCTTCATTCCTTAGGTATTTGAGGAAGTTGTAGAGAAATAACTGTTCATATAAAAGGAACCAAAGAACACAATATACAGTACACTTGCTTGAAAATGGAGATTTTTAATAACTTTGTACTCATAAAAAGGACTTAATATTTTAGAACTCACATACCGGCATGCATGGCTTAACGGTTTATATGTCTGTCTGGCCGTTTACAGTTCTTAATCTCAACTTGTTTGCTGATTAGCAATGGAATGGCAGGTTCACAATTTGAAAGTGAAGTATTTATGATTTTTTTTCATATCCACATCCTTATGAATATATCCTTTGTGTTTTAAAATTTATCGCAGGGAGTTTAACTGTAAACTATTAGCCTTCCCTAGAATGTAACATCCTCTAGATCTCTTCTTAATAGCTCTCACGTGGTGCATGCCTGGTAAGTGTTTCTGAATAAATGAGATTTTTGATGGAGGAGTGGTTTTATCTAGCACAGTCTGAGAAAGAGTGTATCTGATGACCTACGCCATTCCGGGCTTGGCCATGGGTATAACTGGCAATGTTTGTTATGTGTATGGGATCATGAAATATTCTTAGATTCCTTTAGGCATTCAGATCATGTGTGTGACATCCTTTCTAGATCAAGCTTTTGTTTCTGTTGTTGAGACAGAGTCTTAAGTAGTCCAGATTGACTTGAGTTTCTCTACATAGCCCAATCTATCCTTAAACTCCTGATCCTCTTGCCTCCACTTTCTCAAAATATAATTTGCCTTTTTTATGTCAATTGCACAGAGATGAAAATGTCATGTGTATAGACTATTGTGTAGATGGCAACATACTTGCAATCTGCCATTGTTGGTACATATTAGTGAGCTGAGACAAATGTTTTTTGTTAGTTGCTTCCAGAGCTTGGTGATATCAGTGTGCCCATGGGAGGCAGCCAAATGTGGAATAATGCAGTATGGTATGTATTGAATGAGAGTAGAAAGCAAATTCATTTCCACTCTTGAAAGAAGAGCTGGGTGGTGGTGGCTGCACATGCCTTCAGTCCCAGCACTTGGGAGGCAGAGGATGATATCAGAGGTCAAGGCTTCCCTGGTCTACAGAGTTTCAGAAAATCCAGGGCTACACACAGAAACCCTATAGGGGGTTGTGGAGAAGAAGGGAAGAAAGGAAAAGGAGAGGGGGAGTGAGTGGAGGCAAAAATTATACTAATTCCTGAATGTTCTGTCTATCATCAGAGCTAAGAAAGAGCAGAAATAGAACCAAAGAAAGCTTCCTTGATAAAAACAATGATAACAGCTCTACCAAGCAAGATTTATCAAAGGTTACAAGAATGGCAAGTCAAACGGACCTGCTGAAATACTATAAAGACTCTACAATAGGGGAATATAAGGATGTGCTGTATGTGATGTTGGCTAGGTATGAAATATTTCCTTGACTGTATGTCTTTGAAAGCATATTTTGTAGGAGGAATTCTGTTTACTAATTGTATAACAAATCGCCTTGAAAGGACTGTTTCTCATTGATTCTTGTGTGTCTGGGGATTGACTAGGACTCAGGTGGCCATCTTCTGCTAGTCTCACTTGTGGTCATTCTTACAGCTGTTGTAAATAGTTGCAACACTAGAACATCCTGATGGCTCCTTTGGTTGTGGATGGAATGGATGTCAGTTGGGTAGAGCTGAAGAGCTTGGCAGGCCAGGTCTCATGAACTCTTTGTTTAGACGCTAAGGCTATACTTCCTGGTGTTTTCCCCACTGTTCTTTCTTTGTTGGTGAGTTTCACTTCTGATAGGATGGCTAATGAGTTCCCAGAAGTGCAAGACAAGTGGCCAGCTCTTTAAAGACTGTAGGCTCCAAATTTCAGTGACGTAACACTGACTGATTCTTCTGGTTAACTCGCAAGGACAGACATTACACTATCCAGTGTTAAACGGGTTATAAAAGAGTATGGATACTGAGCTCTTGGTCACCTGGGAACACCTTTGGCAATAAAACATTTTCAGGATCTATCATTCTCATCAACATGATCACAATTACAGCAATAACCTGAAACCTTAACCAAGTGACCCTTATAACCAAGGGGTCCTTACTGTGGTAGACACTATTCTCAGAAGTTTGTTTTTGTCAATTAATTTAAATTCTGTGGAAAGGGCATTCTGATTATACAGATAAGGAAACTGGAATGAAAGATATTACAAAGCATGCTCAAGATGACCCGACTTCTCATTTGTGTCCAAGCCAGAGGTTGCTCTATAAAGTGTGATGCTCCTGACTTCTGCTGCCTATTTATAGCGCCCATCGATTGCTGCTGGGCAATATGTCAGAACGATGAACCGTTCCTCATTATTTTACATTTTGCCTGTTTTGTGGGTCACCAAATTTCTGTCAAATACTCACCCTTTTCTTCTTCATGTCACAAGTGTTCCATTAACCTCTCTTTACCCACTTCCCCAACTATGATGATATCATCCTCTTTCTTATGGTCTCTTTCTACTTCCATCTCTCTCTCCCCCTTTCCCTCTCCCTCTCCCTCTCCTTCCCCCTTCTCTCTCTCTCTCTCTCTCTCTCTCTCTCTCTCTCTCTCTCTCATACATACACACACATGCACACACATGACAAGGGTAGAGATTCATTTAAATTTGGAATCTTCATATGAGAAAAACCATGTGGTATTTGTATTTCTGAGTCTCTCTTATTTCACAGAAGATAATGACCTTTGGTTCCATTCATCCATTTTTAGTTCCACCTATTTCCCACAAATGTCCTGCTGTCATTTTCTTTAGCGCTGAATAAAATTCCATTGTACGCATGTACCATCTGTTGATGGACATCTAGACTACTTCCATTTTCTAACTATTGTAAAGGAGACATCAAAGAACATGGATGCTCAAATCAAGTGTGTTTACTTAGTGTCTTGACACAGAATCCTCTAGGTGTATATCCTGGACTTATAGAGCTGGGTCCCATGGAAATTTTATTCTTAGGCTTTTGAGCAAGAGCCACACTGACCACAATAGTGGCTTTACCAGTTTGTATTTCCAGTAGTAGTGTGCATGTGTCCTTCTTTCCCTTGTCATAGCATTTTGTCCTTTGTGCCATCTGCTGGGGTGACATAGAGCCTCAAACAGTTTTTAATTTCCTTTTCAAGGATGTCAGGGGTGTTTTCATACACCTACTGGCCCTACTTGTCTGTCTTCAGAGTTGTCTAATCATTTGATTTGTCTATTTATTATTGTCCTGCCTATTTTTGTTTAGTTATTATTGTTCTTTATGTGTTCTAGGTTTGTTTCTTCTGCTATGCAGAAGCTTTTTTATTTGATGTAATTTCATGTGTTAATTCTGAGGATTGTTTCCTGGGCTGTTGGAGGTCTTTTCAGAAAGTCCCTTTCTATGCCTAGCCCTTGAAGCAGTTTGGTTTTTCTCTGGCAGTTTCAAGTTCCAGGTCTTATCTTCAAGTCTTTGATCTGTTCGGAACTGATCTTTTTGAGGGGGAGAGTACAGATGAGAAATGTGAACCTACTTTAATTCTCTAAAGATGGATGTTAAGTTTTTCCAGCATATTATAAAAAGGGACTGTCTTTTCAAAAATACATATTTTTGAATCTTTGTACAAAATTATTTAACTGTAGCTATGTTGGGTTATTTGTAAATCCTTTATTTGTTTTTTTGGTATAATTCCTTTCTGCATTAATAGCATTAATTTTAATATTTTGTTACTATGGCTCTATAGTATTGTTTGAGATCAGACATTGTGATGGGTATTGCCCTTTCCCTGTAAAATCACTTGGTTATTTAGGGTCCTACCTGTTTTCATATGAATTTAGGATTGTTTTCTTGTAGTTAAATGAAGAAAGCCATTAGAGTTTTGATTGGAATATGTTGATTTTAGGGGTAGCCAGTGGTAATACAGTGAGTTTTGCAGCATTTTTTCCCACTAATCTGTGAACATGAGGGCTCTTTCCATCTATTTTCTCTTTCTGCTTCTTTCTTTAGTGTCTTAAAATTTCATTACAAAAATTTTTACTTCTTCGATTATTCTTAAATCTCTTGTTTCTTAAGAAGCTATAGACAACTGAGAAAAGCCAGGAGTAGGAGAGACAGTGTTCCTTAGGAAAGACATACCAATTAGTTATTCAGTATCAAACAGCCAGCCCTGACAACATATCTACAATTTATATTATATGGACAGAGCAGGTTATATATGGGAATGTGTGTGTGTGTGTGTGTGTGTGTGTATACATGCAGTAAAATTAATAAAAAGAGGCTATAAATTTGAAAGAGCGCAGAGGGGTATATGGGAAGGTTTAGAGGAAGGAAAAGCAGCATATGATTTTCTTGATATGCTCTTTTACTAAAAATTTCCGCATCTATCCTGATCAAGAACATTAGTTTATGGATTTCTTCTTATTGCTTCTTATCTGGTTTTGGTATCAGGTAATATATTGAGTTTGGTTATGCTCTGTCCCCCTTTTCTTTGTTTGGAGCCTTAATTAGAACTTCAGTCTCATTGCCTGTTTTTATTCTAAGTTGACTTCTAAGCTTTGACTCTTAGTCTTTGGGTCCACATCTCAGAGAGGTACATTTCTTGGATTCAGTGGGTAGGTGAGTCTTGTCTAACTGGTCGGCATGTTGGTCTCTTAGTGAAGCAAGGTCACAAGTGAATCTTCAATCCCTATTCACAGTGAGAGAGAGAGAGAGAGAGAGAGAGAGAGAGAGAGAGAGAGAGAATATATACCGTCTAAAAGATAAGAGCCAATTGGCTTCTTTAATCCACAGAGACACTTGCATGATTACATGTTTTGCTTTGCTAAAATTAAAAATTTATTTTATAAGGTACTCTTTATTTGTTTTTTATATCCTAGAAAAATTCAACCCACATGTTTCTATTCTGTGTGTGTGTACCTCTCTGCAGTATGTTCAGAGAACACTTCAGTCTGGAGGTCCAGAAATCCCTTTAATAAGAGAAAAGACAAGATCAGTTCTTCATAAAATCCCCATATGGCCAGAGATGAGTTAGCTAACACTCTGGCCACCTACCAATTCAGTTGAGTGCGAAGGCAGTTCCTCCTTCCACAGCTGGCTATGTATTAATATTCAGGAATGTTATCTCTGCATATACAACACAGGGACTAAAATAATCTAGCTCCTCATGGTCATTATTAAGCACACAAGAACTGAAAGTAACACTAAAGTCTGGAAAGTCTTCAAGAGGAGAGATGGACCTCGAGCTCAGGCCTCATGGGTGTTGATCACAAATACCTTTCCTACAGGATCTACAGTCCCATCTTCATTCTTTGAAGGTTAGTGCAGAACTGAGCAGGTAACTCAATAGGTATTAAAGAGAACTTGCTGCTAAATCGTGAGGTGCTGAGTTCAAATCTCTAGCATCCACTTACAGAGTCAGGAGTGGTCATGAGCATGCCTGTAACCCTAGGGCAGTAAGAGGTAGAGATTCAGGGATCCTTCGAGCTGGCTGATGGCCAGTCTTGCGGCAGGTTCAATGAGTGACACCGTCTGAAGACAAGACATAGCGTAGGGCACTAGATGCTCTTGCCACCACACATGTACATTCATAGACCATTTCTTTTGCCCACCTGTCTCTTGTCTTTGTCGATCTGTCTACCTCCTTTGCCTCTCTGTCTCTCTGTCTGTCTCTGTCTCTGTCTCTCTTTCTGTCTCTCTGTCTCACTGTCACACACACACACATACACAAATAGACTCAGTGTAGTTTTTAAGAGCATACATAAATATTAATTTCCTCTAGTAGGCCATGTCTTATTAGTATTTTCATTAAACATATAGCCCAAAAGTTAATGTGAAATATTATATTTTAATTGAAATAAAAAGAAAGGCAGATTTTTTTTTCTTTTCTGCTGGATATCTCATGGGAAGGTTTTTGGCAGCAAGCTGTGTTGTTTTTTCCTAATCACTTTCTGGAGGAAGAGAATTGGAGTCCTGCTCTATATGATTTGTTAACAGGGGCTTACAGGACGAGGTGGTGTAATTCCGAGGATGAATGCCTGGCAGTTCACACCTGATGCAGTGAGATCCGAAGGCTTTTCTCAGGTTTTTGTTCTGGGGATTTTAGAGAAGAGATGTCACTTAAACCCTTAAGTGCTATCAGTCTGCTCGGGACCGCCTGTCTGGAGGAATCTTCCCGTCTCACTTTCTTGTCTGCTGCTGTCCTCAGCTTTGCAGCGTTGGTTCACCCCTAGAAATTTATGTTAGCACACAGCAGAAGTCTGAAGATGAAAGATGCTGATGTGCTACAGACCGTGTCTGTTCCATAGATGTCTGTACCCAAAGACTTTCTGTTCCAAGACCATTCAAATTCCCCACAGTTGCAAGTACATTTCCAGAAAGAAAGGGGGGAAAAGCCTTTTAAGGGGACAGATTGTTTAAAGAGATGGGGATGGACATCTAAGGGCTGATTCTGAAGCATTGTGCTCTGCCACTCAGGAAAGATATTAACCTGTCTGTGCCTTCTCTTCTTCCATACTTTTCTCCTGGTCCCATGAAAATGGAAATGCTGTTAGTAACATGACTATAAAATCCACCGGAAACAGTACCTGTTACTAAGGCCAAACTGTGCTATGACAAATCTGAATAGAATATCTCCCTGGAGAGCTTAGTTGTTGAAAATCAAAATAGAACAAACAAATAAAACATTAAAGCAATCAGCCAACCCCAAACAACAACCCAGAGACTCTACTGAGAGAATCCAGATTATAAAATAATCTCATAATGGAAATTGGAACAGGAAAGGTTATTAGAGGAGGGGCCATTAAAAAAGCATGAACAAGCACAATTAGAAACCTGCATTCCCAGCGGTGCTTAGTTTAAACTATCATCAGTAGTTGTTCTAAGTAAATTTTCTCTGAGGGTCAGAGTAAAATATAACAGTTACAAAAGCAACATAATATATCTATAAAGCTAATAACGAACGTGGTCTTGTTTACCAAATGTGTATTTAGCGTTTGCAGCAAAACAAGTATTTAGGTGAGCCCATTTGTGGGAGAGCAGGCAGCTCTCCGGGTCTCTGTGCTTTGGAGCATTCATGAACACTCACATTTTGTCACCCCAGATAACATTCACATTTGTCCATCTCTGATAACTTTATGCATGTGATTAGTTTTGTCCATCACACCATTGTAAACAGGAGACCAAAAGCTTCAGAAACTACGCTCATCTGCAAGTCATCTCACTGTTATATATCAGTCCTGTTTCATCGTTACATTTAATGATGATCATGCTTGGGGGGAAGGGGGAATTCTGCCTTCTGTGGTTTTTGAAACTCCCTGTGACTTAGTGACAATGGGTTTCTTTTAGTGATTGCAGATTTAAAGGATTACTGAACCTTTCCGATTGGGTTTTCAAAACAAGGGAACATCCACCAGGATTTTTATTTGCAACTCCTGCTGACTTCGTAAATCACGAATGAAATGACGAGCTAATTGTTCTAGAGCTGAACCAGAACCAGCCAGAGTATGAATTAACAAAGCTGGGAACAAATTGCCCCTGTGTGCTGAAAATGATGCGTTAAATACAAACGTGTTTACGAAGAAAGTAGTTTGAAAGAGGGGGGTGAGCGTGAGATGTAGGTGGTGGCTCAGCCGTCCAAGGATCTGAAGGGTTAACATGTGTAAGTTCTTCCTTCTTCAGGATTCCTTCACCTGTATAGTAAGTAACACAGATTCTTAGCCCAGCTATTCTGACAACTGTGCTAACAACATTTTGGGTTCTTTTGTCTGTTTGTTTTTTCATCTAAAACAATGCCAAGCCTTGAGTCCCGGTTTGTTCCAGAAGTTAATCTCTGGGATTTGAACTGCCCTTATTTGAAATGGACTTGCAGGACCGTCCAGATGGCTGGCTTATCTCTAGGCAACTGAGTTCTCTGCCTCCCAAGTGATAACTCTTTGTCAATTTTATTGCCCCTTTTAACCTGGACCCTGACTTGCTTTCCTGCTTTTAATATGACCTTATCTCCTACTTTGCCTTAAAATTATCTAAGTTCTTCAATCTGCTTCTCTCCTACCCCAGTCTTAACACAATTAAAAACCCTATCCGTGTCTCTCTTCGGCATCACTCACAGTAACTGCTCTCCACTCAGGTCCTTGGCTGATGTCAGGTGAAGCCTTCTCGTGTTCCTGCCTCTCTCTCCTGCTGTGCCAAGTCCCATTTCATTTCCTTCGAATATTGCTCTATACTTTCATGTTAGATATAGAATATACTTTCATGTTACATATTAAAATACACCCTTCTTCCTTTGGCTTTCTTCCTCCTATATATGAACATGTTTACCCTCACCTAAAAAAGTTTGAACCACATTCTTCATTTTAAGCAATCATTCTCTTCACTGTTCAGTTCAGCGGGAAGGACTGAAACTCCTGCTTTTGAATTTGTTCTTAGACCTCGGCTCTCTCAGACGGCCTGTTCAGTGTCCTCTTCCTGGTTGTCGTCATCCTGATGAACTCAGTGTGCTCCACACTGGGGACTGAGTGTATATCCTTGTAGTCCTCTCTCCAGGAATCAGGGAGGGGCTTCTTTCCTGGGTCTTGACTCTTGATTTCTCTGTCTGAAGACCCCCGGTGTCCTCTAGAAGTTCCTGTCCCTGTCTGTACCTTATGAGAAGATGAATTTCCAAAGGTCTGCTTTTCTATTGCTCCATCATTTCTTCCCATAAAAAAAAAAAAAAACCCCGTCCCTTCTTTATTCATTTGGTTTGACCTTTTATATAGTTTCATGTAGAAGACATGTATTCACTCCATATAACCGTGTAGAATATGCATTTGTAGAGGACAGAGTAGGATCACACAATGAAGGCTCTACTTTAACTCCATCTGCTGACGGCCCGCCTGTCAGCTGTTTGTCATCTATCGCTGACTCTTGCTCTCTCCTCTCGTTGGGATGACAGCACACTTTTCTAAAAATGGAAAGGCAGTATCTTGAAGGCCTGTCTCCTGACCTTACAATTACTACACACTTCCCTGCTGACTCCTCCTAAAATGTTATCAGGGTGGACTTTTACATCTGTTCCACCTAGGTTCATTCACACTCCCATTTTTTTTAATACTCCCATTTTTAAACTGTTTCAGCTTCTTCCATTTCTCTCATTTCTTTTAAAATGTTTAATTAAAATATAATTACACAATTTCCCTCCTTACCTCGAGCCCCTCCCCCTTCCCTTCCCATTCCTCCTTTCAAACTCATGGCTTCTTATTATTTAATTATTATTAAATAAATGTATAAATGCAACCTGCTGAGTACCTTTTGCGTTGCTTGTATGTATGCATTTAGGCTTTGTATATGTGTTTTGTTTGTGTGTTTGTTGCTAAGGCTGACCACTTGGGACTGGATAACAGTTTAAGTTGCTCATCCCTGGGGAAGAATAATTCTCCCTCTTTCAGCAGTTTCCAATTGCCTGAAGCTCTTCCTCTAGCGGTGATCCCTGTGCAATTGCCCCTGTCCACATAGGCATGTCAACTGGTACTGTTGTTATTTCAGACTTTAAAAAACATAGCCATATTGTTGAGATTTGATAAGTGTAGATTCCCTATCATATTTAGAAGACCCAATCTTGCAGCAGACTGGACCTGTGCCTCTGAAAATCTTTTTGCCCTCTCTTCTGAGATGTTTTCCAGGCCTGAGGTATGGGAGTTGTAGATGCATCACTTGGGGTGGGTTGCCCCAACTCCATAGTCAGCTAGTCTCTGCATGTATCCTAGTTGAATATTTCTGTAATGGTCTCCATCTTCTGGGAAAGGAAGCATATTTGATGATGGATGAGCACTACACTTATTAGTATAAGTATTTAGAAAGCAGGTATTTGCTGGTTTGGAGTGGTAGGTCTTCATCTGAGATTTATGATCTCCCAAGCTACAGGTTATTGTCTATGCTTTCAGTACTAGGCATGGCTTCCCTTTTGTTTAATAGACCTTATGCCCAATTAGAGAGCTGCTGGTTACTACCAGGATGTGTCACTATTGCACCTTAGGGATGTCTTGCTGTTGGAGTTCTAAGTGTCACAACTGGTTAGGGCTGTTGAATGTTTTCCTCCCTTGGCAGCTTGGATAGCATTTTCTCCTGTCATGAAAGCTATTCCTTAGGAAGGATCTAGCTCAATTCTGATGTACCTGTTATCTTCAGCAATATAGACTTACCTTCATCCCTTGGGAGGCAACAGAGGGCTCTTGAACTTGCCTGACAGATACCTGTTGAACGTTAGTTGACAATAGTTAACAGAGAAAACTCTGTTCACAATAGTTAAACAAAAAACAAACAAAACACCTAAGTGTTCTTAAACTAACGAATGGATAATGCAGGTGTTTATAGACATAATGAAATATTATTTAACTTTAAAGACAAATCAAATCATGAAATTTTCAGGTAAATTGATGGAACTAGAGAATATTGTATTGATGGAGGTAACTCAGACCCAGAAAGGAAAACTACATGATCACTCTCATTTGTGCTTCCTAGCTCAAAAATCTTTAGAGTTGGTTGTATAACCTGGAGTAACTATAGAAACCAGGAAAGTAAAATGGCAGCATGGGGGATGGGAAAATGAGTGCTAGTGAGGTGACTAGCGGGAGAGAGCTGATATGAAAGAGGAAACCAAAAAATTGGGGAGGAGCTTAGTAAAGGGGGAGAGAAGTCAATACAGAAAGAGAGGAAGAAGAGATAAAAACACTAAGGATGCTTGAAAAAGCTATAAAGAATTATTAGTTTTATATACCTAAAATTATATTTAATAATATAGGAGCATGTATATACATTGTTTAAATGAAATTATCCCTTGAGGTGATAATGCTCCTTCTCCCAAGTGCAGGCATGAGAGATGCCCTTTGGGGTTTCTTTTTGTTTCTTAATTGAAGAAACAAAAAGTCATTTGAGTCATTTATGTATTTTGAAAATGACTTCAGAACCACAGATTTCATCCTTTGTTCATGATCACATCATTTTGCTGAAATACTACAACAGAATCTGTTTTTATTTCAATGATAACATCTAAATGTCTTACTGTCTTGAAAGTTCTCAACGCATGGTCTTAACCTGTACCCCTAGCTTTGACGCCATCCTTTTGGTACTTACCCACATACTGGGGATGCAGGGCAGGGAGGAGCTCCCTCCATCTGATATCCCAGTATTGGATTTTACCTGACTTTGTTGCCACAACATGTTTTTATTCCCTTGTTTCATATGCTGTATTATTAATTTGTTATTAAGTATTATCTTTATTATAATTAAGTATTCATGTCCATTGTCAGCCTTTTGTTTTGAATAATGGATTTTTAATTCTTTAACAATTTCCACAATGTCTTTTGATTATTTTTACCCTACTTCCCCAACTCCTCCCAGATCCTGTTCTACCTTCCTACCCACACAATTTCAGCTTCCTTATCCCCCAGCCCAGTTTGTGTTGGCTTGTTGGCTGGCTAATCGTGTGCATTGGACTTGCCTGGAGTGTGGTTGATATCCAAGGAGTCGCACTGTTAACAACAGCTGATTTTCGCTCTCTTGGCATCAATCACATGATGATAGTGCTTCAGATATGGGTAAGCACTTCATGCCCTTCTTCCTTGTTATATTTTGCCTGGCCTGAGCATGCACAGGCTTTGTCCATGCTACCACAACCACTGTGAGCTTATGTGCGCATCTGGCTTGTTGTGACTGGAAAATACAGCTTCTCCAATGTCATTTGCTACCTCTGGTTCTTGAACGCTTCCTGCTCTCTCTTCTGAGGAGAGTCCTGATCCCTGAGGATGCGTGTGATTTAACTGCCCGTTAGGGCTGAGAATGTGAGAACCAGTCAGAAGGATTCAAGGTCAAATCTTTTCAGTTCCTTCGTTTCCACAAGGCTTAAAACACTGAGCTTGACACCTTGTGATATTCAGAAATGATTATTCTTTTTTTCTTTTTCTTTGCATTATTTATTTTCTAGCATCCAGCACAGAGTGAATAGTAAATTTTCAGTACTTTTGTGTGGTTAAATTGAAAAGGAACTCCATAGGAAAGCTGACTCAGGGTCTTAGGAAGAGCTGGGAGATGTAAGAACTGCAACACTCCCTTGACGGCAGTTCACAGTGGTTATCACTGGCCTCGCTGTTCACTACAACCTGGCACTGTTTGCCATACAAAATACTGTTTGTATTCACAGTATTTATTGAACACTGTCCAGCATAGTGCCAAGTCCTCCATATAATTTCATGTATTTCATTTCCAAATTATCCCTAAGGACAAGGGCTAGGTATCACATGCTTGACCCTGTAAAATGAACTCTGAAACTGGAATACAAAACTAGGCATGTGACTTGGTTTAAGTCCTTAATCACTATTAATTCCTTTATCTATTTTACTATTCTGGCCTCAGTTCACTCAATTAACTTATATTGACAAATTAATTGTAAAAGGTATTTAGGGATATCAGGCTTGTGTAATTGAGTAGCAGTAGAATTACAGATACAGGAAAAAGCAATTCACGTATTAGAATATTTGGCTGATGGTGGGACTTGGGTAACGGGACAGACTATTGTAATGGAAAAAATGGAACAGTATACCAAGAAACAAAGGAGAACTGTTTTAACAGCACATAGAAGCCCACTCAATCGATCCAATGGGCAGTTTCCTCATACATCTTATCAGAAAGTAAAAGCTCATTGGTGTGACACACCACTGTGGTGTTCCTGTAGGTCTAGATTCTGTTGCAGAGAAAGCCATACTTAAGGGGCCTAGTTTACAAGAGTATTCTCTGCATTATATGTGCTAGAATTGTTTCCTTTACTTTATTTGTATAAGATGTGGTTAAAGGCACACAGCACAATTCCTCCGTTTAATGGTAGAATGTTTTTCTTGCTGTCACAAATCGCACATACTTATTAATTTCCCAAATATCCAAATTCAGTTGAGTATAATCTTTCTTTGACACCTTCTAGGAAAATGAGGTTTCAGCAATAAGATTTTTCATTTCTATTCACAATGAAGATTTTATGTGTGTTTTTTTTTGTGTGTGTGTGAAGAACAGCGCATACAAGCAGTTTCCACTCAGTTAGTTCTTGATTGCTGTGTAACTTTCCCCAGAATGAACTGTAGAACTTTGTCTGCCAATAGAGCAGGTCACTCATGCTCAAAGCCCATCTCCAGATAGCAAAGAGGGATCCTTATTTAAGCATAAAGCGTGTACCTCATGGAGAATGGTGGGCCTTGGGAGAGATTAGGAAGGCTTTAACACAATGGAATACTACGCAGCAATTAAAAATAATGAATTCATGCAATTTGTAGGCAAATGGTTGGATCTGGAAAACATCATCCTAAGTGAATTAACCCAGTCACAAAAGAATACACATGAAATGCAATCACTGATAAGTGGATATTAAAGAACCCAGAAGCTCTGAATACTCAAGGCACAATTAGCAAATCAAAAGATCCAGTTTTGTAGGAGAGTACCAGAACAGAGAAAGGGTTGGGGGTGAGTGGGGAATGGGCGGGGGGGGGGAAGGGAAGAGTACTTATGGGACATATGGTGAGGAGGGAACTGGGAAAGGGGAAAGCCTTTGGAATGTAAACAAAGAATATAGAAAATAAAAAAAATATTTTTAATAAAATGAAAAAATAATAATAATAAAAAGGAAGGCTTTAACATGTTTGTAGGAAGAAAATAGAGGACAAAGCTCAGCTCAAATTTTCAGAAAACCAACTGGGAAGGCACCACTACATTAAAAGCTTTTAAACATAGGGTATTTTCATCTTGGATTAGATGCGAAGGTTTCATTTGGATTTAAGCATTAGCACATTCTCGGAAACTGTAATGCACTTTTCTTAAATAGCATTTGTTAACTGCTTTTTGAGATGGCGTGTGCGACTTCTCGCCATAAATACATCCCCCCCCCCTTGAGTAGTAGATTTTTCTCTAATAAAGATGCTTGGCTGCTTCTCCTGTGTTCTTTAAAGGCATACCCAACAGGGCTTCCTTTCAGATGCAACCCAGTATAGATGTGAAGGTGTTCGTTGTTCAGTTACTCCTACTATCCAAAGCTGAGTAGATTCATTCAATCATCTCACAGTTTAAGGATGGCCACCAGGTTGCATGGGGTAAATTAAGGTGAAGAATGACCACTGTCCATGAAGTGTCTCTAAGCAGCACTTGGCACACATCTTTTTCTTCACCATAAAACGTGTATTTATGAGATGATTGAAAGGGTTTTTGTTTTTGTTCCTTTGTAAGCTTGAGAGAATGTGGCGGTTTGGGCTGGTAAGCTGAGACCTGCACAGTCCATGAGGTAAGGACACCCAGGGACCCGTGTTTTTGTGCATGATGCAGCTGTAACACTTAGACTTCAAAACAGTGTGTGTTCTGACCACAAGGGAAATTCAAGTGTCTATCGGATTTAATGTCTCTACTTAAAAGGTTGTTTTGAATTAAAGAAAGAAAAACATGATTACAGGTTTTCTATGTGAATTATCCTCTACATCTTTTTAGGGAAAAATGGAAGAAATCCTACAGCAAGAACAGTCTACTGGAGTTGAAGCCTCTCAGAAGACAGCCAGATGGCTTACCCTGTGGTTACAGATTCTGGACCATGGTGGAAAAGGTCATCCTTTTCCCTGATTGGAAAGCACAAGTTAAACACTTAGAAAAATATGTTCTTAACATTTTCCTATTAGGCAGCCAAAATTTATCAATCTTTGACAATAACTTATTTTGTGTGTTGTGAAAACTAAACAATAGAAAGTATGTGATCATGTGTTATACAGTTTAGTACATGTTTACAGAATTCTAGTAATGGGTTCTGCTCACTGACAGTTTCCAATTACCTCCAGCTCACCCTTTTGTGTGCCAAACCATTTCATGTATTTATTTTTATTATCCTGGATTAAACTTTCCTAAAATATGTTATGCATGTCTGTATCATCTAACATTCTGGCTACCTCTCTTTAATTGGTCTTTCTCTTGAGGACTCATATTCCTTGTTTGGAGTAAAGGTCCCTTTCAATATGTCCCTTTAGGATCTATATATATGTCTTTAGGATCTGGAGAGAGGGCCCAGCCTTCAGGAGTTCCTACTGTCTCCATGAAGACCCAGTTCCTAGAAACCACATTGGCTGGCTTGCAACTGCCAGGATTCCAGTCCCAGGGTTCAACAGGCACATGCACATCAACAGGGAAGTTAGTTCTTAATGTGCTCCCTTCTCATCAAGGAAAATGCCAACCTGTCTATATGACTACACTGCTGTCTGACTACCTGGTTCTAAATGTCCATTCCTTCTCCCAGATATGCATCCTAACTTTATATTATAGTTTGAATGGTGATAAGCCCTCCACCAAAACCTTAATATTTTTTACTATTATCAAATAATGCATCTTCATAATAGAAATGACACAAATATAGAAAATATTGAAAGATTTTGCTTTCTATATGTGTGGTGGGAATTGAAACTAGGATCAATAACAGGCAAGGACTCTCCCACAAAGCTGCACCTCCAGCTTTGAATGGTGTTCCCCCCACCCCGGGACATATAAACTCTGCTTTAAAAATAACCCAATTATGTGAATGTGATAGTACTAGCCTCTATCCTCCATACTGGAAGGACAAAAGGATCCAAAATTCCTAGATTTATATAAAGTATACTCCTATCTAAAAAAATTTAACTAACTGAATAAAAATACCAATCAACTAACTAACCTGATTTTTCAAAATCTTTGAAGTTTCAAAGAATTGTTTCTGGAAATATGTTACTTTGTTACTGGGGAGGTTGCCAGAGATTTGGCATTGGTATGTAGTCTGAGCAGGGTCCCTAATAGGTGAACCCTTTAATCTCACTTAGAAACGGGAATGCTTTTGAAAAAGAAGACATACTAGGCATCTACTGGAACAGTCAAAGAAAACAAACTAGACCCAAATGTGGGATAAGCAAGAGTGACCACCTTCATATTTATGTCTAGAACTAAAGGCACATTTCCGCTTAGTTCTAAGTAATAGAAACATACAGTATATTTCTGGACCTCTGTAAATTTCAAAATGTAAAACAGTGGATAATTTTTGCAAAAAAATGTGCAGCAATCTTACATTTGTTAGAAATAAGCTAACAAAATTACATAAGAACAGAAATCATTTAGGGACTATGGTAACATGCCATTTGGACAGTGTATAATATCAGTAATAAATATAGGTCTAGCCACTGGCCTATGATACACACAGACACATAAATATACATGTACACTCATGCACACACATATATAAGAACATACTCATCTAGACACACAAGCACATACATCAGACATATCTACATAAACACATACACGTGACATACATATACAAATATACACAAGCACTGAAAAACAGGAATATATGCACAAATTTACATAAACATAGGTACACAGACATGTATAAACACACAGGCACAAATAGACACACATACACAAAGCACACATTACAGGAATATAAGCAGATACACTTATAAACAAATTCATACAGAGGAGCAAATACACAGTATTCCTTTGGCAAATAACTTAGGAAACATCGGGAACTATTTCTCCCCTCTTGGAGATTCATGATACACAACAATGTTATAAAAACGGCAAGTTCTGGAATAAACAGAAATCTGTTTAACTCTGTCTAAGCAAACATTTCCTAAGTATATTTGAACACAGGACATTTCGTTTACATTTAAGTCTTCTATGGAACAACTTGTGGTAAATGCAGGTCACATTCTAAACACTATTAAACATATAAAACACCGCATCCAAGAAGATTTGTTAGAATTACTAGATCCAGAATGAAAATACAGATTCTGCTTCCATCTTCCTGACGCTTCCCCACACTTGTGCTGCGTCTGCCTGTGGGCCTCTGCTCAGCCTAATCTCTGTTCTCTTCTTCCACTGCGTCCTAGAGTCTTTTCTTCCCTGGTATTTCTACTTTAAGAGGCCCTCAGCAACCACCTCTGGGAACGTTCACCAGCCCATGGCCTCATGAACCACCTTTACATATTGCCTCTGTCATCTCCTGCTCCAGTCCTGACTTCTTACCCATGTCAGGGAACTCAGAATCACTGGATTCCTGTCAGATTCTTTCATTTTAATGTCTTTTTTATTGGATATTTTCTTTATTTACATTTCAAATGTTTTTCCTTTCCCAGGTCTCCCCTTCAGAAACCCTCTGTTCCCTCCCCCTCCTTCTGCCTCTATGAGGGTGCCCCCCCCACACTCCCATCTTCCTGCCATGGCATTTCCCTACACTGGGGAATAGAACACCCTCAGGCCCAACAGCCTCTCCTCCCACTGATGTCCAACAAGGCCATCCTCTACCACATCCTCTTTGTCAATATAACCAAACAGCAACCAAAAGATTGGGAAAAGATCTTTACCAATATCACATCCAATAGAGGGCTAATATCCAATATATGCAAAGAGCTTAAGAAGTTAGAATCCAGAGAACCAAATAACCCTATTAAAAATGGGGTACAGAGCTAAACAGAGAATTCTCAACTGAGGAAATGTGAAGGGTTGAGAAGCACCCAAAGAAATGTTCAACCTCCTTAGTCATCAGGGAAATGCAAATCAAAACAACCCTGAGATTCTATCTCATACCCCTCAGAATGGCTAAGATCAAAAACTCAGGTGACAGCAGATGCTGGCAAGGATGTGGAGAAAGAGGGACCCTGCTTCATTGCTGATGAGATTGCAAGCTGGTATAGCCCCTCTGGAAATCAATTTGGCAGTTCCTCAGAAAACTGGACATAGGACTACCTGAGGACCCAGCTATACCACTCCTGGGCATATACCCAGAAGATGCTCCAACATGTAATAAGGGCACATGCTCCACTATGTTCAAGCAGCCTTATTTATAATAGCCAGAAGCTGCAAACAGCCCAGATGTCCTGCAACATAGGATTGGATACAGAAAATGTGGGACAGAATATCATGCCTTTTCTTAAAATGCAGTGTTTCTGCAATCAAATTAATATACCCAGAAAACTGCCTGTCTTTTCAAACCTCTTCAGTTCTAGTAACAAAGTTTTCTGCATCTCTGAGACATTTTTCTTGTGGCCATTTTTTTGAATGCCTGTCTTTTATTATTCAAATATAATCGGTTTAATTTTCCACAGTATTTTCTCTGTTAGAGATCATCCCAATTTGACTAGTCTCTTCTGCTTTCTCATCTCCATTTTAGAATTTATCTATACATGCAAAAACAAAATTCATTATTTTCTGTATCTTGTACCATTCTCTTCACATTTCTTTTAATTTAAACATGATTCCTAAGTTACTTTTCCAGAAGAAATTCACAGTTTTAATTTCTTGTTTAAGAGCAATTTTTCCTTTCCTTTTTTGTAAGAGCGTTTTTATATATATATATATATATATATATATATATATATATTGCTTTCTGTGTGTTTATATTCTGGCCACACGTCATTTAGACAGGAAGAAGCTCCACATCTCAGGATTTGCTTTATTGTGAGCAGCAGTTACCATCTTTGGTGATAGGGTACAAAGTCTAAACAAGGTAGATATAGTGAAGGGCTAGACCACAATATCTGGACATGGAGACCTAGGATAGAGGCCAGTAGAAGAAGACATGGTAGGACTTCATTTGACATATAAAGCCACAAGCTCTGCTGTATGAAAAATTGGAACTTAGCAAACAAGGGGTTATTGTATTCTAGCTAGCTCTCCCACTGCAGCAAAAATGGTGGATGAAACCCTGCATTTACAGAATTCTTTACCACACAGTGAAGGGAAGTGAGATAGGAGGAGGAAAGAATGGAGATTTATATGGTGTTGATTATTTGTTACAAGAAATCACAAGGGAAAAATATTCAATAAAAGACAGAGAAGGTCTAAGTCAGGATATGATCAGTATAAATATCGTGCCTAGGTAAATGATCCAGCTTAATGGGACTACAACCATCTTGGCCACAGCTACCATTTTGCCTTCCAGATGATGCTAGTATTTGTCCAAATCTTATCAAATAGTCAATTACTTCGAGAGCATGTGGCACAGGCCACACTGATCCCAGACACTTTTCTTTCTTTCTTTTTTTTAAGATCTGATAATTGATTTGGTGCTCATAAAGACAATTTTGACTGGACTTGGATTAAGAAATAGAGTTAGAAAGAGCAATTCTCAAATTCATTGGAATAACAAAAAACCCAGGATAGCTAAAACTATTCTCAACAGTAAAAGATCTTCTGGGGGAATCAGTATTCCGGACCTCAAGCAGTACTACAGAGCAATAGTGTTAAAAACTGGATGGTATTGGTACAGTGACAGGCAGGTAGATCAAAGGAATAGAATTGAAGACCCAGAAATGAACCCACACACATATGGTCACTTGATCTTCGACAAAGGAGCTAAAACCATCCAGTGGAAAAAAGATAGCCTTTTCAACAAATGGTGCTGGCTCAATTGGAGGTCAACATGCAGAAGAATGCAAATCTATCCATTCTTATCTCCTTGTACTAAGTTCAACTCCAAGTGGATCAAGGACCTCCACATAAAATCAGACACACTGAAACTAATAGAAAAAAAACTGGGGAAGACCTTTGAGGACATGGGCACAGAGGAAAAGTTCCTGAACAAAACACCAATAGCTTATGCTCTAAGATCAAGAATTGATAAACAGGACCTCATAAAATTACAAAGTTTCTGTAAGGCAAAGGACACTATCAATCAGACAAAATGACAACCAACTAATTGGGAAAAAATCTTCACCAACCATACCTCCAACAGAAGACTAATATCCAATATATACAAAGAACTCAAGAAGGTAGACTCCAGAGAGCCAAATAACCTTATTAAAAAATGGAGTACAGGGCTAAACAAAGAATTTTCACCTGAAGAATTTTGAATGGCTGAGAAGCACCTTAAGAAATATTATCATTAGTCATTAGGGAAGTGCAAATCAAAACAATCCTGATATTTCACCTCACACCAGTCAGAATGACTAAGATTAAAAACTCAGGAGACAGCAAGTATTGGCAAGGATGTGGAGAAAGAGGAACATGCCTTCACTGCTGGTGGGATTGCAAACTGGTACAACCACTCTGGAAATCAGTCTGGCGGTTCCTCAGAAAACTGGGCATGACACTTCTGGAGGGTCCTGTTGTACCACTCCTGGGCATATACCCAGAAGATTTCCCAACATGTAAAAGGACACATGCTCCACTATGTTCATAGCAGCCTTATTTATAATAGCCAGAAGCTGTAAAGAACCCAGATGTCCCTCAATGGAGGAATGGATACAGAAAATGTGGTGTATTCCATTTACACAATGGAATACTACTCAGCAATTAAAAAACAATGAATTCATGAAACTTTTAGGCAAATGGTTGGAACTGGAAAATATCATCCTAAGTGAGTTCACCCAATCACAAAAGAATACGCATGGAATGCAGTCACTGATAAGCAGATATTAATTAGCCCAGAAGCTCTGAATACTCAAGACACAATTAACATATCAAATCATTCCCAAGAAGAAGGAAGGAGAGGGCCCTGGTCTTGGAAAAGCTTGATGCAGCATTGTAGGGGAGTACCAGGACAGAGAAATGGGGGGGGGCGGGGTGACTGGGGAATGGGCAGAGGGAAGAGCGCTTATGGGACTTATGGGGAGGGGGGAACCAGGAAAGGGGAAATAATTAGGAATGTAAACAAAGAGTATAGGAAAAAAAAGAAATAGATGCTCTCAACAAGAACAGCCTTGGGCCTTGTGGCCCTCTGTTTCTGGCATATGTCTTTGGCTTCCTTTATCTCCTTGGTGAAAGTTTAGCATATTCTGTAGCCTATGTTTTATTTTTCATAGGGCATGGTTTCTTCAGAACAATACACTGGTGTTTATGTTTCAGGATACATGGGGTAAAAAGATGTGGCTCTCAGGTGATTTGGTCTTGAGCTTCTTAACCTTCTTTGTTTAAGGACTCTCTAACAGCATTTCGGTGGACAACACCCTTCTTAGAGAAGTTGAAAAGATTTCAGGTCTTGTGAGTCCTTTGGGGTACGACCATCTGAAGTACAGTAATATCTGTCAGTCCATGAATATCCTTCCCTCCGTTTTTTACAATAAGCAAGTTGAGAACAGTCAACTTGGCATTTACAATACATCTTTCTTCAACAAACTTGCATTTGCTCTTCTTAGTTAAAAAAAAAAAGCCATTTCCTCAACAGCAGATACCCTCTGTCATGGATCAACTTACATTTCTTCTTGGGAAAACTGTGATTTTTGCTCCCACCACTGATTTCAACCACATAGCCCTTCCACTCTTCACCTAGAGCACCAGCAGCCACTTTTGTGGCTCTGAGCTTGTTAAGTATAAGTTTGTATTCATTATCTACTTCATTGAGGCTCTGACTGTCAGGGGCTTGGAAGGAAATACTCAACTTCATCTTGACACCGAGAATCCCCTAGCATATGCCTCAAAATAGAGCTCAGACTATTCTCTACTGATGTTGGAAATGTTGCAAGTTTCAAAGATAGTGCAGGTATACTCTGATTGTGTATCACCTTTTTTTAAAATCTGTCTAGGCCAGCATGTAAGTTCTGTTTCCTGGTTTGGAGCATGCCCACTTTCCCATCTTGCTACCTGGCAAGGTACCATTTTGTTCCACCAGCCTTCAATGAATAGCACCTTGTATCTCCTTGGATCTGGATGCCTCTTTCTTCAGCCTTAAAGTGTCATATGCCATTGCTCTCCTACATCTGGATCAGGTTTTCCTAAGTCTCCGATGGGTATAGTCTGTTCACAGCTCTCGGGGGTCACTATAGCTCTAAGGCATTTCTCTTCATTATCAATGGCTGAGAGTAAAGGATCTAATTTGTGTATTCAAGACATCTGTTGCTCCTTCCAGGGCCTCTGAGAACCAATTTAGATCTCTTTCAGTGGAATGGCTTCCTCCCTGTGTTTCTTAGAAATCCAGACTCATTTCAGAACAACTTATTTGGTTGGTATAAATAGCATGCTCTTGGGAGCTTTACTCTCTTACTTAGCCGTATGGAATAGGTTTACTTGCTAATTGAACTCAGGGGTAAGGATAGGAGAATGATCTAGAGCACAGCTATGCCATGCTATGAATACACAGAAGGGGACATTTTGGTAGTGAAAGAAGTGTATGCAACTATAATAACTTCCCGACACTGAGAAAATATCTGAGGATACTCAGTGCAAGTGGGGCAGGGTTTATTTACTCTCTTTGGGCTTGTTGTGAGGTTGGGTATCACAGTCTTGGGGTAAACCTACACACCCTATAGGAGCCATTCCCCTAAAAATAGAAGGATGGAGAGAGAAGAGTCAGAAACAGAGACAGAGACACAGAGAGACTGAGGCAGAGGCAGAGGCAAAGACACACAGACACATTTCAAGGGCACAACCACAGTAATGTCTCTCATCTTCTCAAGATGTCTTCATAAACCACTAAGTTACACTACTACCAAAAGAAGAAGAGACATTTGACACTACCATCAGAAGAAGAATCCTTTGACAAGGTCAGCACCCTCAGGAATGAGCTTTCCATCTCTCTTTTGCTCCATCAACTAAAGAGCAAGTGTTTACCACATATAACCTTTGGAGATAACATGTCATACTCAAATCATAGCAAGAGCCATTATGAGCTCTCTCTGTTGACTTAGAGGCTGGAACCAAGCTACCTAAGAGACAGAGTCAGTTCTGAAATATATCAGCTGATCTAAGTGTTCTTTCAGAGGTTCTAGAAAAAGTAATGGTGTCATTCCTAAGATTTTGGGGTTTGTTTAGTTATGTCAAGGTAATTATCTTATAGAGAGATGTCTTTATATAAATATGCTGTCTCAGTTTACCTAGGTACTTTTCCTATTGTACTTTTTTAAAAAGTCAGCGAGCTTGATAAAAGCCAGATTTCTTCCTTCCATAGCAAAGACAGAAGGGGAGCGGGATAAACATCACCTACTGGTTGATACAGATAACAGGAATTGATGGAGGGAGTGCAGAGAGGCCCACTTGTCTCCATTTTGTGGATTTGCTGGAAAGAAGCATTTTTAAATAAATCACTTTATTTGGATTTAAGCAAAATTGGCTGTCTCTAAGCTTCATACATAAAGATGCACTTATGAGGTAAGAAGAGAGCACTTATAAAGTTATTTACTAACAGGATTCCAGGTAAATGCAAGAGACTTTATCTGTAGCACTCCCTCCTCGAATTCTGTGCCTCTCTCTGCCCCAGGTCTGCCAATTTCTCTCTTATACCTTTCACTGAGCACTAAAGAGAGATTAGTTTTCCTTCATAGCTTATGTGTTTTGTACAAGTAGACTCACTGGTGAAGTATCTATTATGTGTCTGTCTGTCTAGCATCTATCAATATCTATCTATCTATCTATCTATCTATCTATCTATCTATCTATCTATCATCTATCTATCATCTATTAATCTTTTATCTACCATCTATCTATCATCTATTAATCTTTCATCTATCATCTATTATCTATCTATCTATTTATCTTTCATCTATCTATTTATCTATCTATCTATCTATCATCTAATTATCTTTCATCTGTCTATCATCTATTTATCTACTATCTAATATCTTTTATCTATTTTCTACCATCTGTCTAATACCTATATACCTATCTAATTTTTAACCAGAATGGAAGCAAATCATCTATGCAGGAGAGTTGCACGCTTTGAGAGTTGGGGTGGGGGCTGCTTGCTCTACGTGCAACAGAATAAAATTCACACTGTGATAATTGCTATTTCTGTCCTGTGATGTATCCAAGAATGAAGCAGCTTTTACTGGCCTCTATGCATTTAGATGGTTGGTGGCATCAAATCCAATTATCCTCAGCTGCATGACCACTGAAGCTGCTCTCATCTGTGAGTGATTCCTGACAGCAAGGAGAGGGAGGCAGTGCTGGTACTCCTTGCTGGAAGGCAGGCGTGCATGTGGGGCGGGGCGGGAACCCAGAGGAGAGCACGTAACAGAGAGCCAACATATTAAAGTAAAGCAGAACAGATTAGGAGGGAAGAAAGCGAGGCTGATGGTGAGCTAGCATTGAATGAATGGATTTTGAAGCTGCCATCAATTACGAACACCTTTTACAAAAGGCCAAAGTACAGCCTGCGGGACTGATTGTCATTGTCACAGAATGTATTCCCACAAACATTTTCACATTTGTGATTCTGAACTTGATGGGCTGGAGTCCTGGAAATGTCAATGCTTAGTTCCAAGCTCCGATGAATTAATTGTGGATCTTTAGATGCTGGGATGCTTATGCATAGCGGCAGGAGGGCACCACTTACTGTGGAAACACTGGTGATGCTGCCTAAACCCTTAGTAAGCAGAATTGCCCAAGCATTCACATTGGCGATGCTGGGGCTGAGGTGTGTGACATGCTGTCTTCTATTAAGGTAGTTTCTTGATGTGATGCTTCATTTTGCATAGACATGTATGTGTGCGTATGTATGTGTGCATGTGTATATGAGTGTGTATGTGTCCATATACTTCTTTAGCTCCCACAGATTGGCTGCATTCTTCAGTAACAATGTTTCCTTCATGTTAATGAAACCAGCAGATAGGAAGGAATTCTTGGCAAATGGGTTTGTGGAGAATTCCCTCCTTTTCTACAGTGTTTGTGTTTGTCTACTTGCTGTATGCTAATGTGTCATTATCATCCCCGCTGTGGCCTACACTTGCTTATGTAAATACATATTCTGCAAAGAGAGAAAGAATCTATGTAGTTGTATGTCCTACAAAATCACCTTTGCATGTTATGTTCATCCTCTCCGCCTTCCTCCTCCTCGGCCCTCACTTACCATGCATTCACTCGTGTCCCCTAACTTCTGACATTGACTGATGACTGTTATAACATTCTGACTACAACTCTGAATGCGAACAAAACATTGCCATATATATTCACATATATATTCACATATATATGTGAATATATGCTTTTCATAACACCTAAATGGACATGATATTAAGCCATAAGTACCTCATTTATTTAATGTTAAGTTCCCTAAAGTCACATCATTTCATTATGGCCAACACATGGATGGGCTAGTATTCCTATCGTTTGGAAGTGCCAAGAGACTTCTCATCAGAATACCATTTCTATTCTAGTTTCCATCCAGTCTGCTATATACCCTCACAACTGACGTGAACCTTGACGTAAGCAAACAGCTATCTAGGCCATCTGTCCCTTCCCTTGAACTCTTCTCCTATAAACTAAGTGGGGTATTTGAACAAGCATGATAGGAACAAATTGTTTTCAGTGTAATATAATTTTGAATTTTATGGTCATAGAGTAGATTATTTTCCTCATATTTTAGTTGAAAATCTGTTTTTATTCCTCACGTTCTTACCCATGATGTTTCTTCAACACCTATATTTTATTCTGCTTGCTTTCTTCTTTCCCCCCTAATGGATGACATGTGATTCTTTTTAGCATTTAAATGTTTATGGACTGTTTTCGTGTCATGGTGTAAAATGGGTGTAATGACCAGATCCTTTCAGCATTGCTCAGTGGGAGAGGCTTCCAGAAGCAAAACTGTAGTGTTTAAGCTAACCAGATACATTTCCCAAGCTTTCAATCAGGGTCTTCTTATTTAACTGATTCAGTACATTAGAATTACATTGTAATCAGTTTTTAAGATAAGCTATAAGGTTATAGTAAAAAGAACAAAGTCTGTAATATATTATATTAATTATATTATATTTTTGAATGGATTTCTCTTAAGTAAAACAGTGTGGATGGGTACTTTCTCTGAACATAAAAAAGTAATTATAAAGGCCAGCATCTTCTTAAGATAGATTTAAACACGTTCCTTGTAAAATACTTAGAATATTCTTTGAGACTGTAGGTATTTTTTAAACAACGTGGTCTGACATGACAGCCCCTAGAGTCCCCTGCCAACAGATGTTTTATTATCCATTAGGGCCTTTCTACCTTTTCATCTTTACAAAGTGAATAAGCGGTTTTCTCTGCAATATTCAGTCTGCAGATCTTTCTCTTGAGACACAAATCTTCTCTTGTTCTTTGTAGCCATATTTTTTTTTTTTAAAATAGAATCCTGTGATGTTTTCCAGAGAGCTGGGTTTTAACCGGAGCCTCAGTCAACTCAAATGTTAAGAATCTAAATGAAAATCAGGAAAGTTAAGATCTTTGCCAGTCTAATCAGTGCCCTGTTTAGGGAGATACTTTCCTAGCATACTGTCTTGAGTTTATAAAATTGTTCAAAGTTCTAAAAGGAGTTTGAGATTGATCATCTTCTAAGAGTCTGCCCTTGTGCATAGACAGCATTAATTTTATTAAACATTATTTCCAAAGAAAGGAATATAGTTTATGACTATGGTATACAACACCCCTCCATTTCCATGGAAGATTCTGGAGAGTCTCTGCTTGGGTCCATTTTCTGAATGCTAGTTTCTGTATTTAGACCTCTATGTACATGGTCACCCTAAAAGCCAATAGAAAATAACAAAAAAAATGTTATGAATAGGAGAGAATGGGAGCCTTGCCTCTCTGAGCCTTGTGTGAATACATTAGGTTTCATAATTGGAAGACGTAAATATAAAGAAATGTTTTAAGATTTGGAAACCTGAAACAATGTGATGAAATTCATGATGCCTAACTCAGCACCGCTGACTCTCCATCTTTTCAGCTCTCTTATCCTTTTCTCCTTTCTTTTCCTCCCTATTGTGAAGATGGGAAGTTTAAAATCGTTACACCTGAGAATTCATACTATTTAAAAGTGAACTGAGGAGGAGTGGTGGATAGGCAATTACCCTAATGCTAATCTTGTCAGCATTGGAATTAAGGAAGACTCCCCCCCTTTTCTCTCCCGTGTGACATTCCATAATGAAAGCAATAAATGATCAATCATTAGAGATTATCAGAAAACAGTTCTATAAGAAATTGGCAATGAATATTCAACTGTTCTCTTGCATAGCAAATTCTTTTCTTACACTTTTTTCCTTTGAAGTTTAAATTTAAAAATTTAGTTCCTAGAGAAAATAAATAGGCAGAAATACCTGGGGTTTTGTTCCTACAGAGCAGCATGCTCTGTGTCCCGGTGTCTGATTGCATTGAGCAGAAGGATTTGAATATATTGGCTATTGTGTGTTTTAAAAATGACAAGAAGACTCCCAAGGGACACATCTACCCCTGAAGTGCTCCTTTCTTCCTCCCACTCTGGGTACCACATATATTAAATAGAAAGAGTGTGTCAAACCATTATTGACATTTCACATGTCATCTAAAAGTGCTTAGGCAAATTCAATTATGTTAAAGATGTGATTTTAGCATAAAAAGATACTTGTTACTTTTGGTCCACCTGTCAAGATTCAGATTAATGATAAAGCAGATATGAATGTTTTCAGCAGTACATGAAGTTATCAGCAGAGACAAATCCAAAGGGTCAATGGGCACAATATTTGGGAAATACAGTATTTGGGATAATGCTATCAGTTTCCTCAGCTGAAACTACT
This sequence comes from Apodemus agrarius, assembly GCA_964023405.1. Lineage (NCBI taxonomy): Eukaryota > Metazoa > Chordata > Mammalia > Rodentia > Muridae > Apodemus > Apodemus agrarius. Next base: position 33,194,976 of record OZ030007.1, on the reverse strand, counting down.
AAGTTCTTATGATTGACTGAGCACAGCTGGATCGTATACACACAGGACAGAGAACTTGGATTACATCTCCTAGGACTACATTGTGAATTGAAAGAGGAAGTTCTATGTCTGGGTTCAGGGATTTTTAGAGTCAGAATATCTAAGGTTTAGGAGGTTTATGGCGCTCCAACTTCAACCTGCTCTTGATGCTTAAACCACCCCCAATTCCAACAGCTACCACATGCTGCTTCTATGTGAAGTGTCTTAGACCCTTAGTCCATATGAGGTATGGACTGTTAACAAGGAATTTGTAGTTCAAGGACATTGAGTAATTTCCCTAAAAATACATGACTAACCAGGAGTTGAAGGATTCAAGGATTGACCTCCAACTCAAATGGTTTTACAACTGGAGCTTTCTACAGTAGCGCGGCTATCTCAGACTGTCGCACAACTTACAAAAACAACTGAAAGAAAAAGACTATGCTTTGTTATCAGGCAAATTGAAATGATGGCACTTTAATCCATCCTTTGACTCTAGTAGAGTAGGGGAAGCTGCTGTGGCACTTCTAAATGCCAAAGTCAAGGTTTTATGAGCTTTCTCTTCTGTAGACAGATGATGATAATCATAAAGTTAGGATTTACATTTGCTGGCCCAAATCTACTTTCCATTTCTGAACAATGCCTATAAAATGATCAGGGACATCAACATCTTCAAAATATAAACTCCCCAAGATTCAATGACACTTATTTCTCATCAAAGAAAGCAAAATGCAGCACATACTGGCCAGCAACTGTATGTAGAAATTGATAGTGTACAGTTCTCATAAAGTTCAAAACAGTGTATCCTGCAGTATTAGTTAAGTAATTTTGACAAAAATCACTGACAAAAACCAATACTAGGAGGAAACATTTATTTTGAATCATGGATTCTGAAGCTCCGAGGCCATTGGGATGGGGATTCACAGCAGACTCCACAGATACAGACACATACGGAGGAAATTTCCTGATATCACAGTGGACTAGAAAGAAAGACTTGCTAAAAGAAGAGGGCAGGATGGAGCCTTTAAAGTCCTGACCAAGCTCTATCCCATTTTATAAACCTCTCCTGCCCTACAAAACATTACTATACAGGCAGAAGTATCTAAAAAATTGACCCCAGGGCTGGAGAGATGATTTAGTGATTTATAGTACTGTTGCTCTTCCAGAAGACCCAGGTTCGACTCCTGACACCCCATGGTGACACATAGCCATCTATAATTCCAGATCAAGAAATCCAACATCCTCTTCTGACCATCTGAGGGTAACACACAGTCACACACACTTTCATGTAAACAAAAATGCTCATGTACATCAAATAAATAAGTTTAGAACATGGAAGTTATAAAATCATGAGCATGCTGGCTGAGGATATTTCAAATACAAGCCACATTTTGCTTCTAGGTATTATTTTAAATCTCAGTATCTTCAATGGAAGAACAGGATGAAAACATGTTTCAACTTCTGCAATGCTTCCAAGAATGGTTAGTATTCATGTTCAGGGCTGTTTAGACTTCTAAACTTGATTTTTCCAACTTAAGTACATATATTTAATATTTATTTATTTATTTATATATTCATTTAATTAATTAATTAATTAATTTAATGTATGTGAGTACACTGTAGCTGTCTTCAGACACACCAGAAGAGGGTGTCTGATCTCATCACAGATGCTTGTGGGCCACCATGTGGTTGCTGAGATTTGAACTCAGGATCTCTGGAAGAGCAGTCAGTGCTCCATATATTCATTTAATTAGTTATTTTTACTGAGGGATCACTTGGTAAATGCTGCATCTACTCTAGGAATCTCTTTTGCATACTATGGTCATTCTGACAATCTTGTCAGGCATGTTCTTTTTTTAAAATCTATACTCCTTAGATAAGAAATCTGTTAAGGCACACAGAGGTAGATAAGTGGACAGACAAAATCCAAGCTTTGAGACATAGGAGGTGGGCAAAAGCTGAATGTGAACACTACAGAAGAAATCATCCACATAGTACTAGAGAGACATACTCTCACTTGCAACAGCTTGAAGAAAGACCCCAAAGCAAAACCAGAAAATGTTGGGAAAAGTTAACATCAGTGCTTCCATCCACATCTTTCCCCTGATGAGATGATGTCTTCCTACTATCCTGTGGATTTTCCCACACTGTCCTGGAGGCTAAGAAAACAAAAGAAAAAAAAAACAAAACGAAAAGCTCTCAATGACAAATGATGACAGTGCAGGAGGGAGAGGCATCGCCATGTTCAGATTCCAGACAGTCTGCGATGCTGTCAGGTAGAAAACTGTTTGACTTACAGCCATAGTCCTCTCAGATACCTGTAATGTATGCGGAACACTGGAGCACAGCTGGGGCTTTCCCTAAATCTTCTTTATCTTGGTTTAAAGTGTGGAAGGACTTTTGAGATGAAACTTAATGATATGTGTTTCTCAATAGTAAGCCTGATGGTGGATCCAAACTCGTGACTCAGCGGCTTTGAAGTCTAACCAGAGAGGCCAGTTACACTTGGGAACGGTTTTAAAACTTTGTCCTTCAGTTTCCTTGCCTGGAAAGAATAGGCTGATAACCTTGAAGAAAGACCCCAAAGCAAAAATGAATAAATAACACAAGTGAAATATTTGAAACTGTTTAGTTATGCCAGAAGTAGCGATAGTGTTACGTCATAAATGGAACCTTTAATGAAAATTGGTCTCTGGCTTTCTATTTAGAAATGATGAGGATGAACTAGTTGCTTTTTTTCCATGATCTTGTAAATTCTGCTATACATAGTTATGGGAGCATAACCTTTATACTAAATACCATTTTCATTCATGAATGATCATGGGTAGAGCTTTTCTGAAAAGCAATGTATTAATTAATTTATTTTGCATCCCTATGGCAAATTACATGACAGAAGAAATGGAGGTGAAAAGGAGTTTGGTTTTGGCTCATTGCTTTTAGGGAATTTCAGCTCATCGTGATGGAGGAAGGCTTGGTGTTAGGACTAACTACATCAAGGATGTCTGGACTGGGCTTGGCAGCAGTTCCCGTGTCCCAGCTCAGGAATCAGAAAGTACAGGGGAGAGCATGGGTCTGGGATAACCTTCAAAGACCATGGAATAGTGATTGTTTTTTTACCATTTGGAACTTATCTCCTTAAGGGCTCCACAGCTTTGAGCATAGTCCTGGGGATGCAGTATTCAGATTAGGTATGTAGGAGACATTTCCCATTTGAATTATGGTAATACCTATGAAATCAAATGTCATATTTCTTACCTGTTATCCTTAATGGATATTTCTCTAAAAATCCTCACTCTATTCAACAAGTGTTTCAATGGGAAGGCTTAGAAAAAAAATCTTGTGTTGGAATAAGTGTTTTATTCTTGCACACTCAAAACTACTTTTCCTTAACTAAGTTACTTAGCTATAATTATCAAATTCTAGCTCCTTATATATACAGGCTTCACTTGCATTCTAGTTATTGTTATACCCGTTAATGTAATATCACACACACACACACACACACACACACACACACACACACACAGTCAATGAGTACTTTAACTGTTAGAATTATGGGAATAAGAGCTGGAGTAGTGAAATTTCTGTCCTTTAATTTTTACCATAATAAGAACCCTGACAATTGAAAATATAGAAGACATAGGCTTTTGAAAAACATATCTTTGTAAAAAACAGTCTCAAGTACTCAGGCAGATACATATCTAGCTAGCTCTCTGAATTTTTCTGTCCCTAAGGAAGATATCTGTAAGCAGTTTCAACTAAATGGGATGAATGTAATGGGCCACACCCTTGACCTCATGTCTGAAGTTTTCAAGATGCTCAGAGTTTACCACAAAGGAAAACAAGTATTTTTACAGCCTCTGTGCATTTCCTCTCAATACTAAACTTTTACTATGTCTTTTGATGGAATGCTGTAGTTTTGAAGAGCAAGCAACATAACACAGCAAGACTAGCTGTGGTCAAGAGCCACGGCTTCCCATGTAAGCTCTGTTACTTGACCAGTTTTTGTTTCTGTAAATCTGAATTTTTTTCACCTGCAAGACAATATTAAAATAGTATTTATCTCATTGACTTGTGGTGCAAGATGCATTTAGGAGCACATAACCCATAACTAAATTAATTAAGTTCACATTTTTCAATATTTAAATTCTTTGTGCCCTTTCTCATTAAATATTCATTTCATAAAATTATCAAATAAAATATGCGATGTGATGTTCTTCTCACTTATTTGGACCATCAGTCTTGAGTTTTGGAGGGCATTGAAACAAACATGGATGATTAAGGGCCATGTATGGCCAGAGGTAGTGGTTATAATTTCCTCATGGTTTTTCAGGTCAAACAAGGCAGAACTGAGGAAGTTCATATAATTTCTTTTTCTTGGCGTAGACTTTGAAAAATGTTCATGTTAGTAGGCCAATATGAAGGAGACTTGCTTATTCTCACTAACTAGGTTGAGGGTATTTCTATTGATATTTACATTTATTTTCTTCAAGTAAAAGAATATATTTTTCCTAGTCAAGCATGGTGCTTCATCTCTGCAATTACAGCTGAAGTAGAAAGTTCATAGGTTCAAGGTCAGCCTAGGCTACATTATCAATAGCCTTGCCTGATAACAAAACAGTAAAATGTAGTTGGTAAATTAATGCTATAAGCATGCAGTTAACATATAGACAAATCCGCCATTTTTAGTATTAAAGGTATAAATTTGAAAACAACGTAACATAAGCAAACAAAAAACACTGAAAAGAAAATTTCAATTCGACAAAAATATAAATAAAGCATCAAATATATTCTTTGCCACAACACATTCACATGTTTCCAGTAGGGGTATCATAATAAAATATTAGTAGAGCAAATGTTTTCTCATCTTAAATATTATAGGAATAATTAAATGTGCTATTATGCTTTCTTATATGTTATTTAAATCTTATATGTTAATTAAATTTAATTTGCTAGACTTCACTGAAAAATAATAGGCACCAGGGAACGCATTTTCAAATAATTATGCACTGGCCACAAGGCATTTATAGTGACTTTGAATTTGCTAACCTATGGTAAAATGCAATTACAAATTTCTTACAATTAATATTTGCATATTTGAAATGAAATTACCGGCTTCACCAAACACTTGGAAGTAAAAAGTCTCTCCCTGTACATTAGCTTTGAATAAGAGTTGAGAAGCTAGTCGAAGTTGAAATGGACCGATTAAGCTGGCTTTAACTTAGGACTGTTGCAAGGAAATTATATGCGTTAGGTATGCCATTCAGTCAGTATAAATCCTGATGAAAACCTTAGCTTGTGTTGATTTATTGCAAGACCAAGACTATTTCAGCTGAAATTTGTATACTTATGTAATCAGAATATGGGGACGTTTATTATGTACCATATGTTAGGATTTTGTAATAAATTATTTTTTCAGCCTCTTTGTCTTTTTTTTTTTCTTGGATATTTTCTTTATTTACATTTCAAATCTTATCCCCTTTTCTGGTTTCTTCCCTCCCAGAAAAACCCCTATCCTATGCCCCTCCCCCTGGTTCTATGAGGGTGTTTCTCTACTCACCCACTCACCCACCCACTCCACCCTCAATTCCCCTACACTGGGGCAACTATCAAGCCTTCATAGGACCAAGGACCTCTCCTCCCATTGATGCCTGACAAGGTCATCTTCAGCTACATATGCAACTACAGCCATGTGTACTCTTTAGTTGATGGCTTAGTCCCTGGGAGCTCTGGGAGGTCTGGTTGTTTGATATTGTTATTCTTCCTATGGGGTGGCAAACCCCTTCAGCTCCTTCAGTCATTCCTCTACCTCCTCCATTGGGGACCCCATGCTCAGTTAAATAGATGGCTGTGAGCATCAGCCTCTGTATTTGTCAGGCTCTGGCAGAACTTCTCAGGAGACAGCCATATCAGGCTCCTTTCAGCAAGCAATTCTTGGCATCCACAATAGTGTTTGGGTTTGCCGGCTGAATATGGGATGGATCCCCAGGTAGGACAGCTTCTGGATGGCCTTTCCTTCAGTCTCTGCTCTACACTTTGTCTCCATATTTGATCCTGTGATTATTTTGTTCCCCCTTTTAAGAAGGACTGAAGAACCCACATTTTGGTCTTTTTTCTACTTGAGCTTCATATGGTCTGTGAATTGTATCTTGGGTAGTATGAGCTTTTGGGCTAATAACCACTTATCAGTGAGTGCATATCATGTGTGTTATTTTGTGATTGGGTTACCTCACTCAGGATATTTTCTAGTTCCATCCATTTGCCTAAGAATTTCATGAATTCATTGTTTTTAATAGCTGAGTAGTACTCCATTGTGTACTACTGTATCCATTCCTCTGAAGGACATCTGGATTTTTTCCAGCTTCTGGCTATTATAAGTAAGGCTGCTATGAACATAGTGGAGCATGTATCCTTGTTATATGTTGGAGAATATTTTTGTATATATGCCCAGGAAAGGTATAGCAGGGTCCTCAACTAAAACTAGGTTAAACTTTCTGAGGAACCACCAGACAGATTTCCAGGGTGGTTGTACCAGCTTGCAATCCCACCAACAATGGAGGAGTGTTTCTCTTTCTCCACATCCTTAGAAGCATCTGCTGTCACCTGAGTTTTTCATCTAAGGCATTCTGACTGGTGTGAGGTAGAATTTCAGAATTGTTTTGATTTGCATTTCCCTGATAACTAGGCTTGTTGATCATTTCTTTATCTCAGCCATTCGATAATCTTCAGTTGAAAATTCTTTTTTTTTTTAGTTCTGTATCTCATTTTTAAGAGGGTTATTTATTCTCTGGAGTCTAATTTCTTGAGGTCTTTGTATATATTGGATATTAGCCTTCTATCAGATGTAGGATTGGTAAAGATCTTTTCCAAGTCTATTGGTTGCCATTTTATCCTACTGACAATGTCCTTTGCCTTACAGAAAATTTATACTTTTATGAAGTCCCATTTGTCGATTCTTTATATTAGAGCATAAGCCATTGGTGTTCTGTTCAGAAAAATTTCTTCTGTGCCCATGTGTTCGAGGCTCTTCCCTACTTTCTTCCAAAGTGTATCTCCAGATACACTTTTCAGTGTATCTGGTTTTATGTTGATGTCCTTGTTCCACTTGGACTTGAACTTTGTATAAGGAAATTAGAATGGATCAGTTTGCATTTTTCTACATGCTGTCCTCCAGTTGAACCAGCACCATTTGTTAAAAATGCTGTCATTTTTCCACTGGATGATTTTAGCTCCTTTGTCAAATATCAAGTGACCATAGATGTGTGGGTTCATTTCTGGGTCTTCAATTCTATTCCACTGATCTCCCTGCCTGTTCTGTACCAATACCATACAGGTTTTTTTTTTTGTCACCATTGCTCTGTAATGCAGTTTGATGTCAGGGATAGTGATTCCTCACAAGTTCTTTAATTGTTGAGAATAGTTTTTATTATCCTGTGTTTTTTTGTTATCCCAAATTATTTTGAAAATTACTCTTTCTAAATCTGCGAAGAATTGACATGGAATTTTGATGGGGATTACATTGAATCTGTAGATTGCTTTCAGCAAGATAGCCAGTTTTACTATATTAATTCTGCCAATCCATGGGCATGGGAGATCTTTCCATCTTTTGAGATCTTTGATTACTTTCTTTAGAGACTTGAAGTTCTTGTCATACAGACCTTTCACTTGCTTGGTTAGAGTCACACCAAGGTATTTTATATTATTTGTGAGTATTGTGGAAGGTATCATTCCCTAATTTCCTTTTCAGCCTGTTTATCCTTTGAGTAGAGGAAGGCTACAGATTTGTTTGAGTTAAATTTATATCCAGCTACTTTGCTGAAGTTATTTATCAGATTTAAGAGTTCTCTGGTGAAATTTTTGGGATCACTTAAGTATATGATCATATCATCTGAAAATAGTGATATTTTGACTTCCCCTTTTCCAATTTGTATCCCTTTCACCTCCTTTTGTTGTCTAATCGCTCTAGTTAGAACTTCAAAGACTATATTGAATAGATAGGGAGAGAACATGCAGCGTTGTCTAGTCCCTGATTTTAGTGGAATTGCTTCAAGTTTCTCTCCATTTAGTTTGATGTTGTCTATTGGTTTGCTGTATATTGCTTTTACTATGTTTAGGTATGGGCCTTGAATTCCTGATTTTTCCAAGACTTTTAACATAAACAGATGCTGAATTTTGTCAAAAGCTTTTTCAACCGCTAATTAAATGATCATGTGGTATTTTTCTTTGAGTTTGTTTATGTGGTAGATTACATTGATGGATTTACATCTATTGAACCATCCCTGTATCCCTGGGATGAAGCCTACTTGATCCTGGTGAATGATAATTTTGATGTGTTCTTGGATTCGGTTGGCAAGAATTTTATTGAGTTTTTGCATCAATGTTGATAAAAGAAATTGGTCTGAAGTTCTCTTTTTTTTTTGTTTGGTCTTTGTGTGGTTTAGGTATAAGCATAATTGTGGCTTCATAAAATGAATTAAGTAGCATTCCTTTTGTTTCTATTTTGTGGAATAGTTTGAAGCCTGTTGATATTAGGCCTTCTTTAAACATCTGAAAGAATTATTTACCAAACCCATCCGGTCCTGCTTCTAATTCTTTAGGGGTTATGGGACTGTTTAGATGGTTTATTTTCTCCAGTTTTATCTTTGGCCCCTGGTATCTGTCTATTAAATTGTCCATTTCATCTAGATTTTCCAGTATTGTTGAGTATAAGCTTTTGTAGTAGGATCTGATGATTTTTTTGAATTTCCCCAGTTTCTGTTGTTATTGTTTCCCTTTTTATATCTGATTTTATTAATTTGGATCCTGTCTCTGTGACCTTGGCTCTAGCTAAGGGTTGATCTATTTGGTTGATTTTCTCAAAGAACCAGAACCTGGTTTTGTTGATTCTTTGTATAGTTCTTTTCATTTCTATTTGGTTGATTTCAGCCTTGAGTTTGATTATTTGTTGTCATCTACTTCTCTTGGGTGTATTTGATTCTTTTTTGTTCTAGAGATTTCAGGAGTGCTGTCAAGCTGCTAGTGTATGCTCTCCTCTAGGTTCTGTTTGGAGGTACTTGGAGCTATGAGTTTTCCTCTTACCATTGCTTTAATTGTGTCTCATAAGTTTTGGTATGATGTGCCTTCATTTTCATTAAATTCTAAAAAGCCTTTAATTTCTTTCATTTCTTCCTTGACCAAGTTATCGTTGAGTAGAGTGTTGTTCAGCTTCCATGTGTATGTGTGCTTTCATTGTTTTTGTTGATATTTAAGACCAGCCTTAGTCTGTGGTGATCTGATAGGATGCATGGTATTATTTCAATCTTCTTGTATCTGTTGAGGCCTTTTTTTGTGACCAATTATATGGTCAGTTTTGGAGAAGGTACCTGATGGAGCTGAGAAGAAGGTATATTCATTTGCTTTAGGACGAAATGTTCTATAAATATCTGTTAGATCCATTTGGTTCCTAACTTCTGTAAGTTTCACTCTGTCTATTTAGTTTGTGTTCCCATGATCTGTCCATTGCTGACAGTGGGGTGTTGAAGTCTCCCACTATAGTTGTGTGGGGTGCAATGTGTGCTTTGGGCTTTAGTAAAGTTTCTTTTATGAATGTAGGTTCCCTTGCATTTGGAGCATAGATGTTTAGAATTGAGAGTTCATCTTGGTAGATTTTTCCTTTGACCATTATGAAGTCTCCCTACTTATCTTTTTTGATAACTTTTGGTTGAAAGTTGATTTTAATTGATTTTAGAATGGCTACTCCAGCTCGTTTCCTGGGACCATTTGTTTGGAAAATTGCTTTCCAACTTTTTAATCTCAGGTACTGTCTGTCTTTGTCACTGAGGTACGTTTCCTGTATGCAGCAAAATGCTGGGTCCTGTTTACATATCCAGTCTATTAATCTATGCCTTTTTATTGGGGAATTGAGTCCTTTGATGTTAAGAAATATTAATGAAAAGTGCTTATTACTTCCTGTTATTTTTGTTGTTAGAGGTGCAATTATGTTTGTATGTCTATCTTCTGTGGAGTTTGTTGAAAGATTACTTTCTTGCTTTTTCTAGGGTGTACGTTTCCCTCCTTGTTTTGATGCTTTCCATCTATTATCCTTTGGAGGACTGGATTTGTGGAAAGACATTGTGTAAATTTGGTTTTGTCATGGAATATCTTGTTTTCTCTGTCTATGGTAATTGAGAGTTTTGCTGGGTATAGTAGCCAGGGCTGGCATTTGTGTTCTCTTAGGGTCTGTATGACATTTGTCCAGGATCTTATAGCTTTCATAGTTTCTGGTGAGAAGTCTGGTGTAATTCTGTAATTCTTATAGGCCTGCCTTTATATATTACTTGACCTTTTCCCCTTACTGTTTTTAATATTCTTTCTTTGTTTAGTACATTTGTTGTTTTGATTAATATGTGACAAGAGTTTCTTTTCTGGTCTAGTCTATTTGGAGTTCTGTAGACTTCTGGTATGTTCACAGGCATCTCTTTCTTTATGTTAGGGAAGTTTTCTTCTATAATTTTGTTGAAGATATTTACTGGCCCTTTAAATTGAGAATCTTCGCTCTCTTCTATACCTATTATCCGTAGGCTTAGTCTTCTGATTGTGTCCTGGATTTCCTGGATGTTTTGGGTTAGGAGCTTTTTGCTTTTTGCATTTTCTTTGATTGTTGTGTCAATGTTTTCTATGGTATCCTCTGCACCTGAGATTCTCTCTTCTATCTCTTGTATTCTGTTGGTGATGTTTGTATCTATGACTCTTGATCTCTTTCCTAGGTTTTCTAATTCCAGGGTTTTCTTCCTTTGAGATTTCTTTATTGTTTCTATTTCCATTTTTAGATCCTGAATGATTTTGTTCATTTCTTTTGCCTGTTTGATTGTGTTTTCCTGTAATTCTTTGAGGGATTTTTGTGTTTCTCTTTAAGAGATTCTTTCTGTTTACCTGTGTTCTTCTGTATTCTCTTAAGGGAGTTATTTATATTCTTTTAATAGTCCTTCATCATCATCATGAGAAGTGATTTTAGATCTGAATCTCTCTTTTCTTGTGTGATGGTATATCTGTGACTTGTTATGGTGGGAGAATTAGTTTCTGATGATGCCAAGTAACCTTGGTTTCTGTTGCTTTTGTTCTTATACTGGCCTCCTGCCATCTGGTTATCTCTAGTGCTACCTGCCTTTGCTATATCTGACTGGAGCCTGCCCTTCCTGTGATCCTGGTTATGTCATAAGTCCTCAGAGTCCAGGTGTCTCTGTGATCCTGGGATTCTGGGATCCTCTGTTTCTAAGATCCTGGGTGTGTCAGAGCTCCTGAGAGTCAATCTGCCTCTAGATTCTTGAGACCCTGGTGTGACCAAGCTCCTATGATCCTGGAATCCTATGATCCTGTGATCCTGGGGTGTATTAGAATGCCTGGGAATGGGGCTTCTTCTGGGTATGGTGGGACTGGCTGTGGAGTTGGAGCCCAAGGTCTGCTCAGGGCCAATAAATTATTTATATAGTGACAGAAAAAACAGTTTTTAAAATGAATATGGTTTCCACAAAAATTGTTTGACTTATTAACCAGAAAAATTCATTTTTTAAACTTAGGTATTTACTTTAAACTTAAAATAAGATTAACTTTATTTTTAAACTACTGCTACATCTGCCATAACTTATTAAACTAATCAAAGCTGCTGAGAACAGGTTTTGCGATTCCATGATCACAGTTTCATGTTGAAATCTGAATGTACCAGCAACTCCAGTAGAGGGCACTGTGCATGTCTTTGTACCCTGAAGAGTCTTTGTTCTGCCTGTGTTTCATCTTAACTCATGCAGGGGCTCCCTCTGCTGTCCTTTTAGACCACAAGACAAATGTGTCGATGTGTGCACCCCAAATCTCAAAACTGCAATCACAGTCTCAAGACTTTAGCATAAGGCAGTTCTAGTCAACCCGCCTTCAGCACTCAAGTCTGAAAAGTTAACATGTAAACTGAGTGAAGATTTGTTACATGGTTCTGTAAATATATCCTGACAGATGCTATTTCTTCTAAGAAAATTCATTAGGGTAATACAGGAACAAGAAATAATGCCTTCACAGTACATGCCAGAGAAAAGAATAGCATGGAAATGGAAACTGGAAACAGCTGTGATCAATTAAAACGTCAAGACATGTGTACACACACACACATGCACACATATGTGTATTAAAGGTATGCACACGCATGTGTGTGGGGTGTGAATCTTTGTATGTGTATGTCTGTGTGATGTGTGAATGTGTGTATGTATGTGTGTGTGTGCATGGGTATATATGTGTGTTGTGTATGTGCATGTGATTGTATATGTGTGGGTTTGTGTGTGTATATGTGTAGTGTGTGTGTGTGTGTGTGTGTGTGTGTGTGTGTATGTGTGTATATATATGCATGGGAATGTATATGTGTATACCTGCTTGAGGAAAAACAGTGTGTGGGAGTGGGAAGGCAGTCCCTATTTGATCTCTTGTAACTTAGATCCATATTATTTTTACTATAGTTTTTATTTGTCTTTTTGTTTTAAATAAATCCAGAGAACAGTATTTGGCAAACTTTTAGCACTTGTGCACTTATCCAGAAGGATAAAGAGAAATCGTTCACATAAAGAAGATATATGCTGAGGTAATTATGTTGGTGACTTTTCTGGTCTCTCTCATGTCAAATCGGGGTAAATATATTCCTATGCTGCTGTGCTTACTACAAACAGAATAATGTCCAATATCTGTAACAAAGAAGTTAGCAAATTAATGAATTAACCTACATTTTAATTTCAAATCAATTTCAAATCAGTATTATAATTCATTCTTACCTAGATTTACCTTAAAGCCACATGGTAAATGAAGTTGTTTTGGCCTTTGTACCTTTAAGGCGAAGAGAAGTCATGGTTCAAACAAAATTATGGAAATTATAAGAATGGTCAAGCCTATTGGACTTCTAAAGCTGGTTCTAAGAATTTGTGAAGTAAGCTTTATAATTGTTTTTATCTGAGAAGTAGTAACAGCATATGCTGGCTGCATAGCTGTGATGAGACAGAGCTAAGCAGCAGTATTTGCAGCATCAGAAACAGATAGATTTTAATATCTGTTGCGCAACCTCAAACTCACCAGTCATGTGGTTCTTAAGAGAGAAAACCAACTTTCTTCTTCCTTTTCTAAATCACATTTAGCTGATAGAGTTTAGATTAATAGATTTCTAGAGTCCAGATGTGGTCTGACAGCTGAATGTGTAACTTTATTGTGAAGCACACACCAGCAGCCACAAGGTCTTAGTTGCAGTCTTCAGAAAAACACGCACAACTTGGAATACATGTGTGTACACACATCAACCATTTTCTCTAGTTGGGTGCAGCTTTTATATTAAATATATGTATTCTTTGTGCCACCTGTTATGGTGTATTTGTAAAATGGCCCCGGGACTCACATTTAGGGAAGAATAGAAAACTATTGGGATGATTTTCTTATCATTCAAATGCTTTGTTTCATTTTTATAACATATATTGTATTATGACCTATTCACCAAACACACACACACACACACACACACACACACACACACACTTCCATAGTCTAGAAGAAAATGGGGAAACTATTTCAGAAATTAATACATTAGGAAGGGATCTGTTTGACTCCTGTTTGTTCTCATTTGGGGGAATGATAGAAGTGCAGAAGAAAACAGACTAAGTTCTATTTAGTTTTGGAGGGCAAAAAAGAAGGAAAAATTCTCACTGGTTGGTTAGTGTGGGTCTTTACATTTGTATGTGACAAAAGGTAGACTTTATCTTTCTGGCCTGGAACACATTTTGACTGTATCTTCCATTTCTTTCAAATGATCACACAAAATAATAGGCTCTATTATGAATATTTGATGTGATCTGTCATTGTGGAAAACTTAGGTCACAGCCTCATGTTTAATATCTTTACCAAGTTAAAATTGGTGGTAACAGTGAATTTCGAACACCTATCTCATCAAGTGCTTTCCTCTACAAGCAAAAAGAGGCCACGCAGAAGTACACGGCATTCAAACAAAACAAGACAGTTTATTTACTATTATGCTACACATCACAGTGAGTTTGTATGTATTAGCTCTGTGAAGGCTCTGTGCATGAACACATGAGGGCCAGACATTGAGTATATTTCTGGTATACTCTCAATCTTATATTCTGAGATAGCATCTCTCTCTCTTTCTCTCTCTCTCTCTTCCCTCCTCCCTTCCTTCCCTCCCTCCCTCTCTCTTCCTCTTTCCTCTCTCCTTCTCTCCCTCCCTCCCTCTCTTCTTTTTCTCTCTCTCCTTCCTTTCCTCCCTCCCTCTCTCTCTTCCTCTCTCCTCCCTTTATCCCTCCTCCCCTCCCTCCACCTTGCTGTCTCTGTCTCTCTGTCTCTCTGTCTCTCCCCTCCCTCTGTCCCTCTGTCCCTCCCTCCATTTTGCTGTCTTTGTCTCTCCGTCTCTCTGTCTCTCATACACACACACACACACACACACACACACACACACACACAGAGGATTTGCTGGACTGGCTGTTGAAATGCTTTTGGATACACTCCTCTCCAACACACCCCTCTCAGTTTTCCTTCCTTACTCTCTGTCTTTATGTGGCTTCTGGGGATCTGGAAATAGAATCTAATGCTTGCAGAGCAATGGTTTTTACCTAATAGACCATTTCTCCTGTCCCCATCACATTTTACTCAAAATAAGACTTTACTTAGATCTCAATTGGCATAAAGGCATAAAAACATTGATACAATCCCAGTTAGTTCTGAATGATTTGAAAGAGTATATTTTATGAAAAGAATGATTTATCATGCTTATGTATCTGTGAAATGTTTCTTTAGAGCAACCATAATCAAAACAAAATAAAAACTGATTCCAGTTTCGTCAGCATCCTCCTTACGATGAGTAATGTCTGCCAATCTAGCTGAGTATTCCTGTCCAGGATTCTTGCCTGAACCCACCATATGAAGATAGAGCAAAAAACAAATCAAAAATCAACAAATATTACTGCATTATTTTTTTAGGAATGCGTAAATTTTCCATCAGTGCTTTGAAATCCACAGGGCTCCCTGTGTCTGCCTCATTATTTGCCTACAAAGCCCATCCATCCGTCTCTTTATGAGACGGGAGCACAGGACTTTCTCCCAGGAAACATGGCAGGCAGGGCCCCCATCCAGCAGCAACGGAGGCTCTGCGAGTCTGGGGAAGCAGAACAAATCAAAATTGACCTCATTCAGAATTATTGAGAGAAACATCTTAAAATCTCAAGACATTTTATTTTAGTAAAACTCTTATAAAATTATCTGCTTTACATATGAGTGATTGTTCTTCATTTTTTTTAAAGATAAGAGGGATAAAGGCTATAGATAATTTTCATGGATCAAAGTAGATTGGTTTAGCTATCTGTTGTAAGGTTTTAGTTGAATCTTTTACAAAAGATTTTCGGTTAAGTCTTGTTAGGTCTCTGCTTCACAACTCTAAGCTCTGAGCTATTTACAATATTTTACCAGGGATTAGTGGAAGTGAGCTGAAGTAGTAAACCCCCCACATTTAAATATTTCTTTTTCTGGCGATTTTAGTTAAATGATCACAAAATATTTGCACAGAGGGAATAAACTGACAGAATGTCATCTTCTAGGACTCACGTGTGTGTCCCAGTCTCTCTTGTGGACATTTTTATCCCATGGAAATCACTTTACAGCAGAAAAAGTAGACAGATATTCATGGTCTAACTGCCACAGCTCTTGGTTACCACCTAGACTAATGTGATTACACTATATGTGTGATCAGAAGCTTCAGAAAATTGAAGCAAACACTACCCAAGAATGACATAGCTCCATCATCCTGTGAGTCCAAATTCTACAGATAATGCATCATTATCAATGTTTCCTCATTGATGTCATACTAGGCTTGAAGCTTAGTCTGCCTGTGGTCAGAATGCATATGTTCTGACTGCACATGACTTTTGGTGCTGTTATAGACAAGCATATTTTGAAGAATAGAAATGCATGCTATATGCACGTATTTAATGATTAAATTTTGAAATATCAAGTATCTCTCTCTCTCTCTCTCTCTCTCTCTCTCTCTCTCTCTCTCTCTCTGTGTGTGTGTGTGTGTGTGTGTGTGTGTAATATACAAGGGCACATGTCTCTAGAGAGCATGAGATCTCCTGGAGGCAGATAAACATATAGGGTGTTTGTAAGCTGCCTAGTGTGTGTTCTGGCAACAAAACTATGTCTTCTGCAAGAGCATCGAGTGCTTTTAACTGCTGAGCCCTCTCTCCAGCTCTGTGATAATACAATTCTCTATTCCCTTTCTCTAAGATAATGCCTCTCAAAGGGCCTTAAACTTTACAAAGTTTTCTTTAACCTTTCTACTACACTCACATGTAGTTAGTCCACAATTCCCTGCACCTAATAGAAAGTGAAGTGTTACTTTTCTACTTTAGGAAATGGTACCTACAAAAGTTTGGTCTGGGTTTTGTATTTTACTTTAATTAATTTTTTTTTTGTCATAGGAGAACATAATTTCGATGCTCAGATGGTAGGTTTTGATCTGTGCAAATTGGCATAGCTTTAAGCTTTGAGTCTAACTAGAATCACTAACGCCACAGGACTCTGTTCTATCACTGAATCTCTACATATCCATGCGCCTGCTGAGTATCTGCACCGAATATCTACTCTGTGTCATGATACCCTGTGGATAAATTATCATACCTTAGCCCAGCATAAAAAAAACATTCCTCAATAAACAAATGCTTAAGAAATGAAGAAATAAGAAAATTTATGAATGTCTGGCCATATGCTTTGCATGTTTCTTAGTTTCAGGTTAGCAGCACACATTCAGTGGTTAACAGGGTGAAATTTGCTTTGCATTTATTTCACAACCTTTTAATTTATTTCTCTGCTAAAAGAGATGCTGTTTGTTACCCAAAGGCAGGGCTATGAGGTCTTTTGTTCTCCTCTTTCTCAGGGACTTTTTGGAGCTCAGATGAGAGATTGTGGTTAATGTGAGAATTTAAAACAATGTACAGTTTGAAAGCTACTTTTCTTAGGGACACCCCCCCCCCAAATGTCAATGACTAGGCTAGACTCCAAAAGAATTCATTATCACTTCTTAAGATTCAGTGACCAGACTTTGAAAAGTGTTTAAATTCTGGAGTGTAAAAATACTCAAAGTTCCTTACTTCTGTGTCCCAACATATCTCAGTAAGCACGCTCACACTAAGTCAAGCAGTCTGCATGCTTCAGCCAAAGGTCCCCAGTGAAGAAAAAGCACTGTTTGTTCTCCCTGATACCAACTTCACACTTATAGATATAAGAAAGAGAACTCATTTGTGTGTGTGTGTGTGTGTGTGTGTGTGTGTGTGTGTGTGTGTTTGTATATGTGTGTGTGTGATCAGTCTTTGGAATGTAGTTATTATTAATAAATTTACATAACTGAAGTTTTTATTTTTAAGGAATAGCCTTTATATAGGTTTTTCAAGGCATAGATTGTGTTAAGCTAGCTCATTTGTATGTACTCATGGCAGACATAAATAGTAGAATGCAGATACAGTGTGTCTGGATGCTTACGTAGTCATAGGCCCCACACACCTCTTCTCATTTCCAGGCGGATCCGATGCATTTCTGCCTGTGTGTGCATGAGCTCACCGGCATGGGCTTTCACATACACACCCGCACGTTCCTCCGTTGTCACCCTCGGCCTTGTGCATTATTCTTTCCCAGCTCATGGCCTCGAGCATACGCATGCCTTTCCTCCCCTGTTTACTGATTTACTCCTCACCTGACAAACATTATCCTGTGACCCTGACCCATGCTCTCTCTCATCCTGCCTGCCTTTGCCAGCCTAAGAACTGGTGACTTACAAATCCCTAACTGGGGGAAAATATCATTTATCAGTGGCCAAGTTTAGAGCTCGAGGAAGGGAAACTGACACTCGTGAACAGTCCACTGGATCTCTGGAGCCAGCAGATGTTGTCGCTTGCTGTTTAAGCTTAATGACGTCCCCCACCGTGCAAAGATTATAATGTTTCATTTTTTTCAGAGAACTTCAGCGAGAAGCCATTATTTCAGAAAGAATATGGCTTGTCCAGGGAAAAACCAATCAACACCCGTTCTCTAGTTTCAAGCCGCTACAGAAAGGCGTATTTCTCAGGCTTTAACAAACACATTTCAATGCTTACTAAAATGTAGTCTGAGGCAGCCTGACTCTGTAAGAGCACTGGGAAGGCAACGCTTTCACACAGAGATCATGTGCACATTTTACTCACGCTGTATGAAACTAATAATCAAGAGATCTGGCTGAAAATATGCTTAGCATTGATGACCACAGAAGTCTGCCTTACAGCTTATGTGGTTGGGCCGACAGCTATTGCATATAAAGAATGTTCAGCCTTGACTAGTTTTCCCAACACCCCTGACAGTGAATTACCACACAAATGAAGAAAAAAAAAAAAGAAAGAAAATGTTCAATCCAAAGGAATCAGCTTAACCCTTGCTGTCTGAGCTAAGTCTGATTCATAGCTCTCACCATTGACTGGAAAAGATCCCTCTACGTTGGCCCTAACTATTTTAAATCTCACTTCACTACAAGCATTTTTTTTTTTTTTTAGTTCTTGTGAGTTCAAATGAACTGTTCACGATATAGATTTGCACTCCATTCTTCGGGATGCCTTTTTATTTATTCACTGTTAGAATGAGTTTCTGGTGAATAAAAACAATATCTCGATAATAGCTTACTTGAAACTAGATCCTCCAATGGAGTGAGATACTTCATTTATGTAGCCCCATAGGATGGTAAATCAAGAGAAAGCCACAGGTATTCCTCTTGTGGAGCTGACCTTTAGTTCCCCCTATTATTATTTTCTAGCATGCATAATGAAATAACCCATGTGATTTCCAAACGTGCCGCTTATTTATACACACTTACCATATTCTCTTCCAGGCTGTGCTCTCAACTCCTCCCCTTCCTGCCTGACAATATGCCGCCATGCTATAAAAACCCTGATGCCCATTTTCAACGATTAGCTGTACATCAGCATTACCACCCCAAATCCACAAGTTTCACATCAAGCATTAAATGGGATGAATATTGATCTGCTAAAGAGGATTTATTTATTTCTAGCTCTATCCAAAGATCAACTGCTAGCAGCTTTTGGGGGATCTGTGAGGCTCTCACGGCACAAAGCTACTGCATACATGACACTGGACTTGACATTTCAGTTCTGGAAGAAAACCAAACAGTAAATTCAGTGCAATAATCCTAGATAAATGAGATGATCACTGGAAAAGCTGAGATAGTTAAGTGGTCTATTGGAGAAGTCCAACGGATGCTATTGAACAGTTGCTACCTAGAAGCCTCACTCATGTCAATGTGGTCCAAAGCACCATCATATCAGATGCCAATATAATCATATTAAAACTGTCTCTACCTTCTGCCTGCCTTGGATTTCTCTCTCTGTGCTTTTCTGGATGTGATGCAAAATGCAACAAAGCTTTAGCCCCGGCAATTGTTCTGAATATGGAGAAGCTGCATTGTAATGTTGTAGTGTATCATATATGAGATGCATTAAATTGAGTTATGCTCTGTAGCAAGGCCAGGTGACTCCCAATTTCTACTGCCAATGCACAGCTCAAGAGACACATCTGTGTAAGCTAAAGCTGGCCATTTCTATAAAGCAGGAAAGGTCAAATGTGGCCATAAAATTTTAAAGACCTGCTGAGTTACTCTCCCCACAACAATTTAAAGATACCTATCCTGTGTACCATTCAGATCTTGTATTCTGTTGACACTTTTGACTGGATGTGAGCTGAACCAGATAAACTTATGCACAGCTTCCTACCACGGCTGAGTGAAGTGTGCTTGAATCATTTAATACAAACCCTAATTTACTTTTATCCAAATGGGCATTTTAAATATGGTTTTCTACAAACCTTATTATCAGAAAGTAGGATAAATCATTCAGATAATAAATAAATCATTGGGCTAAATACTGGTAAATACATGCTAGTATGCAAACGTAAAAATAAAGTAAATTAGAGCAATTTTCTTTATTTGTTTATAAATATAAATAATAAACATTATTTATTGTTTGTATCTCATCAAGCAATTTCATTTGGAATGCTAACAAGCTCAGTGCAAAGAATATGAAGATAATTTCTGATGATGATGTCATCACACTGGTCATGTATGTTCATCTTACCTTCATTCACATTAAGCACATGCAGAAGCTTGCCTTGTCAGAGTAGGAGGTCTGTGCAAGCCTATGAGCCTTATGTCAGTTTGCAGATGAGCTTTCTGAAGATTAGAGGGTAGGCCACTTGTCAATAATAGAAAAGGCTCCTGCTCCCAGCTCCCATATCTGCATCGATAGAACATATGCACACTTGAGTTGTGCACATCAGACAAATTGGCTGGAAAACCATTAGAGGAAGTGTGAGGCGCATTGAAAAAGAATGGATGGAAGTTTAAGCCACTACCTTACCAAAGAGGGAATAACTCTTAGATTTCTTGCCAAGCTCGATCCTATAACAATGTTTTGCTACCTGACTGTGGAGGGGAAGGTTTAATTATTAAGCCTGTAGAGTTTAAAGCATTTAAAGAACGGGAGAACAGCAGGGCTTGGGCTGAAGTTTTGTTATTTGAAGGTTTTGAAAACGATATCTCAATTCGTAATTGCGCTTTTGGAAGAAAAACCCTCAATATTAATTATGTTTCTGGAAGCTGAAATATTATACTTTGCCATGGCTACTTGAGACTTTTGGTGGCAGCTGTCCTCGGAAGAGGTACCACTTACCTTAATTAGAGTTTGTTCACAGACCAGAGGATCTAGATTCCCAAGGCCCAATGATGGTTATCAGTCTAAACAGGGTCACTGGGAGAAAGAAGGCCGGATTAAGCATCGTGTGTGATCGCTTTACTCTCCAACGATGCAGTTCATTTGAAAACATTTTTTTATCACCTTGATAATAGGGACCACATACTGACTCTTTATAAAAAAGATACTAAAGTACCCTTGGACCACATGGAAGCAGTTGCTTAGGTAGGTTCCTGAGATCTTTCAGTTGGTTAGTTGGAGACCTTCTAGAAACAGCCAACACCTTTCCTTTAGGTTCATTTATTTTCTTTCTTTTGATTTTCACAATGGACGGCAAAGCATGATGACAACACCTTAGTAGTTCCATGAGTGAGCAATACTTTGCTTCCCAGAGATGAATCTTCTGCATTTCTGAGTGATATTTTTTGGGGAAAGGCAAACACTACTTCCTCTTAGTGGGAGACCGAGGATAGATTATGACGCAAGATCGCACACCTGTATTTATGTGCTTCTTGAGCCATTGTTTTGGTAACTGAAAAGTCATGAGGCTGTCAGTGGGTGGATGTCATCTCAAAATACAGATGTGTCATTTAGCACAACCCACTATTAATCACTTTAAATTACTATTCATGAAGACAATGTGCTCTCCTAGTTCTTTGTGACTGTCATCCTCAATGTTCAAGGTGTCTTGGGGGCAGAACTCATTCTATATTGAACACCTCTGTAGAAACCAGAAACTTGGTTCATAACTTATATTTTCAACTAATAACCTCTCCATCTCTGTTATTCTTGGAGGTAAAGGATATGCAGTAAATGGCCTTAATATCAAATGCAAATGAAAACTTTCTAAGCAACTGACTATATAGGTAATCATTAATACTCCATTAATTAAGAAAAATCAAATCATTCAAAAATTTAGGAAATGCATCCATGGATGATTAAAAATGAATATATATATGTATATATAATAATTTGTTGGTACATATATTCATATGTTAGATTCTAAAATTGTTTATACAAATGTCTCAGCCGATGTGATTTTAGTACACCTGGGGAATTCTTACTGATAAAAACACAGCATGTTTGACCCACTTTTTATAAATATAACGGTGTTCACTAACACTTAGCAACTTGCCACATAACATGGGATGCAGCGCATGGAGTAAGATGTTATCTCAAAGGAAGCGAAGGATAGCTTTCTCCTTTGAAAAGGTAATGCTATCAGACACATGTTTTTCCTTTCTGTAGAACATGTAAGTCAGTGTCAACTCTGTTGGTCACAAGTAAACCAACCAAGTCATTTGGGTTATGTGCTGATTTTTTTCCTTTGATACACACACACACACACACACACACACACACACACATACACACACATACATACACATACACATACATACCACACACACATACTTTGGGCATCGATTCCCAACCTGTGAGTTGCAACCACTTTTGGCAACCGTCTATTTCAAAAAATAAATTACATTACGATTCATAAAAGTAGCGAAGTTGCAGTAATAAGTAGCAGCAATGATAATTTTATGGTTGGGGGTCAACACAACATGGGGATCTGTATTAAAGGGAGTGCAGCATTAGGACAGTTGAGGACCACTGAGTTAGGGCAAGCATTCCTGAAAGGTAGGTACTACAGGGAAGTCTGGGATTGGAGTGAGAGATTGGAGTTGAATTGCTTATTTAATCAAATGTCTCAATGCAAAAATTCAGAGGCTGGAACACTGCTTTGTCATTTCAGAGACAGAGATGCTTAGACCCCGGAGCTACCAGGCTGTCATCATTTAAGAGTAGGTGGTCTTGCTCACATTAATGCTTTCTCACGCCTCAGTTGGTCTCACCAGAGAAAAAGGCTCAGGGTGGTGGATACGATTTGGAGAACACCAATGCCTTGATTGAGACAACAGGTTTTGCCTTCTCCCCATCTATTGTTCTGAGTACTTTTTTCTCCATTTTTAGACTAGAACAAAGGACCATTGTTCTTAGCCTGCACTGGGTGTGCTAGTAACATTTGTGGGAAAATATAACAGGAAGGCTTTCTTTTCCAGTTACACATTATACCACCACCTCACAGAAGCGCCAGCAGCATAAAATGTCTCTAACAGTAGCTGATTTGTATGCAACAATGACCATAAGGGTAACTCTCCAGCAAACCCGAATCTCATATATAATGCATAGCAGTTAATAAATCAGAGTAAAATCAGATGGCTTAGAGCCAACAATACCTAACTAGTAATGGAAAGGGGTGGAAAGATTTATGGAGAGGCAGATTCTGTCTGGATTTTGCTTTAAAGATGCTTGCCAACCACAGTGGTGTATGAGAGTATCCCAGTCTCTAACTCTTGTTGCCTTGAGTGTTCTGTGATTCGCTCCATCTTTTCCTCCTGAGGGTCCTTTGCAGAAAGCTTTCTTCTACCACCAGGTGGAGTGATCTCCACTTAGCATTTAAGATTTTATATTTCAGAGCAAGATGTCATATGGGGAGAAAATGTTCTGTTGGTATCTCTGGTTATTTAAGTCATTGTGCCTTTCTCAATCAAAAACATACAGATAATTCATCCCTGGTCAGAAAAGCGAATTTATGCTTCAAATGGCATCTCACACATCTTGACAGAGAAACGGAATAATGTTTTTGCTTTATAGATCAGAGGAAACTGTTCCTACATGTGTTTATTGTATATACTCACCACTGTTCACTTGCAGAGCCAGCCATCTGAATCGTAAAAATGCAGAATTTGCAAGTTTGTCACATGTCGGGGGGAAAGAATATTGAAGACAACATGTGCCACACAGATCTGAGAGAAGTGTTCACTCGGAATCTGTTTCTGGTTATTAGTGGGTCTTGGCCAATATCCGGTGCTGACATGGGCTATTGAGATGAGTGGCAAATATATCACCTCAGAGTTAAGAATATCTGAACCTAAGGAGCTAACGATGCTCTGTAAATTCTTAACATTAAAGATGAGAAGAGCATATTGTTGAAATAGGAGTGGGCAGTTGAAATTTTGTTAGTGTATCCACTAATTTGATTAATCGCCTATATTTTGTAGACTCAAAGTTCTTAGACTAATACTACATTTATGTTAACATTTTTTTTCTTAACAACTTCATTTTAATGAAGCTTAGAGCAGTGTTCATCTTTTTAATGTTATGGTATCAACACAGTGCTGTCACTGGGATAATGTGGTCTATGGTGCTTCCTAATAATGTGGGGTCACAGAATGAAAGATGAAATCGAACACAAGTCAGTTGTTTATTTCTTTTTCTTCTTCCATAGTGCTTTAGGGATAGGTGCCTTCCATCATGACGGCCACAAGATGGCAGTAATTCCTTATTAAATGGAGAGTCCCCCTTGCCCCTGTTCACAGAACAGTGACTGTGAGAGTGGAAGGGTCTCAAGTTGGGCCTTACTGGTTGACCATTCCCTCAGTCTCTCTGCTCCATCCTCTGTCCCTGAATTTCTTGTAGGCAGGATAAGTTTTGGGTTGAAACTGTTGTAGTTAGTTTGGTGTTCCTATCACTCTTCTGGGGTTCCTCCTGCCTGGCTACAGGAGGTAGCCTCTTCCTGTTGAGTGCTATGAGCCACAGCTAAAGGTCACCCCCTCCATTTATTCTTGAGTGCCTCCCCTGTCCCAGGTTTCTGTCACATCCTCTAGATGCCCCCATCCTTCCCCTACCCACCCCTGTCAGTTGCAGATTTCCATTTGTTCCCATGGCCATTTGACCATCTTTCTTTTTACCTGATCCTGACCACTCCCCATTCCCCTCCCCATCCCATGGCAAACACCAATTCCTGGTACTATTAGTGATACTCTATTTTGCTTGCAGACAAGAGTCTAGCATGGCTATCTTCTGAAAGGCTCCACCCAGACTCACAGGGACACAGATATCCACATCCAAACAGTGGATGAAGATTGGGAACTCTTACGGAAGATTTGGGAAAAGGATTGCAGGCCCCCAAAGAGATAGGAACTTCACAGGAAGACCAACTAACCTGAACCATCAGCCAAAGAGCATAGATAGGCTGGACTTAGGTCTTCCCCGGCCAACCCTACCACGCCCACCCACCCACACAGATGTGCAGCTTGGTCTTCATGTGGGTCCCAAACAGCTGGAACAGGGGCTGTCCCAAAAGCTGTTGCCTGTCCATGGAATATGTTCTTGAGGCTGGGTTGCATTGTCTGGAGAGAATGGGCCTAGCCCAGCTGAGAGATTTGTTTTGTCAGGATTGGAGGATACCCTGTGGACCTCCACCCTCTCAGAGAAGAAGTAGTGAGGAGGGGGGAGGATTGTTGGAGGGGGTGACTGGGAGGAGGGGCAGTGAGTGAATAAATAAAAATAAGGTGGGAAAATAGAATAGGAAAAAAAGGGAGCCTTCTTGGGTTGTTGAAGAGAACAGAGCACTTCTTGGGTAGAAACAGTAGGAGCGGCCTAAGCTAGAGCTCAGGCAGCTTCATCTTAATGTCTTTAGGGTTTTGGATGGCAGAAATTTCAGTGAAATGCTGTCTTTAGTCAGAACAGTTCTCTAGAAGCAATATGGTAAAAGGACTCCTCTGGAGTGATTCAGGAATGTGACTAGTCCCCTCTCTGTGTGTAGTAATTAACTTCCTGACAACTGTGAAGACTGAGGCTTATTTTGGCAGATTCCATCTCTGGCTCTTCTGTGATGTGCTTCATTAATGACAGGCACAGTGATAGAAATAAGTGGCTCACCGTAATAAGATTGCATGTCCCTGAAAGAAGATATTAATTTAGAACAAAATAACGGAAGACAAAAATACATAATTCAGTGGGCAAACAGGCTTGTCCTAGAACACTCTGTGCAGGAAAACACAGGACAAACAGCCCCATCTTCCAAGGTAGCCATGATATGCACAAAACAGTTCCAAAACTAGCACATCTTTTTCCCCCCTGTTTATTCTTTGCAAATGGCACCAATTAGTAAAGTGATCTTTATTTCTGTAAATGTTACCTGACGTGAATAATATATTTAAAATTCGGAGAATTGGAGATAAACGCCATAGGAATTTAGAGATTCCTCATCGGTTAGTGTGGTTTTAACATTTCTGTGACTCAGCTAGCTTATGGTCGTACAGAAGAAACAAAGTTAGAAGAAGCAGTGGTAGGAAGCTTATTTGCCACAGAGATTTGAAAGATTAAACATGGGAAAGGTCTACAAAATTCCACAAGAGCTAATGATCCTCATATCCAATGAATTGCATTACATTTTAATGTAAGTTTTATAATATTTCATGGAAAGGACAAGAACTTATTCTTGTTTATAGTAAGAAAGTCTCTTTAGAGTCCAATTTTTACTAATCATTTCTTATTCCTTCTGGATTTTATAATTCTGGTCCCAGAAATTCATGACTGTGACTGATTGTTTTCAGGTGTTCACACGAAAGACAAAAGGCCAAGAGATTTATACCAACATATCAGCCTTTAAATGCTATTACTGGGGCAGGAGATGGCTCAGCGATTAAGGTCACATACTGCTCTTGCAGAGGACATGAATTTGGTTTCCAGCACTCACTATCAGGTGTCTCACAAACCACCGGTAACTCCAATTACAAGAGCATCTTACAATGCTGGCCTCTGTGAGCATCAATCCTTATAGTCACATGTACCACCACACAGACACACATATGCACATAAATAAAATAGTATGTTTAATGACTATAATAGATACTATAATTTATATTCGAAGTTTCATAATGGGTATATCTTAAGTACTCTTCTCATCACATTATATATAATGTATATATAACATACATACATATATGTATGTACATTAAGCTATAACTATAGCAACTTTGGGAGATCACAAATATGTTAGTAATGTGATTGTGTCTATCAATTCGCAATGAAGATATGGATCAAAACACACTGTACTTGGAATACATGTACATATAGTTAATCATGCCTTCAGGAGTCCAGAAGGATGTTATTATTGAGAATATGTGATTAAGTTGAGAGCTAACAGGTGTTTCAAAAACTAATTCTTATGATTTTCATTCAACTTACTTGAATTATACATTCTTCTGGCATGAATCCAGGGGCTGAAAAAAAAACCACACACTATTTCCATTCTTTCAATCTGTGGCTTATACAAAGTCACCGTTTGTGAAAGACATTTGATGAATTTAATTGAATTATTCATTTTAAAATATATAGGCAGAGGCTAGCTGTAACTCCAAAAATCCATGCTATTTCTATGTGCTAACTGTCACCTTCATTTTTAATAGTTATTAGAGCATAGCTGCTTTATCTCAAGCCAGGTAAAAGTGAATGTATTCTTAACCTAGCATGAGGACCAGAGAATTTCGAACACATATATTTTTCATGCAAAACAGGTTTAAACCGTGTTTGAAAAGAGCCATTACTGAGGAGGGAGAAAAGGAGGAGGAGGGTGGGTGAACCGATGATTCCTTTATGGTCTGTTTATCATCATCTTATTCATGATATGCTACTTTAGAACTGAAGAGCTAGAAAGAGCAGAAGGTTGAATGATCCCAAGAAGTGCACCCTTCTGAAGCCAGGAAACCTTCAAGGAGGAAAAGAGGAGTCAATCTCAATAAACTCGTCTAAATATAATAATCAAAGGGTAGTTAAATTTTGATATGGAACAGTACTGGTACTTCTTAATAAACTCAGAAGTTATTAAAAAATATGGAGGTTATTATTTACCACTGCAAAAGGAGACCACAGAGCACATAGTCCCACACAGTCAGCTGCATTGACTAAAAGCAGCAGGATGCAATCCATTGTTCAACCCGTTTAGCAACCGTTATTCTAATAAAGTAGGCAGCACTAAGGAGACATTTTTCTTGCACAACTAAAATGGCAGAAAGTTTTGGGATGGAGGCATTCTTTTTCTAATGATATGGGAGAGATTATACTGAGTTAGGGTTTCCGTGTGTTTATTTCATTTGGTAGATTCACAATACAGGTGGGGAGATGGACTTGCCAGTGGAAAACATGGAGACTTAGTATATATCTTGCTGGGCAAACCAACAGAATTCAGTTCTTAGAAGTGAATGTTTTTTCCCCCACCAATTTTCCCCTCCACACCCATAAATCTGTTCAATAGTATGATGGCGATAATGACCTGATGGGAAGAGGATGGATGTCTCAGTCTAGTCTTTAAACACTGATGGAAAATAATGAGCCAGATGCTTGTAGCATACACTATAGTATTAATTTGACTAAAATGATCTGCATGATGGTATTGCTGTATGACTTACCAGTAAGTACCAGAGACAAGAGAGTTCAATGTGGAATTTAGTCCGGCACTCATTTAATTTTCTGGAGCTCAGAGATATTGGATTAGCTGCAACCTAGTAACAGAATCTTATAAAGACATGCAGTGGAAATACATTGGGAGAACACTTTTAATTCAACCATCAGTTGCAAAGATGAAAGATCCTTTCCATTTCATTTGCACATTGTATTTAACTTTTTAAAGTAAAAATCGGCAAAATAAAAATCTCTGAAAATAAGAGGACAATTACTGTATGATATATATAATATATTATATATATAGATATGTATAATGATATATAGTACATATATAGTATGACATATAATAGCATAATAATTACATATATAATATAAAATTCAAGGGCAATTATAATTGTCACTATAATATGTCTAAACTACCTTGACATGAAAGGCTGCAGCTAATCTAACATGACTAATGAAAACACAATCCCCATTCTGAATTGAAATATTATAATGAGAAGAGTTTATGTTTGCAATGTGTCATTAGCTTCACAAATGTCTCATGCACTGTCATTTGAATCTGTTGTCATTCGGTGCCATAGGCATTTGCAGGATACTTGAGACTTCTTGAAATATCAGAGATCTACTTGCTATCTACTTTGCCATCTTGGAATCAGGGAACACAATACAACAGTCTTTGTGCAATTGTCACTAGAACAGTCACCCGAACAGAGGGACAAGATGGTTGATAAGTGATATTGTATATTAGCAGGAATAATGTGTCATTTGTCATGTTGCAATGCATTTTCAAGGGTATAAATCTCCCAGGTTCCACAATCTTGAGTTCATTGCCACTTAATGTCATAGGCAGCTAAGAGATGCTAAAACCAACCCTTTCAAAGTAGTTTTTCTAGGTGGTTCTTGGTTCTCCAAAGAAAAGTAAATGTCACATAGGCTGTAAAGTACAAAACAAAACAAAATCCAAAATCCAAAAACCAAAATAAACTACACAAAGGACACAGTGAAAGTGAATATTTCACATTAGGCAAGTTCTTCTAAACATATTTGGGGGGGGTTACTGTTTGAAAAATATTTTATAACCCGTGAAAAGTTGCCAAATTATCTGATACCTTAACAGTGAAACTATTTAATCTTCTTAAATGGAATTAAATGCCCATGAAACTACAGGAAGACACCAAAAACTGAATTAAACCGTCAGTTCTGGTTCTGCACGCCAAAGCACACTTTGATATGAATGAACCGAAGGCCTTCTTTACATGACATATATTCTGTGAACGTCTCGTGCAGAGCACAAGACCAAAGCAAGGAGCTCAGTCAGTCATGCAGAGGTCGTATACTACGACTCATTTGCCTTTCACTCTGTAGTGGCATGGGGAAGTTGGGATCTTCTCTCTTTCTACTTTGCCAACCTCTCCCTTTTGGACTTCTGCGTGCACACACACACACACACACACACACACACACCACACTAAACACTAAACACACTATTCTAGGATCCTTCATATTGAATTCATTGCCACTAGATGACAGATGCCATAAACGAAGGAAAAAAAAAACAATAGTAGAATAAAAGGCACCGCGAATGTGGCTGTGAGCGTACAGAAGGAAGAATTAAAAATGGTACCATATAGGCTTTATTAACTCAGGAGCCATGGGAAAGAATTAATATGGTTTTAGAAATAATAATTAAACTTAATAACTTACTATGGAGGGTCTAAGACATTATTGGAGACCCGGTACAACCAAAGGTCAGGGACAGTTTCTCTAAGTAACTGACATTTAATTTGAGGCTTGAAGGGTTCAAGTTGCAATGATCTCAAATTTTACTGTTCAGCATTCTGGTCTCCCACCCCTACCATAATGTTCTCTGGAGCTGTAAGGAATGGTGGCTGACATTGTCACCTGACTGTCCGCTGCCTTGAAGAAGTCAGCATTACAGTTTAGTTCTATGACACAAAAGGGAAAACAAATGAAATCCCAAAGCTTTCAATGCAGTTCCCCAATGGCCGTTTAATATAGTCCGGACAACTTAGAGGCTTGGATTTGTGTTGGATTATTGCCAGGCAGATGTGGGGGAAATTCTCTGCTTGCTAGATAAAGGCTGCTTTATCCGTGTTCTCGCTGAGCTGACATCAGGGGAGGGAGGATTTGTCAGCGCTATAGAAGGTCCCAAAGGGAAGGTCAAAGAGAAAAAGAAGCTGGAGAACTAACTGAATCATTCTTGCAAACCCTGGTAGAGCCTAAGGGAGAAGATTGCCATCAGATCGCAACGGTAACTCAGCATGTTTCTGACATGGTCTCTCCTTTGCTTGAGATGCTAGAGATTAGAAATTACAACCAGTTCTACACTGGCATTCAGTACCCCTGGAGATGATAGGTAGGACTGAGAGGTTGGAGTGATGTACAAGGTTATAGCTCTAATCCATAAATAAAGTCTTTAGAAATGAGTTGATACATTATCAAGCCTTTCTTCATACTTGACAGGACTATCCAGAAACACAGACCCAGGAATTGCCTTGAGCATTTCAGGCCTCTCTACAGAATCTTGTTCTCCTGATCTTCAAAGGAAACGCCAGTGAAGAGGAGCAAGAACATGTTTGGGTTTGCATGTGTTCAGTATATGCATGTGTACAGGTTCCAGGATGCTCTTGTCCATGCGCATGTCTGTGTGTGAATGCACATATACAAATGCACAAATGCATGCATGTGGGGACCAGAGGCCAATGTTCTATCATGTGCCACCTTATGAGACAGGGTCTCTCACTGGACCCAGAGCCCTCAGGTTCAATGCTCTCACCAGCAGGCTCCAGGGATCCTCCTGTGCACTGTCAGTGACAGGATGATAGACATGTGCCTTTGTGCTTTCTTTTTTACATGGGTGGGTTCTGGATATTTAAACTCAGGTACATTTTTTTTTTTTTACTTATGAGGGATGTTAACTGAGCAGTCTTCCTGCACCAATCAGAGTCTTTAATACTTCTTCCCTAGCAGCATGACAAATATTTATTATTATTATTATTATCATTACTATTATTAATCTCAACTTTTTCTCTTCTCTTTCTTTTTCTTGCTTCTGGAAAGAGAGTTAAAGAATACCTAGCAAGACACCCTATGAGTAGAGTGAGTTAAATGGAAGAGATACAAGTTGGAGTGACAATGGCAGCCAATGATTCTGGATCCCAACAGAAGGTCATTGCCCTATAGGAAGTGCAGGGCTGATAGCAGGCTTCTGCTTCTCATCAGCCTTGAACACCCATTTTCCAAGTCCTTGGATACTCTGCCCTCTCTCTTGATGTTTCAAATGTCTACTGCACCTTTCGGTTTGACCGATGGGTCCACCATGCACCAGCACCCCAACTTTGGATTTGCCACTCCATTTCTCTTTCTCTCTATTTTCTCATAGAATAAATTTTAATAATGTTAATATCTAAGTGATAGAGTTCTGAGATTAAGTAAACAAATGGCTCTCTGGTCCTTAAATCTTTAAAAATATTATTGGCTCTTATTGCTACTATCATTATTTTATTGTATTTATGCATAGTAATTCCAAAGCTTTCATTTGAATGTATTAAGCACATTAGAGTATAGTGAGATTGAGAACACAGGGAGATTGAGAATACAGAAGTGCATTACAAAACTCCAATCCCACACCACAAAGGGAGTGTTATCTCAAAGAATAGCAACATTAGAGTGGCAGTCAGGATTCCCAAGTGAGGCCAGTGTAGAGTTATAAAGATAGTTAATAGAGGGAAGTGTTACTAGGGAAAGCCATATGTAGGTTGCTTAATTGATTAATTTTAATGCTGAATAGTGTTACGTGACTTTCATCTTTTTCTTTCTCCCTTTCTGCATTCGATTGCTAATTATGTTGGAATATGACTGATCACCAGTATTTGCCAAGTTTAATAAGAATTCAATTTTACCCTGTTGATAGAGATCAATAATTATACATTGATTGAGCAATTTAAAGATATTTATTCACTCTTCACGGTGTAATATGATATCTACTATACACCCCAACACATCAATCCTGTGTTAATAGAGCCTATCCCTAAATTTAGCGTTTCATAGACAACTAAACAAATAATAACACAGAAGTCTGCTACAAGTTTGGTGTGGTGATAGAATCTCAGCTACTTATATCTTCCTGTAGATTAGAATAAATGCTAAAATTTTACTTTTTTAACTATTGCTTCTATTGGAATCAACTTCCACCTTTTCACTTAGTTTTCAACCAACGTAACTATCGTGAAATCTCAGGAATGACATTCCCTAAATTCTTTGTATAAGATATTACTTTTTATTAATGGTGAAAATGGAGTCACTTTTTGTGTTTTGCTTTGTGGTTGGACATATATTTATGAAATGACTTATGCATATAGTTACTGAGGCATGCAACTTTATTACCACCACCCATTCATCATCCAATTTAAGCTTGTCTTCTCCAGGACTCCTCTTTCCTACTCAAAATGTGCAGTTCTATGAGTTCACTTTGAGTGAATGTCACAAACGTGATCCGCTGATGGTTTTCTCAATGTGCGCTACTGTTTCCTTCATTTACGAAAGCAATGCCACATTTCTTCCTTAGCTTCTGAATGTCCCTTCTTTTGGGTTGAGTATGGAATTTGAGTGCACTAGAGTAATTTGCTCCCATAGTTTAAGAGCCAGATCACATGGCCTTTGAGACCACTGGTGTTTATGTAGATATATAATGTTTTGGGGTACAAAGTGTCATTTTCTTCCCAATTTTCCTGATTTTCTTAATTAAAATATTCAAGTCAATTTCTTCAAAGTAAAGATAGGATCGCATGCAGTGTAGTAAGTGCTTCTTACGTAGAATGCATTTAATGAAAACATGTCAGGAAGATTCAGTAATATAATCACTAAAGATATGTACTACATGTTTATCTTGTCATCTTGTATACCTCAGATCAACTGTGAAAATAAACATCAATAATATTTGTTTATTAAGTTCATAATAATTTGGAACATGGAATTTAATAAATAGACAGGGACAAAAGAGTCTTGTTTCTAATATAATTCTTTTCACAATTTCTCCCTCATATCCCCCCACTTAGGATATAGTCACACAATTTTCAGGCAGCAAAATATAACACTCTAAATTTTACCCTTTTTCAAACTCCGTTTCTTACTTCGTGTCCCCTTAATCTCTCTTCTCTTATATCCCTACTCACTGACATTTCTACTACAACAAATATGTATAGATATATGTTAATATTTGTAGCTTATAGCTGTCACTATAGCTGGAAGGAAGGGAGGGATACGCTCTGGGGAAGAATATCAGTATTACTGTGTTGCCCTGGGTACAATGCCAGGTTGTATTTAATGAATGTGAGACTTTAAGCAAATCTCTTGCCTTTTTTCTTGTCTTTTTGGTGTAGTGATTTTCAATCTCCTCTTCTCTCTTTGTCTCTGTCTCTGTCTCTCTCTGTCTCTGTCTCTCTCTGAATGCTCACGTGTGTGCGTGTGTGTGTGTGTGTGTGTGTGTGTGTGTGTAAAGGCTAGTGGTTGACATTGTATACCTTCCTCAGTCACTCTCCACCTTATTTTGAGTCAGCATCTCTCACTGAACCTGAAGCGTTCTGTTCTGGCTGGACGGACTGGAATGCAATCCCCAGGAACTTCTTTGTCTCCATCTCTACAGCACTGGGGTTACAGATGTGTGTCAGTGTGCCTGACATTTTATGGGGGTATTGGGTATTGAACTTAGTTCTTCATGTTTGTTGGAACAAATAGTTTCACTACTGAACCATCTCCCTAGCTTCTGTTTTCATTTTTTTCTCATTTTAATTACTTATTTGATAAATTCATGCAAAGTACTTTGATCATCTCCATCCCTTCCCTGTTCTTCCCAGATCCATCTCATTCCCAACCCACTTAAGTGTGTATTCTTTTTATTTTATTTTTAATTGATAGATAATAGTTATACAAATTTATTGGTTTGGTTTCAGTGTGAAACTTTTAGGCAAGCATACCTTGACTGATCCTCTAAGACTCCATTTTCTTGCTTCTTAAAATAAGAAATATAGTTATATTGAATATCGCACAATTAGTTATAACAGCTATGAAACAGTGACTAAAATCATACTTCCATACAGAAAGATGCTAATATTTTTCATTTCCCTTTCTCTTTAATAGTCTCTGGTTTTACTATGTTCTATTCAATGTAAAAATTCCATAAAAATTCAAATCTTTTCAGATTGTTCCTCTGCTGACTTCTCACCCCTCAATCTCAAGTCCATTCATCTGTTGCTCAACTCATTAGAGGTCTGAATCCAGTGACTTCCTGGAGATGAGAGGTTTGGTCCAACCATGAACCCCTGTAGTCCTGGTGCATCACACCACATCCATATAGTTTGTGGTTTTGCTTTTCACCATTTCTCATTTTTTTCTTTTTTTAAATTTGATATATTCTTTATTTACATTTCAAATGATTTCCCCTTTCCTGGCTCCCTGCTCCCCAAAAGTCCCATAAGCCCTCTCTCTTCCCTCCCCCTGTTCCACCATCCACACCTTCCCACTTCCCTATTCTAGTATTCCCCTACACTGCTGCACTGAGCCTTTCCAGAACCAGGGGCCAACTCCTTCCTTCTTCTTGGGCATCATTTGATATGTGGATTGTGTCTTGGGAATTCCAAGTTTCTAGGCTAATATCTGCTTATCCGTGATTGCATACCATGTGTGTTCTTTTGAGACTGGGTTACCTCACTTAGGATGATGTTCTCCAGCTCCATCCATTTGTCTAAGAAATTCCTGAATTTATTGTTTCTAATGGCTGAATAGTACTCCATTGTGTATATATACCACATTTTTGTATCCATTCCTTCGTTGAGAGGCATCTGGGTTTGTGGTTTGGCTTTTCACCATTTCTCTTCTCATCACTGATAGACACAGTTACCAGCTTCTTTCCATCTTCCCCTTCCCCCAATGGATGTGTCTCATGAACTTTTCACATTCTCTCAATTATATCTTCCTCAAACACACTTGTTCAGTTTTCACTAGGAATGGTATGGAGAGCTTAAGAAGCTGTACAGCCAACACAAACTCTTGGTGAAATTACAGATGACAACATTGTAGATAAGTAACCTGACGCACCGTGAGGAGAGTGTGAAACAACTGACCGAGTTACGGTGAGCTAGAATCAGGCTGATGTTGAGACCAGGCTGAAGTCAGAACTATTTCCATTCTGCAAACAGATCTTACAACATGAGGAACAAAAATGGTAAAAGTGTAACTTTATTAGTGGCAAGATCTTTGGCATAATGTTTATATTTTGTTTCACACTTCATAAGTTACAATATGTAATATAACAAATGATAATTACTTATAAAGTAGAGAACACATATGGTGGACTGGCAAAGCATGGCTTTGAGTAAAGGAGGCATTCTGGTAGTTTAGAAATGTAAGAAATAAATTATCCATAATTGGGAGGAAAGGTAGAGAGTTTGGTATCATATACCAAATGGTCTGCTAATTTTTAAGGAAAATAATATAAATGTTTAATTGAAAACCATTAGAAATTTATTAGATACGTTCTCCATATGGGCCATACGCTCTTCTTCAAGCTATCCATAAGGCATGCTCCTGCTCTGAGTGAGTTAACTAGTGAACATGTAACCACAGTGCAATGTGCTAATGTTTAAATAGGCTCATTAACTTGGTGCTTTGAGACTCATGGGGATGCATTCTATTTGACCTTTGGTCAAAGATGAGTTCATTTTCATCAAGCAACAGAAGAAGTGGAATGCCCATTTAATAATTTACATGAGCGGCACGTACTAAGGCCTTTAACACATTGTCCTTATCATCAGTGCCCCATCATCTCAGCAACGAAACTGCTTATTCCTTCAGAGTGTGCATGTCTTCTGCTTTTTTTTCTTTCCTATATGCACAGGAGGTAGTTTGAAATTGTATCTACTTTTGAGGGTGAGGTATGACTCAGAAGTTTTGTCTTTTTTTAACTTAAAACTTAAACATCTTTTAAGAATATCTGTCTGAGTAAAAAAAAATTGTATCTCAGATTTACAGATAATTTCTGGAATGCAAATGTGTCTGTAACTCTAGTTCAACCATGTAAGAGAACTATAAATCTAAGTAATTTTAGTATTATCTGTTGATCTTTTTAAGTCTTAGCTGTTTTTCATATCCTTTCAAATTATGATTTTAAACCACCAAGCGAGCTTTAGTTTTTAAGGCAATTATTCATAAAGAAAATTTTCTCTTACACTATTACATTTTTACTTATAAGTGCACTTCACCTATTCTGTGTTTTGAGAATTTATTTGCACAAAAATTTTTGTCATGGCAGAGATAAGTTTTGTCCTGACTGCCAGATTAGATGATTTAGTTTCAGCAATCAGAATGGAAACTACAGTTAAAAATGTAATAATCGTGTGAAAGAGTCATAGGCAAGGGTAGAAAATAAAATGCCACAAATTCATAGTTAAAAAAGAAAAATTAAGTGATATAAAACAAAGACTTTTAAAGTGATAGTTTATATAGACTGGAGTGTCAATCAGAATGAAAAGGAATTATAACATCCTAAAAAGCCCCAGAGTAATCTGAAATGTGTATTACCAATTCAAAGAAAACATTTACAGAAACTCCAGACAATAATTCCAGCTCTGAGATGCTCTAGAGAATCCAGAACTTTGGAGCTAATAAATAGATGGTAATTGCCTCTAACTACTCTACGTTAGAAACACGAGGCAGCCTGAATCTGTAATGGTGGATGAATGAGGCCACCTATATGCTCAGTCCTAGGCTGCACAACCATAAACCCTGTTATAGACCATGGACTGGCTGACATGGGAATGTCCTATAGTTAACATACAGCGAGAAGACACTGCTGAGAACGAGAGTGACAGTCAAGGTCGCATTCCCAGCGAGGACACTCAAGCCTCAGAGCAGTTAATCATTTCTAAAACTATGTCAGCTTGTTCAAAACCTGCCACGAGCAAAGGCAGAGGCTAGTGCACAGCTAGATGTGCTGGTGGGCTTTGGATAGATGCGAAAGGGACCAGAGACTCAAGAGATCCGGAGCAATAGACTTGTAAAAAACGAAATTACCTGTTTGAGAAATCTATCAGAGCATCTTATGGGCTAACATCACCAAAGCTTGGCTTGAGAAACATGAAATTGTTGGGTTTTTTTTTGTAGATACAATTATCTTCTGTTTCATATTCAACCTAAAAATAATGTGTTTGCTTTTTAAAGAAGTTTCAGCACAGATAAAACCATGTTTAAGAGATAGTGGAAGGAAAATAATAAGGGGTTGGGAGAGGATCATCAGTCACTTGTGGAATAGCTGGAAAGATACCGATCAAAAATCAAATGCGAACCAGCTCGCCGGCCCCTGGACCAGCGGTGTAGCGGCGGGCCTCCATATTGCAACCAGGACACAGCTGAAAAGGCCCAGGATCTGTGGGACATCCCCGCCCTCGGGTGAGCACCTAAGCTGCGTTCTGCAACCAGCTCGCCGGCCCCTAGACCAGCGGTGTAGCGGCGGGCCTCCATATTGCAACCAGGACACAGCTGGAAAGGCCCAGGATCTGTGGGACATCCCCGCCCTCGGGTGAGCACCTAAGCTGCGTTCTGCAACCAGCTCGCCGGCCCCTAGACCAGCGGTGTAGCGGCGGGCCTCCATATTGCAACCAGGACACAGCTGGAAAGGCCCAGGTAAACACCCCTTCCAGGGCTACACTCACGGGGGTATCTGCTAGGGTCTCGGAGCCAAGCAGGCGGAGTCCCGCCTAGGCTCTGTGGGACATCCCCGAGCCCTCTGGTGAGCACCAAGGCTGCTTCTGCAACCAGCTCGCCGGCCCCTGGACCAGCGGTGTAGCGGCGGGCCTCCATATTGCAACCAGGACACAGCTGGAAAGGCCCAGGCTCTGTGGGACATCCCCGCCCTCTGGTGAGCACATAGGCTGCGTTCTGCAACCAGCTCGCCGGCCCCTAGACCAGCGGTGTAGCGGCGGGCCTCCATATCACAACCAGGACACAGCTGGAAAGGCCCAGGCTCTGTGGGACATCCCCGCCCTCGGGTGAGCACCTAAACTGCGTTCTGCAACCAGCTCGCCGGCCCCTAGACCAGCGGTGTAGCGGCGGGCCTCCATATTGCAACCAGGACACAGCTGGAAAGGCCCAGGTAAACACCCCTTCCAGGGCTACCCTCACGGGGGTTCTGCTAGGCTCTCGGAGTTCCTTGCAACCAGGACACAGCTGGAGAATCCCAGGTAGACAGACTCCAACAGGGGCTACAATCGCATGGGTGGCAGCCAGCTTATGATCCCTTAAAGCAGCAGTCACACATATTCACCAATAGAGAAACAACAGGTGAGCCCAGCCTCACAGGAGATTCAAACACCAGCCACTGACAACAAGGCCAACTAAAACCAGAAATAACCAGATGGCAAAAGGAAAACGAAGGAACGTTACTAACAAAAATCAAGGCAACATGACAGCATCTGAACCCAGTTCTCCAACAACAGGAATCCCTGGATACCCTAAAACACCAGAAAAACAAGACTTGGATATAAAATCACTGGTCAGGATGCTGGTAGCTGAACACATAGAAAAATCTCGTAAAGAAATAGAGGAGAAAATGGATCAAAAGTTAGAAGCCTTTACAAGGCAAATACAAAAATCACTTCAAGAAATGCAGGAGAAGATGGATCAAAGAGAAGAAGACAATAAGGAAGAAAGACAAAAGTCACTTAAAGAACTACAGAAGAACGTGGGCCAACAAGTAGAAGCTATGAAAGAGGAAGCACAAAAATCTATTAAAGAAATACATGAAAACACAATCAAGCAAGCGAAAGATCTGAGCACATCCATCCAGATACTAAAAACAGAAGTAGAAACAACTAAGAAATCACAGAGGGAGACAACATTGGAGATAGAAAACCTGGGGAAGAAATCAGGGGCCATAGACGCAAGTATCAACAATAGAATACAAGAGATAGAAGACAGAATCTCAGAAGCCGAAGATAACATAGGAACCATTGATTCAACAGTCAAAGAAAATACTAAATGCAAAAAGGTGGTAACCCAAAACATCCAGGAAATCCAAGACACTATGAGAAGACCAAACCTAAGGATTATAGGTATAGACGAGAGTGAAGATTTACAAGTTAAAGGGCCAGCTAATATCTTCTATAAAATTATGGAAGAAAACTTCCCCAACCTAAGGAGAGAGATGCCCATGAATATACAAGAAGCCTATAGAACCCCAAACAGACTGGACCAGAACAGAAATACATCCCGTCACATAATAATCAAAACAACAAATGTAATAAACAAAGAAAGAATACTAAAGGCAGCAAGAGAAAAAGGCCAAGTAACATATAAAGGAAAACCTATCAGAATAACACCAGACTTCTCACCTGAGACCATGAAAGCTAGAAGATCCTGGGCAGATATCATGCAAACTCTAAGAGAACACAAACTTCAGCCAAAACTACTTTACCCAGCAAAACTCTCAATTGCCATTGATGGAGACATCAAGGTATTCCATGACAAAACCAAATTTGCAAGATATCTCTCCACAAATCCAGCCCTACAAAGGATAATAGGGGGAAAACACCAAGACAAGGACGGAAACTACACCCGGGAAGAAGCAAGATAGAAACCTCCTCTCATCAAACCCAAAAGAAGATAACCTCTCGAATATAAAAAATAAATAAGATAAATAAATATAATTTCAAAAATGTCTGGAGGTAATAATTACTATTCCTTAATATCTCTTAACGTCAATGGACTCAATTCCCCAATAAAAAGACATAGATTAACAGACTGGATACGGAAACAGGACCCTACATTTTGCTGCATACAGGAAACACATCTCAGTGTTAAAGACAAACACTACCTTAGAGTAAAAGGCTGGAGGACAATTTTACAAGCAAATGGTCTCAGGAAACAAGCTGGAGTAGCCATTCTAATATCAGATAAAATTGACTTTCAACCTAAAATCATCCAAAGAGACTCAGAAGGTCACTTCTTGCTGGCCAAAGGGAAAATCCACCAGGAAGAGCTCTCAATACTGAACATCTATGCTCCAAATGCAAGGGCACCCTCCTTCGTAAAAGAAACCTTACTAAAGCTTAAAGCACACATTACACCTAACACAATAATTGTGGGTGACTTCAACACCCCACTCTCCTCAATGGACCGATCAGGAAAGCAGAAACTAAACAGGGACACAGTGAAACTAATTGAAACTCTGGACCAATTGGATTTAACAGATATATATAGAACATTTCATCCTAAAGCTAAAGAATATACCTTTTTCTCAGCACCGCATGGTACCTTCTCCAAAATAGACCATATAATCGGTCACAAGACAGATGTCAACAAATACAAGAAGATCGAGCTAATCCCATGCCTCTTATCAGATCACCATGGAGTAAGAGTGGTCTTCAATAGCAACAAAAACAACAGAAAGCCCACATACACATGGAAACTGAACAATACTCTACTCAATGACACCTTGGTCAAGGAAGAAATAAAAAAAGAAATCAAAGACTTTTTAGAATTCAATGAAAATGAAGGTACAACCTACCCAAATCTATGGGACACAATGAAAGCAGTGCTAAGAGGAAAACTCATAGCTCTAAGTGCATCCAAAAAGAAACTGGAGAGAGCATACACTAGCAGCTTAATGGCACACCTTAAAGCCCTGGAAGAAAAACAAGTTAATTCACCCAGGAGGAGTAGAAGACAAGAAATCATCAAACTCAGGGCTGAAATCAATCAAATAGAAACAAAGAGAACCATACAAAGAATCAACAAGACCAGGAGCTGGTTCTTTGAGAAAATCAACAAGATAGATAAACCCTTAGCCAGACTAACCAAAGGACACAGAGACAGTATACAAATTAACAAAATTAGAAATGAAAAGGGAGACATAACAACAGAAACTGAGGAAATTCAAAAGATCATCAGTTCCTACTACAAAGGTCTATACTCAAAACAACTGGAGAATCTGGAGGAAATGGACGATTTCCTAGACAGATATCAAATACCAAAATTAAATCAGCATCAAGTAGACCAGCTAAATAGTCCCATAACTCCTAAAGAAATAGAAGGGGTTATAGAAAGCCTCCCAACCAAAAAAAGTACGGGACCAGATGGTTTTAGTGCAGAATTCTACCAGACCTTCAAAGAAGACTTAACACCAATACTCTCCAAACTATTCCACAAAATAGAGACAGAAGGGACACTGCCCAACTCATTCTTCGAAGCCACAATTACGCTAATACCTAAACCACAAAAAGATCCAACAAAGAAAGAGAACTTCAGGCCAATTTCTCTGATGAATATAGATGCAAAAATACTAAATAAAATTCTTGCTAACCGAATCCAAGAGCACATCAAAACGATCATCCACCATGATCAAGTAGGCTTCATCCCAGGGATGCAGGGATGGTTCAATATACGGAAATCCATCAATGTAATCCACTACATAAACAAACTGAAAGAAAAAAACCACATGGTCATCTCATTAGATGCTGAAAAAGCATTCGACAAAATTCAGCATCCTTTCATGCTAAAAGTCTTGGAAAGAGCAGGAATTCAAGGCCCATACCTAAACATAGTAAAAGCAATCTACAGCAAACCAGTAGCCAACATCAAAATAAATGGAGAGAAACTTGAAGCATTCCCACTAAAATCAGGGACTAGACAAGGCTGCCCTCTCTCTCCATATCTTTTCAATATAGTACTTGAAGTTCTAGCAAGAGCAATTAGACAACATAAGGAAGTCAAAGGGATACAAATTGGAAAGGAAGAAGTGAAACTATCATTATTTGCAGACGATATGATAGTTTACCTAAGCGACCCAAAAAACTCCACCAGAGAACTTCTACAGCTGATAAACAACTTCAGCAAAGTGGCAGGTTATAAAATTAACTCAAGCAAGTCAGTGGCCTTCTTGTACTCAAAGGACAAGCAGGCAGAGAAAGAAATTAGGGAAATAACACCCTTCACAATAGCCACAAACAACATAAAGTATCTTGGCGTAACTCTAACCAAACAAGCGAAAGATCTGTACAACAGGAACTTCAAGTCCCTGAAGAAAGAAATCGAAGAAGACCTCAGAAGATGGAAAAATATTTCTTGCTCCTGGATTGGCAGGATCAATATAGTAAAAATGGCCATCTTGCCAAAAGCAATATACAGATTCAATGCAATCCCCATCAAAATCCCAACTCAATTCTTCATAGATCTAGAAAGAGCAATTCTCAAATTCATCTGGAGCAACAAAAAACCCAGGATAGCTAAAACTATTCTCAACAATAAAAGGACTTCTGGGGGAATCAATATCCCTGACTTCAAGCAGTACTACAGAGCAATTGTGTTAAAAACTGCATGGTATTGGTATAGCAACAGGCAAACCGATCAATGGAACAGGATTGAAGACCCTGAAATTAACCCACAGACTTATGGTTACTTGATCTTTGATAAAGGAGCCACAACCATCCGATGGAATAAAGATAGCCTTTTCAACAAATGGTGCTGGTTCAACTGCAGGTCAACATGCAGAAGAATGCGAATTGACCCACTCTTATCTCTTTGCTCTAAGATCAACTCCAAGTGGATCAAGGACCTCCACATAAAACCAGACACACTGAAACTATTAGAAAAGAAACTTGGGAAGACCCTGGAGGACTTGGGCACAGGGGAAAAGTTCCTGAACAGAACACCAATAGCGTACACACTAAGATCAAGAATCGACAAATGGGACCTCATAAAATTACAAAGTTTCTGCAAAGCAAAGGACACTGTCCGAAGGACAAAACGGCATCCAACAAAGTGGGAAAAGATCTTTACCAACCCCACATCCGACAGAGGGCTAATATCCAATATATACAAAGAACTCAAGAAGTTAGACCGCAAAGAAACAAATAACCCTATCAAAAAAATGGGGCACAGAGCTAAACAAAGAATTTTCACCAGAAGAAATTCGGATGGCCGAGAAACACCTTAAGAGATGTTCAACACCATTAGTCATCAGGGAAATGCAAATCAAAACAACCCTGAGATTCCACCTCACACCAGTCAGAATGGCTAAGATTAAAAACTCAAGAGACAACAAGTGCTGGCGAGGATGTGGAGAAAGAGGAACACTCCTCCACTGTTGGTGGGATTGCAAAATGGTAAAACCACTCTGGAAATCAGTTTGGCGGTTCCTCAGAAAATTGGGCATGTCACTTCCAGAGGACCCTGCCATACCACTCCTGGGCATATACCCAGAGGATTCCCCTACATGCAATAAAGACACATGCTCCACTATGTTTATAGCAGCCTTGTTTATAATAGCCAGAAATTGGAAGGAGCCCAAATATCCCTCAAAGGAGGAATGGATACAGAAAATGTGGTATATTTATACAATGGAATACTACTCAGCAATTAAAAATAATGAATTCATGCAATTTGTAGGTAAATGGTTAGACCTGGAAAATATCATCCTGAGTGAGCTAACCCAATCACAAAAGAATGCACATGAAATGCAATCACTGATAAGTGGATATTAATGAGCCCAGAAGCACTAAATACTCAAGACACAAATAGCAAGTCAAATGATTCCCAAGAAGAAGAAAGGAGAGGACCCTGGGCATGTAAAGATTCCATCCAGTTTAGTAAAGAAACCGAGGGGGGAGAGGGAATGATTGGGGAATAGTTGGGGGGGAGAAGAACTATGGGAACTATGGTGGGTGGGAACTGGGAAAGGGGAAAGCCTTTGAAATGTAAACATAGAATATAGAAAATAAAAATAACTAAAAAAAATCAAATGCTATAAAGGAAAGATAGCGTAAAAGAAAAATTGGTACAGTACAAAGTTCAATGTTCAATCTATAGTTATCTACCTAAGCACCCTCCAACATATGGAAGAAAAAATATGTATAGGGCAAGAAATTTCGGGAAATGATATTAAGAAAACAAGAACAAACTGACTCCGATTTTGAATTGTCAATAAAAATTAAAAATTAAGATGAAGCTCTACACTTCACAAATGATTGATACATTTCTACAC
This sequence comes from Apodemus agrarius, assembly GCA_964023405.1. Lineage (NCBI taxonomy): Eukaryota > Metazoa > Chordata > Mammalia > Rodentia > Muridae > Apodemus > Apodemus agrarius. The sequence goes on along the minus strand of OZ030007.1, from coordinate 33,150,867 downwards.
CTTTGTTTAATAGATTGGACTCCTTTCTTCCTAGGTAATTATTTTAAGGGCTTAATTTTAATTCAACAGCAATATTTCTGGAAGAATATTAGCAATCTTTAAAAAAGATTAAAGGTTATAAAATTTTAACGTTACCAACCTGTTTTTTTTTTTTTTTTGTGAAAGGCAGTATATTCCAGAACAGTATGATGCATAGAAATGCAAAATATTTTCCAGCTTTCAACATAATGCAGAGGATGTGACTAGCTAGGGAGTGTTCCCTGTCTGCTTCTAGGTCTCTGCAAGACCCCACAAGTTTTAGTGCAATTGTGTCTTCAACCTGTAAAGATCTAGCAGAATGCTGCTCCAGGTGACAAGAGGACAACTGAGACTAGTCCCAGAGACTAGTCCCTTCTAACCACTATCTTATGTGGAAGGATTTCTATGGGGTTTCTTTGACGAACTCATCAATTTTATTATCAAATCACCTCTGAAGTACCCCCTCACTAATGTGAGCACATTAGAAAGTAGGTTTTAGTGTATGGGTATTCTTTCAGGCAACTGCAGACGCTATGAAACAATGTTTAGAAAGTCTACAAAGTAGAACAAGATAACAATTGGAGAGGAAAATATAATAATTAGAAGATCAAATAAAACATGCACTTGCATCTGATAAAAATGTTAGAAAATTAATCAAAGAGAAAGTTAAAAATAGAAATTGCATAAGTGGAGTGAGAAGAAGACGAAACAATATTAATGGCCTGATTGGAGTCTCATTAAATGACTTCACCATGGCTCCAGCTGCATATGTAGCAGAGGATGGCCTTGTTGGATGTCAAAGGGAGGAGAGGCCCTTGGTCTTGAGATGCCCATATAGGGAATGCCAGGACAGGGAAGAGGGAGTGGGTGGGTTGGTGAGCAGGGGGAGGGGGGATGGGATAGGGGGCTTTCAGAGAGGAAACCAGGAAAGGGGATAACATTTGAAATGTAAGTAAAGAAAGTATCTAATAAAAAAAATTCTAGGATAGAGAGATGGTTGTTTGTTTTATCCTAGAGTTCTGTATCTGGCTATCCAGTTCCATGATGCCCATAATATAAGAAACTATTTTCTTATATAATCCTGAGCCTCGCAGAATGTCACATGCAGGTCCCAGTTCCTTCCTCACGTGAACACAATCCAAAGCCAGGGCAGTGAATGAAGACATCCCAGTGATCCAGCTCAGGCTCTCTGTGCCTCTCTGGTTAGCTACTTATACATTCCCAGCTCAGATGCTGGCTTCAAACACTGGCCTGCTGTGAAGATGAGACATACATACATTCAACTAACTCCTGCCCGCATCACAGGTTTTCAAAGCTGTGTGGGAAAAAAGAGGTTGTTGTGATCACTGCACCTTTTAATGATATTCCCGCAATAATAAATGGCCAGAAACCCTGTGTGAGCTATGCACAGAGCCCCAGCATGTGTGATTGGGCAGAGTGTCTAAGTTCGCTCCCAAGCGTACTTTTGTTTTATTCTTTTTCATCTTTTAGTATTGTTTTTTGAGAATCTCACACAATATATTTGATCATACTCACCCCCAAGAACCCAACTGCTACTGGATCCACATACCCACCGGCTCAACTAAATCAATAAAGAATTTGAGCACATTGCATGATTACTAGAAGATAATAAGCACTTGGTAAATGTACATGAGCTTTTGAAAAATAAATATTGACAAGGGCTTGGGAAACTAAACAAACTATTAATACAATGATTATTAACCTCAGGATTAGTTAATAAAAGTATTAAGAAAATGGGGAGATATATAAAATGGTAAATCATAAACTATCAAAATGCAAAGTCCTTAGACAACAGTTAAAGTTGATTTACTAAGTAATGAGAGATAACGTTATATAGATGCATGGGTCTATAACAAGAAGCCGTAGATGTAATTGAAGCATTTGACTAAGGGGAAAAGCAGTTTAGATGATTCGGGAACTGTGTCTGAAAGTCTTCTAGTCTTCTTTTAGTTTTGCCCATTGCTGATCACATTGCAAAGGTATACAGTACACAGAAATCCTCACTAAGCAATGCAAGCAAACAATTTGTATGTGGTAGTCAGAAACCTAGTTTTCTTGTCAATAGATTGTAACCTCCAGCCTGGCATTTTCTCTTCTCCTAGGAGGTATTAGCTTTGGCTTCTGTGTGGAGAGAGACTGCTGTTGTGTTCCTCATTATGCAACTGCAGTTACAGATAGGTGATCTCACTTTCTTCATTTTATTTATAATTACCTGACTCATTATAATTAATTCATATTTACATATTAGTCCTTGAGATCCAAGGCCCAATCTGAAATGTATGTCATTCTCCAATCAGTGTTCGATTCATACTGGGGAGGTTAAAAACAGCACACCTCAGCATTCACTGAATGTAACTCTTAATTAAAACGCCCACTGAATGCCATCTCACATGGCCTCTCTCAGGTGCAGGTGTGTTTTTCACAGGCACAAAAGGGAAAAGGATGTGATCGCTTCCTGGAGTTGTAAAAGCGGGGTCCTCCACATTGTCATGCACTGGCTCCTTGGGAGAACTATAGAGATATGAAAGGCTGCTGACCTTAATAGAGGGCTCTGGGCTCTCCGCATTGTCTACACAGATCTGACTCATCCCACCCAGCCCAGAGGAAGTCTTTCACCTCTTCTGTGGGCACTCATGATATCTTGCATTAAAGACATGTCAGTGGAATTGATGCCAACGTGTGTTCCTTAGAGGTGGGGAGGTGTCGCGATCATAAAGTGTCTGATGTGCAAGCATGAGAATAAGTTCAGACCTCCAGAACCCTTGTAAAACCTGGATATGGTGGCGTACTGGATATGGTGGTATAAATCACTAACTTCAACACTGGAGGGGGGAGGGGGGCTCAGATGCAGGGTGGGGCAGGATCTCCAGAGTGAGATATATATATATATGTGTGTGTGTGTGTGTGTGTGTGTGTATACATATATATGTGTGTGTATATATATATATATATACATATGCACTAGAAAGGCCCTGACCATCCAACTTTGACTTCATACACACACACACACACACACACACACACACACATATGTGTGTGTGTGTGTGTGTGTGTGTGTGTGTGTGTGAGATGTATAATAAAAATGAATTTTTAAAATTACTGGGTACTAATTGCCATAGGTTGCTCATATATAAGAACCAGTACCTATGGAGTTAAAGAACAGAAAACAGAACATGCAATTCCAAGTCATTCCTTGATTCAAGGTAACAGCATTGTGCAAACTTCAACATGCATCGGGATCTGTGGGGTCTTACAGACATGCAAGATGAACCTTGGACGGATTGAGAGTGTGTATGGCTAAGCAGCTCCCAGGGGCACCACTTCAGCTGGATCTCATACCACATTTGAGCATGAAAAGGCGGTATCACCCTGCTAATGTGGTGCAGACCATGCAAATACCTAGTGCCCACAGTGCGAGGCTAAGCGTTTAACCATTTCTCACTGTCTCTTCGGAGAGTTACAAAAGGGTCCTCTAATTCCAAGGAAGCTTGCACTGTGCCTGCTTGTCTGAAAACAACAGGTGGTAAGTGAACGGGAGTGAAAACACGCTCTGCTCAGGGTCTGCAGCCAGCGCCTCGCTCCGCTCAGCCCGCTTCCTTCATCCTCCATTAGCCTCATTAGTCTTGTTAGGTTAGCACTCACGGTTGATCGCTATCTCTTCAAGACAATTGTTGCTGATTAACTATAATTACCAGTAATGGGGCCAGCTTTCTTTTAGACTCTAATGCCCTCAACTCATATATGCATTGTTCAGTCATGAAAGGGCCAATCCGCTAGTCACTGCCTTGCTTATTCTTTGAACCAACAAGTTACTTCATGTGTGGGCTTTTAAATATTGACCACTCTGCCCAACTAGCCAGGACATTTTAGGTTCCTCTCTCGCACCTTAGCGCTCTCCATCTCTCTCCTCTCCTTCCTTAACTTTTCTCTTGTTCTGTTTGAGATGAGAGAACAGTTTTTTTTATTTGGTTTTCTTTTAGGGGGCAGGGAGTAACAGGAGATAGGGAAATTGCTGATGTTACCTTTTAAACACTTCTCAAACCCCACTCATTTTCTTAAACTGCCAAGCCACGAATATGATTGTTCAGTGTTTTTTTTTTTTCCCCAAGACAGGGTTTCTCTGTGTAGCCCTGGCTGTCCTGGAACTCACTCTGTAGAACAGGCTGTCCTGTTCAGTTTTTAATTTAAGAATTACTGTTAACGTGAATGTTGTCTATAAGACTCTAGGCACACATGCTAATCCATTAGTTATGAGCTGTTCTAAGTAGTAAGCAGACAATACTGTATAAAAATATTCTACATTTGATCATTTTCTAATATTACTTCCTAAATTTTCTATTATGGTGTGTGTGTGTGTGTGTGTGTGTGTGTGTGTTGTAATGTGTGTTTTGTAGCAGAGGACAACCCTAAGGAGTATGTTCTTTCCTTCCAGCATGTGGGCCTTTGTGGGTGGAGCTCAGGTGTGCAGGCTTAGTGTAAATTTCCTGCCCCTACTATTTATTGAGGCTCTGGGCATGGATCTTTGCCAATATAAATTCAGTGAGTGTGAAAAGTACTTTAGAAAGAGTCTCTCTCTCTCTCTCTCTCTCTCTCTCTCTCTCTCTCTCTCTCTCTCTCTCTGTGTGTGTGTGTGTGTGTGTGTGTGTGTGTGAAAATGGCAACCTTTTCATGAAGTCACAATCTTTGTGAAAACCATAGTAGGACTCAATAAGAAACAGATGATTCTTGGGAGAAATCCAGGAAGATGTAGGCTTAACACATGAGGAGGTCCCTGTACAGTGCACAAGACACTGAAACAATAGTAATATTCAAACAAGTACATTATGGATATGACTGGAAATGATTTTCTGTGAAAGAAACAGAGGCTGCCAGTTCAACTATCTTCTCTTCTCTTTGATGTATTTTTTTATGAACAGTAAATGAGAAAAAGCCATTAAACAAATAAAATTAAAGTTAAGTAGTATATGTGGTAATGGTAACTCTAGAAAATGCTTGGTAATATGCTATATGAGTTATATAACCAATTGTCTCTAAAATATTCTGTTTTAACAAATGCCCTCAAATTTTTTGAATGCTCTCAATCTTATTCATTTGTTTTCCAAGGTGGGACTAGGACTTTTTCTTATTTATTATCTGATATCAGAAAGCAAGTCCACCCATCAGAGACTATAGGGAGGAAGGAGGGCCTCAAACCCACTTAGCTTGCCTGCCAATCAGTCACCTACTCACATGCAACCTAGTATTACATGATGTATGACCTGGAACTCAGGAAGGTCCCTCTAGATCCAGGCTTTACTCACCTTACCTCTCATGAGTCCACTACACAGAGTCCATCCTAGATCTACAGGTATTAAATCCCAGATCAGTTCACCATTCTACTTACCAACATACCCTCAGATCACATAGTGGCCTGTGCTTCTGGTAGCACATACAGCCTGGCCTCCACCCACCCTATCTAGCTTCACCTGAAGAGAATCTGGTGTTCCGTGCCCTGCCCCAACAAGGCATTACCCACTCCAACTCTAACTTAGCCCTTACTATATGAAGACAGCCGCATGCAATAAAGACACATGCTCCACTATGTTCATAGCAGCCTTATTTATAATAGCCAGAAGCTGGAAAGAACCCAGATGTCCCTCAACGGAGGAATGTATACAGAAAATGTGGTATATTTATACAATGGAATACTACTCAGCAATTAAAAATAATGAATTCATGCAATTTGTAGGCAAATGGTTGGATCTGGAAATATCATCCTAAGTGAGTCAACCCAATCACAAAAGAATACACATGAATTGCAATCACTGATAAGTGGATATTAATGAGCCCAGAAGCTCTGAATACTCAAGACACAATTAGCTAAGCAAAAGATTCCCAAGAAAAGGGATGGAGAGGACCCTGGTCTGGAAAAGACTAAATCCGGTTTTGTAGGAGAGTACCAGAACAGAGAAATGGTGGGGAGGGGGGGTGATTGGGGAATGGGGGGGGAAGAGGACTTATGGGACATATGGTGAGGGGGGGAACTGGAAAGGGGAAAAGCCTTTGGAATGTAAACAAAAAATATAGAAAATAATAAAAAAAAGAAGAAAAAACAAAAAAAAATACTACTGACAAAAAAAATAGAAATAAAATCCCTGGAAAAAAATCCAAAATGATGCAAACTTTAAAATGAAACAAACAAACAAAGAAGCACACCCTCAGACAGTCATACAAAAAGTTCAGAGGAGAGACTCAATAATAGATTCAGTCAATTGGAAGAGGTGAGATGGGGGCTTGAAGATAAGGTGGAGTAAATAAATCATTCAGTTAATGAGAATGTCATTTTTAATGAGGAATATGGAACAGAACATACAGGAGAGCTGGGGTGCTATAAAAGATCAAACTAATGGCTCATAAGTGAAGAAGAGACCCAGGTCTAAAGCATAGGAAGTGTTTGCAGCAAAATCATGGAAGATAATTTCCCAATTCTAAGAGAAAAATTTAACTATCAATGTGCAAGAGGCATACCAAATACTATAAAATAGGCACAGGATCAGAAAAGAAACTCCTCATATCACATAATTGGCTGCTAGATTCAAAGCAGTTTATAGAAATGCAGGGAGATATCTTTGAACTAGTAAACAGCCTTATAATTTATTGTCTGTGTATTAAAATTTTTGATCTGCTTTATTAGTATTATTTTAGCCTATTATTTTGTGCACTAAATTTAGAACAGCTTTAGCTTCATGGTGAAGATAAATGGAGGTGCAGAGGTTTCTCATGCTGTCCTGCCCCACAAAGCCACAGCTCACACCATTACAGGTATCCTCCCAGAGTAGGATATTTTCTGTAGTTATAGCGCCAGTAATATTCCTAGAGAAAGAGCTCTCAGTTACCTGACATGTGCAGGCTATTTTAATGGTCATTTGAACCCATAAAAGAATTCTGAGAATAATCTGTAATTAAAAGTATATACCGTTATGAGAACAGAAAGGCCTGTTTGAGGCAGATCAAAGATGGACTTTTTGAGCACTAGCATTTTTCTTTTGTTTGTTTGTTTGTTCATTTGTTTTTTGAGACAGGGTTTCTTTATATAGCCCTAGCTGTCCTGGAACTCACTCTGTAGATGAGGCTGGCCTTGAACTCAGAAATCTACTAGCCTCTGCCTCCCAAGTGCTGGGATTAAAGGCATGCACCACCACTGCCCGGCCTATCTTTACTGACAAAATGCTACTAGTTACCTGGTAAAGAGGAGGCAAAAACTGTTTGGGAGAGCACTAAGGATAGCCTCCCCCCCCAACCTGAGTCAGTTTAAGTGAGGTAGGGCTGGTTCCTATACACACACACACACACACACACACGCACACACACACACACACACACAGCCCAAGGAGAACTGATATGGGGTTGGAATGGAATTGAATTTGGGTTGGGTGGGTTTTTTCATAGATCAGTTGAAAAATGAAGGAAATTGGCAGGTTAGTGTGGGGGGTGATGAATAAGGTTTGGAATGCTGTGGAGGGAAAGGGCACAATCTTAGATTGGGCAGGACATGGTGAAAGAAGAGAGATCTAGAGTCTTCAGGTAGTTCCGAGGCACCAACAAGTATCATGAACCTTTTAGATGTCTGTGGATGTAGCCTTCAGGGATGGCTTCCCAGTTTTCATCTGGTACAGCTGTGCGGTTGACATGGATTTCTGACAGGAAGAACATGGTAAGAGAAGCTGCCAGGCATCACTGTGGATGGTGACTACTCAAACTGAAAGCAGGGGCAGAGCTCCAACTTTCATCCTTCAAGGGCTGTTTTCTTGACCATCTTCATGTCCCAAAACATGGAGGTAGGTGTTGAGGCTGATGGAAGTGTGCACAACACCTGTGTGCTGCCATCTACAAGACCTTCAAATAAATAAGAATAACTGTAGGGTTTTGTAATTAACAAGTTTATCTCTTTTTCAGATTTTGGAACATACTCCTACAATTACCACCCTCTCAACCTTCCTTCCTCCTCCCCCTTCTTTCTTTCTTTTCTTTCTTTCTCTCTCTCTTTCTTTCTTTCTTTCTTTCTTTCTTTCTTTCTTTCTTTCTTTCTTTCCTTCCTTCCTTCCTTCCTTCTTCTTTCTTTCTCTTTCTTCTTTCTTTCTTTTCTTTCTTTCTTTCTTTCTTTCTTTCTTTCTTTCTCTCTCCTTCCTTCCTTCTCTCCTTCCTATTCTCTCTCTGTCTCTGTCTCTGTCTCTCTCTTCTCTTCTTCCTTCTTTCTTTCCTTCTCCTCCTCTTCCTCCTCCTCCTCCTCTTCCTCTTCCAAGTGCTGTTGCGTTGGGTTTGGAACCTACTCTGGTGTGTGGTCAGCTTACCAGGGTCACAGAATTAAAGAAAACTGACTTCCTTTCTCAGACACTCTCAAATGCCCATAGCCCCTCAGTTGGCGTGGGATTTCACACACTTTCCCACCTCTATGCTAGGATTTTTGTCTGGTTGCTGGAGGTTGTTCAAGTCTGAAAATGGTTTTACAACAGCTGTGAGTTCACATAGGCCCTGTTAAATCTGGAAAGTCCTGTTTCCTTGATGTTACCCACCATCTCCATCTCTAGCAACTTTTCTGTTTCCTCTTTCACAAAGATTCTTGAGCCTCGAAGTAGTGGGTATGATAGGAGTGTTCCGTTTAGGGCTGAACATTCCACAGTATCTCACTCTGTATTCCTTGACCATTTGGGGTGGGGGTCATCTCTGTGTCAACTGTCCTGTACTCTTCAGAAGCTTCTCTGATAAGAGTTGGGAGATCCACTGTTGTGTGGGTGTCACAATAACTCATTAGGATCTATTAAAATGCCATGTCCATTTAGCAGAATAATAGTATTGGGTTCTCTCCCTACATCCTATGACCAACCTAGCTGTAGGTTCACACAGGATATAATTATTGTGTTATGATGGGTTTATATCCAGGGAGCCAAAGTCAACATTTAAATTTGGATTTCAGTGTTTAACATCGTCATCGGGAACATAATATGATATATGAACTAATCTGCCTCAACTGGAATTTAGAATAATGGAGACCTTCAAGGCCAGCCTCTGACCCACTCTATCACAATGCATAGGTTTGAAGTCTTCTGTGTAATTAATATGTCTATTAAAAATTGAGAATGGGAAGGAGTGGATGAGGGAGCAGGGGGAGGGAAAAGGGCATGTGGGACCTTAGGGTGGTGGGGAACCAAAAAAAGGGAAATGAAATGTAAATATAGAATATATCCAATAAAAATATTTTTTTGAAAAAAAATTGAAAATTGCTATGTTAGATGATCTGTCTTCTAAATTCTGGGTGTTTGGAGCTAAGCTTCCATGCTGGGAATTATCTGTATGTGCTTTGATCCAGCAATGTGCCTTAATAGGAGAGGCCAACCCTGATGGTATATTCAAGCCAGTCCTGGAGACAAGGTGGGGTTTATGTATGAAAGCTAATATTATTTAGGCATTAAAAGGAGGTTGTGTATTTTACCTCTAGTTTGATTAAATTTGTTAACAATACAAATATTTAAGTTAGTGTTATGGGCCATAATTAGGCTTTATATTTTCACATCCTTTTTGGGATGATACAGTTAATCAGTGGTAAATTGGGAATATTTCCTGTTTTCTGATCAGTAGTCTAGTAAAGACCAAAAGAGCTAATGCTTCTATTGAATATAATTTATATTTCTCAATCAATAATACTCAGAAGTCATTCTAAAGTATACTGTTATTTATGAGAATACAATGATGGAAAATATATTCTCAAATGGAATTTGGCATGTGTTTGGGACAATACATTGAAGATACAGGTTCTTGTTAAATATACTCAAACCATGTTCCAGAATCATGTAATGAGGAGAAAAAAATCTCACTGTCAACTTCAAAAATTATGGTAAACTGTTTAATTTTGTTTTATGCTAATTATGCTTTATTACTTATATGTGCACATATATAAATAATGGATTTTAATAAAGTTTAACCCATTCTGTGCCCCCAAATCCTTCCTTGTCTTTCCTTCATTTTTCTTTCACAACTTGAACTTTCATGTTTCTCTGTATGTATAAAGTATGAACCTATTACTTTTAAGCATGTGTATTTTCTGGAAATTCCTAAAATTCAACTTTAAAAAAATCTTTTAATTAATTCATTGATTGTAACTGGAAAATAATTTTTCACATTCCAGCAAAAATGAGTTGGATATTTAAAACCCTAGTCTCAATGTTCACTTAAAAATTATTTAAATTTTGGTCAAAATTTGAGTAGCTAATTTAGTGTTAAAATTGTAACTAATGTTTTTCTATTATACAAACATTCTGATGATACCCAGATATGTATGATTCTTAGATCATTCACAAATTAGATCTTTAACTGAGAAAGAAATTAATGTAGGCTTATATCTTTCTAGTTTGTTAGTAACTTTTTAAAAAAAGTTTATGACTTACATAAATTATAAAGTTCTAAGCACTGAACATTTGTTAAAATAGAATAAACAACAATTAATGAGATTATTTTTGCATATTGTAAACAAATTGTTTTCCTTAGATTTGTCCCAATTTTTATGTTGAGTATTGTTATATTCTGTAGTTAAAAATCACTTGAGTGATGTTTTTTTAACTTCAAACATCTTTTACAAGATTTACCTATTATTATATGTAAGAACACTGTAAGCTGTCTGTAGACACACCAGAAGAGGGTATCAGTTCTCATTACGGATGAACCACCATGTAGTTGCTGGGATTTGAACTCAGGACCTTTGGGAGAGCAATCAGTGCTCTTACCCATTGAGCCATCTCTCCAGCCCCACCCCCCAAGCTGGTTTTTATACTGTGAGGTTTTAGGTATATTTTACTGAAGAAAAATTACCAGTGTAGTCTTATTATTTGGTTCAATTCACTAAAGCAGACACAACACAAGATATTTATAATTCGATGTTGCATCTAATGGTTCACAGCCCCATTTTTGTAAAGTTCACCCCCCACACTTTTTGGCTTGATGAAATGATTGGAGACACTTTAATCAATTTTGATGTGCTCATACATGCCTAACACACCTCTCCTTTATTAAGTACTAATAAGTCCTATAATCCCTGGAATGGGTTGCAGGCTCAGGCTGTCTTTGTTTACACCCGAGTACTCCTTGGCAACCACAGACACAAATGAGTAAGACTCTATATGAATGGTGACTCGGGATAGCACAGCTAATAATATCTTGTTAACATGTCAGTGTGTCCTGCTCTTCCTCTGTCTCTCTTAGCATCACAACTACTTGGCTACATCCAATTCTACGAACTCAAGGAATGGCGTACGTATACAATGCTGCTTTCTAGGATAATCACTTGAAGTATATGTACACAACTCTGTTCTGTTTTGATAACTGTCATAGGAAAGCAGCTGTGAATCTATATAAGAGAAGAAGAGCAGAGAGATGTTAAGAATGGCACAATAGAGTTTTGGTTCATAATTAGTTTGAATACTTTAAGGATTGGATAGAATCATTGTAGTCCAGCCTCCAACTGAAAAAAAGCATTCACAGTAACCTATTAGATATGGAACTATCATGTTATTTTAAAACGTGCTTACAAATACAAGATATTACTTCCCAAAGATATTTTCTTAATTTTTTAAAATAGAATTGGAATTAAAAATCTATGGTCTTATATATTTTATATAGTGGTCTCTATCCATATCAAGAATATATTCATTTAGCTGTAAGAAAAATGCAGAGAATATTCTTGTTCATATTTTTTCTTGAGACTGTTTTGTAATTTAGAATAATATTTGGAGTGAACATTTTCATGCTCATAACAATTTATGTTTTTTAAAATTGACACACAAAATTTTATTCGGGAGATTATAAAAAATCAATGCAATTTGATAAAGATCTGAAAATTTTAAGGTTGTTCTTACTTAACCACATATATGTATATGTGTATATATGTATAAATTTTAACATTGAAGTATCATACATAACTAAATCCTGAATTTATAATACTGTTTGATACCATATCTGATATATGCAAATGTTATGACTATATAAGAATGAAATATGCCTGTCTGAAAAAATTTAGTTGCAATATTTATAAATGAATTTGACCATACAATTAAAACATACCTAAAGGTATTTTGATGTCTATGGAAACATTTGAAGAGCCTATACAGAATGTTCGGATGAGATACTAGTGGAAAGCCTCAAATGCATCTTAAAGAAACAATAACTTGTATATTATACGGCTCTGGAGTTGTTAGTTATATATTTGGTTGGATGCCTCTGAATAGTTTTGCTTAAAAAGCACATAACTAGAAGAGGGCTCAGTGGTTAATAGCACTGGCTGCTCTTCCAGAGGATCCAGGTTCAACTCCCAGCAACCACATGGCAGCTCACAACCATCTCTATCTCCTGTTCCAGGGAATCCGACACCTTCATACAGATATACATGTAGGCACAACTCCAATGTATATAAAAAATAAAAATAAATATATATTTTTTAAAAAACCACATAACTAGTAAAGAAGTGTAAAAGAAACAGTACTAAAAGCTTAATACCTGTCAGGAATCTGACATTAACCCTTCTTTGTCAATTTAGGGTTTTCAGGACAAAATTGTTATTCTGAGAAACACAGTGGATAATTAGTTATAATTAGTCCATACTTCAGGTAGTGGAGATGTATCTGGTGGAGAAAATACAGCAGAATTTGGATTTTGAAAGATGATATATGAAGTAAATATTATTTTCATATTTTTATGTTTAGTACTTGGGGAAGCATACCTCTTTAGCTCACCTATTACTAAATGCGGGAAATAGTCACAGATGACCTGGGATGGGCATTTTGTTGGACTTTATTCTTCTCTGTGTTAATTTTATCTTAGAAGTTCTTTAAAAGGAATACATCTTATAAGGTTCAGTAAGTTATGAACTAAGCAGACCTGACCTTAGAGGTTCACTATCATATTATTGCTTGTAATTCTAGATTTGAAGAAGTAAAATTTGAAATTAAGATATGATGAACTAGATCCTAAACATTTTCTATTCTCTAAATGTCTCACAGTAAGACATATTAAATAATTTTCGCATTTTTGGTTTGTGCTCAATATTTATTTATATGAGACACGATACTAATTAAGACCACTCTACAAAAATGTATGAGCTCATACCTTTTTAAATTCCAAAGGCATTTTAAAAATTAATCAAGCTGGACATCTTTGGCAAGTGATATCTAGCATTTTGTGTTCTAAATTAATGTAATGGTTACTTGTCCTAGGAATTAATACTTCTTCTACTTGATTGGTGCTGTTTGGGCATATTCACATACATGTGTACATACACATGTACTATGACATGAGTAGGGGGTCAGAAGGTAACTTGTGACAACCAGTTCTCTTTTTCATTATGTATGCTCTGGGTCTTGAACTCAAGTCCTCAGGCTTGGCGGCAAGCACCATCCCCACTGAGCCATCAAGTGGGTCCAAGATAAAATTTTACATAATTTTGCACCATCATGATATAGCCTTCTGGGCTTGACCATTTGAACAGGGCTATGAAATAATTACCATGCTGTAAAACCATAATATCAAACAGCTGTTGAACAATACATGTTGTGGTTTCAATCTCCTAGTGTTTACAAATGAGAACTTGGAGCAACTGTAACTGTTACAAGAGTAGAGGCAGATAGGGGGCCATCAGGTAAACTCACTTAATTTTAAAATTGTTTTCATGAGGAGTTTATTTATATCACAGTCCGATGTCATTATCGTAAGACTCAAGATCAGAAGAATTAGCGAAGTATTAAGTTCAAGATGCTGCATGACCCAGTTTTAAGGATTCAATATATTCCCTGGCTGGTTTTCAGTGGTTTTCAAAAACTTGATCCATAGTTGTCAACATCCCGTGGGTGGAGATGTTTTGGCAAGCAGCATATGGCATATCTGGATTTTCCAACACATCAAGATAGGTTTCCCACACCAGTCCACATTCTTGTATCAAGTCATTTTCACAGACTTTTTTTTTTTGGTAAAGTGCTCCTAATATCCTCTCCCCCATCCTAAGGAATTTAATCAGTGGTTCAGTGTTGTGATATATTTTGTTTCAAATTTTCTAGCATTAAAAAATGTATAAATGGTATGACCTTGTATTCATAAGAAAATTCAAGTTACCATGATAAAAAGAATCATTTTATTCTAGATATGATACCCCAGTGATGCAGTATAATCAAACCAATACAGACAACTGATATAGGAAAATTAGATTGTAATAAATGATTTCATTTTTTTAACCATCATTAGGCAAACATTTAATTATTTTAAATTAATTTCATTCATTTGATTAAAAACTGTGCATGCATTAAAAGTCAGCCATGATTTGTTTGACCCTGGAGTAGTTAAAAGAGAAAGTGAACCTCAACATAAGCTCCCGCAGTCTACAAAGTAAAATTTGTTTTAAGCCGGTGAGCTAAACAACTTCATACTGATGTGAGTGACAGGAATATTGGCTTGAACACTCCTAAGTATAGGTTAGGTGAGTGGTCTGTAATTAAAGGGCAGGAGAATCATTCATAAGCATAAACGTCCTTCATTATTCAGAACCACTTGGTATGGGAACCATTCATAAAATAATCACTAAATGTCCTTAATTGATGAGCAAGTATATAATTTATACTATTTTCTTCTTCGATCCCTTCTCAGCAAAGCACTTATTTTCTTTCTACTAATGGCACTTGCTGCAAGATTTGGGGCATTTCTAAAATATACTGAACGTGGTAGTTGACTTTCACAGTGGATTTGATGCCCTGCTCAGAGGAAACAAGGAAAAACAAAGCTCTGTGCTTTAGAGTTTCCCAGAACCCGTTCAGCGTATATCCAATCAGTGCGGGCTTCTGAAAACACGATGGAGAGTGAATACATATTTTCCACTTACCTATTAGTAGTCTCTGTCTTGTTTCTTTATTTTCTTCAAGCAGAAAAGGTTTATGACATTTAGATTTCTGTGTTCCCCGTGTTTGTCAACTTTTAACATCAAAATCCATGCACATCAAAGTAGTTACTCCATATAACCACACTCTTAGATTCCTTCATCCTTTTACCTATAACATCACCCTCCCTTTGCATTTCTCCATTTTGGTTGTCAATTTAAAAACAGACTCTCACACTAAGCTCAGCAAATTTTTGGTGGAAAAGAAATAAATTAAAGCACCCCACACCTTGCCACTGTGGCTGTGTTTGCAGACAGGCTGCAGAATTCTAAAAATATTAAGATGTAATTCTCTACCACACCAACATCCAGGGTACTAATTAATAGTAATAAATAATAATTTTAACTAATAATAATAATAAACAATAAATTTTGTAATAATAAATAATTTTTATTTATTTTTATTTTTATATCCACTTAAAGCCTGATTGCAGCACCATCCCACCCTCTCCACCCAGTCCCACCCCCACACCCCTCCCCCACTCCCATCCCCCTTTGTTCTCAGAGAAAGATACCAATCTACCCTGGAACATGAAGTCTCAGTTTTAAAAGGGAAAATTAAGCATCAATTGAAAATTTAGAGTTAAAAAACCGCCAACAATTATAATGAAGATTAAGTAAAGAGATGTTGAAAACTTCTTGCACTTGGATCACTATGACAACGCAGTAGTTCTAAACTTATTGCTGAAAAGATGCCTAGGTTTAAGGGACGTTTCTATTTTTAAACACCATGACTAGGAACGTTTACCACACCCAGAGGAGGCAAAGTCAGTGTTGTTTTGTCATCAGCTTGAAAGAATTGGAATGATGGTCTTTCTGTGGAAGAAATATCACCCGCCAGTCTAAACACACATTTTGGGAAAACCACTCCCACGAGTGTGGGTTTAGCTAGTCAATTAGCAAAGGAAGTTCCGTAGTTTGCTTTAGTCTCTTGTTATTTTACCAGTAAGTACATGGTCTTGAGCTAATTAGTGTCTTCTTCCTATTTGGTTTTTCTGAGGGAGACAGCACTGATTGTAACAGCAGCTGTATTTCTAAATTAACATTTTCAGTCTACGAGTAAGAAAATGGGATAAGTAAAACATATGAAGACAAAAAACAAGGACCAATTCAGGTTAAATAATTATTCAAAACAGATATGTAAAATGCTGAACATTTCATTGAATTTTAAGAGATTGGGTGTATATTATCCATTTTTGAGAATAGGACCTATCTGTTGCTTCCCCACTTTAATGGAACACAAATCCATTTATTATCAAAATAAAATACTCTTATTCATGAAATTTACTTATAAACTCCTATAAAAGTTTTGGTCAAGCATAATTGGCTTGTATCTCTTTTCTATTAAATGTAACAAAAGCAATATCATCTTTTATCATTACAGAAAAAAAAAACAAAATAAGGTTTAGTTTCCTCCCCCCCCAAAAAAATGTGGGCTTATAAACCATGTCTTCTCTCTTCATCCAGAACAGTGCCATGTCAGCAGTTTTCAGTGCCTGGGGGTCGAATCTAGATGCCATCCCTTCCTTGTGCTGTGATATACATCCAAATGAGTGCCCAGGACACAGTCTAGGTCGAAGGCTCTGTGGCAGGGTTGGTGTCCTAATCCCTTCATTAGAAGCCTTGCCAGGTTACTGGAGATGTCCCTCCCGTTGATGTTCTATGTTCTCTGTTGCTAAAAGTCTTAGCCAAGGCCATGCTCATAGATTCCCGATGGTTCCCATCGTCCTTGGTTTCTAGCTCATCCCCCAGCCCTCCATTACAGCCCTCTCTGCCACTGTACTCTTTCCCTCCCTCCTCCTGCAACTTGATCCCTCCTGTTCCCCCTTCTAGCCCCTCCTCCACCCAGTGCCCTCCCTCTTTCTGCCCCTGATGTCTATTCTATTTTTGAGAAGATTCAGTAAGATTCAGCCATACCTCCTTGAGCCCTCCCTTCTTGCTTAGTCCTTTGGATCGGTGGATTGTAGCATGGTTATCCTGTACCTTCTGGGTAATGTTTACTTCTCTCTGAGTACATACCATGTTTGCCTTTCTGGCTCTAGGTCACCTCACTCATTCTTTTAGTTGCCTCCGTTTGCCTTCCAATTTCATGATGTCGTTGTTTTTAATAGCTGAGTAATATTCCTTTGCTTACTACATTTTCTTTATCCATTTTTTTTTTTCATTTGAGGGACATCTAGGTTGTTTCCAGTTCCTGGCTATTATGAACATAATTGAAATTTAACCCACAATTTTTCCTCCCTACAACATGTACAGGGGTAAAGGTGAAGCAGAAATCGAGGGAATGGCCAACTAAGGACTGTCCCACGCTCAGTCCAGGCCATGTGAGAGAACCAACCCCCGACTCTCTTAGTGATGTTCTCCGTAGTAATTGCAGACAAGAGCCTCAGATAACTGTTATCTGAGAGCTTTTCCCTTAACTGGGATGCCTTGTCTAAAACCAATAGGAGAAGATGTAACTGCAATTTGATATTGCCAAGTCAGGTTGATATCTATTTGAGGCCTTTCTTTTCTGAGGAGAAGACGGCTCCCAGGAGCAGGGAGGTGAGAGGGAGGAACTGGGAAAAGAGGAAGGAGGGAAAGCTATATTCAAGAGGTAAAATAATAAATAAATAAATAAATTGCTTTAAAAGAAAAGAAATAGGTGTCCAAATGGAGTGGAAACCATGACTACTATGGAATGAGATCTTGATGGACGAGCAAGGCAAGGCATTAACCTTCTACTACCTGGACACCTGTACCTGATTGTAAAAATGAACTGTAAGTGGAAGATGAAATGACCTTGGTATGTCTGTTTCAGGATAATGATACAGATTTGTACACGTGAAAACTAGTGACCGACTACCATATACTCACTAGTCACTTGGATGAAGAAAGGGCTCTTGGGGAAGAGATAAGGAGACAGGTAGAAGGAGCATTGCTCCCGGAATGGTCTTGATTTGGATGAGGATATCCAATACTTATCAGTAACTGTAGGCAATCAGGACTTCTGACTCTGGGAGTATAACAACCTTGTCTGAATTCTTGTGTCTTCTCCAAACTCATATCTAAATCTAATCACTCTTGCTGCTTTCAGAGGTGAGTCATGAGGGTGGAGCCACAAGAAACAGAGAGTCTCTTACCCCTCCCAGTATATGAGCATATAGGAGGGGCGGGATGTGGAGGGACAAATAGCCTTTCAGAAGACACTAGCTGGCTGGCTCCTTCTTCTGGATTTTCCAGATTTAGGAACAGTAAGGGGACAATTTGAGCCACTCAGAAGCAGCCTGAATAGATTGAAAGCCTCTCTTACTGAGAGCTTAAATATGTTTGGTCCAGGGAGTGGCACTATTTGGAGGTGTGGCCTTGGAATAGGTATGTCATTGTGGGGGTAGGCTTTAAGACCTTCTTCCTAGCTGCCTGGAATTATTTTTTTCCTGTTTTACTTGGATGAAGATATAGAACTCTCAGCTCCTACTGTACCATGTCTGCCTGGATGCTACCATGTTCCTGCCTGTACAATAACAGACTGAACCTCTGAACCTGAAAGCCAGCCCCAATTAAATGTTTTTTAATAAGAGTTGTCTTGGAAAAGGCTATCTTTTTTCCACTGGATGCTTTTAGTTCCTTTGTCGAAGAGAAGATCAAGTGACCATAGGTGTGTGGGTTCATTTCTGGATATTTAAATGTGGAGGTTGTTATCTTCAGATTTCATTTCCCAACTGTTGGGCATTTCAGCTAAGGTCATCTTCACTGAATCCTGGGATTCTCTTACATCCCAAGTAGAAAATTAAAAAAAAAGAGTTGCCTTCGTTATGGTGTCTGTTCATAGCAGTAAAACAGAAACTAAGACACTCACACTTACATTTTAAAGATCCTTCCTGTGCCTCTATCTATGAATATGGAAATTCTGAATACTCAATCCTGTACACATATCTAAGTGTTGCTCTTAACCCTTATCAAAGAAGCTTTGTTGGGCAGATGAATAAAACCATTACAGTCAGCTACAACTTTCAAATAAAAATGCAGAGAACAATTGACTATCCTGTGCCCAACTCTGATTGATTTGTCTATAATACAACCCCTACATCTAAGGCTCAGGGAACATTAAAGGAACAGGAAAAAAAGATTGGAAGAATCAGTCTCCTCTAAGGACAGATTTCCTCATAGGTTGTCTGATCCTCAATAGTTATCTTTAAACACACACACACACACACACACACACACACACACACACACCACATATCTACAACAGTAAATGGATGTAAAGGTTATAAATGTTTGTACATATGTGCATATGTGTGCAAGAATAATAATTTAAAAAGACGAGGCAATGAGTTTGAGAGAGAATGAAGGATCAAGGTAAGTGGAAATAATGTATAATGTAAATAGAGGACTCATGTATAAAGTTCTTAAAATTTATTTTATTTTGTTAAATTATTTTATTTATTTACATCCCAAATGTGGCCACCTTCCTGGTCCCCCCTCCCAAAATCCTTCACCCCATTTCCCCACTCCTTTGCCTCTGGGAGGGGGCCCTCTCACTCACTCCTCCAGCCTCCCCCTTCCCTGTGGAATCAAGTATCTAAAGAATTAGGTGCATCCTCTCCCACTGAGGCCATACAAGGCAGTCCTCTGCTACATATGTGCCCAGGAACACAGACACGCCCATGTATGGTCTTTTGTTGGTGGCTCAGTCTCTGGGAGCTCTGAGGGGTCTGGGCTAGTGACAGTGTTGGTCTTCCTATAGGGTTGCTAACCCTTTCAGCTCCTTGAATCCATACCCTAACTCTTCCATAGTGGTCCCAGAGGTCAGTCCACTACTTGGCTGTAAATATTGCCATCTGTCTCAGTCAGTTGCTGGTACAGTCTCTCAGAGGACAGCCATGCTAGTCTCCTGTCTGCAAACACAACATCACATCAGTAATAGTGTTGGGTCTGGTGCCTGTGCATGGGATGGATCCCAAGTTGGGTTGGTCACTGTATGACCATTCCTTCAGTCTCTGCTCCACTTTTGTCCCTGCATTTCCTTTAGACAGGAACAATTCTGGGTCAAAAATTTTCAAGATGGGTGGGTGGCCCCATCCCTGCACAGGAGGCCCTGTCTATCTTCTGGAGGTTGTCTCTTCAGATTTCATCTCCCAACTGTTGGGCATTTCAGCTAAGGTCATCCCCACTGAATCCTGTGATTCTCTTACATCCCAAGTTTCTGGACTTTCTAGAGGTTCCCCCCCAAGGCCCCACCACCCACAGCTGCATATTTCCATTCAGTCTCTTGGCCCTCTGGGTAAATAAAAAAAACATCCACTTTTTCTTGAGGAGGTAGAAACAAAATCTCTTACCTTAGTCTTGCCAAAAATTAAAGATATATGACTATGAGTTATCTCATTTGTAAAACAGACATAAAATATGTCCCTTCAATAGAAAGAAATATACAATGTAGTCCAAGTGGCTGTATGAAAGATTTATTCTGCACGATACTTATGATTCATCCTACATTATACCTATGATTCATCCTGCATGATAACTATGATTCAGGGTCAAGTTAGCACATTAGTATGTTTTATTATTATTACTGAAATAAAATATAAATATGTTTTTAAATAAGAGGGGGTTATTTTTCCTCAGTATTTTGGAGATACAAAGTCAGGGGACATATATATTGATGGCCTTCTTGCTGGTAGTATCATGAAAGTAAATAACTTTAATTGCTTTACATAAGATCCACATCAAATGTCAAAGCTGCATTGAGTTTACAGCCTCTTAATATTTCCCCATGGGAATTCTCAACCCAAGTACCCTGGGGGGACATCTTCAACTTATGTGCAAGCCATAACAGTTAGTTTTCAACATGAGTAGAAATTGTGATTTCTTTTAGATGTAGTAAATCAAATGAAAATTAACTTTTATTGATTCTAAACATTCTAATTTGTAAATCTTGAAATGTATAAATATCCATTTGTAGTGCTAAATTTGTCTAATATTATATCAATTAAAATATCTTATATGCAATGTATATCAAAAGATAATTTTTTAATGATTTGAGAAAATTAAAACAAAACCAAAATTTAATAAGCTGTAGATTCATTTGTTTATCAATAGTAAAATATATATTAATTCAGTCCTATTTGTTTTTTTGAGTGAACTGCTCCTCAAACATCCTCCTGTTTCCTTAGGTCAGGCGAGTTCATTCAGAATCACACCAGCGCTGGCAAAGGAGAGGGATGAAATGAGAGCATGAATGTAACATTTCAGTACTGCTGTATTGGCTCCTGGTCTTACCTTTTCTTGGGTCTAGTGCTAGATAGAATTTTTCTTCCTTTACTTACTGCTGTTGGATTGTGTTTCTTTACTCTTCAACTCCAAAATATGGTGAAAGGTATTTCTTTATAATCCCATAATCTTAAACATACACACTCATCTTCTCATCTTTTAATATACCTCCAAATGATAGCAAATGAGAAAAGGAAACGTATTAACCATCAACCACTACAGAATTGGAGTGTATTTTACACACATTTTACTGGGTCTATTTTATACACATTTTAAGAAAGTTTAGAGAAAGAGAGGGAAAATACAGAATGCATTTGGCTTATGTGTACAGACATCACGATCTAAATGCCCACCGAAAGTTGGCACCTTTCAGACAGGACCAGGTTTCCCAGAATAATCTCTGAAGTGCAGCTGCTAGAGGAAGGCAGAGAGAGCCTCAGTGGACCTTTGAGAGGCCGCCCCTGGGAGGTTATTTCAGATCACACCAGTTCCCATCTCTCCCCATTGCAGGTAATTGATTACCAACCTACCAGAGCTAATCCCACCCACACATCATGCCAGAGCCTTGTTCTCTGGAGATGTGGGACACAGGGGTAGCTGAGGGCAGGGGTGGGGCAAAGAGCTGACACATGAGGATTAGGTGGAAGTTTGAACTCTGACTAGTGAGTCCTCTCTCACTCTTCCACAGGCATCCGTGAGTCACACAGTCCAGGAGAGATAACAACAGACCCTTTTCCAGGGCAGTGAAATGCCTCAGTGACAAGTCTGGGCAAATGGTCTCATGAACAAGTAGAGGACAGAGGGGCAGGAGTCAATGAACAAGTAGAGGACAATGGGCAGGAGTCAAGTCTACTCTCTCCTACACAGAAGTTTTTAGAAACTACACTTACTTTACTTACTTTAAGTCTTTAATCTTTTATTACTGTCCAGACGTTATCCCCCTCCTGGTCCACCCTCTGACTAATCCACATCCCATACCTTATCTCCCCACAAGTGAATGTCCCCACCACACCGCACCCCACCAGACCTCCTTACTCCCTGGGGCATCCGGTCTCTTGAGAGTTAGGTGCATCTTCTCTGACTGAGTCCAGACCCAGCAGTCCTCTGCTGTATATGTGTTGGGGGGGCTAGTATCAGCTAGTGTATGCTGCCTGGTTGGTCACTCAGCATCTGAGAGATCTTGGGGGTCCAGGGTAGTTGAGACTGCTGGTCCTCCTACAGGATTCCCCTCCTCTTCAGCTTCTTACCACAGTTCCCTAATTCAACCCCAAGGTCAGCAGCTTCTTCTGTTCTTTGGCTGGGTATAAATATATGCATCTGACTCCTTCAGATGCTTGTTGGGTCTTCCTGAGTACAGTCATCATAGGACCCTTTTTGTGAGCACTCCATAGGCTCAGTAATAGTGTCAGACCTTGGGGCCTCCCCTTGAGCTGGACCCCAATTTGGGCCTGTACCTCCTTTTCCTCTGCTCTTCTCCATTTTTGTCCCTGAGGTTCTTTCAGACAGGAACAATTCTGGGTCAGAGTTTTTGTCTGTGGGATGGCAACTTCATCCCTCCATGTGATGCCTTTTTTTTTTTTATTGGAGGTGGGCTCTACAAGTTCCCTCTCCGTAACTGTAGGGCATTTCATCTAAGGTCCCTCCCTTTGAGTCCTGAGAGTCTCTCACTACCCAGGTCTCTGTTACATTCTAGAGGGTCACCCACCTCCTACCTCCTGAGGTTGTGATTCATTTACACAATGGAACACTACTTAACTATTAAGAACAAGGACACCCTGAGTTCTATAGGCAACGGGGATGGGACTAGAAAATATCAATCCGAGTGAGGTCACTCAGACCCAAATTGACATGCATGGTATGTACTCACTAATAAGTAGATATTAGCCAAAAAGTAGAGAATACCCAAGATATAATCCACAGAACTCAAGAAAGTTAACACAACAAAGGGCCGATGTGAGGGTGCCTCAGTCCCACTTGGGAGGGAGAAGAAAGCAATCACAGGAGCAGGAGGCAGGGGAGGGAGGGACCTGGGTAGGAAAGCGGACAAGGATGGGAAGAGGGGAACATGATCAGGTATTGGGTTGTGGGGACAGGACTGAAGCCCTGAGGGCCAGCAGAAAGAATGGAAACTTACTCACTTTTTAATGAGTGTGAGCAGTAGTAAGCTACTCTGTCACCTTTGATACATTGGACTTTGCTCAGTCTTAATTGTAAATAGAGCTGAAGCCTTCGGGTGCTTAAGAAAGCTTCCAAAATCAGAACTAACAAGTACGATTGGGAATAAAGGCAAGAAAGAGAGAGCAGTGTGCCATGAACAGAAACATTTGAAAAACAATACAAAACCAAAGTGAATAACAATGAATCCACCCAATAAAAGGACATGCTGTACTAAGAGGAGAAAACAAACCATGGAAATAGAATTTAAAGGGTAAAGCCCTTTCCATTACCCCCCTCCCCAGAAAAACAAACAACAAACAAACAAACAAACAGAAACAAAAACCAAAAAACCTTAGAACAAAATTTAAGCAATAATTGAAATTTCTTTAGATAGATTCAAAGATAGAGGATACAACCCATGAAGTAGAGAAAAGCAACCCAAGCATTGTTAGAGCCATGAAAGCAATGCAGGAGAATCTGAGGGCACAGAGTGGGAAGACTATCTATTATCTGATGCCAGTGAGCTATGAGCTGTGGTAACATCCACCCAAAGGATGTATGGGAGAATATGGGGAGGGAGGGATGCACACCAGAGATCCGTGGAAATAAAGCAAAACAAGCATAGAAAAACTATCACAGGAGTAAGGAAGTACAGTGTGTGTGTGTGTGTGTGTGTGTGTGTGTGTCTGTGTCTGTGTCTGTGTGTGTACAAGTACTGACAATTCAACCCAAGGCTTCATGCATGCTACATAAACATTCTTGAGCTACATCTCATGCTAATTCACCTCTTAATGCAGAACCGAGTTTCTTAGCATATGACAACATGGAGAGGAAGTAGCATATGAAGTTACTAAATGGCGAAAAGTACTGAATCTTAGGCCATGTAAACCAAGAAACTAATTGTTAAATGAAAGAAAATGCACAAACATGCTCACACACACACCCCTCTTCCATACACACCTGTATGCCCTGTTATACCTCCTATACACCTGCATATGTGGAATATGCAACTGGAGCTCAAGACATTCATTATGTTAGTATCTTTAAACACATTTTGGAAATTACAAAATGGCATAAATAAATAAAAATGCATGTCTGCATTCAGTCTTGCTGCTGCCAGTGTGTGTGAACTCTAAGGGAACAGATGAAATGCAGAGTGCTAGACTGCATTTCACCCTACACCACTATTGGGTGCCAGGCTTTCTGGAAGCACAGATGCATCGTTTAGGGGTCAAAGAACATAGCTTAAGATGGCGACCCCAGCCCAGGGGGAAAAGGATGTAAGCTAAGGCCAAAGACACTGTTCCCTATCTCCCAGATTACCCAGATGCCTCTGGGAAGCACAAGGAGTCCAGATAAGGACTGCAGGCTGGCAGAGATTAGCCAGGGCCAGGTGGAGGAGGAACTCTGGCATAGCTCAGCAGTTAGTGTCCAGGAACAAGGAGAGGCCTTCTGTGGGAGACTTTAGATGGCATTGCTCTATATGACGAGAGGCTTCCCTATGGCCCCCACTTCAGTTCTTGATGAGAAAGATAGTCCTTGCTTGTCCATACTGTTTATTCACTGTTTGTTGTAGAAAATGGGTGCATGCCACTTCCTCAGGGTGGACCAGAGATTAGATACCTTTTCAGGAAGTAATGTCCAGGAAGGGAAGTTGATTGGTTGCACCCCCAGTGTTCATCTAGATACCTTATTAGCATGCAGAACTCTGTGTCCTGTGCTACATAACCAGTGGTCGTGTTATTTATGTGGGGAGTTGTGGTCATTCATGTGTTCCAGGTCAGGAATCTGGTTGGGAGTAGCAGAAACACCCACTGTCCTCAGGCAGGTGCCGGGTTCCTGAACCCACTCAACCATACCAAGGTTCCTGGCACGGTTCACTGCCCCACAAAGTAGTGCAAAGTGTGTAGGCTCACCACACAAGATGAAACCTTGTGTGGTGATCAATGGGGGGAAATGTTATGCAGTCTCACAGTTCTCCCTCCCTGTCCATACCACACATAACACAATGTTGGGTTTTCTTAACCTCTGAAGCTCACCTGCTCAGGAGACTGACATCAGAAGAGTTCTGATGGTGTAGATCTGGGACCTTGGAGCCAATACTTTGAAGAGTGGGAAGGCTTCACTCACTTTCTGTGGAAGAAAGGGTTCCTTTAGGGGTCGAGTTACTAAGACAACCTAAAACTCCATGTGAAGAAAAGGAAATCAAAAAGGAGAACTCCTTTAGTTAACACTGCAGCTGATCTTAAAAGGAGGCTAGTCATTTGGACAGCTATTGCTGAGTTTCTTTTGGAATCTCTACCTATCTAGAGCCCCAGCGGACACTGTGGGAAGGGGAGGAATTGTGCAGTCAGCCTCAAGAATGTATTTTGAGGGGAGATCTAGCAATATGTAATCAGAGAAGTGATCAAGAAGCCTCAGTAAGTGTGCTTAGTGACATTATATTACTTGAATTTATAATCATTTAAATAAGACAAATTTGTTTAAACCAATAAATATCACATGGGAGAAACATAATATGATATTTGAAATTATTTCAATAAATGTAAGGTAAAATACAGGAGACCACAGCTATTATCATTTCAGACATTCAATAATACAGTCTCAAAAGACCTAAGTCAACAACTGGCAGAACTCTAAGGAGAAATAGGTCACTCCATACTCAGATCTAGCAGTTAAAAATATTTTAGAATTGTGAAAATTAGCATTACATAAAGTGACAAATTTTATTTTGGGATTTTCACACACACACACACACACATACACACATACACACACACACACACCACATTTAGCTCTATAGTCTGAATGTGACAAAATATGCTGTCTTTTTGACTCTGGCTTATTTTGGAGAACACAATTGTCTCCCGTTGAATGTATTTTCCTGAAAATATCATGATTTTATTTTTGTTTGCAGCTGAAAGTGGATACTTACTGCAGGTATGTACTGCACTTTACTCATTTTTTGACGGGTATCAAGATCATTTTTATTTCTTAGCTATTTTGAATAATACAGTAATAAATAAGAATTGTAAATATCTCCTCGGCGATATGTTGACTTATCTCCTTTGGACATACCCAGGGGTGGTTTCACTGGCTTTTATGGTAGTTTTGTCTTTATTGCTTTTGGTTTTTGAGTCCCCACACTGACTTCCATCATGACCATCTCATGACAGTGATGTCTCAGGGTTTCTTTTCCAGCACCGGCTCATCAGCATTTATTTTCCTGATGATTGCCATTCAGTTAGGCTAAGATGAAATCTCAGTGTGAGGCTCATGAGCATTTCTCTGACAGGTTAGAATGCCGAACACCATTTTAAATATTTATTGGCCATTTGGATTTTTCTCTTTGAGAATTCTCTAGTCAGTCCATTGGTCCAGGTTTTATTTGAATGACTTGATTTTTCTGTTTGCCTATGTACTTCCCTTTATATTCTAGATAGTAATCTGTTTGATTAGTTCCCATTCTGTAGGCTCTCTGCATTCTGTTGTTTCCTTTACTGTGATTTATCTTTAAGACTATCTGTGTATGCATTACATTTATTGATTTACATATGTCTGTTTTGTTGGGGAGATGCAATATACATGTCTATTCACCTCAGATAGAAAACTCACAACAGACTAAAGTATATCACCTGAATCAAACATGGTAAACCAATGAGTTTTATTGTAGTTATAGACAATAATATATGGAAGGGGTCCTTGCTGGGTTAAAATGACTCAAAGACAGCTGCATCACTAAAGCAGATCATAGCATGGGTGACAGCTCATAATTCTGGGGACCTGGAGCACACTGAACAGCCAGTAATTCAATAGGATGGAGAGTGGCCTTTCCAGGTGCCTCAGTTGGTTTAAACTTCTTCCAAGCAACTCGTCTGGTTTCTGCTTCTTCTAGGCAGCTGGTCCTGTCTCTGTCTTCTTTGCATCTCAACCCAGCTTATCTGAGAGCAACACTCAGCTTTTATTGCTTACTCTAGCAGAGAGGGAGCTAGTGAATCAGCTTCAGGGACTTCCTAAGGCTAATTTGAGTTGTTTGCATTTCTGCTTGTGGAGCTTCCCAGAAGAATAGAATATTCAGTGTTGAAAACTGTTATACAACAATTAATGTCTCTTATTTGGTTTCAGAAAATACTGGTATCATAGAGTGGCACCACTCTATGATAGTGTCTCTTTCCTTTCTGTCTTACAGAAAAGTTTAAAGAGTATGATGTTAGCTCTTCATAAAAGTTTGGTAGACACCTTCAGTGAAACCTCCAGGGTCTGGATTCACTACGGGCAAAAATTAGAGCTTCTGTTATGTTTATGATAGATATGCTTAAGTTGTTTATACATTATATTTAACTTTGGTAAGTTATGTTTCTAGGAATTTATCCATCAGATGGCCTTTAGAAAAGTGTAGGGGCATTTTCTTGATTAATGAAGAAGGCACCAGCCCATGGTGAATTAGAACATGGAGACAGCTCACCCTTGGGCAGTTGGTGCTGGGTTTATAAGGAAGCAGACTGAGCAAGCCATAAGCCTTTGTTTCAGTTCTGCATCCATGTTCCTGCCTTATTTCCCTGATTTTTTTGGTTTCCTAGTGTGGTTATTGTTGGTTTTGCACATAAAATTTAAAATTATTCCCTAACAGTCTTGTAGATTTCAGTGTAATCTGCAATCATTCACTCTTTCATCTCTAATTTTACTAACTTGAATCCCCTCTCTCTGGAAAATATGTCAATGAACCACCTTTTTCTTTTATTGATTGTCTATAGTCTTTTAGTTCCTATTTCATTAGTTCCCTCCCACCCTGACTACTGCTTTTTATTTTGGCTTGTTCTCAGTTTTCAAAGATTTTGACTTGCATTGCTAAGTTATCTATTTATAGCTCTTATGCTTTAATATAGGTCCTCATAGATAAAGTTTTCCTCTTAGAACTGTCTTGGCTTTTCCCAACATGCTCTGGGACATAGTGCTGTCCTTTATGTTTCTTTCTAGGACTTTTCTTTGCTTCCCTTACAATTTCTTTCACAGCCCACTTTTCATTCAAGCATGCATTGTTTATTCCCCAAGTGCTTGTACATTTTTTCTGTCTATTAATTGATAGCTTCATTCTACTACAAGAAGTTGTTTGATTTCTTTTGTGTTTTTTTTAACATCAGCCCCATAATATATTGGAGATGATTCTATAAGCTACTATGAAGATATGTGTTTTTAATCTGTTGGATAGAATATTCATACACATTGGTTAAGTCACTTGGCTTATGGTAAAGTTTGTCTCTAAAGCATGTTGGTTTTTAGTTTAGATGATCTATGTCATCTAGTTAATGTTTTGTCACTTTTACACAAGCTGGAATTATCTACGAAGAGGAACCACAGTTAACAAAATGACTCAGATGGGCCTTTAAGCAAGTCTATGGGGACATTTTCTTGATTAGTGATTGATGTCATAGGGGCCAGCCCATGGAGAAGGGTAGCGGATATGTGTGTTGAGGACGAACAAGTAATCAGTGTTCCTCCATAGACTCTGCTTCAGTTCCTGACTTTGTTCCTTCAGTGGACTGTGGTCAGCATATGCCAGGCAAATAAGCCTTTTTTCTCCCCAAGTTGCTTTTGTTTGTGGTCTTTATCATAGAAATAGAAAGCAACCTAAGACAACCCATTGAAAATAGAATAAAGAGTAGAATACTGATGTCAAATATATTCATGGTATGAATACTTGTCAAAATTTGAAATCTCTTTTTTTTACAGTTAAAAGTATATGTGTCAAAGAAATCAACAAAGTCTTGGGAGATCAGGAAAAACATGATTAGTAGCCCAGATCTCATTTATTGTTACATATCTTTTAGATGTATGTTTTTTAGAGCCTATCTCTTTTCAATCTGTATGATATATTCAGCTATGTTGACCACATAATTGATATTAGTCACGCATACTTGCATACTAACAAAATCATGTGTCATATGGTATTTGGGTACAACATAATTTGATTGGAAATCGATATTACTAAAATGTTTAGGAATCCTTAGATAAATATTTGTAAATTAAGACATTGGCTACATTGGCTATGCTCTGTAACTCCCTCCAAAAATTAGCAGTTAATTGAATGATATATTTAAATCAAAATGTATTTGCGGGATGGAGCGATGGTTCTTCAGGTAAGTATGCTTGCAGCGTGGACATAAGGAGTAGCATTCAGATGCCAGCATCTATGAAAAATCCAGGCATGATCCCAAGCACACCCTAACCACAGCTCTGAAGAGAGGAGAAATAAGAGCTCATTGAAAAATGTGCTCTCCTGGTTCAGTGAGACACTGTGTCAAAGCATTCAGTTGTAGAGTGATTATACAGAAAGACACTGGATTTCCTCGCCCATTCTCTAGGTGCATACAGCTATGTCTCTCACCTCAAACATATGAACATACTTGATACTCATACATTCCTCTCACACACATACAGAACATTTTAAAAAGTCATTTTGCTACATCCAACAGGGGGCTAATATCCAATATATACAAAGAACTCAAGAAGTTTGATTCCAGAGAGCCAAATAACCATATTAAAAATGGGGTACAGAACTAAACAAAGAATTTTCACCTGAAGAATTTTGAATGGTTGAGAAGCACCTTAAGAAATATTCAATATCATTAGTTATTAGGGAAATGCAAAACAACCCTGATATTTCACCTTACACAAGTCAGAATGGCTAAGAATAAAAACTCAGGAGACAGGAGGTGTTGGCGAGGATGTGGAGAAAGAAGAACACTCCTCCACTGCTGGTGGGATTGCAAGCTGGTACAACCACTCTGGAAATCAGTCTGGCGGTTCCTCAGAAAACTGGGCATGACGCTTCTGGAGGGTCCTGTTGTACCACTCCTGGGCATATACCCAGAGGATTCCCCAGCATGTAATAAGTACACATGCTCCACTATGTTCATAGCAGCCTTGTTTATAATAGCCAGAAGTTGGAAAGAAACCAGATGTCCCTCAATGGAGGAATGGATACAGAAAATGTGGTATATTTACACAATGAAATACTACTCAGCAATTAAAAACAATGAATTCATGAAAATTTTAGGCAAATGTTTGGATCTGGAAAATATCATCCTAAGTGATGTAACCCAATCCCAAAAGAACACACATGGAATGCAATCACTGATAAGTGGATATTAGCTCAGAAGCTCTAAATACCCAAGACACAATTAACATATCAAATGATTCCCAAGAAGAAGGAAGGAGAGGGCCCTGGTCCTGGAAAGGCTTTATGTAGCAATGTAGGGGATTACCAGGACAGAGAAATAGGAGGGGGTGATTGGGGAATGGGCAGAGGAAAGAGGGCTTATGGAACTTATGGGGAGGGGGAACCGGGAAAGGGGAAATCATTTGGAATGTAAACAAAGAATGTAGAAAAAAAGTTATTTTGGCTTATCAAAATCTGTGAGCAGGTGCTGCACATTAGGTCTGGATTCTTAAATTAGCAGAGAAGAAGTCTGCATGGCCAAAACTTTCCCTTAAGATGTTAGAATGAGGGCTGAAACTCAGCATTAAGGGCTCTTACTGCTCTTCTAGAGGATGGGAGTTGAGATCCCAGCACCCATGTTAGGCACCTCACACCCTCTAGAACTCCAACTCTAGGGGAGTAATGTCCTCTAGCCTCCATAGGCACCCTCGTTCATGTGCATGTGGCTGTATATACACACTACTCATGCACATAATTTAAAATGATAAAAATGAGTACTTTAAAGAAGCCGGAAATAAAGAAAAAGAGAAAGAATACTTATTAAGAAAAATTTCAATCATGACTTTATATTCTACTTAAAAGTAATTTGTGAAGGATTGAAGTGTAGTAAAAGCACAAAATTTCTACAGGTAAATATACCACCCTCTCTTTGCTGCCTATGGGAAGAAAACGCTTTGTTAGAACATAGTAAGGTTCAGTAACTTGGGGGTAAACAATCTAAGACTTGCTTTTGATCTACATAAGAGCTAAAATAATAACAAAATATGTTGGTGTATTTCCCATAAACTTCTTCACTCTGTTACAGTGGTAAATCTGCTATAATTCATAGCCAGGATGCTAAAATCCATCCTCAGATTTCCTTAGTTGTATAAAATTTTTGGATTGAAATAGTATGATAAAATGCTTGTGATAAAATATTAGGTAAATCAACCTGATTCTTTTCTATTGCAGTTACAGAATTCACACAAATATCCAGGTTTATCATTTAAATGAGATAAAAGGTAAATCTTTGTTTAAATCATACAGTTAAAATGACTTTATAGTTAAAATTGACATTTAAACATCGATGCAAATATCTCAATAGTTATCAACAATTTCTAAAGAAAATAGGTCTGTAAGATAATGTTTTCACAACTCAATGTTACTACTATGAAATGAAGCAAATGAAAGTCACCTGGACGAGAGTGTGTACAGTACGTCACAGCGTTAGCAAACAGGATGCAGACTGACACTTAACGACACCCATCAAAATGTAGGAGGAAACTGGAAACAGATACTGCGCTGTGGAGAGACGGCCGTGCTCCCTGTTATGTGGTGTGATTTGAAGACTGTGCCTGAGAGGGGATGCGCAGGTCTTCTGCCCCGGATCATGACAGCAGTTGCTCATGATTTATATCAACTCATGGCATTCTATAATGTTCTCCCTCCATAAAAATCATCCTTAGCCAGCTGGGTGATATTAGCTAGGAATTAATCACAAACATCTGTTTGGTTTACAGACATGCTGCCTTCCTCTCAAGATACTTTTTTCTTTTTTCTTTTCTTTTTCTTTTCTTCTTTTCTCTTCTTTTTTCTTCTCTTCTCTTCTCTTCTCTTCTCTTCTCTTCTCTTCTCTTCTCTTCTCTTTTCTTTTTTCTTGGTTTGAGGAAAGTGTCTGGTCCTCTTTAATATATTTCAGTTTTCTTTGTATTTTAACAAAGGTACATAAAAGGTAAAGAAAACATGTCTCTAACTCCAGTTGCTATCACAAGGCTTGATTCTCTTTGAAACAAAACCTCTTTCTTAATATTTAAAAGGATCTCTGATACTTTTTTAACTTAGTGGTTCTTTTCATCTTAAGAATAATGCATTGTCCAGGATAGTATTTTACTAGAGGGAATTGTTGGGTTTTTCAACTTTTCTTCTGGGAGTTCATGAGAAACCAACCAGCATGACTCTGTGAACCACTCTCACTCCATCCTGCTGTGAGTCTCTGGGGGGATATTATTTGGATCTAACTCTGTGCTGATACCCATTTCCTGACCACCCCCAATCTTCTTTCTTTTTACCCGCCATCCTCTCTTAGTTGTTACTCTGCATCCCCCTCTACCATTTCAACTTCTAAATATGAGAGAACATGCGGTTCTTGGCTTTCTGTGTCTGACTTAGTCACTTAACACAGTGTCTTCTAGTTCCATGTATCTGGCTGGATGATAGGCAACTGAACACTGTTATCTTGTGTGTTGGTATGTATACCCAGTGAACCTTCGAATGGGCTTCTGGCTGAATCCATATCTCACTATTTTAACTGGTGCCAATGGAAAATTAGTTAAATTCATTTAATTAAAAGCTTGATTTCTTTGGATCTATCACTTATTATAGATGCTAGAGCAATAAACATTTTCCAGGTAAGTTTTCAATTTTCTGACTGCAAATAATTTAAAAGAAGAAAAAGACCAGGATCTATACTTGATAAAGGGAAAGAGATATGTAATTCTCATGGTTCCTACCTTTTCCAGAGTTAGAAAAAGTGAATATTCACTTTTTGTACCCTGTACAAATGGGGGGTACATGCTTCTAAAAGCAGGCTATTGATCTTATTATCAGTAATTAATCCAGCACCGGGTGTAAAACTCCAGGCCAATTATAGCTAAGCCAGCCTCTATCTCAAAATCATATCTCACAGCCTTGGAGATACTTAAATGATTTACATATTTGAGTCAAATTTTAAAAATTATTTTCTCTTTTGTTGAGGTTGTTCCATTTGTAGACAATATGATGCCCTCCCAAAGTTCTCCTTTCAAATCTCCCTATTTTCTTCTAACACCCCTCCCACTGTCATCTTCCCTGACAACCCACTGTGTCCTCTGAATGGTATCGGCAAGTACATGGCTGTGGATCACCCACTGGAGCCATGAGAACCCTACCAGTGGGTGCACCCCCAAGGAAGGGTTCTCCCCTCCTCGGCAGCTGTCAACTGCCAGTAGATCCTCAGTAAGGGACAGACCCTGAAGAGCAGCTCATCCATGATGGAATTTTGGCTGCCTCACATTGTTCCGAGTTTGTGCAGGATTCCACCACAGCTACCGTGAGTTCATGAGTGTGCTTAACGTGTCCTGTCCAGAAGACAGCCACTGACAGCCTTCCTCCCATTCTCTGACTCCTTTCCTTCTATACAGTGTTCTGTGTATAGTAGACCTGAGGTGCATAGGGAGGTGCAATGTTAAGAAAGATGCCAGATTCTTGACATAAAAGGTGGTGGCTACGCTTTCTCGTCTTGAACCTTGGAAAAGAAATAAAAGACACGTGACCAACCAAAAAGTCACGTGACAGTAGGGCCTGCCACTTCCACCACAGTCTTAATGTGGACCCCTACGTTGAGAATGGGGGTATCAAAGTGTGAAAAGTTTCTGGATTTAGTGTTTAATTCACACAACTACATATGAGAGATAAAGTAAAAGCTGACGAGTCTACATGTTCCTTGTGACCACCAATCTTACCAGTTGGTTTTCCAGTGTATATAAATTCTTTTATATACTTACTGAAGACTATTCAAGCATACAAGGCTCTCAGTATTTTTATTTTTATTTCTGTTTTGTAGCTCTTGGTCAATAAGGCAAGACCTATGTGAAACTGTCTTTTCCCCTCTTTGGAAAGTTCAAGCATTTGTCAAGAAAGCATTATAAAATAGTTTATGTCTTCTAGACAAACAGACAGATCTCCTCTATCAATACAAGTTAAGGAATGAGTACATGGTTCTGGCGCTGGTTAAGTGTCAAAGTCCAGCCTGATAGAAAAAGGAGCACATATTATAGTGCTGATTTTCAATCTAAATTCTCCTTACATTGTTTCACTTTTAAAATCAAACTCGTCAAGTTGCAAAATTTGATTCTAATGTAGAGCAAGATAAACACATACTATTGAGATAATGGCTCAGAACAATGACTTTTTCATTAATGTATTTATGTATTCACTTTACATCCTGATCATCCCCCCACTGGTCCCCCACTATCCCTAAGCTCCTCACCCCTCCTTCTCCTCTTAGAAGGGGGAGGGCACCCTGAAAAACAATGAGCCTTAATGACTTCAGAGTAGCTTGAAAATTGTCCCATGGGGTGGAAATTTGATAAATATCCATGCTCTAAATCGACTGTTCACAAGGACTGCTTTTCGGAAGTATAACTAATAACTTCAGGTATTTTTCTTCAAAGAGAAAATAGAGTGCTGAGATTAGCAGGCCCCCATTAGCCACCCCCCTTCATGCCTTCTTCCTGAACTTTATAACTATTGATGACTCTCTCTGTTACTTGGGGGTTATAAGAAATTGCTTTCATTAATTATGAGTTAGAGTACTATTTCATCCTTTTAAGGCACGCACAGAAATGATCATAGAAATGACATATGCCTTTTAATATTAACTAGTACTGAGGACTGAATCTTGAGGTTGTGTTGACAGTTTTCTATATTCAAAGTTAAATGAGTCATTTTGACTTTTCTAAAGTTAGAAAGTTGTTCTTGCAGTACACCTTCTCCTATGTGAGTTTCTGACTTAGTATTTCCTCAAACTGCTGATATTAATGAAAGACATAGGTTCACAGGGATTTAATCATACCGTTAAAGCAGAGATAGATTAAAGGGAGGGAGATAGCTGTAGAGCCGAAAGGCAGAAACAATTCATTGCACAAACTGAGTTTATGTACTGCAGAAAGACTGTACTAACCACAAGGGGGTTCAAACCAAATGTCCGAAGGAGTCTCAAAATGTCGAACCTGATACTTCAACCATGAACCATTCTATTATATGTTTGTCCAGCGTGATTCTTACACTGACCCCTGGATATTAGAAGGACCCCATGCCCTTGTGGAAACCTTTCCAGGCACTTCCATTAAAAAATGAGTTTGTTTAGCTCTGACTTCAATTGTGATAGTAAATACTATATCCTAGGTTTGAAAAGTGAGTAGGATCTCTGGGCAGGAGTAGGAAATGCCTCCAGCGACTTTCTAGTCTGAGAAAGGAGGGTGACTATCACAACTACTGCCGCATGGAACACAAGGTTTTTAAAACTCCCTCACGCATAACTTAGTAGCCTGTTTCATCTTAGTGGGCGCCCTTTGGTTTTTAGCAAATTCTCTGGAGTCTATTTCATATGATTTTTTCATTTGTTTTCTCTTTAAAAGTCATCTCTTCTAGGAGAAATCCTCAAATGCGTGAAAAATTTGTATTCAATTCACTCTCCAAGCTTTGTGTGGAACAACACTTCAGAGACCACTCGGAAGCTTTAGACCCTGAAAATGGTGTGGTCCGCTTGCTTAACTAGATTGGCTACACAGAGCACGGTCCACCTGTGCCCTGCCGCCTGCGCTGATTGCCTTTTAGCTTCTGAGTGCAATTCAAGGTGATCATTTTAATCTCTCGGGCCCTGTATGGCTTGGGACCCAGTTATCTGATAAATTGCTTCTTTCCCTGGGCATGACAATTAATATCAGCCCGAGTGCTGCTACAAGCAGCTCCCTGTTCTTAAGCTGAGCATCTGAAGGTAGGAGAACGAGTGTATAATACAGAACTGCGGAAGCGGGTGAGACTCACATCAGCGGCTGTCGGTAGGCACTTCCTACGCCTTTCCAAGAGAACACGTTCCGGTGAACGCAGTGTATGTGTGTGCATGCGCGTGTACGCACGCGGCGAACTTCCCCTTAGCTAATCCAATAACCACTCAAAATTTTCCTACAATCAATTTTTACATTTTTATCACATTGTTTCAGCCCTTCGGCTCTTATTTCCCTCTGTTAAAGTGCTGAACATACTGGCTTTGAGAATAGATATTTAAGCTTTCCACTGGCAAGTGACATTTCTTAAGCTCAAAGCCCATGTACTACTCATTTTCTCAGCAAAACATTGTAATTGGAATAAATGTAAATGAAAAGTATTCCTTTAATTAAAAGTATGAAGACA
This sequence comes from Apodemus agrarius, assembly GCA_964023405.1. NCBI lineage: Eukaryota > Metazoa > Chordata > Mammalia > Rodentia > Muridae > Apodemus > Apodemus agrarius. The sequence continues at coordinate 33,114,325 of OZ030007.1, read as the reverse complement.
CACACACACACACACACACACACACACACACAGGTTCAAAAGAGTCTGTCACTCTGCATTTCTCAAATGTTTTCTGAAGACTAGTAAGACATCTAGCTATAAAATGAAAGAGAATTGCTGTCTAAGAATAATTACATAGAACTTTGAAATGGTACCTGCTTTAGTGCAGGTTTTCTCAATACAATGGTGGGTGTTACTTGATACTCTATGCAAGGAATATACATGAACTCATGATCTTGATTCAAATCTAATTTCATTATCAGACCAAAGAGATATGTATTGTAAAATATCTTCTGTAATTAGAGTGAAATAAGATGATTCTGTCTCAGAAGACTAGGACTTTGGAAAAAAATCCAAGATCTAAGAGCTGATTATAAGCAAGACTTCTAGTTGCTTCTTTTAAGAGGAACTACGTTTAACATTTCTAATGGTCAGTGCCACTCTATTTGAAACTGGGATATCTGACAGCAAGGCGAAAGCCACACCAAAGCATAGACAGAACCGTGCAGAAACAAGACACCAAGACCCATCCACCCATTAGAACTGGCAGATGGACACTTCCTCTCCTGACACCAGTTAACATCTCTGTATTTCTATTAATTGATCATCTCCTTTTGCTGGAAAAGGACAGTAAGAAGTCGAGCTTTGCTATGCTTTGAAATTGGTTGGTTACAAGAACCCTGCATCCCCACACACTCTGTAAATGGATTCATTTCTATTTAAAAATTCAGTTCTTGGCTTCTCATGTTCTGATACCCACATATTTCAAGTTTAATTTTCACTTCAACATATGTGTTTCCGTAAAACAGTCATCACTCCAGATTTCCTAGGCTCCCAGAGTTTAGAGCTGATGTTCATCTTTCTAGTGTTTGCAGATAATCAACAAGTGAGGTCCGAAGTGAACCAGGAGATGGGCTCCTACCTTGTGTTCTGGTGGCTCTTCCGCTTGGTCTCATCCTCCCGTCCTCCCCTCTGCCTTGTTACATTAGTACTGAATTAGACATAGAATGGTATAATAACTAGCAACCTTTATCATATCCCTCTAATATCATATCCCTTTAATAAATCTCACAAGCAATACTACTATGTCTATATGCCAAACATATAAAATATGCATATTAAAATATGCAAAACAAATTTTCTCTTTCCCAAAGATGTTATTCAGGATCAGTGGGAATCTTTCAGACTTAATTTTAAGAAAAATGTTGATATATGGCCTCTAAATCTCACATATTTAAACTCTTGGTAAGTTGGAAGTGTGCTTGAAACATTAACAGAGCAATATATTTTTATATTAATATAGAATTGCAGTATAGTTTTAGTCTCTAGAGATCAAAAGGAGAGATGACATTGGTTAAAGATGGATGTAGATATGGATAGATCAGACTAATAGATCTGACTTGGGACAATGTTGCATGAAATATTAAAAAATGACCAGCTAGCTCTACTGCCCCTCCCAGGCCATCTCTCTAGTAGGAGTCCTGAATACCTCTCTCTTCTGCAAATGCCCCACATACCCCATGAGCAGTCACCTTGACACCTAATTACCTGGTAGAATCAAGACTCTTAAGGCTTAATTATCTAATTAGATTTATGTATAAATAATATCACAATTTACACGATGTCAATACAATAACTTTAGCGCCAATTGATAATGATAAAAGCTTTATCCCAATATTTCTAACCTTTGTTTTGTGAAAATAAAGCTACTTGTGGCTGGCAAATGCCAAGCAGGTACACATCTGAAGCCATCTTGGTTCTCCTCTACCCTCCAGGATACTCCCTCTCTCCACAACTGTTAGCTCCACCCCTTTTCCCTGGCCAATCACAAACCTCCTTTACACTAATGTAATTGGACAGGAAAATCCTGTGACATATTATCCTTTCTGTTTAATTAAATAAAAAAATCTTTCTTTCAAAATAAAATTTGAGCACAACTATTATCATTTTGTAAATTACGGGGTATAAGATAGACCTAACACCCAGTCCAACATTTTTGTCAATAAAATTGAACACTCTCCTTTATCATAAATTAAAAGATTATAAATCTATATATTATGTCCTGGTTTAGCTTGTACACTATATGAAAACTATCTTCTCAAATATGTTCTCTCAATGCTAAATAAGGAGAGACTACAGACGAGGAGTGAATCTTATATACAGGTGCCTTGTAAATCTTCTACCCACCTTAACTTTTCGAATAAAGCCTAGAGCTGGTGATTGGGCAGTAGGAGAAAAGGTAGAGCCAAAAAGTTTGGGGGAGAAGGGAGAGAAGAGGAGAGGAGAGGATGACAGAGGAGGAGGTAGAAGGGAAATGGAACAAAAATATGTTGGAATGTAAACATAGAATATAGAAAATAAAATTAAAAAAAAATATGTGGCTTAGAGAAACCACAAGTTATACGAGATCTCATCGATGAGTGTAGAGTAGTGTAGTGGTAGATGTGCCCAATCTAGGAGTATAGCTTGTATTCCGATTAATTGAGTTGTGATTTCTTTAACTGGGCCTTTTTGGGTTAAAGATTTACCACAACAGGATAAGTAGTATTGAAGGTAAATAAAACTCTAGAAGCAGGAAATAGACCAGAGTTTATGGGATACACACACACACACACACACACACACACACACACATACACCCATAGTATATGGGTGAAGAGAAATAAGAGATGGTCAGGTCCAGACAGTCTTTAACTATCAATAATTTGAATATTATGTTTGAACTCCCAAAGCTAAAATGTCAAGTATAAATTAGTTTATTTTGAGGTTTTAAAAGTATCTTGATAGGCTGGGGAGATGGCTAAGCAGTTACCGCTCTTCCGGAGTACCTGCTCTGTACAGCTTCAGGACATAACTGGTTTGGGGCAGCAACAGAATGAAGAAGAGAGACCCACAGACAAATGTATAGAAAGGCTGAATTGTGTGGCGTTGTGTTCTCTCTGATGGATTTCCAACAGCAACCTGAAAGCTCAGCATATGTATTTTACACAGCTGAACGGAGGCTGCAGGTTTATTGAGTATAGCTGGGTGGGGAGATGGATTTATGGTTTTCAGGTGAACAGTAAGCTTTAGCTAATCTGGGTAGGAGGTCTTCGAAGGGCTGCAGTCAACCAGGAGGAAGAAGCTGTGGCTGACAGTTTTCATGAACACTGGTACTGGAATCAGAGGGAGGCTTTGCCATTCCTTTGAGCCTCGTGTAGAGAAGGCTTTGCTACTCCCATGGGTATGAAGAATTGGGGCCTTTGGCATTCTCTAAAGAACTCATTTACTTCTTACACATTCATTCATGGATCCCTTCACTGCCCATTGTGTGGGTCTGGGTTTGATGCCAAGCATTGGCAGGGCAGCACACAGGAAATGTACAACTTCATTTCAAGGGGAACTGATGCCAACTTCTGGCCTCCATGGGCATCATGCATGTATGCTTATGCTCAAATGCAGGCAAAACATCTGTATGCAAAAATAAAAATGGGTTACCATCTTTATTCTTTATATCAATTAACTGAATGCACCAAAAACTAAAGTAATGGATGCTGTAGACACTTCTCACATTTTGTAAAACAGTATGAGCACCAATGTAGCAAGACATTCCTTTTCTATTTGAATGCTCTGATAATATTTTGAACTTTTGTTGACCCCAGAATAACTACAAATAGTAGACAAATTTAGTGCTTGATTATTCTCTTTTCACTAGTATGGACTACGGTGATAAGGTAGGAAGGAAGAATGTAGTTTTTTATTGTGGTGGTGGTTGTTGGGGTCATGTTGGAAACTAATGCATAACCACTGTGTAATGAATCAGGGTTCACTGGTGGAACAGACCCACGAGAAGAAATATATATTCCCACACAAATTCTCTAGACTGGCTTATACAACACAGTCTGGGGCAGTCATGTTTGGCTGTCTAGACACTAGAAAAGTCGAGAACTCATTTTCTGCTGCTCAGGCCGTGTGACCAGTTGCCTCAGAATTCTCAGTCTGGTGAAGAAGTTCTGGAAAATTCCTATAGAGTTGCTGTTCTTCAGTCCTCATTGAAAATTTCAGGAAACTGGGTCCTGAAGCATTGCAGCAACCCTGGTGGCAACAGAGTAGATGTACTCACAAACAAGAATTGAAGGAGAGTTGGCAAAGCAACTCTGCTTTTCTCTCAGGCTCCTTTATATTGTGGTCAATGCATAAATTGCTTCTCCACTCTTGAAGAGCATTTCCCTCTTCCAAGAAATATATTCATAAACCTATCTAGAGACATCCTTTTAGATATTTCCAGATTCTGTCATGTATGAACAGTTTTAAGCATTGCACATATGTGGTGACACAGAAAATAAGTTTTAATAATCAAACAAAGCCAAAAAGTAGGCCTGGGTGTATGATAGGAACTTGCTAAAACTGGGTGAAAGGATTATGAAAGACCTGTTTCTAAATTTATTTCACATGTGTAAAAATTAAAAACTAGGATTTAATTATTTCTACAATGTTCACAGTTGTAGTTACTAATTAACCAATCCTACAAGAAATGGTTCAGACATCTACCCTGTACTTCTAGGGATTGTTTAGGTAACATGTGAATCGTTTCAGGCATCAAAAAGCATAGGTCTAGTTCATGCATTTCAATAGAATTTCTAAGACAAAATGTTACGTGAAATCCTTATTATGGTAATTGTGTTGAAGATTATAGTAATTTATTAATCCCTAGGTAGAAGAATTTAATGTAGTCAGATTGCCAAGTACCATTTATGGAGAGAGTAGGACCTGGAATTTTCTTAGTTATTATTCTATTGCTCTAAAGAGACACAATGACCAAGGGGATTTTTATAAACAAAAGCATTTAATGAGGCTTACTTGCGTGCTTAGAGGGCTAGTCCATGATTATCATGGTGGGAAGCGAAGAGATAAATTTCTTGAGCAGTAGCATGGAGGTTTTGATTCATAGGTAGCAAAGAGAGACTGAATCTTGTATAGGCTCTGAAACCTTAAAACTCATCCCCTGTGACACACCTCTTACAACAAGGCCACACCTTCTACTCCTTCTTTAACAGTTCCACCAATTGGGTAACAAACACTCAAATATATGAGCCAATGGGGCCCATTCTCATTTAAATCCCTACAGTATCTATCATGGGAACATGATACAAGAGGTAGTCTTCCTAGAGAAGAAATGTGGAATAGGAAGAAAGTCTTCAGAATGGTCAGGAGGTGTCCCACCTTGACTGCTCCTCACTGTGTGGTGGCTAAAAGCTGGAAGACTTCATAGGAAGAAGAAGCTGGAGATCAGAACCAGCAAAATGACTTTGGAAGTAAAGCTAGGAACAGCTAACACAATAATGACAGTGTCCTAAGCAGGGAGCTCTTGTAGTGCAGGGAGGAGAGATGGGACAGGGATATTTGGATGGTAGCAAGAAGACAAGGAATGTGTTTGGACGAGCCAGAAATAAGTGAGCTAGAACAAAGGTCTAGAATACAGAGGAGGAAATGATAAAGGAACTTCAGGATGGGGCTGGTAAATCAGCAGCACTATAAAGCTAGCTTGTTTTTACCTGGTCATTGTAATATTTGTTTTAGATCATGAAGTCTGAAAATCAAGACACATCAAGGAAGCAATGCTTTTTCCTGAGTTTAAAGAAGGCTTTCCACATTTCCATGGTGTTGGGAGATGTACTACTTACTTTTCTATTGCTATGATAAAACATCATGGGCAACACTATATCCGAAAGAGTGTCTTTATTTTGGCTTATGGTCCTAGAGGGATGAATCTCTTCAATGCCACTACAGTGAAATAGCAGGTTCTGTTCACAGACATATATGTATAAGATATATATATATATATATATATATATATATATATATATATTACTTAAGATACCATGTGTGTATATATAAATGTATATTTATATATACACACATGGACCAGGATGATGAAAACTCACATTCTAAACCTCAAGTAGGAAGTAGAGACAGAAAGTAGAAATAGTGTGAGTCTGACATTTTTTTTGTTAAATATTATGAGCTGATACATTTATATATACACACACGGTATCTTAAGTATTATATATATATTATATATCTTATACATATATGTCTGTGAACAAATATCTGACATTTTAATTAAAAATTATGAATTGATAGATACACACATATGATGTCTCAGTTTTATACATATATATGTATATATAGCTATATACGTATATATGTATGTTTATATTTGATTCATCCATATATTTGAATCATACATGTGATTGTGTGTCTATCTTTCTGTTTGTATGTCTGTAAACTATACTCATTTAGCCCCCACAACAGTGCTGAGACATTTATTTTTATACTTTTGGAAACAGAGACATAAAGAACTTAAGTAAGTTGCCACATTACAAATAGTGTTTAGTAAATAGAGTTCAAACCTGTTTTGTTGTCTTACTGTTTTTATTATACTTTTTTCTAGAGTAACTCTCAGCTATGAAATATGGTATATGCATACTAACATTATCTTGTATACATGAAGAAAAAGTAAATCCTAAAATATTTCATTTAGACAGGGTTTAGAATGAATTAAAAACTTTAGATCTTTTTTTTCCCCACCTTTATTTTTCTTAGTCCATATTTGTTCTATCAAGCGACCATCAAACAATGTAAGATTTTCTACAATTTCCACAATGTACAATCTAGAACACCTTAATGATAATCAAATTTAATTTCCCACCAAATTCTGTTCTACATTTTCTTTCAAAGACACTGAAATTCATATTTTCTAGTTCATGGTATAGATAAGGTTAACACAGTTGATAGCATCACATTCTAGCTTGCGGAGAACATACGACCCCATCAGATTTGAATGAAAATATTGACTGAGATTCCTTTCCAAATGTTTTGAGAGAGAAAGTTGTAGCTCCATCCCTCGTTTCTTATGCAAATTAACAGAAAAACTCCACTCTATCACCTATATTCCAGGAGCTAGCATTCTTCCCTGAGAAGAGACAGAAGTTCCGAGTTGCTTATTGCAAACCATTCCTCTGTCAGTCTCTTAACCAGGGAGGACTGTCTTGTATCAGGACAACTGCTCGGCACTGTTTGTAATAACGGTGGCCTCTCAATGGAATTGGGAGTGCAGCGCACACAAGTTCCTCCCAGCTCTGGCTGTGATGGAAAAGACAGACTGTTTCTGTGAAACTCTGTTCTCTCAGGAACTTGAAAGAGTCTGAGGTCTTGGTTCTTAGTGAAAACTTAGGGGCAGACACTGACTTGCTTAACCTTGAAATGACATTCCCCTTTTTGACAAAGCAGAGATTTCAACATTTTTATAATGGTGATTATTCTCAACACAGGTTAATATTTGAAATATTATTTAATAAGTTAAATGTAAGTGAATCAGACCACACAAATTAGATTTTCTTTAAAATGAACCTGGATTTAAACAACTGGGATTGTGATTGGCCCCAAATCATTGGGGATTTTATTGACTCCAAAGGATTGGAAAGTCAAATTGGACTTTGCAGGCCACTGGAATGCAGCTCTTGTTCCAGTGAGAGCAACTAATCTTTCAAGAATATAATTCTAGTTCTTTCTATTTTTAAAAACTATTTTGTAATCAGTTAATAGGTTTTTTATGTAAATAAAGAAAGCACTTTCCCCAGAATATACTATTATTTTTTTTAAACAAAATTCTGTGTTAACATTCTCTGGTGAGTAACATAAATAGCTTCCCTTTCCATTCACTGTTAAATTCTGCTTCTCAATTAAAATTAACTTGCTTCTGCAGAATTGTTTAGAGTCAAGGGTGATGAGTCCACAGGGAAGCGTGCAGGTGGAGAACCAGGAATTTATACCCCTGAGAAGCCCTGAGGTTTTAATCATAGAGACCTGACCCATAATGATGGATGAAAACATTCTGCCTTTCACTGGTGACTGGCAGATGGTGGAGCTGTTGAAACTCATTGGGACATCCTTCTCCCTTATGTTTTCAAACACACATTTATATGAATGTAGACATATGATTATGAATTTAGATGGCTAATTTAGAGCTACAAGGTATATCTTTTCCATTCATTGGGTTATTCTAAAAATGTTTTGATCAAACTTATAACATCTTAAGCTTATCTCTTTTTATTCAGTGTAGTGACACCACATGTATGTACAAATCACACCACACATGTATGTACACACTGAGACATACATTATTTTCTTCAAAAACCTTTGTAAAGTGTTCATTAGTTTTAGACTGGTAATAGAACAGTGAACTTTCTCATAATCACATGCCTACATACATGCAGAATGAATGCCTATATGATATTCGTATATGCCTGAGAACATATGGAATCAGACTAGAGTAAGACGCATAATTTTAAACTCTAACTGGCACTTAGTCTGTTCTCCTAATATGATTTATAAGGTGTTTGTGTCTGCAGCTGATGATAGAAAAGACACAGACCTGGTGAACTGAGAGTATTCAGAATGACCCTTTCTATATTCTCCCACACTGTGTAATCTGTGTTTATATAATTCATTTTTGTTTTGAGAAGGCAGTGAATCCCATCTTATTTTCATACTGAGTTTCAAAACTCCTTTATGTCTCAGCAATCAATAATAAAATGAGAATTTATCTCAACTCAAATATAATTACACTTTATTATCTGAGCTATCCCTGAAATAATGCTTTAGCATAGAGGATATTGATATACTTTTAATTTTGCTCAATATAAAATAATAAGCTTCACATTGGTTAATTTGTTATTATTACATTTATACTTTGGTCAAGAAAATATTAGAATGTAGTTTTAAGTCCTGTGAATATGTTTTGTCACTTTTGAAGAAAATTCAATGAAATATCTCAGAATCAAATAAGAAAAGAAGTTGTCTAGAACCAATTTAGCATGATTATTATGAAAGACAATGCTATTTTGTCTTTATTTCTGGATATACAAAATGTATATATATATATATATACACACACACACACAATACATACACTATATATGCGCACGCACACACACACACACACACACACACACATATATATATATATACATATATATCCTACATACATATACGAAACATGTGTTTTCTTGCTTTATATGCCAGTAACTTGTAATCTCTCCCTAGGTTGAATATATGAAGCTGCTTCAGGGCAGAGGTTATCATAAGAACATGCTTTAGATCTGCTAATGACTAGAATCACCTGATGGAAATATGCTCTCTTTTCCCATTCTTACTTTCAGTTCCACTTCATGTAGCATGTACATAGTCTATTGACTGACCAAATAATCAATTATAACCCTCCACAGTTGAACATCATTTGAGTAGTGTTACCACCAAGAAACTCAGTATGAGTTCCAGACTCGAGTGCACATCATAAGAAGCACCACTGCTCTTCAATTCAACACAGGTAAGACATTACTCATAATAGTTTCATTGTATTCTTGGCTTCATGCATTTTCTCCAATGCAACTCATACTCTCCTCTCATATGCCTTGCTCAACTTCATATAGCTTTATCACTTAACTTTACAGAATGTCTTCGTGATTGTATGTAAAGTTTTTAGAATCAGCTATTTGGTAGAAAGGGAAATCTCCAGCATAGTTTCATGTGCTTTCAGAGAAGATCAATTTGATCATGTTTAAGCTGACCAGTAATATAAACAAGTTCTTCTGACCTACTACTGATGTCTGAGTGGTGCTAAGAACCAAAGGGAGAATTAGATCAAGGGAATGGATGCTTTAAGCAAGAAGTGTATCTTTACTATATTTTTCATTGGAATAAATTATATCATACCCACTTTCCTCCCTTTAGTAACTCCCAAGTACTGTTTACCAATCTTTTTCCTAGGCTCAGTCACAGGTGTCTTAAATTTAGAATGCATTTCGAAATTACAAATAATGTAAACCCAATGAGCTTAAAGTTCTAAGCAAGAAAGAAGCCTCAGTTACAACCAGATCCTTCTGGTATAGGTGGAAAGATGCAGAATCCCCAATGCCAATGAGTTTGTCTGGGGGTCATAATAATACCAAATCATTCTCTCTTCTCAAGCAATCTGGATTTTGTTTTACCTTTTTGTACCATGTATTTCCATGTCACAGTAGACCACTGGCAAGGGCAATAACCCACAGCATTGGCCAATATCTATGTTAAGAGCCCCATCTGGTTGTAAAAGTCTTTTTATTCCTTGGAGATAGATCAGAACCCGGGTTCCAATTTACTGGGTTAGGTGGTCCAAGTACCTCTTCAGCTGCGTGGTCTCTATGAGATGCAGCCAATTAATTTTGTGGTTTATTTACTTTGCAAGGTCCTCATAATAGCAACATGTGCCCTCTTGGCCACAGAGTTTAATTACCATCAGTACATCCTCCCAGGCTTCAGAGCAGAGTTTCTCCTTAGCTCACAGCTTGAGTGGAATGCAGAGGCTGGGGCACATCCTCTCTGTGGTGTGAGTCACCAGGATCAGATTTTGTGTCTCTCCTCCCTGGTTTGGGTTGAGCTGCTTGTGGGGTAGACTGATTCTCAGTTAACATCGCAATTTTAATGAGGAGCAAACATTGTTTTGGAGTGGTGCAGCTGAGGAGCAGGGCACTGGTGGAAGATGTTGTTTTTGGCAGAAAGAGTGGTATGATCAGGCATAACAGCTGGTAAGAGAGCACTTACTGCGGGGGGGAAAAAGTCTACTAACTGGAAACCTCTCCCTGCCTGCTGAAATTTCAGTGAAACACGGCACATTTCTGAATGTCGAATAGTTGTTTATTAGAATCTTACAAGTGAGCAAAAGCAGCTGTAACTTTGCAAATGAAATGTGTGTGTGTGTGTGGGGGTAATGGGGTAGAGAGGAGCTTTGCTTTGTTTTTCACATCTAGGAGAAATAAGATTGAGATAATATCTGAAATTTGGTTTGAATGATGAGTCAAATTTGGAATCTTAGACATAGGTTGGATAATCTCAGTTGGATTTGGGGGCCAGTTCTGAACTTTCACTAGAGTTCAAAGAGGGACTGCAGGAGATCAGGAGGCAGGTGCTGTTAGGCACCTTGAGGACCTTGAGAAATAGGTTGTTCTTTAGACCAAGAGAAGCTTAATTTTTCTAAAACAAAACAAAACAACCAAACAGTATTAGTAAACTCAATCCCGTGCAAGATTGCATACTTTGTTAATTATTCATTAGCCCTCTTACATATTCTGCTTATTCTTGAATGTATCAACACTCTGTTCATACATATTAAGACACATAGTATAGTAAACTTTATTTCAAATCAATACCAAAAATGGAGTGAAGATTATATAGAAAATGTTAACGAAATTTTAATTTTTCTTGTATTTGATTTGGTGAGATAAATAGGTGATGGAGAACTCAGAACTATGCTTCTGTAAGCTTTCTGCTGCTGAATATAGGACTTTAACTCCCATTTGTATACATTTATATGTGGGCAAGTTTGTATATGAACACATATATATTTAGAGGGAACATACAAACATAAAAACATATCATATAGAATTTTGTTAGGAAAATGTATCCTTTCAAGTCTGAAATTCAGGGAAATGATTAAACTTTAAAATAATATGAAGTACTAAGATAGATGTTTTTAAGAACTTCCAAAACACTGGGATATTCAGATACTGATTTTACATAATTGAAAAACACTTACCTCCTCATCAGTCAAATTTTGAGCTAACTTTGGCATACATCTCTGCATCTGCCTAAAGAATTTTGGTAACACTCAATTTCTCTGTGCAGGCCAGCATTCCACACCAGTCCAGGAGAGGGACACTTCTCAGACTCCCATTAAACTGAAGGAAATATTAATTTATATACATTCAGATTGTTAAATCAGTGTCACAAAGTCACTCAGTGATCTTTAGCAAAGCAGAACTTAGTACTTAATAATTTTTGGTAAATCTTGTATTTATCAGAGCAAGAAGTGGGTTGTGCAACACTGTAGTTCCCATCAGGGAATGGTATTATTTGGTAACTCATATACGTCACAATAATTTAGATATAACATATTCCATTTTGTTGCACGTGTCCTGAGCTGCTCACTTGACTGTGAATTCCAGATAGGGGACTACAGGAAGTACCCGGAGACTCAGTACCTCACAATGTGACCAGTTGGAGATGGGAGACTGGTATCCTGAGAGAAGACCCCAAATATGTTGCTAAAAACAGCAAAATGCACAGAACATGTCCAACACGAAACATTTCATTCACACTATCCACGTTGCTGCAGTTTAGAAACCATATACATAAAAAACAGAAATAGCTACCTATCCCAAGACTATAATGGGTTTGTATTCTTGAAATTGGGTGGTGGCTTAAGTTCTTATTCTATTACTGAGGTAAAATACTCTGATGAAAGTAACTTAAGGGAGAAGGGGTTTATTTCAGTTTGAAGTCCAAAGGTACAGCATGCCATGGCTTGGAAGTCAAGTCAGTGACTGGTCACATCACATCCACAATCAGGAGTCAGAGAGTGATGAATACCTGTTCATTATTAGTTCCTCATCCTATACAGTACAGGAACCCCACCCAGAGAATGTTCTCCTCCACAGTTTTGATTATGCTTCTCACGTTAATTAACCTAATCAAGATAATCGTTCACAGACATTCTCAAAGTCTCACTTTAATCTACATAATCTCTTACAGATGTGCCCAGAGGCTTAGCTTGTAGGTGATTCTAGCTTCTGTCAAATTGGCAATTAACACTGATATCACAGTGGGAAGACATATACGTGCTCTCTCTCACTGGCCCAGTCAATCAAGAGTACAAAACTATCTCAACAAAGTGCAAGAAAATGTTCATTGAACAATGTAGCTATCTGAAAGCCAAAGAGGAGATTCCCTGCTTCTGGTGTGGTGAGAGAAGGAACTGTAGACAGAATTAATTACACAGCAAATGTCCTTGTACAGGACAAGGAGGAAGTTAAAATTCTGTGTACAGCTAACATCTTTAATGCTCCCAAATAATAATCTGAGGCAAATAGAATTATTGAAAAACATGTGGTAAATTTCAACTAAGACAAATGTAATGGATTAAATAATAATGTTAACATAAGTCAAATTAATTCACAAATGAAAATTTCATAGACATAATGAGGAGTGGTATGATATTGAGAGCTTTTGGTGTTGCTTCTAGAAAGTTGTCATTTGTCACTGGGCTCGGACAAGGAGGTAGTTATTAGAATATTAGAATATTAGAAACAGTGCCAATGGGGCTTTGTTTTCTATTTATTATCTTGTGTGATCATTTTGCTTACTGCTTTACTTAATTACTATCTTGTGTGATCTCTTTGTTTACTACTTTGCTTGATTACTTTTTTTAATTTTTATTTTCTATATTCTATGTTTACATTCCAAAGGCTTTCCCCTTCCCCAGTTGCCCCCCACCATACGTCCCATAATTCCTCTCCCCCCCAACCATTCCCCAATCACCCCCCTCCCATGATTTCTCTGTTCTGGGTCTACAAAACTGGATCCAATCTTTTCAGGCCCAGGGTCCTCTCCTTTCTTCTTCTTGGGAATCATTTGACTTGCTAATTGTGCCTTGAGTATTTAGGGCTTCTGGGCTCATTAATATCCACTTATCAGTGATTGCATTTCAGGTGTATTCTTTTGTGATTGGGTTAACTCACTTAGGATGATATTTTCCAGATCTAACCATTTAGCTACAAATTGCATGAATTCATTATTTTTAATTGCTGAGTAGTATTCCATTGTATAAATACACCACATTTTCTGTATCCATTCCTCCTTTGAGGGATATTTGGGCTCCTTCCAATTTCTGGCTATTATAAACAAGGCTGCTATAAACATAGTGGAGCATGTGTCTTTATTGTATGCAGGGGAATCCTCTGGGTATATGCCCAGGAGTGGTATGCCAGGGTCCTCTGGAAGTGACATGCCCAATTTTCTGAGGAACCGCCAAACTGATTTCCAGAGCGGTTTTACCATTTTGCAATCCCACCAACAGTGCAGGAGTGTTCCTCTTTCTCCACATCCTTGCCAGCACTTGTTGTCTCTTGAGTTTTTAATCTTAGCCATTCTGACTGGTGTAAGGTGGAATCTCAGGGTTGTTTTGATTTGCATTTCCCTGATGACTAATGATGTTGAACATCTCTTAAGGTGTTTCTCAGCCATCCGAATTTCTTCTGGTGAAAATTCTTTGTTTAGCTCTGTACCCCATTTTTGATAGGGTTATTTGTTTCTTTGGGGTATAACTTCTTGAGTTCTTTGTATATATTGGATATTAGCCCTCTGTCGGATGTGGGGTTGGTGAAGATCTTTTCCCACTTTGTTGGTTGTCGTTTTGTCCTTCTGACAGTGTCCTTTGCCTTACAGAAACTTTGTAATTTTATGAGGTCCCATTTGTCAATTCTTGATCTTAGAGCATAAGCTATTGGTGCTCTGTTTGTGCCCATGTCCTCCAGGGTCTTCCCAAGTTTCTTTTCTAATAGTTTCAGTGTATCTGGTTTTATGTGGAGGCCCTTGATCCACTTGGAGTTGATCTTAGTACAAGGAGATAAGAGTGGGTTGATTTGCATTCTTCTGCATGTTGACCTGCAGTTGAACCAGCACCATTTGTTGAAAAGGCTATCTTTTTCTCACTGGATGGTTGTAGCTCCTTTATCAAAGATCAAGTGACCATAAGTCTGTGGGTTAATTTCTGGGTCTTCAATCCTGTTCCATTGATCTGCTTGCCTGTTGCTATACCAATACCATGCAGTTTTTAACACAATTGCTCTGTAGTACTGCTTGAGGTCAGGGATATTGATTCCCCCAGAAGTCCTTTTATTGTTGAGAATAGTTTTAGCTATCCTGGGTTTTTTGTTGCTCCAGATGAATTTGAGAATTGCTCTTTCTAGATCTATGAAGAATTGAGTTGGGATTTTGATGGGGATCACATTGAATCTGTATATTGCTTTTGGCAAGATGGCCATTTTTACTATATTGATCCTGCCAATCCAGGAGCAAAAAATATTTTTCCATCTTCTGAAGTCTTCTTCGATTTCTTTCTTCAAGGACTTGAAGTTCCTGTCATACAGATCTTTCGCTTGTTTGGTTAGAGTTATGCCAAGGTACTTTATTTTGTTTGTGGCTATTGTGAAGGGTGTTATTTCCCTAACTTCTTTCTCAGCCTGCTTGTCCTTTGAGTACAAGAAGGCTACTGATTTACTTGAGTTAATTTTATAACCAGCCACTTTGCTGAAGTTGTTTATCAGCTGTAGAAGTTCTCTGGTGGAGTTTTTTGGGTTGCTTAAGTAAACTAGCATAAGTCTTATAAGTTTAGTTTCTTAAGCTGTATGAAACTTCAGGTTGCATGAGATAGCTATAGGATAGTCCTATCTTAAAATATCCTGATAAATTTAAGAAGGCATAAGAAAAATTAAAAATTCAGTAGAAAAAAACCCAAATACATTGAAAACCCCAAGGCTATCAAAAGCATGCTATTTACTTATAGTGTAATATACAAGTAACTTTTAATATATAATATATAATTACAAAAGTTAGAAAAAGTATAAAATAACATATCAAGTAATGCAAAGAAAGAAAACAGAGTCACACATTTGAAGTGGAAATTTCTGGTTCCTTTGGAGACTCAGTTGATGTGATGTTTTTCTGGAAACTATTATGAGAGGATATTTTGCTGAAGCAGACAGGTGAGAGGATATTTTGGTGAGAAAAAATGTGGTATGTTTCTGGTAGCTGCCTGGTGAAAGTACATGGGATGTTTTACTAGAGTGGACACACATGATGTTTGGACAGGGTGTAAGTATAACTCAACACACAAGGCACAACTCTGTGGCATTGGCTTACCTTGACACTTTTTGCTGGTCTTCATCGGTCTTTGCTGATGCTGCTCAATATTGTGGCATTGGTTCACCTTGCCTCCTTCACTGATCATTGTTTGTCGTGACCCCACTAAAGAACTTCCCATGATATTTCTGTGGTTTCTTGCCAGTTCCTAGACTAGGGCTGATTGACAGAGCCTTGAGGTTTCTTGTAGATTGAACTTCTGTTGCTGATTGACCGCTAATTTGTGGTTACTCAGTAGACTCTTGGAAAATGCTTCTGACAGTGAGTAGGGAGGCTTGTGGATTTCTTTCCATTGATTTACCTGCCTCCATCTACTTCCTAAATGTTTGTAATGATTTCATATGTTTGCCAAGGTCGTACATTGAAATTGTTCAAAAACTACTATGAAAAATAGTTTGGGTCAACTTCCAATTGTCAGGGAAGCACAGTTGTGGGGTGGACAGGACTGAGCAATCATAGTAAGTGTATCTTTATTCACCAGATGCAATCGTCAACTCTGAGACCTACTGCTGAATAAGCTCACCCCTTCCTAGTTATTTCTGATATTTGGCTGGCGATTTCAACTCAGCTGTTCTGGCTCAAACTCTTATCCAAGCCAATTTATTCAATCTGGCTTCTCTCAGCTTCTCACCAAATTGCTCTGCTTAACCAGAAACTAACTATGGCAACTTCTTCCAATCTTCCTGCTCCTTCTTATTCTCTGGCTTCAACTGCCTTTGCTGACCTGCACTGAACTGTATGAACTCAGAAGTTAATTCAATTCCACTGTAACACACTCACTGTACTGATTCCCAACTGGCTCAACTCCAAACTCACTGACAACTGACTCTCTCCCTGACCTGCTCTTAAGTAGTGTTTCTCTTAACTCTGACTCATTCTGTCAAATCTTTCTCTGCTTTGTCACTTTGTCTGCCCCTCAACAGGATGTCATTGTTTGGAATTCAAGATGTTATTCACTATTCCAGCCAAAGAGATTCAAGGTATGCACCAAGGGCATGTATACATTCAAGCCAAATCACACAGACCTAGAAGGTCTTTGGACATGATCAGAGTAGCCATGTTGCTGGATTAAAATTCCTCTATGCCAGATACTTATCACTACCAGAAATGTGACTATGTTTTCTTCCACACCATCTAACATATTCATAGCTGCAATTAAGGAAGGTCCGTTTCTTGCCCAGACATTACTGTGTATGGCATGCTCATACTTAATGTTCAGTTTAGTTAAGCCACCTAGATGTATAGATGGGAGGCAGTATTTACCATTGTAAGATCTCTGTTTATATAGACTGCATAGAAAAGGACAACAAGTGTTAAGTATAGATATTATGGAGGAAGACTGGATAGATTTCCAGGGAAAGAAACCATTACCTATAAATCATAGAAACATAAAATTGTTTAACCACTTTGGGAGAAATATGAATTTGAAGTATTTTAGCAAAGACAACCATATGGCAAGTGATGTTTGGAGGATTGTAGGGAGAAATTGTGGAAAAACTTGCCTATCTGGAACATTTCTTCTATTCTTAAAATAGGGTAGAAGCTATGACTGAGAAATGCTTAGTTTTTAGACATGACTAACAGTCTAATTTTAGGAAACCTGAAAGCTTTTTGTATTCTATGACTCTTCAGGAGTGTTCCAATAGATATTTCTTATTCTCATCATAAATTTGTAATTTGTAATTTAAATTGTGAGGATTGATTTCTTCCCTACTTTGGAGCTTGATACAGAAAAGATAATGAAGAAAAATATTTTACTCATCCAAACATGGTCTATAAATACATTAAAATTTTTCTCTGTGGCACTTTTGGTAAAATTGTGTTGCTGCCTTAATCTGCATTAATCCCTTAATTATCTTCCAACTCCTTTAGTTTCTTTATATTTAGTCTGTGCTTTCACTCCCATCTCTGTATTTCTGTCTGTGATCTTGAAGTAAGTAAAGAACATGTTCTTGTTAATTTTTGAGTGTGTATTTTTTACACAAGAGCTATCATCTTATGGCCATAATCTGATTGAAATAAGTTTTATTTTGAATGAATTTTATCCTTCAAAAGTTACATAAAATTATTATCATTATTGAGTTTTATATATTTCATTATGATTCCTACACTAAAATGGTAATTATATCCATTTTCCTCTTTAACTTTACATAGAATACTAGTCACTTTCTGCATAGTATAAGAAACATAAGATCACAATGTGTAACTGAAGAGAAAGAGGACTATCAAAAATGTCAATATGTTACCAAAAGAAAAATATGAGGAATAGAGCCTCATGTATAAATGTCCATCCATGGACAGTAGAAGCTCAAATGACAGAAAGTGCCAAGTACAAAGGAAAACCAAATTCTGGTACATCATCTATAGACTTGGCAACTGGTATTTTAAAGATAGAAAACTGCTATTTTTTTATCATAGTGATGAACATCAAAATTGTCCTTAAAAATCAGAGTATCCAGGGTTCAACAAACATTCCCCCTAGAGAATACCGTAATGTCTTTTGCAATTCTGATCCATCCCTTTAAAGGTTCTTCTGGTAATTTGGCTTATATTTAAGGTTCATGTTATATAAAAATGAAAACTATCACACCTCATCATAAGGAAATACTATTTACCCACATTTGACCATACTAAAAATGAGATGCTACTAGCATGCTGTATACACACCCTCAAATAGATGAAGAGTGGAATGGTTGTTCCAGAGGCTGAGCAGGTTGGCATAAAGAGGTGCAGGAGCTGGTTAATCAATTGGTATAAAGTTATAGCCAGAGCACACGAGTAAATAATGTTTGATTGCACAACAGGGGATGCTAATCAACAATGGTGCATTGTATATTTGAAAATTGGCAGAACGAAGTATTTTGAATATTTTTGCAAGCAAAATATTTCAAAAGACTAAATTATAACTTAGTCCTCTCTATTTCTTGTTTGTGCTTCCAAACGTGAGCTCTCAGCTGCTGCTTTAGGTGCTTGCTGCCTCTGCTCAACCATCATGGACTCCCTTCTATAACCATAAATACACACACACACACACACACACACACACACACACGCATGCACGCACGCACACATGCACACGCATGCATGTATGCACGCATGCACGCACGCATGCATGCATGCATGCATGCACACACTCACACATGTGTGCCCACACATACACACAAACTTTTCATTGTGTAAGTTGCCTTGGTCATGGTGTTTTAGCAAAGCAATAGAAAAGTAAGTGATATACATTAGAATCTGATGCTGTGAAAGATACATAGTAAACACATGATTGAAAGAGAGCAAATCCTTATCATTCATTTAACCTTCATTCCTCTACATAGGTTAACTTAGTAGACTGTAAAGAAGTGCATGTTAAATTAGATACTATCTTTTTACCATGCAGTAAATTCAAACTAGTGTATAAAAAATGGCAAACCATGATACAGCTTTATTATTTAATATGTGTAATCATGGCTACAAAGAATAACTAAGTCTCCTCTAACCTGGAACTTTTTCTTTGAACCTTCTTACTTATCTCTTTCCACATTGTTTTTGGTGAGTATTTATGTCGTTTTCCTTTCCTGTATTTTGTCTTTTAATTCTGATTTTCCATGTTCACGAAAATTAGATGTATGTAAATCATTTCTGACCTCCTTACCCTCAGTGTTGCAGATTCAGTTTGTCAGGAGACCTCATAACCCAATGTGGTGGATTGAATGAGAATGAGCCCCATAGGCTCATGAATTTTGGTTACAGTTAGTGGACTGCTTAGGAGGGTTTAGGAGGTGTGACCTTGTTGAAGGGGGCGTGTCACAAGCCGTGGGCTTTAAAATTTCAAATGCTCATACCATTCCACTTATTAGCTCTCCCTTCGCCTCCTTCTTGAGTATAAGATGGACACTCTCAGCTCCTTCACCAGCACTTTTGAAACTGTAATCAAGCCCCCAATAAAGTGTTTCTGTTCATGAGTTGCCTTGTTCATGGTGTCTCTTCATAGTGATAGACAGCAACTAAGACACCCAATCTTCAAATTGTCTTCAGACTCCAACCATTTTCTGCATCTTACATTGCTCACTAATCTGATTCAAACGTTTTCTTTTTTGCTTTTGTTTGTCTGTTTGTTTTCATGCTGCCAGTAGACTTTTGGAACTCAGAAGTCAGCCTCCAGTGTCATTTCTCAGGCAATATCTGCTTTAATTTTGGGCAGGCTCTCTCGCCAAGGCCAGGGAATCTCCAGTTAGACTAGGCTGACTAAGGAGCAAGTTCTGGAGACCCTCTGTCTCTGTATCTGCACAGAGCCCAGCTTTTTATGTGGGTGCCAAGATTGAACTCCTTGTCCCATGGCTGTAAGGCAAATGCTTACCCACAGAGCCAACTCCCAAGTCCCAAACTCAATGCTAATAGAACTATTCCATAAGTTCATTAACTTACAGAATGCTTTCTTTCTGACTAGTGGTTTCAAAAACTTGTCTATCTTCCTCAGACACCATTTCTCACTCCCAAATGATTAATATTGTGAATTTTCTAATTGTTTATGGAATTCACTTTTTCTGGAAATTCAAAAGTCATCTCAGTTTATGTCAAATGCTGCTTATCATCAATGGGAAAATTAATCTGAGCTCCTGGAACTACTTTTACAAATGAATAAGGAAGAATGGTGCTTGCTAACATCTTCCAGTTATATTTCCTGGGTTTTAAAATGATTGAATGCATCTTTAAAATGATTCATTTGCTAGGCAGATACACTGTTCATGGAAAGTTGTTCAGAAGAAGAAAACTTCAAAATTATCATAACTGGCAACTTAACTCACTTAGCTTCTCAGTTCTGTTTTCATTTGAGCATTTTGTACCAAATATCATAAAATTTCCCATGAGAATTAATTACTTAATATAATTTGTGCTTTAATATTTTATTAATCAAAACTGAGATTTTAGTTTGCATGACGAACATCAAAGGGAATAGTTTATACATTTTGCTCATTTAGCCCATGTTATTATACTTTAAACTCTTTGAGCAAATTTCATTTAATCTGTTTACTCATTTGATAATTATGTCTATTCCAAGAATCATTTTTTTTTGTCTTGTAACTGTGATGCTATGTTTTAGTGT
This sequence comes from Apodemus agrarius, assembly GCA_964023405.1. Lineage (NCBI taxonomy): Eukaryota > Metazoa > Chordata > Mammalia > Rodentia > Muridae > Apodemus > Apodemus agrarius. Next base: position 33,093,453 of record OZ030007.1, on the reverse strand, counting down.
CTGAGCCCTGGGGAGATGCTCAGTTTGTAAAGTTCTTATTGCTTAAAGTTGAAGACCTTAGTTAGGCCTCCAGAACGCGCATAAGGAGCACAGCCATGGACACCTGACGTCCTAGCATTGAGGAAGCAGAAGGAGGAGTTTTACTGAGAGTTGCTGACCAGTCAATCTAGCCAAATTAGTAATCTAGGTTTCATAAGATACCTTGTCTTAAAACATAATGTAGTGGAAAACAGGAAAAAAATCCCATTGTCTGCCTCTGGCTTTTATGTGCACACACACATTTGTGCATACTTATCCGTACCTGCATATACACAGATACATGACCATGCTCTTCTCTCTCTCTCTCTCTCTCTCTCTCTCTCTCTCTCTCTCTCTCTCTCTCCATCTTTCAGACCAGAGGAATGTCATACTTGTTGAGCAATGGATGCTTCTTGAATATCTTTTTTATATGTCTTATGTGTGATAAGACATGGCTGTCATGGAACAGAGGCCTTGGGGATGTAGTAACTCCTTGGGAATATAACTAATGTTATGATGATAGTTACTCAGCTCCAGAGAAGATAAATTCGGTCATGTCAATGTGAAAGCAGGAAATTTTACTGACAGCATGAATCAGTAACTGGTGCCTCTGTGTGCAGAGAGGAACCAAATTAGACTATTAAAATATTTCCTTAGAGTCTAAGTGATTCTGCCTCTCTTTCCTCACCTGTTCATCAGAATGCAGCAACATATGTAGTTACTGGAGTGATTCCAATTGCTTTTCAATTTGGGAGCATATTATGATTTCTGTTAAATAGGGACATGGATAGTTGGGAATACTTTGGATTAATGTCTAATTTACTTTATTTGCTTTTCTTCTTATAACTGGACAACTCCTCGTAGTTTCATAATTTTTGAATCATCACCCATGAGTCTAAGGTCTTTAGAATGAGCTTCCCGAGGCCTTGTTATTAGTTAGCAAATTTAAAGAACCCGCTGCGTCGTCGGCCAAATCTCCTTATGCAAACTGTGGGAAATGCGGGAATGAAGTGATCTAATGTAACAAAGGAGCAGAATGAAATGATTTCTCACAGTTCCCTTTGTTTGTCTATTCTTAACCACCATCCTCTGGAAGTGTAAATGAAAAGTCCGGGGTGATTTATTTCAGAAACTAAATAAATAGAGCTCACCGTTGCCTTCTCAGTTCACTGTGTACCTTCCCTTCTGGTGTCTTTCCTCCCTCTGCAAAAGCTATTTCAACAAGACCATGTAAATGTCTCTAATTGGGAGAGAAAATGTTAATATAACATTTACACAGTTCAACAGCTTCAAAGCTGTTTCATTGACTATGCTTAAAAGGCAACTTAAACACAGAGACCTCAAGTCCGCATAAATGCCAGTTTAGTAGGACATTTGGTGACAGAGCCTTAGAAACAGAAACAAAGAGGAAGAGAGTCAAACAGCCCATCTTCCAGCCTAATTCAAGTCATTTAGAAGCCCCATGCCTAAGCCAAGGATTATTAGTGATACTATCTCCATCAGCTTGGCTGTTCAGGAAGAAACAGCTCTCTATTAAAGAAAAAGGGGGGAGGGGGAGAAAAAAGGAAAGAAATAGTTGAAAGCTCAGTAATTCAGGCTTGCATAAATCTTTAATGGATTCTGTCTTCTTATGATTGGCTATGCGTTCTTTTCTCTGCCCAAGGGAGACACTATATGTCTTAGAGGGGAATAATAGTAACTCCATCTTGTGTGTAATATGATATCTGCCAGTAATCCTCAGGATTTAGGCTTTGTCTGCCATAAACAAAAGGCCACCCATCCATAATGTGTCTGAGCTATTCCAGACTCTTTACCTTAGCAGGTGACACCACAAGATGGACGTGGGCAACTAAGCCCATTTGTACCTGCAGGAAATTTTGCTCCCAAGATAACTTAGAAAATGTAACAACGACAACAACAACAACAACAACAACAACAACAACAACAAAAGCATATTTCTCTTCTTGAAAGAACAAAGTATGACGGCACCCTGGTGTTTGGATCCATTTCCTAGGCTGTTCTCTGGAGACAGGATGAAGTGTCAAATAATTCATGTTGTTTCTTTTGAGCTGATAAAGAAGATACCATAATGTTGTGGATTAATTTATTAGAGATATGTTAATTTTAACCCCTACTATGAAAAGGATGATAATTGAAATAGGGGGGAAGTGTTTATGATTTACATGTTAAAATTTCTCAAAAGATGAGTAAAGTTATGTAGAAAAGTCTATTTTGTCATTACTTCACCCTGGGGCATTGCAGAGTGAGTTAGGATGTGGGTGGTTAATCTTCCTAAATTGATGGATTTATTCACCCAGACGAATGTATACCTATTACCTCTACAGCACTTTACTCAGCTCTGAGAGACTAAGAAACCCTTGCTTTTAGTGGACTGCATGAACTAATTGCAGAGTTTTTAATCTAAAAGAGCATCTGAGATATTTTTTTTAGCATGGCTGATACAGCAATTCTGAAAAAGTTTAAGCTACTAATTACATTCTGATAGGAAGAGTATGCATGTCTGTAAGTCATGACTCACTTAAAAGTGCCAATAATGAGTGAAAATTCCCAAGCTGGCTGGGTGAAGAAAGGCATCTTACAAGTTAGATCTTGTAAGGAAGAAAAGTAGTTTGAACTGAATGCCAAAGTTAAAACAAAACCCATGCTAGTCTTTGAGACTATCACAAAGTTGGCACCAATGCACTTTAACATCTGCTTTTCTAATGGCATTGACACATGAAGTGGTAAATTATAATTTTGAATTAATGAATTTTAACAAAAGATAAATTCACCAGTAATTGGACTTAATTCTGTTGTTTCAAATTTGTGACATTCTATAATACTCACTGATAATTCCTCAAAATAAAAAGACAAGCAAGGCAGATGAAAGAACCTAGTATACCTGCCAGTCAGAGTTCTTTCATCTGCCTTGCAAATAGCCATTTCACAATATGTGACCATGCAATGCTGATATCTCTGAATAATGTTTTCTTAATCATCAAAATTATATTTATAATTTATCCTTGGTCTACACATCACAAACTAACAAAAGGATTGGCTTATTAATCATTTAGTATATCAAGTGTTGCTTCAACATATTCCTTCTAGAATATGCAAATTTCATGAAAAACAAGTTAAAAAAAACCATGAAATAAGTCCTGGACCTCTCTTCCTAAAAAGAAACATTAAGCATTTATTGTACTTCCAAATTTTTGACTGCTCTAGCTGATTTTACCTTGTTAAAAGTGATGGAATCAGTATTTTCTGTGTTTATTCATACTTTAAACTATTGAAATATTATACTTGAATTATTCTCTTACATTGCTTTTTTGAGCTAAATTGGCCTCAGTTTTACTCTGAAAATGATAAAATAAATGTTAAAGTATTTTTATTGCTTACAACAATTTTTAAATTTAAATATACTTAATCATATTCTTTTTATTCCCCAAAATACAATGCATATCTTAGGAAATTTCTAGTGTATTAAGTTTGCAATGTATCTCTCAAATTGCCTTTAATTTTAGCTCTATTTCCTCCCATATTCCCTCTTATAACCCCTTACTATTGAGCCTGCCCTTCTCCCCTCACCAATCCATCTCTAGCTATCTATTTTATTTCCTATTTCCCAATAAGATCTATCTGTTCCCTCTTGTCCTTTAATCTTTAATCTATACCTATCCTTTGTGGTTCTATGGTTTTGTGGGTTGTAACTTGGTTATTATTTACTTAATTGCTCATGTCATAGTGCTCTATTGCTGTGAAGAGACACTATGACCCTGGCAGCTCTTATAAAAGAGAACATTTAAATAGGATTTGTTTACAGGTTCAGAGGGTTAGTCTAGTATCCTCAAAACAGAGCAAGGAGGCATAAGGGTAGATATGGTAGCTGATAATTAAGGCAGGAGAGAGAGAGAGAGAGAGAGAGAGAGAGAGAGAGAGAGAGAGAGAGAAGACTGGACTTGGTTGGTTTGGGCTTCTGAAACGTCAAAGTCTACCTCCAGTGACATACTTCTCTTTCATATTAATGCTTTCAAATATTGACACTCCCTGGTGTCCAATGAATCAAATCCATGAGCCCAGGGGAGCCATTCTTATTCAAGCTATATATAACTTGTTATTCAAACATTTGGCCTCCTTTTAAAAATTGTTTATGTTATATATTCATCTCTATAAATATGTAACTACAACCTATTGAGTCAATTTAGAGTCACTTGTGTGTATATGATTTCACAACTGACCACTTGGTATTTAGTAGCCAGTTAGGGGCATATCTCCAGGGAAGACTATAGTTTTCTATTTCACCATCATTGGTTCCCTGCAGTTCTTTATTTAGGACTTGTACCCCATAAGATTTCTCCCTATCATGTTAGCATGTCTATTGGGGGTGTGCTTGTTCCAGTCTTTGATTTGACTCCCGTACTGTTGAGGTATCATAGTTTAGCTTCCCTGTCATATCTGGAAGACACAATATTACAGTAGATTTCCTGGTTTCTTGGCTCTAAAAATTCTTTTGCTCCCTCTTTCTGGGCCTTTTATGTAGGAATTATATTGCCCATATATCAGTTCAGGCAGAACAACCATGGATTGTTGTTCTCTGTATTTTAACTTGTGTTTTTTTGTAGTGGACTTTATGTGCTGCAAAGAGAAGCCTCTTTGTTGAGTGGTAAGAACTTCAGTTATCTCTGCTATAGGAATAAATATTTAGAAAGGAGTTAGGAATTGTGCTGGCTTAAAAAATTAGTGATCATAGGTTTTCCTCTAGGGAGACAACCTACATCAAATTCCACAATTTAGGTGTGAAATTGGAGTCTATGAGAATTTTCAAAAACCATGTAGCTGATGTCTCCAAACCTTCAATTTGTTGATTTGTGTCATGCCCTTAGAGTTAATTAAACCAATTTTAATTTCTTGTCTATAAACTATATGTATTTGAAAAAATTGCCTTGATTTTCTGAATGAATATGCTCTTTTCTTCTTGGAAAAAAATCTCTCCTCTGAAGCTATTTAATTTTGTTTAATTACTTACAGTGCAGTCCAAAAATGCTTTGGACCTTTTCAGTATACCTCATTAATGTGCTAGCTCAAGCCTACACTCCCATGTGGTCTGGCCAGTGGAAGATACAAAGAAAATTGCTTCAACTTACTGTTTAGTACTCTGATTCTGTTAACTTCATTTAAGATTGTTATTATTATTATTATTATTATTATTATTATTATTATTTTGGCAGCTACATCCTACTATTGACTTACAATGACCTACTCAACTTGTCATTATGAAACCTTTCAGGTTTTTCTGAGATAAGCCACCACATGGAAAACAGAGACAGAGAAGGTCAAGGGTGTCCACTGTTTTATTTAATGAACTGATAGGAAGTCTGCCTGTGTCTGAGGGACTTACCAAGAGGAGAGCAAGTTAACATCCTTGAGTTCTGTCTCCATTGTGTTTGCTCCAGGATATTTGCCTGCTGCATATGTCATGCCATATCCAGCATATACATTGGAATGTATATGCCTCTCCAGCATATACATTCATAAAAATCTCATTTTCTCATCTATGTGTGTGCACCTGTGCTGATGAAGATACAACAATTGGCTTAGACAGAGCAAATGAAAGGTGGCCTTCCTAGAGACATCTCCAGCTGATTTAATGAGCATTGTACAACGCTGAGTTCTCCTCAGAGATGAAGCCAACCATAAGCACTGCTGCTTAATCTTGGATACCTCACCGTTTCCTGTCTACACATGAAGTGGGTCGGATTCAGTCAATGCTGAACTGCGGATTCATCCCCTGTGAGGCACCTTTTTATAGCGATTACAGGAAGTACATGGTGAATTAGACACACTGTTTTTGTGAAACCAATGCTGACATTTAGAGATCCTTTCTTCTTTCCCCAAAGGCTGCAAAGGACTTTACTTTCAGTATCAATTTTCCCCTTTGGAGGACATTAGGAAAACATGTTTCAACTTGGCAGCATGTTTATAAATTAATGATGTGTTTTCAATGACTGTGAACTTGTTATAACAGGAAAAAATTGACTTAGAGGGTTCAAAAACAGTGGAAGCTAAATTTTCAATTCACAGTTAAATGAGCAACTATGTAATAATGTGTGAAACTTGAAGCAGTAATTTGGCATTTGCTGCTATAGGATATACAGTAGTATAACAAATTAAACAATAGTGTGAAATTTGATATACTACTGTATATATTATAGATATCAAACCATTTACAAGGAAAGAAAAATAAAGTAAATGAATAAGGCAATAGATTCCTGCAAACAAAATGGCTTACTGATAGGCATATTTTGCAAACAGGTTGAGATTTTGGCAAGGTTTTGAGATTTGAAGTTGGATATCTTTCTAAAATCTTCCTTAGGGTATGGTAACAATCCCAAGATATTCAGTGAGAATTTCATTGAAATGCCTACATGTTCTTTTTTTTTTTTTTTTTTTTTTTTTTTAATTTTATTTTCTATATTCTATGTTTACATTCCAAAGGCTTTCCCCTTTCCCAGTTCCCACCCACCATAGTTCCCATAGTTCCTCTCCCCCCCATCTGTTCCCCAATAATTCCCCCTCCCCCCTCGGTTTCTTTACTAAACTGGAAGCAATCTTTACAGGCCCAGGGTCCTCTCCTTTCTTCTTCTTGGGAATCATTTGACTTGCTATTTGTGTCTTGAGTATTTAGGGCTTCTGGGCTCATTAATATCCACTTATCAGTGATTGCATTTCAGGTGCATTCTTTTGTGATTGGGTTAATTCACTCAGGATGATATTTTCCAGGTCTAACCATTTACCTACAAATTGCATGAATTCATTATTTTTAATTGCTGTGTAGTATTCCATTGTATAAATATACCACATTTTCTGTATCCATTCCTCCTTTGAGGGATATTTGGGCTGCTTCCAATTTCTGGCTATTATAAACAAGGCTGCTATAAACATAGTGGAGCATGTGTCCTTATTGCATGCAGGGGAATCCTCTGGGTATATGCCCAGGAGTGGTATGCCAGGGTCCTCTGGAAGTAACATGCCCAATTTTCTGAGGAACCGCCAAACTGATTTCCAGAGCGGTTTTACCATTTTGCAATCCCACCAACAGTGGAGGAGTGTTCCTCTTTCTCCACATCCTCGCCAGCACTTGTTGTCTCTTGAGTTTTTAATCTTAGCCATTCTGACTGGTGTGAGGTGGAATCTCAGGGTTGTTTTGATTTGCATTTCCCTGATGACTAATGATGTTGAACATCTTTTAAGGTGTTTCTCGGCCATCCGAATTTCTTCTGGTGAGAATTCTTTGTTTAGCTCTGTGCCCCATTTTTTGATAGGGTTATTTGGTTCTTTGCGGTCTAACTTCTTGAGTTCTTTGTATATATTGGATATTAGCCCTCTGTCGGATGTGGGGTTGGTGAAGATCTTTTCCCACTTTGTTGGTTGCCGTTTTGTCCTTCTGACAGTGTCCTTTGCTTTGCAGAAACTTTGTAATTTTATGAGGTCCCATTTGTCGATTCTTGATCTTAGAGCATAAGCTATTGGTGTTCTGTTCAGGAACTTTTCCCCTGTGCCCAAGTCCTCCAGGGTCTTCCCAAGTTTCTTTTCTAATAGTTTCAGTGTGTCTGGTTTTATGTGGAGGTCCTTGATCCACTTGGAGTTGATCTTAGTACATGTTCTTTTAAATTAATTAATTAAAATTATTATTACTTTCTTTTTAATTGGTTGTTTTATTTATTTACATCTCAAATGTTATCCCCTTTTCTGATTTCCCCTCCACATACCCCCTGCTTCTATGAGTGTGCTCAATCACTCACACACCCACTCTTGCCTCATCTCCCTATGCTGGAGCATTGAGCCTTCACAGGACCAAGGACCTCCCCTCCCACTGATGCCAGATAAGGAATCCTCTGCTACATATGTGTCTGGAGCCATGGGTCTGCCCATGGGTACTCGTTGGTTGGCGGTTTAGTCCCTGGCAGCTCTGAGGGTCTGGTTGGTTGACATTGTTGTTCTTCCTATGGGGTTACAAACCCCTTCAGCATCTTCAGTCCTTTCTCTACCTCTTGCATTGGGGACTCAATCTGATGGTTGGCTGACTGGGAGCCTCAAGCCTCCCCATCTGTATTGGTCAGGCTCTGGCAGAGCCTCTCAGGGGACATCTATACCAGGGTCCTGTGAGCAAGTACTTCTTGGCATCAGTGATGGTGTCTGGGTTTGGTGTCTGCAGGTGGGATGGATTCCTAGATGGGACAGTCTCTGGATGGCCTTTCCAACATATTCTTACTGTCAGCAAAATAATGCTTCCTTTAAAGATTACCTATAATTTTGCTAATATATTTTTTTTATTACTTAATCTCTTATGGTACTAAAAATAAAACCAAGAGCCCCAAGCACAAAATATTTTTTAATAAACACACTTCTACTCCCTGTCAACCTGTGTTGAATAAAAGAAATAATGCATTTATTAAGGAAAATTACTCCACAGAGACATAACACTCCTGAATAAATTGAATGCTGTCATTTTTTCTTATAGGGTTAATATACTGATATTAAGATTCCGATATTTAATGGTGGAATGGTTCTTCATAATTTTGAACCTTTTACTTAAGCTTAATTGCTGAATTTTGATAAACTCATTGAGATCAGTGTTTATAAGCAGGTATGTAATCAATCAGTTCTTCTGTAAACATTGATCAAAAATGATGTTAGTGACTTAATGGCAATTTCAGGACATGTGCAATTTTCTTGAATGGGTTTCTTTGAATAGCTATAGAGCTATAGAGCTCTAGCTTGCAAAGAGAAAGGAAGATGGATGTGAAGGAGGAGACAGAGGACAAAGAATAGCAGAGGCAGAGGAAGAGGTGGAGATCTCACAAACTGATGACTCTTCCAAGCCCACACTTAGTTGATCATAAAGAGCTCATCATTTGATTTTCCCAGAGTTTTCTAAGTTCTTGTCAAGATTCTTCTGGACACCCATGTTAAGGCCCCCTCCACCAAATCTGTGCATACACACTCTTTCTATAAAGTGGACATGCAATCAAGTAAATGTTAACTTCAATGTGATTTGGCATTCTATCATTTACTTCAAAAGAAAGAATACATCTTAGACAAATTAAAAGAAAATAGTTATGCAAATATAGTCCATTTTATGCTGCTTTAGTAGATTATCTGAGACAGGGTAAATTTTAAAGAGAAATTTTGTTTTCAGAGTTTGGTTGTTGTAGAGTTTAAGATGTGGATGCCGGGCTAGATAGATGGCTCAGTGGTTAAAAACACTGACTACTTTTCCGAAGGTCCTGAGTTCAATTCCCAGCAACCACATGGCGGCTCATTACCATCTGTAACAATATCTGAGCCCTCTTCTCCTGTGTCTGAAGATGGCTACAATGTGCTTACATATAACAATAAATATATCTTTAAAAAATAAGATGTGGATGCCAACAAGTGCTTGCTGACAGGAGCCTGATATAGCTGTCTCCTGAGAGGCTCTGACAGTGCTTGACAAATACAGAGGGGACACTCTCAGCCAACCATTGAACTGAGCACAGGGTCCCTAATGGAGGAGTCGGAGAAAGGACTGAAGGAGCTGAAGGGTTTTGCAGCTCCATAGGAGGAACAACAACATGAACAAGCCAGTACCCCCAGAGCTCTGCGGGACTAAACCACCAACCAAAGAGTACACATGGAGGGAACCATGGCTCCAGCTGTATATGTAGCAGAGGATGGCTTTGTCAGACATCAATGGGAGGGGATGCCCTTGGTCCTGAGAAGGCTTGATGCCCTAGTGTAGGGGAATGCCAGGACAGCAAAGAGGGAGTGGGTGAGTTGGTGAGCAGTGGGAAGGGGAATGGGCTAGGGGGTTTCAGGGGGAAATGCGGAAAGGGCATAGTATTTGAAATGTAAATGAAGAAAATGTCTAATTAAAAAAAAACAAGATGAGATACTGTTCTTAGTTTCCTTAAATAGTGGTTCATTTGGAGGAAAGGCGCACTGTGCTTCAGAAGCTGGGGACCAAAGAGCACAAGAGAGAGAAGAGGGAGGTTCTCAAAGTGATGGTTTTGCTGGCTACCTACTCACATTTAACCTTCACACTGATTCCCTCTGATTTGTGTTTCCTGAAAAAATGAGAGTCAGATGTGTTAGCTCATGCCTAGAGGGTCAGCCCTCAGACTAAGGCAGTAGGATTGCAAATCCCAGAACAGCCTGAGATAAAGGACATGTCCTTGTCACAAACGTACAAACATTGGCATATGGATCCAGCACAATCAGATTCTGTGCCACTGGCAGTCTTTTGGAAGGACTGTGTAGTTATTAGTATATACAGAATGGTATGCAGTATGTAGCATATAGTATATAGTGGTGTATTGTATAAATAATATATAGTATATAGTTCATAGTATATAATATCTAGCTCATAGTGTATACAGTATAGTTCATAGTGCATAAATAGTATAATTTATGGTGCATACAATGTAGTTCATATTATATATGGCATTATATATAGTATGTATATATATAATATAGTTAATATTATAGCACCTAGGCATATAATATTTTTGTTTTTTGAAATTAATATTTCTTGATAATGACTAGTTTATTGATTTATTGGAGGCTATAAATGGATTATTTTCTAGTCTTTGGTTTAAATTTACTAGCCAGAAACATTTTATAAAGATAATATTTTTATCATTTACCATTGATTCAACCACATTCACAGTAGAAAAATAGACACAAAATAAATATCTTTTCTTTAATTTTTTCTATTTATAATTTGTGTGTGTATGTGTGTGAGAGAGAAAGAGACAGAGAGATAGAGAGAGGCAGAGAGACAGAGACAGAGAGACAGAGACAGGAGGGTAAGTGGTTCTTTCCTTCCATTTTATGGGGTCTTGAGCTCTCATCACCAGCCTTGTCTTTACATGCTGAGCCACCTCACCATCCCCTTTTGTTGGTTTGCTTTTGTTCTTAGTTTTAGATGTAAGTTTTTCCCTGTCATCTTCAGCAGATTAAAACCTAGCTTTCATTTTCAAACCCTACAGATTTTACTCTGTAACTCTCTGTATCTAATATAAAGTAGAAAATATCTCTTTCACCAGTAAGAACATCTTAAGTTGACTCTTGAGTCTTTTTGAAAATCACTGAATATATTTAGCTATCTGTCTTGCTATCTGATGTACTAAAATGTCTACCCTTCATCTTGTATATGTAGTTTATATTTTAGATGTTTAGACCAACAAGGCCTGGTCTATATAAGCCTGGGAGACAATGTGGCTACTGGAAATGTTTATTATTTCTGGAGTTTTCATTTTTCCATGTGTTTTCTGTTAAAAAGAGAAAACATATTTCTTTTTAGTACCATTATAAAATATATTCGGTTTGTACTGGTTATTTCCAAACCAAATTCTGAACTGTAGATATTTTATAGCCATGAGATGTTGGTCACCACCATTATAGATTGGAATCTCCTTTTTTGATGTCTGTGAGATCTGATTCACTATGCAAGAAATCAAGTTGCCTCAAAGTAACCACGCCACAAAGAGTTTAGGTGACCTGGAGAGTAACTGGAATATGTTAGAATGTTGACACCTCTCTCTCTCTCTCTCTCTCTCTCTCTCTCTCTCTCTCTCCCCTCCCTCTCTCTCTATATCTATCTATATCTATCTATCTATCTATCTATCATCTCTCTCTCCATATATATATATATATATATATATATATATATATATATATATATATATAAAATGGATAGATAGATGATAGATGCCTCTTCTTCCCTAGGAGTCTCTTAGCAACCATATATATATAATGTATCTGTGTGTGTACATATGTATGTGTGTGTATGTGTCTGTCTGTGTGTATGTGTGTGTGTCTCTGTGTGCATAACTCTGTGTGTGTTTGTGGGTATGTCTGTGTATGTGTGTGTGTGTGTATGTGTGTGTGTGTGTGTGTGTGTGTTTGTGTGTGTGTTTGTGTGTATGCATCGAGTCAGCATTCCTCATCCTCAGTTCCTTTGCCTCATTCATACAGTTTGAGGACAAATTTCCCAGATAGAATTTCCTTTTCATATCTTAAAACTTCACAGTTATGAGCAAAAGCAATGATAGTTTTAAGCTAGTACTTCTTAGATAGTTTCTTTTGAGACACAAGGCAACCAAAGAGATGCTATTGTTCTTTTGAGTGTATTAAAGTCAAATGCTTTGGGCATTTCTTTATATTAAATTAGTGGAAATTCTTGATGGAAATTCTTCATTTCATATGTAATGAATTCTATCTACTCTATTTCCCATACTTATAAGCCTCCTGATGATCCTTACCTGTCCCTTTTTCAAATTCATTGCATTTAGTTTGGTTGCATGACCCACTTATTTTAACCATAGCCATTTATATGACCACTAGATTAGGACTGTACAATAGATTCTAGTTGGGTCATCACTAGGTTCAGAAAAGACAATATTCCTTTCCCCGAATCTATTTGTTGGAAGTACTTCTAAAGTAGATTAGGGCTCCATGAATTATTTCTTTGTCCACAGCTGTTGTGAGCTCATTCTTGTGAAAACTCCATGTGATTAACAATAGTTCTTGGAAGTTTGTTAGAGTGGTTGTTTCTTGCTCAATGGTTGCTATTCTTCAGCTTTTTCTCCTATATCAGGCTCTTAAATTCTCCCCACTCTATTTTCCACAATGTTCCCTGAAATGTGGGGAGGATTCTTCAGGTACCAGTTTGTGATTGGAACGTTAGCTGTCACTGTTTCCCAGCACTCTATGCAGTTATTAGTCTGTGTACTCAACAACTCACTGGAAAGAGAGCTTTCTCCAAGTACGAGGCAGTTGGAGAGAGATACTAGGCCTGTAAATGGAGCAAATCAGCAGAATTTAATACCTTCTTATAACCTTTGGCCTCCCCCACCATGGGCTTTTGTGTGTGCTTGAAGTACCAAGTACAGATTTCTTTTGAGGCAGTGGGTCTCAAGTTCAAGTGAAGAGGTGTAGTTATCCAAAAGCTGTGCCACTGTTGCACAAATGGATATATTGTGTCTGGAAGTTTTGTATTGTAGTTCAAGGGATTCAACGTTGGTAAGACCATTGATGCCTCTTCTTCCCTAGGAGTCTCTTAGCACTCCAGTCACTAAGAAATTTGGTTGTCAGGACCAGGGTAGGTGGATAATGGGTGAAGGTGGATGAGTGATGGGTGGATGGGCTTCCAGCTCTCTTCGCTCCCAATATCTTTTTTTTTTTAATTTTTTTTTAATTTTCTATATTCTTTGTTTACATTCCAAAGGCTTTCCCCTTTCCCAGGTACCCCCCACCATATGTCCCATAATTCCTCTCCCCCCATGCTATTCCCCACTCTTCCCCCCCCCACGATTTCTCTGTTCTGGGTCTACAATACTGGATCCAATCTTTACAGGCCCAGGGTCCTCTCCTTTTTTTCTTCTTGAGAGTCATTTGACTTGCTAATTGTGCCTTGAGTATTTAGGGCTTCTGGGCTCATTAATATCCACTTATCAGTGATTGCATTTCGTGTATATTCTTTTGTGATTGGGTTAGCTCACTTAGGATGATAGTTTCCAGATCTAACCATTTACCTACAAATTGCATGAATTCATTATTTTTAATTGCTGAGTAGTACTCCATTGTATAAATATACCACATTTTCTGTATCCATTCCTCCTTTGAGGGATATCTGGGCTCCTTCCAATTTCTGGCTATTATAAACAAGGCTGCTATAAACATAGTGGAGCATGTGTCTTTGTTGTATGCAGGGGAATCCTCTGGGTATATGCCCAGGAGTGGTATGCCAGGGTCCTCTGGGAGTGGCATGCCCAATTTTCTGAGGAACCGCCACACTGATTTCCAGAGTGGTTTTACCATTTTGCAATCCCACCAACAGTGGAGGAGTGTTCCTCTTTCTCCACATCCTCGCCAGCACTTGTTGTCTCTCGAGTTTTTAATCTTAGCCATTCTGACTGGAGTGAGGTGGAATCTCAGGGTTGTTTTGATTTGCATTTCCCTGATGACTAATGATGTTGAACATCTCTTAAGGTGTTTCTCAGCCATCCGAATTTCTTCTGGTGAAAATTCTTTGTTTAGCTCTGTGCCCCATTTTTTGATAGGGTTATTTGGTTCTTTGGGGTCTAACTTCTTGAGTTCTTTGTATATATTGGATATTAACCCTCTGTCGGATGTGGGGTTGGTGAAGATCATTTCCCACGTTGTTGGTTGCCGTTTTGTCTTTCTGACAGTGTCCTTTGCCTTACAGAAACTTTGTAATTTTATGAGGTCCCATTTGTCCATTCTTGATCTTAGAGCATAAGCTATTGGTGTTCTGTTCAGGAACTTTACCCCTGTGCCCATGTCCTCCAGGGTCTTCCCAAGTTTCTTTTCTAATAGTTTCAGTGTGTCTGGTTTTATGTGGAGGTCCTTGATCCACTTGGAGTTGATCTTAGTACAAGGAGATAAGAGTGGGTCAATTCGCATTCTTCTACATGTTGACCTCCAGTTGAACCAGCACCATTTGTTGAAAAGGCTATCTTTTTTCCACCGGATGGTTGTGGCTCCTTTATCAAAGATCAAGTGACCATAAGTCTGTGGGTTAATTTCTGGGTCTTCAATCCTATTCCATTGATCTACCTGCCTGTTGCTGTACCAATACCATGCAGTTTTTAACACAATTGCTCTGTAGTACTGCTTGAGGTCAGGGATATTGATTCCCCCAGAAGTCCTTTTATTGTTGAGAATAGTTTTAGCTATCCTGGGTTTTTTGTTGCTCCAGATGAATTTGAGAATTGCTCTTTCTAGATCTATGAAGAATTGATTTGGGATTTTGATGGGGATTGCATTGAATCTGTAGATTGCTTTTGGCAAGATGGCCATTTTTACTATATTGATCCTGCCAATCCAGGAGCAAGAAATATTTTTCCATCTCCTGAGGTCTTCTTCGATTTCTTTCTTCAGGGACTTGAAGTTCCTGTCATACAGATCTTTCACTTGTTTGGTTAGAGTTACGCCAAGGTACTTTATGTTGTTTGTGGCTATTGTGAAGGGTGTTATTTCCCTAACTTCTTTCTCAGCCTGCTTGTCCTTTGAGTACAAGAAGGCTACTGATTTGCTTGAGTTAATTTTATAACCAGCCACGTTGCTGAAGTTGTTTATCAGCTGTAGAAGTTCTCTGGTGGAGTTTTTTGGATCGCTTAAGTAGACTATCATATCATCTGCAAATAATGATACTTTGACTTCTTCCTTTCCAATTTGTATCCCTTTGACTTCCTTATGTTGTCTGATTGCTCTCGCTAGAACTTCAAGTACTATATTGAAAAGATATGGAGAGAGAGGACAGCCTTGTCTAGTCCCTGATTTTAGTGGAATTGCTTCAAGTTTCTCTCCATTTATTTTGATGTTGGCTACTGGTTTGCTGTAGATTGCTTTTACTATGTTTAGGTATGGGCCTTGAATTCCTGCTCTTTCCAAGACTTTTAGCATGAAAGGATGCTGAATTTTGTCAAATGCTTTTTCAGCATCTAATGAGATGACCATGTGGTTTTTTTCTTTTAGTTTGTTTATGTAGTGGATTACATTGATGGATTTCCGTATATTGAACCATCCCTGCATTCCTGGAATGAAGCCTACTTGATCATGGTGAATGATCGTTTTGATATGCTCTTGGATTCGGTTGGCAAGAATTTTATTTAGTATTTTTGCATCTATATTCATAAGAGAAATTGGCCTGTAGTTCTCTTTCTTTGTTGGATCTTTTTGTGGTTTAGGTATCAACGTAATTGTGGTTTCGAAGAATGAGTTGGGCAGTGTCCCTTCTGTCTCTATTTTGTGGAATAGTTTGAAGTGTATTGGTGTTAAGTCTTCTTTGAAGGTCTGGTAGAATTCTGCACTAAAACCATCTGGTCCCGTACTTTTTTTGGTTGTGAGGCTTTCTATAACCCCTTCTATTTCTTTAAGGGTTATGGGACTGTTTAGCTGGTCTACTTGATGCTGATTTAATTTTGATATTTGGTATCTGTCTAGGAAATTGTCCATTTCCTCCAGATTCTCCAGTTGTTTTGAGTATAGGCCTTTGTAGTAGGATCTGATGATCTTTTGAATTTCCTCTGTTTCTGTTGTTATATCCCCCTTTTCATTTTTAATTTTGTTAATTTGGATACTATCTCTGTGCCCTTTGGTTAGTCTAGCTAAGGGTTTATCTATCTTGTTGATTTTCTCGAAGAACCAGCTCTTGGTTTTGTTGATTCTTTGTATGGTTCTCTTTGTTTCTGCTTGATTGATTTCAGCCCTTAGTTTGATGATTTCCTCTCTTCTACTCCTCCTGGGTGAGTTAGCTTCTTTTTGTTCCAGCGCCTTCAGGTGTGCTGTTAAGTTGCTAGTGTATGCTCTTTCCAGTTTCTTTTTGGAGGCACTCAGGGCTATGAGTTTTCCTCTTAGCACTGCTTTCATTGTATCCCAGAGATTTGGGTAGGTCGTACCTTCATTTTCATTGAAGTCTAAAAAGTCTTTGATTTCTTTCTTTATTTCTTCCTTGACCAGGGTGTCATTGAGTAGAGTATTGTTCAGTTTCCATGTGTATGTGGGCTTTCTGTAGTTCTTCTTGCTATTGAAGACCACTTTTACTCCATAGTGATCCGATAGGAGACATGGGATTAGTTCGGTCTTCTTGTATTTGTTGAGGTCTGTCTTGTGACCAATTATATGATCAATTTTTGAGAAGGTACCATGCGGTGCTGAGAAAAAGGTATACTCTTTTGTTTTAGGATGGAATGTTCTATATATATCTGTTAAATCCAATTGGTCCAAAGCTTCAATTAGTTTCACTGTGTCCCTGTTTAGTTTCTGCTTTCCTGATCGGTCCATTGAGGAGAGTGGAGTGTTGAAGTCACCTACAATCATTGTGTTAGGTGCGATGTGTGCTTTAAGCTTTAGTAAAGTTTCTTTTACGAATGAGGGTGCCCTTGCATTTGGTGCATAGATGTTCAGTATTGAGAATTCTTCTTGGTGGATTTTCCCTTTGACAAGCAGGAAGTGACCTTCTGTGTCTCTTTTGATGACTTTAGGTTGAAAGTCGATTTTATCTGATATTAGAATGGCTACTCCAGCTTGTTTCCTGGGACCATTTGCTTGTAGAACTGTCTTCCAGCCTTTTACTCTAAGGTGGTGTTTGTCTTTGACACTGAGATGTGTTTCCTGTATGCAGCAAAATGTAGGGTCCTGTTTCCGTATCCAGTCTGTTAGTCTGTGTCTTTTGATTGGGGAATTGAGTCCATTGATATTAAGAGATATTAAGGAATAGTAATTATTACTTCCTGACATTTTGGGAATTGTTATTATTATTTGTATTTGAGTGGTTCTCTTCTTTTGGGTTGGATGAGATGGGGTTTCTATCTTGTTTCTTCTGGGGTGTTGTTTCCCCCCTTGTGTTGGTATTTTTCCCCTATTATCCTTTGTAGGGCTGGGTTTGTAGATAAGTATCTTGCAAATTTGGTTTTGTCGTGGAATATCTTGGTTTCCCCATCTATGGCAATTGAGAGTTTCGCTGGGTATAGTAGTCTTGGCTGAAGTTTGTGTTCTCTTAGGGTCTGCATAAGGTCTGCCCAGGATCTTCTAGCTTTCATGGTCTCAGGTGAGAAGTCTGGTGTAATTCTGATAGGTCTTCCTTTATATGTTACTTGTCCTTTTTCTCTTACTGCCTTTAATATTCTTTCTTTGTTTAGTACATTTGGGGTTTTGACTATTATGTGACGGGAAGTATTTCTGTTCTGGTCCAGTCTATTTGGGGTTCTATAGGCTTCTTGTATATTCATGGGCATCTCTCTCTTTAGGTTGGGGAAATTTTCTTCCATAATTTTGTAGAAGATATTTGCTGGCCCTTTAAGTTGTAGATCTTCATTCTCATCTATCCCTATAATCCTTAGGTTTGGTCTTCTCATTGTGTCCTGGATTTCCTGAATGTTTTGGGTTACCAGCTTTTTGCATTTTGCATTTTCTTTAATTGTTGAATCCATGGTTCCTATGGTATCTTCAGCATCTGAGATTCTGTCTTCTATCTCTTGTATTCTATTGTTGATATTTGCATCTATGACTCCTGATTTCTTCCCAAGGTTTTCTATCTCCAACATTGTCTCCTTTTGCGATTGCTTAGTTGTTTCTACTTCTGTTTTTAGATTTTGTATGGTTTTGCTCAGATCTTTCAGTTGCTTGTTTGTGTTTTCCTGTAATTCTTTAAGGGATTTTTGTGTTTCCTCCTTTATGACTTCTACTCGTTGACCCATGTTCTCTTGTATTTCTTTGGGTGATTTTTGTTTCTCCCCCTTATTGGGATTCACTTTTTGCTCTATATTCTCCTGGATTTCTTTAAGTGATTTTTGTGTCTGCCTTGTATGGGCTTCTAGTTTTTGATCTATTTTCTCCTCTATTACTTTAAGAAATTTATCTAAGTGATCCTCAATCTGCATCTTTACCAGTGATTTTAGATCTGAGTCTTGTTTTTCTGGTGTGTTGTTGAGATATCTGGGATTTAATTGTGTTTGTCTTGCAATGGCTTCTAGCTTTTGATCTATTTTCTCATGTATTACTTTAAGAGATTTATCTAAGTGTTCCTCTATCAGCATCCTGACCAGTGATTTTAGATCTGAGTCTTGTTTTTCTGGTGTTTCGGGGTATCCAATATTTATTGCTGTTGGGGAACTGGGTTCGGATGCCGCCATATTGCCTTGATTTTTGTTAGTAGCGATCTTACGTTTGCCTTTTGCCATCTGGTTAACTCTGGTGTTAGTTGGTCCTGTAGATACTAGCTAGTGCTTGACCCTCCTGTGGGGTTGTAAGGCTATTTCCCAGTGACTGGGATACCTGAATCACTGTCCTGCGGGGGTCTTGCTCACAGATTGCTGACAGGTGGCCTGAGTCCCCAGAGGTCTTAACCTCAGGATATCCCAGGTATTTGGTTCCGCCTGTTGGGCGGCTGCTCTGCACTGCTCCTGCTCAGGGTTCGCTGTCTGATATCCTGTTTCCCCAGGGGTCTTAAAGTTGGGATATCTCAGTTATCTGGTTCCGCCTGCTGGTCCCAAGCTGCTGGGAAGCTGGCTGGGTCCGGTTTCCAGCTTCCCTGCCCCTGGCTGGATGGGAGGCTGGTTCGGCCTCCGGCTGGTTCTGAGCACCTGGCACGCTGGGTGACCCTCCGGCTTCCCCACCACCAGCTGGGCGGGAAGCTGCAGGCAATATGGCAGCTGCCTGCAGGGAGCTCGGGGTCCGCCCCGCGCGCGAGTGCAGAGTGCACCCGCTATTCTGTGCCCAATTCCCACTCCAGGCCTGAGTCCCCGAAGGTCTTAAGCTCGGGCTGTCTCGGGTACCTGGTTCTGCCGCCGCCGCTGGATGGTTCTGAGCACCTGGCACGCTGGGTGACCCTCCGGCTTCCCCACCGCCAGCTGGGCGGGAAGCTGCAGGCAATATGGCAGCTGCCTGCAGGGAGCTCGGGGTCCGCTGCGCGAGAGCAGAGTGCACCCGCTATTCTGTGCCCAACTCCCACTCCAGGCCTGAGTCCCCGAAGGTCTTAAGCTTGGGCTGTCTCGGGTACCTGGTTCTGCCGCCGCCGGATGGTTCTGAGCACCTGGCACGCTGGGTGACCCTCCGGCTTCCCCACCGCCAGCTGGGCGGGAAGCTGCAGGCAATATGGCAGCTGCCAGCAGGGACCCAATATCTTTATATAATGTAATCAAATTATGTGGTATTTTCAGCCTCCTCCTACTTGTATCTGGCAAATAGTCTTGGATTATAGAAATAATTTTCATGATTTGCCTTTTATGTGATGCCTTTGTAGTGAATTTGACTGCAAATTGACTCTTCAATTTGTTCTTATTGTTACTCCATTTTTTCTTTTCAATTAGCAAAAACTTTTGAACTCTCCAGAGCTTCTCAGCCCTGGTGTCTCACTCTTGGACCTACAATCTGTCATCTGTTTGTAATTTTTGCTCTACACTCTTAAAAATGACCATGATATCTTCTTTATTATTGATTATTTTATTTATTTACATTTAAAATGTTGACTCCCTGATTTCCCCCTCTGCAAAACCCTATCCTATCCCCTCTCCTTCCTGCCTTTATGAGGGTATTTCCCTCCACCCTTTCACTACTGCCTCACTGCTAGGATCCCCTTATGCTGGGGCACTTAGCCTCCACAGGACCAAGGGCTTCCCCTCCCATTGATACCAGGTAAGACCATCCTCTGCTACATAAACAATTGGAGCTATGAGTCCCCCCATATATACTCTCTGATTGGTGGTTTAGTCCCTGGAAGGTCTTGGGGAGTCTTGTTAGTTGATGTTGTTCTTCCTATGGGTTTGCACTCTCCTTCAGCTCCTTTAGTCCTTCCCCTAACTCCTCCATTGGGGTCCTCATGCTCAGTCAGATGGTTGGCTGTGAGCATCTGTATCTGTATTGGTCAGGCTCTGGCAGAACCTCTCAGGGGACAGTTACACCAGGATCCTGTGAGCAAGCGCTTCTTGGAATCAGCATTAGTGTCTAGGTTTGGTAGCTGTTTATGGGATGGATCCCCAGGAGGGGCAGTCTCTGGATGGTCTTTCCTTCAGTCTTTGGTTCACTTTTTGTCCCTGTATTCCTATCCTTTAGATAGGAAGAATTGAGGTTTAAAATTTTTGAGATGGGTAGGTGGCCCCATCCGTCAATTGGAGGCATTAACTGAAATACCCAACAATGGGGAGATAAACCTTTAGAGACCATATTCAGTGGTTAGGTATGATACCTTCTTATAGAAAAACAAACCAGCATTTAAAGGCATGGGTCCAAGTGGAATAAAAATTGAACAGAAGATTGTTGGTTTTGCAATCTAATAGGTCTGTTTTCACATGAGAATTCAGGAATCTTACACAATTTTCCCATGGCCACCTTTCAGATCTTCCCAGTAACTTTGTAGTACTCTCAATTATGACACTAAAGAGTGATTAAGAAAATGTGTGTGAAATCCAATATGTATTGTTTTTTTTATAGGAGATTCCATGGTCCTGAAAAGTTACTCTTTATGTATAAATATATAATTCTCTTTGATTTATACAGAACCAAAAAGTAATATATAAATGAAATAGACAACAGATGCTGACTTTATTAACTCTAATTTTATTTGTTCTGCCATTTAGAAGAGTTTTGAAAGAAAAAATAGGATATCAGGATAAATTCTATTGATACAAGAACTGTGTGCAATTGCTGCCTTTTCTTTTACCTTAGTGTCTTGTTTTTGTTTGATTTTCATCTTGACCCAAGCTCAAGAAATCTGGGAAGAAGACCCACATTTGAAGTGTGTTGTCAGAAAGGGAACTTAGGGCAATGATTCTGGGGGTAATCCATTCATTCTCCCTCTCTTCACAGAGAATCCAGTGTGTTAATGTCTCCACAACTGATATCACCTCTGCATCTGACCCTTTCCTATGACCTACAGTATTGATGACTCTTTCCTCTGAAAAGTCATTCAAATTTACACATGCTTCTTTTATTGGATATATGAAGCAGTGTGATATAGAAACCTCTTCTGCTCTGCTTCTGGATACGTAAACACATGACACGAGAGACACATGTCTGATTAACTTTACCATTCAACCCACTGTAGTAATGAGTGCCATCCATGCTTTATTTGCTAATGGGAAAGGGGAAAGAATTCGGAATGTAAACAAAGAATATAGAAAATAAAAAATAGATCCCTAAATTGAAAAGTATTTTCAACTGCACTCACTTTCTTCTGTTTTGGAATTGACTCATTCAGTGGGTGAGTTTCCACTGATCTTGAGCAGTAATGCCAGAAATTAATTGGTTCACTTCAAACTCCTTTGCCAGGTGAGAACTTGGGGTAGATCCATCCCGCACACTGTTCAATGGTGTTTTGCTGTATTCCGTGGTTACTAGCAATAGATTAGTTTCTTCCTCATTTAGTTTCTTTATTTCAGTGTATCGATATGAGCTGTTTGAAGCCTTTTAGGGTTATTCTCCTACTTTTCAGATCAAAAAAACTTGGTAACTGAAGCGCTTTCATATATTCCCAAAGTGCACATTTATGAAGACATGGGTTGTAGAGGCGGGGCATCCTGTACCCAGAGCAATCATTTTAACAATAAATAGGTTCATGGAGAGGCACTAGACAAACTGTCAAATATTTATTTCTGCTTTCATAAATTATATACACACATATTTTCTCTTCTGCATTACAATTCTCCTCTGTTAGATGAAAGCCTGATACTGTAATAGGAATGTGTGTGCATTTTATTTATAATGGTAGACTGGTAGAGTTTAAACTAGTAAGATGATCAGTATATTGGGTAAAACTATTTTATTCTTCTATGTTTTTTGCTTTAAAATTTAGACCACATTGCATAGTTTTCTGTGTACCACGCAAAATACATACAGATTGTGAGCTGGTCCAAATTAGTATGCATGTTCCCTCAGGTAGTTCTAATTTTAGTGGTGGGAGTGATATTCATGTCATCTATCTTCTACCTGAATAGAAAAATTCATATATAAGGCTTAAGCATTTAAAAAGAAATATTTATGGTGTTGTTGGATATAGGAATTGGTTTTCATCCCCCGTAACAACATGCAAGAACCCATTCTTCTTACTCTTACAACAGTTGTTACTGTCTTTTGACAGTAGTGTAATAGCTATGTTCGGCACTAATTTTTCCTTTGCTTTGAATTTTCCTAATCACCAACCATGTTGAGTACTTGGGTAGAGGTGGGGCATCCTCTACCCAGAGCAATCGTTTTAACAATAAATAGGCTCATGGAGAGGCACTAGACAAACTGTGCCTTAGCATTTGGATAGAAATTTTTGTTAAATTAACAGATTGCTTTGGGTATCAGCAACATTCTAATATTCATGATTTTTCATTTCATGTACATAGGGTATTTTATTTGTATAATTCTCAATGCCTTTTAGCAGTGTTTAATAATTTTCATTTATAGAGTATCTCTTTTCTCAATTAAATTTACTCTTAGATACTTTTGGAATTGTAAAAACAGGCATTGTTGTCTTGGTGGAGATTTTAAGGGAAGCTTACAAATTTTCCCCATCTAGTAAACTGTCAGCTGTGTGTTACCATGATCTTTAAGTGTCAAGATATATGTTCATTCTAGACACACACTTTTTATTATGAAGACTTTTGCAAGTGTTCTTTTTCTGTATTTATTGAAGTATTTATAGAGTTTATGCTCTTGCTTCTCTGAATATTTTTATTTATTGCACATGCTTGAATTATTCATGTGTTCTAGAGATGAATACTACTTGGTCAAAGACTACAGGTCTTTTCAGCCTGTTTGTAGAGTCAATTGATTAGTATTTTGTTGAGAATGTTTTTCACTTATGTCCATGAGAGATATTAACCTATCACTTTGTGCTACAATGTCATGGTTGGTATTATGACCTGAGCTCATATGACGAGTTTGGAATAATAACCTTTATTTCAATTATTTGGAACAGCTGGAGAAAAATAATAATTCTTTAAATATGTCATATTAACTAGTGATGCTCTAGTGATTTCCTTTGTAAAAGACTTAGTTGCCAATTCAATCTTTTCTTTCTTTTTTTTTTTTAAATCTATTTGTTAAATGTCAGCTTCTTCACATAAGGTCTTGTCAAGTTATATATGTCTAGGCACAGATTTAGCTTTTCTATGCTGGCTAATTTGTCAGCATATAAATCTTCATAATTGTAAATTTATTTTACTCTTCCTGTCACAACAGTGATACCATCTCCTTTCATTTGCATCTTTCTCTCTCTCTCTCTCTCTCTCTCTCGCGCTCTCTCTCTCTCTCTTGTACTATAATTTAAAATGCATCAAGTCTGTTTGACTTTTTCAAAGGTCCAATGCTTCTGCATTTTGTTTTTCTGACTCTGGTCTCATTTTCATCTGTGTACTCTTATAAAGTTATACTGATTTTGAATTTAGTTATTGACAAGTGTTCTTTTTCTATATTTGTTGAAATATTTATAGAGTATATGCTCTTGCATATCTTATTAGTTCCTTGAGGAGTAATGCTAGTATGTTGTGATTTATGTGTATCGCCTATATACATGTCTGTGTATCACATGTGTGCCTGGTATCCTTGGAGCTCAAAATAGGAACCTGAGTCCCCAGGAATGAAGTTATCAGAAGGTTGTAAGCTACTATGTGAGTTCTGCCAACTAAACCTGGGTCCTCTGATAGAGTCACCATTGTTTCTAACCACTGAGCAATATCTTCAGGTCTGTGTTAAATTTTTAACTTGAGATTTGTTTTTGATGCAGACATTTCTTCTTGTAAATGACACACTTAGATCTGTTTTTGCTCCATTTCAGTGCTTTTATGTGCCATATTTCCATTTCTTTCAAAAGGTTTTAAGATTATTCTTTTAACATTTTCATTGGCTGACATGTGTTTCTTTGTATCTGCGATGTTACTGAGTTTCCTCCTTTTTCTGATTTCTAGTTTCATCCTGCAGTGGCCCAAGACATGCTAGATGTGATTTCCATTGTCTTCAGTGAGTTGGGGCTTGCATCCTGGCCTAACATATGATCTGTGTCTGAGAATTCCATGTGTGCTTAAAAAGAACACATCTTTTGCAGCTGTTGCTAGGAATGTCTGCAAATATCTGTTGGGTCCATTTGGTCTAGAGCTTAAATATGATGGCTCTCTATAGACTCTGAGTGATCTGATCATTGTTGAGAATGGGATGTTGAAGTCCTCTCATATTACATTACAGCCCATCTCTTCTTTCAGACATTAACATTTGCCTTATGCAGTTAGGCACTTCAGCATAGAGTGCATATGGATTTATAATTGTTCTACTCTCTTCTTGAATTTACCATTATATCATTATCTAATGATCTTGTTTGTCTCTTTTTATTGTATCAGACAGTGAGTTCATCTTATCGGATGCAAGGATAGCTTCAGCAATGTCCATTTTCCTTGTGTATCTTTTCCATACTTTTCATTTTTACTCTCTATGTTTTTCAAAGCAAAGTTTTATTTTTACAGCTTTCCCCCTATCACTTAATCTATTTTTCTGTAAGCACTGTGATCCATCTAGCTCACAAAGAACTTTGGACTCAATGGCTTCAAATTAGTATGCATACTTAATTCCTCACAAGGCACTTGACTGAAGCTATAGGATTTATGCTTATTCAATGATAGTTTCAGGAACAAAATATACATTGTTGAACCAATGAATGTGTCAAGTTAAAAGAAATAATGTAAACTTCTTTTATCAGGTTAAAATGTGAGTTTTATTTTCTATATTAGTAAGTTTTTTTCTCTACTTCTTCATTGATTACCATTGGGCAAGTTACAATCAAGGAAGAAAAAAATTTGATTTGTCTGCATTACTTCTAAAAATTGCTGAATTTTCTTACCAAAACCTGCTCTAGACTATCTGAAGTATCTGGGAGAGAAGTGTGTTAGCACTTTGAAATGACCCCAATTAATAAACTTGACAATTGCTTCAACAAATGCAGACAGAAGTGGAGAAGGTCCATTCTCAAGTGGCACTTCTGAGAAGTGGGGACACATAATGGAGAGCATCATCACACAAATCACCTATGAAAATAATCATCTTGAAAACCGGTCCTACACAAACAAGTAGGATGCAAAAATGCCGTGGTTTTTTACAGTGTCCACAGGAGTAAACTCCAGAGTGTGATATGATTCCGCTCTGTATTTGGCAGACAGAGTTGGTGAGCAGGTGTTGCGAACGAAGCCCGATGAATAATAAATCCAAGTTCAGATATGATGACCGCCACATGATTTAAAGCAACAGGAATAGGCTGTAAGGCATCTCTTGGTCTAACTTCAAAGATATTACAAGTTAGAAGACACAATAAAAAGCAAGATTCAAATTCAGCACTTTGATACTTAGCTTATTGATTTCTTCACAGTTCCGAATGAGTTCCAAAGTAGGCAGCAGAGTACTTTGTACAGTGGTTTTCTATATCCCAGTGGTTAACATGACTCTTCCTATCATCATACTAACAAAGCAAAAACATCAAAGATAAAGGGATCTTTTTTTCATTAACAATCTTATCATGGCTCCAAATGTGGATTGACTATACATCAGGTCCCCTGTACTTTAAGACTCAGACAGTAGAATCAAGTCCTATGAACAATGAAAGTGTTAACTCAATTCATTAATGCAGAGAACACTCACAGATTTCCACCTTGGAAGAACAGATCCTGTTGTCCCTTTAATAGAACCCTGCTGGAAATCAAACACAATTTTTTATTCTGGAGAATGATCACTGTGTCTTGTTTAATTCTCCCCTAACAAATGTCAGCACTAATGTATTACAGATTATTCAGTCAATTTGATGGTTCTGGGTGAAAGAAAGGAACACAAATCTCTTCTTTTAGTGTAAAAAGGGTCAGCAGGATGACTTCCCCTGCAGGAGCTGAGGCTTGACATGAATCAATCAAGAAGGCTCAATTTTACAGTTATAGTGCCTAATGCCTAAACATGAGCGTACGGGTGGAAATTAGCACCCGATTATGAGCATACATGATCTTCCCCTGGAAGACAATAATATTGGCATTAAGCTTCTCAAGAGGGAAGATGCTGCTGGTTTTTAATATGTCTTAAATTATGTCAGGAAAAACACTGGAACATCACACAAAAGCCACAGTCGGTGTCTATTGCTATCTCATAAAGCTGGAGATCTTTACAACAATATTGACACAGGAGCAGGCAAGCAAATGTCAGCCAATATAACATATGAAATACTTAACGTAACCAATTTTCACCTGTCAATCAGCAGGGAATAATGACTGATGCAAGGAATCAATACTCCACAATTGAATTCCAGCTCACAAACTTGTTTCGTTCTGTGCTATAAAAGACTGTCAAATGTCACACCCCAAGAGATGCAACAGGATTCCACAGATTTATTTATTTCAAGCTCTGAAGTCTATTAGCAACAGTGCCCCTTTGCTGTTGGAAATAGAACTTGGAGGACATTAATTTCAGATATGACAAGCTCCTTTTCTGACAAATTAATGATAGACCTTCCTTAGTCCCATATTTATTTATTTTCCTAACATGAAGTACAATCACACTCAACCAATTCTTTGGATTTCAGAAAATAAATATTTGACATAATTTGTCAAATAAACTGTTTTTTCAACCATTTATTTTTAACCATGTTGTCCTATCCATGAGAATAAATGGAAATGTTATGACAAAGCTTGACCTTCTACTAAATTTGAACCTTAGCATTATGCAGATCCAAACATCAAATGAAATCTACAAGTTTGTCTTCAGATAACCACAGGAAACCTCTCTCTACAAAACAATAAACATTTTGGGAAATTAATTGAATGAAAATGGTCATGCTACTCAGAATGAAAGGGACTGATTTTAGCTTTGTACATGACAGTTTAGAAGCAACAGACTGGAAATACATTTTAAAATGTCAATATTGTACTGAAATACCATTTTGAAATATTAACTTGTGTATATTATATTTACTGGAGATATGCTTCTTATAATTTGTGAAAAGATAAAATAGAATCACTGTGTAATTACTCTTGAGAGAAATATTTCATCTTATCAACCTTATCATTTTATGTATTGATATTTTCCCTAACTAAAGAAGAAAGCCGTTACATATTAATGGGTGTGTTTGTGTGTTGAGTATGCGTGTGTGCATGTGTAAAATACATAGTAGTAACTAAGCTCCTACCCCAGTCTTTTTTTCTTTTAGGTGGAGGAAAATATACATCATATTATATTTTCTCAAGACGAAAAGAAACAGGGAGATTCAAATGTGTATGGCAGAAATATGGAAGCTTTGGACCACACTTGAGGGCTCTGAGATCAAAGGAAAGTCAAAGCTTACTTCTCTGTGTCAGGAACTCACAACTCCCTACTCAATGAGCTCAGCAGCTGCAGGACCCTTAACTGGTCAAAACTTTGCCTGTGTGTCTTTAGTAGTGTATAGAACAATATGGTCCAGAGACTGACCTAATGCCTGAGGCAGATTTTAAGAAAACTGTCACCGTCATGTTGATCTGGCTGAGGGTTGAAAATGAAGATGCACTTGCTCTAAAGTGTAGCTGGTGCACAAATGAAGCCTGCGGGGAGGCTGATGCTTGTTTACAAGCAGGCCAACAAAACAACACGCGCACTGTTTGTTAATGGGAATAAGAGACTGCTCATGTAGAGCTGCTCACGTGGTTGAGTGGGCTGACTAAACCCAGAGAGAGCAGCTTGGCAGGCTCTGTACCCTTCATTTGTTCTTCCCTGAAGATGATAACATCGAACTGTAAAAGCCGAGATTGGAAAGCCACCAGGGTGCTATCTAATTCCAGCTGCAGTGCTCGCAGGTGACTTTAGGAGGGGATAAGATTATAGGTCACAAGAGCTTCTTTATTTCCCACCTGTAGCTTCTAACAACATTTTATTAAGGATCTTTCCCGTCTTTTCTCTCTGACCTATCGGGGTTGAAATCGTAAAAGCCCTTACAAGACCTTGACCAAATTGGCATTAACATAGATTAGTGATTCTGAAGTGATGTTCCTTTCATTAGAACCCTATTAGAAATGGTTACTGATATTTTGGCAGTGCTACAAAGATAAACATTATATATTATTATGTAAATAGAAAGGGAGCCCTTAATACAGTTAAATATTTAGAGCTTCATGTTTGCCTCAGAGAAAATCCACACCAAGCAATTGTTATTTGAGGGTTTAATGTTAATTTGTATAAAACAAACAGGTTGGAGAGTGGCCCACAAACAACTCCTTGACATGGGCTTTCTTCCCATCCTGTTGAGGTGGTTTCTTAATCTCTCACCAGCTTACCAGGTATCCAACATCAAAACCGAGGGGAGGATTCTGAAGCACACACACAGTATACACACTTATTGGAGGATAGAAATTCGCACTCACTGTCAAGGATCATTTTTGAGATGAGTTGTATGATTTCTTGCCTGGATAGTTTTGAAGAGTAATGGGATGATATTCGTGAGGCACTTAGAGAATAAGGAAAGGGGCTAAGTACCCAGGTCATCCTGGGTCTTCTCTCAGAGACATACTTTAACTGATCGTGCGTAAACACAACACGGGAATACAGGGACTCCCTGCCCATTACACTGCCTGAGTGAAAATTATAGAACACACACGGGTCATTGGAATGTCTGGGGTTAGTTTCATATTTTCATAATGTATTTTATGCTCAGCCAACGCTGCCTTTTTCCTTTCTTCTTCATTTGAAGAGACTAAATATATTTTACAGACACTGTGTCACCAACCCTAAGTCAGCTTAGCTCCAGATAGCCAAGTTCGAGTATCTCAAGAATGTTGTGTCTCTTAGGTTTCATCCCTAAACCTGATGATTCAAAGAGCTAGTTCTATTAGGCAAATTGATTATGGAGCCTACTGTATTGCTTTTTCTGTTAGTCAAATTTGGAAAAAAAAAATCAGATTTTATTTTTCCCATAGTCAGATGGGGGGACTGGAGAACACTTTAACAATAATTGTGTTTATATGACACAGATCAGAAAAGAGTCAATCTGGTGTTTTCAGTTGTCTTAATGACAAATTGAATTCCCTGCAGAGCTGATTCAGTCGATTGCGGAGTGATGAGTAGACATGACTGTTAGAGTGGCCACAAAGAGGGTGTTATCCAGTAGATACGACCTGTTTGTCAGCAAAATAGCTAATGTGCTGTTTGTATCAAGGAATATTTCCTCCATCTTCAGTTGTTCTTCTGAACATCAATCCTCTAAGGATAATAATGAAACATATATTCCTTATAGCTTGTAATTATTAAAATTAGTCTGCTTGAGAAATCTTCAAAATGGTCTCAGACTGCTTCTCTTTTCAAAATTTGGACTCCATGTCAATCAATTTAAAAAGCTCATAGGTGTTCCTGGTGGGATAAATAATAGCGGTAATGGGATACATGGATCCTGGACTGCACCCTACTCTGAGTGGAGCAGGAGTTGGTTTAATTTCCTGTGGACCTTCTAAGGTGAGAATACTCTGTACCTTGTTTGTGTGTATGATCAAGAGCCTCTGACTGACATAACCTAGGAGGTACAGATTGAGAAAAAGCTCATATATACAAATCAAATATTACCATCTATGAAATTATCAACATACACCAGCAACACATGGACACACAGGTGCATCTAAACTAGATTTGAGTAATCGGGGCAGCAAGCTTATGAAAATACCAAGCTAAATAATAATACAATGTACTAGGAACATATAATGTGAAAGTGACCAGATTTGGAGAACAGTAGCAGCCATTTGCCTATCAAAGAGCATGTTGTGTTATGTATCATTTGGGATACACAGGTGCTATTCTCTGACTGTCATATGGCCACCTCTGCCTTAAATCAAATCTCCATTCTCTTAGATCTCTCGGCCTGGCACAAATTCTGGCCAGAACCAGCCCTGCGCCCAGACAGCTTTGTTAATATTCAACCACCTGTTGTCTTCAGTAGGGCAAATTTACTTTTGTTTTTAGTTCCTCTCTCTCTCTCTCTCTCTCTCTCACACACACACACACACACACACAGCATTTATTAAAGTACAATGTGTGATTTGAGGGTTAATATTACTGTGAAAGAAATACAATGAAATAACCTGTGTTTGTGAATGGCTATCAGTGCCATCTAAAGTCAGGATTACTCCCTGTCATAAAGGCAACAAAAAAGTTGGCATTCCATGCATATTGTTATTCTCTAGATATAGTGTTATTAAGAAGATGGGCTTTACATATAATCAAATTTGGTCAGGGGGGATAATGAGTAAACTAATGTAACTATATCCTTAGGAAAAGGGAACTTTGGGCACGGGTAGAACTGACACCAGGTGACTTCCAGTCCTTAGAAGGAAACAGCACCAAGCATACCTCATCTCAGACTTCCAACCAAAGAGCTGGGGGAGGGAGGGGTAATATATTTCTGTTTAAGTTACCAAGTCTGTCCTCTGCTGTGGCAGCTGAAAACCCTTTTGTGTATGTTGAACTTGTATTTACAATAATTATAAGCCAATGTATATCATCCAACTATCACTGCCTTTTCCCTTAAGATATGAGTTCAAAGGACAAAATCAAAGAAGGACCTCTGAGCATCTAGAAGGTTGTCTCTTCTGCTGTTGGGGTGAAAAATGGCCGCAGTGGTGTTTGGGAGTCTGGTATGGGGTCTGTTTTGGCATTCTCTGTATCGTGCTAAGTGCAGTGTGACATGTTTCTACACTTCATGATCAATATGGAAACACTTGCTGTCTGCTGCTTCATCAACCATACAAACCCCCCCACCATGTTCCCAATAAAATCCAGTGACAAATCTGAATGAATGAGTTCAGTAGCTTGCAACAGCTGTAACACGTGACTTAAAGAAGCTATACCATGTGGGCCAGCATTGCTTAGGCCAAGAGAGAGTAGAAGACTTGAGTTTGTGTCTATTAGAGCTCATCTGATTATAAAGTACCCAAATCAATGTCTTTAAGATTAAACCAGTCTTGCCTGAAACATTTTTCTTTCCAATACTAAGTATGCAAATTAAAGGGAATCAGTGCCCCTAAAATGTAGTGACTACCATAGATGAAAGGAATGCTTTGGGTTAGTACTTTGTCAGTTTTACAGGGAAATTGGCATAAGCAGAGCATCACTTACTATACTTAGTTCTGTCACATTGGATTATTGTATTGAGATCATTACTAAAACAGTCAGACCTCCCAACTCATGTATACAGAGTTAAATGCTCGAAAAAGTATGAAATTTACTTTTGCAGACATGCGTTTTTCAATTTCTTTCCATTTATTCTCTCTCAGCCTTTCGCTCCTCTGTCTTGCTGCCTGTGTATCACTCATTTCTCTTGAATAAAAGAATGTAGACCAGCCTTCTGATTGGGACCTTGACATAAGTATTTTCCAAATAAAACTTCCTGTCTTGTACTTAGCATGCAATATATATTGGTTTGAAAAATGATATTTTCCACCCCCTTCACGATGCCAAAAGTGGCCTGCTCACATTATTAAAAGATAATATTAAAAGGTTATATAAAGGCAAAAGATTAAATCGTTTAAAATAAAAATAAGAGCTCTTTACAGTTGAATTCTTGTCTGCATTTTATAAAACTAAAATGAGTTTATTTTGCTAAGTCAAGCAGCCGAAAGGAGGAAATAGTTCTCATTTACAGGCATGTACCTCTAAAATCATTGTCCAGGAATTTTCCAGCACAAGCATTTTTATTCTACTGAGACCAAAAATATGCAGATAAAATCAAGATAATGTAGCAAGGATTCCACAAATGTAACCAAGTTTTACATACAGTGGGGAGGGGGCATCTAACCCATGGATTTAGTACAACGTTTGAAAAATATAACCTCATAAAATGGTCATTCAGAAGCCAGAAAGGACTGCACTTAGGATCAGACCCTGACAAATGTTCTGTGAGGGTGGCAGTCAAAGGACGCTGCACTTTCTGCGGACTTGCAGGAGTCATTTTTATTTTATTTTTTGTCCTAACAAATGCTCATGATTCAACACAATGTTCCAAGTCATGTTACTTAGTTACTCTCTGAAGTCTGAAATGTTTGAATCAGAAATGTGACCAAATTTGAAAACAGTTCCAGCGGTTAAGGACTGAGCATCAGGTTCTACAGGGTATTCAGAATGCTTTGCCAGCCAAATGCCTTTCTATTTTACTAAAGCCAGAATTGTCACCTAAATCAGTGAGCCCCATTTTGAAATGTCTCATTTCACAAAGATCAATGGATCATTTGGCAAATACCCTGGTCAATCACAAATTCAGATAGGTCTGCCAACAGTGGTAAAGCAACTTTGATCATCTGTGTATCTGTGTTTGGCTTCTAGAAAGTGTATTTGAATTAATTTACAACATAATATTTTATTGTCCCTAGTATTTTTTAATCATCTATACTTTTAAAATGAAATCTGTTGTATGAATTACATATTACATATCATTTAAGGCAGTCAAAATTCATATGTGATGAAGCATCAAATTTGAAAGAAATACTCAAATTTGTTCAAGTCATCTTTAAGAAATATTACAGTAAGATAAATAGCATTTATCTTTATAATTTTCATATTAATGTGTAATACATCCTAATTATTGAAGAAGTATTCTAAATTGTACATAGAATGATATATTACATTTTGTTTCTTTTGGCTAAAATAATTGTAATGGCATTTAAAACCAAGGAATCTTAGAGACTCTTAGATTCATGCAGTCAGGACATTTTATTTTTAAAAGTACAGAGTTATGTTACATAGTCAGACCCTATGTCAAAAAGCATGTAGAGGTTTTGAATACCCAAGAATAATGGAGGTTTTGTGATGTTTTACTTTGACAAGTAGGAATATTATTTCCAAAAATATACAGTAAGTGCTGGAGAAGAGGTCGGGTGGCTACGTCACCGCTGCTTTTTAACAACTGGAACTCAGTCTCCAGCACCACACCCATGGGGCAGCTTGCTACCTTCTGTAATCCATTCCGAGGGTTTATGGCTCCCTCACTGACCTCTGTAGCCATGGAACACAAGTGGTGCACAGACAAACATGCAGGAAAAACAATCATGCGTGTGAATTAAAAATAAGTTACTAAGAAAGCCTGTGTCGAATGTTGGCTGCTTGTGTACATCTGAGGCTTGAGCCTGCACTTACAAGGCTGTTCAGGCTGGTTCCTCCACGGGTGTGCCTGTGACCCTGTGGCAGTTAGGCAGACCACTGCGTGAGGGGGATCATATAAGACTGTGAGAGGGGGACTGGAGATAATCCTGGCAAGCTAAATGTCTTACCGTTATCAGAGGCTTGGGTTTGGGGAAACAAAAAAACAAAACAAAACAAACAAAACAAAAAAAACCTGTATTTTCCGCCAGGTGTAAAATGTGGCTGGGCAGTGTTGAAAAATTATCAGACTTATTCTGGATTTAAAAACAACAACAACAACAACAACAACCCTTTAGGTGATAATGACTTTGCGTGTATCTGTTACAGGTGGGAAATATAACATAATTTCTCTGATTTCAATCATCAAGAAAAAACAAGAAAGCATTTTTGAATAGTTTCTTATGGAAAGAGCAAGCAGCATATAATTCTAATTTTTCCTGCCTTATCTTTGTTTTGTGTCAGAAATAAAAGTAGTACGAATATGAAAAGAATGTTTTGACAAATGCATGTTTTTTATTTTTATTTTATTTTATTTTATTTATTTTCTATATTCTTTGTTTATATTCCAAAGGCTTTCCCTTTCCCAGTTCCCCCCTCACCATATGCATTTTATTGTAACATATTGCACTAAATACTAAATGCTGAGATGAAGCAATGAACTATGACTTAAGATGAATTAATGAAATAGTGAACACACTGGGAACATCTGAAGTCCTAATCTAGACTCCTTAGTGAAAGAATATTATGTGATACTTATATCAGTCAAGTTTGAAATAATATATAAAGCATACAATGAATTAAATCAGTAAAATATAACACTTTAGGAATATCTAAATCTAAACTCCAGGATCCTGACAAAGCCATGCTGTTAAAGTTTCCTTTTTTAGCTTTATCAGAGCTCTGATACAGTCCTTGCAGCAGAGGCAGAGGGGGAGGCCAGCTTTCCAACTTGCACCAAATCTTACTTCTGTGGGTCTCACTCAAATCCTTAAGTTCTTGTTTTGATTTTCTCAATGCAGCATTAAGTAGCAGACAGATTAATCCCATTGAAAGACTTTTTATTTTCAAATTAATATTCAGCTCTTAAAACTGTGAGAAGGGAAGACACAGCCTTGAAGAACCGATTAGAATACAAATCCTTGAAGCTGAATTTGGAAGAACTGTCTAACATGTGAGAGCCATGGTCACAAATGCTCCAGATCCAACTCGTGTAAGCCAAGTGTGCCCAGTACAGAGCTGTGGCTAAGAAACTGCATCGTCTTCTGATATTGTGATAAACACAGGAAGGAAGCAACTGGGAGTATTTTAGCATGAATTTTATGTCTTGAAAAAAAAATAGTATTTTGTTGGAGCTGTAAGAAAACAATTCACAGGTGCACGGCACTAAGCACTGTTCCAGAGTCTCCCCATGCCTGTAGAAAAAAAGCACTTTATAAACTCTGAAGCTCATTAACCTCCAAGAGGACCAGAGAGCTGGGTGGCAAATGTTACTCTCCTCAGTTCATAGACGAATGAACTGTAGCACGGAGAGGTTAACTGATTTTTCCAATTGGCAAAGCGAGTCACGGCATGAAGGGAGGTCACACAGGATTCTTGACGCCGCTCCGCCCAGGGCTCTCCTCTCTGAACCAAATGATTTATTAAATAAACTCCTATTGATTATAATTTGCTGCATCGTGTCACTCAGCATTTGTCCAAATGATGTGCTCAGGACGTAGTTACAGTATCAAATCTATAAAAAGAAAAAAAAAGCAACTGATTATTTTACTCAGACGGACTGATGATTTGCTTGTCTGCTATTGAATTAATGGCAAATCTGATTTTTTGCAGTGACAAAGCTATAAAAATGTGAATATTTAGACATCGTTCAGTAGTTTGTGTCCAGCAGTAAGTAGGATGAGCATGGTGGCTTTAATGTGCCTTCCTTGAGGAAATTTTCAAGAAAGCTCAGAGTCAAAAAGATTGCATGCCGTTCCTTCAGAACTCTAATGCAAAATCATAAGTATATCTAATTTTTCTTTAAACCAGAGGTATAAAAGATCTATTCAAAATACTTGCTATAATCTTGTTAAATTAAGTTACCTATAGTTTATACTCATTATTTTTACCTTCTGTTATAATTTTAAGTTTCATTTATATATTCAAATAAATAAACTATTAGTAGTGCCTAGAATATATAAATGTTGTTATTCAAAATAAAAGGAAACAGCAAAAAAAATAGATATTTAAAATTGTACATAAATTCAACATACTGTACTCAATGTTCCACTTATATTCTCAAACTAAGAAAGTCTTCCAGTGCATCAACTGGTTAGCTGTGCCAAAGCAAATGGTGGAACTGTTGTTCAGTGAGGAACACTGTGTCTTTATAATATTTGGGGAGTTTTGGATCTTATTCATGTGGTTTTGGACAGCGTCGGGCTGTGAATAAATTCCAACAACCTCACTGTCTTGGTTAATGTGAGATGTCGACAGTTTAGTTATCACTAAAAGAACTAAAATGAATAAAATAGGGGGAATGGAAGAGGAGAGGCGGAAGGGAAGGATATAGGTAAGGAAGATGGAGGAACCACTAGTTATTGCTCAACAGAAGGAGAACCCAAGGAAACTATTCCCATCACCCTTCTGTTCTTGATGTCCTGAATGTCAACACTGCTATCATGATGGATCACTCACAGTTTATAAGTATTAGTTAGTGTGTGTGCATGTGTGTGTGTGTGTGTGTGTGTGTGTGTGTGCGTGCGTGTGGTGTGTATGTGTGGTATGTGTGTGTGTATGTGTGTGTGCATGTACATGGGTGTGTGCTTGTGTGTGGGGTGTGAGTGTGTTTGTGTCTGGTGTATGTGTGTGTATGTGTGTTGGGGGAATGTGTGGTGTGTGTGTATGTGTTTGTATGTGGTGTGTGTGTGTGTATGTGTATGTGTATTGGGGGAATGTGTGTGTATGTGTGTTTATGTGTACCTGCACTCCTGCACTGATACTTCAGCGCCCATTAGAAGTCTCAGGACAACATGTGGAAATCAATTCTTTCTGCCTTGTGGGTTCTGGAGATTGAACCTGGTCATTAGCTTTGGCAGCAGGGGTCTTTACTCACTGAACGCCTGCATTAACAGTCATAGCCAAACTTGCCTACTTGCCCTTGTAGAATTTATCCATGCTCTAAAGCCACACATTTACACCTGCACAGCGTTCAGCACTGTAAGTGCAGGGGATAGTATGTTTTCTCTGCTTACTTTCATTTCTCTACATCTGTAGCCTTTATATGCAGATCTGATTCTCAGGCCACAGAAGTACTGGATGGGGATTGGGGAAGGTTATCTCATTGGTCTAGAGACTTATTATTAAAGAACTGTATTACAAACTACACTATGTTTACACTATAGTCTGCAAATATGAAAGAGATGGAGTTTTGTGCTTTCCCTGAGGATGCTCCTCATGTTGTCTAGAACTTAAAAATCTTAAGATAAATTTTTGGGACCAAAACCAAGGATAGATTAAGGGCTCTTTGTGAGCCTGTTTTATTGTTTGTTTCATAGGTCCTCAGTATTGATATTTCAATAACGGTTGGTAATGTTAGCAAAATATCTAGTGCAGGAGGTACTGCAGAAGAAAATCCTTGAGATCTCACAGTTGTAACCTCCTTACAACACCCCTCAAAAGCTCTCACACATGCCTTTTGAGTTACAAGTGGCTCGTTTCTTTTCATTTAAGTAAAATTTATTGCAAATTTTAGCATACTTGTCAGAACACCTAAAAAGAAGAATGTGCACTTGTGTGGCTTTGGCACACCAGTGTTAGATGTCAAAGATCTTACTTTGTAAGCAGCTAGAAAGAGCTTAGAACAGAAGAGCTGTAACTTTTGCAGAGAGATCAACAACTACATTGGATATGAAGACGTCCTCATGATTTTTTCTGTTGGAGTTTTTTTTTTAATGTTCTATTTTCAGACTCAAAGCCTGTCCCTCATTTATGATATTCTTCAAATATCTACACCATTCAAAACTTCTTTTTAATGTCTTAATTCACACAGTTAACACCATCTGGATCCTAGCCCCTAAGTGATTATTCCCCAAACAGCCAATGAACTGAATATCTTAGAACATACATCTTACTTTGTGCCATGGCTTGAATGTCCTTCTAGAGAATGAAGATTCAAGCTCCGATTTCCCAACTGGTGGTGATATACTGCCAGGCTGTGGAAGCTTTAGGGAATAGGGTGCAAGTAGGCGTGGATTATTTGATGCAGGCTGATGAAGATGATAGCACAGACCTGGTTCTGATGTTCTTTCTGCCTCTTGGTTTCCTCACCATATGAACTATCTCTACCTCATGCTCACATTACCACCATGCATGAGCTGTTCAGTCATGACCCTGATGATACAAAGACTGAGCTCTTCAAAACTGTGTGCCAAAACAAGTCTTTCCAATAGGTGTTTTCTGCCCATTCTTTTGTTGCAAGGATGCAAAAGTTACTGCTACGTTCTTCTACCATAGTTGTCTGTATCTTTGTGGCTTCTCTCTTCCTTCTAATCTCAGCACAGTAACATTTAACAGAAGATTCCTTCTTGAAGCAGCTCTGATATGCATCTTGCACCACCACACTGTCTAACCAGCATTGTTGTAGCATAAATCTCTTTATTTGTCCTTCATTATTTATGTCAAGTCACAGTATTTTTAGATCTTAGAGAAAACAGTCTTCCCTATTGTTAGCTTCTATATTGATAAGAAGGTGGGCTATATATTTGCAGTATTTCATTTCTTGATATAGATATAGGTGGTGAGTATCTCTGACTTCTAGACAAAGAAGCCTATAACCTTCATGACAAGACAGCAACATGTTGGCTAACTGTTAAACTCTTCATCAGAGTGCAGATGGTATGACAGCCAATGTTAACATGTTAGAGACTTATAGCAGAAAACTTTTAGAGACTCCTTTGTATGAGTCATCAAATCAATATATCTTTAAGGCCAACACTATTGATTCTTGAAGGATTAAATAACTGAACTTTTTGCCTCAGGTACAATTAAGGATGACAGGGTAACTATCAGGCTGAGCTGGGATCTGGAGTAAGATATTAATTTTCTCTGCTACTTATTTTACTTTCCAATCAGAAGAAACTCAACACTGTAGAGTTACAAATCCAGCACACCCTGATGTAAGAGATGGACTGTGCAGACACTACACAGCCAGCACACCCTGATGTAAGGGGTGGACTATACAGACACTACACATATGCTCTAACGCTATTGGAAAGTAGATAACACTTGGGCAGTAGCATTTGGATGTTGACACTATTGATGTCTAGATTGAAAGGTCAAGATTGCAAATATTTTTGTCTTTAGTTTCTAAGCATGAAACTATATATGCAAATATAAAAGCTCCAGACATTCAATCTTTAAACTGCCTACAAACATCTCTTAATTTTTCTTTTCAAAAGTATCTCCCTGCCTTAAATTTCATGTGTTTTTAGAGGACCAACTTAGTCTCTGCCCAACAGTTTGCATTCCACTCTAAGAGATACCCAACCAATCCAAGTTCCACACCATGAAGAGTCACAGATGGATGGACACATGCCCCAAACTATTAAATAAAAAGAGAGGCAATAGCTTCTTCTAATGTGCTTGGCACTCTAGAGGAATTCAAAGTCAGAGGATTCTTTTTTCAGACATTCATAGAAAAGTATGCTTGAAGTCAATTCAGCAGAGGAAATCAGAACTGAGGAACTGAGAGATGCAGAAAGTTCGGGGACCAAGGCTGCTGCAGAAGAGTTCCTGAATGAGCCACACGGGAAAATGCTTATGCAGGAACATAATGAGCCACAGTTGAAGATGTTTCTGTATTGGAACTGTGCTGGTACATGTTAATAAGATAAAATTTCTTTTCTTTTCAGATTCTCACCCAGGACTCACTGGAAGATAGTCTCTGTGAGTCAGAAAGTAAAGAAACCAAAAAGCATAAATGTAAAACAAAAGTTTGCATAGTGTGTATTTGAATTAGGCTAAATTCTTATACTAAGTTTATGACTAAACATGTCCTCAAGCTTTCAAATATATGCTTAAAATAGAAATTGGATACTAGCAAAATGAAAGTTTAGAAACAACAACCTTTATTCCCTATCTGTGTAATCAAAACAGTCAAATGTATAAAGTAAGACATAAAGATGAGAGTTTGGGAGGTACTTCACTAACCCACAGCATTGATGCAGGTTCTGGAAGCTCCATCTGTATTGTCTGGTTTTCATAGTGCTGGACGTCTCTATGCATGCAACCAGGAGAGGCTCATGAACTATACTCTTACTCAGTTATTCACCCTGAGAGTTAAAATAACCACTTCCATGGCAATTTATGTTCTTAGTGCAATAGTAACAAGGGAGTTATGGTAATAAGCAATCACGTTCTGATTGGATTTTATGCATGGTCC
The DNA here is from genome assembly GCA_964023405.1 of Apodemus agrarius. Lineage (NCBI taxonomy): Eukaryota > Metazoa > Chordata > Mammalia > Rodentia > Muridae > Apodemus > Apodemus agrarius. The sequence goes on along the minus strand of OZ030007.1, from coordinate 33,053,351 downwards.
ACAGGACAGAAACCATGACTGAAAATATAATCAGACAAAATTTCCATAGGTGCTCAGATATGAGGTCCTAGGGCAGAACTTAATGTCATTATTTTGCTAAAAGCATATAGTAATAAACTACCAGAATTCTTACCTTATACCTACATACTAGTGCTTCTTCAAACTCTTATTACAGCATTTTTGCTGCATATCTTGGTTAATACAGAGAGAAGCCACTGGCCAGTATGCAGAGTATCTGAAATCATTGGGTGCTTAGCTCAAAATGGAACTTCTCCATGACAGTTTGTTTCTCTTCTGCAGGACTCAAGGATCATCACTGAAGAGAGAATTGAAATATCGAAAGATCCAGAAGTGGTGAATATCTGCAGAAGAACAGTAGTAGTTACTAAAAATGATGGGGCCATCACAAGAGCTTCCAGTGGTTAAGACCACATTCCCTGCACAAGATCAAGTCCTTCAAAATCCTAACAAGAATAAGGAATGAGTGTATGAAGTCCCAGCATCATCTGAGGAACTCTTAGCAACTGACGGCTGCCAAGACTGGGTCAGTCAGTTTTCTTCAGGTCTGTGCTCAGTAAGAGTCTACCATGTTCCAGTATATAGTCTCTCTCAAGGGCATATACAGGAGGCACTAAGTGAAATCAGATATTTTTTAAATAGAGCAAGTAAAGATCAGAAGGAAAATGGAAGAATAGGAGAAAAACAAAAAGGGGGTAGATTTAGTCAAACCACACTATATCCATGTATGAGATACTTGAGCAATAAAAAAGACATGATTAGAAACACAGAAGCGCTTCATGAATTTGCATGTCATCCTTGTGCAGGGGCCATGCTAATCTTCTCTGTATCATTCCAATTTTAGTATATGTGCTGCCGACTGCAAGCTGGTACAACCACTCTGGAAATCAGTCTGGCGGTTCCTCAGAAAACTGGACATGATACTTCCGGAGGATCTAGCCATACCACTCCTGGGAATATACCCAGAAGACTCCCCAGCATGCAATAAGGATACATGCTCCACAATGTTCATAGCAGCCTTATTTATAATAGCCAGAAGCTGGAAAGAACCCAGATGTCCCTCAACGGAAGAATGGATACCAAAAATGTGGTATATATACACAATGGAATACTATTCAGCCATTAGAAACAATGAATTCATGAAATTCTTAGAGAAATGGATGGAGCTGGAGAACATCATTCTAAGTGAGGTAACCCAGTCTAAAAAGAATACCCATGGTATGCAGTCACTGATAAGTGGATATTAGCCTAGAATTGTGGGATACCAAAGACACAATTCACATACCAAGTGATGTCTGACAAGAAGAAAGGAATGGACACTAATGCTGGAAAGGATCAAAGCATCAGTGTAGGGGAATACCAGAACAGGGAAATGGGAAGGGGTGGATGAGGGAGCAGGGGGAGGGAAAAGGGCATGTGGGACCTTAGGGGGGGGGAAATGAAATGTAAATACAGAATATATCCAATAAAAAAAAGAAACACAGAAGCAACACAAAACAGAAGTTTACAACAAACTTATGTTATGTGACAACAAAAATTATGGAAATAAATCTAGTTCATATGCTCAGCTAAGCCAAATAATAAGCTAAAATGCTAAAAGCAGTTATCTTTGGTGGTGAAATTATTGTTTTTCTTTGTAATGAACTTTGTCTTAAAAATATTTTATGACCATATTATTTCTATCAGTGATTAGTTATAATTACTTTTGTCATTAGAATTTTTTTTGAAAGATGAGATGAAGTAGGTGAGACTAATTTAGATTGTAGGGCAGAGAAACTAAAGGGATAGGAAAGTTGAAATAAACGTAAGGGTTTGAAGTAAGATCTTAGAGATATATAAAAAGCATACACATTTTACAGGTTGAGAATCTGAAGGGTACTTTTCAAAGTTTTTCAGCCCTGTTTCCCAATTTAAAGATTGTTTTCCACAGGAACAGAATTTAGGTGTAAAGAAAGCATGGTAGGCTCTAATAAAGTCTCTAGTAAATTTAAATATGTCTTTCTTTTGCTGTTTATTTTGATGTTATAGTACTAAACATAGGTATTCAATGGACAAGCACCCATATGGAGACTAATATAGCAGAGTAATACAGAAAGCCTTAAGCACAATATGACTGAGCATATTGAATGGATGATGTGAGCCATTTTAGGGAGCATTGCTTTCCTCCTAACTTATGATCTTTGTTTTTTGGGGGGTGGTGAGAGTTAATATTTTTATGCTGAATTATTGGAGAAAAGTGTGCCTGCCTGGCCTTTGCTTGTACATCTGCAAAAAGTTAATGATCGGGACTAAAACCAGTGCCTCTCTCACATGAAACATCTTTTACCATTGCCATCTATGTAATCCATCACATGCGTGAGCCGTGTTTAACAGGAACAATGTCCATTAGCGCTATTCAGTGTCTTAAATTATTTTACTTTGTGCCATTTTGGGAAGGAAAGAAATCTCGTGGAGGCTCAAGACTGCTCATGTAGATTACCTTTCATCTAAAGCTGTTAGTCACACAGGATGTAAGATTTTGTTTGTTTTGTCAACTGGACACAAACCTACACATACGGGGGTAGGGGGGTAGGGATGGGAGAATAACAGTCAGGAATGTGTCTCCATGGGATTGTCCTGTGACCATCGCTGTGTGATATTCTCTTGATTGATGATGGATGTGGGAGGGCCTGCCCTCTATAGACAACACCACTCCTAGACAGGAAATCCTGGGTTGTATAAAGAAACAGGCTGAGCAGGCCATGGAGAGTGGTTTCAGGTAGCAGCAGTCTGTCACTGCCTCTGCTTCTGTGCCTGTCTCTGTTTCTTGCCTTGAGCTTCAGGCCTGGCTTGTCTCCATGATGAGCCTGTAAGCCGAATAAACCCTTTTCTCCAAAGGGTTGCTTTTAGATTCATGATGCTTATCTCAGACACAGAAAATTAACTAGGATACAGGGCAAGCAGCCTCTTCTCCATCTTTATTATATGAAGTCAATGATGTTTATAGCGCTTTATGAATAAAAGCATAAAGTCACTCAAAGTTGACGGTACAGACATCGAGGTTGGGGGACGGCATTAAAAAATAAACTGTAACAGACTTGCCATACTTCCTCTTTTTTGACTTTCATCTGAGTCGAAATATTTCAAAACTTTCATCTCATCCGTAATATTTCTGATGGACCTTCAATTAACTTTCTTCTGTTAAATATGGGCTTTTGTGCAATTTATTGAACTTTTGTAAAATATACATGATTTTTTTCTTTTAATCTTTTCCCATTATCTTTTGCTTAGTGTTGAGTAACACCCACTTGTGCTCTAAGACGTGGGGCAAAAGACGCAATCTTAGCTTAACCATGGTGGTGCGTGGTTTCCGACAAATCTGTGATCCAACATTTGAGACCTTGATATGTCTTCTATAAACATTTGAGAGGATATGGGAGAAAAGGGTGGGAGCAGGAAGAATGGGTGTGCAATGGGATTGGCCACAGATCTCGTTCCTTCTTCCTGTCAGTCTATTACTTAGTTTCTCGGAAATTACAAATAGACAAGATCTGTCCAAAAGGCAGACCTCTTTGCCTCCAGGGGTCAGTGTCTCCTTGAGAATCTTTCCTCAACTTGCCTGGAGCTGATTGGGAGGGTTTCACATAGACTCAGGTGAGAAGAAGGCTTCGAGAATTTTATTTGCCTACAGACACCACTTCTAAGTTTCCTTTCGAACGTGAACTGAATGTCAAGGAAGTTTCTCTCTTTGATTGAGGTGGAGAGCTTGGGAGGATGCATGTCATTTCCACATTTCCACGTACTTTTATATTTCTTTGAAACCTAGACAAAGACTTTTGCCTTAGGCCACTAAGGGAGTGAATATCACAAAAGGGATTAACATGCTGTGCTTGGTAGTATCAGATCTTGTATTCGGGTATTAGATCATACTTCTAATTCAAATAACTTCACATATGTTCACTTCAAGTCAGAATCATGAAGGCGTATGACTTAGGGGAGAAACAAAGATAGGCTTTAATTTAAGGTGACTGTATCACTGCAGGTTATTTGAAAGTCAATTTCCAAGTTGTACATTTTCCATGGTAGTATTCAAATTCAAACCCTTCTATGAGGCTGTCCCCAATGCAGTTGTACAGTAAGAAAAATATGTGTTTTGCTCAGGAAACCCTCCTGTATTCTACTTGGTCTTGTTAGCTTTCAGCAATTTATGAAATGAATGCTTTTCTTTTCTGGAATTTTGACTGTAAATTAAATTAAATTAAAAAGAATTTACAGTCTTTTCTGCAATTGATTGAAGTGAGTAGTTGCTGTTGGTTTGAAGTGATTTATTTTGGAGAATATGTTAATTTAGATGAGAGAGAGAAAGGACAAAAGGATTGACATCTTTTATATTTAGGAAAAATACGGTTGCAAGACATCTTCCTGAGTTGTAAGTGCCTACTGTGTTCAGTTAACCAATTCAAACTTATGGATATGAAATGGATTGCCACCATGAACATGATGGCCAATGAAAGGCTAGTTTTAATACATAGATACATTATTTGAGATAATTTTGTTACCGTAATTTCTATTGCAAAATAAACAATGGTAGGACTGACATTTATATTACTGAAATTAGTTAATACATCTAAATACTTTAATTAAATGAACTTCTTTGATCCCATTTATTTAAGCAGTTCTCATACAGTGTATTTTGATTTTACTTTCCCCTCCTCCAGTTCGTTCCCTGCTTCCCCCACCTCCACTCACACAACTTTATTTTCTTTCTCTAAACAACAACAAGAACAATAACAAACTTAAAACTAGCCAACCAAACAACAGTAACAACAAATAACCCAATAAAACAAAATAAAAAAGAAACCATAACAAGAGAGAAAGCACAGAAAAATACATGGAGTCTGTTTTGTGTTAGGCAGCTACTCTCTGGCCTGGGGCCAGCCCTGGAGTGTGGTTGGTAGATCCAGTGACACTCTATTGGAGAAAAGTTGCTTTCCCTCTCCAGCAGGAAGCAATTGCAAGTAGCTTCTTGGTGAAGGATGTGTGTGTGTGTGTGTGTGTGTGTGTGTATAAGTGAGTGTGTGCGAGTGTGTGTTTGTATAAGTGAGTGTGTGTATAAGTGAGTGTGTGTGAGTGAGTATGTGTGTGTCTGTGTGTGTGTGTCTGTGTATGTGTATCCTCTTCCTCTTCCCTCCTCTGACTTAGGCCTGTACAGGTCCTGCATGTGTTTTCAACAGTCTTCATCATCATATGTGCATCAGCCCTATTGTGTCGGGAAGACCATGCTTCCTTGGAATCACTCACCACCTCTGGCTCTTACAGTCTTAGTTTAATGAACATTTTCACCAAGGCTTTCCACAGTTCATCAGTTTAATATCAGGGTTCAGCCGGATAACCAGTGTGTGGTCCTAAGGAAATGTGCAGCAGTCCCCTTACCACCTGTCAAATAGATAGAAATCTGTCTACTTGACTCCTGGAGAATTCTCAGGCAAACAGACTTTAATGGATTCAAATCAGAATTTCAACTTTACCACACAGACGATCTCTGTGGTCTGACTTATGTATATTGATTGGTTCGAATAAGTTGCTGTGACTTTAAATACATCTATGAATCTCTGTCATCCTTTAGAGTCGTAGAGAGTTATTGGCAGGTTATATTTGAAATGCATCTGTTTGTATGCTCAATACTCAGTTCTTTCTATTTAAATTAATTAAGTGGCAAATAAATTAAAGAAGCAAGGAATTATAAATTTTAAATAAATTTGATATTCCAATATAAGTATTATGACCTATTGATAATAAATATGATAACCTAAGCAAAAAAAATCATTTGCATGAGTTTAGATGCCGAAAAATGATGCAAATTGAATGAATTTATGTTATAGGAGAAAATGAAAAAGCAATGCATTAGGACTTTGGAGCCTTTTTCCTGTCTAAATGAGCCATTACTTTAACCCTTCTTTAAAAATTAATTTATACTATAGAAAAAGCTTATGCCTTTAACTGACATTTTTAATTTTTTATTAAAAAAACCATAGACAGGAAATTACTACTCAATTTATTTACCTAAGTTAATTTTTTTAATTTTTATTTTCTATATTCTATGTTTACATTCCAAAGGCTTTCCCCTTTCCCAATTCCCCCCCACCATATGTCTCATAATTCCTCTCCCCCCCTCAACTATTCCCCAATCATTCCCCCTCCCTCTACAAAACTGGATCCAATCTTTACAGGCCCAGGGTCCTCTCCTTTCTTCTTCTTGGGAATCATTTGACTTGCTAATTGTGCCTTGAGTATTTAGGGCTTCTGGGCTCATTAATATCCACTTATCAGTGATTGCATTTCAGGTGTATTCTTTTGTGATTGGGTTAACTCACTCAGGATGATATTTTCCAGGTCTAACCATTTACCTACAAATTGCATGAATTCATTATTTTTAATTGCTGAGTAGTATTCCATTGTAAAAATATACCACATTTTCTGTATCCATTCCTCCTTTGAGGGATATTTGGGCTCCTTCCAATTTCTGGCTATTATAAACAAGGCTGCTATAAACATAGTGGAGCATGTGTCTTTATTGTATGCAGGGGAATCCTCTGGGTATATGCCCAGGAGTGGTATGCCAGGGTCCTCTGGAAGTGACATGCCCAATTTTCTGAGGAACCGCCAAACTGATTTCCAGAGTGGTTTTACCATTTTGCAATCCCACCAACAGTGGAGGAGTGTTCCTCTTTCTCCACATCTTTGCCAGCACTTGTTGTCTCTTGAGTTTTTAATCTTAGCCATTCTGACTGGTGTGAGGTGGAATCTCAGAGTTGTTTTGATTTGCATTTCCCTGATGACTAATGGTGTTGAACATCTTAAGGTGTTTCTCGGCCATCCGAATTTCTTCTGGTGAAAATTCTTTGTTTAGCTCTGTACCCCATCTCTTTGCACTAAGATCAATTCCAAGTGGATCAAGGACCTCCACATAAAACCAGACACACTGAAACTATTCGAAAAGAAACTTTGGAAGACCCTGGAGGACATGGGCACAGGGGGAAAGTTCCTGAACAGAACACCAATAGCTTACGCACTAAGATCAAGAATTGACAAATGGGACCTCGTAAAATTACAAAGTTTCTGCAAGGCAAAGGACACTGTCAGAAGGACAAAACGACAACCAACAAAGTGGGAAAAGATCTTCACCAACCCCACATCCGACAGAGGGCTAATATCCAATATATACAAAGAACTCAAGATGTTAGTCTGCAAAGTACCTAAGTTAATTTATGGTAGAAATGACCAGTCTTCTCAAATCAAATTGCCTAATATGATGATATTCAGGCTGGAGAGTTGGCTTAATGGTTAAATTGCTTATTGCTTTCGCAGTTATCCGGGTTTGACTCACAGCTCAAAACTGTCTGTAACTCCAGTCTCAGAGGGTTTGAGGCCCTCCTCTGATCTTCAGAGATACCAGGCATGCATATAACATACACACACACACATACAGGCAAACACTCGTAAATATAAAATAATAAGATAAATAAATATAAAAACTAATAATAACCATAGTGTAGATGGAATAAAAATTCATTTGGCTAACAATGTTATTTTCATATATATTTTTGTTCATCTTTGTTTTTAATAGATTTGCCCTTCTAAAAATGTATTTTATAAGCATTCAATATGGAGAAAGAGGAACATTCCTCCATGCTGTTGACATTGGAAACTGGTACAACTACGATGGAAATCAATCTGGGGGTTCCTCAGAAAACTGGAACTAGACCTACCTGAAGACCCAACTATATCACTCTTGGGCATACACCCAAAAGATGCTCCACCATGTCACAAGGGCACGTGCTCCGCCATGTTCATAGCAGCTTTATTTGTGATAACCAGAAGCTGGAAACAACCCAGATGTCTTTCAACTGAAAAATGGATACAGAAAATGTGGTTCATTTACACAACGGGATACTATTTAACTATTAAAAATGAGGACATAATGAATTTTACAGGGAAATGGGTGGAACTAGGAAATATCATCCCGAGTGAGGTAACTCAGACCCAAAAGGCCACGCATTGTGTGTACTCACTTATAAGTGGATATTAGCCAAAAAGCACAGAACACCTAGGATACAAACCGCAGACTGTAAGAAGGGTAACAAGTAGAAAGGCCCAAGTGGAGATCAATCCCACTTAGAAGGGGGAAGAAAAAAATCACAGGAGGCAGAGGATCTGGGTGGAAGAGGGGAGGAGGAGGGAACAAGGGAAACAAGATCAAGTACTGGGAGAGAGAAAGGAGGGAATCCTGGAGAGCCAGGAGAATGGATACAAATAAGCAGCCTGGGGGTCAGGGGGCCCTCTAGAAAGTACCAGAGACCTTGAAGCTGAGAGAATCTGAGAACACAATGGGGGTGACCTTAGCCAAGATGCCCAACATTGGGGGAAGGAACTTAGTCCACCTCCAGTAGATAGACAGGGCCTCAAGTGGAGGGACTGAGTTACTAACCCACAGTGAAAACACTCTGACCCAGAATTGCTCCTGTCTAAAAGAACTTCAGGGACAAAAGTGGAGAAAAAACCAAAGGAAATGCAGTCCAATGACAGGCCCAACTTGGGATCTGTCTCATGGTGAGGGCACCAAGGTATGACCCTATTACTGCTGTTATGGTGTGCTTATAGACAGGAACCTAGCATGTATTTCCCCTGAGAGGCTCTGCTCGCAGCTGTCTGAGACAGAAGCAGCCACTTATATCCAACCACTGGACCCAAGTCAGGGAACCCTATGGTTGAATTAGGGGAAACATTGAAGAAGCTGAAGGGGAGAGTGACCCTGTAGGAAGACCAGCAGTCTCAACTCACCCAGAGCCCAGGGAGCTCCCAGAGACTGAACCATTAACCAGGAGCATACATGGCTGGTCTGAGGGCCCTGGCACATATGTAGCAGAGATCTGCCTGGTCTGGCCTCCGTGGGAGAAGATGCACTTAATCCTAAAGAAACTTCAGGCAAAGAGGAGAATGATATGGGAGTAGGAGTTGTGGGAGGGAGGACCAGGAAGGGGAGCAATGACTAGAATGTAAAGTATCTGACAGGGAAAGAGAGAGAGAGAGAGAGGGAGGGAGAGAGAGAGAGAGAGAGAGAGAGAGAGAGAGAGAGAGAGAGAGAACCAGAATTTTGGTGTCATTGACTGTGATTTATCTGTTTGGAGCATGTGGTAGCTTATATACAGATTAAAAGGAAAGTCAATGAACACCATGCAGGACTCCACATGAAATTGAATAGTAAATGACCAAATAAAGAATACTGAAAGAATAGATGCAGACAAAATACACAGTACTTTATGCTGTGGAAAAAAAAACAAACACACAGAGAAGAGAGTTATATCGTAAATCCGTTTTGAACACGCAAAACTGTTGGCCCACATCAGAGCTTGAGTCTTGTTTTCTGGCTGTGTGGGGAATTCAGTACAAGTCTTGGTAGCTGACGTAGCAATTTAGAGGGGACCTAGACCAGCATTCTCATGAATTTACCAGGAGCTTTAGAGCCATTAGCTCTACTCCTCTTTGATCATGTCTTACATTAGCCCCAGGACTCATTTCAGAACACAGTCCATTTACCTCCCCATCTCTCGTGATATCATTCTCGACCTCTCCTTTAGGTTCTGTGTTCCTTAGGTGCTCATCTGCGCCCCTCTAAATCATTCCCAGTTTTTTCTTAATGGATCAGGATTAAGAGTTTCCAGCTGGAGCTCACACTTAGATGCTTTTGAAAGTATGTTTCCCATTGCTTTCTGTGCCCAGGGTAATGCGGAGCAAATGAAAGCTTAAAAATTAATATTTTCTGTGTCTTTAGAAATAACTATTAGGAGACTTGTTGAAAGAATGACAATTGCCTGGGATGTAGCCCAAAAGAAGAAGAAAAATATCCACAGCTGCCCCATAAAAAAATCTCAGATTATATATGCTATCAGTTATCACCCTGAGAAAGCACAGCTGACTCTTTGCCAGAAGTTAAACACACACACACACACACACACACACACACACACACACACACACCAGGAGAGAGAGAGAGAGAGAGAGAGAGAGAGAGAGAGAGAGAGAGAGAGAGAGAGAATATGTTCCTGACATAGAACATAAGAGATTAGGCTCTGTGGTTTCAGTGGGCAGCAAAACATAACCACATTCTAATGGGAAACTCTTCTCATTCTGCATTAGGCCTAGCTCTGTCTGCTTTCTCCACTTTTCAGTGACAAGTCTAGCATACGGTCTTTACTTTGGTACAAAGAGGTACAAAGAAATGTATCAAGATCTTTTAACAATTTTTTTGGAATTTATGAATATTTTATTTATATTTATAAATTTTAAATTATAGTGAAATGAGGTGAACTAATGAAGAACTAAATTTGAGCAGTGAAAAATTAAAAGAGGATCCTGTGGTTTTACTTGCTCAAATTCTCCAGAAATAACAGGGCAAGTTTTTTTTCTTTATTTACATTTCCAATGTGATCTCCTTTCCTGGTTTCTCCACTGAAACCACTTTTTCCCATTCTCTACTCCCACTTCCTTGTCCTGTCCATACTGGGGAATACTGGTTGGTTCATATTGTTGTTCCTCCTATGGGGCTGCAAACCCCTTGAGCTCCTTGGGTCCTTTCTTTAGCTCCTCCATTGGGGACCCTGTACTCAGTTCAATGGCTAGCTGAGAGCATGCCCCTCTGTATTTGTCAGGTACTGGCAGAGCCTTTCAGGAGACAGCTATATCAGGCCCCTGTCAGCAAGCACTTGTTGGCAATCACATTATTGTCTGGATTTGGTGACAGTATATGGGATGGATAGCCAGGTGGGTTATTCTCTGGCTGGCTTTTCCTTCAGTCTCTGCCCCACAATTTGTCTCTGTATCTCCTCCCATGGGTATTTTGTTCACCCTTCTAAGAAGGACCAAAAGATCCATACTTTGGTCTTCCTTCTTCTTTAGCTTCATTGGATCTGTGAACTGTATCTTGGATATTCCAAGCTTCTGGGCTAATATCCACTTATCAGTGAGTGCATACTGTGTGTTCTTTTCTGATTGGGTTACCTCACGCAGGATGATATTTTCTAGTTCCATCCATTTGCCTAAGAATTTCATGAATTCATTGTTTTTAATGGCTGAGTAGTATTCCATTGTGTAATTGTACCATATTTTCTGTATCCATTCCTCTTAATTAAAACCAAAATAGAAAGACCTCAGATCAAAATACATTTATTTATTTTATTTTATGTGTATGGTTACGAGCCTGAATATATATATTTCCAATTTTTCTGGGACCAGCAGAATCCAGAAGAGGACATTGTGTCCCTTGTAAATGGGGTTATGGATGGCTAGTCATCATTGTATAGGTGCTGGGAACTGAACTAGGGTCCTGTGGTCACAAAGTTCCATCTGTAATCGGGAAGCTATTTTTAAATGATAGGTTCTTGGAAAGGGAAAATCAGTATTCTTTAATCGAGTGTCACTGGTTTTCTTAACCACCCTCCAAGCCAAACCTATGCTCAGGAGCAGTTGGCCAACACAAAGCTGAATCCATCTTCTTGTTTTATTTTTTAAGAGAAAAAGAACATGAAGATGGGTGGTAGGGAATTGGGGAGGATCTGGGAAAAGTTGGTAGTGAGAAAGGAATATGATCAAAGTACATTGTGTAAAAATTATAAGGGTGTTATCACCAGTAAGGCAATGGCGATCCACAGACCTCACACCTGCCCAAAGGGCTCCTGATAGCAAGCCAATGGACCTGCAAACTCTCCTCAGGTTAGGCCCAAGCTCCTGTGATCAGCCTGCCCACTTTCCAACCCCTGATCAGTCAACTCTCCCATGGGGATCCTCTGAGCTGGCTTCCACACAATGCCCACACATCCCATAGTCTGCCAGCTCATCCCCACTCCACCCCAATTACCCGGTAGAAGCAGGACTCTTAATGCTTAATTAGCCAATTAAATTTATGTATATTTAAAATCATAATTACAAGATGCCAATACAGTAATTTCAGAGCCAATTGATAATGATAAAAGCCTTAACCCAATTATTCTAACCTTTTGATAACACCACGTTGGACTCCATTTCTCTTCCCTTCTCATCCTGAGACCTCTGTCTCCCCAACTCCTAGCTTTGTCTCCCATTTCCTGTCTAATCACAGGACTTCCACTGTCCTAATTTGATTGGACATAGAAAATCCTGCAACATAAGGGAGGGATTTGTGTTGATTCCACTTTTTATATTCTGTCTAAGGTTTTCATCTAAGCCTGTATGAAGTGCTTAGGATACCTATTCTGCATGTTATCTGAAATAAACGATTGTATCTACTAAAGTTTTTACTACTTAAGATACATCTATTTGTATTTAGAAGCCTTTATGCCAAATTACAAACAGCAGCTTAAATTTTGGATCTGAGAGAAGTCTAAAGCAAAAATAAAAAGCATTAAAAGACATATATAGTATTCTTTTTAAATTATAGCTGACCATTGGCTACTTTAAAAGAATGCATCTATAGACACACATGTCAACAAATCATTTTTTATCCGATCATCCTTGCATTGATCTACACTGTGTTTGGTTAATGATTGTGAGGTCACTTTATGGTAACCTTAGTGGAGGTATGTCAGAAGGACTTCTATTAGAGACACATGAAGTAAAAAAAAGTATGAAATGGTCCCTAAGTGAAGAAAATTTTGTGGACTAAAATAGATGAGGCAATGGTTGTTAATGATTGATACATAAGCGAGCACATGAGCCTTTGATGTACAAAGGATGAAATAAATTAGAGGATTCGTTTAATGCCATTTCCCCAGATTATACCTAATTCTATGTATGGAGTAAAGTTTTAAAAAGAAATTTAGAGCAGACTCTTCCTTCTACAGCTATCCTAAGAATAACACAATTATGGACGTGACAGGGCATAGCACAGGTAATTTGATTAGAGACATTGATTTTGTTATATAATCATAGGAAAATAGGTTAGAGAAAACACTAAGAATTGTCTAAGTTCCCAAGATTGTTATAAATTGCAGCCAATATAACTTGAGAGCAGAAATTTTTTTCAGGTCTGAAAAATAAATCTGAGATTCTATTTCTAGAACAAGCCTTCTTTATGTTCCTCTTTAAAACTGTCTGCCTTTAATTTTTACATTTAGTGAACATAGCACGTGACTTCCTACATGATTCATTGTAAGAGTTTTACAATCCTCTTCCTTCTTCTGATTCAGTATATGCTATGCCTCTATCAGAACTCAACAGACTGTTTTAATTGTATATTATTTTTTTGCACATGGGATTTAACTTTGTTAGTGATAAGCATAGAACTTGTTTATATGCTATTAGTTCTATAGCCTCAGCATTCAACACAGATAAAGTACCTAATACATGTTCAGTGAAAGGTCGAGGCAGTACAATAGATGATAGATCAATATGAATCTTTTTAGCCACCAGATTAACAGTACATCCTATTGCATCAAACAGAGAAAACTAACAGTAATTAGAATGAGCATGCTTAATATAAAGAACTATTAACTATAATGGAAAGTTAGAACAAGGACTTATTAGTTAATAATGATAAATAGGGGGTCAAATGAATATCAATGGAACAGCTACCACATCCAATGTTGTAACGGGACTCCCAGGGAAGATACCTTGACTCTTAGCTAAGGGTTTTAGCATAAAGACCATGCTGAATGAAGTACAGCCCCATTCACTAAACAGCACTGTGGTGCCTAGCAGCCAGCACTTGTAAGACGTCTACCATCTGGACCACTAAGTAAGGAGCTAGCCACAAGGAGCCCAAGGTAAAGGAGTGAGTGGCTTCTGGATTCTTTCAGCTATTCTGTTCTGCAGGAGCTGGACACTGGAGAACATTCAGGGATTCTGGTGCTGAAGAAACCATCTGTACTAAAGAAAGAAAGAGAGGGGGAGAAGAAGGAAAGGAGAAAGAGAGGAAGGGAGAGAGATGGGGTGGGGGTGGGTGGGCAACTAAGACAGACCTGGAAAGCAATACCTTAGCCTCTTGCAATGATTCTCCAGAAGACTGTATTGACAAAACCTCAAACAAGATGATGAAAGAAAAATAGAGGGCTCAGCCAAAGGACTCAGCTTCACTTTCCCAGTGCAGTCATAAAAGGTGAACCTGGGACTGTGAAGCAAGGGATTGAGAGATGGAACTGTAGGAATATATCCTATTGCTGCTGGTATATTGCACTTACCAATAAAAGGGCAGTCATTCTGGTATGGTAAAGCATAACGAGATATCTAATTGACTCCATTACAGCATTAAGTAACTAGACATTTAAACCATCTAGTTCTATTTCTCTCAACAAAATAATGGCATTTAAACTAGGAAAATATTTTACTGGACCATTCTTAACTCCCAAGTCCTTTACATTTCTTAATTCTTGATAGACTTTAATGATCTCTAGATCCCTTTAACAGAAAATCCAGGCAACATGTGCCACTGACTTAATAGTAACTTTGTTGTAATTTTTATGTTCATGGACTCATTATGAAAAAAGCTTTCCAAATACCCAAACAGACAAGGACACAGGGAGAAGTCTACAGTGTCCCACATAATTTCAACTACTGATCATCACACTCCATATTTCCCCCAAAGACATGAGGAAACATATAGACATGCTACTTTCAATTTTATTTCTTTTTACATGGTGAAGATAAAGAGAATTTAAAGGCAGAACTAACATCTCAGAAGACTCAACTCTAAATTAAACAGAAAGGAGATTGTCTTACTTGGAGCAGCTGGCTAAATTAGTGAGACTACTTTGAAGAAGCTCCAGTTCAGAAATGGAACATTCAGAAATGCTAAGCAGCATGGATAGTTTCCAAATACATCTTGAAACTGTGTTTCCACGAGAGCCTGAATCCTAAAACCTCAACAGGTCAAATTTTGCCAGCCATGTCGCTTAAGAAGAGCCTGGGCCACAGGTAAGACTGAATCCAGATGACTTATCAATTTCTGTCTCCTGAAGCCTTGAAGAGAGGATTGGGTGACTTGAGGCAGAACTTTTCACCCAATAGAACTCTGGAATAACATATTAGAGTTAATTTAACACCAGAAAGTTGTGTTGATTTGTTACACAGTAATTAGCATAAACATAGTAGATATTGATGGATTTATGTAAATTATATTTTATATGAGACCAATGTTGCTTCATCTTTTTGTATTAAAAATTACTAAATCAATGTGAAGATTTACAGAGATGTAATTTGATGGTTACGATTCGCTCATTCCTATATGACTGCATTTTTAAAGTTGAGACTTTATGTGTAGTTTGAATAGGTTGAAACATAGAATCCTATGTTTGAATGTTTGGTCCTTAAGGAATGGTACTATTAGGAGATGAGGTCTTGTTAGAGTATGTGTGGCCTTGTTGGAAGAAGTGTGCCACTATGGACACAGGCTTTGAGTTCTTTATGCTCAAGCTCTGCCCACTGTGGAATTCCAGTGTCCTGGCTGCCTTTAGATCAAGATGTAGCAATCCCAGCAGCTCTATCACCATGTTTGCGTGGACGCTGACATGGTTCCCACCATGGTGATAATGGACCAAATCTCTGAAAATGGGAGCCAGCTTCAATGAAATGTGTATTATAAGAGTGCCTTGGTCTCTTCACAGCAATGGGAATCCTAAATATGACAGTGACACTTTGTATGGTGTAAAAGTGTAAACTGTTTTCCACATAACTGCATGGATTAGAAAGCAACATTCAGCAGTGGAGCAGTGGTGGTGCACGCCACCTTTAATCACAGCACTTGGGAGGTAGAGGAAGATGGATCTCATTTGAGGCCAGCCTGGTCTACAGAGTGAGTTCCAGGATAGCCAGGGCTACACAAAGAAACACTGTCTTGAAAAAAAAAAGGAAAGGAAAGAAAAGAAAGCAACTTTCTAAAATGAAACAGGCATTTCAGAGAATCTCCTTACTAGGGGAGAATTGATCCTGGTAATGGGGCTACTTCTTGGCCTTTTAGGGAACTTCAATTTCTTAAAGAAACACTGCTCTGTAGATTTAGAAAATGAATGTAAAGTCAACTAAATATAACAGATCTTCATTTTAATTAATTAATTAAAATTAACGAATCAACTTTTATTCACATCCTGATGACAGTTCCTCTGTCCTCTCTTCCCAGTCCTACTCTTACAAATCCCTTCTCCCTCTTTCTCAGAGAAGGGTAGTCCCCCTTGGGTACCTCCCCACCCTTGAGCATCTAGTCCCAGCAGGACTAGGCACACCATCTCCCACTGAGGCCAAACAAGGCAGTCCAGATAAGGTAAAGGGATCCAGTTACAGGAAACAGAGACCACAGTAGCCTCTGCTTCACTGGTTTATGGCTCCACACGAAGTCCAGGCTGAATATTTGCTATAAATGTAGGGAGTCTAGGGCCAGCTCTTGCATGCTCCCTGGTGGTGTCCCAGGCTCCATGAGCCCCCATGGTCCCAGGTTAGTTGACTCTGTGGGCCTTTATGTGGTTTCCTAGACCCCTTCACCTTCCTCACTTCTATTTCCCACTCTTTCACTAGACTCCCCAGGCTCTGCCTGATGTTTGCCTGTGGGTCTTTATAGCTGCCTCAATCTGCTACTGGATAAAGTCTCTCAGAAACAATTCCTGTCTGCAAGCATAGCAGAGTGTAGCCACCTGGGGCTATGGGGAAGCAAGTTCACCTGGAATGAGACCTGGGGCTGAAATAGAACAGTCAGGTGAGAGAAATAAGGAGCACCTCATCAAGGCTAGATGTTTAATGGGTAGCTTCAAATTTAAAGGTGTGTGTGTGGGAACCCTCCCCCAAAAGGCTGGGAACTCTTCTGCAAAACTTGTTTGGCTGCCTAACAGGTGGCTGGCTCCTTTCAGGAAACTGCAGATCCTTGGAGAACAATAGAATCACTTAGGTCCAAGCTCTTCCCTAGGTGGGCTACTGTGGCAAAACAAGGAAGTCTGAATTTCCCTGCTCAAAGGTTGGGGGAAGGGCACACAGAGTATCACTAATAGTGTCAGGAGTGGCTCTCTCACATGGGATGGGTCTCAAGTAGGAAAGTCATAGTTGGCTGTTTCCTCAGTCTCTGTTTCACCTTTATTCCTGCACATCTTAGAGGTGAGACAAATTTGGGGTTGAAGGTTTTGTGGATGGATTGATATTCCCCTTCCTCCTTTGAAAGTCCTGTCTGGATATAGAAGTTAGTCTCTTCAGTCTTTATATCCCACTCTGATTGTTATCTCAGATAGGGTCACCCCCATAGACTTCCTATGTTCTCTCCTATCCCATTCGTCCAGTGGTTGTATAAGTTTGCACTCCCACCAGAAATGGAGGAGTGTTCCCTTTGATATACACCCTTGCCAACCTATACTATCACTTGAGGTTTTGATTTTAGCCATTCTGACAGGTATAAGATGGAATCTCAGGGTCATTTTGATTTACACTCCCTGATGACTAAGGATTTTGAACATTTCTTTAAGTGCTTGTTGTCAATTTGAGATTCCTTTATTGAGAATTCTGTTTTGCTTTGTATCCATTTTTAAATTGGGTTACTTGTATTGTTGGTATCTAATTTCTTGAGTTCCTTTTGAATTTTACATACCTGCTATCTGGCAGATGTAGGGTTGGTGACGATCCTTTCCCAATCTGTATGCTAACATTTTGTCCTATTTAAAGTATCCTTTGCCTTACAGAAGCTTTTCAGTTTCATGAGGTCCCATTTATCAATTGTTGATTTTAGAGCCTGAGCCATTGATTTTCTATTCATGACAGTTTCTCCAATACCAATGAATTCAAGACTATTTCCCATTTTCTATTCGAGATCTTACTCGAGGTTCTCACTGAAGCAATAACACAACTAAAGGAGATCAAGGGATTATAAATCGGAAAGGAAGAAATCCAAATATTGTTATTTGAGGATGATATGATAATATATATAAGTGACCTCCAAATTATCTAACAGCTTAGATTATTACAGCTGATAAATACTTCAGCAAAGTGGCAGGATACAAAATTAACTAAAACTGAACCAAACTAAACCAAACCAAACCAAACCAAACCAAACAAAACAAAACCAAACAAAACAAAACCAAACAAAACAAAACACAGTAGCTCTCCTTTATACAGATGATAAATAGGCTGAGAAAAAAATTAGGGAAAAACACCCTTTACAATAGCCACAAATAATATAAAATATCTTGGTGTTGTTGGACCTGAAGGGTCTAAAGTCCAGGCGTCCTTACTCACAAAGACACAGAGACTGAGATTGCTACAACAAGCATGAGGTTTATTGATCCAACATGTTGGGGTCATCCTACAAGCAGGACAGAGGCAACCCAGATGGCACATTGTAGGCAGTTCTTATACTCTTTAGAGGTGCAAGTTACATCAGTCAAATTGCATTTTAAATTTATTAACATCTATTGACCTTTGACCTTTACATCTGCCTGGGGTCTTCCAGAGATCAGGTAGTTATCAGTTAATACACTGTGAGGGTGGTTATCATTATCAGTTCTTATTCAGGAATGCCTCATGACTGAAGAACGGAATTTGGCTTATCTTTGACACCAGGCAAGAGCAGGAACCTGTAAAGAGGGTATCTTAACTAAGGCAATTACAAAGACTCTGAATTTTTTTCTCATGTTAAGTAATTTTTGGAACAAAGAAAGGGAGCAGTCACTGGTGCCACAGCTATTACTTCTCATTCCCCCCTTCTTGGTCATCTATTTCAATCTTGAAATTACATCCCATCTTGATCTAATCCCAAACACTGTTGTCTCAACATCATAATCTGAACAGTACTTTTGCGTTCTCTAATAAAAGCTAATAAACAGTTTAAAATGCAAGGTCTAAAAGTCTAGAACGGCAGCAGGATTATCAGAGGTCCTAAAAGGTTGGAAATCAGGGTGATAAGCCAGAAGGAAGAATTAAACCAGCACTCAAAC
This sequence comes from Apodemus agrarius, assembly GCA_964023405.1. Taxonomy (NCBI): domain Eukaryota; kingdom Metazoa; phylum Chordata; class Mammalia; order Rodentia; family Muridae; genus Apodemus; species Apodemus agrarius. The sequence continues at coordinate 33,034,422 of OZ030007.1, read as the reverse complement.
CATCCCTGTTCTCTTTCTCTTTTTCCTTTGGCCATTGAATCTTTTACCACTCCTGAGTGGTCTATGTAAAAAGCAACATTTTTCCTTGAGGGCAGCACAAAGACCTCCCTGTTAAAGAAAACAAAGATCTAGCTCTTGCTTATTCTGTAGGACCACCTCGGATAGTGAGGTCAGGGACTCCTGGAGTATAGAAATTCAATTTTCTATTCTTTCTATGTCTGTATCTACAGCATTTCTAAGGTCATAATAGGCTTGGTGTTGTAAGGCCAAGGCAGAGGATCCAGTGTTGGCCCCTGCCACATCCAGCCCTATGCCAAGTAGGATAGAAAGTGTTATTCCCACTTCTCTTTTTGTCCTGATAGGTTCTCCCTCCCAGTGAGATAATAACTCTTCATATGGGTGATATATAAGTCAGGAGACTAACTATACTAATACACAAAACACTTGAGCTTCCTTAAGTACTTGGAGGTTGACAATGACATAGCAGGCCTACCATCCATCTATTGGGGGTAACAAATAACCTGAAGAGGAGACATTAGGCTAAGTCTGAAGGCAGAGGTGCTCGTGTGTGAGGGAGGACCTTCCCCACATATAACCCCTGCCCAGCAACTGCCAACAGGGTGAGCCTGGCATTATGTTGTTGCGGCCACCTACAGTCTTTGGCATCTTCAGTCTGGTTAACCAATAGATAGGCTATACCCTTACAATAGGGGGAAGCTATATAATAGCAGAGCCAGCATGAATTGGTGGCTTCTGGATTTGTGGCATTTATGACCTTGAAGGTCCCCTCGACTAGGCCAGTAAGGTGAGAGTCCTCAGGGGGTTTGGGAGAGATTGCAGGAGTAGCTGCGATCATACTTTTCAATGAGTCAGGAGCGCCTGGGGCAGCAGTAGGAGAGCTAGATAGTTTAGGCCTGGCTGGTGGCTTAGGCGGGGTCTAGTGGGGGCCAGAACCTTGTTGGGGCCTATGAGGGTATAAGGGGTCTCTATTTTTAACTTGACCATGAACAATAATCTATCATCATATATATATATATCCTAAGGCCTGTTTTTGGCTTGGGGACATTTGTCCACCCTGACTTCCCATCTTCTGATGAGTATAATTTGCTAGCACCTTAATAAAGTCCCAACTAGAGGACGGACCCTACCAGGCATCTCCTATAGTCTCACAGCCCCAACTCTGGCAGAAGAATTTTCTCTTTCATGGAAGGGGCAGGTTTCACATGGGAAGCATGGATACAGACAGTGACTCCTACTTTGACAGCTATAGGTGTGGTCAGCTGGACTAGGTAGGGACCCTTCCAGTGGGGCTCAAGCATCTGGGCACAGTGTTGTCACACGTAGACTGAGTCTCCAACCTGGAACTGATGAGATGTCTTAGGAGTCCCTGGCTCATAGGCAGCTGCCAGCTGCGACCACACTTCTTTCTGAACCACTTGCAAACCTGTCAGCCTAGCATACAAATCATTATTACTATGACAAGTGGGCTCCAGGGCATCCCCCAAAACAGTCAGGGGTGCCAGGGTCCTTGCCCAGCATGGTGACCACTGCTATGTTTCTTAGGCAAGCAAGCCACCCTGCCTCCACGGGGTCTAGTTTCTTGGACAGGTATGCTACAAGCCGTTTCCAAGGTCCCAGTCTCTGGGTCAGATCCCCTTTTTCTATGTCCTTGCTCTCAGCCACAAACAGGTGGAAGAGCTTTGTTACATCTGGGAGAGGGTGGGGGATGACATTAGTGCAGATTTAATGTCATCGAATGCCTGCTGTTCTTTATCTCCCCAGATAAAAGGCTGTTCTTGGTGAGCGGGTAGAGCAGGGCTGCCATCTCAGCAAACCCAGGTATCCATAAGTGACAGAAACCGGCTGTGCCCAAAAACTCTCTGACCTGTTTTTTCATTATTGGGCAGTGGAATATGGAACACAGTTTCTTTTCTAGCCTCTGACAGCCACCTTTTTCCTTCCTTGAGCAAATACCCCAGGTAACTGACCTGTTGACTGCACATCTGGTCCTCCTTTGCTGAGGTGTGATAGCCTAGCTCTCCTAGTTCAGTAAGAAGACGTATTGTTACTTCAAGGCACAGTTCACTGCTGGATGCAGCTAGGAGAAGGTCATCCACATACTGTAAGAGAGTTACCTGAGGGTTGACTGCTCAGAATGCTGCTAAATCCTGGTGCAGCGCCTTGTCGAAGATGGTGGGAGAGTTCTTGAAGCCTTGATGCAGGTGGGCCCATCTGAGCTGGCCTGTCATGCCCATGTCTGGGTCTTTCCATTTGAAGGTGAAGTATTCCTGGCTTTTAGCAGCCAGGGACATGCAAAAGAAGGCATCTTTAAGGTCTAGCAGTGTACCAAGTTCTGGAGGGAGGCAAAGAACTCAACAGGTTATATGGGTTTGGTACCATAGAATGAAGATCTGTCACCTGCTTGTTTATTTCCCTAAGATCCTGGACTGGCCAGTAGTCATTAGTTCCAGATTTTCATTCTGGGAGGAGTGGGGTGTTCCAGGCTGATTGACATTTTTGCAGGATCCCCAGCTGGAGAAGGTGGGAGATATGGGGCTGAATCCTGTCTCGGGCCTCCTTAGGCATGGGGTACTGGCAAACATTTACAGGGCCAGACTGAGATTTTAGTTCAACATAAACAGGAGGTCAGTGTTTGGTCCTCCCCATTCCAACTGTCTCTGCCCAAGCCTGTGGGTAGTTCTGCAACTATCAGTGTTGGGTCATTTGAGTGTTGCTTTCAAACAATTGATATTCATCTTCTAATTTCTTAGTCAAAACCTAGATAGGTTCTCCCTGTTGGTACCTTATCTGAAGCCCATCAGGGAGAAAATGCAGGGACATGCAATCAGGGAGGCCCCCAACTTGGTGAAGAGGTCTCTTCCTAACAAGGGATAAGGGCATTCAGGGATGATGATGAATGAGTGGGATACCTGGCCCATGCCAAGATCCACTGTTCTTCAGGCAGTCCATGAATATTGTTTATTTCCCATGGCCCTCTGATCCCAAGACTTTTTATTAGAGATTGGTTCATCCCATCGCAAATGAACTGAATGTTGGGCTCTGGTGTCCACAAGAAACTGGGTGGGTTTCCCCTCCACTTTTAGGGTTACCCTGGGTTTGGGGAGGGGATCGAACCCCCATCCCCTCTAGTGGCCGTCCTCTTGCATAGTCAGTACCTTAGGGCCCTGTGATTTCTTTTCAGGATCATAGGGCCCCCTCTTCTTTCTGGGACAGTCTTTTGCCCAATGACCTTTCTCTTTACAATAGGCACACTGATCCTTGGCCAAAGGCTCTCTCCTGTTGCCAGGTACTATTGCACTAGGCTCTCTAGTTTCTCTGACTACAGTGGCCAGTAACCTGTGTAAATTTCTCTCTTGTCTTTTATCCATTTTGTGCTCTCTAGTCTCTTGTTTCTTCTGCTTTCTCTCCTCCTTCTCTTACTCTGTCTCTCTTTTATGGTATACTTTCTCAGCTACTAGCCTCAAAGGCTTATCCTGTAATCTGTCAAGTTTCTGTAGCTTCTTTCTAGACTGGTCAATAAATGCAACAGTAACTGTTGCCTGGTGTTCTTCACTGCTAGGATCAGAAGGGATAAAGTGGTGAAAGGCCTCCATGAGTCAGTCTAAGAAAGTAGAGGGGGACTCATTCGGCCCTTGTATCACCTTGCTTACCTTAGTCAGATTGGTGGGACATTTAGCTGCCTCTCTGAGACCTGCAATCAGAGCCTGGAGGTAGACTTTCATGTGTTCCCTACCTTCATGGGTGTTGAAATCCCAGTTTGGTCTGGTCAATGGGAAGCTGGTGTCTATGTCCACTGGTAAAAGGGAAAGGCATCTATCTGCCACTGGGAAATTCTATCAAGCCTCAAGGAGGATATGCTGCCTCTCCGTAGTGGTAAACAGGACTTGAAGCAATTGCTGACAGTTGTCCCAAGTGGGTTGATGAGAAAAAAAGGAGGTATTCAATCAAGTCTGTTAGCCCCTGCGGGTTTTCAGAAAAAGAAGGATTATGAGTTTTCAAATGATATAAATCAGCCAACGAAAACAGCCAGTACTGCATGGGCTGATGACACTGGTCATCTGCAGGACCAAAGGCTCTGAGAGGCAGGATATGAGACTGCTTGGGAGCAGTCCCACTCTGACTGCGAAATCCCTGAGTTAGTCCCTCTGCACTGGGAGACAGCAAGAGGGACAACTCTCGTGCAGGAGGGCTGGAGGAGTCAATGAACCCAATGGACCCATGGCGTGAGGTCCAACAGCCTGAATTGCTGGAGGTCCAGCTTCCTGTGCTGCCTTGGGTTGGGGAGAAGAGGTGTAGGGAGTAGGGAAGTCCAGGAGGAGATCAGCATCTGTGGTGGTGAGGACATCTTTCTTGGTCCTTTCTTGAAGAACAAAAGTGGGTACTGCCATTGGCCCTGAAAAGGAAACAAAAGGATGGACCTACAGGGGAGGGTCAGTGAACAGGTCTTCCCAAACAATAATGTATGGGACTTGAACAAGTGGCTCTTGGAGCACACTCTAAAAATGTGCCTCTTGATTGCCCATATAAGGGTCAAGGAGAAAGAGCCCTCTGTAGGCCAGCCGATCTGGAAGGTACACAAGGTCTCCTACTTATGTTTCTTAACCTCTACTGAGAGATTGTGAGCCCTAACCTTCTTTCCAATGTTCTAAAGTCATACTCAAGGGGGTTAACACACATTGTCCCATTCTATGTCAATCCAAGTCCATACACAAAAAGGAAGACAGAAAGTAAAATACCAATGCGCCCCTGCCCCAGGTGCCACAAAAGAAAAACTGAATGGCTTGGTCATGGCCTCCTCACCACTGAGTCCATCCAGACGAAGCTGAACCCTCTCAGATTCAACTTCCCACTGAGAGTCTGGAGCATCATCCAGGACTCTTGTTGCTGATACAGCAATTCTACATGCCGCTTCTGGCAACCCCAACGATTGAGTTGCAAACTGAAACCAAACTGATCAGCAGCTGCTCAGAAAAAAAAAGACGCAGACAGAAACACAGAAGACAGACTCAGACAGACCAAGCACGGTACCTGCTTGAGCAAAGATCCTCCAGTCTCTAGTCACTGGTCTGGCCTGGCAAGAAGGACATTCCTGGCCAATGTACCAAATGTTGGACCCAACGGGTCTAAAGACCAGGCGTCCTTACTCACAAAGACATAGAGACTGAGATTGCTGCAACAAGCATGAGGTTTATTGATCCAATGCATTGGGGTTGTCCCAGAGGTGACCCAGATGGTACATTGTAGGCAGTTCTTATACTTTTTAGAGGTGCAAGTTACATCATTCAAGTTGCATTTTAAACTCATTAACTAACATCTATTGACCATTGACCTTTAGATCTGCCTGGGGTCTTCCAGGGAGATCAGGTAGTTATCAGTTAATGCATTGTGAGGATGGTTATCATTATCAGTTAATACATTCTTATTCAGGAATGCCTGGTGGGTGGAGAATGGAATTTGGCTTATCTTTGACATCAGGCAAGAGCAGGAACCTGTAAAGAGGGTATCTTAACTAAGGCAATTACAAAGACTGAATTTCTAGCTTCATATGTAGCAGAAGATGACTATTTCAGACATCAGTGAAAGGAGAGACCATGGGTGCTGTGAAGGTTCGATTCCCCAGAATAGGGAAATGCAAGTCAGGAAACTGGGGAGAAGGGTGAGGAGAGGGAGGGGAAATGGGATAGGGGATTTTTGGAGGGGTAATGTGGAAAGGGGATATCATTTGAAATGTAAATAAAGCAAATATCTAATAAAAAATAAAAATAAAAAAGAAATCAAGTCATCATGCTTCAGATTGATGGGAAGAATATAGAGCTTACTTAGATGGATCCTTTATAGTTCCTTTTTACAGTCTCCCAATACTGGGAATTATTTGTGCATATTGTCCAATAGAATGTGTTCCTATTTTTTATTACTTTTATTTTATTTTTTTACAATCCAGTAATTGCCCCTTTCCTGATCCATATTCCTACAGTTCCTCATCCTATTCCTCCTCCCTCCTGTCTCCAAAAGGATGCCCCTCCCCACCAGGCCTCAAGTCTCAAGTCTCTCAAGGATTAGGTACCTCTTCTCTCACTGAGTCCAAACCAGGCAGTCCTCTGCTATATATGTCAGGGCCCTCAGAACAGCTCCTATATGCTGCTTGGTTGGTAGCTCAGTATCTGAGAGAATCAGGGGTCCAGGTTAGCTGAGACTGCTGGTCTTCCTATGGGTTAGCCTTCCTTCTCAACTTCTTCTAGCCTTTCCCTAATGCAACCGCAGGAGTCCCCAACTTCAGTCCAATGGTTGGGTGTAAGTATCTGCATTTATCTCAGTCAACTGCTTGTTGAGCCTATCAGGGGACAGCCATGCTAGGTTCCTCTCTGTAAACACACCATAGTATCAGTAATACTGTAAGGCCTTGGAGCCTCCCCTTGAGATGGATTCAAAGTTGGTCAGGTTACTGGACCGACTTTCCTTCTGTCTCTTCTTTTTTGTCCTTGCAGTTCTTTTAGACAGGAACAATTTTGAGTCTGAGTTTTAGACTGTGGGATGGTATATTAGTTTGTGTTTCACTGCTGTGAACAGACACCATGACCAATGCAAGTTTTATAAAAGACAACATTTAATTGGGGCTGGCTTACAGGTTCAGAGATTCAGTCCATTGTCATCAAGGCAGAAACATGGCAGCATCCAGGCAGGCATGGTGCGGGAGGAGCTGAGAGTTCTACATCTTCATCTGAAGGCTGCTAGTGGAAGACTGACTTCCAGGCAGCCAGGGTGAGGGTTTTAAGCCTACACCGACATTGACACACCTACTCCAACAAGGACACACCTCCTAATGAGGTCACTTCCTGGGCCAATCATATACAAACCATCACAGATGGCAACCTCATTCCTCCACTTGATGTCCTGTCTTTCTGCTGGAGGTGGACATGATATTCCCTCCCTGCACTGTAGTGCATTTCCCTCCATTTGAGTCCTGAGAGTCTCTCACATCTCACCTTCCAGGTCTCTGGTACTTTCTAAAGGGTCCCCTACCTCCCATCCCCAAGGTTGCATATTTCCATTCCTTCTGCTGGCCCCCAGGGCTTCTCCCCTGTCTCCCCATGCATATCTAATCATGTTCTCATTTCTCTCTCCCCTTCCCTTTGCCACTCCAGTCCCTCCCCCCCTTTGCCTCCCATAATTGTTTTCTTCCTCCTCCCAAATGGGATTGAAGGATCCTCACTTGGGTCCTTCTGCTTGTTAACCTTCTTGAGTTCTGTGGATTCTATCCTAGGTATTCTGTATATTCTTGGCTAATATCTTATTAGTGAGACCCAGATATAAAACAACAAACTTATGGACACTTGTTCTTTGACAAATAAGCCAAAAATATACAATGGAAGAATGAATGCATCTTCAATAAATGGTGTTGGTCTAATTGGCAGTTAATATGTAGAAAAATGAAAATAGATGCACATTTGTCACCTTGCACAAAGCTCAAGTCTAAGTAGATCAAGGACCTCAACATAAACCAGATATACTGAATCTAATAGGTGAGAAAGTAGGAAAGAGCCTTGAATTCATTGGCATGGGGGGGGGGATTCCCAAACAGAACTCCAATATCTGAGGCTCTAAGATCAAGAATCAATAATTGTGACCTCATGAAACCAAAAAGCTTCTCTAAGTTAAAGGACATAGTCAATAGGACAAATCAGCAATCTACAGTTTGGGAAAAATTATTCACTAATACCACATCCAATAGAGAGATAATATCCAAAATATGTAAAGAACTCAAGAAGCTAACCACCAAGAAACCAAACAACCCAATCAAAAAATGAGGTATAGAACTAAATAGAGAATTTACAACAGAGGAATCTCAAATGTCTGAGACAAGCACTTAAAGAAATGTTCAAAGTCCATATCATCAAGGAAACTTAAATTGACCCTGAGATTCTGCCTTAGGCCAACCAAAATGGCTAAGATCAAAACCTTAGGCACATGTTGACAAGGATGTGGAGAAAGAGAAACACTCCCCATTGCTGGTGGGATTACAAACTGGTACAACCATTCTGGAAACCATTTAAAGTTTCCTCAAAAAATTTTAAATAGATTTTCCTGAAGATCCAGCTATACCACTCTTAGATATATACCCAAAAGATGCCCCTCTATACCACAGGGGCACATGCTCCACTATGTTCACAGAGGCCTTATCTATGATAGCCAGAACCTGAAAACAACTCATGGAAGAATGGATACAGAAAATATGGTTTATTTACACAATGGAATTCTATTCAGCTATTAAGAATGAGGACATGATGAATTTTTCAGGTAAATGGATGTAACTAGAAAATATCATCCTGAGTGAGGTAACTTAGAAAGGACATGCATGGTATGTGTTCCTATTTCTATTTTTAAAGTTTTTATTTTGATTATTTGTATTCATGTATCTAGCATAGGTACATACATGTACACCCATACATACACACAGTGCATATATACACACAATTATACATATATATATACATATACACATATATGCATATACATATACACATATACATACATATACATATACACATATATACATACATATATACATACGCACATGCATATGCACACACATATACATATATGCATACATGTGTACATACATATACATATATATGAGTGCAATTTCCTACAGAGGTTCAGAGGTCAGATGTGCAGCTTAACCCTGGAGCCTGGGTTACAGGTAGTGGCATGAGTCCTGGGAAGCCAACTCAGGTCCTCTACTGAAGAGAAGTTCATGCTCTTGCCTGCTGAGCCATCTCTTCACCCTCTAATCATGATTTTCTCATTTGCAAATTCTATTAATTGTATGCTTTATTAATGGGGAAAATTATCAAATTATCTATGTTCTGATGCATTTTAACTAATCTCATTTTAACTTCTAACTGTTTCAATTGATATGATAAAAAATTTTAGATTAGTTAAATAATGTATCTTTAGCTTCACTGGGAATTATTTTGACAGACACAGACTTTTGTGTGTTGAATACCTGAACTATTCAAAGAAGACATCAGGTGTTGGCGAGGATGTGGAGAAAGAGGAACACTCCTCCACTGCTGGTGGGAATGCAAGCTGGTACAACCACTCTGGAAATCAGTATGGCAGTTCCTCAGAAAACTGGACGTGATAATGTTCTTGTAAACCAATTCCTTTCATCAATATTTGGTGCCATTAAATATTTAGAGAATTTAGGACCAAAAAGCAAATAATGAACAAATAGTTTTCCATTTAGATTTACTTATTCAATGCCTTTAAAACTACCTACAGTTTAGTGCCTGTAAATGTAACAGAATTTATAACTAAGCAATTTTGATTACTTCTATTATTTCAGTCATATGTAATTTATTTTATTTCTGCCTTCATTGTTATGCTCTTCCTTTGTTCTTAAAGTGTTTTCCATAATCACTTTGTTGATAATTTAAAATTTAGAACATCTCCCATTTGTTTTCTGCTACTTTTAAAAGGTCTTGCCTTCCTGTGGTCGTGGGCAGTTTCCAGTGTTGATGCTCAATATCTACACGTTCATTTTGGCAGTTAAATTATATTGTTATTTGATGACAGTAACATTTACTCAGGTATTTCTGTTTATTTTTCAGCTGCTCTTTCATAATAATATTGATAAAATTGTGAAGCATTTCCAAGTGATAAAAACAGCTGACCTGAGAATACAACAGAGTATGCCTAAAATATTCTTGAATTATCTCTCAGATGGGCACTCTAATTGGTGGGCTTCTGAACCAGCAGAGAGGTTACTTACAGGCGTGCTGTAGATGTCTGTGAACTCCTCTGGATAATGCTTTCTGACATATGAAAAAATGTTTTCTGTCTTATTAAACTAAATTCAGGACACAGTTTACCAAAAGTCTTGAACTACAAGGATTTAATTACAATTAAATCATTAACCTATGGGGCATGAATGTTCTACTTATGATAGGACATTACATAATTTCTTTACCCCAGTTGAGTTCAGTTGTCTAGAGGGAATATGGGGAGAGAACTTCTCCATGAAAAATTCTATTTTCCTAAATAATAACTATAAGTTCCTAAAATATGATGTTTAAGACTTACATTTATATTTTGGGATTTTATATAGTAAGTGATAAACATTAGTCTCTTTATCTTGTTAGGTAAACTATATGTGATTTTTTTAAAAAAATGGAACAATTCAATGCCTATTTAAGTAGATAACTGCCTTTTCCCTGGTTTTGTGAAAATTAGTATAATATATAATATATCAGATATCAAATAGAGCTCTAGGGACTGCATATCAAAATTTAAGGTAGTTGTTATTGGATATTATGAGGATTTATTGAGCCACAAATCTAGTAATTGGTTAAGTGAGATGTACTTTTCTAATCAAGAAAATGACATGTTGAAAAAACAATAATGAATTCAGGAAGACTTTAAAAGTTAGCATATATTTTTTTGTTTTGTTATTGGATTTTGTATTTGGAAACATGATTTCTACATAGTCCAGGCTGGCCTGGATCTCCAGAGTCCCCTGTCCTTAGTTTCTCAAGTGCTGGAATTGCAGGTATTAACCATCATGCAGGCTACATGTACATATTTTATGGTTAACTTATTACACTTTTAATATGTCATGTATATTTATCCTAAAATTATTGAGATTCTAACCCACAGTACAGTGACAGTAGCAAACTCAAATTATGGATTATCTACAAAATTCCCCACTAAAGAGATTAAAGATAAAGTGTTCAGATGTTTCTGGCACTCTAAATATTTCCTCTTAAACAGTTTATTTATATTTATTTATTTACAAGAGTGTTTGACTGCAAGTGTGCCTGTGTACTGCATGTATGCATTGCCTAAAGATACCAAATGAGGTCATCAGATTTCTTGGAACTGGAGTTACCCATGTTTGTGAATCACCATGTATATGCTGGGAATTGATCTCTAGTCCTCTGCCAGAACAACTGCTCCAACTCCACAGCCCTTCTAAAACTCCCTGAATTATTTATTTTAGGGGAACTTTATTATTCCTAACTTGGAGTTATTGCTGGTTGAATTTTACTTATTACCTTAGGTAAGGATATTGACCATTGCTGAACACATTTTGCAAATCTTCAGCAATATCATTTGATGTGTTGGCACCTGATCTTTTCTTTTCTTTTCTTTTCTTTTCTTTTCTTTTCTTTTCTTTTCTTTTCTTTTCTTTTCTTTTCTTTTCTTTTCTTTCCTTTCCTTTTCTTTTCTTTTCTTTTCTTTTCTTTTCGTTTCTTCTCTTCTCTTCTCTTCTCTTCTCTTTTCCTTTCCTTTCTTTTCTCTTCTTTCTTTCTTTTCTTTTTTTTAAGCCCAGTGAAAATATTCTCTATTTGATTCCAAGCTCAATTATTTTGGTGGTATGAACATGAATAATATTTTCACTGGATAGTCATCAAATGTTTTTGGAGATAAAAGCTGGCAGCAGATACAAGGCAAGTCATCATGAATGCCCTTGAATTTTATAATTCTATTTAGACAAAGCACACAAGTATCATCCACAGGAAATGTCCAAACTTCATATAAACCAGGCACTCTTTAGCAATATCTGAATGTTTCCTTGCTTCCTTCTTAAATTCTCAGAGTATTTCCAGCATTCAACATTGCTCATTGCTTTCTTATGCAGTTTAAATTTTTCCCCTTTTCTATTGAGTTTTGTCTTTAGATTGTAAAAAAGCAAAAGCAAACCAAGTGAAACGAAGCCAAACCAAACCAAACCAAACCAAACCAAACCAAACCAAACCAAACCAAACCAACCAAACCAAACCAAACCAAACCAAATCAAACCAACCAACCAACCAACCAACCAACCAACCAACCAACCAACCAACCAACCAATCAACTACTACATACAGGTCATATCCAGACCCGATCCCAGACCTCTGATCAACTCTTCTCATTCTTCTTCTTTGTATCTGCTTCCTCACTCTGTTCATCTTCCTGCTTTCTTGTAGTACTGAGAATGAACCTTGGGGCATTAAACATAGTAGGCAAGCACTCAACCACTGAGCCACATCTTAGACCAAAATAGTGCAACTTCTTGGTGTTTTCCCTACAATGCTATTAATAAGCCAGATAGACTTCTATGGTAGGTATATTTATAGTGTGAGTCTCACTTTCTTTAATAGGGTATAATATAATATTAAGGCAAGAAGATAAACTATGAAATAAGTAATGGGATTTGAATCTATTACTTGCTGTGAATTTGGTTGCATTACACAACCCTTCTGAGATCTTGTTTTCTACAAGTATATGTGGGTACAGCATTTGCATGCCTAAAAAGGCTATTTCAGAGAACAGAAAGACCTGTGAGACTATGCTTCTCACAGAAAGGAGAATAACTTGGCATCACTATTCATATTCATGTGTACTTTTATTTCAATTTATTATGGTCATACTTTTAAAAATACAATCATATTAATTACTAAACTATCAGAAAAGGATATATATGTATATATATATATACACACATACACATTGCTTGTATATCTAATATATAAAATATATTCATATATATACATTAGGTTTAATTGATTTAAAATCATGCTCTCTGGTTTGTAATGTTTATAAAAACTGATTCAATCTTTGTATTTATGTTTTTAGAAATAAAAAGTGAATTATATGGCTTAATATTTTTTGGTGTGTGTACCTCTGTGTGTGTATGTTACATGTGTCCATACATTGTCTTGTGGAGACCTTCTCAAGCAGTGTAATTACCTGTGTAATTAAAATGCTTCTGTGATTTTAGTCAGATCAATTTTGTATAATAAGTTGAATCAATTTTATTATTCTTATCCTTTTTTTCTAGGATTTCAAGAAGTTAAGAGTTTCATAATAGGTAACAAATTTAAAGTAAAAATGGAGAAGTGAGGATAAAGATGCATAAAGTTTGTATATCAAGATAAGAGCAAATCAATAAACAGGCTTCTAATAAAACACATTGATTCTTTGCCCATTTTGAATCTTTTCATTGAAATGAATCTTTCTGGTTATACTCTTTAACCAAGCCTGAAATAATATAAAAGTGAACAGTTTCTTAAGGGAACCATTACATATCATCCATAGAAAGCTAAAATATATAAAGGAAAGTTCAAAAAAATTAAATACTCTCTTACATAATTTAAAAATCAGGGATAGATAGCAGTTTCCACTTTATGGATACAGTAACTCAAAGACCACACACAATGTGCCAGATGTCATACGTCGTAGATAGTTAATCAATGCATGTATAGTAAATATATACACGAATGAGCAATAACAATTTTTCTACTTATATAAGGAAAAAACAGAATTGTCACATGTAGAACTCTCCCATTTGTTCATTTGCACACCATGTGTAGCAGTTCATAAATTTATTATCCTAAATAGAAGGCTCATTCTAGTCTTCCAGTGAGCTTGTAATGCTGTGTTAGGTACACGCAAATTCAAAGACAATTCATTCAATGTAAAAGACTGTGTTTCTGTGAGTTCAGTTTCCATAATTATGTGTCTAAAGGGTTCTAGAAGAAGGTGAACTTGAGTGACAGTTACTGGGAGAGTAAAGAGCAAGCAGAACTCAGAAGAAAATGATAAAGTTGTGTGCATCATGGATACATGTGAACTTGGTAGTTATTTCATTTTAGCTAAATAAAATATGCTAAGAGAAATTTTGAAAATTCGACTGTGAAGTCACAGTTCGTACCAAATGCAACATGATGGTACCCAGCTGCTACACTGTTTTCTGGAGAGAAAGACTGAAATGTAAAACCTGGATGGCTGAATAGTTCATAAGTTCAAAGAAAGAGCTCAGGCGACAGATTCAATTCAATCAATTTTCATTTTTCTCTGTGCGAGAGACTTTGAAGTGCAGAAGAACTATCATCCACATGTCAACTGGTATTGCTGAAAACCATAACGTACTCTCCTATTGCTGTGATGACACTATGACAAAGGCAGCTTATAGAAGAGTTTATGTGGTGCTTGCGCTTTAGATGACTTAGAGTTCATGGTGGCAGATTGGAGGTAGCAGGCTTCAGGCAGCTTGAGCAGCAGCTGAAGGATTACATCTCGAACCATAGTGGGAAGCAGAGAACACACTGGAAATTTTGGGAGTCTTTTGAAACCTTCAGGCTTTCCCCTATTGTCATACCTGTTTTGAAGAAGACCATGCCTTTTAACCCTTTACAATAGTTTCACCAACTGGAGACCAAGTATTGAAACATAAAGCCTGTGGGGGTTTATGGGACATTCTCATTGACGTTAGAGTTGACATAGTCATTATTTTGCCTGAGTGTTTAACCACCTAGTCAACATGTCTGTTGTGCAAGACCCCATTGAAGCAGGCATGACAGGAATTTCCTGAGTCCCAGAGAGTAGCTAACTCCTGCTAGCATACCAGTTCTCTGAGCAATCTCTGTCATTCTCTATCTTCCTGACCACTCTAGCAAGGTGCTGTGTTTTGCAATCTTGCTAAGATCCTATTAAATATCCCCATCTCTAGCATTTCTAGGATCACCCTATTTCCTATTCTAAAACCCCTTTCCCTTAGTTGTTTATTTCTTGCTTCTAAACTGAATAAATGTTTGATCATGCGAGTTATTTATTTCTTTGCTTTTTTGAGATTATAATGTAATTTCATCATGTCCTTTTTACATTTACTCCCTCATATTTCCCATATACCTCTTTTGATCTCTTACAAATTTGTGACCGCTTTGCTCATTAATTGTTGTTATGTATCTGCATATAAGTTTATATACATGCATATTCCTAAATATGTAAATACACTCTCCTTAGTCTGTTTAATGTTACTTATATATATGTTTTCAGGATTGACCATTTTGTATTGGATTGCTAATTGATGTGCTCTTCCCTGGGGAAGGGTATTTCTCCTGCTCTAAGCATTCTTTCATTGACTGTAGTTTTGTGTGTGGGTTGAGACATGTTGACTTTCCTCTGATTACCACCATTTGTGAAAATAAGAAATGAATTATTAGACTAATAGGAATTTAACTTTATATACTTGGTTGAAAAAACATACTGCATCATGGTTTATTTATAAAAGTCAACAATAGGATTGTTGATGCAAAGTTTTATTTGCCTCTGTGACGCTCGCTTATTTGATATCTAACTCATAAAAGTAGCTTATTAGAAATAACTACTGATCAAACAAAATCAATGTTTTGTGACTTTATAAAATTGATCCTAATTTGTGTTTTTGGTTCAAGGATTCCACTTTAAGAAACAGAATCCTATTTAATATAAGTTAATTATGACTGTGTTGGTTGGTGTTTTTATATTATTTTTCAAACCTGTAGATTTATGTGTTGTTGTCCTTAGGTGTTCTGTATTGAAAAATAGCTATGCAATCAAGCTGTGACTTTTATACCAAATAATAACGATCCCTATAACATTACAGCAGCTATTACTACCAAATCAGGACAGGGGTTAAAGAAAATGTCAAGGGAGCTGGGAAATTTTCAGGGATATATCTTGATTAGACATAGTTTGACATTTCTCCTTCACCTTTTTATTAATAAAATAAGCCAAACTTGCATTTTATTCAACTTCTTCAATCCAAAATGAAGAGGCCCTAAATCACCATTAAATAATCTGAAAAATGTGCAATCTGCTCAAAGCAGTACTTATGGGTTGCTTCTATTCTTTCTGGATTATGGTGAAAGGATGAAAAAACAATAGGACACATGTAAAGTAGTAATAATTGCATCATATTGGATGTATTATCAATGATAGACCACAAAACTGTGGTTTTATGCACCAACCAAACTTCTGCACATGAAAGATGGTAGAAAAATCAAATAAGACCTAGGTAAGAGTCACCACTTCTTTTTATTCTTCTTTTTTTTTATTAATCATCTTTCTCATTTACATTTCAAATGATATCCTCCTTTCCTGTTACCTCTCAACATATTCTCCATCCTATCCCCCTCCCTCTCTTCCCCTTTGCTTCTAAGAGGATGCTCCTCCATGCACTCACCCAATTCTGCATCACTACTCTAGCATCCACCTACTTTGGGGCATCAAGCCTCCTCAGGATTTCTAAGACTCCTCAAGCTCCATCCACTCTTTGGTTTTAAGTGTCTGTTTCTCTCTGAATCAACTGCTGAGTGGAGTCTCCCGGAGGACAACATGCTTCTGTCTGCAAGCATAACAGAGTATCATTAATAGTGTTAGGGATTAGTGCTTGCCCATGGCATGGGTCCCATGTTGGGCCAGTGATTGGTTAGCCATTCCTTCAGCATCTGCTCCATCCCCTGTCCCAAAATTTCTTGCAGATAGGATAACTGTTGGGATGAAAGTTTTGTGGATGTGTTGGTGTCCCTATTACTCCACTAGTGTTCCTGCCTAGCTATAGGAGGTGGTCTTTTCAGGTCCCATATCCCCAATAGTGAGTCATAGCTAAGCTCACTTCATTGATTCTTATCCTTTTTTATCCCAGGTCTCTGTCATGTCCTGGAGATGCCCCTCACATTATTTCCCCCATAATTGCAGATTTCCAGTCATTTCATGGCCATCTAGCCATCTCTACTGTCATTCCCCACACCTGGTCCTAAACTCTCATCCATTCTCCCTCCTTTCCATTTCCCTCCCTTCATCTGCCTCTTATAATCATTTTATTCCCAATTCTAAGTGAAATTCAAGCTTCCTCCTTTGGGCCTTCCTTCTTGTTACTTTCTTTGAGTCTGTGGTATATAACATGGCACCTGCATTTTAAGTGTAATATCCACTTATAAGTGAATACATTCCATGCATGCCCTTTTGGGACAGGGTTACCTTACTCAGGATAAAATTCTCAAGTTCCGTTCACCTGTCTGTAAAAGTTATTATGTCTTTGTTTTTAACAGCTGAATGCTATTCCAATGTGTAGTTGTACCACATTTTCTTTATTCATTCTTCAGTTGAGGGACATCTAGGTGGTTTCTAGTTTCTTACTACTATAAATAAAGTTGCAATAAACATAGTTGAGCAACTGTCTTTATGGGATGTTAGAGTATATTTTGGGTATATACACAGGAGTGGCATAGTCAGGTTCTGAAGTAGAACTATTCAAAATTTTCTGAGAAAATGCCAAAATGATTTCCAAAGAGGCTATACAAGTTTACACTCCCACCAGCAATGAAGAAGTGTTCTCCTTACTCCACATCCTCACCATTGTGTGAGCTCTCTTCAGTTTTTGATCTTAGCTATTCTGTTGGGTCTAAGATGGAACCTCAGAAGTTGTTTTGACTTGCATTTCTCTGATGACTAAGGACTTTAAGCATTTCTTTAAGTGCTCACCTATTTGAGATTCCTCTGTTGAGAATTCTGTTTAGTTCTGTATTCCAGTTTTGAATTGAGTTATTTGGGTTGTTGGTGTCTAACTTCTTGAGTTCTTTGTAAATTTTGGATATTAGCCCTCTGACAGATGTGGGGTTGCTGAAGATGCTTTCCCAATCTGTGGGCTGCTGATTTGTCCTAGTGACAGTTCCCTTGTCTCACAGAAGCTTTTCAGTCTCATTAAGAACGATTTATCAATTGTTGATCTTAGAGCCTGAGTTAATGGTGTTCTGTTCATGAAATTGTCTCCTATACTAATGCATTGAAGGCTTTTTTCCACTTTCTCTTCTTTGAGATTTGGTGTATTTGATTTTATGTTGAGGACCTTGGTCCACCTGGACTTGAGTTTTATGCAGAGTGAAAAATATGGATCTAATTCCATTCTTCTGCATATAGACATGCAGCTAACACAGCATCATTTGTTCACTATTGCTCTGTAGTACAGCTTGTGGTCAGGGATGTTGATTCCCCCCAAAGTTCTGTTATTGTAAGGATTGTGTAGAGAGAGAAACTGATTCACAGTCTATCTAGGTAGAAGGATAGATTACAACTGAACAGTCAGTGTGTTTGGACTGTGACACTGAAAAGCAACGGCAATGTCTTGTCATCGTAGACCACAGTTGAGATCTTGGGCTATCCTTGTCAAGAAAATTCAGTCTTGACTGATTTGGAATAAAAAATGCCTTTCTTCAGTCAAATAGAACAGGGAGAGATAACATAAACAGAAAAGAAGACAGATCCCAAAACTCCAATAGAACCTTCTAAGTAGCTATAATTGTATATCAACTCATACCACTGATTGTTCTCTAACTTGAACCTGATTAGTTAAAAGGTGAAAATAATATTTGGTTTGTTCACATATTAGAAAACTCTCTCCTTTAAGTTTCTGTGAATTATAGAAAAATTCTTTTAAAACTGTGTTTGTCTAGAAAATTTCATAGAAGTAGAATTTTATAAAACTAAGAAGAGATGAACCTATACCAACATCTCCAAGAATCCTATAATATTGTTAGGCTCATACATATTAATAAGACCATAATTACTTGGTTTGTGGACTATTCTTTCATACTTGACATAAGATTAAAATGTGTCCAAGTAAACCAAACATATATTTTTATTATGCTTTTCATATTCAATATTTGTTGTATGCCTAAACTTCACTTTGACAGAGCATTAAGGTTTCCCTTTTCAGGAGCCCAGATTGTTCAGTAGAGCCACCTGTCTGTCAGACACTATCGTTTTATTTCGCTGATTCTGATGGATTGTTATGTCTGAGAATCAATTT
This sequence comes from Apodemus agrarius, assembly GCA_964023405.1. Taxonomy (NCBI): domain Eukaryota; kingdom Metazoa; phylum Chordata; class Mammalia; order Rodentia; family Muridae; genus Apodemus; species Apodemus agrarius. Next base: position 33,015,788 of record OZ030007.1, on the reverse strand, counting down.
CTAAAATAGCATTTTTTAAAAGTTGGACATGCTCTTGTATCTTTTTTGTGCCAATTGCAACATGAGTTGTTACACAGAATTTGGTTTGTTTATAAATTGATTGGTAGAGTAAAAAATAAATAAAAGAATTAAAAGTGAGAATGCTTTTTTGATGGATGATTTTTAAATCCACAGTCTTCTCAGAAAGCAATATGAGAAGGCATATCAGACTCTTCATGAGATTGCATTATGATCTAGTGACCCTGAAAATAGGGTCAGGAGGAGGTCTCTCTGCTAACTGGAAAACTAATCAATATAATTCAATATAAGGATTGGTGCTCCCAAAATATACAACAAGCATCTCTCTCCTTTTCTGGTTCTTTCTAGGATCAGCATTGTTCCCTCCTGCCTCTCTCTCCTCAGGGGTCACCCTATGTGTGCACACAAACCATCTTGTATTTATGAGTGTATTTAAAGTCAAATTATTAGTTTGATGTATAACAATCAAGAACTTTTAGTTGAATGCCATTTTCATATGTGAGATGTTAGAAGCGAGATTTACTGCTAAAATGAGATAGACTTTATTTGACTTAACACAAATTTGACAGGAATAGCTTTTGCTTCTGATAAAATAAATGTACAGAAACAGGTGCTTTTTTTAAAAAAAAAACAGAGCAGATAAATCTATAGAAATATACATTTCCCAAATAGTCCAGTTATTGAAAATTAGAAGCAGGTTTGAAAGGTACTTGGCTGTGAATTAGTTTGCATTTGAGTTCAATCAGGTACAGTTACCAAGAAAGAGAGCTTGACAAAGGATAAAAGGTCATTGGTGACTAATTTTCTGAAAGCTATCAGCTTGTGTAAGTAATAGGACATTTATTGCCTTTCGATGTTGTCCCAACAGTGAACTAGAAAATCCATAAGAATTCCCAGTCCTAGCCTTTATGAAGGCATAGCCCTGGATTAGTTTAATGTGCAATTTAAAGTCACTGCCTGCCAATACATTGCTTACTTTTCTTAAGTAGAACCGATTTTCACACTCTCTCCTCCTCTGATCAGGTTGTCAAAAAAGAAAAAAAAACTAAGTTTGATTTATTTGGCTATATAGAGTCACATTCAAATTTCAGTTTTATATTTATTTCTTCTAGAGCTTAGATTCTGCTAACATGGTCAACCCCCAGCAAATTTATGTTTCCACAATGGACACACAAAGTGTAGAAGGCAAGTCTCTTTCACCAAGCCCAGGTCCCTGCCCAAGAGGACCTGGCTGTAAAGTTTCAGAAATGTTTAATGAGTCACGGGCTATTTCACTGAATATGTTAAACTATAATTGCATTGCCAATGTAATTTTGAAAACACTGATTGTGTTTCAACTGAATACTGTTTTCAAGTCCTTGGAAAAGCAGGAGTTGGCATGGTAACTCTAGCTAGGATCAGATAGGCTGATAATTGATAAAGGAGATAAGTAGCCTTTGGGGCTCAGCATCATGTGTGTATTATCTCTGATCTTTTAAACAACACCATAAAATGGGCTCCATCAATGTCTGAAGAGTGAAGACTATATAATTCAGGAGTTTGGTAAGGTAGCTAATGGTCTCAGGGCTACAAGAGGGATGTCAGTTTTATTATCACTAATGCAGGGCTTATTGCATTCTCTGTGACTCTTCCTGCCTCCCAAGAACACAGAGAGACAGAAAAGCTTTGAGGTTTGCGATAACACTTTTTACTTTTTATAAACTGTGTCTTTGCAAATGTCTGAGACATTTTCAAAAGCCAACCAGTTTTTCTTAGAGTAGAGGCAGTGTTGATTTTTTCCCAAACATTTTATTTTGCAAATAGCTTTGAAGCATGTTTTCATCTGGGCTGACAGAAAATATAGAGATGGTTTCCTAGACAGAGGAATAAGAGAAGCAGCTTAGCTATTGAAAATGAGAATCAGAACACAGAGAAAGATACTTAATGAAGTAGGCAAAACACAACAGTGTGTGTTCTGTTCCTGAATACGATTTTTATTAAGCACTTTAAAGTGGATTTCCTGGGTTAAATTATTATGGTGGCGTTTACTTTGCTCTAATCACGAGTGTGACAATGGTGTGCAGATATGGTTTTAGTCATGCTAGAGTGCTACTCACATCCCAATGTGTCAAAAACAGAACACCTCCTAAGTGTCTGTGACTGTGTAGTAGTCAATGGAATATGTAGCTCTCAAAACCCTCATAATTATGAAAGCTGTAGGATAGATATTAAGATGAATAGAACTAACCCTCGCATGATTCATAGAAACATCAGGGACCAAAGACAATTTTCAAGTCAAGAGTCCCAAAGAGAGTACCTTAGAAACAGATGGTAAGGGGAAAGTTCTACCTGGACATCTCAATCCTTAAGATGGACTTTGCTTGTGGAAGATCCCACAAGGTTGAAAACTAGTCTCTGATATTGGAAGACCCTGAGATTCAGAGTCAGAGTTACCCCAGAGAAAAAATACGTAGTTCTGTATAGGATATGAGAAAGAAGAAATGTCCACATGCCTTCCACTCATTCAAACCATGAGACGCATGAGTTTTCTACAGATGATGGGTGTAAAACCTGCACACCAAGACTACAGAAGGACTCATAGGTGTCCACTAAGAACAAAAATATGGGGTTCAATAGAAAGATTAGTCAGTTAAGAGTTTGCCTTGCAAATGGAAGACCTCAGTTTGATTACTAGGGCCCACAGGTACAGTGGTATGCACTTTCAATTCCATGAATGGAAAATGGGAGGCAGAGACAGGTGGCTCTTGTGAGCTCACTGCACAGCTGGTCTAGCAGTGAAGTTCAAGGTCAACAAGAGATGTTGTCCCAACAAAAGATGGAAAGTACCAGAGAAATAGCTTAACTCAAAGTGTCTGAAAACAAACCACCTCCTTAGTGTCTATGAATGGATTATGCAGCACAGGCACACATTATCTATCTATCTATCTATCTATCTATCTATCTATCTATCTATCTATCTATCTATTGTGTGTGTCTGTATGTATGTGTGAGTTTGTGTATGTGCACGTGCATTCACATGTGTATATGTGTATTTGTGTGTGCCATATATGCAATATATATTTGCATATACATATATGCACACAATACAAACACATACACATTTAGACAATATACAAACAAATACAAATAAAACTATGTCTTCTGGGAGTAAAAATATCCTATGAGTAGTTACTGAGGATACTTACAAAGGGTCCAGGAAAGAATCCTTCTGGATAAGTCATCTTTAAGCATTACCACGTCCATGAAGTAGAGAACATCCCAATCCACAACAGAGCTTTCATCTACTTTTCCAAATGTCTGCCCTTGGTAAGGTCAGAAACAGCTAGGGACTAGAGAATTAGGAAAGAGGAAATGCTAGAAGAAGTCAGGAGAGAAAGGAGAAAGTCCCGTCTCTTCTCTTCAGTCTCCAGCCCAAAGCAATAGCTATCTCAGGGCGAAAAAGATTTGATATTGAATTAACATTAAAGAGAAAAATAAGTGGAATAAATTACTTTAAGTAGTCACCAATATGCCTTAATACTCCTATTGAAGCACTATTGAAGGCATATGAAAACTTGAAACAGCTAGTGTTCTCAGTTACACAAAATCAGATTAAAATACAATAAAGTTTTAACATAGTAAGCATAGAATAATTTGGAGCTTTGACTATCATTCAGTGTTTGTCTGCTTGCCTGATATGGAAGAGGCCCTGGATTTAATCCTCAGCAGAGAAAAAGGCAAAAAAGTAAAATAATTAAAGTCACTTTTTCCATGATTGACAGATTTATTATCAGACAGAAACAGAACTGTAACAGTCATAAAAACTTGATATTTCAGTACAATGATAAGTAAAATTAACAGAAAATGAGAACACTATTCACTTTCTCTGTAAAAGGCCATTCAGAAAACAAACTTTATTCAATTCTGTTAGGAAACTATTTTTCAAATAAATAAGTGAATACAGAAAAAAGAAAATAAATTTCAGTGAAATATAAATAAAATAAACTTTAAAATATTTATTAGGAAATAGTAACTAAATATTGCACCATGCATTTTGTGATAGGAAGCACAAGTTGGATAACTTGACAAAATGTTGTCACATCTAATGCTGCCAAACTCAACATATTCTGACCCTAAGTTTGATATTATTGTGCATTTATGCAATTTCTTTGAAAGTTGGCATTATTATGAAAAGATTACTTACCCAAATTTTTAAATAACCTTTCATTTTTAGCACAAATTTCAGTCAAGAGAAAAATCTGAGGCTTAGAGATTTTCTTTATGCTTTTCCTACTCTATTCACACACCTTCCACAGAGGTCACCTTTGTAGTACATCCCATGCTTGGATGGTGTGTGGTCCTCACCCATGCTACCCAGTTCCCAGCAGCTCTCCTTTGGTTGTACATTTTGTGAATTCATAATGGTGGATTGAGGTGCATTCACCAAGGGATCAATGCACAGCACAGCACCACTGCACGATTCATTTCTTCTCTGAACCCTACAGTCCTCACCCTTCATCACCCAATTCTCAAGAACAACTAATCTTGCTCCCGTCTTTACAGGTTTTGAATTCCCTAGAATGTTAGTAGATAGCTGGACCTTCACAATATGTAATATTGGTTTCTTTTATTGGATAATATGCACTTTAGGTTCATTTTCATCACATCATAGATTGAGAACTGCCCTTTTTAGTGCCAAATAATATCACATTAACTGGATAAAACACATTCTATGATCCTTAGGCCTACTTAGAGACATAATGGATACCTCCCAGTTCCCAAACTTGTGAAATATATGAGAGTTTGAAGTTGGTGTTTTTTCAACTTTTGGAAAAAAAATACCAAGAAGTCCATTTGTGTGGCCTGTGTGGCAAGAGGTTGAGTAGTTCTATCAGCTATAACACCAAGGTGCTTTTCCAGCAGCTATGACTGAGGGGTAGCACCACACCACATTCTTCTCAGAGCCTACGGGTTCTAAGAGTACTTACTAAAAAGTAAGAATTACTGTTTCGTAGCTCTCTTTGGTTTCTTTCCATCTACTGATCAGTTGCAATGGCCCATTTACTAGCACATCTCAAATTTGTTTAAGGGTGATTTTGGAAGTCATGGGACCTGATTAATAAAATTCTGTTCACATCTGAGAAAGAGCATCAGCCTAGTGAATTGAACAAAGCATGCCAAGTGAGAAGAGAGAGCTTTCTTCACAATAGATTATCATTAGTCTTCAAACACTTAGTAAATTTGCTATCATTGAGCACATTTAAGCTTTAGAAAGTACTAAAGGGCACTCTACATATTTTGTTTACCAAAAGAGAGAGGTGCTGTAATCAAGTCTGCCATCCGTTCACTTAATCTAGAGTACTATATATTCTTCAAGCCAATAGTCAAGAACTTGTATGCAAATTTTCAAAATTATAAATAATTAATTTCATGTCATCATCAAACTTAATGACATGAAAAGCTTAAAATTATTTAATTTGTTGCCAAGTTCTTGGCCTTAGCATGATGTTGCATACATTCCTGAATATGTGTGCACGCACTAAATATATATTACATGTGAAACATATGTGTACCCAAATAGTCATAACAATATAGTGTTATTTGCCACTGTTGATCGATAAAGATTATTTTCCAATGTCAGGCTGTCTTTTTCAAAATTGAAATCAACAATTAGCCCATGTCTAAAATGCAGCATTTAAGCACTCTGGTTGTAGAGAGCTCATGCTTGCTTATATTGAATATTTTTCACAACACTCAGTTCTTGTATACATCCTAGTTTTCTTCTGCATCTACAACCTGAACACTTATTTATGCTTGAAAAGTCCTCTGTGGTTATACAAAATGGAATTTTTAGAGGGATGGAAAATGCATAGGCTCACTGCACATTAGGAATGCATTAAATGTGGTCTGGCAGCAAATTTGCTCTTCTTAAATTATTTCTAGGTAAAACACAGCACATTTACAACAGGTTTCATTTGTTCCTGACTTGACAGCTATATTATACTGGGACTGGCTAAACGACTCACTTCGCAATCAGACAGCATGTGCTGTTTAGGACTTTTAAAAAACCAGCAAATTATTGTATTTTAAAAGCTATGCTATGCAATATTCAAACTTTTCTAAAGTGTATTTAGGTAGGACAAGGTTTTGCATAAATTACTCAGTGGGCAAACTCCATATTGTATGTATTTGCCTTCATTTTTTCCCATAAAAATACTTCCCATTTTTTTGCTCTCAATACATTGTTGATAGGTAAAGAAGACAAAACAACTGGCAAGATATGAGGAATGTGTAGATGCTTCGCCATGGAATCTCAGCACAAAAACCTTTGCATGTAACTTATTCCAAGAATGCCAAACTTAATATGTTCATGGAATTTGTAGACGTCTCCAAACAATCATTTCCCCGTGTTTGCAGTGATCCAATGACACCTGTATCAATCCCATTCAAAAGCATGGAGTCCAAAGCTCATATTCAAGTTTCCCAACACTTCCCTTACACTCCTGGGTTCTCCATGACTGATGTTTACATGCCCTCAAATGATCCCTGGTTTTATGGCCTCGCCTCTGATTCCTTGTCACCTTGAAACACCAGTCTCCACTTCCCCCAGAGCTTTCTAAGTCCTTGTAAAATGGTTCTCCACAGTGTCATTAAAGTGATTGTTTCAGATCAGTTTTATGTTCGTTTCTTTATCAATGCCCTAAAAAAATATTTCTTTTGCATTTCATCATGAAACCTTCAAGGTGCAAGTGACTAGTGACCCAATCCCTGCCTGTTCCTCCAACAGCTTTCTTTCTTTCTTTCTTTCTTTCTTTCTTTCTTTCTTTCTTTCTTTCTTTCTTTCTTCAAATTGGATATTCTTTATTTACATTTCAAATGGTGTCCCTTTCCGAGTCTCCCCTTTGGAAACCCCCTATCCAATCCTCCTTCCACTGCCTTTATGAGAGTGCTCCTCCACCCACCCACCCACTTCCGCCTTTCTGCCCTGGCATTCCCTTACACTGGGGCTTGGAACACCCTCAGGCCCAAGGACCGCTCCTCCCACTGATGTCCAACAAGGCCATCTTCTACCACATAAGCTGCCAGAGCCATGGGTCCCTCCATGTGTATCTTTGGTTGGAGCTCTGGGGGAGGTCTGTTCTGTTGACACTGTTGCTCCCTCCATGGGGCTGCAAACCCCCTCAGCTCCTTCAGTCCCTTCTCCAATTCCTCCATTGCAGACCCTGTGCACACACCCCCCTTTTTTATATATCTCCTTTTGTTTCTGAAGTCCATGGAATCTTGGTCTTCATTCTACTTCCTGAATGTGTCAAGCTCTTTGACTTCAGAGAATTTTGTTAGTTATTTCCACCATGGGAAAACTCTAATTCTCAGTTTTCTATGAATTTTCTACCATTTAATTCATTTTAATTTATCCTTATGTCATATCCTAGACATTGTTGTCCAGGTAAAACCTTTGGCACCTTCTCTACAATACTCCCAGGATCTTTTTGTAATGTCTTAAATGTTCTGTGGCTTTTCATCAACACTTATTTCTACCTTTATAGTAGCATATCTATTGGTGTGGTTATTTTACTTAACAGTAACTGCAATTGCTTCATTGGGTATGATAGATTTAAATGTTTTCCTTGGCAGCATCTTCTGGTGACAAAGTATAATTACTCTCATGTAGTAGGAGTTCAATAAGGGTTTTCCAGAGAATCAACAATATATTCAGATTTTTTGGCTTGTCTAGATTAACACTTAGATAATATGAAATGCTAAATGGTATAATACACAAACAATTTTGTGTAAGTTGCCTTAGGAAGTATTACAGTAAATGAATGAATAGATTTGATGTCAGAATAAAACATAGTAAAATTTACTATGAAAAGGCTTGTTCAGATAGTAAAAATTAATTTCTTTTCTTTTTTTTGTACAACGAATTTTCTCCTATCCATTCTAGTCAAAACCCACCAACATAGCACTCTCTGTGCCTCCTCACCTTAATGTTGGTCATTAGTTGTAACACACAACTTATTTGGCTCATTATTGGAAATTAATTCAGGTTTTAAATAATTTCTATTTGGTATGAAACTATTTTTGATATATATGAGTTCTAAGTAACAGTTTTAATTTGAAGTGTACTACTTAATTTTTTATTTTATCTTTAGTTTCATTTTTTCTTTTTTATTGGATATATTCATTATTTACATTTCATTTCCCTTTTCCCTCCCCCTGTTCCCCCATCCTCCCCTTCCCACTGAAGTGTACTACTTATATCAAATTCCTTCTTCTTCTGATCCCTATGTAGGAGGGAAGCCTGTTATATGGGAGGGACTTCCGGTAGAGTCTATGTTTGATGATGAAAATATTAACTGTCACAAATATGCACTGGATAAGAGAGAGGACTTTAACTCATTGCAGTACTTAGTTAATAAGAGGAAAGACATTCAAACAGCCAACCTCCCATCATGTGTGTCTTGAATTTGCTTCTGCATTCTAAAAAGTACTCATGAGCATTGCCTTTTTATCATGCACCAAAAACACCGGCTACATAGTAAAGAGCATGGTACTAGTTTTGTACATAGAATTATTTTATTTGGTAGAAAATATGTCTTTCTTTATTAAAGTCAATCATTGTCAATGAAAAATTATTTAGGAACTATAAACATTCCGAGGATGCATTCATGAGGTCCTATACCGGTAGGGAAGCCTTTGATTCCATTGGGACGCTAAAGAGAAATACATCTCAAAACTAAGGCCAAATCCAGAGAACAGAGCCTCCGCAAGGCAGAAAAGGAGATTCCTGAAGACTTGGAACTATAGAGAGTGAATAGAGGGAGAAAGGAATGGATAGACAATAAGCATGGTATGATCCTTCAGACATCTGTAAGCTCTGAAGCTGGGGAATCAAGGGTCAACACTGTCCCTGGCAGGAGCTGAACATGTTCTCTTCACTCTACACTCGAAAGCCCAGAGCATTTCGTTCCTGGATAGCTATGCCTTGTACTGCTGTCTCCATATATGAACACATGCCCTAGCTTCAATCTCCAACATAACCTCAGAACTGTGTGCAATCTCACTTGAAATCGGTGAAGAATGGGTTTAGTTTTTGACAATGTACACATGTTCTCCAGAAAATCATTTTGGAAGCCAATTTCCTACACATGTGTTATCAATTGCTCAGTTCTGACACTGAGATACTTAAAAACCATGCGAAGGAGACAGCTAAAACACATGCATGTCCACCATCCAACATAAGTGTTAGGATTTCTCTCCTGCCAAGCTTCTGGAGAACTAGATTCAGATCTGTAGCTGGTGTACAATAAGAAAGTACAATAAAAACAATACTAATTGGAATTATCTTCACAATCAAACTACTTATCATAGCTCACTCAAAGACTAACAGTAAAGTCATTCCACATAATTTGTTTTATGGTAACACTGCACTTGTCTGTTCAATTGAGCTCTGAAATATTCAAACTCACTCAGGGAAATTGCTTAGTGACAAGATATAAAAACAATGTACTTATTTTATTGAGGTGCTATTCTATTGGATGCTTATTTTCTGATTTCCTTTTGAGGGATTAAGTAAAAGGGACACACTGGTTAGAAAGCAGATTTAGCACACCAACCTAAGGCTTCACATCACTGGGAAGACAAATAACTCCTGGAACACTTGGACAGGTAGGTAGTGCTCAGGGGCAGGGCAGATTTCCAAGTAACATTTCAAAAGTTAAACCCAAAACAATAGAAAAACAAAATCTTAAAACAAAGCTACAATCTCAAAATATTTACAAGAAAAGTGATAGGTGGAACCATTATTTTGAGAAAGTTTTCGTTTTATCAGATTATTTAAATTAGTCCACAGGCTTCAATATGGCATTTTAATATTTAGTTTTTGTTTAGTTCTCTCTCACACTCCTGTTTTACACCTACATTTATTTCCTGCTGATTCACTTCCTCACTCTCACATTCCCTTCATGGTAATATTTATTTCTTTATAAAATGTATGTGCATGTTTTTGCCTCCATGAACTTACATGTAACACATGTGGGTAGGAGCCTTGGAGGTCAGAAAAGCATATCAGATTCCTTATAGAATTGTAATTGCAGGCAGTTGTAAGGGGCACTGTGGGTGCTGGGAACCAAACCTGAGTCCTTCAGAAGAGGAGTGCATTGTCTTAAACACTGAGTCATTTCTCTGGCCCTAAAGAAAGATTTCTTTATTTTTATTTTTATTTTTATTTTTTTCAATAAATAAAATTTATTTCCTATCAGTTCATACCAACAAGTTTAATCACATATACAAGGTGCATGATGACCATGAATACAGAAAAAATGAGACACAATTTAAACTCTAAGTGTAGGTATAGGTTCTGAAATGAAAAGTGGGAAAGACATGGGAGCCTGTCTTGGCACCCATTTTCTCCCCCATAACTAATGCAAGGAGAGTTAGAATCTCAAAAAATGCAAGTGACTTTTATGTTTTACTATTAAACTAGTTTAGGTTCTTATGTAACATAAAGTATATTCAATAGAGTATTCTCATAGTATTAAGAAAATGTACTCCATCATGGCTAAAATCATACTTTCAGAGAAAATTCATAAGCTAAATTAGTAGTCAAGCTTTTGATCTGTAATGTTACCCACCAACATTACCAGACCTGGAAGCTGAAGATCATGAATTCAAAGAGAACTTCAGTTCAAATGAAAAGATAAACTTATTGATAGGGATGGTATATTTTGCTCCATATAAGCCAGAGTCAAGATGTAATCTATAGAGCTGGGAGGTGGTGGTGCACACCTTTAATCCCAGCACTTGGGAGGCAGAGGGAGGCGGTTTCTGAGATTGAGGCCAGCCTTGTCTATAAATTGATCACGTTCCAGGACAGCCTGAACTACACAGAGAAACCCTGTCTCAGAAAAAAAATGCAACCTATTAGTGATCCTCATAGAAGTAAACGTGAAACAACTTAATGACCTACTTTTAAAAAATGAATAAAATGTACTGATAATTACTAGAAACCCGACCTGTTTGATAGTCCTTCCACAATTTAAAGTAAATTTTTTTCCAGTTCCTGGGTCATGTTAATCATTGACATGATTAGTATTGATAACTATGTTCTCCAAGAAGATTTGAACATTTAAGAATTGAGTTTTTGAATGTCATTTTGCCTGAAAAATTAGAATTACTAAATAGACTGGAAATGTAATTTCCAAGTAGTAGATGGCTTTCTTCAAGCAAAATATTAACTGAAACTGTAAATATATAAAGTATATCAATTTAAGCTCCTCTGGTGCAAGTGGCCTGAAGTTGAGCATTGCCTAAGACCATGAGAACTTTTCCTATTTTATGATTCACAGGAGCAGAGAGAGAAATCCCTGCCTCGAAGGTCCTACCTGTAGTAGTGTTAAAAAATGATTTACAGGACCAATTTGGAAGTAATCATCACAAGTTTGTGGGAAATGATAAGCATAACTTGCAGAAATATAAATTCATGCAGGCAGTATAGAAAACAGTCTGTAGTATCCTCAACCTAACAAAAATAAAACAAACATATGATCTTCTCTATGATGTTTCTAGGTACAATCCTGAATGTGTCTACAAGTGAATCTACAACAGGGTTTCTCATTTATACTTACTTACTAAATACTTGAAGTATTTGGTGACCAAATTATGGAATGATCCTAGGAATCCATCTGCAGATAAATCAATAAAGAAATGGTGAAATTAATGTGTGCAAATATATTATTCATAAGTAAGAATAAAATTGCATCTTTGTTGGAAAATAGATGTAACATGTGGCCTTCATATTAACTGAAATCAGCTGGATGGAGAAATATAAATATTTCTTATTCTTGTGTTCTCTCACTTAAGGATCTGTCACGTCTATCTCTGACCCACAGAAAAGAGCAACGACACAGCGTTCTTCTCAAAGCAGTTTATTCAGGATCCTTACAGCATGAATCCAGAAAAAAGGGTTCCCCCTCTCTCGCCCCCCAGCACAGTCCTTTTTTCTCCTCTAGCTCCACCCCATCAGTCCACTTTACGTAGTCTCTGTGGATAGGTCCACATAACATGGCCTGATACTGCATCATCAGGTGCGCCTGCGCAGTATATCTGGAAAGGTGTGGCAAACTCTGGAGCAGGAGGAAATTAGGTGCTAGTCATGAGACTTGGCCGGAGTCCCAAGCGACATCTTGGGACTGCCGCCACACCCGCTCTCCACAAGGATCCAAGATTGTATAACACATGAAATTGTGTGTGTATATCTATCTATCTATTTATCTATCTATCTATCTATCTATCTATCTATCCATCTATCTATCTACACACATGCACACATATGCACATGCATGAACACACAGATGCTTACACACTTAGCATGAAAGAAGTAGTCCTGGGGAAAGAGAGTAACCTGACAGGCAGGAGAATCAAAGAGAAAGAGAAGGTTAAGAAAGTATAAAAATGATAAATTGACCATATGAAACCCATCTATGTACAATGAATAAATACTGATAAAAATAAAATAAGAATATTCTGTTCAAATTGAAGTTGTTTGAGAAATACAGCATTTGAAATTAACCAATTCCATAAAGGAGTAGATCATGTAATGGTTTCCATGGTGCTGAAAGGGAATTTTTTAAAAGTCTAAACACTCATTCATAATAAAAAAAAATGCTAGATATATCAGTGTGAAGTATGACCTATAAAACACCTAAATGCTAATATTGATCTATAAGAGGAAAACTGTCCTCATATAAAAATGAGACAATTTAGCCGGGCGTGGTGGCGCATGCCTGTAATCCCAGCACTTGGGAGGCAGAGGCAGGCGGATTTCTGAGTTCGAGGCCAGCCTGGTCTACAGAGTGAGTTCCAGGACAGCCAGGACTACAGAGAAACCCTGTCTCGAAAAACCAAAAAAAAAAAAAAAAAAAAAGAAAAAAGAAAAAAAAAAGACAATTTGTGCTCATTGACTTACAAGGCTTTTCTACAATGGGGACTAGCATGTCATGGGTATATTATTATGGGATAGTAACCTAAAAAGAAGGGACCATTGTGTGATCTTCTACTATTTCATTTATGTTATGTCCACTTTTTCTGCCTCTGTTGAAAAGTTGTATACAGATACAAAAGACTGCCAAATGTCAGAAACAAACAAAAGTAATCAAGGTCTCAACATGGAGAAAAGTTGGAAGTGAACTCATGACCCTTGTGCTTCTGCCTTCCAATGGAGCCAGTTTTTAGATACTCCCCTTTTGCTTGCTTGTATCTAGAGCAGGGGTTCTCAATCTGTGGGTTGTGACCCCCTTGGGTGTTACATAACAGTCACCTTGCCTATCAGATCATTATAAGTCACTCCAACAGTGGAATTACAGATATGAAATAGCAATGAAATCATCTGAAGTCTGGGGGTCACCACAGCATGAGGAACAGATTTAAAGGGCTGCGGCGTTAGGAAGGCTGAGTGAGAATCACAGCTCTAGAGCAAAGTGATATGTAGTGTCAGTATTCATTACAGACTGTTTATTGAAAATAGTGAGAAACTGTGTGTAAACTTATTTTTATATCAAGTACATTTCAGAACAGTATTTCACATGTAGGGTGAAATGAAACAATTTGTACTAATGGACTTACAAGGCTTTTCACAATTGAGACTTACATGCGATGGATATATTGTTATGGGATAGTAATCTATAAAGAAAGGACCATTGTGTGATCTATCATTTAGTTTTATTTTAATGCTATTTATTTAATTTTGTTAATATTTCATGGACAGATACTATCTATCTCCCTAATATATATTTTCAAGACTTGTACATGCTTTTGCAGTCTGTATTGGTTAACAATTTAAACAGTAGCCCAGGTTGGATTTTATACATTGCAAGAGAGTCTCAATGAGAACAAGATCAGAATTTCTGATCAAATGTATAGATCTTTCTATTGAAAATTGTGAATAATATGATATAATTCAAGAAGATATTTAGGACTTTGTCAGATTTGCTTCCAATTGAGAAGTGTGTAAAATAGATTTCAGAGCTTGGGGAGGAATAGCAAATACTTCATTGAAAAATAAGTCAATCTCATCCTTCCCAGAGGAGAAGGTGAGGAGAATATGGGTGAGGGGCTGTATGAGGTAGGGACTAGAAGGGGTGTGTTTTTAATCTGGATGTAAAGTCAGTCAGTCAATCAATCAATCAATCAAGTAAATGAAAAGAAAAGGAGTCAAATCTCCGAGATACTATTTTGAAAAAAATGCTTGTTTCCCCTTTTAAATGATGACACAATTTTGATCAGGTTAAACCTGAAAGCAGTTTCTGCTTAGTCTCTTCGTGTGCCAGCTCCTGGCACAGCACGTTCAACTGCTTCTTTGCTTTATTTTCTAGAAAGCTTCATCTTTCTAAACCCGAGCTCTCTTTTCATAAAGCATTTGTTTTCCAAATACAGAGATGTCGAGACTCAAAACAGATTTAAAAGTTTTATTTGAGCATCCATCTTTGTACATTTTAATTGCTCAGAGGAGTTTTTCATTGCCCTTGTGTAGTGCGGCAGAGCTCTGGGTGATGATGTCGTGAACTTGTGACCATGAGAGCAGAGTCAGCTATTTGGCAAATCTACTTAGGATCTGTTTTTACAACGCGGAACTTATTTCACACCACCTTTCTGCTCAGGTTTATATAGAAGCTTCCCTCCCCTTAGGCATGAGTAGCAGTGTGTTATGACACTGGCTTCAATAAGCAGCTTTTTATGGAGTCTAATCATGTGCAAATGTGTTAAAATTGGTAGTTTTTAGCAAACAGCTATGGAACATATTACCGTAAGGCATTTGTTCATGGCGTGACAATGATTGGCGCTTGGCCACTTAAATGTTTTATTTAATAATGTGGGAATTTCCGTGTGTTTTCCTTTCATTATTTTTAACTTGAAAACAGAAACAGAGAGCCGCCTCTTTAAAGTTAAAACTTTACCGCCTACAGTCTGTCAAAAGCAATAGAAGTATCTGGGGTTTGGAGCAGGGTTTTCGCAAGATGTTAATTTAATATACCAGCATATTTCATGCATGCTTTTTATATTTTATATGCTTCAAACTATCTCCACAGTGGCCACCCAGTCATGATAGACTTATTTTTGATATTGCATACTGAGAAGCAAAAATACCTTGTCCACAAAAGTAGCATAAATATTGAAATCAAACTATTCCACCCAATGCCATGCATAAAATTCCGGAGAAGCGTTGACAGACACAAGAAGACACAGCACTTTAAGATCAGGCTTTGCAGTCCCACAAGACTGTCCCACAACCGTGCTTTTTCACGTCTGCCTCTGCAGATGATCTCATAGTGATGGCTTTCCGTGAAATGTGTAAGATGTTCTACAGATCTACTCACTAGATGCATTTTCAAATAAATGCTGAAAATAATGTTGCGTTTTGAAGTCTGGAATTTTTCATCAGAATAGATAGTGTAACATTTTTTCCTGGCTGTCTACAGGGTAGAGCACTGTATATTTTAATGTATTCTGATGTCAGAGAATAAAAACATTTGTTATTTCCAGCATGGCTCAACAGTGATATTTGTTATCCATAAATGTATCTCTCAGTATGACTTCAAAGACCTTTCATGGGACTGAACACTTAGTAAATTTAGAATTTATTTCAACACTATTACAAAATAAAGAATTAATATAAAGAGCTGAATCAAATTTTCACATGTTCTGAAGATTTGGTTTCTTTCTTTCCTTTTTCTTTTGTTTTTAAAAAATGTTATTTAATCTCCTCTGACAGTCCATATTTTATCCCCCTCTGTCTACCCTTTGACTGTTCCACATTCCATATCTTCTCCCCCTGTCTCCATGAGGATGTCCCCACACCCTCATCCCCCCACCTACCAGACCTCTCCACTCCCTGGGAGAGCCTCCAGTCTCTTATGGGTTAGGTGCATCTTCTCTGACTGAGTCCAGACCCAGCAGTCCTCTGCTGTTTATGTGTTGGGAGCCTCATATCAGATGGTGTATGCTACCCAGCTGGTGGCCCAGTGTCTGAGAGATCTTGAGGGTTTAGGTTAGTTGAGACTGCTGATCTTCCGACAAGGTCACCCTTCTCCTCAGCTTCTTCCAGCTTTTCCCTAATCCAACCACAGGGATTAGCAGCTTCTCTCCATTGGTTGGGTGTAAATATCTGCATCTGACTCTTTCAACTGCCTGTTGGGTCTTTTGGAGGGCAGTCATGATAGGCCCCTTTTTATGAGCAGTCCATAGTCTCAGTCAGACCTTGGTGCTTCCCCCTTGAGATAGATCCCAATTTGGGCCTGTGCCTGGAACTCCTTTTCCCTAGGCTCTTCTCTTTGAAGTTTTTTTTTTTCAAACAGGAACAGGTCAAAGTTTTTACTATGGGATGGAGAAGCGTTGGGTCAAACGCTTTTACTATCTCTCACTTGATGCCCTGTCTTTGTGCTGGAGGTGGGTTCTACAACTTCCCTCTCCTAGTTCCACTGTAGGGCATTTTATCTAAGGTTCTTCTCATTGAGTCCTGAGGATCTTTCACCTCCCAGGTCTCTGGTACATTCTGGAGGAACCCCCACCTCCTACCTCCCAAGGTTGCCTGTTTCTATTCTTTCTGCTGTCCCTCAGGGCTTCAGTCCTTTTTCCCCACCTAGTACCTAATGAGGTTGCCCTCTTCCCCTTCCTGCCCCCTTTCCCACACAGGTCCCTCCCTCCCTTCACCCTCCTGTGATTGATTTCTTTTCTCTCCCAAGTGGTATTGAGGCATTCACATGTGGGCTCTTCAGCTTGTTAACCTTTTTGAGTTCTGTGGATTATATCCTGGGTATTCTGTACATTTTTTTGGCTATTATCTGCTTATTAGTGAATATATACCATGCATGTCCTTTGGGGGTCTGAGTTACCTCACTCAGGATGAAATTTTCTAGTTCCATCCATTTGCCTACAAAACTCAGGATGTCCTCATTCTTAATAGCTGAGTAGTATTCCATTATGTAAATGAACCACATTTTTCTTATCCATTCTTCTGTCATGGGATACCTAGGTTGTTTCCAGCTTCTGGCTTTCACAAACAAAGCCTCTATGAACATAGTGAAACATGTGCCCCTGTGGCATGGTGGGGCATCTTTTGGGTATAAACCCAAGAGTGGGATAGATGAATCTTCAGTTAGATCTATTTCCAATTTTCTGAGGAATCTTCGGATTGTTTTCCAGAATGGTTGTACCAGTTTGCAATCCTATCAGCAATGGCAGAGTGTTCCTCTTTCTCCACATCCTTGCCAACATGTGCTCACCTGAGTTTTTGATCTTAGCTATTCTGATGGGTGTAAAGCAGAATCTCAGGGTCATTCTGATTTGCATTTCCCTGATCACTAAGGACTTTGAACATTTCTTTGAGTGCTTCTCAACCATTTGAGATTCCTCTGTTGTAAATTCTTTGTTTAGTTCTATACCCCATTTTTTGAGTGGGTTGTTTTAGATTTGGTTTGTAACTCTGAGATCTCTATATGGAAAGATTTGTTCTCATTGTACAGATTATATACAGAATATGTTTGTTAACATTTGCAAATATATTAGAGAATTCAGGCCATTAGTTAAAAAAATGCATAAATGGAAAACTTAGAGGTCGTGACCCAATTAAATGTGTGTGTGTGTGTGTGTGTGTGTGTGTGTGTGTATGCATATGAGAGAGGGAGGAGGAGAGAGAAAGAACAGAGAGAAAGGGAGAGAGAGAGAATGTCAGTCTAGGGAGCAAATATTACAAGATGTGTTGTGATTTTTAGCTTAGAGAAACTAGAACTCTGCATGCATGTCTGCTATTGATAGTTTGGTATATACCACTTCATATAATCCATTAAGGCTATGACCATCTACTAATACCTGTAGACAGAGATGACCTAGAGATGGAGGAATCTACATGATAATATAATCATAATGTAGTAGAAAATCATCAATAGTAGAAAATGCAAACTTTGGAGCTGGGTCAGCAGACATATTTTGAATAAGGATTTAAACATTTACCGCCTTAGAAATTTTAAATTATGCTTCGAAGAGGTCCTAAAATACTAGAAATATTTTAACTATTATGGGAACTGCTGCTCAATTCAATAAAATCCTAGACTTAGGTGATGATGATGTTTCAAAATAATTTACTGGTACGATGCCCCTGACCCATATACAGTAGAGGACTGCCTGGTCTGGCCTCATTGGAAGAGGATGTACCCAGTTCTCAAGAGATTTGAGGTCCCAGTGAGGAAGGAGGTCTGATGGAGGAAGGAGCATTCACTCAGGGGCAAGGAGAAGGAGCAATGTGGGAGGGGAGACTGGAAGGAGGAGCAATGGCTAGATTGTTAATTAATTAATTAATTAATTAATTAAACTTTTCTCATGCAATAAATTATACCACAAATTATATACAAATTATATAAATTATATACAAATTATAATTATGTATATAAACTTTAGGAATTTCATAATGCATTAAAAAATACAAGAAAAAACAAGTCAGAATCTTATCATACAGATTCAGCAATGGTACAGTCCCATGCTATAAATTTATTTATTTATTTATTTATTTATTTATTTATAATTTTTTATTTATTGAAAAGGGAAGTAAAGGGAAGTAAAAAAATCTTTATGATAAAATTAAAGATTTACATGGAAAATATTTCATATAAACACCTTAAAATTGACAATTTTCATAGAAAATTAAAGAGTAAAGTGGGAGCCATGTAAAACATTGCTAAATTAATTGAAATATGGGGGATAGAAACATTTTATGATAAAATCAAAGATTTATGTAGAAAATATTTCTGATAAAATTATAGAAAAATATGGAAATACATGTTAGAATTGAAGATTATCATGGAAAATTTTATAATAATGGTAGGCATAAAAGTATGCCTAAATTGATTAAAAGTGGAATTATAAACATTTCTGATAAACTTGAAGATTTACATAGAAACTATCTCTGATAAAATTACAGAAATATATATAGAAAAATATGTTAAAATTAAAGATTATCATGAAAATTATATAGATAAAATAATAGGCATAATTCTAAGTTGATTGAATGTGGAATTATAAACATTTACATTGAAAACATTTCTGATAAGATGGAGGAAGTATATAGAAAGACATTAAAATTGAAGATTATCATGACAAATAATGCAGATAAAATGGTAGACATAAAAGAAATTATTAAATTAATTAAAAGGGAATCACAAACATTTTCTGATAAAATTTAAGACTCACATGAGAAATATTTTGTTAATCTATGTCTTTTTATTGGGGAGTTGAGTCCATTGTTGTTAGGAGATATTAAGAAATAGTGATTGTTGCTTCCTGTTATTTTTTTATGTTATTTTTATGTTTGTGTGGGTATCTTCTTTTGGGTTTGTTGGAAGGTTACTTTCTTTCTTTTTCTAGGGTGTATTTTCCCTCCTTGTGTTGGCATTTTCCACTAATTATCCTTTGTAGGGCTGGATTTGTGGACAGATATTGAGCAAATTGGGTTTTATCATGGAATATCTTGGTTTCTCCATCTATGATCATTTAGAGTTTTGATGGGTATAGTAGCCTGGGCTGGCATTTGTGTTCTCTTAGGGTCTGTATGAGGTCTGCCCAGGATCTTTTAGCTTTCATTGTCTCTGGTGAGAAGTCTGGTGTGATTCTGATAGGACTGCCTTTATAAGTTACTTGCCCTTTTTCCCTTACTGCTTTTAATATTCTTTGTTTTGTAAATTTGGTGTTTTGATTATTATGTGCCAGGAGGATTTCCTGTTCTGGTCCAGTCTATTTGGAGTTCTGAAGGCTTCTTGTATGTTCATGGGCATCTCTTTCGATAGGTTAGGGAAGTTTTCTTCTACAATTTTGTTGAAGATATTTACTGGGCCTTTAAGATGTAAATCTGGTAGGAGAGTACCAGAACAGAGAAATGGTGGGGAGGGGGGGTGATTGCAGAATGGGAGTGGGGGAAGAGGACTTATGGGACATATGGTGAGGGGGAACTGGAAAGGGGAAAGCCTTTGGAATGTAAACAAAGAATATAGAAAATAATTTTTTAAAAAAAAGGAAAAAAAAGATGTAAATCCTAGATCTTATCTATACCTATAATCCTTAGGTTTGGTCTTCTCGTTGAGTCCTGGAGTTCCTGGATGTTTTGGGTTACCAGCTTTATGCATTTTGCATTTTCTTTGACTGTTGAGTCAATGATTTCTATGGTATCTTCAGCACCTGAGGTTCTTTCTTCTATCTCTTGTATTCTGTTGTTGATGCTTGCATCTGTGACCCCTGAACTCTTTCCAAGGTTTTCTATCTCTTAGATGCCTCACTTTGTGATTTCTTTATTTTTTCTACTTCCACTTTTAGATCCTAGATAATTTTGTTCAGTCCCTTCACTTGATTGTTTGTGTTTTCCTGTAATTTTTAAGGGATTTTTGAGTTTTTTCTTTAAGGGCTTCTGCCTGTTGACCCATGATCTCCTGTACTTCTTTAAGGGATTTTTGTGTTCCCTCTTTAAGGGCTTTTACCTGTTGACCGATATTGTCCTGTATTTCTTTAAGGTAGTTATTTAAGTCTTTCTTGAAGCCCTCTATCAGCATCATGAGATATGATTTTAAATCCAACTCTTGCTTTTCCGGTGTCTTGGGGCATCCAGGACTTGCTGTGGTGGGAGAACTGGGTTCTGATGTTGCCATGTGGCCTTGGTTTCTGTTGGTAGGGTTCTTGTTCTTGCCTTTCGCCATCTGGTGTTAGTTGGTATTGTTGTCTTTGACTGGATTTTATTCCTCCTGGGGGCCTATAAACTTGTGTCCTTACTCCTCTGAGCTCAAAAGTGAAAGCACTGCTGGCAGATCTCTCTCTCCTGGAAGGCTATGCATAGAAAACTGTGGAGTCTCCCAGCTCCCTGGTGCAAATGGCTGCAGGGAGACTTCTGTCCCAGCTGCTCCACTGATCTTAGGCCTTGTGTGCTCCTAGCTGGGTGCCTTCCAGAGAGAAGGTGGAGATCTCGCCTCTGTGCTCAAAAGTGAAAGTGAGATCACTCCCTCCTGGCAGGCAATGCACAGAAGGCTGTGGAGTCTCCTGGCTCCCTGGTGCAAATGGCAGTGGGATATAAAATTTTTAAAAAGTATATATATATATATATATATATATATATATATATATATATATATATATAACATAAAATCATTTTATATTGTTTCTTTATATTACACTAACATATTATAGATTTGCACATATACACATTTATCTATATATTTATAAGTACATATAATGTAATATATGTTTATAGGTCTGTATAGCAGGACTGATGAAGATTGAAGTTTTAATGTAAGCCCACTGCATTTGTTCTTAAGAATTCCCAACTATCAGAGCAGTTTGAAAATGGTCTCCCCAGGCAGGTGTTGGTAGTTTAACCCATATTGTACAGTATAAGCAGGTGGCTAACTGTGATGCCTCTCTAGAAGTCAGTTAGTGCTCCTAGGGCAGTAATGACTTCATTGTGCTTAGAATGAGTTTCCCATAAAATGATGATGCTGTTATTGCTGCATACACTTTTCCTTACTTTTTAAAAAATAAGAACATTTTTATTACATAAGCCACATATTTTGCTATGTTTCCTGTTGCATCACATTTATCTGTCCAACACAATCCATTATTGTTTTTGATGTAATTTTTCCTATTTATTTATTTAACATCCAATTATTGTTCCACCTTCTTCCAGTTCCCCCTCACATGGTCCCTCGACCACTTCCCTTCTCCTCTGACAGATGGAATCCCTCCCTGGGTATCTACCCACCTGGCATATCAAGTCTCTGCAGGGCTAGGTACTCCTTTCCCACCGAGGCCAGACAAGGCAACCAATCAAGGAAAAAGGATCAGGCAACAGTTTTAGGGACATCTCCTGCTCCAGTTGTTGAGGGACCCACATGAACACTGAGCTGCACGTCTACTACATATGTGCAGGAGACCTAGGTCCAGCCTGTGTATACTCTTTGGTTGGTCTTCCATAAGACTCCTGAGTTCTATCCAGTGTTTGTCTGTGGGCTTTGCATCTGTTTCGGTTAGCTGCCACACTGTGCTCCTCTCAGAGGACAGTTATGCTAGGCTTCTGTCAGCAACCATAACAGAGTATCATTAATAGTGTCCGGGGTTGTTGCTTGTTTTTGGGATTGGTCTCAAGTTGGGTCAGGTATTGGTTTGTCATTTCTCCAGTCTCTGCATCATCATCGTCCCTGTATTTCTTTTAAGCAGGACAAATATTGGCTGAAAGGTTTTATAGGTGTTTTGGTGTCTGTATCCCTCTACTGGGGGATCTTGCATGACTATAGGAGCCAAGCCTCCTCCATCCTGTATATCTAGCATGTCCTAGAGATTCCCCCACACTCACCATCACCAGCCACCTCTCCTGTCTCCCCACACTTGATCATGGACTTCCCAAATTCTCCCTATTCCCTCATCTTCAACAAACAGTGCTGGATGTTGGTATGTAGAAGACTGTAAATAGATCCATATTTATCTCCCTGCACATAAAGGATCCCTCATGAAACTCAAAAGCCTCTATATGGCAAAAGACACCATCACTAGGACAAAATAACAGCCTACAGATTGGGAAAAGATCTTCACTTACCCTCCACCTGAAAGAGGGTTAATATCCAAAACATGTAAAGAACTCTAGACACCAACAAAGCAAACAATCCAATTAAAAATGGGGCAAAGAGCTAACCAAAGAATTCCAACAAAGGAATCTTGAATGTCTAAGAAACACTTAAAGAAATACTCAACATCCTTAGTCAACACGGAAAAGCAAATCAAAATGACCATGACATTCTGGCTAAGATCAAAAACTCAAGTGACAGCACAGGCTGAGGAGAATGTAGAACAAGGGAAACACTCTTCCACTGCTGATGGGAGTAGAAACTTGCACAAACACTCTGGAAATCAATGGTTTCACAAAAAATTGGGAATAGTTGTACCGCAAGACCCAGCTATACCACTCCTGAACATATATGCAAAAGATGCTCCACTATCCCACAAGGACACATGTTTTGCTATGTTCATAGAAGCTTTATGCATAATAGCTAGACATTGGAAGCAACCCAGATGCCCCTCAACTGAAGAATGGATAAAGAAAATGTGGTACATCTACACAATGGAATATTATTCAGCTAATAAAAACAAAGACCATATGGATTTTTCAGACAACTGGATGAAACTAGAAAATATTCTGAGTGAGGTAACCCAGACCCAAAAGAACATTCATGGTATGTACTTGTCTTTAATTTCATATTAGCCAGAAAGTTCAGGATACCCATGCTATACTCCACAGATCCAGCAAAGCTAAACAGGAAGAAAGGCTCAAGCAAGGATGTTTTAATTTCACATAGAATGGGAATAAAATATTCATAAGAAGTAGATGAAAGGATGAAAGTGTGCACACATTTTTAAAATCTCTTCATCTATCAACTGTTCACCCATCTGTGTGTGGGACAAGAAGAAGCAAGGACCATGGACAAACAGGCCATATGAACCTGGAGTCCACTTATAGACTATTTAATTTAAACTAGATATGAGTTGCAAGCACCTTAGTTGAATGATTGATACAAATACAAAGCATTGACAGAGAGGATAAAAGTAGAACGTTACCACTAGAAAAATATTCAGAAGGAACCAAGCTTTGGAAATCCACTAGGATAATGATTCATTTATTCCCAACACCTACAAGATCATAAAAATTTCTGATATCCTCACTTGTCATTCAGAAAGAACCAATAGCATGAGAGAGTATACAAAAATATTTTCAAAGACTTAGCATTCACCCTGAAGCTATTAAATCCAAGGAATAAAGACATTAAATGAAATGAGATGAAGTCCTGCTACTAATGCCTTTACTGACCTTTCCACCTAGCCCTTCCAGCCCACAGGCAAAGAAATCAGTAAGAGAAAATAAAGTTGTTTTCCACATGTGTTGCAAACTATAAACTTGTAACCCTGATGGATACATGTATGCCCAACTCTTAGTTGTGTGCATCTATGATAAATTAATATAACTTTTTACTTTATAAAACTCTATACTCTTTTCATCCTAGTAGATTCATATTTATATGCAGTATATGAACTATACTAAAACTCATTTTATTATGTTGATATAATTGTTTGTTTAAAATTCCCCACTTTCAAATTTTATGAATGTATATTTTTTAAATTAGCATTTTCTAAAAGCTAAACTAGGTGCTGATGCTTTAACACTGTTGAAACATTAGGTACTGAAAGGCGTCTTACTTAAAGCAATGGCAGCTACTTTATTGTTGTGATATAACTCCATATTTCACAGGGCCCTGTGACTGCTTCATCTAAATGCTTGCCTTTCTCTCAGAACCTTAGAAAACCAATGTACTCAAGAGGGTCTGTTCACCCAGATTGTTTGTCTGTTTCACTGTGACAGAGCCTCTGCTTCACCTAAGATGCATCTTAGCAATACAGACGATGAGAAGAAAAAAGGAATGTGTTGTGTCTCTATTATAAAAATCAAGTAAGAGGAAAATACTACCAGACCATGTAGAGCAAGAATAGATTTGCTATCACTGCTGAAGAGAATACTGATGAAAATTAAGAGATCAGGCTTCTGACAGTTAAAATGAAGAAACAGGTAAGGGGAAATTACATATGTAATTTTGAGGCTTTGGTTTAGAAGGGGTGTTTTTTAAATCCCTTGTTCCTTCTCATCATTTCACTGCCTCTGACTGTCCTCATCTACCCTGGAGATAGTCAGTGGCTGTGGGAGGAGTATTGTTTGATTCACGGGCTATAATTCTTATTAAAGCAAGTGCAAGTTTGGTTATGGCACATTGCTTTGAAAACAGTTGGGATGGTGGAGGACAATGAGAGGGTGTGTGTAAAAGAAACAACTGGTTCATATTCTGGGAATGCTGCCAGCATTTGGTTCAAAACCAGAACAAGTGCTGGCTGTCAGACGTTTCTGTGCTTAAAATAAAAGAAGGCTTCTAAGAGCCGAGATTAGCAGAAAGAAACAACAGTCAAACGCTGGACTCTTACTACAAGGGCTTGAAAATGGTGGGTGCTATCTCTGCACTTGTGTATGAGTTTAAATACAGTGGCCGATAATTTAGTTGAAACAGTTAGATAAGATTCTCATCTCCCAACTATCAGATGGAATGGTTAATGGCATTTATGAACACCATGAATCTGTGGAAGCCAAACATCACTTCAAATATGATTACAGTAATATATGTTTGTACAAAGCTCCAAACCAGGCTCCAAACCGTGTCTTCTGTTTCCCCCTTATATATGAAATTAATGACTTGCCAATGAACAATAACCTTTTCACATTTTGCCAGAACCTCATTAATTTTCATAGTTGAGATTTAGATTCATGAGCTGAGCTCAAGTTCTCTTATATATTCTTTAGTAAGAAATCAGGCCACTATACAAATTAAGCTTACCAAAACAAAACTGTAAGGGGAATAATTTATTCACACAGAAAAGTCCCACTTATTATTTAATATAATAGGTATGTATGAACAACATAACTGCAAATCATGACACGGGAACATCAGAATAGAAAAATAGGATACATTTTTGTATGAATGAATACCATACATTCAGAATAATTTGTTGTTATTAAGTACATATGTTTCAAAAGATATTTAAAAGTAGTATATAAATCTCCTCCTCTATTTCAGATAGTCTGGCCTACAGAGTAGCAGTGAAATTTTACTATATCTGTGATTGTGTAGTATTTGATTTCATAGGTTTTTGGTGGTAGAGAGAAGAAACCACCTTCAAGCTTTTATTACCAAAGAAAGCACCGAGAAGAACCAATGCTTCTTATTCTACAGGGACATATTCAGTGATTCATGTATTCACTGATTCAAACTAGCTTGTGGGTGGGTGGGTGGGAAATCCCACACAACTCAGCCATCTCAAAGCTGACCAAGATGCAGAATGGCTTTGTACTGTTCTGCTTTAAATAAATACAGATAATTAAATCAACCTTCGCAGCAGTAGAATAAAGCATAAATCCAAACTTTACCCAGCCGAAGGCTGCCTTGGCCACCCGCCAGAAGCCAGAGGGCCAGGGCTAATTTGCATAAAATTGAACAGATTGCCGCAGCTGCTGTCCTTATTAATACCCACGCGTAATCATAATCAGAAGACATTCCACCCACAGCCCAGCCACCTCCAGCACAGTGCCACCCATTGCTTCGCAGGACCTATTGCTGCTGCTATGTGACCCTGTTTTGAACAGAAAGATGATTGGGGGAAGGAAAACAAAACACTTTTCGATTTACTGCAAAATACCTTTTAGCCATTTCTCCTACCAAGTGCCATGTCCCTATCATTATGAAACTTTGCAGATCCATTTGTACATTGCCACTTCTTTGCAAAAATCAGTTAGTGGAGATTAACAACAGGTACTGATTTCAAATTTCCCTCACGGGAATTATGGCGAACTTTTCACAACTTCAATTATTTTTACGTGTCTGCAAAGTATTATTTATGACGCGATGACTGCTACCAGTTGCTGATGATGTCACACTTGGCGTTTTGCATCCTGTCACCCTGATTTCAACTCTAGGAAACGCTACCGAGCAGTGAAAGGCAGAAGATGTCAGAGAGCATGTGCTATGACTTATCACGCCTGGAACATGCTGAGAACACAGACACTATGTAATGGCTGATAGAGTGCTCTCACATCCGCGTATCAACAGCTTGCTCTTTGTCGGTAGTGCTAAGTGAATTGGAAGATTGCTGTTCTACAGTTTCTCAGTCAGAAGGGCTGTCAGCAGCTTCATGCAGGCCAGCTGGGGAAAACAAACTCTTGGCCCACGGAAAGATGACGTAACGTACAAGGAGCACTGGCAAGGATGGAGTGGATTATATTAAAAACCTATCATATTTGTTAGCTAACTGTGGATGACAGCATTGGAGTGTACAATAAAAAGCTTTTATGATGCTCTGAAAATCCCCAGTTTACCACACGGGAATACATCTTGAGCTCATCTGCTGGTCTGGAATACAGTAAAGGCATAGTGCTGTTCTTTTTTGATCACAGAATATGCATTAATATATCATAAGGCACAATATGTGCCGTGTAGCACCTAATTTTGAGGTAAAGTTTAGTATGGGGGATATGCCTGTTTCCTGATCCCTGTTATTAAGCATTATATATTCACCACCACATACATAATTCCCAGTGCACAGAAGGATGTGTGTGTGTGTGTGTGTGTGTGTGTGTGTGTGTGTGTGCATGTGTGTGTTAATCCTGACATTGACTGGGATTCTTTTTAAAAATCTATAATCATAAAATGATTAAAATATCTGATACCACCTATTGATGGAAATAAAACATCATGTGGTTTGATTCTCTTGGCACTGAGCACAATTTTTTCATGTTTTGTAACATCCACATGTAATTCCTAAATTTATGTCTTGAGTCTTAAATTTTGCCTTTACTTCATTTGCATGTTTCATTTCAGTATTGAGCTTTCCCTATGAACATTATTGAAAGGTTTTAAATACAGGATGGTAACCTCCTGAACCCCAGAGCTTTGCATGGGAAACATACCTCTACTTCCTTGCTTCTCTGTCTTGTAGCTTGCCTACACTGACATGGTCCTTGCAGGGTAGATAAGCTGACTACTGTATCCTCTGTTATTTTCCTTTCCTGAAAACATCTTTCCCTGTTGCTCTTTTGACTTGCATATGATAATCTCCGGTTTTTGCTTACTTTCATATCTTCTCAGTTTTGAGATCATGTTTTAGCTTCAAACTTTCTGCAGACCAGGAAGATGATTCAGTGGCAAAACACTAACCGTGTCCATGTGAGGAACTGCTTTGATCTCTGCATTCAAACAGTGGCAAGCACTGGGCCACACACACTGACACACAGTCAAGGGTTCACACACACACACACACACACACACACACACACACACACCACATGTGTGCAGATGCTTTCAAAAGCTTGTTAAACACCTCGACAATCTGAATTCTCCTTTCTTTCTCATGTTCTGGGAATAGAACAGTGTGATGGTTTGAATGAGAATGACCCACACAGACTCATAGGTGTGAGGATATGCTCTCCTTTGGTGGAACTGTTTGGGAAGGATTAGGGAGTGTGATTTGGAGGAGGTATGGCACTGGGAGCAGACTCCAAGGTTTCAAAAGACTCCAGCCATTCCCAGTGTGCTTTCTCTTTGCCTCCTCTGTGTGAATCCAGATGTGAGCTCTCAGCTATCCCCCCCCATCATGCCTCTACTCTGCCTTCATGACTTTAACCATAGGTCCAATTAAACACCATCTTTAATAGGCTGTCTTGGTCATGGTTTTGGCACAGCAACAGTAACTAATACAGGCAGCAGATAACAGGTCAGACTCAGATCCTGGGCTTCTGACTAACCCATAGCACCTCACTTGGAAAGAGGAAGCCTTCAATGATATCTACAGAGAGAGAATAACTGCATTTTCTTTGTGTAAAGATCTAGATGATGTAACCATTAATCCATCGTGCTTCCCCTGGGAGTTGTGTTACAGGCTTATATAGTCCCTTTCAGCACATCCTCATTACATTGTTGAGCATAGATTTTGAGTTTTTTTGTTTCTTTTCTGTCTCAGTTCTCCTTTTGAACCACATGTGACTGCCATACGGAAAGCTTGGGGTTATTTTTCACCCAGGAAAGACTTTCAACACCACACTCCTGAGGTAGAACTCCAAATGAAACAGCCATGCATATTATGTGGGCCTATAGTTAATATAAGGTAAATCCCATCAACTCACACACATACTGGGGTTTGAATGGAATCAGATCCAGTAACAACCTTGACTATGCAGGGGCTCAGCGTATTGACCTCTATTTGAAAACCAACTGGTATGCAGCAATGGCACAGTTGCCCCTCCTCGTCGTATTCAAAGAGCTGCCTAACCTCTTACTCGACACAAGTTTAAGTTGTCATTATGGATGTGCTCCGAAAGCACAATAAAGTCTCTGGTCCTCCAAATGGTATGCAAGTCACCTTTCACCCTTTCTTCATCTCAATGCTTATGGAGAAATAGCAGACTCCATTTCTGAAATAATCACATTAAACAACCAGAGTTGAAATTCACGTTGGCCAGTTTGCCTGTGTTTCATGGAATTGTTGGTCCTGTGATGTGAGTCAGGGATTAAAGTCTCTTCTTCTCTGCAACATTTTTCATTTAGAGTTCCTAGCAGGGTGTTGTCTATGTTTTCCTCTGAGGAGGTCTTACCTTGAACTCCCCCCAGGACATGATTCTTGCTCCCCAGGCGCCACTGCACAGACAGAATCACAAAATATTTCAATGCAAAAAGAAGAAAGTGGAAGGACATTCCTGCATTTACTTCTCTTCATTTGGACCAGAGAACAACATTGCTGTATATGCATTTCCTCAGTCCCTCCAGGAATACATTCTCTTTTTTATTGGATATTTTATTTATCTAGATTTCAAATTTTATCCCCTTTCCCTGTTTCCCCTCCGGAAACTCTCTATCCCATCCACCCTCCTCCTGCTTCTATGAGGGTGCTCACCCACCCCCACAACCACTCCCACCTCCTTGCCCTGGCATTCCCCTTCACTGGGGAATTGAGTCTTCCAGGATGCAGGGCCTCTCCTCCACTGATGCCTGACAAGGCCATCCACTGCTACATATACAGCTGGAGCTATGGATCCCTCCATGTGTACTCTTTAGTTGGTGAAGTTGGTGATTTAGTCCTTGGGAGCTCTTGGGGGGGGCTCTGGTTTATTGATATTGTTGTTCTTTCTATGGAGTTGCAAATCCATTCAGCTCCTTCAGCCCTTTCTCTAACTCCTTCATTAGGGACCCCAGGCTTAGTCCAATGGTTGGCTGTGAGCATCCACTTCTGTATTCATCAGGCTCTGGCAGAGCCTCTCAGGAGACAGCTATATCAGGCTCCTGTCAGCAAGCACTTGTTGGCATTCATGTTAGTGTCTGAGTTTGGTGTCTATATAAGGGATGGGTCCATTGGATGGCCTTTCCTTCCGTCTCTGCTCCATACTTTGTCTCTGTATTCCCTCTTTTGAGTATTTTGTTCCCCCTTCTAAGTGTCCCCATCCACTTCTTCTTGAGCTTCATGTGGTCTGTGAATGGTATATTGGGTATTCCGAGCTTTTGGGCTAATATCCACTTATCAGTGAGTGTATACCATGTGTGTTCTTTTGTGACTAGGTTACCTCACTCAGGATGATATTTTCTAATTCCATCCATTTGCCTAAGAATTTCATGAATTCATTGTTTTTAATAGCTGAGTAGTGCTCCGTTGTGTAAATGTACCACATTTTCTGTATCCATTCCTCTGTTGAAGGACATCTGGGTTCTTTCCAGCTTCTGGCTATTATGGGTAAGGCTGCTATGAACATAGTGGAGTATGTATCCTTATTATATGTTAGAGCATCTTTTGGGTATATGCCCAGGAATGCCTTTCTTTTCTTATATTTTTCAGAGCAACTCAAATGCAGACACTGGAAGCCACAGGAAAAGTAAGCTTTTTTTCCTCTTAAACTTAAGATATTTTCCATATCCCTCATTCTACTGGCATTTGACTCTGTGCCTCTGTGTGTGTGTGTGTGTGTGTGTGTGTGTGTGTGTGTGTGTACGTGTTTATGAGTGTGTGAATGAGTTTGTATTGTCTCACTCTGTCCTCTTGTTAGATCATTTACTGAGTGTGATGTAGAGTGAAGTAGAATGAAGCTTCTACTTTCCTGACTTTCAGAATAAGTGTACCATATTTATGTTATTTTACTCTAATTTGAGCATGAACAGCACATGCTCAGAACCCTGCAAGTACTTGTTCCTTGAACGAAGAGTAAAAGAAACACTATCAAAATTTTAAAGGACGTTTATCTAATATAGGCCATGGAATTGTTTCATGAGATCTGTGAAGTGTACTTATAGTTAAACATGCAGCCACATAGCACTAGAATCAAACAACATTTCTAGGTCACCCTAGGTCACTCACCAATCAGGTGGGTCATATGCTGACTGAGTGGTAAGTGCCCTAGACTCGTATCTTTAGTCATTTAGCCTATTTCATACTTTAACTTGCTAAATCCTAATCTCTTTTATGTATATTGGATGATTTCTGAATATGAAGTATATCATGACCCTATGGGTAAGACACCTTAATCTGAAGCATACTCCACATTCATTTCTTCCATGTATTATCTTGCTCTGGTCTCTTTTTGCCTCTTTATAAATGTCTAATTTCCTTTCTCTTTCAGTCCTTTATGGTTTTGCATCAGAAACGAAACACTGGAAACAAATGTTCCCAAGCTCATTCCTTGCTCTGAAATGATGTTTAGAAGAACAGTGTTTTCTATCTGTGTTTTATAGTTTGAGATTTTTCACCTGCTTGTCTTTGAACTGCCTTGAAAGAAATCAGGAAAAACCCATGGGGCTATTTTTCCCTCAGTCTCCACTGTATTCTCTCTAAATGAAGACAAGACCATAGTAAGTCTTCTGCTGCCATGCGAATATGGGCTCTGCCTCAAGTCTGCATTCCATCCCATTAGAAAGGTGAACTGTAAAGCAGATACTGAAAAGCTAATCCTTATAATTTAAGCTCTTATTTGTTCCACATGAACTAACTTCCAGATTGTTACTGAAACAAATTTTCTTTTATTTGTATATTCAAATAAGTATGAGTCACTTAAAAGGCAGGCCCTCCGCACCACATTTGCATATCCTAATTAGTTTAGCATGTTCATTTTCCATTCGCATGTTTTTCAAATAAGTGCTTTTGAAGAATAGTAAAACTTAACGAACATCTGAGGCCGCAAGTTCACAAGAAGAAAATAAGAAAGAAAGAGCTGACATACATCCTAGCTAAAAAAAGGCAAGAATTTCAATGTGTGGCTCAGAGGATGTGGATTGGGTTCTGTTTCATAATGGAAGCTTGATTTCTGTTCAGTGTATACCAGGATGTGGGTGGCTTCAAGGCCAGCTCATCCATACATTTCTAAAAACCAACACAGAGTAGAAATTAAAGCAGTATTTTAAAACATACGTATATGAAAAATTTATCGATTTTGGTAAAAAAAAATAATTGTCTACAATAAGCTAAGGGAGTTAGGATACGTCAGTAAGAAATTGTTAGGGGAGAGAACATCAATGAAAAAAAAACCAAGCAAATTAACACCAAATCAGGAAATACTGTTTCAGAAATACAGTGACAGATTTTACGTGTCAAGTGACGCACAAGCTGCTGCTGGTGTGGCCTTGGGAAGTTTCAGATCCAGGGTCTGTGGCTGACTTTGAAAAGGGGAAAAGGAGAATGAATGGCAGAAACAACTTTTGTGTCATGCACCTCGTTCCAAAAACACAACTTCCTCCCTAAATTCATTTCTAAAACCCACCAATTTTGATGAGTTAAAAGAATACAAAATTTAAGGCTGTCAGTTCAAATAATTGACCTGTTAAACACCATTGCATCACTGTGCTGCTTGGGTCCGAATGTGCATATTTGTGCACAGTGTAGGAAATGAATGTACACACTGGGCTGAGCTCACACCTTCTCTTTATTTGGAAGATGCACAGGAGACAGAAACTTCTATCTTTTCTGTCTAGTTCAGGTTGTGGATGAATTAGATTTCCTGTTGTTATTTCCATTCTCTCTCAGTGCATCGTGGAGCTGAGTCCTTGCTCAATGCATTTAGCTAATCTAAAATAGTCAATATTTATTTCAGAAGAGTGTAATTAGAAGTTCACATGACATTATCCCTCATTGAAAAGACAGAAGCTGGAAAGTCATTACATGAACTCTGTAAGACTATTTATTGCGTATCAGAAGAGTTCATTATTCCACTAGATATTTTACAATAACAACATAGTTAGCAAATGAAGCTAGCGAGTGATACTTGAGATCAAATGATGCACAGAACATATCATACAGTTCCTGACCATTAGAAAGGAACAACATTGACTTACAAAGGACTGGTGCTTCCTTTGCCCATGTGACAATTTCCATGTTACATATCTCCAAGCTGTGCAGGGTATGCATTATATTTGAAAGAGTGATTCTGCTAAATAATATTAATCTTGATCTAGGAAAACAATGAGGAATTTTTGGTTCTGAGGAAACTCACTTTCTCAGTGGGGTGTGGGCAAATTAGGCAAACCTTAAGTTGATAGGAAATAATTAACAAATTCACAAATAAACTGCAGAGCAAACATTTAATAGAACTTATTTTGTTATCATGAGAACCAAAACAATGTATTTTTGTGCTAATAACATTTGTCTAAGTCCAATCTGGTTTTATGCACTCAGATGTTAAAAGAAAAGACAGATACGCCAAACCTTCAACAAAAGCATGCGTTGAGTAGGGGATGGATGACACATGTTTATAATGGTGTCACAGCTGCTCGTTTTCCTCTTTTATTTGCATTTCCTAGAACTAAAGGAATGTTGAAAAAAACATCTTTGAGCTAGCTAAGAGGGCACAAATGGAAGGATATCTGTGCTCCAGCTGAAAAAAATGTATAATCGTGTCATGTTAGAGATCATTTCCAACTTCACTGTATGAGAGATGAAGAGGAGGTGCTTGGCAGTTCTTTCCAACAATGTGTTGAGGCAGTGATTGTATGACATTGTAGCTTCACGGCCTTTAAACACAGACACCAGAACGTGAGAACTATGTGTCTATGATTTGTACCTGATGCTGTGTCCAGTAGATGTCCAAGCTCATTTTTTGAATGGCATAGGTTTTTTTTATTATTAATAATCAGGCAGGCAATGCTCTGTCTTCTGTTAATCGCAAAATGTCAGAAAAATCATATGGCTACAATCAATTCTAGAGCAAGAAACTGTTCTTTTCTTCCTTGTCCAGAACCATCACTGCAAACATATGAAATGTCATTTTTGTCTAACTATAGACAACTTTCATAACTATCATAAATAATACACAAAAAATTGAAGACCATAAAAGAAATGCTTACAGTTCCTTTATTCAAAATAGCAAAGACTCCACTTCACTCCCACAACTACATTCATTCTAGAAAGAAATATAATTTGAAGAAGACAAACTATATTCTCTCATAATAGACTTCAATTTATTTTCCAAAATAAATAGCAGATGCATCTCAAACATGCCCTAATTGAGAAGTAGTTGTCTATTATGAGTAAAGTTTCCTAGATAGATCATATGACTATTTGATTAAACAGCAATCATGACCTTATTTCTCAATAAAACATTGAGTTGTGAGGAAAGTATGTGCTTACTAGGTAAGTTTACCTCTCAAAATAATTAATGTATAAAGAAAAACTTTGGAATTCAAGAGAAAAACTGTGAGGATGTGGAGAAAGGGGATCACTCCTCCATTGTTGGTGGGATTGCAAGATGGTACAACCACTCTGGAAATCAGTATGAGGGTTCCTCAGACAATTGGGCATGACACTTCCAGAGGACCCTGTCATACCACTCCTGGGCATATACCTGTATGCAATAAAGACACATGCTCCACTATGTTCATAGCAGCCTTATTTATAATAGCCAGAAGCTGGAAAGAACCCAGATGTCCCTCAACGGAGGAATGGATACAGAAAATGTGGTATATTTATACAATGGAATACTACTCAGCAATTAAAAATAATGAATTCATGCAATTTGTAGGCAAATGGTTGGATCTGGAAAATATCACCCTAAGTGAGTCAACCCAATCACAAAAGAATACACATGAATTGCAATTACTGATAAGTGGATATTAAGGAGCCCAGAAGCTCTGAATACTCAAGACACAATTAGCTAAGCAAAAGATTCCCAAGAAAAAGGATGGAGAGGACCCTTGTCCAGAAAAGACTAAATCCAGTTTTGTAGGAGAGTACCAGAATAGAGAAATGGTGGGGAGGGGGTGGGGGGGAAGAGGACTTATGGGACATATGGTGAGGGGGGTAACTGGAAAGGGGAAAGCCTTTGGAATGCAAACAAAGAATATAGAAAACAATAAAAAAAAAGAAAAAAGTTTAAACTGAGGGATGTGTGTTAAAAAAGAAGAAAGAGAGGAGGGGGGAGGAAAGAGATACATAGAGAGAGACCGATAGAGACAGACAGAAAGAGACAGAGGCAGAGAGAGAAAGAGAGATAGAGATAGAGAGGTAGAGAGAGAGAAAGAGAGGTAGAGAGAGAGAGAGTAGAGATAGAGAGAGAGAGAGAGAGAGAGAGAGAGAGAGAGAGAGAGAGAGAGAGAGAGCTGGCACAGGACTTTAAGTGTTGTGGTGGGTAGAACATAAGTGAAGTATCCAGATTTTTTTCTTATTATTGTACTTAACCATTAATAACTTGCAATATTTATGCAAAACCAACATGAGTGAATTGTTTGAATATAAATACGATAAAAGTGGGACTATTAATTTAAATTAAACGTTACCCTTCTCTTCTATTTATGTCAGTGAAGCACTGAACTGGGTTCTGGTGAATGTAAAGATTAAATTACAAAGGGCAAGCACAGATATATACCGTCAAAGAGCATGCTGTGTATCAGAACAAGTAAATATCTAGAAATAAGGATTTAGAAATCATCACTTTCTCTTGGCTTTGCTAAGATAGTCGAGTGCTGATTAAAGAAACGACAATAAGCTGTTTACTGTACTGAGGCCGCAGTTCAGCGAAAGATTTTAATATCTGAATTTGGACCAAAAGAAAACTTACATGGCAGGGGAGTACATTTGTAAGATAGTAAGGAAACATCCACCTCCAGGATTACAACTGACAATTTACATATAGAACATATATAAAAAGTAAGAGGATGAATTAAAGATGTATATACGTGGGCACACATATGGACACATTCATATATGGAAAACATTATAGCCTCAGAATGAATAAGAAACATTAAAGAAGTAACCATGGAGTGAGGAAAATAAAAAAGAGAGAGTTCGGTTTTGGACAGTGGGATGGGAAGAATTGCCAGACTGTACAGTAGAGGTGTGTAGAGTGGACATTTGGAAATCCAGATTAATGAGTATGGGTTGGGTTTAGGGCAAGCATACAGATTTGTGTTAACAAAGAAGAACAAAGTCAAGAATAAATGACAACAGCAGAGGAGAAGCTGTAGCAAGGCAACTCTGGAAAAACTCAACATGCACAGTGAGA
Organism: Apodemus agrarius; assembly: GCA_964023405.1. Classification (NCBI taxonomy): domain Eukaryota; kingdom Metazoa; phylum Chordata; class Mammalia; order Rodentia; family Muridae; genus Apodemus; species Apodemus agrarius. The sequence continues at coordinate 32,979,658 of OZ030007.1, read as the reverse complement.
GAGGTGTTGGTGGCTGAAAGAATTTCAAAACAAGGATGAAAGAACGGAACTACGTCTTCATTTATGCTAACAGTGTTGATCATGGGGCCGAGAGAAAGATGATTGATCTTCTGGTGGATGTTAGTGAAGAAGGGATAAACACACAAATTATAGCTTGGTGCAGAAAAACAAGCATGAAGGAAACTGACTTGGCAGTCACTGTGTAAACAATATCCTCTAGAGGAATAATTTGGAAGGACAGGAGAAGGTGCTAATGTATAGAGCAATATTGGATTTCACGGGTTGCAGCATGCAAGAAATAGACATAAATTTAGTAAACTTTGGGGAATCTGGAGGAATTTTAAAAATTCTTTTAGGCCCATAGGTAAAGGTGACATATAATGTAGATATCAATAAAGAAACAGAGTTCTTTTCTTCATCAGATGGATTGAACAGAAAGCTAAGAGTAATGCTAAGCATGTTGGTTCAATCTCCCCTCTCTCCTGTTGAGGTGGGACATAACCTCAGTTCATTCTGTTTCTCTGAGCAGCTGAGTGTAAGCAGAGGATGCAGAGATGTGAGATCATGATTGGTCAGAGGCTCTGCTGCTCTGCAAAAGTTCCTGCAAGGAGGAATCAGACGTTCAACTGGATCTCTGGGTGACCTAGACACAGATCTGGCTCCACCAACCATTGGTCCCCTGTGGGGTTCTTCCCCCTCTTCATCCCTTTCTCTACTGGTTTGGATTCGATCCCAACCCTCAAATTTCCTTCCTCCCCCAGGTATTAAGATGGAGACACTTCTTGCTGGTGGCTTATTTACATATCAGACATGTGAATTGGAAATGGGGAACCTGATTGCCATTGGTTCGACTGATCTACGCTGCCTAGGGAGACAAAGCTTAGGAAAACCAAAAGAATTAAAACATTTTGCAGTGGAGTCTTGCTGATTAATGCAACATGTCCAAGTCTTACTTTGTTTTTTAAAGTGAAGTAGTTTTAGTTCATATAAAACAGACACTTGCTATTTTTCCTTATCTCCTAATGGGATATAATCATGAACAGCTTTCCAAAATCTCCTGTTAAAGAAGGTGGCAGCCAGACAATTGTGTGATGTGGTTTAAGTCAGTACAATCACTGGCTAGAAGCCAAGGTACTTGTACCTTGGAGTTCAGAAAGGAAAAAAGAGGTCATTTTTCCAGAGGTGTAAAGAAGACGGATGGACCCAGAATTGATGAGTGGAAGATGTGACCTGCCTGTGTGATGTGATCTTTGATGCTTCTGTTGATTTTACCTTTTAAATGTATTTCTTTTCCTTTGAAATATAACCGAATTATAACAGGGCCACATGGAAAAGTGTCTTACAGTTCAAATTTGTGTTTGGAATTTTGATAGTGCTTTGAATAATAGTTGTTTGCCACTTCAAGTGTGTGGTCATTTATTTACATGTTAATTTTCATGTCCTACAAAATACTTTTATTTATCATTGTGATAAGCCACTCTGTACTAAATGAAGAAAAAATGTTAGTGGACTTTGGAACAGTACAATGTTTCTCAATTGTTTTTTATATATTACCTCATAAGGAATATTTCTGTTATGATTTTTAAATGACACCTGCATAAAATTTTAATGACATATATTTTATATATGTGTGTGTGTGTGTATGGTGTCCTTTGACACATGCCTAAGCTATTTTTACCACATATGCATCTGTTACATGCATGTAGTTGAGAAAAGCACATCTTTTTAAGGCCATGACATTCATACCATAAATAATTCCTTCTGTAGGGAGTTCCCAATATGCCAAGGTAAGAAGTGAAGCTACTCTATTCTTAGAGAAAACTACCATGAATCAATGCAGGCTACCTATCCATTGACATAGATCCTGAATTAATCACAATGAGAGATTTAAATCTTCATGCAGGAACTAGCCAGATGCAAAGAATAAAACTAACCATTCCCCACAAGCCCTCTATAAGATGTGACTGGGTCTTACTGAATCCTTCCTACAGATTATCATAGAGTTTAAATTACTAGGGCCAATTTATCAAACCTTTATACATAGATAATTATATTTAGCATTGCATTTTTGTTCATTCTTTAGTACATTTGCTCCAGGCTGAGTAGTGGAAACACAGACACAAATGTTTTAAAGCACTAACCCCACAGGTGCTTATATTATTGCCAAAAACCCAGGTGAGAACAAGTGCATTTGTTGACATGGATAAGAACCATGTAAGAAAGAAGGGGATCTGGCAGTGGGGCTTTGCAAAACCTGAAACATGAGCATTGCCATTTGAGCTAGTTCTCCAGGGTGACAAGAAGAGATAGAGAAAGATATACTTGATTTTAAGAAAGAGTGACAGATCTTAGAGCATAAGCTATTGGTGTTCTGTTCAGGAGCTTCCCCCCTGTGCCCATGTCCTCCAGGGTCTTCCCCAGTTTCTTTTCTATTAGTTTCAGTGTGTCTGGTTTTATGTGGAGGTCCTTGATCTACTTGGAGTTGATCTTAGTGCAAGGAGATAAGAGTGGGTCAATTCGCATTCTTCTGCATGTTGACCTCCAATTGAACCAGAACCATTTGTTGAAAAGGCTATCATTTTTCCACGGGATGGTTGTAGCTCCTTTATCAAAGATCAAGTGACCATAACTCTGTGTGTTCATTGCTGGATCTTCAGTTCTATTCCATTGATCTACTTGCCTGTCGCTGTACCAATACCATGCAGTTTTTAACACAATTGCTCTGTAGTACTGCTTGAGGTCAGGGATATTGATTCCCCCAGAAGTTCTTTTATTGTTGAGAATAAGATCAAGAATTGACAAATGGGACCTCTTAAAATTACAAAGATTTTGTAAGGCAAAAGACACTGTCAGAAAGACAAAACAGCAACCAACAAATTGGGAAAAGATCTTCACCAACCCCACATCTGACAAAGGACTAATATCCAATATATACAAAGAACTCAAGAAGTTAGACCCCAAAGAACCAAATAACCCTATTAAAAATGGGGTACAGAGCTAAACAAGGAATTTTCACCAGAAGAAATTCAGATGGCTGAGAAGCACCTTAAGAGATGTTCAACATCATTAGTCATCAGGGAAATGCAAATCAAAACAACCCTGAGATTCCATCTCACACCAGTCAGAATGGCTAAGATTAAAAACTCAAGAGACAACAGGTGCTGGCGAGGATGTGGAGAAAGGGGATCACTCCTCCATTGTTGGTGGGATTGCAAGATGGTACAACCACTCTGGAAATCAGTCTGGTGGTTCCTCAGAAAATTGGGCATGACACTTCCAGAGGACCCTGTCATACCACTCCTGGGCATATACCCAGAGGATTCCCCTGCATACAATAAAGACACATGCTCCACTATGTTCACAGCAGCCTTATTTATAATACCCAGAAGCTGGAAAGAACCCAGATGCCCCTCAACGGAGGAATGGATACAGAAAATGTGGTATATTTATGCAATGGAATACTACTCAGCAATTAAAAATAATGAATTCATGCAATTTGTAGGCAAATGGTTGGATCTAGAAAATATCACCCTAAGTGAGTCAACCTAATCACAAAAGAATACACATGAATTGCAATCACTGATAAGTGGATATTAAGGAGCCCAGAAGCTCTGAATACTCAAGACACAATTAGCTAAGCAAAAGATTCCCAAGAAAAGGGATGGAGAGGACCCTCGTCCGGAAAAGACTAAATCCAGTTTTGTAGGAGAGTACCAGAACAGAGAAATGGTGGGGAGGGGGTGATTGGGGAATGGGCGGGGAGGGGGGAAAGAGGACTTATGGAACATATGGTGAGGGGGGGAACTGGAAATGGGAAAGCCTTTGGAATGTAAACAAAGAATATAGAAAATAAAAAAAAAGAAAGAGTGACAGAAAGTCCATGTCAACAAGAGAGATGAAAAACTCAGACTGACATAGCAATGGAGAAACATAAGGAGGAGAAAAAACAGTCACATATCAGGAATTTGGAAGATAGGTCCCTGAATGTATTTTTGTTTTCTACCTGTGGTATGTGATAGGTTCACCTATTCTTACTAAAGTGAGTTAATATATATAAACAGTGAAGGATGTTCAAGTCCTCTTTGCATTCTTTTAGATTCTTAGCAGATCAATATAATAAGTTATGTTAATAATGAATGGACAGTGATTTAAATATATGTGTGTTGAAATATGTGCATGCACTTCCCTGTCTTAATAGAACAAAAAAAGAAAAAAGAAATTAAGGGTATACACCTTCTGGTGACCAGAATCCTGCTGCATGTATTCACTGAATTTTTTTGTGACTATCTCTATATTCATAGACATTTGTGCTGCAAAAAGTAGTCTGAATTTTCTTGTTTTCCTACAAGACACATTTCCTGATAATTGATTTTCAAATGATACATCCTTCTTGAGTCACTACTTGCTAAGGCCAAGTTTCAACATGTTCAGATGGGATCAAGTGGTAGTAAATATTAATTGTAGAAGTAAGAAAAGTTTAAAAAGTCACTGTAGCAGATTCTCCACTGGGTTCTATGATTTCAAGAGCCAAAGGTAGTTAGCTAGGTTCATAGTTTATCTTATCAAGCATGAATTCCCTGCTGTGGACCAAGCTTCAGTCCCATTAGAGGGCTGTGGGTTACCCCTGAGATAAAAGTGCCACTATTTCACTTTAGGGTCACACTGCCTTCTTGGTTGTTGCGATGGTTTGTAGGTCTCAGAGCTAAGTAACACAGCTGAAAACTTTTCTCACCTGGCACTTTGCATAGAACCTTCAGGTTTCCAAGAAGTCCTAACTTGATTCTAAATACATATTATATAATGACAGGTTTACTGCCACCTCAAATGAAAAATAGTTTGACAGCTGGCCAAAATGCAGAGAAAAACCAACTGATTGCCCAGCTTTAGCTGATCCAGCCACAACACAACCGCTACATCCAAGTCTCGGAGGACAGCTTGCAGAGGTGGGTGGAAAGTCTGTAAGAGGCCCAGGACCTCTGCTGTGAGGTTGTGTTTTTCCACCTGAACATGGACCCTTAACACACTGTCAACTCAGTGACAATAGTAGTTGACATGCCAACATGGATGGGGGGAGATCTCATTAGGACCTGTCCCTGTACAAGAGGCTACAGAAAATTAGTGCTGAGAAAGGGAAAATTAGTTTTCCTTAGGGATGAGCCCCTGAGTATTTGTGTGAGTGTGTGTGTGTGTGTGTGTGTGTGTGTGTGTGTGTGTGTTTGTGTGTGTGTGTTTGTGTGTGGTGTGTGTGTGTGTGTGTTTGTGTGTGTGTGTGTGTGTGTGTGTGTGTGTGTGTGTGTGTAAAACAAGAATAACTAAAGGGAAAAATAAGAGTTCAAGCAGAGGGACTGTATAAAATGAAGGAAAATGGAGGACTAACCATTTAAATATAATACATATAAATGAACTTTTAAAATCAATTTTAGAAGGAAACTGAGCTCTGTTCTTTTTACATTCTGCTCATAAGTCACATTCATGCGAGTGATGTTTAACTGCTATAGGAAAATCGGGAATAGCTGAGTCCTATTTGGATACAGAACTGCTCCTTTTCTTGTTCGTATCCAAATAAATATGTCCAGTCAGGGTACGTGGGCACTTGCTGGGGTGTTCATCATCTCCGGCTGCTCACCCGTGTAGCATTAGTAAGAATTTGGCTTTATGTTCATCAGTCTCTTGAACTCTCTGGAGTGATTCAATCCCATGCTCATCTGCGATGAAGAAAAGGCAGGTAGAGTTTGTTAACAGTACAGTGTGAGTGGAGTCTACCCAGTGAGTCTGATGGAAGTCGTGCTTGGAGTGATTGTTCTTCTCGTGAAAATAATTTCAATGCCTTTGCTTTAAAACTTAAAGCCAGAGTAAAAAAATATAAACCACACACACACACACACACACACACACACACACACACACACACACAAAAAAAAAAATTATTCTTAAACACATTTTCACCCTTGTTAACCCACAGCTGGCAGAAGTTATGATATATGGGATTTCCTGGCATGAAACAGCTGTGGGTTTTGCCTTATTGTGGAGATCTATAAGCAGTCTTGAAGAAAGAAAATGAGGACCAGCCTGTATACTATAAATGTTCCTCAGTAATGGTTCCTAATCAAGAAAGAAAGTAAAGCAGTTTGACAAGACTCCAGCCTTCTTTTATTTTTGATAAATCACACTACAATAGCTGAGTTTGTGAGGGTAAATATGAAATGATTTGCTATGAGACTCAAGTGAACATTATGATCAATATTCTTTCCCCCTTTGCCTTAAAATATTAAATTATTTTAAAATGTTATTCTAATTAGAAAAAAATCATGATGGATAATGTTATTTTCCAGTCATTATCAAACAGGTATGGTAAAACATGTGAGAAATTTTTATTTCTCACCTATTATTATTTGTAATAACCTATTACAAAATGTTATAACATAAAATCAAAATAAGATAAAAAATAAACACTGTAAAAATTAGGAAAAAATAATGGTAGAAAAGTTGAATAAGTCAAAGGGAAAAACTATAACATAAATCATGTGTGTATGTGTGTGTGTGTGTGTGTGTGTGTGTGTATTTGCCCACAAGCCTCCCATACACCAAATACATAGAAAATAGTCACATTTGTAAAGTTTGCCATATTCATGAAATTTAATTGGGAAAACTGTTCTATAGTGCATTCTGTTAAGGCATGTATGTCCTGTCTGAAGTGGGAGTTTCTAATTTAACACATTTTAAAGTTATTTATTTATTCTTTTGGATATTTTATTTATTTACATTTCAAATGCTATCCCCTTTCCCTGTTTTATTTATTGAGATCATAATTACATCATTGTTCCTTTCCTGCCCTCTTTTCAAATCTTCCGATATACTCATCTCTGTTCTCTTTCAAATTAATGACTTTTTTATTAATTGCACATATAGTTCTGGAACATTACCACCACAGATGGAAAGATTTTTCTTTAACCTATATATGTATACACAGATTCATGATCTAGCCAAAAGAATAAAAAAAAAAAAAAAAAACGATTCTCTTGCTGTTGCTGTTATTTTAAATTCTTCTTCTGTATTCTTCTCCCATTATACTCCCCTAATTAAAGCCCCCCACCCTGCATTTTCTCCAATTCCCCCACCCAGAGCACTTATTCCAAACAATTCCCATCTCTATGGCTCACGCAGCCCTACCTTAGCAGTGTTCCATTTTTATTTTCCTAGTCTGTGCAATTACTTTAGCATACATACTCACATCTGAAGACTTGGAGCTAGGAGCCTCAGATGAAAGAGAAGATATGGCATTTGTCTTTCTGGATCAGGGTTACCTCACTAAATATGATATTTTCTAGTTCCTTCCACTTACCTGAAAATTTCATGTTTTCACTTTTCTTTACAACTGAATAGTAACGCAAATGCATCACATTTTCATTGTCTACTAGTCAGCTGAAGTACATCTAGCTATTATGAATAGCAGCATGAACGTGATTAAGAAAGTATGAGTGGAACAGTATGTGCAGTCTTTAGGACATATCTCATGTACTAAGGACTGCTATAGCTGGGGTAGGTGGGAGATTTGTTTTGAGCTTTTTTGAGAATTCTCCTTACTGATTTTCAGAAAGGAGGGACCATTTCATTCTTCGAAGATATGAGAAAAATTCTATCCCAAAATTAATGCAAAATCCTAGAAAGTCCCTGACCATCTAAAATAATCATGCTTCCCAATTCCCCCCCCCAAAAAAAAAACAATACTGGAAGGATTACTTCTCCAGTTCTGACTGTATTATACAGGAACAAAAAGGCACTGTAACAAAAACAGATATGTAGACCAGTGGAAGAAAATTTAAGACCCAACCATGAGAATATATAACCTTGGCAATTTAATATTTGAAATGATGTTGAAAACATACCCTAGAAAAAATTATCTCTAATAAATAGTGATGAGGAGACCGTATGTCCACAGGCAGAAAAACGACTAATCCCATCTTTCATGTTCCACAAAAATTAACTACAAATGAATGAAAGACATAAACCAAACTTGAAACACTGATGCTGCTGGAAGAAAACATAGGCAATACCCTGCATAGTACAGTTGTAGCAAAAGACTTTCTGCATAGACCTCATTTGCCCAAGAATAAAGGCCAATTACTGACAACCTCAGAGAACTGAGAAGTTTTTGCAGAGATACACAGTAAAAGGAAATCGTCAGCATTAATGATATCAATAGTTTTTTTAAATAAGTTTTAATAGGATTCCATGGACTAGACAGCTATAGTAGTTCTCAGTCTTCCAAAGCATTATTAACTTAAAAATCAATCTATGTAGAATTTTGCTTCTTGGAGAAGAATGTACACCTTCTCAAAAGAGCTTAGAGGAAAACCTCGGAGCCGAGACAATGGCTACCAGGGTAGAACCCACTGTGAGAATGTTCAGTTGTGCACATGACACTTGCCCTTTATTTATAACCTATTCTCATGTCAGGACACCAAACATTGATTTGGAAGATCATGGGATCATTTTGTTTTCTTGTAAATGTGGCCACATTAAATAAATATTTTTTATGATTTTCATCAATAAAAACGATCTATAGAGGCCACAAAAAGAGGAAGACAGGTGATTGACAGCACATCAAAATCAAAAGTTAGATGCCTGCCTAGAAAATAATATTCTTGTCAAGTTGGACAATTCTTCGTCTTTGGACAGTGCTGGTAGGGAGTAAAATTATTTCTTCAACAATTACTTTATAAGGTGTCTACGTTTCATAAAGCAAAAAGATACTAGGTGCATAATAATGATAACAAGCTATACTCTGGCAGTGATCAAGTTAAAGTGACTTATTATTTGTTGAAGCTACCTTTAGTAGCAAGGCATAATAACACTTAACCCGTCTCAAACAAGATCCTATGTCAAGAAACAAACATATTTTTAAGGTTGGAATTCATATTTCAAATTTTCATTTGAAGATTCCATCTCTAACCATGTTTTTATATCCAGGGATTTAAGTGTGGCAGAAAAAAGTATTCTAAAACAATTCTTCAAATTTGATTTTATTAAGTGCATTATATTTACCCCTTTTGCTACTTCATAAAGTGTTATTGTTTTTTTTTTAATTTTATTTCCTCAGGGAGAAATATAGCACAGAAATCAAAGATTGCCTCAAATTCACTCTTAATTTTCTAAACTCCTGAATATTAAAGTCATAATATTAGTTACTGCTAAGATAATATAAACCAAATCAAAACAAGAAACAGAAAACTAGGCAATGAATTCCATAAACAGAACAATATATGTAAGGGAAAGTAGGAGATTAATGGGCAGCTTTCTTTTGATATAATATTTTATTATAATACACATAATAGAAGGGTTTGAGGTACAACCTATATTATCTAACATGTTTATGCTTCTCTAAGTTTAGGTTGAAGTCACCTGACTCGATCCTTGGGTGCATCAGTTGATGTAGTAGTTAAGCTATCAACATAAAAAATTTCTAGAGGCCATGCAGAACCTGTGGACAGGAAATAGATTAAGGAGTAATGGCGGTTCAGAGCAGGTAACGAAACATATTGTTGAACATATTATTGAAACATAATTATATCACTCACCCTCTGAGAGTGAAAAAGAATATAGCTAAAAACCACACTGGAAAAATTGATGTAACAAGAATTTTCAGGAAAACCAAGATGAGACGTAAGTTCTCATGAACTTGCATCAATGCATAAAAAAGCCCCCATGCCACAAGTGGGCTACCTCTTTTGAAATGGATAGACACTGAGGTTCCATAGACTCTGAACATTATTGGCTATTGGCATCACTGTGGTTACCTTACAGAACTTGATAGAATAGCCATAAACACGCTTGGGAGTTATAGAATATGAAAAAATTAAGCTGGTACTCATCTAGTAACTTTATTTCTACAGAATAGCTTTCATAGTGCTGGGAGTTGCTATGCATAATACCAGAGGAAAAAAGTAACCATTGATTTTTACCCAGTTCTGAACCTTGTGAGCAACAATAATTATTGCTCTGATAAGACATACCAACTGTTATTAGTGGCATAAGTGTTATGGTAGTAACCAATTCCTTTCTGGGTAGATGTAAAGCCTGTTCAGCAAGATACAACCCATTCCCAGCAGTTATCTGAGTCAAGAACCTGTGGATAGAGAAGCCATAGGACTTAAGAGAGAGCCTTCTATTATTATTGTCCTAAATGGACATAGAATTAAAACAACTTCTTATACACACAAGTTAGGAGATATTTAAATTATCATTTAAAATGCTTAATTTCTTTTTTGCAGCAGGTATCAATTAGCATAGAGACCGAGGACTGGTCAAAATACAGAGATTGAGAGGTTACAGAATGATCAGTCCTAAAAGGGACATGTATAAAAGAGACACACTTTCTCCTTCTAAAATTCAGAAATCATCACAGAAAAGTGAGTAGAAAGAGTTTAAGAGACAAAGGAAGTGGATGACAGGGACATAGCCTTCCGGACACAAAGCAGCAATTGAACATACGAAATCACAGTAGTTATAACAGTGTACACAGGTCATTGATAGCTAAAGCAAGGACAAATCTGAGCATGAATGGGGAGGGGGTGGGTACAAATTCCCAACTGAGATATGGATCTTTGGGCAACTGACAGGTGTTAGGGGAGAGAGTTGGCTTTAAGGATGTGGCCCATGGCTGGTGAAACTGTTTCCAATAGAAGACCATCCACCCAAGAGAATAAGAACACACACTTTGCACTTGATGAGCTTAATAAAATAAAAAGTGGGAAACAAATCTGAGTCTATAAAAAGGAACTGTGAGGTGTTGAGGGAAGGGTGGATATGAGACAATCATTGGGAATTCTCAGGAAAACCAATCAATAAATTAAACCAAAAAAAAAAAGAAAAGACCAAGTCAGCATTTTGTCATAGACACTAACCTGACATTTTGGTAAGTTTTCAGCTCAGTACTAAGTTCTGAATGAATTCTTTCTGGCTGATTCTTGACTTATAATTATTTCCATATTTAACTTTCTCATGAAAATTAAAGGTGAGTGTGAGTAGGAACTATTAAAGTCTGACCCTGATGACTAAAGATGATATCATTCCAAATGAAATGAAAAATGAAGTTATTTTTATTTCAAATGTGAAACAAAATTATTTTTAGAAATTATTTCTGACAAATCAGAGAAAACAGATAAATGTGTCAGAGAGATGTCAAAATTTAAAGAAAAGTTTGTAGGAGGAAAATGGATGTCAGTTTTCCTTGTTTACTATCTGAAGGTCAAATTAAGTTATATTTGTGATGTTGTCTCTGGTGCTCAGGCTCTGTGAACTAAGGTTTGTGAACCCAGATTTTGAGCACAAATGAAATTGGTTTCTAACAAGGGAGTAATTGTACTTCTAATATGTTTCAGTTGTCCTTTTTCATCTTATATCTTTTCTTTATTCATGTATAACTTATGAAACTTAAAAGTTATTTATTTAATGTGACATTTGTTGACTATTTTGAAAGTAAAGACTATTTAAAATTACTAAAACCACACCAACGACAATTGCTTTTACATATCTAACACACACACACACACACACACACACACACACACGCACGCATGCACGCACGTGTGCACACATGCACACGCACACACATATATATAACTATGTATCATAGTTATAAGTAATGCATCAAAAATATGACTATAACCTATACCTAAAGACATAAATAAATAAAATTTATAATTTGCTTAGTTCATGAACAGATTGCCTTTTATACATGTTGCCAGTGTAATGACTTTAATGACTTTCTTTTGCTATTTTATATAGCATTATAAGTAAATATTATTCTCTTCGAGCATGTCTGGCAAAGCAGTAGCCAGGAGAGACTCTGAATTGAAAAAAAGTCAGGGTCTTAGTCAATGTCTTAGATTAAAGACATTATGAAAAACAACATTGTGTAACTTTAAGGGTTCACAAATTACAATTTATCTATTCTTGCCAGTCCATAGAAGGAAATCTTTGATATTTAGTAGTTAACATCACCTATCTGAAGCTTCTTTTGGAAGACTTTTCAGATCCTACAAATCCTTTTACTGTCCTATAGAATTAGTACATACTAGAACATTGGTTAATTCTGATCTTTAAAGTACTTAATCACTGACTCTTTAGGAGGCTTTCTGCAATTTCTAATTAGTGGAAGTTCACACAGAACTCAAACTGTTAGCACTGCGTAGATCATGATGTCACAAAGGTGACTGATAACTTCTCTGCAGATGTTAAGTCCACACACACAAAAGTAGATAGACTCATTTCCAACACTTCCCTACTGTCTTGTTTCATTTCTCCTGGTCATGGGTTTGTAAGATGAACGTGGACAATTTTTCCTTGTTTTGATTATTGTCTGTGTGACATGGTGCTGAGATGGAGTTCAGGCTGTCCTAGGTAGTCCATTCTGGTCTTGAACTTGTAATGTCTTATACCGCAGGCTTCCCAAGTGCTTGGATTATAGGAATAGACTACCATACTGTGTTGAGTTTTACTGTTCAAAGGTATTATGATTTTCCAAAAATTGTGCAACCAAGAAAGTTTTTTATTGGAGAATTCATTGCTTTATGTGCTTCTTTCAAAGAGTAAAACAAAATTGTGCAGGTTATGAAACTCTGTAAAGAACTACTTAAAATTCTCTAATTTCTCCAAATTCAACATCAGCTTAAACCATACATGGATCATTCAACTTAATCATAATTAAAGTTTGATGCAAATATATATTGATTTTTCTACTTAAAAACACTAAATATTAAAAACACTAAAACTTAAAATATTTTAGATGCTGCAAATAACTTTACAATGTGTTTGCTTTGAAATTCAAGGTTCTGTCAAGAGTATTGACTGTAAAATAAATCCTTGAGTTAATATGACTAACTATCATAGTAAAGTATAGCAACTGAGAAATAACTTAAAAGCATCTGAGAAATTTGGTGATACATACTTAGCACTGTGTTATTATTTCCACAACCACACATCAGTAGAAGCTCCTTATTAAGGGTCACATGGCATAAGTTGCTTGGCATCCTTGATTTCAGGGTGATTTAAAGAGTAGATAAGTTATTTGGGCCTTTTTCTCCCTCTGTATTTTTATTTTTTCAGAATAAAAACCAGTAAATAACAATGTTGAAAAAAACACATTGCCTCTACAAATACCATAAAATCCAACATAAACTTTCTTGCTTTCTGAGGCTCCAGTAACATTTCATGGTTGTCTAATTGTCCAAAGTTTTCAGTTCCTCAAGCAGACCATTTAAGCGATTACATGTCCTGCTATAATGGATCATGTCTTACATTATTTTGGATGATTAAAATGTATTGCTTCTTTTGTGTATCATTTAATGGTTATAATCAAAATCTTGTCAGGTTGATATTAATGACTAGTTGCATAGAATATATACATCCTGTTCCAATGGATAAATATCATTGCCCTTTTACATTCTTTGTTATGCTGTGGATTATTTTCCAATCAAAGCATCATTTCAATGGTCCCATCAACTGTACACCCTCTTCACAGAAACCTTTTCCCTCCTCCCCTAATGCACAGCTACTTCCAGTATGAAAGAAATAAATGCTCACAAGTGAGAGGCTGCTGTTCTACAAGATCAATTTCTCTCTCTTGCCAGATCAGATGGCTTGTGTACAGAAGTCACATTTTCATTATCGTCCTCCCATTAATCTCATGCGGAATCCCATTTCCCACTCATGTTTCTTAAATGGAATGAGCAGGTAGGGCTGTATTAGCAATCTGCAGACTTGCATATATACACTGCAGACAATATTTCAGGACGCTGGAAATGTCTGCTCTTGAAGAATCCTCTATGGTTACTATAGTATCCAGTCTTCCCACACACATTCTGTATAACCCAGCTTCTCCGAGAGAGAGTCAACTTCCACTGGGAAAATTATGTAAAATAATCAAATGTGTAATACTCTGTTGTTATTGTTTCTCACTGCTTAGCAGGGAAATGTTTGACTGGAATACTATGATATAAAATGCCTCTTTTTCCTGTACGTCATTTTCTTTCTTTTTTTTTTATTGGATATATTCTCTATTTACATTTCATTTCCCTTTTTCTGGTTCCCTGCCCTGACATTTTCATTCATTTCCACAAGGTAATGTTACTCATCTTGCTTCCCAAATTACAGTAGCCACATTGAATACAGGTGATTCCCCAACTGTTATGTACAGAAAGAAGTTTTCTTATCAATATTTCAAGTATTTCCTCTCTTGATACAAGGTTGTAGTAGAAATGGCATTATATTATAGGAAGTATATATATAATTGGTGCAAAATGTTCTATATTCAGATCCTGGCTATATTGTTTATTAACCAGGTGCATGGAAGGAATCAAGTGCTCGCCATGTTTGGCACATGCTTTATTATCTAAAGTAAAGTTAAAATATGGAGATCGGATTTTTCAGTACAAGGAAGGCAATAAAATATCCCATAGTTCTTTTCTGTAAACATTAGTGCCATATATCCTTAACTGCCTACTAACTAATATCTCTCTCTACTCCTGATATTTTCAACATATATCCAAATATAAACAGAACTTCATGTTTCAGAGTGGACTTAGCATGCAGTGATAGATATAAAGTTGTGCTTTACTAGAAAACCTATAGCCTTTGAGTTGAGTTGACTATAAAATGAATAATAAAAGCCATAGCTTGAATTTAGAAAAAAATTGTGTTACAATTTTCTTTGTGTGCACTCGATGATAAATTTATTGTAATCTCATCCATTAGAGCTTAGTTGTTAGCAATACCTATCAGATGAATAAATGACTTAGTGGAAGATATGATTTGGAAGCATGCACATCATTGGATCATTCTCAGTGTTAACTATCATCTTGACAGATCTAGATTCATCTGGGAAATGGGCTGGTAGGCATGTTTGTGGGGTGTCATCTTGAGAATATTAGCTAATGTGAAAAGACTCTCCTTCCATGGGCAGCACCATTCCCTGGCTGGGATCAACAATATAGATGGAGGAAAAGATCTGAGCAGCAGCAGGCATTCATTGTTCTCTGTTCCTGACTAGGTCCTCTCATCACAAATGAGGAAAACCAGTCATGCCCTGTAGCCCATTGAAATAAAAGATTCAGCCGGGCAGTGGTGGTGCACGCCTGTAATCCCAGCACTCTGGGAGGCAGAGGCAGGCGGATTTCTGAGTTCAAGGCCAGCCTGGTCTACAGAGTGAGTTCTAGGACAGCCAGGACTACACAGAGAAACCCTGTCTCAAAAAAACAAAACAAACAAACAAAAAAAAACAGAAAGAAATAAAAGATTCTGAGAGCGTTATGGGGGTGGGCACGAACAGGGGGTCTAGTCAAGAGAAGAATGATAGTAATATCTACCTTTCCTTATCTTACCACCTGACTTAATGGTACCTATCTTCTAAAACCCTGAATATTAAATAAGTCATTTTAAGTCACAAATCAAGTGCTCAGCATATATTAATGACTGTTGCAATAACATCCGTTATTCCTATCATTGCATTAAGTAAGCACTGTAGGCATACCTTGTTGCTTTTAACAAATAAAGACATCTTATTTAATAAAAGAATAAAGTATAATATATTAAAATGAAAATTCAAATTCTAATATAACATGAATTTATAAGTGTATGACACAGTAGCCATTGTCTACTGGAATTGAATACTGTGTCTATAATTCTCATAATGCACGTACAGGTGGACTTGAGGCCTGAGGTGCACAATTATTAGTTCTTCTGAAACTCAGTTGAAATAATCAGAGTTGCACAGCTGTACAATGACTTAAATTTCTCAATCATATTCTTCCCCTTGCTAATTAAAATTTGACTTTACTTAAGTTTACTTTGGAGTAGGAAATTACAAATGGGACAATCAATCTTAAGTTTTTGTTATAGTCATAAGCCCTTGGTTTCAGCCAGGGCAGGTAAACACAAGTGTAGCGATGCCTTGGTTAGAGATAGTGCTGGCCCTGTTACTGAGTGTTCTCTTCACAAACAGATGGACAATTCTCTCTGCATGTGAAAATGGAAGGGGGAAGAATAACTTATTCTTCCTTTAAAAGGATACCTCTTACTGGATCCTAAACAAATCATTTTTCTAGGACTCTTTCTATATCATACATATATAACAACAATTCTACATTAATCCAGTTCCTCCCTCATTTATTTATAAATATATTACTAACTCTCAACCCTTCTACACTCAAACTGAGTTCATGCTTTGATAACACTGCCATTCTAATATTGATCCTCATG
This sequence comes from Apodemus agrarius, assembly GCA_964023405.1. NCBI lineage: Eukaryota > Metazoa > Chordata > Mammalia > Rodentia > Muridae > Apodemus > Apodemus agrarius. The sequence continues at coordinate 32,963,401 of OZ030007.1, read as the reverse complement.
CTTAAAACCTTAAATATAATGATATTCCATATATTAAGATTCACCTAAACACCTGAACACATTCTTGAATGTTCTTTTAGCATATAGACATGGCAACCATCTTCTTCTGCCATTTTGCACGCCGTTTCTCACCACTCTGAACTTGGTTTTATAGATCCTTTAGCACATCCTACAAAACTGGATCCAATCTTTTCAGGCCCAGGGTCCTCCCCTTTCTTCTTCTTGGGAATCATTTGATTTGCTAATTTTGCCTTGAGTATTCAGAACTTTTGGGCTCATTAATATCCACTTATCAGTGATTGCATTTCATGTGTATTCTTTTGTGATTGGGTTGACTCCCTTAGGATGATATTTTCCAGATCCAACCATTTGCCTATAAATTGCATGAATTCATTATTTTTAATTGCTGAGTAGTATTCCATTGCATAAATATACCACATTTTCTGTATCCATTCCTCCTTTGAGGGACATCTGGGCTCCTTCCAACTTCTGGCTATTATAAATAAGGCTGCTATGAATATAGTGGAGCATGTGTCTTTATTGTATGCAGGGGAACCCTCTGGGTATATGCCCAGGAGTAGTATGACAGGGTCCTCTGGAAGTGTCATGCCCAATTTTCTGAGGAACCGCCAGACTGATTTCCAGAGCGGTTGTACAATGTATTTTGACAATATTCACTCCCTCCCCCAATTCCCACCAGATCCAATTTTTTTTCTACCCACTCAACTTTGTATGTTCTTTTTTCATTTGCACTATAATGTCCAATTTGTGCTTCCTGTTTCTTGGGTGTGTGGCCTTCTGCTAGCATATAATCGACTACCATAGGCTGTACTCTTAAGGAAAACCCACTAACTCTCTCCCAGCAGCTATCAATTGATAGTAGTTTCCCAGACAGAATTTCATGTCTCCCCTCTCAATGTTGGTAGTTGCTCTAGGCCTTAATTATGACATGTGAATCACATCCCTTCCTGAAAAGGCTCAGGGATCATTGCTAAAGAGTGATTGGAAAGACGCTAAGAGCCAGAGGTGGTAAATGACTGACTACAAGGTTACAGCGTCCTTGGACACAACAGGGTAACGACACACAGGAACTCACAGCAGCTATGAGAGGATGTCCAAACCATGTGTAAGCTGCATTGTCAGGTTATTGAGCCAGGCTGATATGATCAGGACCTCAAGAAAAATGTAAAAGGAATCGGAGCCATCCGGGAGAAAGGAGTTCCAGGATCACTGAGTTTGATATATCAACATAAGGGTTTTCTCAAATGTATATTTCCCAGGCCATTTGGAGACAATATGAATTTCCTGGAAACATGATGGGTTTCAAAGCTTTTTACAAAGCAGAGAAAAAAATGTTTTGCAGATCACACCAATTTTTGATAGTTTTGCACGGTTTTAATTGAGACCGGCCCACCGTAACACCATGCTAATCCTATATACTCACTATATTAAACTTGCTTAATAAAATAATTGCTTCTAATACATTAATATAAATGACCAACTTTTAAAAATACAGCTGAATGCCATATTTCTGTTTTCTTCTGCAGTGAGTGTGGCTTTACCACAAACATCTTGGAAAAACGTGGCTTCTCCCATCTGGTACAAATGAATGTGAACCAGACCCTCACACTCCTCATATTGCCTTTTGTCTATTCTGGGCGCACAAAGCATACAATCCGAAGTGAAGGTAAATAAGATGCCCTGCCACTCTCTGTATGCTCAGAAGCTCGCAGTGTTAAATAGACTGCAGTGCATCCTGGGAAGTGCTGGCTCTGTGCCCACAGCTCTATTTGCTGGAGTAGCTCATGTTGAAAGCCTGCCCAACCTCAGCTGTAGACTTGGAAGACACAAAGCAAGCAATTTGGCTTTCCCAATCATCAGCCCAGCGAGGCAGGAAGGAATCCAGCAACAACAAAGATGCCTTAATTTTTAAGGAATCAGCCCTACAGGACTGGGAGCAAATAAAGGAGCTCAGTCTGTTCTGTAAACTCATTTAGTCTCTCTCTCTCTCTCTCTCTCTCTCTCTCTCTCTCTCTCTCTCTCTCTCTCTCTCTCTCTCTCTCTCCCATCTCCATAAGGGTGGCTGAAAATGCCTGATATCATTTTCCCACATCTGTGCCTAACGCTCCCTTTCCAATACAAACTTCCAGATTTTGTGTCACAGCTGCTGGGAAGCTGGCAATTGTCACAGCAAGAAATCTCTCCCCTCTTGTGCACTGTACAAAGTGTCGAGTGCTATTGCTAGAGTTCAAAGCCTCCTACAAAAGCCAATCTTCCGACAGTGCCACCAAGTCTTCAAAGGCTTAATGACAACTGAATCTGGTCAGTCTTGATGAAGACTTAAGAACATTTAAGAGAAAGCAACAAAAAGAAACAATATTATTGTCTTACAAGAGGGATGGAATAAAAAAAGAGGTCATGCAACAGGATATATCATTTAGTGGTATTCATATCATGTTCGGTAAAGAAAAATATTTCTTAAATATATATATATATATATATACATATATATATATAACTATTATACATATCAACTTATAATAATGGGAAAATTTCCATTTTTAAGATTGTTTGAAGTGCCCTTCATTACCAGGATTTTGGCATGTTATTTAAATGAGGATTAGCAAGTAAACAAACTCTTATTGTACATTCACATACACCAAAAATATGCTAAATTCTGTAAAATACTCTCAAGAGACTTGAGGCCCCAGGGAGTGGAGAAACCTGGTGTGTGTGTGGGGTAACATCCTCTTAGAGATGGGGAGGAGGAGGTGGAATGGGATGAGGAACTGTGGCACGGAGACAGGGAGGGTGACTGGACTGTAAAATAATAATAATAATAATAATAATAATAATAATAATAATGTATGTGAAAATGCATAGAAAACTGCATAACTATTTGAGGTGTGTTTGTTTGAAAACTCTTTCAATACAGAAATGTTTGTTTTGTGTGTGAAGTACATCCAAGGCATTAGTCAGAGTCTCTGAAACATAATACTATAAAATGCCACCAGTATAACAATAATGTTGGTACTGCACAAAAGCAGCTAGTTAAAATGGTTGTTCAACTGCAGAAACAGACCGCTTAATTCTAGCATAAATTCTAAGTTCTAGAAATTGAGATTTCAAGTAAGGCCTCGTGGTGCGGAGCACTGGGACTGTGCATGCTCATTACAATGACCTCAGGGTCAGGGGCCTTTCTCACACCACAGCGCTCAGGTCAATTCTTTTCTGGATTTTCTATGATTTCACTACAAACCAATGTAAAGAGCCAAGTAGCCTCTTCATGGAATTGTGGCTGATCTAAGACAGTGTCACGTTTATTACATTATTTTATTCTGCCCTATTTAAAAATGTGTTTTGAGCGTATAGTCAAGGTAAAGGAACATAATTGGATCCTTAGGTAAGGTATTTAAAACCTGCACATAGACCATCAATGTTAAGTAATTTGTTATATTTCAGGTTATCTGACCCTCAAGAAATTCAAAGTCTAGAGGGTGTTAAAAATAAAAATGGAAGTAAAAGTTAGTGGTAGTTTAGACTCCTCCCCCCTCTTTTTAAAATTTATTTATTTATTTATTACACTCCATATTTTATTCCCCCCATCCCCCATCCACCCTCTGATTGTTCCACATCTCCCTGTCTCCACATGGATGTTCCCACCCCCTACCCCCCATCCCCGACCTCTAAACTCCCTAGGGTCTCCAGTCTCTTGAGGGTTAAGTTCATTCATCATCTCTGAATGAACACAGTCCTCTACTGTATGTGTACTGGAGACCTCATATCATCAGCTGGTGTACGCTGCCTGTTTGGTGGTCCAGTGTTTGAGAGATCTTGGGGGTTCCAGATTAATTGAGATTACTAGTCCTCCTACAGGGTCACCCTTCTCCTCAGCTTCTTTCAGCCTTCCCAAATTCAGCAACAGTGGTCAGCTGCTTCTGTCCATTGGTTAGGTGCAAATATATGCATCTGACTCTTTCAGCTGCTTGTTGGGTCTTCTGTAGTTCAATCATGCTCGGTCCCTTCTTGTGAGCGCTCCATAGCCTCAGTAATAGTGTCAGGCCTTGGGACCTCCCCTCGAGCTGGGTCCCACTTTGGGTCTGTCTCTGAACCTCCATTTCCTCAGGCTCCTCTCCATTTCCATCTCTGTAATTCTTTCAGAGAGACACAATTATGGGCCAGAGTTGTGACTGTGGGATGCCCCCCTCCACTCCCTCACTTGAAGCCCTGTCTTGCTGCTGGAGATGGGCTCTATAATTTCCCTCTCCCTACTGTTGGTCATTTCATCTAAGGTTCCCCCACTTTGAGTTCTGAGAGTTTCTCACCTCCCAGGTCTCTGGTGCATTCTGGAGGGTCCGCCAACCTCCTATCTCCCAAGTTTGCCTGTTTCCATTCTTTCTGCTGGCCCTCAGAGCTTCAGGCCTTGACCCCCACCCAAAACCAGATCATGTTCCCCTCTCCCCCCATTCCCTGCCTGCTTCTGTTCACTTTCCAGTTCCCACTCCTGGAGATACACAATTCTATCAAATGGTCCTCAAAGTCAAGTTTCTCCTGAGAGAGAGTTCTTATGTTGGTCTTAGGTGATTTCCATGAAAGGATTGTTTGGGCCCCAAAAGCATTGTGACCCTCAGGATTAGAGCAGCATCCCACCAATAACATTCCTCACACTTGTCTCTTAGAGTTTTGATGTGTTTTGTATCCAGAGTCCTTGCCTTAAATGGTACTGCAAAAGAAGATGATAAATGGGAACTGATTGAAGTGAGGCAAACTAAGAAGCAATGGAAATATTTTCTTGATTAGTACTTTGTCAAGCAGAAGCAGACTACTCCTCTGTGGGGTATCCAGTTAAAAACATTATCCCTCTGCTTGTAATGATCTGGAAGAAACAATAAACTAGGCCTATTTGGTTAGAAAGAAAGAAAGAAAGAAAGAAAGAAAGAAAGAAAGAAAGAAAGAAAGAATACTATATTCTGGCATCTGATTTGCAGGAAGAAATATGCTTATGTAATGTTATTTTAAGCATTATCATATTAATGGTGATAGGCTCAAGAAATTCCTATTTGTGGCAACATTAATTTTGTTTAAAAAGTAAAGAAGAGAAAAGAAGACGGGCAAAATGGAAAACAAAAACTTTTAAAAGAACAATTATATGTTAGAAAATATATAAAAAACTGTTGACTAGAATAGAGACTAACAATATAACCAACTGCCTTGAATTTACTATGCTGCTACACCATATTGGTCACTACCCTTCCAAATAAGTCCCTCATCCCATAAGTTCTATTGTGTTAGGTCATTGGTCACATCAGTGAGAAAGTCAACTAACACATGGGGTAAATACACTTTCATTTAAAGTTGTTGTTTCAAGGGTAAACCTTTTTAGGATGAGGCCAGTTCCAGTAACTTAATCTAAATATTCTGCTGCATCCTGATGGATGTCAAGAATGTCCTCATAGTTTGGACAAAGGACAAAAAAGAAGGCAGGAAGGTAGCTGTAGAGTAGCTATTTAATTGCCACTATGCAGGTAACAAGATGATTTTCACATAATTCCCAGAGTCTGTATACTATATAATTACATACAAAGTACAGTGTTTTACAGTCTTGAATAAACCGTGAACTTGAGCTTGTATCTGTTTTAGAGTTATATATGTATGCATATCCTTACATTCTTGTACACACATACACACACACACACACACACACACACACACCCCACTCATACAAACCACCTCATTAATACTTTTGCTAAGATTATCTTTGCAATACACGCTTCTCCCAGTACAGACACTACCCTTTGAACATATGGCAGTGTTTGGACGCTCAGCATCCAACTACACGGGATCAAAACTTAGAGATGATTCAGAGTACTCTGTATACTCAGTGTAGAGAAACACTATATCTAATCACAAGATTAAATCTTGAGTCCAAGCTTTAATTTTTGTATGTAAATGTTCAATCTTTCAAAAACTATTTGTCTCTACATAGTTATACAATATTCTTCATGTTTCTTTGATATTATACAATGAAATTTTACAATTATATGAAACATTTAAAGATATACTATTTACTGTGTGTATTAAGTTGACTGATTATATTCTGTACCACCCAGCACCCTCGTTCAAAAATAAGCTTGCCAACATGTTCAACACTAGGGAGAGGGAACTCAAAGTGTCTACTTCCAGTAGATGGACAGGGTCTCAAGTGGAGGGACTGGGTTACCAACTCACAGTCAAAATTTCTGAACCAGAATTAATTATTCCGGTCTAAAAGAACTGCAAGGACAAAAATGGAGAAGAAAATGAAGGAAAGGTGGTCCAGTGACAGGCCCAACTTGGGATTCATACCATGGGGTTGGGGAGCACCAAGGCCTAACATTGTTACTGATGTTATGACATTGACGTTACAGATGGGAGTCAAATATGGCTGTCTTCTGAAAGGCCCTACCAGCAGCTGACTGAGACAGAAGCAAATACTTCCGTTCAATCATTGGACTGAAGTCGGGGTCTCCTATGGTTGAATTAGGGGAAGGACTGAAGGTGCTCAAGGGAAGAGTGACCCTATAGGACGACCAGTAGTCTCAACTAACCTGAACCTCAGGGAACTCCCAGAGACAAAGCCACCAACCAGGTGCATACACAGGCTGGTCCGAGGCCCCTGGCATATGTATAGCAGAGCCTTGTCTAGCCTCAGTGGGAGAAGTTGTACTTAATCCTCAAGAAACTTGAGGCCCCAGGGAAGGAGAGATCTTTTGCCGGGGGTGGGAGGGGTAGGTCCTCTCAGACACAAAGGGGAAGAGGAGTGGGATGAGAAACTGTGGGATGGGGTACTGAGAGGGGAGGAAACAACTGAAATGTAAATAAATAAAATAATTTTAAAAACAGAAAGAAAAAAGAAATATAAGCTATCTAATATTATAAAAATTCTAAGAACAATATTGATGGATTGCGACACACACACACACACACACACACACACACACACACACTTCCAAGATTCAAACTATAGTATTATGTACTTATCTTCAGGCAACTTTTAGATTTTTGCAAATACGATTTAGAAAATAAGAAAAATGCCCTTTTGGGAATACAGCTAACTGGCAGTGCATTTGTCTCGCACGTTCACAGAATTGGATTTAATTCCCAGTATCATAAAATTAAAAAGCAAGAAATGTCTTTTCAATGACTGTGAGCCCCACTGAAGTACACTTTTATTTAACAACGCACAAGGTGCCCTCTAACTTTATGCTATCCCACATTATGGTCATTGCTAAAGTAAGATTCTCTCCAGGAAATGTCACTTTTTGTACATTTTTTTTTGAAACCCACTTGTAGTAAGATGGAGAGAGATGATCCGAGTCCAAGCTGGACACACTCATTCTTCTCTTTCTCATTTACCATAAATGGTTCTCTGAATTTGTGGTAATATTCTAAAGGAAGATCTTATGAGGCCATTTGTCCTAGAAAGTGCTTTGATAAAATCCTTTTGGTGTACTTAAAATCTGAGTGTTTGATATAAACGACATTGTTGTTACAAGTTTCCTCTCCAACTCCCTTTCTGATCTGTTTCCTTTGCTCTCCATCTCCAGTCTGCAGGGCCTCCTGTGAATCTGTCAGGAGGTAAGACCATTCTTTTGCCTCACCTCTTGTTTTTTCCACATGTACATCATCGTCTTCAATAGTTGCCTGAATGGCATAATCATCTTTGAGAAACGCTTAGCTAATTTGCTTAGAGAAGACTGCCATGACTTCCAAATTAAAATAGTTTCTCATTTTAACCTTTGATGCCTCTTTTGATTGTCTCTTAGAGAACATGAAAAAGTCTATGATCATCGAAAATGTATTTTTGCTTTTATATGTGTGTGTGTATTCGCACTATGCAGGCCTGAAGTGGGTGTCAGGTTCCCAGTGGCTGGAGTAAGAGGAGATTATGAACTGACCAGTAAGAGTGATGAACTGACCAGTAAGAGTGATAGGAACTGGATTGGGTTCCTTGGGAAGAGCAGCTAATGCTGAGCCATTCCTTTAGCTCCCAGAATATGTGATCTTGTGCTTTTTGATTTATCCTTCAAAGGGAGCCCTGAGAGCCCTGCTTCTGTTTGCTAAGACTGAAACAGCAAGGATACGCATGCTACTATCTCTGAATTTTTTTGTAAATGGCACACATGTACTCATCATTGTAACCTAGAGCTTGCCTCTGAAAGCTAGAGCACCCTGGCCCTCTGTCTTCTTAAAATCAGTAGAGAATTACTATGTCATTCAATGTTATTTTAATTCTTTTTCAGTGGTCCCTTGTCTCCTCTCTGAGAAGCAGCCATTTTTCCTGCCCCTGTCCTCTTTTGATAAGAGATTTATGAAGTGGCAGTACTGGGAAGTGGCGTCTGAATAGGCCAAGCCTATGGGTCTCTTTCATGGCCAGTGATTGCCTTTCATATATTTAAGTTCGCTGTGAATCTTACCCCAAATCCTTTCTCAGCCTTGGAGTCCTCTGTAATTAGAAATCCAAGACAATAGCAAAGTGTCTGAGAAGGTTTATTCTCTGACCAAGATATAATCACGCTCCCTTAAGCATCTCCTTTCAACAAATGGCTGCTGAGAACTTAATTGCAATTTTTGCTGAAGGTTTTCCAGGGCATGGTGGTCCTGGATAAAGGGTAAGAGGCAGTTCATTCCAGGTGAGTAGAGTTTTCATTTTCATAATTTTTTTTTCCAATAGAGAGGAATGAGAGCATGAAAGTTTGGAGAGATAGGCAGACAGTCTTTTGGATAGCTTGTAAGTTCAAAGATGATTTCTTTTATTTTATATCATTACAGCAGAGCAAAAAGGACCTCCCCCAATAAAACCAAACCAACCAACCAACCAAGCAAACAAGAAAATAAAATAAAACCTAAAGCTGGTGGTAGAGGCTTATTGCTGAAGTCACTCAGAAAGATCAAAATATCAAGACCTAGCCAACTTGGGGACTCTTTCATGGGAGGAAACTATTTACTCTACTTCCAGCTTACCTTAGTTGCCCCTAGACCTTTGTCTAGGTTAAGCCCCTGGGGCATTCCCCCTCTGTGTTAGCAAGCCTACAGACGTCATCCATGTTTCCTAAGTAGGCAGTCATTGCATTGACATGACTTCCATGACAGAAGATTTTTGTGTTGTTCATCTGTTTATACTATCATGTTTATACTAGCATAAACATGAAAATGCATCGTGGGAGCACCTTCTAGAATACACAGTCTCACAGTCAACTTTCTGCTCCTCTGACTTTCGAACCTTTTCACCCCTCTTCTTCCATGATCTTCAAGACAAGGCAGGTGTTATGCTGTAAAAGCAAAGATAGAATCGGTTCACTTTCAAGTCTTCCGCTGATCAGACACAAATCTCACCATGTTCATTTGACCTACAATATGACACAGAAGTATCAGCCTTTCTCTAACAAGTTGCTTTGGGTCATGATGTTTATCACAAAAACATAGAGAAAACTAGAACAGTGTTACTGAAGACTGGACATCTGAAAGTTTCCTCCAAAACTCAATATTATTCAGAAATAGCAATGGTGACATGGATGTCTCCAGCCTTGCTACCATTGGCCGAAGGCATGAAGACAATAGTATTTTATCTTTTGTTCAATATAAATGATTTATGTTTATATAAAGTAAACTTTTCAATAAAATACCAACTATTTACTTAAAGTTATGATTATTTCAAATTAAGAATAGTTGAATGAAATCAAATGCTTTTAAACAAGTTAGTTAATTTTATAATATTCATATTCTCCAATGTGTATTTTCAGACATACACTGATGACAGATTAACTAAAGCCCTGATAATATGTTAAATAATATTCACGTATTAACCTTAAAATCACAAATTTTCTTACCTTTTGTACTCAGGGAAGGATGTAACCATAACCATCATCCTGACCCTAACTCTCTCTCATACCAGCTCTTACTCTACCCAGGATTTAACTTAGCCTGGTTTGTACATGAAATGAATGGAACAGGTTGTAAAACTCCACACTAAAAATGTGGATCCTAGGAAACAGAATTTTTTTTTGTACTTGAAAGAAACAGAGAAGTCATCTGACCTGGGCCCTACTTTATCCCTAGCAGCATATCATTCCTAAGCCGGGCTTGCTGACCTTGTGCCAAGGAAACCCCTTCAAGGCATTGGTATTACTTCCCTGACACAGTGGATTTTCATATTGTGCATCTATTTATACCACCATGTTAATTATCATAACCCAAAACAGAGGGCCTGCAAGGCAGCTCAGTGGGCAAAGGCACTATTTACCAAACCAGACAACCTAAGTCTGAATCCCCAGGATCCGCATTGAGGGAGAAGAGAAGTGACTCCTGAAATTTGTCTATACACAAATAATGGCATGGATTACCCCTCCATATACTCAATAATTATTCAAAAGTATTGAATTAGTTAAATGCCTAAAATCAAATGTTAAGATGTTTGGAACATAATTATCAATGTAGTAAATCAGATATAAAACTCTTGCTAAGCGGCTAATAACAGTATTCACAAAACCATTTATCGTTTTTTAAAAAGATATTTCAACAGCCTTTTTCTTTGTACTCAGGCCTATAATAAATTAGATGATGATAGAACAAATACCTTCATGTATTTGTCAAAAATCATTAACTTGGTTTATATAAATAAGGATGAACAGAATTTCTAAGAATTCTTTGCATAGTGTTAGTGTTCTGCTAAAAACTTCAGGGTTGAGGCTAGACATAAGGCTCAGTTGTTTTAAGAGAATTGGATGCTCTTCCAGAGGACCTTTGTGGGTTGTTTGTTTGTTTGTTTGTTTTTTGTTTTTTGTTTTTGTTTTTTGAAGAACCCCATCTTTTTTCTATATCCTTTGTTTACATTCCATATGATTTTCCCTTTCCCAGTTCCCCCCTCCATAAGTCCTGTAAGCCCTCTTCCCTCCGCCCATTCCCCAATCAACCCCCTCCTACTTCTCTGTCCTGGTACTGTCCCCTACAATGCTGCATCAAGCCTTTCCAGGACCCGGGTCCTCTCCTTCCTTCTTCTTGGGAATGATTTGATATGTGAGTTGTCTTGGGTATTCAGAGCTTCTGGGCTAATATCCACTTATCAGTGACTGCATTCCATGTGTGTTCTTTTGTGATTGGGTTACCTCACTTAGCATGATATTTCCCAGTTCCAACCATTTGCCTAAGAATTTCATGAATTCATTATTTTTAATTGCTGAGTAGTACTCCATTGTGTAAATATACCACGTTTTCTGTACCATTCCTCTGTTGAAGTACATTTGGGTTCTTTCCAGCTCGTGGCTATTATAAATAAGGCTGCTATGAACATAGTGGAGCATGTGTCCTTATTGCATGCTGGGGAGTCCTGTGGGTATATGCCCAGGAGTGGTATAGCAGGGTTGGAGGACCTTTGTTTAATTGTCAGGATCCATATGGTAACTCACAACCATCTGCCACTCCAGTTCCATGGTGGGGTTCAGTGCCTTCTTCTGGCTTCTGTGGGCACTGCACACACATGGTACACAGGTAAACCCAAACACATAAAGTAAAATATAAAGAAAAGAACCTTAGAAGTAACAGCCAAGTAAACACAGTAGAGTATCTGTCACAGTAGCTGTCTGAGGCTGTAAATGGTGAAACTGTCTGAAGTTTCAGCACATGTGCAACAATAATTGTAAATCTCAGCTACACAACCCTGTGGGCTAGCCTCAACTAGAAGACAGGCTATCTCAACAGCAACAATAACAAACCAAACAAAAACAAAGAAACAGAAATGTGCTATTTTTCTTAGGTAAGAAACATGTATAATTTACTCTAACAACACAGGAATGATACTCATAATGTGTGCATATTAGATACTGGTAAATGATAAAATAGTTGTCATTATAATGCCACATTGTCCTTTTTCCAGTTCCTTTGAAGATAAGAAAGGGTTCCAGAAAAACTAACCAATAGAGATGGACTCCTGTGTTTGAACACTGAGAAGTTATCTGCATTTTAATGCTATGAAACTCTACAGAGAAGAGAACAATTTCCCCTTATTTCATGTCTTTCCTTTCAAGAAATTAAATAAACCTGGAACTTATTTTTTATTTACAATTTCCATTATTTTAAACACCAAACAGAGTCAACAATATCTTAATGTGGTTGTAGCAACTCGTAGAGCAGTCAATACTATTGGATATTCCTGGTGCTCACGAAATACATAGGGTTGTGAGTAAGATGAGAGTCTGCCTTCTATTACTCCTGCAAGTCTGTCCAAGTCACTTGTCCTTCCTTACATCCAGTCTCAGTTTTGGAAGTGAGAGGTCAGGATGGCACACTGGGTTGAATCAGTTCTCTTGTGACAGCCCTCTAGTCTTGGGAGCACAGGCGTTCAATCTATTCCCACTGTGTACTGAAAACTTTCTGGGAAGGTTGAAGTAAGTTTTTGATTTTAAGGTTCTGACCTTACCATTTCATTATAAATGATTAAAGGGAGCACTTTAGAAAGAATAGTGGCCTTTGTGATGTGAATATTTTAAAATCGTTCCACCTCCATGGTGTCTGCCATTTCAACTTGTCAGTAGGTCAGAGATCTATTTGGACATAAGCCCTCACTGACTGCAAGACTCTATAATGAGTTTTGTTTATAAAGACAAGGTCCACCTGGTCAGTAATAGACTGCTAGTTCCCCAGCAGGGACCTTTCTCTTGTTTTGTGAGGGAAAAGGAATATTTGTTCAGTTCCAGCAGACCTAACATACAGTCTATTTCTGGCTTTGTGACCAAGGGTCTGTCCCTGTTTCTTCTGTAAATGTCATAAGGATCTGTGTACCCAAAATTGTGTTTATTCCCTCCCTCCTTGGAATAGACTAAGGTAAGAAATTTTCTTTATGATTGAATGTTTACATTTATTGTTTTAGTCTTTGATTTCTATCCCAAGCTGTGCAAAATTCTTCCCAGCACTTTAGATTCTTATTGTAATTGTTTGCAACTCCTCAGATACAATTGCATAATCACTCAGTTGCTACAAGGTGAAACACTAACTTTCTTTAGTTTGTACAGGGATTATTTTATAACAGGGGCTTATGTATTTAAAGACTTAGAGACATTAGGTTTCTATGAAAGTGAGGTATAATGCATTACTGAAAGTAACTGCTGCCCTTTTCATTATCAAAGACTCCAAGATGGGTGCTCAGCATGCATATTGTTATTTAATTTTTACATTGAATCTATAGGTTAACATTATCCCATAAAAGATATACCAATTTTTAATACAATGATCAATATATTCTCATGTAGAGTTGATACAGGCCCAGTCCACTCACTGAATATCTTTAGAATAATAAAATTTTAAATAAATTATACATCACCACTGTTCATACTTATTATGTAGCTAACAATATTCTGTTAACATGCATTCAATGGCATTTAGAATGCTAATGACAACATCACTACAAATTTCAAAGAATTCCTATCATATCCTTTGATCGTCTAATAAAGTGAGCAGGTTCATCTATTTTAAGGTTCATCATCTCTAAGGAAAATTTCTTTTTTTTTTTTTTAGTTTTTTTTTTTAATTTTATTTTCTATATTCTATGTTTACATTCCAAAGGCTTTCCCCTTTCCCAGTTCCCACCCACCATAGTTCCCATAGTTCCTCTCCCCCCCATCTGTTCCCCAATAATTCCAGTGACATTTTATGATAGAAACTTTTGGAATTACTATAAAGATGCTGATAACACTTATTTTTTTCTAAGCCAGTAAACTAATCCTGTCCTATTGGCTGTGGTAAATAATTTGTTAGTAAATATCCCTTTATGTGTATAATAATGCATTTTTTTCTCCATTGCCTGTGCATTTTAAAGTTGTCATGCTCTTTCTTCTGGTTATTACCCTGGAACACGTTAGCATTTTGACCCAGATTCTACATGGTAGGATATGTCAGTGCACATACATCTGTGGAATCTGCAGCTAACTTGCCTCTGAATTCAAGGAACTGGAAGGCAGGACCTCAAGGATAGGATAGTCTGTGCTTAACCTCTGTAGGCCGTAGTCTCAGTGAGTGGTCAGAAGCGTCCCTCTAACCCTGTCACCTCTGGCAGCTTCTGTTCCTCTACCTCTAAATCTAGAGGACAAGTGGGTGCAGTCCAGTACTGTTTTATTTGCTCTGCAGGAAGCTGTGTCCTTGCCCTTGTTCTTCTGGGAATTTAAAGTGGCTATGAGGATTGATCAATACAATAACAAGAATGCAGGAAGTATGACTGAACAGCTAGATTAAGGTGTGCACTCCTGAAGTGGTATACTTCTCCTAGAAACAATGGTGTCATTCTTGTTTATGCTGTAGGTTGATGACAATCAACATGGCAATTACTATGATTGTAGATTTAAAGCAAGGTCCATTCACATAAATTACAATTATTAGGGTGTGCATTGTGTGTGTGTGTGTGTGTGTGTGTGTGTGTGTGTGTCTGCGTGTGTGCGTGTTTGTGTGTGTTGCGCTATAGTATGAATGCAAGTATAAATATGCCACAATGAATGTGTGGAGGGTATTGGATGACCTTGTGTGTTAGTTTTCTTCTTCCACCGTGAGTCCTGTGGACTGAACTCAGGCAGTCAGGCTTGGGCTGTTCAACACACTGTGCCATCCTCTGGCACCCCAAAACTATGAATTATTAAGAGGACAAATAAAGATTTCTTAAAGCCCATATAAATAAGGAAGCTCGTGTCTAGCCAACTTCTCTACAGTGTGGATATTCTCTCATTGCCTCTCTTTGAGTATCCATCCACAAGTTATTTTCTATTCAATAGCTTTAAAGAGTAGACTCATTTCCTATTTTTTAAACAATCTTCTTCAAGTCCACTTTAATTCTCCAAAGAATTTATATAATCCATTTTTTCCTGGTCATTTACAGTGGCCATATTTTTAAGGATAACTTATATTTGGTTTGGTTTGATTGTTAATGTCCCCAAATTCTCAAAAAGTCTTTGGAGTTTAAAATCAGCAAAGAATGGTAGAAGGATTGTATATCAAAATCAAGAAGCAGTTTGAATGTTTATTATAAAAAAATAAAATAAAGGCATTAGAAAAATTTGCTACTTAAAACTTCAGTTTGGCCAAGGAAGGTGACAGTTATAGGCAATAAATTATGGCCACATACATTAATGAACTTTGAATGATCATGGCTTCTGAATTAGAAACTTTAGTTTAAGAAGCATATTCACCTGATGAATATTTTCAGAGGAGTGGATCCTAAAAGAGTCCCAACTTCTTTAGACATTCATAAATAGATTTATCTAAAGACAAGATTGACATTTTTTTTAAAACTCCATGTAATATTTCCAGTTTTGTTAAACACCGAAACTAAACAATATTTGATTGGAGTGGCATGGCCAGTTACAAGGTGGGGATTTGAATTCTGAAATCCTTCCAAGTTCTCAACTTATACATAGCATCCCACAGGTGATTTTTCCATATATTTTCATAGTAAGATAGAAATTCTATTATTATGATAAAAATTGAACTTGGCTAACAGCAAATTCTTTCTGTTTACTCGTCCAGTGTGCTGAGTGACAGCTTACTAAATTTGTTTTCCTGTTCTCTGAAATAAATGCTTTGCTAGGATTGAACGTTTTCTGGAATAAGTAAATAGGTGTTGATGACCTCACTGTTTCCAGTTGTCTACTTCCAGTACAATAAACTCAACTGAAATCCAAAGCAAATGTTTTGTATGCATGTCATTAGTATGTAAATGACTACACTTAATTTATCAATAATCCAGGTGCACTCTAAAACCTCTCAGTTTTTGGAACTTGAGAGATCCAGCTGATGACGGCTCAGGGTAGAAATCATTCATTGTTCAAGATACAGAGAAAATTAAGAGTAAACAGGATTTTTGTCCTTTGATATAAATATCCACTGGGGGTGATGTTAGCAAGTCTTAAGAAATATTTCATGAATGACAAATTTAAAGCTGTCACACCCTGACAGATATAAGAACACTTCTGACCACTTAATTATAAAACCTAAATCTCAGAATAATGCTAATTGTTGCTATAGATCACATTTTTCTGATGTCCATTTCACCTTAATTTGTGGTGTTTATATGTCAAGTTCTGTGTAAGTATCAAAGTGAAGTGTATTTTGACTGTGGATATAGCCATAGTTGGTTTTTCAGCAGCATACCCAATTTCCATTATTTTTTCTGGTCTGTTTTGTGCTGTGGCCCTAGAATAGATACGGAATGTGCCGTACTGTCACACCACACACTGTAATATTCTCTTACATCTGAGTAACAGCAAGAAAATATGAAAATTAATTTCTTAAGAATATGCTTCTGCTTAAAACCAATTTAACCTTATCAAGAAATCTTTGTTTCTAAATAAAGAAGTAAAAATTCAATTAAGAACAGAGGCCTAACATGTGAATACCATTTACATGATTAAGCAGTGATAACACACTGTTCTGCATCTAATTCCCACACACAGCATTGAACCAAATGTGAAACTGATACTTTGGTGACATTAAATATCCATAGCTTTGAAATGTGCTGCCATTTAATTACTACCAAAGCCATGTGCCTCCGAGCTGTCTGTTCATCTTTCCTACGAGGCTTTTAATATGGTGCTGCAGCAAGGACATGAAATGACTCAAAACTGTGAAAAGGAGGGCAATAATTAAAAACTGCATGCCTGCTATCGCACAGAGGCTCTCGTTCACAGAAATGAACATGATCTCTGTGCTCTGACTGAAAATGAGACTCAGACCGCATGTCCAAAATTGAATTGTTAGCGTCGTGACAGGTTCTGAAGCATGAGCACAAGCCACAGCACATTTAAATCATTAACATCACTCGCCCCCTCAAAACAGAAAGGAATGTATGATTAAACCGATAACTATGTCAGGAATTACGTGGCTTGGAGAATAATTTTTATCCGGGATCTCCATGTTCTGCTTTAGAGGGAAGCTGAGTTTGGTTAGACTGCATTCTATTCAGCACCCCGAAGGACAAATGAACAAAGTCAATTGTGCTTTCTATCTTCATTGTGCTACACGCAAGAAAGGGGAGGAAAACTCCTGAAGTCTGTTGGCTAGATTGATTGGTGATTGATTGGCTGACTGATTTCTAACTAAAAAAAAAAAAAAAATACAAAATTAGAGACAAAATTGCTGCTGAATTCTCATTCCAAAAGTGTTCAGATTTTCAGAACATGTGTTCTGTTGCTGGTGGTATTGAAAATATCTGTTTCTTTTATCATATGCTGATCATACGACTCCCCTTTCCTTACCTTTATAGAAAAGTGTAAAGGTCATAGGTTAATTCTGAAACCTTCGCCAAAGAGAACCGTCGATAGACTTGGTCTGCATCTTTATAGCGTCCCTGTGCCCACTTCACCCTGTCCTAGCCAATGCACCCTGTGTCCTCCAGCCTTTGCCTTGCCCAGTGAATCTTTTTTTGTGGTTTTATGGGCAGCAAAAGTTGAAACATCACAAGTATATAAAGATCTCTGAACTGCTCCTATATCGTAGAAACCATTACCATATCTCATCTTAAAATATGAACACCAGATTAGATACACAAAATAAATTGGTGGGGTTTTTTTGGTTGTGGTGGTTTCTTCTTTTTGTTTTATTGTTTTTTTTTTCTAAAATAATACACATTGAAACAACTCTCAAAGGTATTTTTGTTGGTAAATTTAAGGAATATTTATTTGTCTTGCTTTCTTCTGGTCATCATGTGTTACATTTTGATAGACATTTCTTATGCATTCATTAACAAAAAGAAAAAGAATTCGGCAATGTCTTAGAGCACTTCAGAAAACTAAATAAATTTACAAATTTTAGCCAGCAATCATGTTTTCGACTTTCCAGGGAGAGAAGTTGGTTTCATTTTAACTCGTTAAATGGATGAAGCGCAGTTGATTTGCGTTTCTCCAGAAGAACTGACAAAATGTAGTTCTTAAAGATCCTGAATGCTTTTTGTGGTTTTCTATTGTACAGATACACTAAGCCCAAGAATCCTCTCTTAATATTTTGCTTCTAGAAAACTACTAGTGTAAAGGAAGTCATTGACTTGAGCTTATTGTATTTCTATCAGATATAGTTATCTTTTCCATTCCTTCTCCTAATATTTGTGCACAATATTTGTGCACAATACCTCAGCCTTAGGTGAAGATGCCTTGTCTTTTTTACTAGGATGTCTGTATGGTTTCCCAGTGTTGTTGAACATTTGGGTGGACCTCTTGGCAATGTCGTGCCTTTCTTGATCATCTTGATCTGCTCTGCTTGAAAAACCCTTTGCTTTCTGTGTTAAAGTTTCACCAAGGATCTGGAAACTTTCTTAATGTTCTCAGTGGATATTAATGATGATGTCATTCATAATATTTTAACTCCTTACTGTTGACCAGTTGACATTGTTGTACAATAATGAACTTTTTAACTGATAAGACATGTAGAGATATTGTCTAGGATAAGTCTTATATCTCATAAGGAACTATCAGTATGAGGTATTACACTCTTTTCTATACTTATTTATCCTATTGTAATTTTATTTTGTATATATCTTATTTTATTTTACTAATGTGTTTTAGTTGACTTTAGCCCATTTCTATGTCCTCAATTGTTCCAATTCTTGTCTTCTATTCTATTAATGAGTATATAACTGAATTTTACCTGTTGATATAAAAGATATTTGTTGTTTTTCAGAGTTTGTTGCTTATTTGTCTTTGAATCAAGTGTTATTCCAGAATGCTTCTTTTTATTTTTATTTTTTTATTTTTTAAGATTTTATTTACTTCTTTTATTTTCTATATTCTTTGTTTACATTCCAAAGACTTTCCCCTTTCCCAGTTCCCCCCTCACCATATGTTCCATATGTCCTCTTCCACCCCACCCCACCCCCTGCCTATTTCCTAATCACCACCCCACCATTTCTCTGCGCTATTCTAGTACTCTCCTACAAAACTGGATCCAGTCCTTTCAGGACCAGGGTCCTCTCCTTCCTTCTTCTTGGGATGCTTCTTAAGGTTGGCTGATGAGTGAACACTTTAGTGATTATTCACCTAACTTACTATTTTTTCTGAGCCATGAGACTTTCAAATTATTATTTTTTCCTTTTGCAGAATAGTAAATAGTACGTTTTTTCTAAGTCCGTGGCCTACCTCGTCTCAGGTTCCTAGCCACTTTTACAGGGCCATGTATGAGTTCTATCTCATGGAATAGGCCTTAAATTCAATAAAAGGTGTTTGACTACTTAGAAATAAAACATCTCATGATGACATGTTGCCTATAGATGAGTGTATTGGTTGACCCTCATCAGAGAAGATTCTTCTTGCCGTAGGTGGTAATTAACAAACTGAGCCACTATTAGATGATGTGCAGAGAGTGAGAGGCTTTGGAGACCTCAGACATAAATAAATGTCTTTCTCAAACCCTTCTCTCAGTGCTTGGGGATCTAGGTAAAAAGATCGTAAGACCCTGGGGTGGTAGATGACTCCAAGGAAGCAGGGTCTTCCCAACACAGCGGGACTGATGTGCATGTGAACTCCCAGACTGTAGCTGACAGAATGTCAGCACTGAAGAGGGGACGTGGATGCTAAGTCACACCACTGACAAAGCTGTTTGCAGTTGGTCATCTCTGGGAAAGGGTTAATCAGGGTTCTCCTATAGAGTGTCATTGGCAGGCCTCATTCCAAGGAGTAGTTAGCCAACAAGAAATGAACTCCATGATATGCTGGAGTGTCACAGAGGGAGGGTTGTTTGTTTCACTTTGTTTGGTTTTGCTGTCTCATGTCTTGTTATTATGTTTGTTTTGATTTTTCTCTTTTTTGTTTTGTTTTACTTTTTTTTGAGAGAGAGAGAGATGTCATAAAGTTGGATGGCAAAGAAGTGTAAAGGATGTGTAATAAGCTGATTATGTAACACATAATCAAAATACTATTATTAAATTATTTAATCAAATAATACAAAAAAGAAGAAGAAAAGGCTTCTATAAATCAAAGGACACAGTACAGAACAACAGCCTACAGATCAGGAAAAGATCCTCAATAACACTTCATATGACAAAGGGCTACTATCCAAAATAAATAAAGAACTCAAGTTAGACCCCAGAAAAGCAAATAACCCAATTAATAAAATGGGTACAGAAATAAACAGAGAATTCTTAACAGAACAATCTCAAATGGCCAAGAAGAACTTAAAGAAAGGTTCAACATCCTTAGTCATCAGGGAAATGCAAATCAAAACAACCCTGAGATTCAACCTTACACCAATCAGAATAGCTAAGATCAAAAACTCAGGTGACAGCAGATGCTGGCGAGGATGTGGAGAAAGAAAAACACTCCTCTGTTACTGGTGGGATTGCAAACTGGTACAACCACTCTGCAAATCAATCTAGAAGTTCTTCAGAATATTGGAAATATATAGACCTGAAGACCCAGCCATACCACTCTTGGGCATATACCCAAAAGATGCCCCACCAGTCTGTTTAGCAGAGCAGTAATAGCAATGTGTTCTAGCTTTGACCTACCTAGCTAGACACAAGTTATTGACTCAATAATGGAGCCAGTAATAAGTTTCATCTCTGAAGTAGGCCTTACATCTAATGAGAGGAGTGGTCCATTACTCTCATGACATTCAGGACAGTTTTGCAACAGTTGGCCTATCTTTCCCAGCCAGTCATTATTGTAATTCATAAGTGGGTAAGATTGTTGATGTCATTTCTCCTCTTGTAACATAGTAACATCCCTAGCACCATGAAAGGTAACTAGTAGAAATGAAACTGGTACAAGATTGATCTCTACATGTTCTATGACTCAATTGTGTAATATGAAGTATGCTGAGCAATATAATATGTCCTGGTCCACCATCCCTCCTTATAAGGATACAACTGAACTATCTCTCTCCTGCTTTGAGCTCAAACCACCACCTCTAGCTAATTTACAGATTGTTATGTGTATTCCAAATGAAACACATACCTGAAGACTCAGGAACAAATTAGAAAAAAGGAACATGTTAACTTTTGGGCTTGGTTTCTTCACTCAGAATAACTATTTCCAGCTGCATCCATGTACCTATAAATATTTTTATTTCACTTTATTTAACAGTCAAATAATACTTGTATAAATGTGTCACACTTTCACTATCTGTTTATCAGTCAGTAGATGTCTAGACAGCTTCTTTTTCCTGTTTATTGTGAAGAGAGCAACGGTGAACATAGATGAGCATGTAGTGGGATATAGATTCTATTGAGTAGATGCCCAAAGTGGCATAGCTGGATCAAGTGGTTCCCATCATTCTGAAAAACATCCACACTGATTTCCACACAGGCTGCCTGGATTTGCACTCTTATCAGAGGTGAATAAGCATTCCCCTTTTCTCACATCCAGAATAGCAGCTGTCATCTTTGAAACAACAAAAACAAAAACACAAAACAAAACAAATTAATCTTAGCTGTTTTGACCAAGAGAAAATAAAATCTCACAGTAGAAATTTGACTTTCCTTGATTACTATGGATATTGAATATTTTAAAACTCTTTCTCAATCATTTGTATTTCAACTTTTGAGAACCCTCTGGTCAATTACTTGGCGAAACTTTCAGTTGGATTTTGTTTGTTTTCTTGATGCTTAGGGTTTATTTTCTTCTCCTTTGTATGTTCTAGATACCAAGTCTCTCCTGGGTAATCCCCACTCTATAGACTGACTCTTTATTCAAATTATGGTATACTATACTGTACAGGTATATATTTTTTATTTCATGAGGTCCCATTTATTAATGATTGGATATAATGCTTTCACTACTGGCATCCTGTTGAGAAAGTCCTTTCATGTGACAATATGCTCAGCTATATTACCTACTTTTACATCTATCAGAGTCAGGATGTCAAGTCTGATGTTGAGGTCCTGGTCCATTTGGAATTGAGTTCCATTCAGGATAAGAGATAAAGTTTGGCTCTTGTCTTTTACATAGTTCTCTAATTTGTTTAGCACTGTTCATCAAGGATGCTGCCATATCTCCATTATGTGATTTTGGTCTCTTACATGTGGTCTTCAGTCTTACTATTGATCAATGTGCCTGTTTTTATGCCAGTATTGTACAACTTTTGTTACTATGCCTCTGTAATATCATTAGAAATCTGTGATGCTGATACCTCCAACAGTTTCTGTTTATTGACCAGAATTGTTTGGGCTATCCTTGTTTTCTTGCGTGTGTTTCCTTGTGAAATTTAAAATTACTTTAATTTATCTGGATAACTACTTTGGAGTTTGTGGGGTATTGTGATGAATCTGTTATTTGCTTTTTGTGAGAAGGCTTTATTCACAATATTAATTATACCAATCCAAAAGCATAAGAAATCTGTTTTTAAATATACAATTGGTTCTAACAAACGTTATAAAGACATATATGAAAATAAGCCCAATCAGCTGATAAAACTTTTCTCCCCCTCCCTTTCCCTCCCCCTTCCCCTCCCTCCTTCTCTTATGTCTTCCCCTCTCCTCCCCCTTCTCCATCCCCCAACCTTCTCTCTCCTCCCCCTTTCTCTCTCTGAAATAAGAGACGCTCACTGAGATATATATTGCCTTGTAACTGAACTGTCTCATTCTGAAGGCAATAGCACATCTCATCTACTTAGCACATGTATATATCTAGAATGCATATGATACATGCTAGAACAAATTGATATATAAACTATAGAATAGATTTCCATGTCCAAAGGGGTAAAAATTTACTGCAATTTTACATTTGTTGAATGTTAATATATTTTATATGAGTTAAATAAATATTACTTTAACTTGACCTAGTCTTGTCAGATTTTCAAATATATAGTATAAGGTTCATGACCTTTTTTGGATATATTTTATTTCTGTACATATTTTGATATAGAATGTAGTTGGTTATATTGAATGAGATAAGGGAACTCATATTCTGGGGGCACTGGTAAAATATTAAGCATTATATCAAGGACTATTCAGCATCTTAGAAAATTATTGCTAATGACAATTTTGAGTCCTACTTGTAAATATTCCTTCCATATATGTTTTCTCTGAATAAATGAATATTAAAAGGAAAGGGAAATTTTGAGCCTCTACTTGACATGTACTAAATACCCATATTCAGAGCTCTGGATGCCACGAGCATAGGACTGTCAGCCAAGCACCTGTCTACACTAGCCTATGGATCCAATGAGAATAAACGTATAAGTCAAGTATCCATCTACACTAGCAAGTTTGTCCTGAAGAAGTTACATGAGGATTGTTAACTGAGTTACTCTGGGCTTCTTGAGATGCAAGTTGAGCCATTAAGTTTCCTGTCACTTCTCAAGAGACTTTGTTTGAAAGCGTTGCAACTAGGCAAGAGAATATACTATTCCTCTAGCAACACACACACACACACACACACACACACACACACACATACACACACACACACAGAGAGAGAGAGAGAGAGAGAGAGAGAGAGAGAGAGAGAGAGAAAGAGAGAGAGAGAGGTTGTTAGCAGGATGGGCTAGAAGAACACTGGGGCTGGAACATTAGGCTCATTCAGAAGCCCCTCTTCAGTAGGTTTCCTTGCCTAATGTAATAAACATCATTATTAGAACAGGCTGAGCTGTTGCCCTACAAAAGCCAGGGTTGGCATCTGTGATCATGGAGCATCATTTGTAGAACTATAAAGGTAGCCAGGCAGTAGCAGAGCCATGGGAGTAGAGAGATGGACCAATAAGACTGCACTAGTGGTAGGCTTTCAGAAGTGGCTCTCACAACTTCAGAGCTGTAGGAGACAGCAACAGCCTGGCCAGCACCAGCACAGAGGCCACAGTAGGGAGGGAGGGAGGGATAGGAATGGCATGAAGCAGCTGAGGGACACTGGTGATGACAGCAGTGGGAGCTGGCAATGGGGCAGTATCTCAGACAGATGCTGTGTGGTTGTGACATCAACTGCAGTGGCAGAAGCAGGACAAAATGAGAGTGACTTCTGCTCTGGCAAAGGCAGCTAGGACAGTGCCAAAATGAGGAGCTGAAAACTTCCCCAGGGAGGGGCAGAGCCAAGATAAAGCAAGTCAGAAGTAAAGGGGAGGTAGGAGAATGTGGAGAACAGACTCTAAAGAACAGAAACTAATAAGAGAAAAGACTCTGCAGGTCCCTTCCACTGAAAGAATTCCAGACGTCAGCCATTGAAGGTCAAGGGTCTCAGACTCTAGACCTGGGAGTTACAACAGGCATCACCACCCTGCTACAAAGTATTAGGGAATCCCAATATCAAGATCCTGAAGACAGCTGTAACACTAGTCATTAGAGGGCTAAAGATTGCAGTGCCTAGGCGCATGCTACAGCTGTGACACCACGGGGTGCCATCTGTCCCACTCGGTGGTTTGTTCTGCCTGCCATGCACTGTGGCAAGCCAAGGGTTACAAAGCTTGCTAAGTGCCTGCCCTGGAGATCTTTGCACTACTTACCTGGGCCTTCTGTTCATACAGAGTAAACAAAACTCTGGGTACCTGATTGATGACAAGGTGATCAAATTAGATTAATTAAGATTAGATTTAATAGCATTTCAAATAATTTGAAGTCATTTTTACCACTTAAACTCTTAACTGGCAACATGTAGATGTGTGTGTTGATTTGTATGTATGCATGCCATATTTTCAGAGAGTTTTACGGTTAGGTATGAAATGTCACTCAAGGGCACGCACATTAGGACTCGTGGTTCATAGCTGGTGGGTCAATTTGTGAAAGTTGTAGAAATGTTGATAGAAAGATTCTAGCTAGAGGAACTGTTTCCTTGAGGTGTGTGTGTGTGTGTGTGTGTGTGTGTGTGTGTGTGTGTGTGTGTGTGTGTGTGTTCCATCTGTCAGTTACACTCACACTGAACTCTACCACCCTACCACAGTTTCTCTACTATTATTGAACATTCTCACATCATGGGCATAATTAATACTTCTTTCACTATGTTGCTTATTGTCATGTATTTTTCTAATGTAAATTTTAACAACCTTGTCAAACGTCCAGCAACTGTATGTCTTCCACCCCAATGACCTATATATCTGTTTTAGTGCCAGTATCATACTGATTGTTTTACTATGGCTTTGTAGTAAAATTTAATTTTAGGTAAGTGATATCAACCATAGTATTCTTTTCTCCAAGACTACTTTGACTCCTTTATCTATTTACCTCCATGTACTATCTCTCTCTCTCTCTCTCTCTCTCTCTATATATATATATATATATATATATATATATATATATATATATATGTATATGTATATATATATGTGTGTGTGTGTGTGTGTGTGTGTGTGTGGTGTGTAGCTATTATCAATGTTGTTTCCTTGATTTTTTTAAAATTTATTTTTCAGTTTGTATGTTATTAGTATATGAGAAGGCTACTGATTTTTATGCAGAATTATTGAATCCTGTCATTTTATTAAAGTGTTTTCTAGCTCCAAAAATATTTTGGTGGTGTCTTTATGGTCTCTTATATGAAGAATCTCATAGAAAATTCCTGTTTCCTCCATTTAGTAATATTGCCTACATGTCTGTCATCAGTAGCCATTATTACATAGATAAATGCCCATTCATACATACTTTTATCACTAAGTACTTTCCATTTATCAAAGATATTTTCTGTGTTTATTTTAACTAATAAATATTAATTTTTTATTAATTTTGGCACATTTATATGATGAATTACATTTATAGATTTGTATGTATTGGGCCACTCTTGCATCACTAGAATAAAGCCATCTTGCTCATGGGGAATTATCTCTTTTACTTGATCTTGAATTTAGTTCTGGAGACCTTATTGAGAATTTCTGCAACTGTGTTCAACAGGGAGAAAAGTCTGTAATTCCCTTTATTTTGGGGGGAAGTATTTTTCTGGTTTGTATATTATGGCAATTCTATCTCCAAAAACAGAATTTGAAAACCTTTTTCCTCTATTTTATTGAATATTTTTTATAATATTGGCATTGGTTATTCTTTGATGTTCTGGCAGAATTCTACAGTGACTCCCTCCAGTTCTGAGAGTTGTTTGGCAGAGATGCTGTCTATTAATGATTCAACTTCCTCACTGGTTCTAGCCCTGTATAATAATTTATTTTGTCTTCATTTAATTTTTCTATGGCAGATAGGATGAGTAGTTTATCCATTTCTTTTTAGTTTTCGAACTTAATAAAATATATGTTTTTATGGAATGTCACCTAACTTTCTGAATTTCACTAGTATGTTGTGTGAAGTCTCCCTTATCATCTTTGATTTTATAATTTTGATGCTCTACCAGTCTTCTGGTTAACTTAGCAAATGGTCTGCTGATTTTCCTTATTTTTTCAAACAATCAACTTTGTTTCTCTTTCTTTTCTATTTAAATTTCTATTCATTAATTACTGCTATAACTTGATTATTTATTCCTGTTTCCTAATTCTGTACTTTATTGTCCTTGCTTTTCCAAGATGTGACAGTGCATATACTTCATTAAGTTATTTATGTGAATTCTTTAAATCTCTTTGATGTAGGCATTTAGTGCACACACACTTTCTTCTTAGGGCTAAGACAGTCCCACATATTTTGATATGCTGTGTCTATGTTTATTCAATTCTAGAATTTTTAGAATTATACTTCTTTGTCCCAGTTATAATCCATTACTGTGTTGTTTAACTTCCACAAATATGTGTACTTTCTTACTGTTGATATCTAGATTTATCCCAAGGGATCTGAAGTCATTCATAACAGAGTTCTTTCAATTTCCATATGTTTATTGAGAATTGCTTTCTGTTCTAACAGGTGATCAGTTTTGGAGAAAGTCCCATGGGATACCAAGTAGAATATGTATTCTTTAGTGTTCTGGTGGAATGTGCTACTGTTGTCTGTTAGGTCTATTTGATTTATGGTATTTAACTCCAGTTATTTTTTTTATCTGGGTGTCCTATCTATCGGTAAGAGTAAGATATAAAATCACTTGACTGCTACCTTTTTGTGACAAATCTGTGGCTTTACAACCAGTAGTGTTCATTTTATG
The DNA here is from genome assembly GCA_964023405.1 of Apodemus agrarius. Classification (NCBI taxonomy): domain Eukaryota; kingdom Metazoa; phylum Chordata; class Mammalia; order Rodentia; family Muridae; genus Apodemus; species Apodemus agrarius. The sequence continues at coordinate 32,936,408 of OZ030007.1, read as the reverse complement.
TAATTTTGTGAGCCTGTATTTTGTGAATATATGTTTAGGATTGTGATGTCCTCTTGGTGGATTGTGCTGTTAATAAGTATGACATTACTGTTAGGTCTTCTGACTCTTTCTGGATTGTACATGGTTTATCAGATACTATGGTAGCTATACCTGTTTGATTCTTTGTTCCTTTTTTCTTAGAATAAAGATAAATTATATCTGTCCTTAGTGGTGTGTGTGTGTGTGTGTGTATATATATATATATATATATATATATATATATATATATATATATATATTCCTTTACTCTTAGTCTTCCTCTTTGATTGAACTTCTGTCTTGGTGCATTGGTTTTGGCAAGAAGTTACGGAACTCTCTGTATCTGTGCACCTTACTCTGTGTCACTGTCAGTCTCCTCCCTCGCTCATAAATTCTGCTGCCAGGAGTTGTGGAACAAGCCTATGAGTGCCATGACACATCATGGTTATTGTTAAAATAATCTTACAGACCCGGAGTAAACATGTAGGGTTGTAGGTCAGGGTCTGCTCTGCTACTGGGCAAGGACACTTGGGTAGGTAGAATGTGGGGAGTCTGAGCAGCCAAGGTTGGTACAAGGCCGTAGGGAAGCGCCCAGACACTCCAGGGATGGGAAAGTCCAATCTGAGATGTGGGAAAGCCTGAGCTGGTTGAGGGGGTGTCTCCCTGTGGGCCTGCAGCAAGCTGGGGGCCCTGGAGTTCTCAGAATTAGACATCCAGGGACCTGCTGGGAGTCACAGAAGAGTAGAGACTGGCGTCAGGGGCCAGCAGGCTAGGGTCAATGTCTATCCTGGAGCCGCGGGGGAGCTTCAGTTTGTCCCACAGGGATGATCTTCCTTAGCTTGGTGGCTATAGGCTTGTTTGGCGGTTGTGCCTGGGAGTGCAGAGAGGCCTTCTATGGGAGATTAAGCTGCGGCTTTGTAGGCAAAGGCCTTGCTATTGCACCCCATGACTGATCTTGATGAAAAGTTGCAGTCCATGATTCTAAACAGTTTATTGTCATAGAGGAAAGTGGATACATAAAGCCATACCCCACTTCTCAGGGTGGAGCTGAGATTAAACACCTTTAGCAGGGAAGGGAAGCTTATTGGCTAAGACCCCTGAGCCTCTATGTATCTCATTAGCATAAAAAACTCATTTGGGTCCTACATGACCATAGGGACCATTTCTTTTCTTTTTTTCTTTCTTTCTTTCTTTCTTTCTTTCTTTCTTTCTTTCTTTCTTTCTTTCTTTTTTTTTTTTTTTTTTTGGTTTTTCAAGACAGGGTTTCTCTGTATAGCCCTGGCTGTCCTGGAACTTACTCTGTAGACCAGGCTGGCCTCAAACTCAGAAATCCACCTGTCTCTGCCTCCCAAGTGCTGGGATTAAAGGCGTGCGCCACCACTGCCCAGCTGGGACCATTTCTTTTATGTGAGAAGCATGGCACTTGTTCAAGTCAGGAGTCTGGCAGGGAGCTGGGAGTCAGCGAAGCCTCAGGTGTGTGCCCTCTGAGTCTCCAGGTCTCAACCTGCTCTACCTTACCCAACTTTCTGTCATGGTTTTACATCCCACATGAACTCAACCTCTCTACATAGGTAGAGTTTACGTTATTAATTTGCATAGGACATTCAGATTCTAATGCTCTTAAAGACACTATTCACAGTAACCAACCTGTCAACACAGCCTAAATGTCTGTTGAGAAATAAATGGATAGAGAAAATGTGGTTTTTAAATACTATAGAGTATATTAATCAGTCTGAAAAATAATAAAACCTTGCAATAAATGATTGTATGGAGGAGTCCTAGGACATCATGCCAAATGAGACAATGTCAGTCAGAGAACAATAGACACTCTCACACTGCCCTTAAATATAGGATGACCTAAAAGAGACAAATTAAGAAAAACAGAGAGCCCATGGATGTTTTATAGAGGTTGCAGAAAGAAAGAATGGGGCATTGCTACCCCAAAAAGTGCATAATGTTTCAGCTAAGCCAAATACATCAGCTTGAGAGGCTTTCTGTGAAATGCAGCAACAATAGTAATGCAGGACTGTGTACTTAAAAGCTTTTTATTCGATTAGATTTCTTGTGAAATATCCTGATCAAATAAAATATATACCAACAAAACTTCTAGATTCTCTCTGGGAAAAATTCCTCAGAATATTTTATCAACTGATCAAATTTGCCTGCTTGTTACAGTATTTATCACGTGTGTTTTTTTTTTTCAGTGACTCCAACTATTTGAATTTTTAAGTGCATTAGCACCTAAACTTTTGTACAGTTTTATTTAGGATATAGTTCTCTTCCCTGTCTCACTGTCTTAATTTTATTGTTTGTTAATCTTATCAATATTTTTACCCCAGTTAAATGATCTCATAAAATGTCACCTTAGCATATATGTGTTTTCTACTCAGGGGATTCTAAACATAGGTTCATTTCTTCTTGCAATTTTATTTTAATGTACTAAGAAATCCATATATGGGTGAATATAGATTTTCATATGTGTCCACATGTGTTGCATTCATGTGGATGCCAGAGGCAGACACTGGATAGTTTCCTCAGTTTCAAGAGTTACAGTATTGCATACTTGAACTGCATCCTTACTCATTACAATATGAAGACAGAATATGTCTTATACAGAGCATCATAGAAAAGAAAATCTCTCCAGTTAGATAAGCTCCAGATAATCACTCATTTGAACCCCAAATATTATAGCTTTATTCTTCCATTAAAACCTCTCACATACACTTTCTGATTATTTCGTTCCAATCATTTGTCTTTCTGTTACTGATAATTACTTAAGTGGTATCCTTTCTCTATCCTTCTATTTCCCATAAGTCAATCCTAATTGCCAAGTGCTTTTCTCTCTGTCATATGGCTGAATTGCTGAAAGCAATAGACCTTATCAGGTTATACAGTTAATATTAGCCATAATGGCAGAACTTGTAATACTATAAAATTAAATCCATTCCACAGCTCATTTTATAGCTGCAGGGGTGGTTTTAACAGTGATAACCTCTGCGTGATAAGATTAATATATTTTTTGTAGTCTTTCAAAACTTGTATTCAACTAAATTATAATGTTATGCTCATATTCTTCGCCTTTTATCAAACAGTGACTTACAACTCAAAGAAAATAACACGTGTTCTTCTTGGTAGAACTGCATGAACTCTGTATTCTGCTTGATGGATACATCTATACGTACTCATCGTGTAAGATTCATTTAGTTTTAGCGTCTTCTTCATTATCCTTTGAGGCAGTATATTTGCATTGATTTTTGTGGCACAAAGAGTCATAATTGCTCATTACTCCCCTGATGACTGTCGAGTAAAAGGAAACAAACTTAGTGCACACTGTCCCAAAGGAAGAATAATAATCAACAGCAGTTGAAAAATATACACCATGATTATTTAATGTAGTTTTCCTTGTAGGAAGACAGTCTGAATCCTCTTACATTTTCCATCACAAATGCTAGTCTGCTTTGTATACAAAGCCCCTTGAGTAAAACAAGATAAATATACGGACTGCAAGCAGCTCAGTTCTAGGAGTTGCAAATGCCTCTTAGTTTAGTTAGTGCAACTTCACTTTAGGGAAACACAGTAAATGTAAGCAATTAGAAGTAAGTCTACAAGTTAAATATTAGGATTGGAAAACAATATAAAATAAATATAACCGAGGGGGGAGGGGGAATGATTGGGGAACAGTTGGGGGGGAGAGGAACTATGGGAACTATGGTGGGTGGGAACTGGGAAAGGGGAAAGCCTTTGGAATGTAAACATAGAATATAGAAAATAAAAAAAAATTTAAAAAAAACTAAATATACTTTAATAGTTCAGCTATATTCCAATTAAACCTATAGAACCTGTTGTGTGGCTTGTCAGTGATGCTACAACAGCTGATAAAAGAAGACTGTTGAAGAAACTAGGCACATCATTGGGTCTCCTCTGGATTTTGTTGAGCCAATTGAAATGATTAATGAGTTAATTATGTGGACATTAGTGATTTGTAAAAATCTAGGTTGTCAGCTTTCTTTTATCCATTGATTTTTAAGAACACCCACTCCATGTAGCTGTGATGTATGCAATCAATCCAGCATGGGGGCTTTATCAGGGTCAAGTTTTAAAATAGCAGATATTAAGTAACAAGTTTGTTTTCTATTTGCTTAGGTGAGCCCAACAAACCCCTTGCTTTCAATGCCTTTCTATCCTAAAACAGGCCTTATATCTTAAAGAAGCCTCTCTACCTTTTTTTTCTTCTCAGTATAAAAGTCCCTAGTAGAAAAAAAAAACTTATTTAATTCCCATGAATTACACATCTTTTCTTACTTTCTAATGTTCATTGTTAATCTCCTTTATTGTATGTTTACTATCTTATAGTTTTCCAAACATAAAGGCAATAACTGCCTTTCTGAGCAACTGTGATTTTTTAAAATTTCAATTACCAAATAAACCAGCTTGATTATTCCTTAAAGATGTTTTCATCCTGTTCCCTTTGAATATTTACTGAGCATTTATTGAGCATTGGTGTTTCCTTAGGTTCTCCTTCTGACTCCTTGAAAACAAGTATTTTCTTTGCACATTTTCCATGAAATAGTCAATTTTAACGTGTTTGTCTATTTCTTGAATTTTACATGGAAATTTTTTCCATGTAAATCTTTAATGTTATCTGAAAATGTTTATAACTCCACCTTCAATCAACTTAAAATTATCTTTATGCCTATCATTTTATCCATATAATTTCCATGATAATCTTTAATTTTAACATGTTTTTCTATATATTTTTACAATTTTATCAGAAATACTTTCTGATAAAAATCTTCAAGTTTATCAGAAAATGATTATTTTTCCACTTTTAATAAACTTAGGAATACTTTTATACCTGCCATTATTATTACCTATATAAAATCTTCAATGATAATCTTCAATTCTAACATGTTTTTCTACATTTTTCTACAATTTTATCAGAAATATTTTCCACGTAAATCTTCAATTCTATCATAAAGTGTTTCTATCCCATATTTCAATTAATTTAGCAGTTTTACATGTCTACCACTTTACTCCTTAATTTCCATGAAAATTGTCAATTTTAACATGTTTATCTGAAATATTTTCTATGTAAATCTTTAATTTTATCATAAAGTGTTTTTACTTCCCTTTACTTCCCTTTTCAATAAAAAAACTTTAAAAAATAAAAATAATAATAATAATAAAGAAAATTTTGTTAACAGAAATGGCAATTTAAACATCTTATCTATTCAATATACAGTACCATGGATAAAAATTAGTATGCACATGAGACATTTTATCTCTACTACCAAATACTTGAGAAATTTAAAGAAGAATCGCTGTGGTTTTGCTCACACGTTCATAGTTTTATTCAATTCTGTAGTTGTTGGTTTGTGATAAGAAGGGAACCAAGCTGATCACCTATGGGGACATTGGTCCAAAAGAACAGAGAGACAGGACAGAGACAAGATACCCTATATAGGAATACCCTCAGTAGACCCTGTCTCTTAAGTTATCACCTGACAAAGTAATGCTGTCCCTGTCACTTACCTTCAGCACATGACCTGGTTGGGAAATTTGATATTCAAATCACAGTAATAAGGCAGGAAAATTACAACTGAATGATTTGCCAATGTTTATTAAAAATGTATACAAACATAAATTTCCCTAGCATCTATTCTCTTTTCTCACAGCTACATCTATTACTAACCGATAGGATGTCTGTAGATCTCAATGTCATTTATTGTTATATTATTGGGAGTAAATTCTTGCTTACACATTGCTAGATAATAAAGAACATCTGCTCTAGGATTTGGTATAGGATTCTGCTTTGTTGTGGTGGTTGTTATTATTATTATTATTATTATTATTATTATATACTATGTGACCTCCATGAAGGTTTGAGATGATAAATCACACCCTATCTATGACAGGGTAAGAGACTGAAAGAAATGTGAGTTTTAAGAGTTCTGTAAAACAGAACTAAAATGTTAGCCTTAGATAATCTCTGGAATAAAAGTGACAAATGATTAAGATTTAATCTTATGTAAGCCATTTCAGCTTGGGGTCTACATTTTATATAGATTGACCTATGGTCCATATATCTCCCATCTAACTAAAGGTAGAATTCTTTAACCAACTGGTGAATTTTCAAGATAAGACTTAAAAATAAAGCAAGAATAAAGAGTCACCTGTATTTGAAGCTAAAATCTCATTGTGCATGACAAAAGCATCTTGAGAATTGGAAAAATTCTTCAGGTTCCTTTTACACAAAGCAAAAATCCAATAAATAAATAAATAAATAAATAAATAAATAAATAAATAAACCTGATTATAATATTTCCTATCTCAACAACTGTTGGTAAGCTAATAAAGTTTATTTTTTTCATAGCAGTATAAAAAACAAGCAAACCATGATTCTTAATCAACGAAAAATACTTTGCTATAAAATTTCACCTATTATTATATATCTATGTGTACTCATGTTAACATTTGTCTGTGTATGGGATGTGTAACTGTGACCTTGGCCACTGTGCACTGTGCAGGCCTGGAGGTCAGAAGGCTACTTTGTGACATTAGTTTTCTCCTTCCATCTTTTCTTGGGTTCCAGGGACTGAAATTGTTCATCAGCCTTGTGTAGCAATCGTTTTATTTACTGGTTTTCTGTGTCCTCTCTCCAGCCACAGAGAGAATGACTTGAAAGACTGTTTGAATGCTTTACAATTTTAGTCCTTTGTTTATGTACCTTAAGCTTTTAGGGTATGTTTTGTGTGTGTGTGTGTGTGTGTGTGTGTGTGTGTGTGTATGTTTGAGAGACAGAGACAGAGACAGAGACAGAGAGATGGAGAGACTGTTTGCCGTGTGTGTGGAGGAGTATATGGGCCCCAGTGGAGAATGTAGGATACCCTGGAGCTAGAATTACAGGTGTCTTCCAAAGGTGATCCTGGGAAACAAACTCATTCAAGTTTTCTGGCAGACTCGTAAGTGATCCTTGCTGCCAAACCATTTCTCTAGCCTCAAGGCAAATTTTTAATTTAAATTAAATCAATTTCTGCATATGGTGCTACATGCCTTTAATCCCATTACACTGGAGGCAGAGTTGGGGCTGTGTAAGTTTTAGGTCATTCTGGTCTACATAGTGAATTTTTGAGCAGCAAGGACTGCATAGTGAAAACGTGCCTCAAAAATATTTATAATAATGGTAATTATTGCTATTATTTGGCAGTTTAGGCAAAATATTAATTTAATGTCACAAATGTATTTTACTCAAAATCCATAGCTTTTTGGACCATAACTATGCACAGTGAAGGACAAGTTTCCTTCTGTGAACTTTTTCCTGTGTGCTGTTCAAAGATTTAATTTCTCAGTAATTATTTCTCTATAAACCACATCAATTGAGAATCGGAAGTGACACAATGGCTTTGAATATAGCGCACCTTTTTACATTAAATCTGGGTCTGATGATTTCTTTTCTTTTTTAATATTTTAAATTTTTTATTGGATATATTCTATATTTACATTTCATTTCCCTTTTTCTGGTTCCCCGCCCCCCCTAAGGTCCCACATGCCCTTTTCCCTCCCCCCCACCCCGTTCCCCCATCCACCCCTTCCCACTTCCCTGTTCTGGTATTCCCCTACACTGATGCTTTGAGATTTCTTTTCAAACTAAGAGAATGAATTTACACCAATATAATTATAAACCCAAAGGATCATGAGAATCACATGGCAGGCTTTGCAATAAGCTAGGCTGACATAGAATGGGCTTCTGATGTTTCTGGCGCACTTTATAAATGGATAAATATATGATATATCTTGAAAGATTAAATATTATACCAAAATTAAAATATTTCTGGGAAAAGAACAGCTTCCTGAACAGAACATCAATAGTGAAGGCAGTAATATTAAAAATTAACAAATGGAATCACATGAAAGTGAACAGCTTCTGTACTGCAAAGAACACTGCCAGTAGAACAAATTGGCAGCCTACAGATTAGGAAAAGATTTCCACCAACTCCATATCTAACAAAGTGTTAATATTCAAACTACATAAAGAACTCAAGAAACTCGAGAAGACATCAACAAACTAAACTACATAATTTAAAAATGGAGTAAAGCTCTAAAGAGAGGACTATCAAATGCCCAGAAAACACTTAAGTTCGATATCCTTTAGCCATCAAGGAAATGCAAGCCAAAACAACTCTGAGATTCGATGTTGTATCAGTCAGAATGGCTAAGATAAAAAACACAAGTGACAACACATGCCAGTGAGGATGCAGAACAAAGGGACTGCTCTTCTACTGTTGATGGGAGTGAGAACTTGTACAGTGATTTTAGGGATGAAAATGATGGCTTTGCAGAAAATTGGGGATTGGCCTTCCTCAAGATCCAGCTCTACTACTCCTGGGTATATGCCCAAAGGATGCTGCAACCTTCCTCAAGATCCAGCTCTACTACTCCTGGGTTTATGTCCAAAGGATGCTGAGACCTTCCTCAAGATCCAGCTCTACTACTCCTGGGTATATGCCCAAAGGATGCTGCATCCTCCATCATGACACTTGCTTAACTATGTTCATAGCAGATTTACAATGGTTCATAGTCAGAAACTGGAAACAACCTAGATGTCCCTTAACCAAAGACCAGAGGAAGAAACTGTGTTACATACACATGGTGGAGCATTACTAATTAAAAACTTTGACATTAAAAACAATGATGTGATGAAATTTGCAGGCAAATGGATGGGAATTTTTAAAAAATATTATCCTGAATGAGGTAATCCAGACTGAGAAAGATAAACATGGCATGTACTCACTTTTAAGTGGATATTAGCTATAAAGTAAAAGATAATCATGTTACAAGCAGAGACCTAGAGAGGCTTAGTACTGTAGAAGCTTCAAGTTGTTTGTGTGGGGGCAGGTTGGGGATGAAACAAAGAAGGATCAGATGGGGAGGGATTGAGAGAGTGAGTACTCGGAGAGATAACTGGAATTAGGGGCCATTTGGTAGGAGATAGGGAATCCTAGTGCAGCAGAAATTCCCTGCAATCTATAAGGGTGACCCTAGCAAAGATTTCTATAATGGGGATCAGAGCCTGAAGTAGCCATCTTCTGTAACAGCAAGGCTCCCAGTGGTAGGACCGAGATATCAATCAGCCACAAAACCTTCAACCCACTAATACCTCTACCTTCAACATGAGGCTCATGCCGAGTAAGAAAGCCTAGGCCTGATACTGTCTGGAAGGCCGGGAACCAAAGGCTGAATAGGCTGAACCAGAGACATAGGACAGAACCAAATATGACTAGTCAAAAAAATTTTTTTTACCAAAGTAAATGCAATGATCCTTACTTATATTCTGATTTACTCATGGATTAGTGACTATCACTAATTGTCATTAGTGAAGCTTCATCAAGCAGGTCATGGGAGCAGAGGCCAAGACCCACATTAAGTAGAGCACAAGGAAACCTGCAGAAGAGGGGGAGGAAGAATTGTAGGAGTCAGAGATGTTGAGGAAGTGATAGCACACAGAATCAACTAACTTGGGCTCACAGGGCTCTCTGACCCTCAAGTGACAATCACAGAGCCTGCATGGGTCTGAGTGAGGACTTCTACGTAAATGTGATGGTTATGTAGCTTGGTGTTCTTGTAAGATTCCTAACAGTGAGAGTGGGGTTGTCTCTGGCTCTTTGCCTGCTCTTGGGACCATTTTCCTTCCCTCAGGTTGCCTTCTCCAGCCTTGCTATAAAGGCTTGTGCCTAGTCTTATTATGATTTGTTATACAATGTTCCATGGGTATCCTTGGGAAGTCTGCTCTTTTCTGAAAGAAAAACGAAGAGGAATGGATCTTGGGGAAAAGGAGGAGGAGTAGAAGGACTGGAGGGAGGGGAAAATGCAGTTGAGATGTAATGTATGGGAGAAGAATATATATTTTATATAAATATATATTTTATTTATATTATTATTAATTATTCATAATGATTATATATTACAAGGGATAAAACTACACTTTGGATGCATTTATAAAAATGAGACTAGAGAGAGGCAGCACCAGGTACACAGAGATATCCCAAGTTTAACATCGCTCAGGACACAGCCCGCCAGACTTCTGCCTGTGCCCAAGGCCTGGGCAGCTCTGCGGTCTTCTACATGCCAGTCTTGTCCTGGGACATTTTCCCTGCAGTGTGACCAGCACTTGGAGGGCGTCCACGCAGCCTCTACCATCTTCGCTCCTGGATAGACTAGGAGGGCAGCACCAGGTACACAGAGACAACCCAAGTATAACATTGCTTGGGGCAAGGTACACCAGGGCTCCAACAGTACCAAAGAGTAGGGCAGCATATCAGCAATATGTTCCAGGGGAAATCCAGTCATCCAGTGGTGCAGAAATAGCCTTACAGGCTCACAGGAGATTCAAGCACCAGCCAGTAACAACAGGACCAACTAGCGCCAGAGATAACCAGATGGCAAAAGGCAAACATAGGAACATTACTAACAGAAATCAAGGCATTATGGTAGCATTCAAACCCAATTCTCTGACAACAGCAAGACCTGGATATCCCAACACACCAGAAAACAAGATTTGGATTTAAAATTACATATCATGATGCTACTAGAGGACTACAGAAAGGACATTAAATAAATCTCTTAAAGAAATACAGGAGAACATGAATCAAAAGATAGAAGCCCTTATAAAGGAAACTCAAAAATCATTTAAAGAAATTCAGTGGGAAAAAAAGGTAGCCTTTTCAACAATGGTGCTGGTTGAACTGGAGGTCAGCATGCAGAAGAATGCAAATCAATCCATTCTTATCTCCTTGTACTAAGCTCAACTCCAAGTGGAACAAGTACCTCCACATAAAACCAGACACACTGAAACTAATAGAAAAAGAAACTGGGGAAGAGCATTGACCACATGGGTACAGAGGAAATTTTCCTGAACAGAACACTAATAGCTTATGCTCTAAGATCAAGAATTGACAAATGGGACCTCATAAAATAACAAAGTTTCTGTAAGGCAAAGGACACTGTCAAAAGGATAAAATGGCAACCAACAAATTGGGAAAAGATCTTTACCAACCCTACATCTGACAGAGGGCTAATATCCAATATATACAAAGAACTCAAGAAGTTAGACTCCAGAGAGCCAAATAACCCTATTAAAAAATGGGGTATAGAGCTAAACAAAGAATTTTCACCTGAAGAATTTTGAGTGGCTCAGAAGCACCTTAAGAAATGTTCAATATAATTAGTCATTAGGGAAATGCAAATCAAAGCAATGCTGAGATTTCACCTCACGCCAGTCAGAATGGCTAAGTTTAAAAACTCAGGAGACAGGAGATTTTGGCAAGGATGTGGAAAAAAAAGGAACACTCCTCCACTGCTGGTGGGATTGCAATTTGGTACAACCACTCTGGAAATTATTCTGGCGATTCCTCAGAAAATTGGGCATGACACTTCCGGAGGACCCTGCTATACACCACTCCTGGGCATATACCCAGAGGATTCCCCCACATGCAACAAAAACACATGATCCACTATGTTCACAGCAGCCTTATTTATAATAGCCAGAAGCTGGAAAGAACCCAGGTGTCCCTCAATGGAGGAATGGATACAGAAAATGTGGTATATTTATACAATGGAATACTACTCAGCAATTAAAAACAATGAATTCACGAAATTCTTAGGCAAATGGTTAGAACTGGAAAATATCATCCTAAGTGAGGTAACCCAATCACAAAAGAACACATATGGAATGTAGTCACTGATAAGTGGATATTAGCCCAGAAGCTCTGAATACCCAAGACACAATGGACATATCAAATGATTCCCAAGAAGAAGGAAGGAGAGGGCCCTGGTCCTAGAAAGGCTTCATGCAGCAATGTAGGGGTTTACCAGGACAGAGAAGTGGGAGGGAGTTGATTGGGGAACGGGCTGAGGGAAATGGGCTTATGGGACTTATGGGGAGGGAAAAGGGAAATCATTTGGAATGTAAGCAAAGAATAAAGAGAATAAATAAAAAATAATAATAAAAGAAAAACTGAGACAAATAAATGATTCAAACAATAATGTAAATTCTTTTGTATTAGCATACAGATCCAAGGAACTGAATCCAAATTGAAAATTTTAGGAAAACCTTGCATAGGGCATCATAAAAATCAAGTACACTTAGTAATAAATATCATAAAAAAAACAGAAAGAGACTAAAGATAAGAATAGCATGATATTTTTTAAGAATAATTGGAGGGTGGGGAAGCCGGAGGGTCACCCAGCGTGCCAGGTGCTCAGAACCATCCGGCGGCGGCGGCAGAACCAGGTACCCGACACAGCCCGAGCTTAAGACCTTCGGGGACTCAGGCCTGGAGTGGGAATTGGGCACAGAATAGCGGGTGCACTCTGCACTCGCGCGCGGGGCGGACCCCGAGCTCCCTGCAGGCAGCTGCCCTATTGCCTGCAGCTTCCCGCCCAGCTGGCAGTGGGGAAGCCGGAGGGTCACCCAGCGTCCCAGGTGCTCAGAACCATCCGGCGGCGGCGGCAGAACCAGGTACCCGACACAGCCCGAGCTTAAGACCTTCGGGGACTCAGGCCTGGAGTGGGAATTGGGCACAGAATAGCGGGTGCACTCTGCACTCGCGAGCGGGGCGGACCCCGAGCTCCCTGCAGGCAGCTGCCATATTGCCTGCAGCTTCCCGTCCAGCTGGTGGTGAGGAAGCCAGAGTCAGCCAGTGTGCCAGGTACCCAGACCCAGCCGGAGGCCGAACCAGCCTCCCATCCAGCCAGTGGCAGGGAAGCTGGAAACCGGACCCAGCCAGCTTCCCAGCAGCTTGGGACCAGCAGGCGGAACCAGATAACTGAGATATCCCAACTTTAAGACCCCTGGGGAAACAGGATATCAGACAGCGAACCCTGAGCAGGAGCAGTGCAGAGCAGCCGCCCAACAGGCGGAACCAAATACCTGGGATATCCTGAGGTTAAGACCTCGGGGGACTCAGGCCACCTGTCAGCAATCTGTGAGCAAGAGCCCCGCAGGACAGTGATTCAGGTATCCCAGTCACTGGGAAATAGCCTTACAACCCCACAGGAGGGTCAAGCACCAGCTAGTATCTACAGGACCAACTAACACCAGAGTTAACCAGATGGCAAAAGGCAAACGTAAGATCGCTACTAACAAAAATCAAGGCAATATGGCGGCATCCGAACCCAGTTCCCCAACAGCAATAAATATTGGATACCCCGAAACACCAGAAAAACAAGACTCAGATCTAAAATCACTGGTCAGGATGCTGATAGAGGAACACTTAGATAAATCTCTTAAAGTAATACATGAGAAAATAGATCAAAAGCTAGAAGCCATTGCAAGACAAACACAATTAAATCCCAGATATCTCAACACACCAGAAAAACAAGACTCAGATCTAAAATCACTGGTAAAGATGCAGATTGAGGATCACTTAGATAAATTTCTTAAAGTAATAGAGGAGAAAATAGATCAAAAACTAGAAGCCCATACAAGGCAGACACAAAAATCACTTAAAGAAATCCAGGAGAATATAGAGCAAAAAGTGAATCCCAATAAGGGGGAGAAACAAAAATCACCCAAAGAAATACAAGAGAACATGGGTCAACGAGTAGAAGTCATAAAGGAGGAAACACAAAAATCCCTTAAAGAATTACAGGAAAACACAAACAAGCAACTGAAAGATCTGAGCAAAACCATACAAAATCTAAAAACAGAAGTAGAAACAACTAAGCAATCGCAAAGGGAGACAATGTTGGAAATAGAAAACCTTGGGAAGAAATCAGGAGTCATAGATGCAAATATCAACAATAGAATACAAGAGATAGAAGACAGAATCTCAGATGCGGAAGATACCATAGGAACCATGGATTCAACAATTAAAGAAAATGCAAAATGCAAAAAGCTGGTAACCCAAAACATTCAGGAAATCCAGGACACAATGAGAAGACCAAACCTAAGGATTATAGGGATAGATGAGAATGAAGATCTACAACTTAAAGGGCCAGCAAATATCTTCTACAAAATTATGGAAGAAAATTTCCCCAACCTAAAGAGAGAGATGCCCATGAATATACAAGAAGCCTATAGAACCCCAAATAGACTGGACCAGAACAGAAATACTTCCCGTCACATAATAGTCAAAACCCCAAATGTACTAAACAAAGAAAGAATATTAAAGGCAGTAAGAGAAAAAGGACAAGTAACATATAAAGGAAGACCTATCAGAATTACACCAGACTTCTCACCTGAGACCATGAAAGCTAGAAGATCCTGGGCAGACCTTATGCAGACCCTAAGAGAACACAAACTTCAGCCAAGACTACTATACCCAGCGAAACTCTCAATTGCCATAGATGGGGAAACCAAGATATTCCACGACAAAACCAAATTTGCAAGATACTTATCTACAAACCCAGCCCTACAAAGGATAATAGGGGAAAAAAACCAACACAAGGGGGGAAACAACACCCCAGAAGAAACAAGATAGAAACCCCATCTCATCCAACCCAAAAGAAGAGAACCACTCAAATACAAATAATAATAACAATTCCCAAAATGTCAGGAAGTAATAATTACTATTCCTTAATATCTCTTAATATCAATGGACTCAATTCCCCAATCAAAAGACACAGACTAACAGACTGGATACGGAAACAGGACCCTACATTTTGCTGCATACAGGAAACACATCTCAGTGTCAAAGACAAACACCTCCTTAGAGTAAAAGGCTGGAAGACAGTTCTACAAGCAAATGGTCCCAGGAAACAAGCTGGAGTAGCCATTCTAATATCAGATAAAATCGACTTTCAACCTAAAGTCATCAAAAGAGACACAGAAGGTCACTTCCTGCTTGTCAAAGGGAAAATCCACCAAGAAGAATTCTCAATACTGAACATCTATGCACCAAATGCAAGGGCACCCTCATTCGTAAAAGAAACTTTACTAAAGCTTAAAGCACACATCGCACCTAACACAATGATTGTAGGTGACTTCAACACTCCACTCTCCTCAATGGACCGATCAGGAAAGCAGAAACTAAACAGGGACACAGTGAAACTAATTGAAGCTTTGGACCAATTGGATTTAACAGATATATATAGAACATTCCATCCTAAAACAAAAGAGTATACCTTTTTCTCAGCACCGCACGGTACCTTCTCAAAAATTGATCATATAATTGGTCACAAGACAGACCTCAACAAATACAAGAAGACCGAACTAATCCCATGTCTCCTATCGGATCACTATGGAGTAAAAGTGGTCTTCAATAGCAAGAAGAACTACAGAAAGCCCACATACACATGGAAACTGAACAATACTCTACTCAATGACACCCTGGTCAAGGAAGAAATAAAGAAAGAAATCAAAGACTTTTTAGACTTCAATGAAAATGAAGGTACGACCTACCCAAATCTCTGGGATACAATGAAAGCAGTGCTAAGAGGAAAACTCATAGCCCTGAGTGCCTCCAAAAAGAAACTGGAAAGAGCATACACTAGCAACTTAACAGCACACCTGAAGGCGCTGGAACAAAAAGAAGCTAACTCACCCAGGAGGAGTAGAAGAGAGGAAATCATCAAACTAAGGGCTGAAATCAATCAAGCAGAAACAAAGAGAACCATACAAAGAATCAACAAAACCAAGAGCTGGTTCTTCGAGAAAATCAACAAGATAGATAAGCCCTTAGCTAGACTAACCAAAGGGCACAGAGATAGTATCCAAATTAACAAAATTAAAAATGAAAAGGGGGATATAACAACAGAAACAGAGGAAATTCAAAAGATCATCAGATCCTACTACAAAGGCCTATACTCAAAACAACTGGAGAATCTGGAGGAAATGGACAATTTCCTAGACAGATACCAAATACCAAAATTAAATCAGCATCAAGTAGACCAGCTAAACAGTCCCATAACCCTTAAAGAAATAGAAGGGGTTATAGAAAGCCTCCCAACCAAAAAAAGTACGGGACCAGATGGTTTTAGTGCAGAATTCTACCAGACCTTCAAAGAAGACTTAACACCAATACTCTTCAAACTATTCCACAAAATAGAGACAGAAAGGACACTGCCCAACTCATTCTTCGAAACCACAATTACGCTGATACCTAAACCACAAAAAGATCCAACAAAGAAAGAGAACTACAGGCCAATTTCTCTTATGAATATAGATGCAAAAATACTAAATAAAATCCTTGCCAACCGAATCCAAGAGCATATCAAAACGATCATTCACCATGATCAAGTAGGCTTCATTCCAGGAATGCAGGGATGGTTCAATATATGGAAATCCATCAATGTAATCCACTACATAAACAAACTAAAAGAAAAAAACCACATGGTCATCTCATTAGATGCTGAAAAAGCATTTGACAAAATTCAGCATCCTTTCATGCTAAAAGTCTTGGAAAGAGCAGGAATTCAAGGCCCATACCTAAACATAGTAAAAGCAATCTACAGCAAACCAGTAGCCAACATCAAAATAAATGGAGAGAAACTTGAAGCAATTCCACTAAAATCAGGGACTAGACAAGGCTGTCCTCTCTCTCCATATCTTTTCAATATAGTACTTGAAGTTCTAGCGAGAGCAATCAGACAACATAAGGAAGTCAAAGGGATACAAATTGGAAAGGAAGAAGTCAAAGTATCATTATTTGCAGATGATATGATAGTCTACTTAAGCGATCCAAAAAACTCCACCAGAGAACTTCTACAGCTGATAAACAACTTCAGCAACGTGGCTGGTTATAAAATTAACTCAAGCAAATCAGTAGCCTTCTTGTACTCAAAGGACAAGCAGGCTGAGAAAGAAGTTAGGGAAATAACACCCTTCACAATAGCCACAAACAACATAAAGTACCTTGGCGTAACTCTAACCAAACAAGTGAAAGATCTGTATGACAGGAACTTCAAGTCCCTGAAGAAAGAAATCGAAGAAGACCTCAGGAGATGGAAAAATATTTCTTGCTCCTGGATTGGCAGGATCAATATAGTAAAAATGGCCATCTTGCCAAAAGCAATCTACAGATTCAATGCAATCCCCATCAAAATCCCAAATCAATTCTTCATAGATCTAGAAAGAGCAATTCTCAAATTCATCTGGAGCAACAAAAAACCCAGGATAGCTAAAACTATTCTCAACAATAAAAGGACTTCTGGGGGAATCAATATCCCTGACCTCAAGCAGTACTACAGAGCAATTGTGTTAAAAACTGCATGGTATTGGTACAGCAACAGGCAGGTAGATCAATGGAATAGGATTGAAGACCCAGAAATTAACCCACAGACTTATGGTCACTTGATCTTTGATAAAGGAGCCACAACCATCCGGTGGAAAAAAGATAGCCTTTTCAACAAATGGTGCTGGTTCAACTGGAGGTCAACATGCAGAAGAATGCGAATTGACCCACTCCTATCTCCTTGTACTAAGATCAACTCCAAGTGGATCAAGGACCTCCACATAAAACCAGACACACTGAAACTATTAGAAAAGAAACTTGGGAAGACCCTGGAGGACTTGGGCACAGGGGAAAAGTTCCTGAACAGAACACCAATAGCTTATGCTCTAAGATCAAGAATCGACAAATGGGACCTCATAAAATTACAAAGTTTCTGCAAAGCAAAGGACACTGTCAGAAGGACAAAACGGCAACCAACAAAGTGGGAAAAGATCTTCACCAACCCCACATCCGACAGAGGGCTAATATCCAATATATACAAAGAACTCAAGAAGTTAGACGACAAAGAACCAAATAACCCTATCAAAAAATGGGGCACAGAGCTAAACAAAGAATTCTCACCAGAAGAAATTCGGATGGCCGAGAAACACCTTAAAAGATGTTCAACATCATTAGTCATCAGGGAAATGCAAATCAAAACAACCCTGAGATTCCACCTCACACCAGTCAGAATGGCTAAGATTAAAAACTCAAGAGACAACAAGTGCTGGCGAGGATGTGGAGAAAGAGGAACACTCCTCCACTGTTGGTGGGATTGCAAAATGGTAAAACCGCTCTGGAAATCAGTTTGGCGGTTCCTCAGAAAATTGGGCATGTTACTTCCAGAGGACCCTGGCATACCACTCCTGGGCATATACCCAGAGGATTCCCCTGCATGCAATAAGGACACATGCTCCACTATGTTTATAGCAGCCTTGTTTATAATAGCCAGAAATTGGAAGCAGCCCAAATATCCCTCAAAGGAGGAATGGATACAGAAAATGTGGTATATTTATACAATGGAATACTACACAGCAATTAAAAATAATGAATTCATGCAATTTGTAGGTAAATGGTTAGACCTGGAAAATATCATCCTGAGTGAATTAACCCAATCACAAAAGAATGCACCTGAAATGCAATCACTGATAAGTGGATATTAATGAGCCCAGAAGCCCTAAATACTCAAGACACAAATAGCAAGTCAAATGATTCCCAAGAAGAAGAAAGGAGAGGACCCTGGGCCTGTAAAGATTGCTTCCAGTTTAGTAAAGAAACCGAGGGGGGAGGGGGAATTATTGGGGAACAGATGGGGGGGAGAGGAACTATGGGAACTATGGTGGGTGGGAACTGGGAAAGGGGAAAGCCTTTGGAATGTAAACATAGAATATAGAAAATAAAATTAAAAAAAAAAAAAAAAAAGAATAATTGGAGAAGCTAAAACATATGGAATGTTCGAAAGAAAAGACAATCGTAATTCTCAATTCTCAATCCAGACCAAAGAAATTCAGTAACCAAAATATAAACAATGACTTACTCAAACACTCAAGTGTTGAATAAGTTCACCACAAGCTGAGCTGTAGTACAAGAAAAGCTAAAGGAAATCATTCAAGCAGAAAGAGATACCAGGAACACTTCATTCCACTCAAAAGAGTAAAACCGCATGCAGTAACAACATAAGACACCTCAACTTCCTTCTATTACATGCAACATAATTCTAAAGCTTAATCCTAAATTCCCAAAGCTCGTAAGTGCAAACACAACCTCGAGTATGATAACATTTTTGTAGGTTTTATCCAAAGAAATCATCCATTTTCCTCCAAGGCTCAGGACCCTGGAGAAGATGATGCAGAAAGATGGTTAAGAGCCCGAGATCCCCTAGGGGTGCAGAGAAACAGCATTTTCCTGACATGATAGGACCTCTGAATTAATGAACTCATAAAAACTTTGGTTGCCTCCACATGACCTGCAGAAGATGAAGTTATTCAGCATTCTAGCAAGGCAGGGTAAGGGGTTCTGAATAAAATGGAGAAGAAAGAGGAAGGAGGAGGGGAGAAAAGGGAGGGGAGGAGGAACTGAAGCTGGTGCTTAGAGAGATCAAGTAGATCTACGAGAATATGGAGGAGTAAATATGATCGAAATACTTGTATGAAGTTCTCAACCGATAAGAACATTATTTTTAAAAGTCAGAGTCAGACACTGGAAGAAAACACACACAAAACTTATCAAAAGTTTTTTTTTATAATTTCTGGAGAAATTATAGAAATTTAGAGAACTCTCAGAATCAGTATCAAGGAAACAGTGAACCAAATGACATGCACACTAAAAGTCTAAATATAAAGTCTAAATATATATTTCAGCAAAGTCAATCCATGTAACAAGTAAGTGGCTGTTAATTATAGAAGCAACATACTTGAATCAATGCTGCTTAACCAGGATTGTTTCTGGCAAAAGTCTAATACTTACATTGAGAGTTATAGTTACAGCTAAGGATTCTGACTCAGTGGTAAGTTTTTTGTTGGTTTGGTTTGGTTTGGTTTGGTTTGGTTTGGTTTGGTTTGGTTTGGTGTGGTTTGGTTTGGTTTGATTTGGTTTTTGAATATGTAAAACCCTGGTTTCAGTCCCCAGCATTGAAATGGGGGTTGGGGAGAGAGAGCGGGGGAGGGAGGGAGGGAGGGAGGGAGGGAGAGAGAGAGAGAGAGAGAGAGAGAGAGAGAGAGAGAGAGAGAGAGAGAGCACTGAAGAAGGGAAGGAAAGGAGGGAGAATAGAGGAGAAGGTGAGACAGAAAGATAGAAGCAAAAACTATGAAAATGGGGGACTCTTTCTGAGCATAAAGAAAACATACCTATGATCATGTGAAATACAAAGGACACACTGAAATAATCTCAAGGAGGGTGCCTGTGAGTGATGTGCAGCTTGCATGGTCATCTCACAGTAGAGTGACTATCTGTAGTTTTTCTTTTGGACCATTTCTCTTTCAAGAATATGTTTATATTAATAATAAGAGAAATTCTGTCCTTAAACCTATGTTATTTTTATATACCCCAACACAAAGAAATGAACATCCTCCACTGATTTTATTTGTATTTGATACCATATGTCTCTGTGTTTCCAGGCATGCAAAAATTCATTCTGCATATGCTCATGTGTAGTACACATATTTGAGGAGAAGAAGACTGGTGATCACAGAGTGGTAATGCTATGTGGGTTGTTTTGTTTTGTTTTGTTGTTTTTCTTCTACAGTGGATGTAGCCCAGCATAAAGTTTTACCCTTGAGCTGAATCTACAACGCTACTGTGTATCTTTTTATTCTTCTGTGCCCATCAGTGTTTTCAAATCAGTGATGTTTCTAGTTTCAATTCCTTTTTTTTAATTTATTTTTTACACTCCATATTTATTCCCCCCACCAGTCCACCCTCTGACTGCTTCACAGCCCATACCTCATCCCCATCCCATACCATCCCCCTGTGTCCACATGGATGTCCCCACCCTCCCACCCCACCTGACCTCTAAACTCCCTGGGGCCTCCAGTCTCTTCAGAGTTAGGTGCATCATTTCTGAATGAACACAGACCCAGCAGTCCTCTACTGTATGTGTGGTGGGGGCCTAATATCAGCAGGTGTATGCTGCCTGTTTGGTGGTCCAGTGTTTGAGAGCTCTGAGGGATCTAGATTAATTGAGACTGCTAGTCCTCTTACAGAGTCACCTTCTTTCCCCTCAGCTTCTTTCAGCCTTCCCTAATTCAATAGCAGGGGTCAGCTGCTTCTGTCTATTGGTTGGGTGTAAATATCTGCATCTGACTCTTTCAGCTGCTTGTTGGGTCTTCCAGAGTGCAGTCAAGTGAGGTCCATTTTTGTGAGCACTCCATGGCCTCAGTAATATACTAGATTCCTCAGGCATTTGCTTTATTGTTTGAAAATTCATATTTCTTTTTTTCCATCCTTATTATGGAATAAGTAAGTTATAGAATTTCAGGTTCATCAGGAGCTCAAATTACATATATTTTATTACTAAAAGAACAGTGAAGACAACTTCCAAGATGCTTTTACATTCACCAAATTGAAGCATGTATTTCTTTTTTGGTGGGGGTCAGTCTTATAATTGTCAGGGTGTCTTTTTGACTATCAAGAACAATCCCACTCCTAACGGGTATTCTCACCCTGGAGGAACTTAAGTGTCAATCAGAGGCCTTGGCTCACAGGTGCTTCACTTGCTAAGCGTTATGCTCCGAGGAAGGTCGTTCTCAGCAGTGGACATGTGCTATGTGTAAAGCAGGAGAAACACTACATTATGGAGCGACAATACTGCAGACAAATTTCATCTTGATAATTTGGAAATGTCCTAGAGATGTGTTATTAATAACCGTATCAATGCATTTTATATTTTAAAAACTGTACATTTCTTTTTTAAAGAACACAAGTTCTGAAGGTAATCTGGAAACAAACTGATTCATGATTCATTAAGGGTGACTAAAAACTAAGAAAACCTCATCCAAATACCATCTCATGAAGTATTTGCAAACAACTGTATAGTTGTAGAAAAATCATTCACAGTATAAGATAAAGATATTAATGCATTATATAAGGCCAGCATAAATTCATTTTAAAGTTGACAAGAATATCTCAAGGTGGTAAAAATCTTTAGAAAGTATATACAACATAGATGGGACCATCCTGGATAAAATATTACCAAAGTAATCTAACAGATATAAATAGAAAGTGGCTTTGTTCTAAATATGCAGGAGTGGTGTTCCATTTTATAATTAGTCAGTGTGATTCTCTATTGTTAGAATAGAATTCCCCATAGGACTCTCATGTATCTACATATCTTGCGAATGACAGGCCTATTGCAGACATACTTTCAAGAATGTAACCATAGTATAGCCCCCCAGAGAAAGGGCATGTTTTCATTCTTCCCAGCATAATAAATATACCATCTCACTGTGGGGCAAACAGCGGGTATGCCTACCGCTCACGTTACAGGAGCTTTAGGTTATCTTTCCTAATGATTGCTCTCTTTTAGCGCACATCAACGTGTGTTTTGGTATTTGCTTGTTGAACTGAAGCTCAAGGTACTAGAGCCAGTGATCCTCTGGTAATTGCTATGCTGTGAATAATAAACCATCTTTTCTCAAACTCAAGGGTCTTATCTCTTTCTATCATCTGTAAACAGTGACAGGGTAACTTCTAATCTTACAGATAAGGTAAACTTTCAGACATTTCTGACATCTGTATTAACAGACAGGGATCATTTCAACAACAGCAGAAAAATCATTAAAGGTATTGAACACAAATGCACAAGTTAAAATTCTTAATAAGTGAGGGAAAGAAAGGAACTTATTCAATCCTATGTGCAGTGTGTAGAGACAATAGCATCTTAATTGATGAAAATTAACATCTTCCTCAAGTTAAAATATAATGAAACTATAATCTGTATAGTTACTCATGTTTTTGCTGTTTTTAACATTTTTATTGAAATCTTGTTTGACCCCATTACTACATCTAATATAAAATGTGAATAAAGTCCATTACTCATTTTTCTAAATGTCACATCTGGTCATATTATGCAAGGAAAACTAAAAGTAAAGCATTAGTAGTTTGGAAAGAAAGAAACAAAAGTGGTATTATTCGATGACAATGTGATGGTGCATTTAAGAAGAAATAAAAATGTTTGAGTCAATGAACTAAAATTAGAAAATTAATGTAAGAGAGCCATTGGACACAAAGTCAATATATGAAGATAATTATTTTTATATATTTTAGCAATAGATAGGTTAATGATAAATGCAAAATGATATGCTTAGAGTACAAAATTGTAGGAAAAAATTAAAGTTTATTATTGATGGAAAGATTTTAGGGCCATAACGCCAGGAAGTCTGAGGTAGTAGAGTGTCTACTAGAAATGGCTGTATAACAATATGGGAACATTGGCAATATAAATGAGCATGTTACTATTGACAGAAAAAGTTTTGTGGTGTCTCACCCCTAAACAGAAACCTATAGGCTCCTGATGACTGCTGGAAGATGGAGAAGTAGTTTCTCTAGGATGAACTTCTATTGGACTGTCCATTGCAGGGTTACCAGGCTTAAAAATCATATGCATGCAAAGAACAAAAATGGACTTAGTGAGCTTTATTTATATATTTATGTATAAACATACATATATGTACATATACATATACATATATAAACATACATATACATACTTTTTTGTGTGTAACAATAATAGTCAAAGAAAAGGGGACTTTCAACATAAGAGTAGAGAGAATAGAAGGAAGACTGGCAAAGACTGGAGAGAGAAAAGGGATGGGGAATGTAATGTAATTACATTTCAATTTAAAACATTTTTAAAAAATTTAGTGATACTAAAATACATAGTAAGTAAAATGTTTGCATAAAATTTTACATATTAATATCATATACCTTAGAAAGAAGGACATATTAATTATAAGATTTCACTTTCTGAAATACTTTTTTCTTTAGAATATTTTACATGTTCAGTACAATCCTAATAAATTTTCACAGATTTTCCTTGAAATGGTCAAGTGATCCTAAAACTTAAAAGTTCATGCCAAAATGTACAAATCCTGATGCTATATAGGCACTGAACTCCTGACGGAGAGGTGGCTGTCTATTGGAAAGGAGGTTAGTGATGGAAAGGGCAAACACATACAGTGACCTGGGTTACAGCACTCCAGGGTGATGGGTAAATGGATTTTGTCTATAATGCATAGTAAAATAATTCATTGGCCACTTACCTCACCTCATACATAATAACCAATTTTGTTGACATTAATTATTGTTGATAACAGGATGTCAACAGAAAAAATTAACATGTTGAGAGGAGAACACAGGAGATCATTTCTGTAGATATGAAATAAAGACTTCTTAAACATTAAATAATTTACAAATGATAAAAGATTTCACAAAACATTGCTCATCACAAAACAAGAGCATTGGTGAATTTTAATTTATTAAAATTGAAGACTGTTGCCCACCAAAAAACACCATAGAGGGAAGGTTGAAATAAATCCCCAAAGAACAATCTGCAACATGAACCCCAGAGGATGATTAAAACTATTTGTCAAGTAACTCAGTCTCATGGCCACCATGAGTGGTAGGAACATTGTCTTGAGGCTAGGGACCATGAGCATAATCACAAAACCAAACAACAGCCATGTGCTAATGTCAAAGCACTCATTCCTAATAAATTTATCAACAAATTCTTTCTGGTGCATGTAGCAAACTACAAATAAACTTAAAAGATGGATTTCCTGAGCAAAATAGAAATACCCAAAGAAGTAGTTCATAAGGGGAGGCTTGCATTGGTCTTGTACCAAATTTTCTTAAAAGAAGACATCTTTTGGTCTTGAGTAGAAAATTCTTGTACTGAATATACTTATATTCTATGTTATCATATTGATATGTTATATATTATATTGATATATATTATATCTGTGAAGTGCAAATTAAAGGCATTGAATGATGTTATTACCCACTACCCCACCAGGAGGGTTGAAATGAAAAAGAGAAAACATCATGTATAAAGACACTGGAAAAAAATGGAACTTTTCCTCTAAAAGTAGACCATATTTTAGGTTCTAATGCAAAGCTTGAAACATACAAAGTGTCAAAAGATGTTTTTTGTATCCTAGATCATAGTAGAATAAAAAATATTGGTTGCTACAAATATAAATAACATGACGAGAAAGCATCCTTGATATGCAGGAGGTCAAATAATACACCAACATACGATGAGTGGGAGCGAGCTTGAAGAAATTGGGGAGAGGAAATGTAGAAGTCTTAGAATCATGAGAATCTAAAGGGCAGTATAAATTTCTAAGAATAATGAGAAGAAACAGGCAAAGTTAGTCGGAACATTTTTGATATCCCAAAGATGGTCCTAGGAGGAAAGCTATAGTTTTATTTGAGATCAAGGAGATCTCAGTAAATAACTTAATGATATATTTTAAGATTTCAGAAAAAACTTTAACAAAACAAAACCCAAACTAGGAAGCTAAGTAAATAACAAAAATCAGGGGAAAAAGGTAGTAAAATGGGACAAAAAAAGAAATCAATCCCAGAGTTGTGTTTTTTCTTTGTTTGTTTTTTGAGAATATAAATAACCCTAGAAAAGAGAAAACACAACAAAAATAAAAGATAAAGTGGGGCAACATTATCACATCTTCTAATGAAATCCAGAGGATCATTTGAAAACTTGCATTCTAATAGAACTGGAAAATCTAGAAGAAATTGACAACTTCATAGACATATGAGCTACCAAATTAAATCAAGAGAATTGAAATTATTTTAAAATATCCATGGTAATCTATAAGAATAAAACAGTAATAAAAAGATTTCTGAAACCCAGAAGCCCAGAACCAATAAGGTATCCTGACAAATTCTACCAAAATGTTCAGTAACAGCTAACCCCATGTTACTATAATTGAAAGAGGAATAGAAAGAGAACATTCCAAACTTTGAAGTAGACTTTCTGGTTTTGTCATGTGATGCAGACTCACAAAGTGTCTTGCTGAGGCAAGACCCCTGGAAGGACACTTGATGTTTGGCGAACTGGAGAACGTATAAATAGGACTCACTGGGCTGTGATGGGGTGCTTGGATAGCTAACCTCACAATGCTTTGCTGATCCGGCATCTGATCTTCACTTCATTGAGAGAGGCACAGCACAGTATTTCTGGTATCCCAGCTGATCCTAGTTATCCCTCTGACTAGTGCCAATTCTGTAGGGTCGTGCCACCACTGCTGATTCGTGTTTGGTATCCTGACACTACCAAACTGGACTGCTCATATCCTGACAATGGAGATTGGAGTTACTCCAAAGAAATACTTTTAAACAGTCCCACATCTCCTTGTCCTATTTACCATCTTTTCTCCCCTACCTTTTGTGGGAGATCGTGGAGAGGAGACAGGGAAGGGGGATAACATTTATAATGTACAAATAAAATGATTAATAAAAAGGAAATGCTGAGGTTTTGATGCTGTTGTTTATTCTACTCTAAAACCCAGAGCTCTGGAGACTATCCTGCAATTTCTCATTTTTTTCCTCTCATCCTTGCTTCCTTATTTTCCTCTTTCTCTTTGGCAAGCATGTATCAATAATTTCCTCAGAGCATTCACTCACTTTTCTCGAGGCTTGCTTTTAGATTCCTGTGTTCTTTCTTAAACATGGCTGCTTTCACCACTATCTCCATGTCAGTCTCACTTCTTTGTCTTCTGGTATATTCCTACACTCAGTTTTTCTGATGTCTATATTTCCTTTTTTTTTCCCCAGTATATGTACTTATTTTTTTATTGAATTTATTCTTCATTTACATAATTTCCAAGTTTCAATGCCAAGAGGCCATTTTGTTTAGTCTTTCTTGGAGCCATTCACATAGTGTGAAATCAAAGTACATTTGAACATAAATTCTCACAAAAGCTTACTATAATGGTATGATTTTCCCTCCAGTTTATTGGTTAGATTTTTTTCTAGGCCTTCATTTGGAAGTCTTTGTATCTTGTTAATGGAGGATCCAAATTTTACACAGATGTTTCACTTGAATTTCCTCATGTTGTGACAAACTCCCTTCTGTCTCTGTCTCTGTCTCTGTCTCTGTCTCTGTCTCTGTCTCTCTCTCTTTCTCTCTCTCTCTCTCAAATAGCAAGCCAGTCACAGTTCCACACTTAGCTACCTTTCCCTACCCCACCACAAGGGGGCAGAAGCTCAAGTGCTTATTCTTTGGAGTTCAGTTTCTTCCTCCTCAACACTAAGACATTTGCTTTCTTGGCTTTTCAAGAAGTTTAATATATTCTAAAATGCATTTTTTCACTTGTTTTCTTTTTTAAATTTGGAGACACATCATGCTTTTTACTGTGTGTGTGTGTGTGTGTGTGTGTGTGTGCATTCCACAGTTTTGAGTTTATGTAAGTTATGAGCTCTATGTAGGTATCACAATTCTGAAGAGCATACACAAAACACCCAGCTTATTGGCATGTTGTTTGGTATGAGTATGTATGTCAGAAGTTGACTTGAGGAGGAAAATGCCCCTTGTTGCAGAAGCCAGAGGATACTTCTTCCTTCAGCAATTTGAAAGAATAAGAAAGTTGTATTATGGTCACCTTCAGCACAGAAAACCAGTCAATAAACTGGCACATTTATTGAGTCTTCAACATCAAATAAATCCCAACTTTAGAAGCTGTGTTCATGAATTCCCAATGCATCACTCCTCTTAGGATTTGTGTATAAATTTACAGGTCAAAAGACTTCATACTAGTGCTATTTTCTTTTGAGTATGCTTACTAATTTTCCTTAAATTTTCATGAACTTGTGTTGACCCTTTCAGAGATATCAAAATCATAGCACTACATCTGAGATTTTTGTTATCATTTTTTTTCAAATCCCAGAAAGCATTTAGTGTTGCGTCTTTTTTTTTGCAATAAATTGTTTTGGTATAAATTTGTGATGAATAGTTTTGTTTTTTATTTCATCAAAAAGAAAAAAAAGGAAAAAGAAAGAAAATTGAGGTATACTGTATAGCGAGCTAATACAAAAAAAATAAAAATAGGTTTTAAAATAACTGCTAACAAGCAAATTAGCTCCTGAACGGAGAGGCAGTAGATCAATAATGACAGTAAAACTAGAGAGTTCTTGCTGATCTCATATTGTCTGTGAATGCAAACTGTAAAAGAGGTCCCCGCAGGCCTCCAACAATAACCTACAAAGAATGAGACACAAAGAGAATCGAGCACAGAGATAGTTCAATTTCCCAAGGCAGCCAGCTCTTGTCACATCAAACCACCTATTAGTCACAAACTCATACAACTAAGAATTCTCTGGTCTCCCGAGATTGCCTGTCATCTTGAAGGAGATAATACAATGAAAGGCTTCGGTTTCTTCTGTGCCATGTTTAGTTTATTGTTTTCAATAGATCCAGCTATTTATAATGTTGCTGTTACATAAAAACAAGATGCTCTGCTTTTAGATTGGAACATGTCATCGATGCACCAGTGAATGAAAAAGGATAGTTAGACAAATGTAAAAATAAAATAATATACCTGAAAAAATACATTCCCTGACATTTTATAAACCTACTTAATAGGTAAAATTATTCAAAAATGTATTAACTGGTTAAATTATGCAGTACAATTGTGTAATAAAACTTAAAATATATCTATATTTAGAGTAATTTAAAATATCTAATGTTCTAATCTCTTATCTGATAGATGTAGAAAATAGGCTCAATGGGTATAAAGCTGGGCATATAGCAGCGCTGGAGAAGGTGATGGAAAGGCAGCTCACAAGTCCATGTGGGAACACCACTTGATGTGCATAGAATATGTCACCCATCCAAGCACTCGCCACGGCTCATCTTGCTTAGCTTCTGGGATCAGGGCAGGATGGTCATAGACTATACTCAAATACTTCCAACAAGGCGTCCACTTTTCATAAGCAGGCAGTCTCACAGTGAGGGGAGCAAAGCGTCACCCATCAGTGTCATCATTCAGAGTAAGGGTTGAGCAGCCATGAAGTGTGAGGTTGCTAGCTAAACGCTCGAGTCCTAAAGCCGACGGCTTCCTTAAAGTTTACCCTGTCTATCCTGGAGAAAGCAGGAAGGAATTCCAGTGGGAAAACACTTGCTGAGTTCTGCAGTGGTACAAGGAACAAGATGTAGTTTGCATAGAGATGGGAACTATTTGAACAGGACATTAGGAAAGTGCTATACAAACCTCGAAAGGAAAAGTATTATGTTTAATATTGTGTGTGTCTGGGTGCTCAAGGAGGCCAGAAGCATCAGATACCCTGAAGCTGGTGTTGCAGGCAGTAACGCGCTGTCTGACAAGGGGCTGGGAACCAAACTTGGAACCTCTGCCATGACTAAACATTTTTAACCTGTTAGTCTTGACTGCAGCATAAGAAAAGGGAATTCATTTTTTAAAAAATATTTTATTCGATATATTCTTTATTTACATTTCAAATGATTTCCCCATTCCTGGATTCCCCCTCCCTGAAAGTCCCATAAGCCCTCTTCCCTCCCACTGTTTCCCAATCAACCCCTTCCCACTTCCCTGTCCTGGTATTCCCCTACACTGCTGCACTGAACCGTTCCAGGACCAGGGGCCTCTCCTTCCTTCTTCTTGGGCATCATTTGATATATGAATTATTTCTTGGGTATTCTGAGCTTCTGTGCTAATCGCTGCTTATCAGTGAGTGCATACCATGTGTGTTCTTTTGTGACTGGATCACCTCACTCAGGATGACATTCTCCAGTTCTACCCACTTGCCTAAGAATTTCATGAATTCATTGTTTTTAATAGTTGAGTAGTATTCCATAGTGTAAATATACCACATTTTCTGTATTCATTCCTTGAGGGACATCTGGGTTCTTTCCAGCTTCTTGCTATTATAAATAACATAATAGAGCATGTGTCCTTAGTACATGCTGGGGAATCCTCTGGGTATATGCCCAGGAAAGGGAATTCTTGAGTTGGGTTTAGAAAACAGAAGTAAAGAAAAATGGTAACAAGAAGTTGCTGATAGCCCTCCCACAGGACACAGGGGAAACAGAGAAATGGGAGATGTGGGAGGAGGCTTAATGTAGGAGGGATGCAGAGACCTGAAGGCATTGAGTTGTATTTAGAATGCTTTCAGGATTATTTTCTTTCCCTTTAATGTGAAAATAACGAAATTTTATTTAAAATGAAAAGCCACTCTTTAAGACAAGTGGAAAGCAAAAGGGAGATTATGAAACTGGATATAGAGGGAAAACGTAAGATCCCAGTTAAAGAGGCCTGATGTCTGGGCAAGAGGTAAGACAGACAGGAAAGAAGTCATTAAACAGGGGCATAGAAACAGTACAGTTCATAGAAACTTATTGCTAATGGTACAGTAGTTAGATATCTGACGACCAGCTTTCTCTCTTTTTTTTTTTTTTAGTACAAACAAGAAAATATAATTAAAGGAAACTCTTTCACAGGAAAAATGAAAATATTTTAATTATTTATGAGCACGATGAGTTTGAGCTGGAAAGGGTAGAAATTCCCAGTGACTTGTAGCATACATACTTTGAATAACTGAAATTGGGTGGGTTTGGTGGCTCCTGAGAATTGAAGCTGTGCATGTAGGTGAAGAGGATATGCAAAAATCTGAAACCCAGTGCCCCAAGAAAGAACATCCAGATTCTTAGGGAAAAAGACTGGAAAGAGTATTCAAATTTGTGAGATGTTCTGGGAAATGGGAGGAAAACTGTGGATATCACGGGAGTTTATAAGGACAGGAAAGAGTCACTCACCCCAATGGTGCAGAGGCCACATATTTGAATGGGGAAGTGTCCATAATCAAATGAAGTAGAAAACACTCGATGTGTTACAAGTATGAATTTAAGTGTGATCTTTATTCAAAATTAGTGAATAAAATAGAGATCTTATGTGTGAATGGAACTGCCAATGTACTTATATTTGAAGGAAAAGAAAAGCTTCATTTGTTGACGAGAGATGATGCTTGTTTGTGTGTGAACCTGTGAGTCTGTGCATCTCTCCCTCTATGTGCATCTGCACCTCTCCCTCTATGTGCATTTCTCCCTCTATGTGCATCTCTCCTTCTCCCCATATATCTCCACCTATATGCATCTTTTGTGTTATTTCTTGGGCTCTATCTTGTTTGGTTTTTTTTTTCTAATTCTGCTTTGTTTACTTCTGTTTTATCTTATTGTATTATATATGTTGTATCTTATTATTATTAGTTAGATGCTAGTTTTTCTTCTAACAAGAGACAGATCTGAGCTGGGCGGTGGTGGCACATGCCTGTAATCCCAGCACTTGGGAGGCAGAGGCAGGTGGATTTCTGAGTTCGAGGCCAGCCTGGTCTACAGAGTGAGTTCCAGGACAGCCAGGGCTACAAAGAGAAACCCTGTCTTGAAAAAAACCTAAGAGAGAGAGAGAGAGAGAGAGAGAGAGAGAGAGAGAGAGAGAGAGAGAGAGATCTGGATGGGAGAAGAGGTGGAGGAGGAACTGGGAAGCAGGTCTGGGGAAATCTATAATCAGAATATATTATATGAAAAAATCTATTTTCAATAAAAGAACGAAAGTAGCTTCTCTATGAATTAGATGAATTAGCACTATAATAATTACTATAATACAATTAAGCCTTTTGAGATCTTCCTATGTACTAGCTCCATGCCACAGGTAGCAACAAACCCATCAAATCATGGAGCATCTTTTAAGTATTATTATTCTTACTTCAGAGTAATAAAACCTGTACCTCTAAAGATTACCCCATGTATCCCAAGTTCCTCAATTAGTAAGCTGTGTGGTCTTTAAGTTGTTATTCCAATGCCCATAAAGAGATGGGGATTTTTAGGTCTCAAAATAGAGAGAAACAACAAGCCAAAGAGGGACAGTTTTCTTCAACTGGGCGATAGATGAGACTGGTCACAAGTACTTACAAGTAAAAGGGTTGAAGGGGATAGATTTAACCCAAAGAAAGAAATTAGAAGATAATCCAAGGGAAAACCAGAGGTTACAGGGTCTGCTGTATGGGTGAGTAGACTGCTTATGGATAGGTATTTATATTACATCTTCCAGCGTAGCAGGATTGAAGCTGTCTAATCATATTACTCCTTTAAAAAAAAACCTACCATATCTCTTTTTAAAAATAATTGAAATACAATACATTCTCACACAGGTTTCACTTAAAATTTATACAGAACAATAGGGTGATTTGAAGCACTGGGTTGAAGTGTGTGAATTAAACAGTGGTTCGAGCAGCCATGTGTAGCTCTGCATGTGTGCATACTACCAGGCATCCCACAGACACAGATCAGAAACAAACTTGACCTGGCCTCTATGATTATAGATGCCCCAAAGACTCCTATGCCTCTTTGTTGGCATTCCAGATTACTGTTATCTCTCCTTATCACAATCAGCACGACAGTTCCATCCTGTATCTGCACATTCTGAGTGTTTTGTCTTTTTAAACACACACACACACACACACACACACACACACACACACACACACACAATGTCTATTGATTCTTTGCGAGTAAAAGGTATAGCTTATACTATACAACCTTAACAACCTGTGTCCATGCCCCTGAGAACTGGAATAAACAGTATACAATTCTGAATGGCATCCCTTTCGGTATTGCACAGTAAAGCCGGTGAATTGAGACAGTATCCCAACTGAACTTCAATTCTTAGTTTGTGAAATAAGGATAATATTAATCAATTATAATACAGTTTTTACTTTGAGTTACATGTTATATTTAGAAATATAGGAACCCTGGAGAGCCCCATTGTCTTATTATTCTATCTTCTAGTCCTCCTTTGCATAACTTTTCTTTCCTGATATCTTCTCCCCCACCCCCGCACCAAACATCAAATCCAGGGCCTTGGGCTTGCCACTGAGCCATAACCCAAACACCCTTAGTTTATTTTTATCGCTTGTTTACTTTGGAGGGGGGTTGCTGTTGGTGATGATGGTGTTGTTTTGCATTCTCATTTAACACAAACCCAAAAGACAACTATATTTTAAGTTTCCCTTTTTTCAACTCCTTTTTTTTTTTATATAAAACCTCTGGGCTTTAGAAGAAAGAGTCTAAGTATTCATTCTTCCCTCATCCACCACCTTTCCACCTGCCACTTCACCAAAATCAAATCTTCTTTAGAACTCAGCAAAAGGCAGGTGACATAAGAGGTCCTTCTTGGATTAATGAATGGGTAGGGGATGTGTGTTTACAAGTTGATTTTTAAACACTTGAGTAAACTATATCTTGATTATAAAATCAATAAGCTAAGCCACACATTTGGTTTATACAAATGAAAACACAAAATGGCTTATTATATCAATATCAGTAAATTTCGATGTCAGCAAAGGCAGAACAAAGATCATCTCTGTAATGGCCCAGCTTTTTACACTTTGCTAGTTACATTGATTTGGTTCAGCCTGCCAGTTAGAGCTGGATCTAGAAGAGATGAGGGGCATGGCTGAATTGAGACCACAGAAGAGAAAAGGGGAACCGTAGCATCTGTCCCCTCAGACGATTGGCACTCCTTTGTATCAGCATCCATCCAACACACCGAGCCAAGCCCACTGTGACCCTCACTCTTGGTCACTACATTACTCATTATAACTCACTCATTTCTTTAGAATCTGTAGCAAATTATTTGGCTTTCAACAACACGATTAGTTACGAGAAGCCCACTTAAAGTGTGGTTTATAACGGTTTTGTTCCAGCATACCACAGGTTAGCATCTCTTCATTATACATTCAAAAGCGAGTGTGGAGTAAGCCTTTAAACAACTCTGAAGGAATTTTGCGTCATCCGTGGCCCACATTTCTCCTGATCCACACTGAAGGCAAGGCCCATATTATTTCTGGTAGGGGTGACAGACACATGGGCATGTGGAGTGGCTTGGGTGAAAATCTCCAACACTAATACTTCTTCCACCAAGTTAATTGACAAAACAAGTTAACAACATATGAATTATCCTCAGGAGGGAGCTCAAAATGTGGTCAGAATGATGTATTAGATCATTTACCATGTAGTATTGAGTGCCTATCTGGGACTTGTGCAATTTGAGTCGGCGAAAGAACACTGTGGAAAAAAATTAATAACAATTTATATTAGTATATAGTTAGTCTAGAGAGGAGAGAGAGAGAGAGACAGAGACAGAGACAGAGACAGAGACAGAGAGACAGAGACAGAGACAGAGACAAACAGAGAGAGAGAGAGAGAGAGAGAGAGAGAGACAGACAGACAGACGACAGACAGACAGACAGACAGAGATAGTCCAGGAAATATGGTCACTCCAATGGTACCAGAGGAAGTTTCTATTAATAAATCCCAAGGTTTAAGAATCATGTTATAGGACAACATGGCATGACACAGAAGTGTACACTATGCAGACAGTGTATCCAGGGTCAAAGACACTCCAATGAAATAATACATTGTGCTAGATATAAAAGTTTGTAAACCCTCATTCAGGCACCTTGTCAGACCCCTAGTCAGCGGGGGAGATGCCTTTTAAGTGCATGGTCAGTGTTAGCACTTACTGGGCACAGAATGTTTGTGTAGAATTAAGAGAGAGCATGCAAAGTCATTCAGTAAGACAAAAATTTGAAATTGTTGTTAGTTAAGCTTTCTTAGAAGGGCACTTCATATCTGCTTCACACTAGGAAAAATCCCTGGACATCTGAGTTTGATAGTGTTATAAGAAGGAAGTTATTTACTTACTGAATGCTTACATATAACCGGACATGGACATACAGATGTCTCTTGTTCCACTGGTATAGTTGATGTGTGCACTCCATGAAGCTTATCCTGTCCCGTCTTACCCGCTGCTGTCTTCTCATTGCCCAGCGTCATGCTTGCCATTATGACAGTTATTCAATTAATTGTATTGTGGATACATTCCTAACCTCGCAGCTCATTTATCATCACTATTTTCTACACGAGAACCCCAAAGTTGACATAGTTTATATGAGTGCCCACATGACTCTAAAATGTGATTGAGAGGCAAGCAAATGCCAGAATTCCAATTCAGATAACAAGTGAGCACAATGCCTGTCCTCTTTAGCATATGGCACTACTGCACACCAGACATGATTCTGTACAGCCTGTCTTCCTTTATGCAAGGAAGAAAGGATGCAAGGAAGAAGATAACTTTTCCTTTCTTACTATATATGTTTTCCAAGCTGTATTACTCAAAAGAATAAGCATGACTCAAGGAAACACACAGAGGGGGGAAAAGGAGGAGGACGGGGAGAGGGGGGAGGAGGGAAAGAGAGGGAAGAAGAGGGAGAGGGAGAAGAAGAGGGAAAGAGAGAGGGAAAGGGAGAGGAGGAGGGAGAGGGGTAGTGGTAGGGGAGGGAGGGAGGGATGGAGGGAGGGAGAGAGAGAGAGAGAGAGAGAGAGAGAGAGAGAGAGAGAGAGAGAATTTATGACGTTATAAGAAGGAAGTTATTTACTTACTGAATGCTTACATATAACGGGACATGGACATGCAGATGTCTCTTCTTCCAAGAGTTGTGAAGTGTTCCTTGTTTCTGGTCCTTTTGGTGATTAAACCAAACTCTGAATCAATGGCTACATTTGAGAACACCTTAAACTCCTGGTGGAGGGGGAGAGCAAAGGTGTTGTTCTCTGCTCCCTCTCTTTCAGAGTTAGAGCCTTGCTGCAGGTCTGAGGAGAAGTCAGAGTCCTAAGTCAGTGATTATTGTGTTCTCTTCTTTTTTTCTTCTTTAGCACAGCACAAGCATGCTAGAGATTTAGCCAAGGATTGAAAACTTTCTTGCTTTCTGATTTGTTTTTTAGTTTCTGTTGTTAAATAAACCAGTCTGTAGTACTTCAAAAGAAGAAAAATGTAGCAATGGCTTATGGTTTTGAAGAAGGGGTAGATAATACAGCTGTGTTTGTAAATGGGTGGGGGAAAGCAGAGACAGACAGACAGATAGATGAGAGAGAGGAGAGAGAGAGAGAGAGAGAGAGAGAGAGAGAGAGAGAGCATGAGAAGATGGCAAAGGATGAACACTGGAGAAAGGCAGTGCACACACCCTGATGACCTTGGATGACCTTGGCTAGCTCAGTGGGGTCTTCCTGGGCAGCTAGGCTGACCTCAAAGTCTATTTGATGTACTTCTCCTGATCTAAATGTTTGCATAGCCAAATCCACTGGGTTCTTCTTCCAAGCCATAGTGTTGAAAATCTGTTCCAAGTAACAGCTTGACCCTCACCTCTGCTGAGCTTCATTGCCAATTATTTTATGTTTGCAGTCTTATAGTAAAAGTAAGAAAATAGCAATACTTGACAGAATGTTAAAGTTATTATTTTTATTGGGTCAATAGAGGAATCATTTTTATATTAATCACAAAATATATCTCTGTAGCACTAATTGGGCAAAAAAAAAAGGTTTAATATGTAATTGGGTTCATCTCTTTGAAATTTCAATCTCTTTTGTTCTGTTTCCCACCACCATTTTACTCTGGCATATTTTATTACCTAATAGCTTTTCTACCCTTTAATTACCTAAGTTTAGAGGTTCAGATAACTCTGGTTCCTTTATCTATTATTCCCCTGTATAAAACATGACAAGTAGCACAAAAATACTCAACATTTTTTTGTTGTTGATTAGACAAACTAATGACTTCCAAATGCAAAACAATAATGCCTTCCTGGAGGCATATATAAACTAAAAACGTGGCAGATTCACATGAAAATGCTGAAATTATAAATTAAAATGTAGTATAGTCTTTCTTAGTGGGTTGTGTCTGCATTCAATAAAATCTGGATCTTTTGCAGTTTGTTTAATATCACATCAACTACCCACATAATAATTTTTTTCTATTAAGGATCAATCTGAGGTGTTGGGTTCCTTTTTTTGTGAGATGCCACTCAAATTCTTCTTTTTGATCTTAAGGACAGTAGCCCCCTAACTGCAAACTTCCATGGTTCAAACTTCAAGTTTCTCTGAGTAGCCAATTTGTACTAGAAATTTGTGTCTAGTCACGTATGCACCAGCCTCTTCAAGACAAATACACATGTATTCTTTACTCATCAGACCCATCTATCCACTTGTCAAATAAATGCCAGTTGCCTACTATGTGACCCCTCCTAAGAGCTGAAAATACAAGTGGAAGTAAAATAAAAATGTTCTTTAAGTGTAAACTTCGACAGGAAGAGTTGCATATTGCACCTTCATTTATATAGATTCTTTCAAACAGCCATCCAGATCTTTCCAGTAGACAATGATACATGTCCAGATGAGGAAACCGCTGGAACTAATAACCGAAGCAATTTTGCAAGGGTTCTTTAGCTTGTGAGTCAGTCTCCCGTCAACGTGCTACCAGAGAATTCCTATTAACCATCATCATGCCCTTTAATTACTTAAAAATGAGTGTAAAATTAAAATTTTACTTTGCCTTTGCTCTAAGCATCTGACTCTTTGGAGAGAACTCAACGAGTCTGTGAAGCTAACCCAGAGCTTACTTCAAAACAGGTGTCTAAACTTGGTGACTAAAACGTCCCCTTTCCTTTCCATAGGCCCTACTGAGTAAATCACTGGTCCTCAGCCAACACATTTCAGAAGGAAATGGGAATTATCTTAACTGAAGAAAGGAGTGTCTTCCAGCAGGTCATGGTTATTAAATGATCAGAGGAACTAAACGCCAATGGTTTTATAACCATGTGACAGAATTCTGAGGCATAGTGTATGTGGACAAAAATGAAACTACATTAAACTGTCAACTTACACTCACTTGTGTGATATGTAATGACAGTTGATCGACAGCTGAAATATGGGTCATCAATAATAAATCTTATCACTATTATCTCATATATATATACATATATATATGTATATATATATATATATTTCCAGGTAATATAAACACACATTTGATTTTAATGAAGAAAAATGAAAAACTATGAGATAAAATTAAGATATTTACTTGGCCTTAGCATGTTATTAAGTTTTATGAGACATAGTCATCCTCTTTTTTGCTACCTTTCTGTCCCACCAGACTCCATGGATAGAGCAGCCATTGCCTTGATCCTGTCTCTATTTCCAACATCATTTTTCTCACAGTACTGAGATAAATATTTTCTTTCAGTATCCCATGATCCTTATGGTCTATTTTTTTTCTTTTGACAATGTGCTTATGTGTCTGTGTGGTATTCATGACGTGTGGTTGTGGCAGATGCCTGTGTGTATAAGTACAGAGGACTTTGTGTGCATATGCAGAAGCTGAAAGGGGATTTTGGATCTATTTCTCTATCATTGGCTTCCTTATTGCTTTGAGACTGATGCTGAGTTTTTCCAGTTCGGGTTGGCTGTCTATTCAACAACTCCTGGGTCCTCCAGTCTTCAGTCCTCGTTTGTGGTTATAGGCAAATGCTGGCAGTCTATCCATGCTTCAGGGTTAGATGTAGCATATTTATGACGTGTTTTATTTACATGAGTGCTGGGGATTCAAATTCATGCTTCCATGGTAAGAAATCTTATTCATTGAATCACTGCCTAGCCCAGATCCCTTCTAAAGTCCTCATTCTTTGATGTTCCATCTACCACTATCAACAGCTTTCTCTTAGCTGTTTGCCCCTGTCCTTATTAGCTGATAAATTTCCATGTCATTTCAAAGTATCTCCAGTGACAATATTTTCTGGTACTAAAAATACTTCCAAGACACTTGAAATGGCCTCATCAAACTATGCAACCATCAAAAACATCAAGGTATTTACATCACACATATCCCAACTACTTTAGGGAAAATAATTTGCATGCCTCAAAGTATCTATTGAAAGGTACATGTGTTCCCTTTAGATTTTCTAAGTCGCCTCAGGTTTCTTCCTCCTAGCAAAACACTCATTGGCAAAGCAAAACCAAGTATTTCCAAACTGGCCTCTGTGTGAACAAAACCTCAGTCTAGTTTATAGGCCTGGGCCCAAGGGACATTATCTCAGATGAAATGGAATTAGCAATTACACAGATCTTCTCCACTAGAGTTGCATTAAAAATAATTTAGCATACTTGTTATGTATACTTTAATCATATTATCCCAAAAGTAACCAGCCACTGATCTCAGAGGTCAGTATGCAATTACAAAAAACATACAAAGGGGAATACAGCCCTAGACACTGGAATGGAATGTTGCCCTGTAATTCATATCCCTTCTTTTTCCTATCCAGTCCGTTGGCAAAAGTCACCTTCTTTCTTCTCTTCATACAAAGTGTGAAGAGGAAAAGCTTTATCGAATTGGTGAATTGCTTAAAATATGCAAACGAAGTATTGACCTCACATGGAAAGATAACCTCACCTCTCAAGCATCTCTATTGTTACTGTTTTTAAAGCCAGCATGCACTTGAGAATTCCTGCAGAAATAGCCAGTCTATCACTGAAGAAGAATCTTAATTTGCCATGTACATGTATATTTAACTCATGACCTTTGTCTGAGATTCAGAAACAAATGTTCAACTTTTCAACAGTCTTTGTTGCAAGTTTTTCCATAGCAAACCATACTTGATTTTACAGATTTTCTTAGAACCACTCTTCTTGCTTTTTGAGCATAGAAGAGATTTTTTCTACTAGTCATCAAGAATCTTTCATCTCTTCACATTGCTAATCCTACCATGTCAGAAATGCTTAGCTTTCTTTTTCCCAAAGTTGTAAGTTTTCCCCCCCAATATCTAAAATCTTAAATTTCTTAAAAATATTTTCCACCAGGTAGTGGTGGCACACGCCTTTAATCCCAGCACTTGGGAGGCAGAGGCAAGCAGATTTCTGAGTTCAAGGCCAGCCTGATCTATAGAGTGAGTTACAGGACAGCCAGGACTACACAGAGAAACCCTGTCTCAAAAAAATTTTCCCTTAGCTAGAAAACTACATTATTGATAGTCAACTAGACAGTTACAAAGAACATCAGATAAAAATCTAGGTACCAGGCTAGAAGGGGTCATCACAAAAACAAAAAACAAAAGAACAACAACAAAAAAAAACCCTAAAATTCAGACTTTTACATATTTTAAGTTTTCTTTTTCTAACAGCAAGAGAAAACTCCTCACTCAGTCAAAAGAACATCATGTTTTTATATAATTATTGCTTTGTTCCCATCTCTTGAATCAAGTGCTTTGAATTTAGAGACAGCAGTAAATTGGCTGTGTTTCACATAGACTGTAGGCAACTGGTTATGGCTATTATTACACTAGTATGTAATAATGAGTGTCATCACATTTTATAGTATGAAACCAGAGACCATAGAGATTTTCAATATGTCTTGAATTCTGCTTTTGGTTTTTGTGTCCTTTAGAGTACCTGTCAGCTTGCATCTCCATGTGTCTCTATTTTTGGCTGTTCCCGTTCTGTCTGAGTCATCCTAATGGTTTTAGCTGCAATGAATCATTGTTTGTCAAGCTTGTGTCTTACCATGGCCCAAACATTATCAGCGAGCTCCTGTTCACATCCTTGACCCTTAATATTTGCAGACGCAATACTCCAAGTAGCCATCATGACTTCATGACAGGACCCCTGTCTAGGTGTCCTAAGCATGTAGTTGATACTATAACTCTACTCTTAAATTTTCCCATCAACCTCTTCTTTCCTCTCAGTTCAGAGACTCTGTCCCCTGACTCACAGTTAACTCTGTGCACTTAATAATGGGCTTCCCCACTGACTTTCTAAATTTTGTCTTAAACAAGTCTCTCTTTACTGAAACCCCTCCATCCACGAACACAGTTAAACTTCATCAATTCAGAAAATAAATTTATGGTGTTTTTTTTTTTAGTACTGAAGATTGAACACAGAGCCTTTCACATGATAGGAAAGTACTCTCCTACTGAGCTGTATTCATACTCTGTAAATTCAATCCGAACCATGGTCTATCTTGCCTAAATGGTTACAAGAGTTTCCAGCATTTATTTTGCTTCTGGTTTTTATGAAATATGCTCAATTCTTAAAATAGTGACCACAATATTGTTTATAACCAGTGACTAAATTCACAGCTTCTCTGCTGTAGGTCCTCCAGATAATCCTTCCTGAGTGTTGGACATTATCAGTGTGGGTACTCCTGAACTGTTCTCATCATTTCATCTAAGGTCATTTTAGTCCTATGAGTCTCTCACCTCCACGATCTCTGGGGCATTCTGGAGGGTCCCCCCAAGCTCCTATCTCCTGAGGTTGTCTGTCTCCATTCTTTCTGCTGGCCCTCAGGGTTTCAGTCCATTTCCCTCCTCTAATGTCAGATCAGGTTCCCCTTTCCCCCTCTCCCCACTATTCTCCCTCTCCCCAGCCCCAGCTACTTTCCCTCCCAGGTTCCTCCCTTCCTCCTCACTTGTGATTGCTCCTTTCTCTCCCCCCAAATGGAACTGAGTCGTCCTTACTTGGGCATTTCAACTTGTTGACCTTTTGGGGTTCTGTGGACTGTATCT
This sequence comes from Apodemus agrarius, assembly GCA_964023405.1. NCBI lineage: Eukaryota > Metazoa > Chordata > Mammalia > Rodentia > Muridae > Apodemus > Apodemus agrarius. The sequence goes on along the minus strand of OZ030007.1, from coordinate 32,895,261 downwards.
TGGGTATTCTGTCCTTTTTTCCCCCGGCTAATATCTACTTATTAGTGAGACATACCATGCATATCCTTTTGGGTCTGAGTCACCTCTCTCAGGATGGTATTTTCTAGTTCCATCCATTTGCCTGCAAAGCTCAGAAAGTCCTTGTTCTAAATAGCTGAGTAGTATTCCATTGTATAAATGAATCACATTTTCTGTATCAGGGAGAGGGAACTTATAGAGCCCACCTCCAGCAGGAAGACAGGGCTTCAAATGAGGGAGAGGAGGGCCATCCCACAGTCATAACTCTGACCCAAAATTGTTTCTGTCTGAAAGAATTGCATGGATGGAAATGGAGAGAAGCCTGAAGAATAGAAGGTCCAGAGACAGGCTCAAAGCGGGATCCAGCTCAAGGGGAGATCCCAAAGCCTGACACTATTACTGAGGCTATGGAGCAATCACAAAAAGAGACCTAGCATGACAGAATTCTGGACAACCCAACAAGCAGCTGAAAGAGTCAGATGCAGATGTTTGCACCCAACCAATGGACAGAAGCAGCTGACCCCTGCTGTTGAATAGGCAAGGCGGAGTGAAGCTGAGGGCAACCCTGTAGGTGGACCAGCAGTCTCCATTAATCTGGACCCCCAGGATCTCTCAAACACTGGACCACCAAACAGGCAGCATACACCAGCTGATATGAGGCCCCCTACACACAAACAGTAGAGGAAAGCCGGGTCTGTGTTCATTCAGAGATGATGCACCTAATCCTCAAACTGGAGGCTCCAGGGAGTTTAGAGGTCAGGTGGGGTAGGGGTTAGGGGCATCCACGTGGAGACAGGGGGAGGGGATGAGGTATGGGATGTGGAATAGTCAGAGGGTGGACAGGTGTTGGCAGGGTGGAGAATAAAATATGGAGTATATAAAAATTATTAATAAAAATATTTAAAAAGTACTCATCATATATACACAAAACATACCGATAGTTTGCTTTTATTGTTTCGCCAAAACTGAATAAATTTACAGGCTATTACCTGTTTTCTACAGGTATGTCCTAACAATCACAGTTGTGCCCCTGAAGATTTTGAATAAACAAATGATTGAACACCTTCTGAAATCATTGAGTCCCTTTTTCTCTTATTCGCAGGTGCTGTGTGAGGTTCTGTCTTCTCTTTTAGTATTTCTACAGTCCATGTTGCTTTTCTCTGTTCTTTTCTTTCTTGTGTCCCCTTTTTTTCCTCAATGAGTGCCATCTTCTCAGTCTAAAAGGAGACAAATATTTGCTTCAGGGAAAATGAGCGCAAGCACAGACAAAACCTCCCTCAAACCGTTCAGGATTTTCTCATGTCTCTTTGGTTAAATTCCTTCCTTATTTTATATCCATGAAAATGTGTTTGCAGCTTGAGAGTCTGTAGAATAGTGTTTGAAGAAAACATGTCATAAAGACTCCATTTCTACACAAATAATGAATGTATGGTGGTTGTTTTGCTTTATTTATTCCTGATAGCAGCTTTACAACTGGCTTCTATTATATCCCAAATTAATACATAGGTAAGTAAAGACATAAGACTGTACATGCGGTTCTAAGGGGGAGAAAGAGACAGACATGGAAAGGCAAGGCTTGAGCCGAGACTATTTGACTCTAAAATCTGAGTTCTCAGTTTCTCTTTCATACTAAGATGTGGCCTGATTCCATCTCTTGGTCTCCCAAGTGGCCTTCATTTACACAGGTGGCATTGCTTCCCTCTAAGGCTCTGCTAAGTGCTTTGGAGCCTTAATGTAAAGGTTGGAGAATGTATGAAATGGTCTAAAATGATCACATGAAGGCTAAAGCACACATGCAAAATTCAAAGGGAGGAAAGACAAGCAAAATGCCGTGGCTACAATCTCCATCGTGATCATTGGAAAATATTCCGGAGCAGGAGCGGATGGAGCACATTTCTCTCTCTCTCTCTCTCTCTCTCTCTCTCTCTCTCTCTCTCTCTCTCTCTCTCTCCTCTCCCCATCCCTTTCTCCCTCTCTCCCTCCATTCTTCACTCTCTCCTTCCCTTCCTTCTTTTCTTTTTCACTTCCATAGTCTCTGGCCTCCCTTTTTTTTTCCCACAACAGATCTCCTGAGCTTTTTCCCATATGCAGTTCACAAAGACATTGGAGCCAAAGGTGAAGGGTGGGGCCGGAGCCTGCAGACAGCTGCCAACAGGGCCTGGACCGGCTAGCTGCCAGCACCGCCAGCTAGCTCTGGGTGCAGCCCACTGAGCCGTCTGTCTTGAAGACACAACAAGAAACATTCAGGAACTCATCATCAGAGAGAGACAGAATCATCTGTAAACTTCGAGCTAGCGAGATTCGGTGCGAGTGGAGGTCATCCATTTCCACGACACAGGACTACCTCACTTGGAAAACGGTAAGAGCAAGATAGCGCGCAGCTCCTCCGGCATCAGCCTAAACTTCGCTTTCACATAATGTCTGTCTTATCTGTTAGGGAGGTTTACATGTGCTTTATTTATGATTTCTAACACCTCACAAATAACACTAAAGAAGACGTACCGCTATAAGGGAGTTGTATATAATTGGAGGTTAATGAGATAATTGTGCAGTGATTTCAATATGGCGATCTAAGAAACATAATCTAACATACCTTAACAATGAAATCTGCTTGCAAATTTGACTGAGGAAATTAATAGGAAGCAGAATTGGAAGGAGAAAAAGTGAGTCAGTGGCACAAGCCCGAAATGATACTTCACAGTTTATATGAGACAGTTTTGTTCTGACTCTACTAGCTGAGGTCTCACGGTCATGTTCAAAGCTTGCACAAGAAACAATCCCAGTGCTCCCTGCCTGTAGTGAGCTTGGTCCATGCTGCAAGGACAGGCACTGCCTGGAAAATCTCGTGGAAGAAAGAGAAGAAAAGGCTGCAAAAGAAATTCTCTAATTTCTAGTTTGAAGCAGAATTCAATTTGGAATATAAATTTTCATTGCCTTCACTATAGTTTCTCAGTACAAAGCCACAAAAAAATTAATAGTAAATGCATTGATTGAAAGGCAGGCCAGAGCTTGTGCCTGCAAAAATAATTTGATATGTGTTTATAATGTGTTTTTTTAATATTTAAAAACAAATCTTAGTCTTAACATTTGAAGAAGAGTAACATATTACACACAATTTATCTCATTATTTAGACTTAACAGCAACTGGAAAAAAATTAGAGGTTACACAGTATTTTCCTCCCTTAATAGAATCTTGAGAACGATTTTTTTTCTGTCTAGCCCTAGTGCACAAAGAAAGCTTATTTAGTGCTCAATAATTCTTTTAAATCATGCATGTTTTAGTAGTTTGCACATGAAGCACATATTAGTCTCACAAGGTAAAATGATCTTAATAAAAAAAATGGTCAGAAATTCTGAAGCAAACTCACAAACTCATTAAGAGGAGCACCAGTAAGACGAAATATTGCCAAGAGTTTAAAACAGTGACCAACAGACTAGATATATGAACACAGTAAAAAATGATGCCCTAATATCACAGCATCCTAAAGAGAAAAGTATATTATTATTATCATTATCATTATTATTATATTATTCTTAATTATTATTACTATGAGTCTTTTCTACATCCAGGATCTAAATGGGCATTGACAAGTGGACACGAACCGTATCCGTTCTAGTTTTGTCACAGTTAACAAGCCAAATTGATACAGATCAGAAACACCTTTTTCATGTCAGAAATAGAGCTTGGTTGTCAAAAAAGCATCCTGATGAGCGACCGCGGGGAGACATCCAGCAATAATCAATCGCCAATCAGTCATGGAAAGTGCTTACTCCGCTCCTGCAGGCGCCTCTTCATTACTCCCTGAATACCAACCTCCAGAGAGGGAAGATAAGGTTCCTAGCCACGAATAAAGCAGAGTTTCTGCACAGTGAAACCTGAACATGGGTTTAGGAGATGATTTTGTTTTCCTCTTTGGATTTTCTTTTCCTTAAAAAAAAAAAAAAAGCTATTTCTCTAAATGGCATTAAAAATAACTGAAGTGATATGAAAGTCTGCTTTCGTAAAAACTGGAAATGCAACGTTTCCTAAGTAGGGGCATGTAAATGGGAGAATGGGGATTGATTACTTTATGTAGACACATTTCTATACATATAGATTTAAGAACTCTGAACCCTGGGGATATGTGGTGAGCGAGATGGCAGCAACACCTTCAGGACGTCCAGAGATTAATCGTAATGTTAATTTGAGATAAAAGCTGAACAGTTAAATCTATGTGATCACAGGTTGGAGTTCACAAACAGAATACTTGAGGGCTTTGAATTGCAGAGGGGTTGGGGTGGATGTTGTAATTCTGTCCTCTTGAAATCTGTACAGAATCGTGCTGAATCCCAACATTAAGCAAAAGAGCCATGGCTTCCCGTCTGCCTGCTTCCTCCTGAAGCACATGCATTCTCTTTTCCTGGCGCTGGTGCCCGCCCTGCCCCATTTGGCAGAACACACGCTTACGGGAGGCAGGCTGGTGAGGGAGAGGATTCCTAATGCATTTCCATAGTGAAAAACAGGTTTGCCAAAATAGTTGGACTTGATGAGAGGGGTGAACAGCTGTATTTGGTTTATAATAAATCTTTCACAAATCAGTAAAGGCAAATAGACAGCACAACTGCAGCCTATAAAAATGGAAAATATTAAACAACAGGCAGTGAAGTTGTTAAACTTTCCCACAGACAAGGCAGGTTTAGGGGCGCGGGGGTGGGGGTGGGGGCGGGGGCAAATAAAAGCGTCCAGAAAATCCACACATGCAACTCACATGAAAAGTGGACCAAATCATATCAGAAGAGGGAGAGGAATTATTGCTGATTAGAAGGAAAATCCTGCTAAGGTGACTTTCCTGGGTGTCCACAGCCGTTTCCTGCTCCTATTACTGAATGTTAGTGCAGAATAATTACTTGCTTGCCAAAAATGACAGGACATTGACCCTGCAGACTTATTGAATTCTCATTGCTTGCCTCCAGGCCATGTCGGGGGTTATTCAATTTTGCCTGAGGAGGACAATCTATTATGAGAGATGAGTCAAGAAGGCCTGCTTCTTGATTGCCCACCAAAACCATTATCGCGGCACAGAGAGGACATTGGCAGGCAGTGGACAGACAAGGTATCACTGATCTCGATTACCCAGGGACAAGATACAATTTACATTACTTGAAGCCACAGGACAGAGGGCAATCAGCCCTGGGAATAGGGCAGCAGCCCTGGAGTGAGCAGGTATTAGCAACAGAACAGCAGTGGAGCCGCTTGCTTATGCTAGACGTGACCTTTAGCCCTACAAGGTAGTAACTGATTGGTTTGATCTGTAATTATGTAAATAATTTTTACACCAATGCACAGAATTGTTCTTAGGAGCTGAAAGCCAGAACACGCGAAAATATGAGCGTCTTCTGCTCGTTTTAATCTTACCCGACCAGTCAGGAGATTTTTTTCCATAAGGCAATTTCAAAGCAATAGCAGTTGTTTTTGACCTAGGGTACTTGTTGCAATCAAAATTACTTGCCATCAGGGAGAGAACGGCTTCATGCAGCTGTCATATTTTCCCCACAATTCTGGATAATCAGTGAGCGGATCCTTCAGGCAAAGGCCCCAGTGTGTACTGTGTAATGTTGTAAAATTTTGATTTGAGGCTCTGTACAATATGTCAATTTTACGGGGCTAATGATAACGTATAAGGACGTCTAGTAATTTTTCTCTTTAGGTTTGATCCTTAGCTAAACCTTACTGGATCCCAATATCCTGTTAAACTATTCTACTAAATTGGAAAATCGTACACTATTTTTATTTCAGTCGATGAGCAATGCTTTATTACATGTTTTAAAAACTGATTTAATTGAGAAAAAGAAATGCTCTCTCTTTTCTCCGGATTAGAAAGGTCAGGGTCTGTGGAAGGAGTTCTAAATATAATGATATGTTCAATTTAACATATTGGAATAATATTATGCTCAAAAGACCTAGTAACAGAGAGGATTTTGCAGTCTTGGGATTTCCTGTCAGCGGGAGATACAATTCCAATAGCAACAGTAGATCACGTTTTCTAGATAATTGCGTAAGAGTCCATGGGAAAGGGCCGCAAATATGAAAAGCAGCGTGTGTTATTTCTGAATTCTCCTGCTATGCTATTAGTAGATGCAGACGCTGAGAAGCAAATAATCTTGCATTCCCCCATGAACGCTGGCTAATTAGGGTGCAGAACAAGAGTGATCCACGAACACCACCCCCACCCACCCGGCAAAACAAAAGCTCTCATCTACGATCTTACCCTGAATCAAATTAGCGACTAGAGAAAATCATATTAATTTAACATTGATTTAACATTGCAATGTATCAGGAAAGAAAAGAATCAAAAATAACTGCCCTGCCTCTCTTCAATAATCAAAGTAGTCTGTTTGAGGGCAAGCCGAGTTGGTGGTACTCAAGTTGCTCTATTATCAGCTCCTGTTTGGGGTTAATGACATTGACACTGAGCACAATGAAAAGGCGAGGCTCCTACTAAGTCCTGTACAAAATAGTTACTAAAAACGTTGACTCATTTATATATAAAGCAACGTCTTTGGTAAATAAGTAAGTAAATAAATAACAAATAAATAAATGGTTTTTCAGCCAAAGCATATTAGAATGTGTAAGTGCCTGTAAAATGACTAATTTTTGTTTGCATTTTAGGAGAAGGTCATAGGTCCCCAGTTTTAAGCTTGCAAGAGATTATATAACATAGTGGACTCTGACAGTAAATTGCCAGCTAAGAGTCTCTGGGCTAAAATTATACTGTATAGCCTTGTGCAAATTACGAAAACTTTTTTGTGTTTCTGTCTCTTCATTCATAGAATGGGAACACCAATTGCGTTTACTTCACAAGGTGGCTGAAAGTATTGATTTTAAAAAACTGTTCATAGGAGAAGTTTATAATATACTCACTACAAACTTTGGTTTCACTAATGTTGTTTATTGTTGAGTATAGAGAACACTCAATAATAAATAATATTTATGTGTGATAAGAGCATGAGTTATCCACATTAAAACTCTGACATAAATGGTAAATGAGATATGAAATGTTCAATTCCATAAAGCATGAATGTATTTTATGGTGAAATTGATGAGAAGATCTGGGGGAAATCTCCACAGCTGGTTTTTGGGACAAGACAGAGATCTGCTAATCCAGTGTCAGTCATAGAATGTTTTACCCCGGTTTCTCACATTTTGTGTCCACACTTGTGCACGGATTTGTGTCCCCGTCTTCACAGATTTGCTGGAAATCTTACCGCCACAGGCGACTGGCTTCTCCGAGCTTCACATTGTAGACAGCACCCTACATGAGAACTACACCAATTCTAGATGAATTCTCTGGCTCTGATAGCCAGACAAACCTGTTTCATTTGTTGACGCTGCCACTCACTAGTTAAGGGAGCTTAACAAATTAGAGTTGTTTTCCACATCTTTAAATTTTCAAGATATTAATAATGCTTACCCTCAGCTCCTAGTCAACAGTAAGTAGATGTAAAAATCCACTTTAATTACATAGTACAGATACAAAACAATGTACTTTCTAAAACTATTGCTTTCAGAATCTTTTCTTCTTTTGCAGTTCTAAATACCCAAGTAAGGGTTTGGGGTTTTTGCCTCCACTTTAACAAGAATAGAGTATTTCTGTATTGTTTGGCTTAGTATCATAAAGACAGTATTGTCCTACATATACATGTTTGGCATTTGTCTTGTCCTTTCTGAAGAACTAACTACTATAAGCAAAGTCTCCTGGATCTAATACACCAGCATGAAAGAAAAGATGTATCATGGTTTGAAATAAGACAGCAGCATTTTACTAGCAATTATTACAGCATTATGCAGGATTCCCTTTTCCATATGGTCAATTTTCTGAGTTAAAGTGGAATCTATCCAGTGTAAGCTATGAAGTCTCAGTAGGACATTTAGCACAGAAATAGGTGTGGACGGGCTGCTGTTTATGTGTACCTCTAGGTAGAAGTCACCCACATCAACATGCAGAACAGTCCAACACATGTAAGACGTCTCTTCCCTCTTCTCATTTAATGCCATTCCAACTCAGATAACTCAGTTCTGATGCCTCAATGATACCATTTGTCTAGGTGTTTTACAAAAATAAATAACACAATATGTGTTCTTTTAAAATCTTTGTTATCTTTTGCTCAGCTCCATGATTCTGAGTGCATCCAGCTGTGACCCAGAAGCCTCTACTACATACTGTTCTGTATATAGACATACCTATCTCTGTTTACATATTTTCATATGTTTGGATTTTAATCACTTACAGTTTGGAAACTTTGTAAGTAAAGCCGACAATGAGTTATGTGGAGATAGATGGAAGAGAGAGACAGACATTTGATGGAGATAAAACTGCATTTATTATGAAATCATTTATTAGTAGAGTAGCATTTTCGGTACAGTAGAATTGCACTTACCATTGCTAGATATCTTTATTCCTATCTAAAACCAATTCACAATCTCAGCGCGAGGTTTGAATTTCCTGCTGTTCCACAGCTTCTTCAGCCTCTGATGTCATCAATCAGTCTCGTGAGCCTTAGCCTTTTAGTGACTTGTCTATCTCCCTGTGGACATGATTTGCTTTCTTTTGACAAATAATTGTTAAGAATCTTGAAAATATATTTACTACTCAGCTTGGTACGAATTTTGGGAATTACTCATAAGCATTTTCAGTGAGATTCTCTCTGTTGCTATTGCTTTTCTGGGGTCCTTGATACCCTAGACACAAGGCCTTTGACATAGTTTTATGTCTTGTATATAGTTTTTCCCAATTTGCAAACTGCCTGCTCAATTTTTTCCTTCAATTACCATTGAATTATATGAAATGCATAAGTATTGTGATAAAGGTAAGCAAACAAGCTGAGAATCTACAATAAAGAATTCACATGCAGACTGACTCCCGGGCTACACTTTATCTGTGAAATAAGCACCCACGTGGTGAAAAGCAAGGGGAGTCAAGTTTACATTGTTTTCCACACAATCATGCTGAAGTAAGTATCTTGTTTGTTCTCCATCATACTCAGACAATTTTAATTAGAGATTAAAATCTCTATCCTCATGACTATCTCCTAAAACATAATATTGACTCCTCTTACATTTCTACTTCTGCTTCTCAAAATATTAATGCAGTTCGAGATCTTACTTTCTTACTTTTAAAAATACTTCTTAAGAGTAAAAATTCAGGAGACAACAGATGCTGGCAAGGATGTGGAGTAAGAGGAACACTCTTCCACTGTTGGTGGGATTGCAAGATGGTACAACAGCTCTGGAAATCAGTCTGGCGGTTCCTCAGAAAATTGGGCATGACACTTCCAGAGGACCCTGTCATACCACTCCTGGGCATATACCCAGAGGATTCCCCTGCATACAATAAAGACTCATGCTCCACTATATTCATAGCCGCCTTATTTATAATAGCCAGAAGTTGAAAGGAGCCCAGATGTCCCTCAAAAGAGGAATGGATACAGAAAATGTGGTATATTTATACAATGGAATACTACTCAGCAATTAAAAATAATGAATTCATGCAATTTGTAGGCAAATGGTTGGATCTGGAAAGTATCATCCTAAGCGAGTTAACCCAATCACAAAAGAATACACATGAAATGCAATCACTGATATGTGGATATTAATGAGCCCAGAAGCCCTGAATACTGAAGGCACAATTAGCAAGTCAAATGATTCCCAAGAAGAAGAAAGGAGAGGACCCTGGGCCTGAAAAGATTGGATCCAGTTTTGTAGGAGAGTACCAGAACAGAGAAATGGTTGGGGGGTGATTGAGGAATAGTTGAGGGGGGAGAGGACTTATGGGACATATGGTGGGGGGGGGGACTGGGAAAGGGGAAAGCCTTTGGAATATAAACAAAGAATATAGAATAAATAAATAAAAAGGGCTGGAGAGATGGCTCAGCCGTTAAAGGCTAGGCTCACAACCATGAAAAATATAAGAAAATGTTTGCACCTATGTTCATAAGGTAAATTGGTCTGTAATTTGCTTTGTTGGGTCCTTACGTGGTTTACATATTAGGGTAAATGTGACTTCATAAATTGAGTTAAACAATAAAAAAAACTTAAGTATAAAGTAGTCTCTTAATACCTCTTCTAAAAATACTTCTCAGCAGATCTTTCCAAGTGATCTGAGATACCAACTTCATCAACTTCTAATTTAAATACGATGACAGGCTTTTGATTCTCTTTTTATGGTCTACGTGACCTTCTACCAAAAACTTTATATAAAACAATTTTTAGTGTTGAAGGAGAAAGATCATCTGGTACTGAACAATGTTAGCAAAATTCTTTGTGTTGGACCTGATAACACTTCCATCAATAAATATAGTAGTTAGATGATTAACACACACCATACAAAAAGAATCCAAAGGCATGCTTCCTTTACAGTGGGAATGTAATAAACACACACTTGGGCTAGAATAGGAAGAGCAGTTGAGAAGTACAGAAGGATTCCTGTGGGCTTTTTGCAATCCTGTTTGACATAAGAAAGGAACTTTAGTATACAAACAACTTAAAACAAAACTATTTTGTCTCTAGCGTGTGCATTTTATGCCATGAGCTCTATTCTAATTCAAAGGACTACATAAGTTATAGAGTGTATATCAGTCAAATCCTAAAATGAGCATATGAAACATTTTAAAATGTGAAAAATAAAGATGCTCTAAGATGTTAATTTGTATGAATTTCCCTAAAGTAAAAACCCAAGTTCACATGACAGTTAGGAACAGCTCAAGAATACATCTGTTATTTTATTTGCTTTTTAGAGTCTAAATTAATGAATGCCCTAGAATACTGTAGAAACGTTTTGCCATAGCTTCTCTAGAAATACAGAGGAGAATAAAAATAAAAAGGAATTTCAGTGATTAACTTGAAACTCATTCCTGTATATAGGTAGGAAATCATTTTTTTAAACACAAGGAAGTTGTAAGAAATATATAAGAAATTTTGAATGGAAAGAAAAAGGAAGGAGCTCTACATTGCTTATTGAGCTTAAAGAGTACTTAAAAGACTATAAAGAAGTTACAGCGTCTGCATTTCACACAGGGTCTACAGGTGTTAAATACTTAACAGGTCTGACAGGACTTTACAATTTTGAAAATGATACATACATAATAGACTCAGAAATGATATTCAGAAATGCTGTGATAAGTCCTTTTTGAAAGGAGTATTTGAGTGGAAGAAATCTCTGCTTTCTTCAAAATAGTCCTATGTCCCAGCAGCAACACAGAACCCATGCAGTGGACAGGGAGCAGAGAGCAGGGTACACTCTCAGTCTGGCAGTCTAGCTATATCAGATACCTTCCCTTTTCTCTTAATAAGTCATTGTGGTATTTTGCTGCTGTTGTTTTGCTTGTTTGTGGGTTTTTTTGGTTGCTGTTTTTGTTGTTCAAGAGAACAGATGTTAGGAAGTGGAGAGAATACAGCAAGCAGGGTAGAGGTATATAACACTAAGGTCCAGTTGCCAGTGGCCAATAAACTGCAGGTAAAATAAAACATGCATCCTAAGGCTCAACAACTTCCCCAAACAGCACTACCTCCTAGAACCAAAATACAAACACTTGCCTGTGGAGAACACTGAATATTCAAAAAAAAAAAAAAAAACAGTATCCAAATGACTTGTTCATATCAACAGGGCAAGCAGTCTTTCTGTATGTGAAGACATACCATCTGTTATGCTGAACACTGTTTGCAAAATTGTTTTACTATTCAGCTATTAATTTACTTTCTTCCTGCAATGTTTTATTAATACTTTTGAAAGTTTATCGAATATATTTTGAGCCTGTTCATTAACTCCTTTCCTACCACCCTTTCCACCTTCGTACCTCTTCCCACCCAACAACAGATACTTTCTTTTTCCTCTTTCTCCATTGGGTCTAGTTAGTTTGTATTTTACAGCTTGACTTGAAATTGAGGCCTACCCTGACTTTTATATGTGGTCAGCTTTCCTTCAGCAGAGAATTGGATACTCCTTATTCTAGCAACTCTAACATCCAATAGTGCCAACAGTCTATTAAGAATATATCTCTACCTTCTCCCTCTGTGTTGGAATTTTGTCTGGGTATAGCTTTTGAAAATCTTGTGCATGTGTCACCATCACCATGCGTTCCCATGTATATCTGACTGGTTATGTCTGTTTCCTTGATGCTAATCACCAACTCTAGCTCTTGGAATCTCGCTTCCTCCTTTCCTGCAACAGTTGTAGAGGAGCTTTTGTGGAGGAGGGCTGTGATATGAATGGGCCTCTTAGGGCTGATCAGTTCATAATCTTACATTCTTTGCATGTTGACCAATGGGAGTCTCTGAGTTAGCTGCCATGAGATGCTTCTCGAATGAGGGTTGAGGGATACTCTGATCCAAATAGAAATAAAAGTACCAGCAGGGGAAGTCATTACATTATTGTAATATGTTGATGTAATTTGTTGATTGGAACTAGTCTTTCACTTCAAACTGAAGCTTATCATTCATCACATATATTTTACTCATCTTAGGAAATATAAAATTGCTTGTTGTTTTGTGAAGAGGCCTAGAAAACTGTCCTTAGATCAGAGATTTTTGAAGGTGAGTGGGGGTGATAGTTTGAGATGGGCTTTCTCTGCATAGCCCTTGACATTGTTCTATTGACAAGGCTGTCCTCTAACTCAGAGATCTACCTGCCTTTACCTCCCAAGTGCTGGGATTAAAGGCATGTGCCACCACCACCTGGCTAGTCGCTTATGTTTAATGCTAGTATGAAACTTTAATCAGATTATTAAAATTTGTAAAAGTCATTTCTATATTTATATAGAAAGCATCATATTATTTACCTTGATTTTTTGGTAGATACTATGTTTCTATAATTAGAATTAAATAAATGAAAGATTAAAATTGAGTTTAAGATAGCAACTAAAAACTAAACCAAATTTGTCAAAACCATCAAATTAAGAGGGGTTGGAATGTAAACATAGAATATAGAAAATAAAAATTTAAATAAAAAAAAAGAGGGGTAAGACAATAATAATAACTATAATAACTTATGTGACCTACCATAGAAACTTATAAACAGATAGTTAACATCTTAATGAATGAAACAATGGGTTATTGGAGAGTAACTACAGAATCTTTACTTGTAAGTCATAAATAGACTTACTAACATAGCCTTAATTTATACAGGTTTGAAGAAGTGTCTGTTATAATAATGTTCATAATGAGTATAAAATACAAAATATTAATATTTTGTCTATAATTAGTACATTAAGGTAACCAGTATTTAGTGTGGTAGATACTTGCCAGCACAGTGAGTTCAATAAATTAACAATTAAATGCAGTATATTACAAGTTTTACTCTTTCCAAGAGCAAAATCAGCTTCATTGTGACTGGCACCATACATTATTCAATATTCATTGTTCTTTGTCTCTGAGCTAGTACATTTATTGATTATCATATGAATCAATATACATGAATATTGGTATGTCCTATTTTGATATATGCAGCCTTCAATTGTAAGGACTCTGAAATATCCACTTGTAGGAAAAATTTATAATGAACTGAATCACACTCCTTTTAGTTAAATAAATAACAACTCTAGCATTTTATCTTAATTTTCAGTATATACCACCAAAATATGCTCCCTGCTATTACTTGATAAAAACAATGACATTTTATCTAGTTTTGGACCAATTACATATGCCTCTTCTTCAGGTTTAATTTGCTTTAATCTTCTATATAAATTGGATTTCTCTCTTAGTTTTGACATTCCAAGTAAGGAAGTGTTATCTTTCTACTTTGGCAGTGCTCATTAGGTCATATTCTCCATCATTTAGAAACACTTCCAGTTAATCTTTTTAATTTCCCATTTACTTTGTAGTTACTTATAGACAATTAAGTCCAGTATGTTAATATCACTTATCACTTATATTTTGTCTTTGCGTGTTGAACTCCCTCCTCTCTCCATTGTGCATGTTGAGATTATTTGGGCTAAGCAAAAGATCCTTTCTTAATACCCAATTTAAAGCCAACTTAATGAGCCCTGCCAGTTCTGAACACAGCAGGGAGTTTGGTATCCCATCTGGTTAAGTGGAGACTACAATAACTTCCATGATGAGGACATCTGTTTAGAAAAAAACAGAGTTCCACAAATCCAAAACTCCTTCCTGTGCCATCAGCACACCCAACATGGGTGTCTGAGCTTTATTCTCTTCTTTTATGACAGCAAGATCTTCAGGCCAACTTCCTTTCTTATTTCTCTGAAAGTTCCCAGAGACACGTACAACAAAGTTTCACTGGTGAACTCATGTTTTGTCAAGCACAGCTGTGTTCTGTGTAATTGATTATGTTTATTTTCATCATGTGTGTTTAGCATGGTTAAAACTTATAGACCTTGGGGAATTAGCAGTAACAGTTTGTCTAGGGTTCACCATGTTAGAGGCATCTAAATACAGTGTTTTCTTTTGTTTTGACTATGAGGGCATCGAAGTGGTTGTGTTTGCCTCTCTAAGAAAAGTTTCACTCTTTACTCACTCTCTGAAATATGAAAGAGTTGTACAAATATTTCTGCTCCCTCTTTGGAAATGTTCACTTTGGGGTTATGTGGTACATGTTATTAATTATGTTTGGGCATGCCATTACCAGTTGGTTTCTGCATTTTGAGCAGTTTTGGCTTTCTGCAATGGTCTCCACTTTCCTCAAACGATACGCTGCTTTGATGAGAGATGAGAGGTAGACTTATTTGTGGGTATAAAAATAAGCACGTTAAATGCAGTTAGGAATAATATTGGTTTAGGAAAATGACAGTAGTATATTCTATAAGATCCATAACCTCACTAGGTATGGCTGGTTGAGTAGGTTTATCAGTCCAGACATCAGTTCCCTTCTGCTGACTGGGTCTTAAGTCCAATTTTATAGCTGTTAGGCACTTTAAGAATATTTTGCATTAGTGTTCATTGTTTTGGTCCCTAATCATCAAAGTCATTCAGTCTGCTATGAGTTTTTATCCATTTACATAACACAGGGAAATCATACTGATAAAACATGAACTATATGACTGCCTAAACAAGACATGAACAATGACACCACCAACTAACATGCCAACATAGATGAGGAAATCTCATGAAGCTCCACTCCTAGATGAAGAGCTTGAGGCCACTATCAGGTACTGCAAATAAGTCTTTCCCAATGAAGAGCCCCATAAATGGTTACTCAATACCAGTAGTCAACCTTAAAACTTTGTAATTATAAGCAATATGTATGGGTCAACAGTACTAATGTGGCCTCAGGCCAAGTTGATGCCTGTGGCTTGGGCTGCCACCTAAGGCCATGGTGATCTGTGGATCTATGGGGCTGCCAAGAACCATGTCTGGATTGCAGCTGAGGTCTGTGTTGATGTCTATGGCCCTTGTTTTTACTGAAGGACATATGGATGCCCACAGTCTGTGCTGCCTCCTGAGGCTGTGGTTTATTTTCTTTTTTTAAATTTATTTTCTATATTCTTTGTTTACATTCCAGAGGCTTTCCCCTTTCCTAGTTCCCCTCTCACCATATGTCCCATAAGTCCTCTTCCCTCCACCCATTTCCCAATCATCCCCCCCACTTCCATGTTCTGATACCCTCCCACAAATCTGGATCCAGTCTTTTCAGGACCAGGGTCCTCTCCTTCCTTCTTCTTGGGAATCTTTTGATTTGCTAATTGTACCTTGAGTATTCAGAGCTTTGGGGCTCATTAATATCCACTTATCAGTGATTGCATTTCATGTGTGTTCTTTTGTGATTGGGTTAACTCACTTAGGATGGTATTTTCTAGATCCAACCATTTGCCTACAAATTGCATGAATTCATTATTTTTAATTGCTGAGTAGTATTCCATTGTATAAATATACCACATTTTCTGTATCCATTCCTCCTTTGAGGGACATCTGGGCTCCTTCCAACTTCTGGCTATTATAAATAAGGCTGCTATGAACATAGTGGAGCATGTGTCTTTATTGTATGCAGGGGAATCCGCTGGGTATATGCCCAGGAGTGATATGACAGGGTCCTCTGGAAGTGTCATGCCCAATTTTCTGAGGAACCACCAGACTGATTTCCAGAGCGGTTGTACCATCTTGCAATCCCACCAACCGTGTAGGAGTGTTCCTTTTTCTCCACATCCTCGCCAGTACCTGTTGTTCCTTGAGTTTTTAATCTTAGTCATTCTGACTGGTGTGAGGTGGAATCTCATGGTTGTTTTGATTTGCATTTCCCTGATGACTAATAATGTTGAACATCTCTTAAGGTGCTTCTCAGCCATCTGAATTTCTTCTAGTGAAAATTCTTTTTTAGCTCTGTACCCCATTTTTTGATAGGGTTATTTGGTTCTTTGGGGTCTAACTTCTTGAGTTCTTTGTATATATTAGATATTAGCCCTCTGTTAGATGTGGGGTTGGTGAAGATCTTTTCCCAATTTGTTGGTTGTTGTTTTTTCCATCTGACAGTGTCCTTTGCCTTACAGAAACTTTGTAATTTTATGAGGTCCCATTTGTCAATTCTTGATCTTAGAGCATAAGCTATTGGTGTTCTGTTCAGGAACTTTCCCCTGTGCCCATGTCCTCCAGGGTCTTCCCCAGTTTCTTTTCTATTAGTTTCAGTGTGTCTGGTTTTATGTGGAGGTCCTTGATCCACTTGGAGTTGATCTTGGTACAAGGAGTTAAGAGTGGGTCGATTCGCATTCTTCTGCATGTTGACCTTCAGTTGAACCAGCACCATTTGTTGAAAAGGCTATATTTTTTCCACTGGATGGTTGTAGCTCCTTTATCAAAGATCAAGTGACCATAAGTCTTTGGGTTCATTTCTGGGTCTTCAATTCTATTCCATTGATCTACTTGCCTATCGCTGTACCAATACCATACAGTTTTTAGCACAATTGCTCTGTAGTACTGCTTGAGGTCAGGAATATTGATTTCCCCCAGAAGTCCTTTTATTGTTGAGAATAGTTTTAGCTATCCTGGGTTTTTTGTTACTCCAGTTGAATAAGAGAATTGTTCTTTCTAGATCTATGAAGAATTGATTTGGGATCTTGATGGGGATTGCATTGAATCTGTAGATTGCTTTTGGCAAGATGTCCATTTTTAACTATATTGATCTTGCCAATCCAAGAGCATGGAATATTTTTCCATCTCCTGAGGTCTTCTTCGATTTCTTTCTTCAAGGACTTGAAGTTCCTGTCATACAGTTCTCTCACTTGTTTGGTTAAAGTCATGCCAAGATACTTTATATTGTTTGTGGCTATTCATGTCCATGGTCCAGGCTGCCTCCAAGGGACTTGTCTAGATTTGTGGTGTTACTGCAGACAAGAGTCATGTTTGTTGTCTGTGCTGTCACCAGAAACAATGAGGATGCCCTTGAGCAGATCTCTACTAACTATAAAGAGTAAGGAAATGAGCTGGCAGTTCTATTGATGACCGATGATGCACCATGGAGAAAGAACAACATGGAATACTTCTGTGACAATCCCTACCACCCAACAGGCCCCCAAAGCAATAGCCTAAAATTTGATCCATCAAGAAGAACTATCACAGAAAGCAATAAGGATGTTGAAGTATAGCTCTCTGCAATTGATGGTTTCTGGCAGGGATAAGGAAGAGAAAGATTTAGTTTTCTTAGAGGTGGACCACTGGGAGTTTGACTTTGCTCCAGTAAGTACAATTAGTAGAGCAACAACACAAATTGAACTCTTCTTTTTTAATTTTTTAATTTTTACTTTTTTGGCTGTAGAGTTAATCCTAAGGAAGGGGGGAGGCATGAAAGGACTGTAAAGTGAGTGTGTATGATGTGAAATTACCGAAGAATCTAATAAAATAGTGTTTTGTAAAACTATTAACATAAAATTCATGTTTTGCCATGTCTTGATATCTCATTTTCTTTTGGTACTGAGAGCTTAGCTATGCCACAGTTTTTTTCATTGAGCAATTGCTCATAAACCTTGATTGTGTCAAGGTTTGAACAATTATGAATAAAGCTACTATAATATCTGAGTTTTTGTTTAGAATTGCTTCTGATGTCTTTGGGTGGATATCCAGGTCTGTCCATGTACCTTGTGGCAGGAGTGGATTTCATTGTGAAAGGAAATGAAGCTGTCTTTCCAAATACATGTTGCATCTGACCAGCAATGAATAGAGTTCCTCATGTTTCAGCCTCTATCCCCACATTTGTCAATGTGTTGAATTTATATTACTGAGTGTTGCCACTTCGAACAGGGGTATAACTTTTTGATGCTAATTTCTAGCTTACAAATGGCTTCTGTGATGGATAATCTTGGTTGTTCACCTGAATACATTTGGAATCAACTAAAACACAAGATTTTAGGCACTTCTATGATGGATTTTCTTAATTAGGTGATTTGAATCTAGAAAACCCACCCTAAATCTGTATATCTTTCTGGCGGTGGTCCAAATAAAAAGACATAGAAGAAGGAAACTGTCTTTGCCTGATTGCCTTCACTCTTTTTTGTTAGATATTTTTATTTCAAATGTTATCACCTTTCCTGGTTTCCCCTCCAAAAACCCCTATCCCATTACCCCCTGTCCCTGCTCACCAACTTACCCACTCCTGCTTCCCTCTCCTGGCACTCCCCTGCACTGGGGCATCTAGCCTTCTCAGGACCAAGGGCCTCTCTTCCTTTGATGTCCAACAAGGTCATCCTCTGCTACATATGCAGCTGGTGCCAAGGGTCCCTCCATATATACTCTTGGTTGGTGGTTTAGTCGCTGGAGCTCTGGAGGTACTGATTGGTTCATATTGTTGTTCCTCCTATGGGGCTGTATACTCCCTCAGCTCCTTGGGTCCTTTCTCTAGCTCCTCCATTGGGGACCTTCTGCTCAGTCCAATGGTTGACCAAGAGCATCCACCTCTGTATTTGTCAGGTATTGGCAGAGCCTCTCAGGAGACAGCCATTTCAGGCTCCTCTCAGCAAGCACTTGTTGACATCCACAATAGTCTGGGTTTGGTGACTGTATATGGGATGGAGCCCCAGGTGGGACATTCTCTGAATGGTCTTTCCTTCAGTCTCTGTTCCACACTTTGTCTCTGTATCTCCTCCCATGAGTATTTGTCCCCCTTCTAAGAAGGACCAAAGTATCCATACTTTGATCTTCCTTCTTCTTGAGCTTCATTTGGTCTGTGAATTGTATCTTGGGCATTCTAAGCTTCTGGGCTAATATCTACTTATCAGTGAGTGCATACCATGTGTGTTCTTTTGTGATTGGGCTACCTCACTCAGATGGCATGTTCATCTACTCTTTACTTTTCTGGTATTAGAACCAAATTTTTTGGGGATTCCAACACTGAAAATCAGAAGCTTTCCAGGAATACTAGAGAAATCTAGAGTCAGATTGGAACTGTTAAGACAGATAGCCTTGTGGAACTACCTGATTCTTGGCCTTTCCATCATGATACAGCCATAGTTGTTCTACCTGGACCAAAGCCTATAAGCCACTCTAATGAAGTATAGATACATATGTATTATATATAATATATTATATGTTAAATATTATATTTATGTATAATCATTTTCATTCTTTTAGAGAACCCTAAATAGTGCAATGTGATACTGAAGATCTCCTTTCTTTTCCATTTTCTTTCCTCTTTGGTGAGAAATATCTTATGTCTTTTGTCTATTTTTAAATTTGTTTGCTTGCATTTTTGAAAGAATTATTCATATATTTTAGTAAATTCTTTAAAAACTTGTTTTGTGTAACTGTGTGGGTGGGTGACCTTGTGTTATGAGTATTGCGTGAACCTCTTAGTGTATGTCTGCATGTGTATGCAACCATACATGTGTGGGTGTGTATGTAGGAGACAAGTTTAAATTAAGTTTCTTTCCTTGATCATAATTCACCTTCCTTTTTTTGAAACAACAGCTCTCCATGAAACTGAAACTAATGGTTCAAAGTGGCTGGCTAGCCAAAGAGATTCAGGGACTCCCCTGTTTTGCTGTACCCCAGTACTTGCTTACAGATGAACATGGTTATACTTTTAAGTGACTTCTGAGGACACAAACCCATTTCCTGTTTATGAGGCAGATTCTTTATGGACTAAAGCATACCCAGCTCCATTTTGTTAAGTTCTTCATCCAATAAGTGTACTGCAAATATTTTCTTAGGTTATGGTTTAATCTGTTCATATTTACCCTTATTTCCATATTAACATTTTTACCAAATTAAAATCTTTATTTTCTGTGAAATCCAGCTCACCAGTTATTTTTTATCTGATCTTTGATGTTATATTAAAAAGTCATTATCAAAACCAAGGTCATAAATACTGGTTTCTAATGCTTTCTTACAGCCAGCTGTTTATAATTTTTGTGTTTGACCTCAGCTAAGCCTGCCTCTTCTCTGAGCTACTGACTTGGATGCTTTCTTTTTGGTTCTATCTCCTCTTGGCTCTCTCAAAAGCACTTCAAGTTCAAGGCAGAGTGAAAGCAAATAAGTAATATCATAATTATGACCTCCTCAGTCAGTCAGTGAATGTTCTTACATCCATCTAGTTAAATGAGATAAAACCTGGGAAGTTTGAAAACAAGTTCATCTCCATCCTCTAAATAGAATCTATAAGTATAATGTATTCATTTTCATATGTGTAACACTGAAATTGTAAAAGAGTTGTATGTTCTTGGTCCCTACAACTGCCATAGACCAAGTTGTTATTATCTCCTGCTTTTTTAAAAAATTTTTTTATTGGATATATCCTATATTTACAATTTAAATATACTGTTTGCTTTCCTTTATCTTTGATAAAACCATCAGCATCAATGAGTTTCTAGGAGCAAATTAATCCATAGCATCACTTGGATTTAGCCTTTCCAATGCCTTCTCATGTTCACAGCTGAGACTAAGGCTGGCCAGTGATGTTTCCCCCTTCTCTCACAGGATCTGTGTCTTACAGGCTCCTTCTTTTCTGGTCTAAACATAGTCACTTTCATTCAGTGTAGTTGTGCCCATCGAGTTCATTATGCATTGACGCTTCTGTCTTCGGTTTTCTCGCAAGCCATACACTGGTTCCCTCCTCCTGTTGAGGAAAATATTAAAAAATGAACCCGCCAACTCCCTGCAGTGCCAGACCATGCTCCAGGACTCCTGCTGGCTCACCAACTCTTTGGCCATGATGGACCACACACCACATGGTCAACCATCTCAACACCTAATTACTGGTAGAATCTTGACTCTGAAAGCTTAATTACCCGATCAGATTTATGTACCAATAATATCACAATTTACAAGATGCCGATATAATAATTTTAGAACCAATTGATAATGATAAAAGCTTTTTCCTGCCGGGCAGTGGTGATGCATGCCTTTAATCCCAGTGCTTGGGAGGCAGTGGCAGGTAGATTTCTGAGTTCGAGGCCAGCTTGCTCTACAGCCAGGGCTATAAAGAGAAAGAGAAACCCTGTCTCAAGCCCCCCCCCCAAAAAAATAAAAAGCTTTATCCCAATATTCCTAACCTTGTGAAATCATAGCTACCTGTGGGTGGAAAACACCACACAGGTACATGTCAGTAGTCATCTTCCTCCTCCTACCCTGAGATGCTACTTTCTTTTCAACTCTTAGCTCCACCTCCCTTTTCCCTGTCTAATCACAGACCTCCGACATCCTTAATGTGATTGGACAGGGAAAATTCTGCCACATCCTCCTTTTCTTCATTAATCTAATTTCATCTCCACAGCTTCAATCCTGTCACATTTTTGTTTCCATTTTTCCTGAAACTGGGTCTCACTATGCAACCCTAGTCTTTCCTCGGGCACCGGATTTTTGAAAGTATTGATGTGTCTGTCGTTCCTTTAAAGAGAAAACACCCGAAAAGACTTAAATCCTTAGTCGCACAGTAAAGTTTATTGCTTCTGTAGCTCCATCCACTGTGATTTCGGGTTTGCTTATGTAGAAGACAGCCACAAGATTCAGGAGGTTAAATTTTTCAGTACTGAGGGAACATGGTTCCCTGATGTTGTCCATCCCTAGCTAAGGAGCAAACGGCTGGTAATAAGTGCCGAGTGAGGAAGGGAGCTGAGTTCGCCTGAGGTGTGTACAGCACGGCGTTTGCTCCTGCTCCAGCGTATGGCTGGACAACTCACATATGCACAAGGACAGCATTAACTGAGCTTACGTTATAAGAACAGGAAAGACACTGGGAAGGAGATGTGTGGGAGGGAGTTGGGTGAGACAGGAGGTGGTAGGGGATAGGCTTGACCAAGGCACATTGTACATGTGAGAGATTAAAATTTTAACCATCTGAAAAAGATATTACTTCAAAGACTGGTATGAAAGTCAATGAACATCCTTCAAGATAAGTTCATGAAAAGAAACAAATAGCTGATATGTTTACCGATGGTTTCACTAAAACGTAAGCTGCAAAAAGGAGAATGTTGACCTCTCAATAGCTTATTATTTTGTAGACAGTTGGTTTTATTAATAACGTTACTGAGGTCCAATAGGCATTCAACACACCTTCTAAGTGCACAATTTAATGATCTCTGCTATATATACAAGATGTACATTCTTCACAGGACGCTGAACATTTTGAGGTTGTTTCTGAATATTTTATTTGAAAATTTTGAGACAATAATAAAGAAAAAGTTCCCAACAGCTTTTGTATTTATGGGTATTCAGTAGTTTTAGAATAGAAAGCTAGACAAAATTAATAGCATTTGCTTTTTAAAACCTGGAAAGAGTTAAGATTCAAAATGTAAATAAATAAATATCCAATTAAAGAAAAAAACTGTAAGCCGGGCGGTGGTGGTGCACGCCTTTAATCCCAGCACTTGGGAGGCAGAGGCAGGTGGATTTCTGAGTTCGAGGCCAGTCTGGTCTACAGAGTGAGTTCCAGGACAGCCAGGGCTACACAGAGAAACCCTGTCTCGAAAAACCAAAAAAAAAAAAAAAAAAAAAAAGAAAGAAAGAGAAAAAAACTGTAAAGCATTTTTGTCAATTCATAAATAATAGCATACTCTTATCAAATTTATCATAAATAACTGTATAAATTAAATGAGATTTTATACTCTGGATTTTTTAGATTTAAAAAAAATTTTAATTAATTTGTTTTGCAAATTTCATCCATAAGTACTATTTTTACATCATTACCACTTTATCTTCTCTTCCTCTAACTCCTTAGTTTTTGAGATTTTTAGAAAAATAAACTTGAAGCTTAGATTTTACAGCACATCAGAGAATAAAGATTTTTACTCCACCACAGTGCTAGGAAAAAAAAATTTCAGAAAAAAATGAAAAAACAAAGCCAAAACAAACAAAACAAACCAAACAAACAAAAAAATGTGTTTTTTAAACTCACAAAAAGGCAGGTTGGTTTTGAGATGCTAATTTTGCCCCTCAATAAATATTCCCCCAGCTGGGCAGTGGTGGCGCACAACCCTTTAATTCCAGCACTTGGGAGGCAGAGGCAGGCAGATTTCTTAGTTTGAGGCCAGCCTGGTCTACAGAGTGAGTTCCAGGACAGCAGAAGCTACACAGAGAAACCCTGTCTTGAAAAACCTAAATAAATAAATAAATAAATAAATAAATAAATATTCCCGAAACTACCAGCATTCCTCAGCATCAGTAAACTGTGAGGTGGGAAACCTCTCTTATTTAACCTTGTTTCCTCCAGGGTCCAAATGGAGCTGACCCACCACAAAACACAAAATGAACTTTTGGAAAACTTGAGTTACATGAGCTGTCTGCAGTAAAGATGCCTACATCTGCCTACATCCAGATGCCTGCAGTAAAGTATGATGAATTTAAAAATCAATGTTGCAGAGGAATAGTCCTCCACTGCTGGTGGGATTGCAAGCTGGTACAACCACTCTGGAAATCAGTCTGGCAGTTCCTCAGAAAACTGGGCATGATACTACCAGAGGACCCTGCTATACCACTCCTGGGCATATACCCAGAGGATTCCTCGGCATGTAATAAGGATACATGCTCCACTATGTTCATAGCAGTCCTATTTATAATAGCCAGAAGCTGGAAAGAACTCAGATGTCCCTCAACAGAGGAATGGATACAAAAAAATGTATATTTATACTATGGAATACTTAAAACCAATGAATTCATGAAATTTTTAGGCAAGTGGGTAGAACTAGAAAATATCATCTTAAGTGAAGTAACCCAATCACAAAAGAACACACATGGTTTGCACTCACTGATAAGTGGATATTAATCCAGAAGCATAGACTACCCAAGACACAATTTACATACCAAATGATGCCCAAGAAGAAGGGAGGAGAGGCTCCTGGTCCTGGAAAGGCTTGATGCAGCATTGTAGGGGAATATCAGGACAGAGAAGTGGGAGGGGATGATTGGGGAACAGAGGGAGGGGAGAGGGCTTATGGGACTTTTGGGGAGGGGAGAACTAGGAAAGGGGAAATCATTTGAAATGTAATTAAAGAATATATCTAAAAAGGAAAAAAATCAATGTTGCATACCCAGTCCTAACTGTTTATCCTAATATAAACTATGTCATTCCATTCTTTACATAAAGGATTTGTGATTATCCCTCAATAACTCTACATGCACGTGTTAAAACAGTTTTCAAGAAACAGGAATGGCCCCCTTTTATACACCTATACACCTTTGTATCAACTTGTACTCTACAACTCTATTGGTTTTCAAATTTTATGGCATATTGGAACTCTTCTAGGGAATTCTTGGCTACCGATGTTTAATCTCTAAAATTCTTACTTGTGGCATAGAGATTTTTATCACGGTCTGAATGCGTACAGTCCTTCAAGCACTGGAAAGTAATGGCCAAAGCAAAATGCCCTGAGAGATAATGAGGTTCTGAGGACTCCTCCACTCCTGAGGAATGTAAAAGAGGCTTCACAGCTTTTTTCAAAGTGTCTTTCCACCTACATTAAGCTATAGGAGGAGACAGCACTCCTCACTGGAGGACAAGAATCAAAGCAACATCATCAAAGTGGAGAGCAGCTTCTAAAGGCAAGCAAATGTGGACCGTGGATGGTGCGTCCTTACCTCCAGGACCCGGAAGGGCCACTTCCTGTTCTTTATAAAGTGCCAGGCTCTACTTTCAACCGTAAATAGCAATATGCTGTACTCTAGAAAGCCTGCTCAGTATTAGGGTTTCTTAAACCTTTCCATTTGCCTTATTTCCACCATGGAAGAAATTTGTACATGACCCCAAAGATGCAGGTATATAAAAAGGTCTACAAAGTGAAGATTCACTAATAATAAATCATAGATATTAATTTGATTGTCATTACATATGGATATATATTTAAAACTCTTTTTATTACATATAACATTACCATTAATAGACAATGAACGCTAATGTGCATACTAATGAGACCAACCGATTTAGTGTTTACATAAAGATTTAAAACTTGCTGAATATGTACTACTGATGCAGATGTAGGATGCATATTCAACATTTTTTTCAGCCAGGAATGCCATTTTGTTTTAATCCATGTTACAAAATGACACATTTAGGACTATTTTACAAATTGTAGGAATTTCTCTCTAGTCCCATGCCCATATTTACCTACTGATTTTTTTTAAATAAAACTCAGCTTGGCATCTCAAACATAGTTCTTTAAAACCAAACATTCCAGCACAATACCATGCAAAAATATACTAACTTGATGAGTATTTGGGGAAAGATGATAGGAAGATATTTTAAAGTGCTTGTTTTCATAAAAAGCAATTATGATTCTAAACTGATAGAAAACTTATAAAACTACCCAGTTCATTATACACAATAGTCTTGGATCTGAGTTAACTGCTTCAGGTGATGTTCGTTGGTGTTGTGTGGTGTAAGGACACAATGATACAATGTGTCCACACAGTATGTTGAGAATGAAGGCTGTAGTGAAGTCACTCAATGCAACACAAGCAAGTGTTGCATAAAACTGGGTTCCTTGTAAGTTTAATTTCAAATTAAGCTTTGATCATTGTGTGGTCAGAATACTTTGCCTCCAGATTTTGTTACCCTTAGGCATATATTGTGCAGTATAAGAAGTTGCATTCTACACTACTTCTAAAACACAATTAACCATAGGAACACTTTATAATTTGTCTGCAAAGGCAACACGAAGGTATGGAAAAATTTACATAGTCTTAATCTGAAAATATAAGCAAAGATCTCTTTCTGCACTAATCACTGAGCCTTTGCTAGAGGCACTGATACATTTTCCACTTCAGGCTGCTATTCCCTGCAGAACTCTCTGTTTTCCCAAGCTTCAACACTTCTCAGGATGATCACAGGAAGGACTGAGTGTTGTCTGCATAGGTGCACGCCAGTTCTTGGTTAGGAGCAAGTTAAAATCCCAATCCTAGCTTTCAGAGGAATTCCTCTAAGCTAGAGAGATGGCACAGTGATTTAGAGCACTTGCTGCTCCTACAGAGGAATAGAGTCTGATTCCCAGGACCCACATGGTGGCTCACAACCATCCATACCTGGTTCCAGAGGATCTGAGACCCTCTTCTGGCTTTTATAGGTCCCAGGCATATACATGGTTTACAGACCTACACACAGTAAAAATGCTCATACATATAAAATAAGAAAAGAATTCCTCTGTGGATCTCAGCTGTGTTTGGGGTGAATCCTTTTAATGTAACCTTATTCTTAATACAACGCATTTTAGAAAATAAGATTTGTGGTGACTAACACTATTTGAAGAAATGAAAAAGTGATAAAAAGGTATAAAATTACAATATTCAAAGCTGATATTTAAATAAAATCTATTAAGTTTGGATTCACTTTGTCCTATTGACTATGTTCCTTTAAAAGATTGCTTTAAACTGCTTTTAAGCTGAACTTGAAGTTTTTTCTAGAACATCTTTTTTTTTTTTTTTTTTTTTTTTTTTTTTTTTTTGTCTTGCCAGCAGAATTCTCAGAGGCAAAAGGAGTGAAATATTTTGCTGGAGGGGATACTTTCCTTTCAAGAAGCATTCCTTTGCCTGGTGAACAATACTGAGGAAAGAGAATAAATCAAAGACAATACGAAAACGTGTCCAGTCAAAACAATTATGACTGCCATGGGCCATCATTAAATCATGATATGTAAGTGCCTTTGTTATTTATTCAGCCATTCAAACAAGCATCTCTGTAGCCTCCACGCCTTCCATTTAAATATTCCTGCTCTTCCCTTTGATGGTATGTCAAGGGAAGGCAATGCCCTTTCCAACTTATCTCAGACATCTGCTGCTGCGGGCCTCCTGGTAATTATCCTGCCACGTCTACCCCTGCAAGGTTTGCTTGCTTGCTTTCTTATTTTATTTTGAAGATGAGAATAAGAGGTAAAAAGGAAAAGGAACTGCATTTAAATCGCTTTATAATCTGATGATACACCTGTGTGGTTTGTTTTTTTTTTTTTTTTAAGCACCACTGACTTGCTTCATTTGCATAGACCCTCATGGAGTCCCTTTGAAAACAGGAACCTAAGTATTCAGAGTGTGTCTTACAGGCCATTTTGGAATGAGGACGATGACAGGTCAGATGTAAGAATGTGATTTTGTCTTTGAAGCTCCGGAGGTAAGAGAAGATGTATGTAGCAGGCTTTTTCTTTTTTCTTTAGCACAGTTATTAGGACAGTCTCCCTACCCTGAATAGTGCCTTGCACCGTTATTGTTATGTCGGTTCTTGCCTGAAGGAAAAGGGAAGATTTGTTCCTGTGGGATTCTCTAAGACACTGTGCAGGTTGCACATGGCGTAGTTTTACATTTATTGAAATTGTCTTTCCCCTCGGGTCTTAACAAAATGTGCCTAAAGCTATTATTGCATCTATCGACTCTATGGGATTTCGTGGATGTGGCTTTTGGTCCCAAGTGGTACAAAAATGACCTTTATGAGCCAAAGTTCAAGCTGAGTGAAGGTTTTGAGATGGAGATTAGAGACCTGTCAGTTGTCTGAGAGGATAAAAGTGTAAAATCATATGTGACGCTCAGCTGAGGCACATCAAACACTAAGAAATGTTTGCTGAATGAACCACACCACCCCTAATCACACCAGTCCCCTAAGTATGCACATTGGCATGGGCCCCCAATAGAGAGAGGCTGTCGGGAAGAGCACCTAACAAGTGCTCCCCAATTACAGCAAGCGTGTGCTCGCACCTTAATTTCTTACAGCAATTATTCTCACCGTTCAAATGCATTCGACTTGTTGTTAGAAACACTCCGTTCCCTTTCTCCCATTTCTTTTAATTAACTTTTCTAACTTAGAAAAAAAAAGCAGATTGCATAGGTGTGTGTTAAATGTGATGGGGAGCTTGGAGAATAAGATCTGAACATTTTCTTTTTCCTATTTGATTGGATATTTTATGTATTTACATTTCAAATGTTATCCCCTTTCCTGGTTTTCCCTCCTGAGTGCCCCTCTCCTGTCCCCCTTCCCACTGCTTCTATGAGGGTGCTCCCCCTCCTACCCACCCACTCCCATCGCACCGCCCTGGCATTCCCCTACACTGGGGAATCAAGCCTTCGCAGGACTAAGGACTTCTCCTCCCATTAATGCCAGATAGGGCAATCCTCTGCTACATATGTGTCTGGAGCCATGGGTCCCTCCATGTGTACTCTTTGGTTGGTGGTTTAGTCCCTGGGAGCTCTGGGGGTGGGGGTGGGGTCTGTTGGTTGATATTGTTGTCCTTCCTATGGGGCTTCAAACCCCTTCAGCTCTTTCAGTCCTTTCTCTAACTCCTCCATTTGGGACCCTGTGCTCAGTCCAATGATTGGCTGCAAGCGTCTGCCTCTGTATTTGTCAGGCACTGGCAGAGCCTTTCAGGAGAAAGCTATTACAGGCTTCTGTCAGCAAGCACTTCTTGGCATCCTCAATGGTGTCTGGGTTTGATGTCTGTGTATGAGATGGATCCCCAGGTGGAGCAGTCTCTGGATTATTTTCTTAAGTGTGGCCCTGGTAAAGAATAAATGAATTCCTTCATCTTACAGCTCTATGACATCAAATTCATATTAGTTAAAAGAGAAGCATAAGGGTTAAATGCAAAACAGGGAGCTGTGACTATGTAGTATGTAACTTTTAGACGTTAGGTGTCAGTTGTTGCTGCTGCCGCCACCGCTACTGCAACACCGCTTCCAAGCACAGCAAATCAAAGCAATATAAAATGATCAGTAGGAATGTGTGTCTCTCCCTGCCTACCCCACAGCTCTGCCGCAGGCTCTTAACTTTCTATATCTTGGTGGCATTTACTGTTTATTCTCTGAACTGCTGCATGAACATCATACGCTAGGTGAATCATAAGGAAAAACATTACTCTCTATCTTCTTTGGCTATGACTAGCACCATACGACACGCAATGGTGTATGGTTTTGGTGGGTTCATGCATAACATTATTTTGTAGCTGTAGAAATTCAAAAACTTTAACAAACACCTTTAAAAATATCCATTTTCTTTTAAAATTCCCTAAGTATAAGTAACAGAAAGTTCAATGCCTGGGATTCCCCAATGATCTCCTGGGCTCCTCTAAAGGGCTTGGGTCACGTCTCCTGCTACGCCTTCTGCGGCACACAGAGTTTGTCTTCTAGGCTCCATTTCACTGCTGCTGGTAGTTTGCCTGGTCACTCCATGGCACAGGCATCTCCTAAATGCTTAAGTCCTCTGGGAATCAGCTACACCTGAGCTGCCCTTCCATCAGAAACTCGTAGGCTTCCTTCATGGTGCCCAGCCTCGACTTCTCTGCATGATCCCTTTAATCCTTGGTCTTCAACTGCCACTGAGGCTGAACCTTCATCAGGGGCCTCCCCTGGCCTCTCACCATGGCAAGCCTCTGCTGCTTTCCACAATCTCCGCAGGCCTTCAAAACCAGAAGCCCCTGGGTGAGTCTTACTCTACAACATTCAGCTGCCAGCGTAGAGTACAACTTGCGGCCTACAGAAGATAGTTTCTATGTGGTGACCTTGAGGCAAAACTTCCCAGATGATTCCACCTCAGTGATGCTGGCCTCTTCTTAATCATCACTAACTATTTAGCTCTAGCTAGCCAGCATCAATTATTCCAGCAATGCAAAGGTTTCTTCACTTTAGTGGTGCCGTTCTCTTGTTAATCATGGCTGACTCTTACTCAAGATTGCTTTGGATCTTAGAAGCTTTTGTACATTTCCACACAACTTTATGATAGGTATTTAAATATCTGGGAAAAAAGGACATTCAAATTTTGATCAGAATTATATTGAATCTGAAGATTAAAAAGCAATGCTCATAATCTATGGGTATGGCAAAAGTTTTGCATTTTTAGTTCCTTTTTCAATTTTATTGAGTACTTAAAATTTTAATTGTAGAGGACTTTAATTTCTTTGCATATATTTACTTTAGGGTAATTTGAGGCAATTATGGATAAGACTGCTTACCTGATGTCTTTCTTAGTCTCTTTGTTATTGGTAGATAGAGAGCTTGCTTCTTTATGTATACCCTGTGTATCCTGCCATTTTGATGAAAGTTTTTTTAAAACTTTCCTTTGAGGTCTTTGGGGTCTCTTGTACACAAGCATTTCTAACTTTTTCTTTCCCATTTACTATTGTGTATTCTGTTTGTTTCCTTTTCTTATCTTACAGCTTTAGTTAAGACTTCAAATACAATCCTTAGTGAAAGTAGAAACAAAGTTTTGTTGTGCTAAAATTATACAATATAAGATGATTATCTTAGTTTTCTTTGACTATAATGTGTTCACAGCCATACGGCTCATTGGTAAGAGTATTTGTGTAAGAGGGACAGAAACCTCAGGGGAGAATGAAGAGGAGAGGAGGGGAGGGAGAGGAGAAAAGAGGAGGAGAGAGGAGAGGCGAGCAGAGGAGAGCAGAGGAGAAAGAAATAGCACAATAAACAAAACAAACAAAACAAAGACTCAAAACCTTAACTAAAACTGAAACTACCAAACAAATAGTAAATATTAGTGAAATATAAAGGGAGTGATGAAGCTCTCGCACATTTCTTATTGGAGCATAAATTATTTAAATATGTCAAAAATTACATGATCGTTTTAAATATAACTTTTCTTTATTATTCATCAAACATATACCCAATGGAAATGCAGGTTTATGAAAAATATCTACAAATATATTGATACACAGTCACATACATGAAATTAGGTTTAATGTGACTCAATCAGTGAAACGTAGATAAATATAGATAGTATAACCACACAAAGGGCTATTTACAACTTCAGATAAGAAACTATTACAGGGTAGAGAGATTCCCTGTTCTATAATTAAACCAGGAAATCATTCTGAGTCATTTTAATACCATGTACATTTAGCATGATAGTAGATTTAGGCTCTCCCTATGACCTGTCTAACTACATGTTCTTGGCCCTGTTAACAGTGACAGAAACAGGTCTGATCTCATGGAGCAAGATCTTCAATCCAGTCACGATGTGGCTGGTTACTTCCACTATTGCAATACTGTGCATGTCTTGTTAGGGCAGTTGTTATTACAGCTCACAGGCTTCACAGTCAGGTGACAACTTCTTGCAGTAGATGACAATGCAGAGACCCTCAGCTGGGTACAATGTGTGGAGTGCTCAGTCATAAGTGGCATGTATGTATAACAACTTTCCCTCAAGTTTCTGGGAACTTAGATAAAGAGAGATGGAAAGATAGTAAGAGCCAGAGGAGGAAGATGGCTTCCAGAAAACAGTATTTCCTGACATTACAGGACAATTGCCTATTTTAATTCACAATGGCTATGACAGTATATACCACACTCATAAAAACATCAAGCCAGACAAAATCCCAGCATCATAAAGGGAAAGTAGGACTGGGATTCTACCACTAGCTGAGGAGTTGTAGACATTTGATAGCTTCTGGGAGAGGGAGAGGGAAAAGAAGAGGGAGCTTGTCTTAATAATGTGACCCTTGCTGCAAGAGAATGCCAGTCATTATTTATGTTCTATAGGTAACATAGAAAACCATTTTGAGTCATTTTAATACCATTCCCATTTAGCAGAATAGTATTAGCCTCCCTCTTGAGACTTATGGCCTTTTAAACCACATGCACTTGGACCTATCAACTGTGGCAGGAATGGATTCCATCTCATGGAGATATTAAGCAACAATAAAGGTATCATTTAAGTAAGTAGACAAACAAGCAGAAAAATACGTAAATAAATTTGTACAGGAGGTGGAGCTGGAGAGATGGCTTAGAGGTTAAGAGCACCGCGTATCTTGCAGAGGACCTGGGTTCAGTTCCTAGCACTAACATGGCAGCTCACAACTCTCTGTAACTCCAGTTTCAGGAGATCTGATGCTGTCCTCTGTCCTCTGCAGATGCCATGCATGCAAATGGTACACATACCCACATGGAAGAAAACCTTCATATACAAAACAACATTAAAAAAACCTCAAGTAAATGAATAAACTTTAAAACTATGCATAAGAATTCCAGATAAAAACCTTCATTTGTGATTACCCTAAAATGACTTTCTAGGACATTTAAAACAAATTTACAATGCTTCAACTCAGGGTAATTACACCCCCCCCACACACACACACACCTTGTGGGGAAGAGTCATTGTAAGTTAGAATGATGGGCACTTCTGTGAGCTTGTCACCTGTTCTGTGATCTGAGTTCTGGTTCTATGGATGGCTTCAGTCTGCGAATTTCTAAATTTAATATTGTGCATGCACGGCTGATGGAAAAGTTTTGCTCCCTCACTTCAGTTTTTGATCCTGAAGATCTTAAATAGATTTTTAACCTCCTCATATGAGAATGAAGTGCACCCACACCCAGCACTGTTAGTAAGGTCGCCTGTCGTTGTTAAACAGCTAATACACAATATTGCTCAAATCTGCATGCCTTTGTCACAAGACGCTCCTAGGACCATTTCTATTTTCCTGCCAGCCTCTGCCCTTGATCATTCATTGTCTCAGTCACCCTAGGTCTGGAGGTTTCTTAGCTCACTCTGCCCTCCCTTCTATTGTCTTAGTGATGAATTGTGCTGGTGTTAGGTGTTGTGGCTTCCTGAGGACTCAAAATCTCATGTACTTTCCCTGTTATGAGAAACAATACAAAACAATAACAACAACAAAATCCCTCTTCCTTTTGGTCTTTGAGCTCTTTTCATTTCCCCTGTACTTTTGTTTGACTCTGTCCTTCCAAAGTGCATACAGCGTTTGTTGTTTGCTTGTTTGCTCTTAAGAACACTAATGAAATTATGGCTCTGTGAGAGCTTAGCACCAGTTTTCTGGTGTTAGTATTCTAGGATGGCTTTCATAAGGAAGCAAGCCGTGGCCACCAAAGAGAAAGAGGATAGGAGTCTCCTATCACGAGCAGCCTACTAAAGGGTCTCAGCTGCATGTTTGTTTAACCCAGTTCAGCTCAAATACGGTGTGATTTTCTGCTGCCACCTAAGTGACCATTTCTTCAAAAAAAAAAAAATAATAAAAGAAAGAAAAGGGGGGAAAAGGCTTTTCCAGCATCCACTGCCCACACTCGAGAGAGCTATTCTATCAGGTCAATGTTATTAGCCCCATTTTACAGATGAGGTTAAAAGTGCTCTCACGGGTTACAGGTGAGCAAGAGGTGGGTGAGATACCAATTGACATGCTCCAGGACCCACAGTTTTATGCTTCCACGTGGCGCAAGAACAAGAAAAGCATCATTTACTGCTCTATAGAGGGAAAGATAGGGAATGGTGAAGGGTACCTTTGCCACAGTTTAACCTTCTGATGGATACTTCTTGTCACAATGTCAGTGCCAGCATTCAAGTCCTATTACTGTTTATAAATAAAGTTTCTCACTATCTGTCTAACATCTATCAATGCATCTGTTTGTCTGTCCTCTGTCTATTATCTATCTATCTCTCTATATCACTTATCTATTTATATCATGCCTATATTTATCTCATACAATATACATATACATATAATCTCTATCTATCTGATTATGATATAAATATCTATTTTCCTCTTTAATTTCAACTATGAAATTGCACAGTATTCAACACCAAAACGAGGCACAGGAAATTCTTTCCAACTATAAACTCATAGCATAAATAAAACAATTAGTATTTTTGATCCATTTACATATTTTACTCCCATGCCTACAAAGAGAGGGATGAGACTGTAAGAAAGCCACATGTCTCTCCCCTGCCCCCTTTGTTCTACCGCCGACAGTTTCCAAGGAATTCTTATTTCTCTTTCACCCTTACTGGTAAATCATAGAGACCAGTGACATGGGGAATAGGTGCATAATGCTGATGCCGCAGACAGCTTATTACTGGTATTTAGTTTTCTAAACTAATAGTTACACATTTCATCTAGTTCCATGTCTCTTTGTCAGATGCCCGACGAAAGGTGATCCTGTGCCTTTTGTGTTTCACAGGGTCATAAACACTGTCCTTACTTGCCATTTTGTGAAATTGTCACTGAAGCATGTTTGTTGATGTTCAAGCTCACTTACATTACAAATGTATCTACTGTGTTCAAGGTAATAGTATAATAATTACACAACAAAAATATCAACATTTTGAGATTTTATCATGTATTTCTTCATAAAATAAAGGATCTGTGTCCCTCTGAGTATGTAAACAGAGAAATAAAAGGTACACCACTGTGAATTTTTAAATAAGTTTACTTGAATATGATTTTTTTTTTTGGTGACTACCAGATATAAAACACTGGGAAGTGTAAACCTTTAGGATCCAAGAATCAAATTAAACTGTTCTAGGTCTTAAATAAATAAGAAATAATGCATTTACAATTCACATGCTCTATTTTATGCTAATATACAGGTATTATTAGTATATGGTAAGAACATTCTGAAACAAATATAATGATTGTAGACACGGTAGTGTAGCTTACAA
Organism: Apodemus agrarius; assembly: GCA_964023405.1. NCBI lineage: Eukaryota > Metazoa > Chordata > Mammalia > Rodentia > Muridae > Apodemus > Apodemus agrarius. The sequence goes on along the minus strand of OZ030007.1, from coordinate 32,860,468 downwards.
ATATAAAAGATCACACATGAAGGGCTACATAATTAAAATTTTAAATTAGAAGGTACTTTTTTACAGCAAAAATAACATTTGTCCTTAGTTTACATATTGAAAAATTATTTTTTTTAATCTTGTAGCTTTCTTATAAGAGCTGAAATTTTGTAAGATATGTATGTGCTTAGAGGAAACTGTCTGAGGAATTTTACCTTGTAATTCAACAACATTTGGGAGGTTTGCTTTGGGCTTACTCTAGGTCAGGCTAAGCTGTGCTAACTCTCTCATCCTATGTTTTCAGTTCTAATAAAATGGTTTTTCTTCACTCGGGAAAGTCTAGCTCCTCACACAGAGGCTGTTTCTATTATACTATGAAAGAAGTGGTAAAATGTCCCTGGGAACTCTTGCACCACTGAATCATCTTAGTTTGTTCGCTCTTGCCTTTGCAGAGTCACAAAGCATCCTAAGAATTACTGTCAAGAACTACTTTCCGTTGAGTAACACTCATTTTATAAGTCTGCCGAACTGTCAGGACTATGTACAGAAAGAGTCTTTGGCACAGCAACATTTTATCTTGTACAGTATTGGCTGCACTCATATCACCCTCATTTCCCAGTGTCCTTATTTTTTTAATCTTATATAAAATTTAAATTTTTATTAGATATTTTCTTAACATTTCCTTGTCTCCCCTCTGAAAACCCACTATCCCATCCCCCCTCCTCCTGCTCACCAACCCACCCACCCACACCCACTTCCCTGTCCTGAAATTCCACTGCACTAGGGCAACGACCTTGACAGTACCAAAGGCCTCTCCTCTTATTGATGTCCAACAAGGCCATCCTCTGCTACATATGAAGCTGGAGCCATGGGTCCCTCCATGTGTACTCTTTGTACTGGTTGGTTCATATTGTTGTTCCTCCTGTGGGGCTGCAAACCCCTTCAGGCCTTTCTCTAGCTCCTTCATTGGGGACTCAGTGTCCTTATTTTGGGGACTTTTTTTTTTTAACTCGTCTTTGTCCTGACTTTATATGAAAATTCCCTTGTCATAGTAAATTAAAGCATGAGTCTTTCTTAACAGATCTTTCTGTAGGTTGCTACTGAAAAGGATAGGATAGTTCCCATTTTTATGAACATGAAAAAAGTCATCTTTCTTCTTGAAGTTAAGACATGGAATTCCTCTCAGACATAGTTATAAAGCATCAAGACAGGAGCTCACCTCTGACAGGTATGAGACATGGTACTGAGATGGGTCTTTTAAGGACACTGAAGTAGCCTGGGAACCCTGTAGGATACCTCACTATACACAGTGGAAGAGTCGCATGCCTACTTCAGTGAAAGGCAAAACAGGCTGCAAGGCAGCATGCAGACAGGCACGGGATGTCCCAAATGCTATAATGATCCCAGGACATCAAACCCTGTTTCAGGAGATGCAGCTGGGAACAGCTTCTTGCACTGTTGTTGTCACGCTAGAGGAAGCAAGTTTTTCAGATGACACCCTGCTGTGTGAGAGGCCCTTTGAGTCAGTGGGAATATTATTACGGTGCATTAAGGGGGTCCTGTATGTAGGGGGCCCACACCCTTTGCTGTCCCCTTCGGTGAGGCAGCACTTACTGTCCTGCCATTACTGTTTGGGCTGGCCTTGTAAACCACTAAGAGACCACAAAGGAGGTGACAGCGTGAGTGAGTGCTAGAATCTTGGCACCTGGTGGCTTTTTACATTCCACCTTCTTGGAAATTGTTCTGAGACAGCTGTGAGCAGATGTTTGCTTAACATACTGAAGAATGAAACATCATCTGAAAAGAAATGTGGCACCGTAGGGGGGAGAACCAAGAGCTCACTGACAATCACAAAGAGGACCCGCCCTCTGGACCCTTCCTGAGAATCCAGCCTATGGCAAGGCATGATCCCATGAGTAGCCATAAGAGAAGTCATTACGATCCAGAGAAACAACAGATTCTTATTACCTAGGCCAAAGCATTTCACTACAGTTTACTTTTGTTCCACAAGAAAAAGAGAATTGCTAAAGAAAACTGTGTTACCTTACAGAACTTTACATATGTAGCATTGGCCTTGGGCCTGAGTAGGAGGTGACCAGCACCAAGATGGAGGTAACCATGGAAGAGGGGCTGTTCCATTGGAGAGAGTGGAGGATGGTTTCTCTCTGTTATTTAGTACAGAACATCTGAAAACTCGTCCCTCAAGGTCATTTGAAAGACCGGAAACAGTCTTAATCCATTGCTTGCTCGCTCTTCATTTCATAGTTTGGATATTTGACACAGGATAGTGGAAGACCTGACAGTCTGACCTTAGACAGTTATAATACAGCCCTTGAAGAGAGAAAAGAGCTGGTGCCCATTGAAAGATTAGGTGAGAATGTAATGTAGAGAAAAGTATGAAAAGTTCAGGACTTACAAAGTGGAACAAACAGGAGTATTTTACTCTCAGTCTCTCCTGCTGGTAAAATGTTTGTTTGTTTTTCTTTTTTATTAGATATTTTCTTTATTTCAAATGTTACCCCCCTTTTCTATTTCCCCCTCTGAAAACCCTTATCCTATTCCCCTCTCCCCCTGCTCAACAACCTACCCACTCCTGCTTTGATTCCCTGTTCTGGTATTCCCCTATACTGGGGTATCCAGCCTTCTCAGGACAATTCTTGGAACCAAATGCTAATCAATGATCTTTAACCACCAAGTTAAAAGGGAGAGCTGAGAGACCACTGGTCCCAGCTGGCAATTAAGGCAACAAACCCTAGCTAAAATAATATTCTCAACACTCTGTATGACCACCTGTAGAAGGATCCTACCCCACCCCAGACCTCCCGAAATGCACCTGCCATGTTATGGGTCTAGGATAGAGTGGAATAGGCAGTGGAATAAGATTAGAAAATTACTGAGTACTTAGACCAGACTAAACTGTTCCCCAAAATGAGATCTCAGTAGAGGTGCTTCAGGGACTAGAAAGGCCTCCTGGGTTAAGCTCACAGCACAGGTATACTGGTCAGTTTTTGTCAACTTGCCATAAATTAGAATCTTTCAGAAGAGAGAACTTTGGCAAGATTCCTCTATCATACTGGTCTGCAGGAACATTTTGGGGGGCATTTTCCCAATTGATTGATATGAGAGTGCCCAGCTCACTGTGAGTAATGTCATACCTAAGGTAGGTGGTTCTGGGTTATTTTAAAAAATAAATGCAAGCTGATTAACAAGAGATGGGATGGACAGCAAGCCAGTAAGCAGTGTGGTCTCCTCTCCAGTTCCTGCTTGCAGGCTGTCTTGAGTCCTACATTGATAGGCTGTGACTGAGATGGGTAAGCCAAGTAAACCCTTTCCTCCCCCAAGTTGCCTTTGGCAATAGTGTTTATCGCAGAAGCAGAGAAGCTCTTTTGGATAACAGGCAAAAAGAGCTTAAGTGTTCTATTGCAACTCCCCCTGCTGCCACTATACTACCTTAGCGAGGAGGAGGATAGCTGCAGGGACAAGAGCAGCTCTATGTGTACCAAGTGAAGCCTTTGTAGCTCTCCATGTGCAAGCTGAGAAATCACACACTCCACGTGCCCATTTCAAAACTTCTCAACATTTAGAGTGGTACTCATGGATATTCTTCATCATCCGCCAGGGATGAGAAGATAGTATATGCAGCGAGTTCATGCTCATACACACAGCAAAGCAGATGGGCCTGCTTCAGAAAGGATTAGGGTTTTTTAAATCTCTTTTTAGATTATTTGTTTACATTCCAAACGTTGTTCCCCTTCCAAGTCCCACCTCGCGGAGTTATTCACCTCATCCCTACCCATCCAACTACCCCCACCTCACCCCCACCAGCATCCCTCTTCCTTGGGGCATCAAGTTTCCACAGGATTAAGTGCATCCTCTCCTTCTGAGGTCAGACAAAGAAGTCCAAACTAGCCCATCTTGGGTTTTGCCTTAGTCTCTTGGAACGCTGAGGGTTCTGGATTAGTTGACACTGTTGTTCTTCCTATGGGGTTGCTAGCCCTCTCAGCTCTTTTAGTTCTTCTAACTCTTCCATGTTGGTCCCTGATCTCAACCCAATGGTTGGCTGTATCTGCATTTGTCTCAGTCAGTTGCTGCTAGAGCCTCTCCAAAGACAGCCACGCCAGGTTCATGTCTACACGTACAATATGGCCTTGGTAATAGTGTCATGATTTGGTGTGCGTGCATGGGATGGATCCCAAGTTGGGCTGGTCACTGGGTGGCCTTGATTTCAGTCTCTGCTCCATTTTTGTCCCTGCATTTCCTTTAGACAGGAACAATTCTAGGTTGAAAATTTTGAAGATCGGTGCGTGGCCCCCTACCTTAACCGGGGACCATGTCTATCTACTGGAGGTGGTCTCTTCCAGTTCCACTCCCCCCCAACCCCCGACTGTTGGTCCACCAGGGCTCAAAGGGGATGACATTAGCCAAAATGCCCAACAGTGGGGATTGGTTTTTATAATAAAGAATGAAGGTAAAGAATGAAGGCAGGGTGGCTAATAAATGATCTACCATGTTTTCATTATGCAGTATTAATTAACCAAGGAGAAAACATTAAATGGGGAAAATTCTAAGTTTGACCTATGTGGAATAGGGCACATGATAAGATATATCTGGGTTTTCCATAGACAGAAAGAAATCAGGCAGAGAAGAATAGAGATTCAATCCCAGGGCTAGAGATTAAAAGAAAAGCCATCTCAGACAACAGAGCTAAGGCTATTCCTAGGGGTAGAATCAAGTGTATCAAAAATTATTCCTGGCATAGAGGTCAGGGAAGGTGTTGTGTGTATGAGTTCTACAACCAAGATTTGAAGAAGTCATATAAATTCAACTTTCTTGAACCTTAGGCTATTTTTCAAAAACTAAAAAGCAAAATCAAACCAAAGGTGTCTTACATTGCTACAATCACAACACACAAGCACTGCCATTTTGTCTTGCAAAAAAGGAAGTTCAGGAATTAAAGGATCAAACATGTGCATAGTAAATGGAGAGGCTGAGATTTAGACCCAAGTTTTTCTTGCTTAAACAGACTGTGTACCAGTTTATATCAATTACCTTTGTTGTGGTCCGATATTATTTAGACCCAATGGTCTGTTATGAAATGAACAAGCAGGAGATCAAGTTTTCTTTTGTGTCTATGTTGTGGCTCCCTGTGACATTACTATGCTATAGGCATCCCCACTATGTATCTCACGAGTGAATTTCATATCACACTGGCCTATTGAAAAAGTTTAATAATGCTTCTAGGTTGCCCTTATCTTTACAAACCATTTTAATTCAAATTTATCTGTGCCTTTCACATTCTTTTGACCATCTATAATTTTATCTAAAAAATCTAAATTTAAAAATATGTATTGTAAGATATAAGAAAATTTTTTCAATATTTCTTTTTGTAGATATTTCACTGAAATATTGTGTGTATTTGCAGGATGCAATGTTAGCATTCAGAATGTATGTATATATACACACTTGGGTGTATGTGTGTGTGTATGTGTGTGTGTGTACTGACTATATCATAGTAACTAGCATTTTTCATCTCCTTATAGTTTCTGTCTGAGGCTTTAGAATTCTTTTCTAGTTTTTCATAAAATGTATAATGGTTTCCTGTGACTTGTCATTATCCCACTCTGTGTGATTCTTTTGTTTTGTATCCATTATCCAACCTCTGATCCCTCTATATCTTCTTTACAAAATTCTGCTCATCTCTATGACATATAGATATGCCTCCTTTTTCTCTGTTCATGTAAAGTAGAACACAGAGTACTTCTTTTTTTCTAATCTGCTCTGACTTACTTCCTAATATTTCCTCCAAATCTGCTATGTTATTGCATATGACAGAATTCCATTTTTCCTCTGTATGAACATCATTTCCTTTGATCTCCATGACACTTTCCCTTATCCACTCATGAGCTGATGGGCACATGCATAGCCTGAACCATTCATAGCTACGGTGAAGAGATCATGAAATCATGATCAGAAATCACAAAAGTGCTGCAATTTCTCAAATATGCTATTTCACTATGTTTGGATATATAACAGATATATGGCAGCTGGATAACTCTAATATTCCAATTTTTCTTTCTTCCTTCTTTCCTTCTTTTCTTCCTTCCTTCCTTCCTTCCTTCCTTCCTTCCTTCCTTTTTTTCCCATTAACTTCTCCATAATGGCAACAGTATATTTAACATTTCTGGAGAGTTTCTTGCATGGACTCTGTGTCTATTAACTCATTTAACCTTTAATATCAATCTGACCACTGAGAATGAGTATTAACTCTTTTTTGATAAAATAAAGAACAGAAAAGGAGAGTAGCTTCCCAAAAATCATGTAGCAAAAATTAAAATATGCCCCCATGGAGTCATTTTATGTTCTACACTGTCTTTAAAATAACACTTAGGTAATGTTATCTTCACATTAAGGAAAGTAAACACTCTGAAAAAAAGAGTAAATATTTTCAGGAGTAAAACACATCAATAAAGACAGTTTATAGAAACATTTGGAAATCTTCTGAACTAAACATAATGGGTTTCCAGAACAGATGGAATGAAGGATGAGGAATTTCTAGGGACAGCAGAAGCAAGACTGAAGATGGGGTACAGAATTCAGTAGCTTTGTAACTGGTGAAGGACTATAAAAATACTGTTGATAACATCGGGATTGTGTGTCATTAAAAGGGTCCTGCATCTCTGAATTGGGGGGGAAAGTCATTCTAAAAATTCTACAGAGAATCTAAGTAAGATATTAATCCAGTCTAATTTTGACCATTACTATGAGTTCTCCAACAATCCATGAACTGTAATTTAAACAGAATACCATATTAACAAAAGGTGAGGTCTTAGCAAGGTTGCTCCTACATAAGGGCCCTGTCTCCACGAATGAGTTTAATGGCTTTATTAAAGTCCTTGAGGGAAATTGTTTGCCTCTATTTTGCATCATGGAAACATAAAAAGATACCATCTTGGAGGAATGAGCCTTCCCTAGACACCAGCTCTTCCTTTGTCTTGGAGCATCCGAGCCTCAAGAACTGTGAAAACTTCATTTCTGTTTTTATAAATTATAAAGAGTAAAATATTTTATTATAGCAACCTGGAGTGATTAAAAGAGAAATTTTTTAAAAAGATGAATTTAAACTTATTTTCAATTCCAGAGAGTTATATTTTAATTATAAATGCACATATTTTGTTAAGCTTTTTAAAAATGTGTTTTGAAACAAAAAAAATGAAGATATGCAAGTGCATATCTTATCTCATTGAAGAAACAAGTTATAAGTCTAAAAGGAATAAATAATGAGACACCCAATATAAAAATCAGAGGAGAGAATATGAAGGAAATCATTAATAGGGTCATAGGGCTGAAGCAGGAGTGAGATGCCTACAAATTTCTTACTATAGAGTCTTCCTCTGGATAAACTGAAACTCTGTCCCTAGCTTTTAGCAAGCGGTGGGAAAATAGAACTCTGGTCTGTTCCACAATTTACAAGGAATATAAGATAAAATCCTAACAGTTGTTAGGAGGAGTAAAATTATGGCTGTCACTAATATCGGAGAGAAACGTCTCCCAGCGGCCCTCATAAAATCAGCACCATGTAATAGAGGCACCTTCACCCTCAGAAACACTTCAGGAGTAGACAGCATGACAACTTTCACAGAGCTGTTGGCATCATTCTCAAACAAAGCAGTCAATACGACGCCATCCAGGTATGAAACTGATTTAATCTGGGGGTATGTGTTGAGTCTAGAATAATAGATAAATGTCATCTTTTAATTGATCATATATGTATTATCTGCAGATTCTTTGACAGATGTTAAAAAAGAAATGAGTTTTAAATCATGTTATTTTGTAAGCACTTAGAATATAGATTATTTATATATTGATAAATAAACACAGCTTTAACTATTTATCTGGGCAAGAGTTTCCTATAAGTTAATAAAAACACATAATAAAGGTCCAGAACAGAGCCTACACCTGCATAAAAAGGCCAGTTTGTTTAAAGATTAGGCCACATACCAGTCCAATGTCTCAGAAAGTCCATCTAATTCATAAGCAACTGAAATTATGCAAAAGTATTATGAAAATTACTTCAGCTTCTGTAAGGATGCATAACTTTCAGATAAAGCAGTCCTTTAAACACTTTCATGGGAAAATAATTTTAAATACATTTGTAAACTTTTGTTCACTTTAATAGTAGAGGAAAATTTAAAAGATGGCTTAATCCAATACAGATATATGTGTATATATGGAATGTATATATGAATGTATTATATGTATATATGTGGAAAACTAGGTCTTTCACATATATCACTTTTTATTACTTTTCAGTCTGAAAACAAAATGGTGACATGAATTCATGTCTCCTGGGTACCCCAAATCTCCCCCTCCCTAACTTATCTCTCTCATTACCATAAAAACTGAACTTCGAGGAAAGAACTTCCAATATCTTTGTATTTGGGAAGATGGCTGCCATATCACATTTAGTTTAACATAATTTTCTTCACTGAGCCAGCTAATTACATGAAGTAAACATGATTGTTGTCACAATATTGATGTACAGAAATAGAATTATTTGATTCAAAATAGTTCACTTGATTAACAGAAAGGGAAACCATCTGACCCTCAGTTAACAACAACATTATCAAAATGACCCATCAAGTCAAGATGTGCAGGAATAGGAGAGACTTGCTTAGCTGCTGGCTGTGAGTGCCCAGCCTGAGAGCTGCTAGAATCCAGCCTCCAGAGTGCTTGCTGGAAGTCTCCTGCTGTCCCTTGCACCATTCTGTAATAAGAGCTTCCATTTCTGTCACTTCACAAATTCTGTCCCAAAGCTCTGTCTGTCGTTTCATTCTTCTCTATGTCTCCCCTAGGAGCACCTTCATTTTAATATAAATAGAGCATTTCATCATGCGATGGCAAAGAATCATAGAAGGCATGGCTCTCAATATTCCTGGTTACAATGTATAGCTGTATTCCAAAAGAAGTCTTTTTAAAGGAGAAGAAAAATACCTAGTTTAGTAACGGAGCGTCAATATTATAAATCTAAGCATAATGTGACCCACATGTCTGTGACGGCAGAGGAGGAAGCTCAGCTGGAGGTGTTGTCTTTATGGCATTTGTCAGGCCATGAAAACACAGCTATTAGCAGAGCCTACTGCTCTTCTCTATGTCTAAACAATCAGATCATCTCATTGACTCTCTGAGGCGAGGTACCAATTTAGGAGCTCTAGCAATTGAAGAATATGCCATTACCTCCTTGAAGTTAGGTTATGAAAAAAAAAACATTTAGAATGATATTATGAGAAATGACAGAAGATATAATACAGAGATGACCCATGAAACATCAAGGTGGGGGGCTTCAGGTGACAATAGTAGTGAATTCTTTATATGCTTGGCACACACCTTTCTGGAGAATCTCACCAGCTCTCCTGGTTAGAGTAGTCAACTTGAGACAAGCTAAAGTCACCTAAAAAGGGACTTTCAGCTGAGAGATGTCCTCCATCAGCTTGACCTATGGGCATGTCTGTGGGGCATTTGCTTGATTGATGATTGACATAGAGATTCCAATACAGTGAGGGCAGTGCTACGGATGGGGTGATGATCTGGTTGTATAACAAAGTAGGCTGAGCAAGGCCCATAGAGCAAACCAGTAAAAAGTGTCTTTCTATGGATTCTTCATGTGGCTTCTACCCTAAGTTCCTGCTCTGGCTTCCCTCAGTGATAGACTATAATCGGTAAGCTAAATAAACCATTTCTTCTGTCAAGTCGCTTAGGGTCAGTGGTCTGTTACAGCAACAGAGTAGCAAATTAAGATACCTTCCTTCTTAGATTCCTGGAGTCTCCTGGTAGTGACCAATCCACAGCAGCCAGCGTGCTCCAGAGTGATGATATACAAGGGATGATATACAAGTGATATACACTAAAATGTTACTTTAATTTATGTAACAAGATATCACAACACAAGACAGAAAAACTTAAAGATTTCTATAGGATTAAGGTTTAGCAGACAAGATAGGCGTGAACATTTGGAATGACATTTTATTTCATCTTTTGCTTCCTTTGCTTCTTTTTTCTTTTAATTTATTTCTAGTTAAGAGGTCAAGCTGGCATTGTCCCAAAGCACTCTCAGTCTCCCCAGCTGGGGAACTACTGGCCAGTCCCCACAATGGTCAGTCTGGGAAGACCCTGAGCTTTCTCAATGGCTGTGTCCACAGATTGCATGTTCCAAACCGAACTGCAGGGACAGTTTGGCTTGGTTTTGTTCCTTCTTTTGTGGTTTACATTTTAACCTTGGGAGCTTTTATAATTTAACTGTGGGAATACTATTGTTTAAGACACATGCACATTTACACACACACAAAAAAAATCATTTGTAAGTCACCGAGTTTTAAGTGGTGCTTTATGATCATTTTAAAATTAAATATAAACATTTTTGTGTTTCTCTCCTATCAGTGATCACATTTAAATAAAAGGAAAGCAGTAAAATGCATGATTTTTCTTGTAAGATATTAGACTTTAAGTCTTTTATCATTAAATGACATTAATGGAAGGTAAGATTGTACTCTCTTTTGTTTAATGGATATCAAAATAGTGTAGAATGGTAGAAGGGAAGCAGTTATATTTTTATAGAATATATAAACTGATGAATAACACAGAGCTCAAATATTAATTCTAAAATTCTGTAACATATTTTGCCACCACATGGTAAGAGACATATAATCATAATTCTCCCTAAACATCTTTGCATAGGATTAGTCAAGAGAAAATTTTACCAGAAGATTCCCCAGCATGCAATAAGGATACATTCTCCACTATGTTCATAGAAGCCTTATTTATAATAGCCAGAAGCTGGAAAGAATCCAGATGTCCCTCAACAGGAGAATGGATACAAAAAATGTGGTATATATACACAATGGAGTACTATTCAGCCATTAGAAACAATGAATTCATGAAATTCTTAGAGAAATGGATGGAGCTGGAGAACATCATACTAAGTGAGGTAACACAGTCTCAAAAGAACACCCATGGTATGCACTCACTGATAAGTGGATATTAGCCTAGAACCCTGGGACACCAAAGACACAATCCACATACCAAATGATGTCCGACAAGAAGGAAGGAGTGGACCCTGGTTCTAGAAAGGCTCAAAGCATCAGTGTAGGGGAATACCAGAACAAGGAAGTGGGAAAGGGTGGATGGGGGGAACACAGGGAGGGAAAAGGGCATGTGGGACCTTTGGGGGGCAGAGAACCAGAAAAGGGGAAATGAAATATAAATATAGGATATATCCAATAAAAAAGAAAGGAACAATAAAAAGAAACCAAAATAATAAAGATAAAAAATTTTTTACCATAGAATACTATCATTCATTCCATTTTATATATTTCATATACCAACCACTGCTTATCAGAAATGGAGAGATGCCTTTGTTATGACTCTCTTTGGGATGTCGGCTCCAAAATTCTGTGGTTATTTTGTGCAAATCATTTCTGCCAAATTAACCACACACTCACAATGTTTTCAGGTCCTTTGATCAAAGAAGGATCTTATCCAAGTCCTTCAATGCGGCTAGTGTCTGATGAGCTTAAACTAAGAGTGTGTAGCAGAATTAGTATCCTAGAGTCTAGGGCTAAGAAATCTAGGCCTGTAAGGTCATATGGAAAATGAAGCCAGAACCAGGGCCTCATTGTCATCACAGACCCTCAACCACAGAGGAACTGTAAATGATAACTGCACATGACATCAGCCAAGGCCAACAGAAGAGCAGACCAGCCGAGCACAGGCACCCCATAGAACTGTGAGTAATAAGGAGTCATAATGATTTTTATTTCATTTTATTGACTCTTTTAGTCTTACATATGGAACCCAGAACCTTGGGCATGCCATCCAAGGACTCAACTACAGAAGGGAATCTCCAGGTACATTAAATCAGTTTAATTTTTAAACATCAAACTTAACAGCGGATATTAGCAAATTTAAATTTATAGATTAAAACTTACCTTTACCTTTATACAAAGATTTCAGTATCTATATAAGCCACTTAATAAATGTAATTTTATCCTCCCTCTGTATGTTATATGTGGCATAGACATGTAGGTGCGGGTGTGCGTGCCTATGTGTATATAGGCAACAGAGGAACATGTTCTGCTCAACCACCATCTGTGTTATTCAACTGAGATAAGATCTCATATTCAACCCAAGCTTGGTTGACAGCCGGCAAGGCCCAGATACCTTCCTGTCATCACTCTCAAGGGCACTGGAGTTACAGGCCCTCTCCTGTGCTTCACCAAGCTGCGTCTTTTATGTTGGTTCTGGGAATTCACTTTTAGGTTTCACACTCACACAGCAAGTGCTGTTCACAACTCAGCTGTCTCCCCAGACCCACAGCCGTGGCTTTCTAGTTTCCTATTTTCCAATTTTCCGTTGTTCTGGGAATCATAATTGCTTATCAGTATAATATAGATTATTATTAGATAATTAGATGTATCTTTGCTATGTGGCATTCCATCTAAAGAACTTTGAAAACACAGCTGATGGGATGCAGGGAGGGAAGACAGAATGCATAAACAAGTCAAGTTCTGTTCCCTAGTTTCAGGCAATGTATGTTGTGTTTACTATCTTCTTAGAAATTCATAGGTGGAATACAAAATACTAAGAATTGTCTTGCTAATTTATTTAATTGTGTTAAAATCTATACCTTCCCAATTTAGTGTAGTACAGAACTTCACTATCACATAATAAATTTTTTGGAAAACAGACACTCAAGTCTTTTCCTACCCACATTCTTTTGCCTATGCACCAGTACTACAAGGTTGGGACGCATCAGGTTCCTGAAGATTTGGTGTCTCAAGGAACGAATACAATAAGAGACAGCATTATATACTCCTTAGTAACCATGCCAGAATGCAGCAGAAGAGCTCAAGCCAGCATGAATCTAGTCTTTAGAAATAAATGGTCCCTGTGGAGCAATGAAGACTGACACAGAGTATGTGATTAGGCTACTTCAGAGTATGGTCAAAATGTTATATAACATGTAGTAATACATAAAAGATATTTATATTATGAAAAATTGTTCCAGTGGTTCTGAACAGAATGCAGTTCTTCACTGATGAGGAAGGAGGTCCCATGTGGACACACCCTTTTCACCCAGCAGTCTTCCAAAGTGGGAGCAAAAGTCTCCATGTGGCTACATGTCACCCAGCATTTTTGGTGTGACTACATGGCCGAGATAATTCCTTGAAGATAATTTGGGAGCTATTCATTAAAATAGTAATTACAGCTAATTCTCAGCCAATTCTTTTTACGTCTGAAAATGTATTGATACATATCCTTTCACCTTCAAAAATATTTGTGCTTGAGTTCTCATTAAACATTGTATCTTATGCCTAAATATTGCGAATGCACTGATGTCATCAAGGTAGGAAACCTGATTAGATAAATGACAGAGAATCTCTCTACTCAATAAAATACTTTGTCTATTTGCAAAAGGAAAAGGAGCCACTGTCACATGAGATGGAATACTTCTTATACTGAAAAATGCTTTATAGTATGAGAACTAAAAAGGAAATAAACATATTCGGTTAGAAGTTTTGGTGCTTTGCTAATGCAGGTTAATATTTCTCACAATACACATGTCCTCTAGGGTCATCACGGTTCATCTATTCTTAGGCAACTAGATGCATTCTAAGAACTGCTGGCATAGAAACTTCCCAAGCCCTTGACAACTGATGATATATGGTTCCAGGTACAAAATGTTTAAGCACATTTGACTAATATATTCAGAAGCTAGGCTTGCATGCTGTTAATAAAATCCTTTCCTATTGTCAGCTTTGTGGGTTTCTCAGGCGGCATGAGTTGGACTGACAGATGGGAATTTCCTTTTCCCTATTCTTGTTGTCAAGACTCTTCTCATATAAACTTCCAGAGTCTTCTACAACTCATATAATTTCAATATAAGTAGTGTGTGTTAGCCAGACAAGAAGTGAAATGTTTAAGTAAAATTTCACTTTAAGGATTAAGTAAAGCCAACAAAAGTCTGTTTGATGTCTTTTCACAATATGAATATTGTCCTGGGTGTATGTGCCTTTCAAATTGTTCCAGTTATTCTACGAATCTCATCAACTATGGGAATAAAATAATAAATTCTAAATATATTCTAAAATCTATTCTAAATTCAGAATAAAAACATCCATCACAAAGAGAATATTACAGTCGGGCTTTAACTGAGAGTGTATCATGGTAGATAATGCTGTTAGGTAAAGAAGACTAAGTCAAACCTAGCATGGTGCTGGCTAGTCACTCTGCTATATTTGTAGTACAAATGTGCAAATTTGGACCATCCCCCCCCACCTTTGTCCATATCCTTTCTTCCTGCACTTGAATGGAGTGTCTTGAGAACTGCAATTAGTTTATGCTCTTACCTTGAAATTTTGTTGATAATGAGAATAATCGTGTGTGTCTGAGAGGCCTTGATGATGTCAGGGGATCTGGAAGGACAAAGAGCTGCCCCCGAAGGAATGCTATGATCAGCAAGTGCAAGGTAACATGGGAAGGAAAGATAGGAATCTGGCTGAAGAAAGTGAGATGAAGGGGTTGGTGGCCCTACAAATCTAGCAGAAAATTGGTTCCTAAATCAAAGCATCTGGAAGAAGCCACACCCTTGTGAGCTCCAGGACCAATATTAAACGGCCAGTCTTACGGAGTTATTTCCTCAGTTAAGGTTCTCCACTCTCTGATGACCTTAGCTTATATGACAGTGACAAAAATCTAGCACAGTGTAATAAGTTATTCACTTTTCTAAAAAAACAAAAGTGGCAAAATTCTATCAGTCAAATGTACTTCCTAGAACAATGTTTCTAGACTTTACATAGAAAACCAAGTGGGAGAAAACCACTAGGGCAGGTAACTGAAAATGATCAGTTAATTGGATACATTCTCTAAAACAAATTGAAGGGATAACCCTAAAATGATTCAACGGGAGGTGCTCCAAACAGTGTGTGAGCCCAGGCTGCCTCCCCTGACCCCACTCATCCATGATCTATTAGCCCTTTCTTTTTATTAATTTATTCTCTTGGGGACTGTAGTTTCCTGTCACTTCCCTGGCTGCTCACCTCCTCCATCCCTCTTATTCTCCCTCCCAATCCACTACTCCTCTGTCCCCTTCATAAAGGGCAGGCCTCCCAGGGATATCAACCAAGCATAGCATATCTAGATGCAATAAGAGAGGTACCTCCCTTCTTATTTAAGACTGGATGAGGCAACCAAGAAGGAGGACAAGGGTCTCCCAATCAGGGCAAAGCATCAGAAATGGCCACTGCTCCCTCTGTTAGGAGTTCTACAAAAACACCAAACCATGACACAACTATAACATATATGCAGAGGGCCTAGGTTAGACCCATGCAGGTTCCCAATTGTCAGTCCAGTCCCAGTCCCTATGATTCCAGGTTTGTCGACTCTGGTGGGTTTTCTTGCGTGCGCCTATGAAAATGCTGTCTGCACATGGAAGGGCCTTGAAAATTATCGATGCTAAAATTCTTAAATAATTCTAATTTCTAGGGCTTGGATTTTTCTCAACTATAATATGAGTCCATTGGATTGGGTGATGGCTAAAAGAGCTCACAGCCCCAAAATATTTTATATACTTCTGGGTAACTTTCGACATGATTCCTGAGGCCCAGACACTAGCAGGTCAAGACTCTGAAGCCAGATGGATGAAAAGCCATATTTCTCAGATATGTTTGTCATAGAAAACATAATCAAAATAAACCCAGATTTAGAACTGCCACCTTACAAACAATGTTGCTTTTAGGTTATCATATCAAAGGCTTCGGGTCTTACTCATTGGTCTTCGTACACATACCTGATGCTTCAGATGTGTATCTTTGAAATACAGATCGTAGGGTCACACTTGTAGCAAAACATAAGTGAAAGAATAACTGTTCATGTGTTTTTATTTTTCTCCCAGGTATTTGAATAGTTCATATATCAACCTGGCTTCCACTCTTTCTTCTTTGAAACCATATTTATTTTTGTTGAAATTATTTCCTGCTTTGTATGAAAATATACTTTATTAAGGATTAATACAACTTAGGACTTCAGTTTTAATGAAATCCTAAAGCAAAGGGGGAGAGGGGGGAGAGTTAAATCCAGTGTGATTTACTTCAAAAGCAGAGGCCAAGGGTCACAGTCCTCAGTGAAATCCTTCTCACTGGTTCCCCTTTACTTCTTAACCACTTGACTGGCCATTGGGCCAATTCACACTATTCGTATTAAGTGTGAACTCTAACGATTCCCTTGCTCGTATTAGTCTCACTTCTATTCTCCATCCCAGTTTGATCCTATCCTCCATGTCCTTAATCCTAATATCTACCATTCCTACCCATTCATTGTTCCTTCGGGATTTTAAAATACAGAATATTGGAGCCCAACTGTCTAGTGTCAAGTCTTCCGTGCAATCTGGTGGAGATGTGACTTGAGCTTTTTATATAGCTGCCTCTACACTGGTAAGCTGTGGATGTTTTTGATAACAGTAACAACCTCAGTAGATAGTTTCAGATATGTTATTTATTTATATCATATTTTTGAAACATTTAAATTGATTTTTAAGGCATAAAGGCCACAGTGAGGTAGCATCGTTGTTAATCTGTGCCTTTACTTGTTTTCCCAGCTCATATCCGCATGTACGGATAGAGAGCAAGGTAAGGAACGAGGAGGAAGGAATGGGGTAATCATAACACCCTCCCCCAATGCGTCTCTTGTTGCCTCCTGTTGCATGCCTCTAATCTGTGAAGAGAGACATTTTAAACATCCGCCTTCAGCAAAGATGCTGGAAGGAGAGGGCTGTAACTCACAGCCATGTGCCCATTTCACCACTGACTCCTGCTATCACCTGTGTTAAAATATCACAATATTTCATGGTTTAATTGAAGCACTCTGGCGTCCAGAGTTATTTTTATAGTCAACTTGAGATGACATGTGATATTTCAGATTCACGGAAGTCGTGAGTCAGAAATTCTGTCTCTGGTTATAGTTATAACTTTTAACATGTGCTAACATGTGATAGCCTTAGATCATGTGACCTGCAGTTATTTCTGAAATGAGTGTTTGAAACACCAAACTCCTGTCATGGTAGTAACACTTTATGCTAAATGAAAGCAACACTTTGGTCTCTCATACTTCTCTCTCTCTTTCTCTTCGGGTACCACATGTCTTAATAAAAAGCAGCCATGCTAATCTTTTTCAGATGTCTTCAACAAACCCAGAGGTATTTAACTAAAATAAGCAAATACTAGGTGAAGTGGGCTTAGCAGTCTTTACAAGGCTATTTATAAAATGCTGATCAGCAGCAAGGAAACAAAGAGAATTGATTTTGAGGGAAGAAAAGTCCTATTTTAAAAGCTCCCCGAATATGAGAAGAATAGATTCCTTCAAAGTCTAGGTAGCATTTAGAAAGCGAAAGCAGAGAAAGTGTGAACCTTCTAAGAAGGCAGCCCGAAGATCCTTTTAAGTGACTTGAGCTGGGAAGCCCTTAAAAAGAGGCTAATTAGCTGTTTGATGTACTTGACAGAGGAAGATGTACGCAAGCAGGGAGAAGAGACTGCAAACATGGATATCCCTCATTGCATTATTGTCCAAAACTTTAATTAATTTCTTGAGGACTATCTTTTCCATAATTTAAAATGGTTTCAAAGATGTACAACTAACCAGTGCAGATGTTTCCTTAACTAATCACTTGCGCTGCAGGGGGCTGAGGAGGAGAGAGCAGACTCCGCACACCCCTCAAGACAGCCAAGAATTACTTTCCTAGGATCTGGCTTTTGTTCTTCCTCTGTTTGCACAGTGGCATTGAGAAATGTGTGACTTGATTTCACTAGTGTGCAGCTCAAAGCCCAAATAGCCACAGTCGAGTTCCCTGAATGCAGAAGGGAGGGCTTGGAAATAGACTTTTACCTTTGGCATCCTAAAGAGAAGAGAGAAGCAAATACAGGTTAGAGGTTAGTCAAGAAAAATTTATTTTTATACTTCAAAACAGAACAAGCATTTCTTTTAGAAATTTTCTAAGATTATGGTTCTATAAGATATGGTTCCCAATGGAAACCATTGGGGACAGATAAGAGAGTGTTTTTAACTAAATTACTTGTATTATATATTAAAATTATAACAACAACCAAGACATTAATATGCAGTTAAATACGAAGTTTCTGTTTATTTCAATTATTCACACGAATTATATATTTTCCTGGCTTTGTCTATTTTTCTTAGTTTTTTTCCTCTTGTTTTGACATTTAATCGCAGTCATCATTTGAAAACTCACTTTGCATATTCAGGGATTGGTCAATAAGTGTCAAGAGTTAAAACAATGACAAAAAGTAATCAGCTAAGACACGTGAGTATGATAATCTTAAGTAGTGTCTTAATACAGTTATTCAAATTTGTCAAGTGAAATTTATAATAAATTTTAATGGGACATTTTTTCTTAGGTATCCATGACTTTAGGATAAGTCAGAGATGGCATACGTTCTCTGTGTGTTTTCCTTCTTCTCACTCTCTGTATGTTCGTGTGCAGGAGCACCTGTGATACACTTCATTCATTCACTCAATAAATATGACTTAAAGACTTCCTAGGAGGCCTGGCTGCTCAGGGCAGGGGAGAAAGGAAAACACATAAATCCTCCTGTGTGGAGCTCCCATGATCCTTGGGGTGAGAGGATTAATAAAGAGGACAAATAAGTATTATTAAATATTAATGCTTAAATATTGCGAGGTAGACGAGAAGTTCAGTGGAAGGAGAGGAAGGCTTTGATCAGAGCCTAGCAGGGCAGCTCTTGCATTGGACACCCACTCTGCTGGGCTGTGTCTATGCTGGAGTGTAGAAAAAGTAGAAACAAAGAGAAAAAATTGGAGGGTATATTACAGTGCTTCCAGGAAGGGATAACTGTTCTGTTAAGTTACTTCAGTCACCACTGGGCAGGAGCTGGAAGAACTGTGAGTAAACAAATGGTTAGCATCAATTCACTATTTTATTTATTTACATTCTACATGTTGCCCCCTTCCTGGTCCCCTCACAGAGTTTGTATCCCCATGTGCCCTCCCCCTCACCTATGAATGGATGACAACCCCACCCTGGCCCGTATATCCCCCACCCTGGGGCATCAAGTCTCTCCAGGATTAGGCACATCCTCTTGCACTGAGGCCAGACAAGGCAGCCCTTTACCACTAATGTGCAGAGTGCAGAGGATGGGGAAGGCTCTAACCAACCCCAGCGCGCTCTTTGGTTGGTGGCTCAGTCTCTGGGCGCTCCCAGGGATCCAGGTTAGTTAATACCATTGTTCTTCCTATGGGGTTGCCGTCCTCTTTAGCTTCTTCAGTCCTTCCCCTAACTCTTCCATAAAATAATTAATTAATACACACACATACACAGAGGGGGGAGTGAGGGGGAGGGAGGGAGTTAGGGGGAGAGAGAGAGAGAGAGAGAAACTACTAGACAGAGAGGACTTGGAGACAATGCCACAGATAGTCTATTGGCTTATTCGAATCCTTTATCAATTGAGAAATTTTAAAACAAAAAAACCCACAAGTGGTTGTTAATATCTGTATTAATGTATATCCATATATATATATATATATATATATATATATATATATATATATTCTGCAGTTTTGATGTGTTGATTAGTAGGAAGGTAAAGAGCTGTTGCCAAGAGAGCACAGTTCCAGTCTCAGCCTATGACTTTAAAAATTTTACTAGAGGAGAATATATATATATATATATATATATATATATATATATATATATATATGCAGCTGAGATATGCTTGTCCCAGTCACTCTGGCCAAAAATGAGCCCCCACCCCCTTAAAACAGTATTACAGGTCAAATCACAAACCTTTCCAACTCATATGGGTGTCTTAAATCTAACATATAAATAAATTTACAAAGAAGAGTCTTTTGAATACTTTTAGAGGATAGTCTTGTGGCCAAAGACATTAAGTCTGCTTGATAAGAGTTTTCTTAGATCACCCATGACCCTACTGCAAGCATTCTGTTGAGACAGCCAAAAGATATCATGCAATTCTATAGGGGACTGTGGTAAAATTTGGAAACGTTTCTAGAGGAGGCAAAATGGATCCGACAGGTAGAAGCTGGTTATGGATGTATCTTAGACACAAAACTGATGGGAATCCAAGTGTGACTTGAAATTTCAACAGGCCAGACTACGTACATACAGCAGTGTAACAAACATGCATGACACAGAACTAAGCCTCCATTTACGCATAATTCTGGGAGAGGACAGCGTAACACTGGGAAATCCTAAGAACACTGAGTCTCCTTAGCAGCAAGAGACTGAGTGCATTAAAGTCGCAATTTATTTGATGGGCCATTGATAGCTGGCAGGCTGTGTGACAGCCTTGTTACCAGGAGAGCACAGTTCCGGTCTCAGCCTGTGACTTTAAAAACTTCACTAGGGGAAAAATTACAGCCCGCAACAGCAAGGGCATAGCCTACGGCACAAAATGCCGATAACTAAGTCCCAGGGAAAACTGATTTGTGGCTGCTGATCACATGGACTGAGAGCCCCTGCTATTGACCAGCTCTGGTTCATCGGGATGTAGATCTATCTTGGCTAACAAGAGAGCACAAGAGGTCTTCATTTAGCCACTGAGCCCTGTCTCGAGGGACTGTGTGCAGCTGTCTTTACCTTCTTACCAATCAACACATCAAAACTGCAGAATGTATTTTCACTTTCAAAAAAAAAAAATGCAAACTGCAAGTGAGATAAAGTTGCCAGAGTGGACTTGAAAGGGGGTGAATGATTACAGCGTGGCTGAAGATATGAAGAATAAATCAGGTGTGCCCAGCCAGAATTTTCTTATGTGTGTCAACAAGAAAGATAACTGAGTCTGTAGCCACGAGGCAGCCACACCATATTAATTTAGTTGGAAGGGATTAAAACCATTTACACTGGATTTCTTACTTGAATTATTCTAATCAGCACACTTCCACAGGATTTCTCACTGAAGATAGCTGTGTATAATGAAATTAGAATATTCATCTTAGTAACCCTCAAATAATTACTTTGCATGGTTTTTCCTTTTTTTCCCCTCCTTCACTCAATCCATATAGATTAAGGCAAAAATTCATTTCTTTTCCCTTTTTTTCCCCAATTAATTTCAACAAGTTTTTCCTTTCCTGGGGATATGGAGCTCCACTGGAAATAAACTCAGTTTTCTCCAGTGATCAGTTATTTTGACCTTGATTCTAATGTCATCAAGACCTGTCCCCCAGATGTTTTCCAGGAAGACTCCCTCGCAAAAGGTCATCGCTGTTTCCCTTGCTTTCAAGGATCATTTAGGTTCTGCACTCTTGCTTTGGGATGTGTGCAGGTGCAAGAAAAAGAGAGAAGGTTACCCTTCCCTAAGCTCTATTTAATTCTCTAAAATGACTGAAAGGTCAGAGTGGGGAGGTAATGCTTCGTATGCATTTCAAGGGGGAAAAAAGCCAGTGCTTTCCCTTTAAATTCCAGGTGGCCCAGGATGATTGGAATGTGTGGTTTGAACTTCTTCCCTTTCTGGTTAGTCTGAAGGGAGATGCCACTGTGATTTACTGATGTGACTGCACTGGCTCCGTAGGGGCTGTAAGCAGGTCAGGTGCTAGTGGCTGCATCCCTTGGGGGCACCTCCAGGGGCTGAGGTTTATGATAAAGGAGCCCATGATACGGCTTCTATTTTGACTCCCAAACTCCCAGTCTTTCCAGAACTTCTTCCTAGCTCCCTGAAAAGATTAGCATGCTCTCTCGTTTGCATTTTGGCCCATCCACCGGCCATATGCCAGCAGGCACACAAAGTATACTTGCTCTGTCGCCTACATTTAAAATACATACAAGTTAGTTTTATTTACCAGAATTGTCACAGGAGCAGGTGACATTCTGATGGACCAAAACTCGCCTACAGATTCAACACACAGACCTGAAACCTGAACTTCAATATGAAAAGTTCCTTAATCCCCTTCCGCATAGTCTTATATTTCAATGTAATCTCCAGGTCTCATTTCATCTTTTATTAAGAATATCAGTTAATGGCTTTCAAGCTCATTCATTCCACAGAGGTTCCAAAGAAGGCTGAAAGAATGTTGGATCTCCCCACAAAGGACCAGACAACACATAAACTAAACTTTCAAGACAAGCCATGGTACATACCTCTGAAACATCCGGATTAGAGTATGACAGTGTCTACCTACCTCCTGGGGCAATGCTTACAGACCACCCAGGAAGCTGCTCCTGCAGAATGCTGCCACAGCCTGTAGGCTGAAGAATGAGGGACCTACTTAGATTGTGCCTGCGCTCTTGCAGGAGCCTGTCTATTTACAGCTCCATTGAAAATGTGAACACCGAAATGCAAATATTTGACTTCTCTGACCAGTGGCTCTTTTGGAGGCAGGTTGTCACCTCCTGTGTCCTCCTTGCCTGCTTGGCACAAGATGTCAGCTTGGTCCTGTGTGTGCTCACCTATACAAGCAACTCAGCAGCCTCCACGGGGGTCTTTTTTATTCAATGTAATCCATGATAAATCAAAATCCCCAGAGTTTGCATATCAATAATCATGTACATAAGTAGACTCGGTTTATTTCTAAAATTTTAGTGAGTACATAAAATAGCATTTAATAAAACACCTGACAAAGGTTTCAGATATACCTACATGGATGTTTTGAGTAACTTTGAAAAGGCTAAAAACAAACAAACAAACAAAAAACAAAAATAAACAAAAAAAAACAAAACAAAAAAACAAAAAAAAAACCAAAGGGTTTGAAGAAAAAGACAAAGTTTTACACATTTCTCTAATAAGCACATTTCTCTAATAAGGTCAGCTCTGTAGAAGGTAGGGAACTAGGCTTTACATTTGGAAAAAGGAAGCTGACCTATTTTGTTATCACAAAAAAAAGCTATGATTACCTAATGCCACCAAAGTCTTACTAAGCATCCCAGTGCTCTGTCTGCAGGAAACTGATCCTTACAAGCTCTTCTTGCTGAGAAGACTTCCATGCTCAGGTCCAACTTTAGCGCCAGCCCTGAGTAGGGCAGCCCACAGTCAACATTCCTCATATTTAGGAAGACAAATTGAGTTGGAAATGTAATTGGAAATAGAGGTTTCGCGGGCCTGGAAAAGCAGTAAGAAAGGGCCCCCTGAGCACCTGCAGAGCCCTGGATAAGCTCCCAACATTACCAACACAAGATCAAAAGAACGCAAACCTCATCAGTTTTCCCTAGTAGAATAAAGAATATGTATCTTTATGAGATGAATCAAGCTAAAGCTCTGAGATACTTTCAGTGTAAACTACAGATCATGTATTCAATGTGAAGGTTTTGGGAGTGGCGTTGGACTGCTGAGATACATTAGAAGGATTCGTCTTGTGCTGAGGAAGATGCTGATGATAAAATTAGCCTTTAAGAAGTCAGAGGCATAGCTCCTGTTTCTGTGCTTTGCGACAGAATTTGGGATAGATTCAATAGAACCATGGCCCAGCGACTATTTTACCTTTGCCCGGTTTATTCCCAATTAGAGTAGCATTGTTTAGATAAAGTTAGATAGGCATGTTATTTTGGATTTGGTGAAAGACTTGTATAGAGAACTGCAAGATTATTGAGATACAGAAATGCTAATGTGTATTAATGGGCAAGGAAACAGGTACAGTAGTTTTTCACTCTGAGATCCAAAAACACCCTGTACTGACAGGTAATCGTCCTGTCTTGCTGTGTTTTCTCTCAGACTCTTGGGCATAGAATAAACTGAACCATTTGAAAGTGAGAGGGGAAAGTATGAGAGTCTAAACAAGAGAGACCACCACCACCCAAGCAAATACATCCTTAGTCTATCTGTAAATAGCTCCTGGCTCTCTCCTAATACATCTCCCTCCATCCACAGGAAGCATCTTATTTCATTTCACTTTCAACTTTTAAAGAATGATAATGCCACATACAATTCGGCTAACAATGTTAATATTGACAAAATACATTGTCAAATCTGTTTTCTCCAGTGTTTGTATATAACTATCAATAAGCATTTCCTCTATAGAAATATGCAAATATTTGAGTGCTTTTCAAAGACAAATGTAAATTATGTGCCTTGTTTTTTCACATATGGTATGAATACTAATTTATTGATTTTGACTTTTAATGTATATGCAAATAACCTGATTATTTAGCTAGTCTCAGTCTGACCTTTAATTGAAATAGATTCACAATAATCACTTCTGACTTTGAGAAAGTTGTTAAAAGTCAAATTTTTACTTTTCAAATTTATGAAAAGGGGATGATAGAACCCGTCACAACTAGTTGTTCTGAACGTCAGGCAACACTCACCAACTTTGGCACACAGTAGGCGTTTGTGACTGGCTGTTATATTGTAGAGATTTAGGAAGAAAATAAAATATACTGAGCTGAACAAGAACAATTAAGCTGTAAGGACTCAGAAGACATTTTAAGCTGTTCACATATTTTGCATGGCCACTAGCAACACTCGGTCACTTTAATACACTGTAGCACTAAGTCCAGGCTTCAAAATAAGGTTTTAAAAGGAACTATCACCTTACAGTTTAGAAAGCATCTCTATTGTAAACAAATGGCAAACCAAAAGAAGACTGTGGTTATTTGAAAATATGGGCATTTACTCCTTGAGTGTGAAATTGAGCTATGACTTGATAGACATTCCTTACAGCAACTTAAATTATTTTTAGACAAATTAAAAATATTGGTTGAGCATAGATTTTTCCATGCATAAAGGGAAAGGCTAAAATGAGTGTTCTTTTGTTGGCTTTTAAAATAATAAACTTGGCTGTTGTTGTTACTCTTCTTTTCAAAAAGTAATGGATCAAAGTAGATTTTCTAAACTATTTTTGGTAAGTCTTCAAATGACAAGCATTTCTGTTACTCGTGTACAGCAGCAAGGAAAGGCTCAGGTGTGAAAGCACAGTTGACAAACCACTTTGCATGCAGTGTTTGCTCCATGAAGTCACGGGGGAGCATGGGGGCAGATGTTATGGAAGGTGCATGAACCGTTGTGACTTGATATGATTAGGAATAAAGAGGCAGAAGAGAAAGAAAAGCGGGAGCCATTTGTCAAAGTGGCCCTGACTGAGGCTCACTGATGGGCGATTCCTCTCACTCCTCCTTGCCCAGCAGAAGCAAAGCTCACTGCAAAAGCCTTTGCCTTGTGTGCTGTTCCATCTCTGGCTGCAGCCCCGCAATTTGTGATGACTTCGACTCTTCAAGAAGTGACCCGAGGAGTAAAGGAAAGAGAAGCCACTGCTTTTGTTCCTTCTGAAAGTACTGAGCTATTTACCAGGCAGGAAAATACACAGATGATAGATTAGATAGATAGATAGATAGATAGATAGATAGATAGATAGATAGATAGATAGATGATATATAGATAGGTAGGTAGGTAGGTAGATAGATAGATAGATAGATAGATAGATAGAAGACAGACAGATACATAGATGTATAGATGCATAGATACATAGATAATGTGGTGGTTTGGATATGCTTAGCCCAGTAAGTGAGTGGCACTATTTGGAAGTGTTGCCTTGTTGTAGTAGATGTGGCCTTGTTGGAGTAGGTACGGCCTTGTTGTAGTAGATGTGACCTTGCTAGAGTAGGTGTGGCCTTGTTAGAATAGGTGTGGCCTTGTTGTAGTAGATGTGGCCTTGTGGGAGTAGGTGTGTCTTTGAGACCCTTGTCCTAACCACATAGAAGACAGTCTTCTCCTTACTGCCTTTGTATGAAGATATAGAACTGTCAGCTCCCCCAGTCTCATGCCTGCCTAGACTCTGCCTTACTCCCACCTTGATGATAATGGATTGAACCTCAGAACCTGTAAGCCAGCCACAGTTCAATGTTTTCCTTTAAAATAATTGCCTCCATCATAGTGTCTATTCACAACAGTAAAACCCTAAGACAGACAGACAGCTGATAGATTGAGATAGATGGATAGATAGATAGATAGATAGATGATTGATAGATGATAATAGGTATGAAGATACAGAGATATTACTGAGGAATATGTTTATATATGCATGTATGAATATGTGTATAACATTCTGATTTCAAAAAAATTAAAAGAAACAAAACATACAATAAAACTACTCCATCCAATCATAACCACACTGCAGTCAGTAGTCATGCTTCAGATTACAAATCAGAGTGGAAGCCAGATTCTATCTGCCTGTGTAACCCACAAAATTCCTTTATAACTCAACATTGTTAGAAACATTCTACCCCAGATTTAAAAGGATTTCCCTATTATTTTCTACCCCCCAAAGATTAAGTATTAAATAATGACCCCCAAATAGATAACCGCCTTGTTTGTTAAGAAGAGCTGTCTTACACTTTCCTAACATTAGAGCCAGATTTCACGGTCACAGGAAAACAAAACACACATAATGGAGTGGTTTATTAATTCAATAAATCCAGCAACTCTCATGCTCTCTGGGTAAAAGGCAAAGACAAAGTTAAAAGCAGCTGTTCATCGAGGACATATGGGACATGGCCAGGGTGAGGGAGCAGCCCGGCACATCATCTACCACTTTTAAGGCTGACTGCACTCAATTTCTTAGACAATCTACACACCATTTTCAGTTCTGTACCTCCATAATTTATCACAACAATACCTCAAGTGCACGGCTCGGAGGGGAAAATGAAAGCAATTTACAGTATCGAGATGAAAGCCTCTGGGTGGAGAGAGAAGACCTACTATGTAAATCATATCCACGGCTTCCAGGAATGTTGACATAATATTCTGGAATTAATTTTTTCCAGCATTCCTTATGTAGGTCACACAAAGGTAAGTCTAGTTTCTCCTCTCTACTTCTTATATCTGGAGTTGTTTATCAATATGTTAAAGAGGAAATTGATTTTACCTCTCCCTTCTACAGCGACAATAAGAACCGTATGTATAAAGCCTACCAAAACAATGAAAGGAATCACTTGAAACATTAGTGTGCAACCTTTATATATGTTTCCCAGTTAAAGGTCATAGGAAGACAGCAATAAACAATACAGAATCACATTCACAGAAGGAATAGTAGCCTATTTCCAATAACAATGTGGATTACTGTAAACTAACCTCATCATGTCTTCCTTTAAATTATGGTCCTAAAATCTGCCTCAGATTTATATCAGGAAATTTCATTGATGACAAACACTTACTATAAAACAAATCAAGGCATGAAATTTGTATGTTATTATACAATACAGATTTCACATGAGAGCCTGCATTAGATTCTAATGACAATAGTACACTGGTATTGTCATTAGACGGTAGGCAGCTGAATAAAATCACCCTTTCGGCACCCTCTGTCTTCTCTCTCCTGCTGTCTTAATCTTTGAGGGGCTGGTCGACGCAAAGGAATTTCAGGACCAAATGTAAGCAAAAACTTAGGATGCATCAGAGCATTCTGAAGATCATTAGTGATACAAAGTGAGATCTAAATTTTTAGATGCCGTGTAAGGCAGAGTCAAGCCCTTCAATATAGGTAAGGAAAGAAAAAGTGAGTACTTATTGCTGAAAATCTTGTCAGTTGAAATATTACTTGCACTGAAATCAGAATTAATGATTCCCTAGAGCTTGATTGGTGCAGGCGACATGAAAACTGCAAATATCAAGACTCAGTCTTTGTTCTAACAATTAGGAATCCACATGATCTGCACTTCCCGTTGCTTCAATTATTTTTAAGTGTGAATTGTGTATTCATTTCTTTCATGTCTGAGCCATCTCAAAGGAGACTCATAAGAAATTTCTTATTTGTGATGTCAATGCTACATTTTTGGTCTATTATTTATATTCTAAATATCTCCCTGCTTCTATTTAACTTGTCAATATTTCTTCCATATGATTAAGGACTATTATCTTATTTATTTATTCCTCAGGAAAATTTTTCATGGTGACATTATTACATTCTATAGTAATAAGAGTTATTGTTATAATTATTACAAATATTTTACATTATAGATAATCAAGGTACAGAAAGGTTCAATGCCTTGCTTGATGTTCATAGCAGAAGAGCTGTGAAAACCAAACCTGTCTCTCCCAGATTTTATATTCTCAGCTACCAAGTATATTATTGTTATCATTATAGTTTTGCTTAATTTTAATGTTTCACTTTGCACTTTTATAAATTTTCTCCTTTCATCTTTCTATCTATAGAAATTTTCTTTTTATCATGATCAAAGCAAAGTTATCACCATTTTCTTTAAGGTCTTACTTTATCTGCCAATCATTTATTTTTTATTTATCATTTTATTTTTTAACATTTCAAATGCTATCTCCCTTCTGGGTTACCCCTCTACAACCCCTGATCCCATCTCCCCCTTTACTCCCTCCCCTTTGCTACTATGTGGGTGCTTCTTTACCCATTCATCCACATCTGCCTCATCCCTCTAGCATCCCCCTGTGCTGGGGCATCAAGCCTCCCTCCCCTGTCCTCACTGATGTCAGATAAGGCCATCCTCTACAACATATGTATCTAAAGTCTTGGTTCCCTCCATGTATACTCTTCTGTTTGGTGGTTTAGTTCCTGGGAGCTCTAGTGATCCAGTTAGTTAATATTGTTCTTCTTATGGGGCTGCAAACCCCTTCAGTTCCTTCAGTTCTTCCCCCTAGTTCTTCCATTGGGATCCCTTGGCTCAGTGTGATGGTTGGCTGTGAGTATCTGCATCTGTATTGGTCAGGTGCTGGTAGAACCTCTCACGGAACAGCCATATCAGGCTCCTGTCAGCAAGTGCTTCATAGTATCAGCAAGTGTGGGAGTTTGGTGTCAGCACTAGGGATGGATCCCTAGGTGGGGCAGTCTCTGGATGGCCTTTCCTTCAGTCTCTGTTCCATTTTTTGTCTGTCTTTCCTTTGGACAGGAATATTTCTGGGTTAAAAATTTTGTGATGCATAGGTAGCCCCATTCCCTCAAGTGAGGGCTGTGCCTATCTACTGGAGGTGTTCTATACAGGTTCTATCTCTCCTTTGTTGGGTATTTTGCCTAAAGTCATAGCCATTGGCTCCTAGGAGCCTCTTGCTTCCCTGGAGTCTGGGACTTTCTAGTGGCTACCCCAGTTCCCAACCCTGACTGCTACATATTTCTATTCAAATTCTTCACCCTTTGTACTTCTCTCCTGTCCCTTCTAATACCTGTTCCTGGCCCCCATTTACCCCTCCCCCTCCTCTCTCTCTCTCATGTCCCTCCCTATGTCTACCTCCTGTGATTATTTTGTTTCCTGTTCTATGTAGGATTGAAGCATCAACACTTTGGACTTCCTTCTTCTTAAGTTGCATATGGTCTGTTAGTTGAATTGTGGGTATTCTGAACTTTTGGGCTACAATCCACTTATCAGTTAATACATGCCATATGTGTCCTTTTGTGTCTGGGTTATCTCACTCAGAATATTTTCTAGTTTCATCCATTTGCCTGAGAATTTCATGAAGTCATTGTTTTTAATTGCCAAGTAGTACTCCATTGTGTAAATGTACCACATTTTCTGTATCCATTCCTCTATTGAGGAATATGTGGGTTCTTTCAGATTCTGGCTCTTAAAATTATAAGGCTGCTGTGAACATCAAGTCTCTGAAGAAATAATCTGAAGACCTCAGAAGATGGAATGATCTCTCATGCTCATGGATCAGAAGGATTAACATAGTAAAAATGGCCATCTTACCAAAAGCAGTCTACAGATTCAATGCCATCTCCATGAAAATTCCAACTCAATTCTTCACAGAGATAAAAAGTGCAATCCTCAAATTCATCTGGAATAACAGAAAAATCCAGGAGAGTGAAAAACATTCTCAACAATAAAAGAAATTCTGGGGGAAATCACCATCCCAGATCTCAAGATATACTACAGAGCAATAGTGATAAAAACCACATGTTATTGGTACAGAGACAGATAGGTAGATCAATATAATAGAATTGAAGACCCAGATATAAACCCACACACCTATGGTCACTTGATCTTTGACAAAGAAACCAAACCATCAAGTGAAAAAAAGAGAGCATTTTCAACAAATGATACTGATTCCACTGGTTGTCAACATGTAGAAGAATTCAAATTGATCCATTCTTATCTCCTTGAACAAAGCTCAAGTTCAAGTGGATCAAGGACACCCACATTAGTTTCAGATACACTGAAACTAATAGAAAAGAAAGGAAAGGAACCTTTGGAACACATGGGCACAGAGGAAAATATCCTAAACAGAATACCAATGGCTTATGTTCTAAGATCAAGAATTAACAAATAGGATCCCATAAAACTGCAAAGCTTCTGTAAGGCAAAGTAAACTGTCAATAGGACAAAACAGCAACCAATAGATTGGGAAAAGATCTTTACTAAACCTACATCCAATAGAGGGCTAATATCTAAGATGTACAAAGAACTCAAGAAGTTAGACTCCAGAGAACCAAATAGCCCTACTAAAAATGGGGAACAGAGCTAAACAAAGAATTCTCAACTGAGAAATCTCAAATGGCTGAGAAGCACTTAAAGAAATATTCAATGACAGCAGATGCTGGCAAGGATGTGAAGACAGAGGAAAACTCCTCCACTGCTGGTGTGACTACAAGCTGGTACAACCACTTTGGAAACTAGTCTGGTGGTTCCTCAAAAAATTGGAAATAGTTCTACCTGAAGACCAATCATTTATTTTAACATAGAGCAATCTTATTTTCTTATGTACTCAACTCATCCAAGATTGTTTGTTTAATAATTTGTGTTTTCCTAATCTATTTTGTAATCTTAGTCTTGCAGCATTAGTGACTCAATATGTTTGGGTTCTGTTGTTTGGTCTGACTAAAATCATGTTAGAGGAAGTTACCAATTCATCTGCCTTTAAACATTTCCATATTTAATTCACCTATAGTATTCCATATACACTTCATAACTTTCTGGAAAATGTTTAAGAAGCACTCGATACTCAAGAAAGAACTTTTATTGTTTGCAGCTTAATTCAAAAGAAGGTATCTTTCCTCATACACAAATACTGACAATAATTACATAGAAACTCAAAACTCATTTTTTAAAAAAATTATCTTAGTGTCATCCTTTCAGCATTTTGAAAGGCTAAATACATTCTTCTCTTCCACTTCACTTACTTGTTTATTGTTCAAATTAAAAAATTCACAAGTTAAGGTAGAATGTGATGGATACACCTTGAATACTTTTATCATTTTAAATAAATTAATTTTGTGAACATCATATTTTGGGTAATGGCTCAGTGAGAAAAGCACTTACTAGACAAGGAAAAGAGCCTGAGCCTGTGACTCTGCTCTCATATACCAGCAAGTGTAATGGATTTGTAGTTCTGTGTAGGAGGGGCAGAGATAGTCAGCCCCTCAGGCTCACTGGCCAGCCAGTCAAGCCAGCCATCACACTCCAGGCTCAATCGGAGACATTGTTTCAAAAATTAAGGTGTAAAGTGATAGAGAAAGATATGCAATATCAAGCTCTAGCCAATACATACACATGCACACACAGGTGAGCTCACACCAATACATATACACCTTACATATACAAATCATATTGGTTTACATGTAGTAGTGATTCTGGACTCAAGCTTTGCGCAGTGGCAAATTTCATAAATCCTAGCACTTGGAAGGCTGAAACGGTTTGATGCCAAGTTTGAGGATAGCCTAGGCTTAATAAGATGATACAGTATGAATAAGCATTAAATTTATACTTCAATGACATGTATAACATTCTTTTCAAGTACAACAGGATGATTTATTTTAAGGGTTCTTTTGGATATTTTCTTGTAAGAGGACTTTACAATTATATATTGCCTTACATAGTTATGTGAAATTCACTATGTAATACAGGCAGAATTGCCAATTTAGAGGTAAAATAATAAATAGTTTTCTAACTAACATTGAACTTAAGCAGTATATTTGTAATTGATTTAATAATAAAAACAAGTAATAATTATATTAATTGACTAGGTTAACTAAATGTTGACTCCTATTATCCATAGTTGTCAATAAGCAGCTCTTCACTTGATCATGCCCATATGACTTGTGTAGGGTATAGGTAGATTTTAGCCCATGTAATATGATGTCTGTGATTTTAACGGCAAATGACTAAAATGTGAGACTGCAGTTCCAGCTATATAGTAGGGCCAGCTATAATGGACAGGAAGTGCCTACATACTTGAAAAGCTAGGAGTAACATGTAGCAAAAGTAAATATGAACTATGTTTTAATGACTGAGAACGTCACTAGGTGCATTAAAAAGGAATTCTTTAGGCAGAGCAAGCCATATGGCTGAAGGTAGAATGTACAAGAAAGAATTTGGGGCTGGAGTGATGGCTCAGTGGTTAAGAGCACTGACTGATCTTCCAGAGGTCCTGAGTTCAATTCCCAGCAACCGTTTGCACAGTGGCTCATAATCATCTGTAATGGGATCCAATACCCTCTTTTAGTGAAGAGATGGACAGTAGAAAGAAAGAAAGAAAAAAGAAATAGAGAGAGAAAGAAAGAAAGAAAGAAAGAAAGAAAAAATAATCAATAACCACAATGTAAAGCATGTATTTTCAAACAGCAGAGGATGGGACCAACAGACTAGTAAAGTCTATTGTTTCACACAATAGTCTTAGTGCCTTTAGGGGCTTTATTTGGACATAAGCAAGATCTGTTTTATTTAAGTTTGTTTTACATAAGATATTTTGATCATGTTATTTCTCCTCCCCACTCTTCTCAGATCCTCCCCATCTCCCTCCCAACTCAACTTGTTATTCTCCTCTATTCTTCTTTCTCTCTCAAAAAAAAACAACACACACGCGCGTGCATGTGCACACACACACACACACACACACACACACGACAAACAAAGACAAAACTTCAGAAGGACAGTAAAACCAAACATGGAGTTCATTTTGTATTGGCCAATTTCTCCTGGGCAAGTAGCATGCCCTGGAGAGAGGATGATATACCAAGTAACACCCCATTGGAGAAAACTGAATTATCTTTTTCCAGTGGTGATTATCAATTCCAAACAGCTTCTCGGTTAAAGGTAGGACACCATGTCCACTTTCCTCTCTCAGTGCTGGGACCTGGCTTGAACCTGTGCAGCTCATGTCCATGCTTCCACAGCCTTTGAATTTATGAATGCAATAGTCTGGTTTTTTTCTGGAATATACTGTTTCCTGGGACTCATCCACCAGATCTGGCTGATAGAATCTTTCTGTATCCTCTTTTGCTTTGTATCTGATCCTTATGGAGAAGGATTTTGGGGCTGCATCCCATTTAGGAGTGAGTACTACAAAATCTCTCTTTGCATTTGTTGTGAGAATCTCTTTGTTAACTTGCATTTACCTTATTGAGTTTTCTCTGATGAGGTTGAGCAAGGTACTAATCTGAGTATAGCAATGTATCTGCCTTTAGGAGTCAATTTATTGCTATGTTTCTTCAACAGAATAATAGCAGTAGGTCTCCCTTCTAGGCCCAATACCTATATAGTCTCAGACTCTCAGTAAATTTAACAATTTTGCTTTATGTATTCCATCTTCCAATCAGAAAAAGTGGTTGCTTATTCCTTCAACATTTATGCCTTTAATACCAGTGTATCTTGCAGGCCAGGCACTGTTGTAGGTCACAGGGTTTATAAATAGTGGATTCTGGTGATTATCTTTCTCTCCTAGTAGTATACAGAGTACCTTTCATCACCATTGAGCACTAGTCAGCAGGGGGTGAGGATACTGATTGGGTACCAACTCAACTTTTCCATGTTTAATGACACAAATGTGTGGTGTCTTCAGTAATGGAGCTTTGCCATAAGACTCTAGAGAGAAGCACGGGTTGCTTGCAGCTTATAGTGCTTAACAGTGTTCCATGGGAACGTTTTAGGCAACATCTCAACAATGCATAATTTATTCCTGGTGCTATAAGTTTTATGTGGTTGCACAAATTGTCTAGTTTGGACATGGCCCCAACCCCATTATACGATGACTCCATTTACATTATTTTGTTTTTTGAATTATTTTTATGCTACACTTCCCCCTCCCTCAGCTCCTTCTAGTTTCTCCCCACCTGCCCTCACGTCTGGATTCACTCCCTTTCTTTGTCTCAGAAAAGAAGAGGCTTCTAAGAGGTAGCAACCTAGCAACCAAACATAAGAAAATAAAATATAGTAAGGTGAAACAAACAAAACACACACACACACACACACACACACACACACACACAAAGTTGGACAAGGCAAACCAACAGAAGGAAAAGAACACCAAAGAGAATACAAAAGTATCAGAGACCCACTCACTTACGCATTCAGGAGTCCCATAAAATACCAAGTATATGAGCAAAGAACCTAATGAAGAGCCACACAGGCCCTTTGCACTTTGGTTCAATCCTTGCGCTTTGCTTGGTTGATTTGAAGGGTCTTGTTATTCTGTATGCTCCATTCCATCTGGCTCTTATACTTTCTGTCCCTTCTTCCCCAGCATTGTCTGAGCTCTGAAGAGAGTGACTTGATGGAGACACTCCATTAGAAAGTGTCTTCCAAGATCTCTCTCTCTCTCTCTCTCTCTCTCTCTCTCTGTGTGTGTGGGGGGGGTGTGTGTGTGTGTGGGTGTGTGTGTGTGTGTGTGTGTGTGTGTGTGTGTGTGTGTGTGTAATTCCTATTTACTACAGGAGGAAGCTTCTCTGAAGATGCCTGAATGAGACACTGATCTACAAGTTATGGCAGGATATTATTAGGACTCATTTTATTGTTACTTTTAAATTCTCTTTTTAGATCAGTAGTATTTGGGTTCCTGGTCTATCTATCCTCTGGTTCTTGGTCACCTAAGAACTATCAGGTATGGGTTCCATCTCATGGAGTGGACCTTAGATCAAACCAGCCATTGGTTGGTTACTCCCACAAGCATTTTGCCCTCATAACCCTAGCATGTTTTGCAGGCAGGACAGATTGTAGATTAAATGTTTTGTTCCACCCTGAGTGTGCCCTATCTTGTCTATTTAGATTCTTATAGAAACTTTGTATTTGTTATCTTAACATGTTTTGGTCATAATAGTTCAAATAATAATGCTACACATCAAGTATACTCATGTATAACATGTGATTTTCCCCTGTTCCATAAGTGTCAGAAATTTGTGTAATATCTATTTCATTAAGAGAATTAAGATATGAAAATGAAGAGATTACTCAGACCCAGAAAGTTACCTAAATAATACCACATGTAAGCCTATATCTCAACATCCTGTGTGCTCCACAATACAAGATTGTAGAGGTGTATGCAAGGAGAAGAGAATACCAAGTGCAGCCTACCTCAACTGACCTCACAT
Organism: Apodemus agrarius; assembly: GCA_964023405.1. NCBI lineage: Eukaryota > Metazoa > Chordata > Mammalia > Rodentia > Muridae > Apodemus > Apodemus agrarius. Next base: position 32,825,200 of record OZ030007.1, on the reverse strand, counting down.
CTGCTCAGGATGGAGCCCTACTGTGGGCTGAGATCTAAATGTAGAGAAAGGGAAGATCATGATCTGGAAAACCCTACATGCTGTTGTTGACTTCTGAGTTGAAATCCTAGGCCTTTCAACTCATATAGCTCTCATTTCCAAATATTTAACATCCTGTATTTGAATATATAAATGAATTACAGATTTCATCACAGTAAAAAGCTTACTAAATTTCCTTCCAATTTTATGCTGCTGATTAAGAACCATAGAAAGTAACTTTTTGGGGTAATTCCTTAACACAAATCTCTGAAATATACCCCAATTTCTGGCTGCCTTTTAGAAGTGCCTTCTGCATTTTGCAAACCAAAACTACTACCCAAATACTTTATAAATAAATTACTTTATTTATAACTGAAAGCTTGAGAACAAAATATTTTAAAGGTCACTTGGTGAATATTCAATATATGATTTGCTTATTATCTGTCCTATGGAAAAATATCTATTCCCCTGAAGTGAGAGAAAACTAACAACTATATTCTTTCTTGAAAGTCTTCTTTATTAAAACAGTGTTTCATCATTTTGAAGTTAACTATGGTATTACTTTGCATGGAGCTAAATATTTTGTTAGCAACATGAGCAAACTTTCCTGAAGTAGTAAATCAGATTTGTCTCTAAACACTTTGCATTACTCATTTAAATCTTGATAACCCAATGGCATGATTATCTTACTTTATACATTGAACGGTAGAGTCAGAGTCTAAATAGCTTGCTGCTTGACTTTTTCCTATAGTGTCTGGTGGAGCTATCGTACCAACCCAGACAATACCTACCCAGTATCCAGGAAGAAGACCAAGAAGTGATATTAAAGGGGAACTTACAATGTTAGCTTGTCAAACCTTAAAACATATTTCTAACTTAGGCATTTAATTATAGGCCTCTGTTTGTGGATTCTACAAAATCTAATTCACGAATTGGACCAAAATGTTAATATTTGGCCCATGTAAACACCAGAAAGGATGTTCTAACCAACATCCTAATTACCAGCTGAAGTAAATTGCCCATTGCCAAATTGGATAAGCAGTCAAGGTTGCTCTACTACTGAAAGGAATTATAATAAACAAAAGGATTTTATTTAAATTACTATTGGTAAAGTGGCTTTTCTAGGTGGGATGTGGGTATTTAAAATTAATTTCATGCCACGGTTTAATTACTAATGAATTTGCTCCAAGAAAGTCTGATGACAAAGATCAGCCCTATTTAATTTCATTGGGAGTATTAGTCATTGAATTAGTTAATTAAGAATATTACAAAATCAATCTTAATTTTAAAATTAGTCCCAGTGTGTAAATACATTAAAAATCATAAGCTCCTCATGCCGCTTTAAAAAATGTTTAGGGGAAAAGAGAATAAAGAAAATTTCACAATAATATCTTGTTTAGGCTGTGATTCTGTATTTTGTAACAACTCATTTGTCCTCACTTGGTATTTCTCTGATGATGGTATCAGTGCTCTCTTCTCAGTCTAAGTTGTATAGTGCTCAAGTGAGATATCGCACGTGCAGAGTTGTTGAAACTAAAAATGTAAATAAAGTACTGTGGTTCCTGTTAGAGATAGATTGTGAGCCATTCTCTCTCATGTTTGAAACTGTCTGAAGACACTCATTTTTAAAAATTGGGTACAAGAATTTTAAGATGAAATTTCACAGAAACTAACAAGAACTAGTTTTCTTAATTTTCCTAAATTCTAGAATTAACTTTATTTTCTGACGAATTGAAGTACAAAGCCATTATGCCTGGCAATATCAGAGTGAAGAAATAAGAACAGAGAGATCACTTCAAATACTTTCTGATTGTTGCATCTTGTGGGTGGTTTTGACCTTTGCTGTAGACGTGATATTTTAGTGGATTTCGTAGGACTCTTGTAAGATGTGTTATTTTTATTCAATACTACTTTTTTTATCTTTTATATAGAAGATCAAAATTTGTACAGAGGAGGAAAAAAGAAAGAGTTCAGTTACCTAGATACAAAGGTATCTCTACTGAAGTATTTGTGAGTTGACTTTCATTGTACAGGAAAATATTGAGATGAATAAAGTTAAATGTCTACATTCATATAAGCTCATTAGGTGACAGGAGTTAACAATGTGAAATGATGTTTCAATACAGGTACTTCATTCTTCTCTTCACCTTTTATTTTTATGGATATTCATAAATGTGATGCAATTTTTGATAGACTAAAACATGTTCTGATTCATCTAAATGTTACTTATACCAAATAACTATTTGCAGAGTTAATTAGAATGGATGCAGTAAACTATATTTTCGTGCCTTCTTGCTGGCATATAAACATTCTAGTGGCTCTTCTAGCCTGATAAAATGGTCATTTGTGATATAAAACTCAATTCCCAGTGCTGGTACATGTGAGGTAGGTCCTTTTCTCTCCAAGTCTCTGATCTCAATAAATGGGTTTGAGGATGATGTTAGGCATATGGTGAGTGGCTTTAAGACTAGCAACACTCAAACAGACAAGGCAGGAAGATTGTCACAAGCCAGATAAGTTGTGAGTCTCAGACCAACTTCACCTATAGAGACCTCTTCATCAAAATGCAACATGAAGACCATGGCTGGAGAAGGTTGGGAAAAGATCATCTTTGGGGTTAGGAAATGTTTTTGAGTGTGCTTCTAAGGTGAAAATAGTCAGTATCCTTCTTCCACAGAAGTTGGATCTTCAGTTTTCATCATCCCTAAGCATAGAGATGCTAGTAGATGACCTTAAGAGGCATACACATTGGTATTAACTTCCCATTAGATGTCTTATTGCTGGAAGGTTGACTAGTGGTCACCTTGTGAAAGTTTCTGTGACTTTCATATGTTGTAGATTTTATGGTTATAAAAGATTTGGAGATTCAGGAGAACTGGGGTAGAAAACAACTCTCTTGAGGATGGGAAAGAAGCTGGAGTCCTGTTGAAGTACAAAACAAGGAGTGAATAATTAAATGTAGGACTTATTCTTGTCTCTGATTTCTAACACGATGAGGTGGCCCTTTATTAGCAGAAGAGAACTATTTTTTCGAAAATAATTTTCTGAAATGGCATATGACCTTATCACTGACTTTTTAATGTTGTATTAAGTATTCAATCTCATTCAGGGGTCTCTGACCCACCTTCAGTTCTCAGATAAAGGACACAAAACTTTTATATTTATAATAGGCCTTAAACAACACTAGAGCTGGGCAGCTATCTACCCTCTAAGCTCTTAATATCTATCTACTTCCCTATCAATAACCTTAGTTCTAACTCACCATGTTACATCTCGGCTGCTCTTAACTCCAATTGACCAGCCCTCATGGTCATGTTTTCATGGCTCATCCACCCTGTGGAATCTTCTCTCTCCACCTTCTTCTCTTCCCTTGTGCTGCCTGCCTCATACCCAAGCCTAGGAACCAAACCCCTGTCTATTTCTCTTTTGCCCAGCTAAAGGCTGTAATTATCTCTATTGACAAATGGGTGGTGACATCAGGGAGGGGAGGCAAGGTTACGCAGCATCACATGGACTACATGAGACTCTCCTTGTTCCTGAAGCAACCAGGTCCAGTGTTAGCATTACAGTACATAGCAGCAGAACAAACCTCAACATGTTAAAGCCTTCCTGAGTGAAAATTTACAAACGCACAACCGAGATAAAAGGATGTCAACGGGAGTGAGCAATATGGATTTCATTCCAGACACTGAGAGCATTATGTTAAGGGAGCCATGGATTTTATTGCTCTCGGTCAGAAAGTGCTGATGTTTTGTTTAAGTATGCAATTGATTTGGTGGTGTGCCAACTGCATATTCCATCTCAGCAGACAGACCCAGTCTCAATTCAATGCAAACCTCAACAGGGTTCCTTGTAATATTCCATGGGCATAGGAACCTCAGGAGACAGCTATGGACTATTGCAATGTCTCCACGCAGATCAGGAGATATTTCCCTCCTTCCATGAGATTCTACCTTTACTTACCAGTGACCCTGGCCCTCAAGCACCAACTTACTCTTTAGGACATAAAGTCTGTGGAGTTTGAGATGTCCTAGTCACCCTTAATAACCAACTTGGTACCTATCTTCAAGCTAAAACCATGAACCCTGAAAATGTCACTCATGCTGTTTCCTCTCATCAAATGTTGAGTTCCTTGCAGAAGCTTCCTGCTGTAATCCACTATATAGATCCTTCTGGGTTTGTTTTTTTGGCTGTGTTACTTGTCTAGAGCAAAAAGGTGTTCTCGTGTGTGCTTATGTGACCTCACATGAAGAAATAATACAGACTCCTAGTCAAAGGATTAACAGTTTTGCCAAATCTTTTTTTTTCCAAAACATTTTTTATGATTTAGTGGCTGAAATAGTATACCATGTTTCTCAGGCATTAATGTTCCTTGATCTACGTTCTGGAGGTAGATAGGTTTGCTTTCTTCACTTCTTGTTTTCTAGTACAAGACTAGAATAAATGGCCAAACTACTCTTTAGAGGAACATGTCAACATAATTTTTAAAAGTACAGTACTTGGTGCAGATATATTTAGATTTGAATTTTATTTCTACTAGGACATTTTGTGGGAATTTAGAAATCTTCTGATAACATATATATCTACTGTATTAATACAAACGGATCTGCTAATAACCAATGTTAGTACCCAATGCTTATATCACTGCATCAGGAGACCAATGGCAAGAGATTTCAAAGCAGCATAAATATGAATTCTTGTTGTTACTTTTAAGCAAACCTAGTCACAGGCAATTCAAGGATAAGGTAATATTCATTTAGGAGCATGTATCCAGAGAATATTAGATGCAAGTTTTGTATATAAACATGTGAATGAATCACTGACAGTCAGTAAGCAAGTGCCAGAGCATTGCAACTCATTTAGGCATTCTTAAAATAAGTGCACGGCTAGTGATGGTATCACTAAAGGAAAATCTTAGAATTAGAGGAAACATTAGCTTCATTTAATCAAATAAACCATAAAACAATTCCTATGTTGCCTCAGCTACACATTCAGAAGGTTGGGAATGTGAATAATCATCTTGATGAGAAAAATTTATGCATACAAAAATAGTAGTGGAATTATCTATGAAATATTATCTATCAAACTGATATAATACAGTGTTTTACACTATACCACTGTTTACAACTTATGTAATTCATACGTACTATTATAATTACTGCTATTATTTTATATATAGGAAAACTGGGTATGTCCAAGGTCATAAGCCTCCATTCCAGAAAACACTGATTTGACAAGTCTGTTTGCTTCAGAATCACATACAGTTTCCCCTAGGAGACATGTGGTTCATCTTATTCAAAGAGAAATATAAAAAATGTTCAATTTTGAACATGCATGAGAAAACTAGGAGGTTTACTTGTTTCATTCTCCTCTTTCTGATGAAAAATAGCCTTATAAATGTTTAAAATATAAATATAATTGGGATATTTTAGTGGCTCAAATGGTTAACCTGTAAAAGTTCTAAAATATAAACTAGAGGATTAGGAAAATCACTCAACAGTCAAAACTCTTGCCATGCAGAAAACAGGACAGAACACGTTCAGTAAATGTTGAATGGGCATGACGACTAATCTCCAAAGAGATCAGACACCAAAGATGAAGTAGAATAAGGGAATAAAGAGAGTGAACTGGCTGGCAAGGATAGTTGTAGCAGTGAGCTCTGTGCTTGATTGAGAACACATATACACATATGTAAAGATAACTTCAGAAGCCAAATAATGTCACCATCAACATCAGTAAACACCTATGACTCTGATCAGAATAACTGAAAATCTCATTTCAAAGTTAACACATAAAGTTATTTATTTATTTATTTATTTATTTATTTATTATATGTAAGTACACTGTAGCTGTCTTCAGACACACCAGAAGAGGGTGTCCAATCTCTTTTTTTTAAAGATGGTTGTGAGCTACCATGTGGTTACTGGGATTTGAACTCAGGACCTTTGGAAGAACAGTCAATGCTCTTAACCACTGAGCCACCTCTCCAGCCCCCAAGGCATAAAGTTCTTAATTTCAATTTGACATACAGCCTTGAATTTTCACATACTGGTATAATGCCTTTAAATTTTAACTCTTAAAACTATAAGTAAATATATTAACTTGCATACTATTTTATCTTTTTTTCTATATTCTTTGTTTACATTCCAAATGATTTTCTCTTTCCTGGTTCCTCCCTCCCCATAAGTCCCATAAGCCCTCTTCCCTCTGCCCATTCCCCAATCAACCCCCTCCCACTTCTCTGTCCTCATAATCCCCTATGATGCATCAAGCCTTTCCAGGACCAGGGCCCTCTCCTTCCTTCTTCTTGGGAATCATTTGATATGTGAGTTGTATCTTGGGTACTCAGAGCTTCTGGGCTAATATTCACTTATCAGTGACTTCATTCCATGTGTGTTCTTTTGTGAATGAGGTACCTCACTTAGGATGATATTTTCCAGTTCCAACTATTTGCCTAAGAATTTCATGAATTCATTGTTTTTAATTGCTGAGTAGTATTTCATTGTGTAAATATACCACATTTTCTGTATCCATTCCTCCATTGAGGGACATCAGGGTTCTTTCCAGCTTCTGGCTATTATAAATAAGGCTGGTATGAACATAGTGGAGCATTTTTTAATATAACACAAAATTTAAATTCTGCTATACTTTTAATATGAAAACAGCCTCTAACTGTATTTCCAGGCTAGGCCACAGGAAGATCCTGCATTGTTTCAGTAGATTGGAAGTCTTAGATAAGAGCTAAAAACACTGCAAATACATCGAAAAATGAAGATTACAACACATATTCACACATTCTGATGTAGATGTAAGATAGATTACAGTCAAAGCAAGATGATGGGTGAGCAAATTGCTAGCTAGAAGAGAAGTATGTAGATGTCTCTATATATAGGTGTTTATGTTTTGGTCTTTATCCCTGACAGCAGATGTGAAAATGCCAAAGGAAATACCATACACATCACCAATGATTAGATTCAGAACATGAAATTATGCCCAGGTCTTATTATGATGCCTAATTTGTCTCTGTGCTGAGTTTTGTATAAGTTACAATTTTAAAACTCATTAAGATGTTCTATCGGCTAGCTGTTATCTTCTCCCAAGCGTGCTTTCTTTTATTTGTAGCATGAACAGTAAAGAAACCAAGTCTCACAGCCTGAATCAGAACCAAAAAAGGGTTTAGAAATATCTCCATTACATTGCCAAACTCCTGGAGAAAATACAATTAAAAACTCAGCAGTATCAGAAGAGCAAAAAGTATATTTCGAAAACAGTAACAACAACAACAACAAAATGATAGAAAGAAAAACCAAAAGGAAAGGGTGGGAACTCTTACTGGGTGTTGTGTCAGTCGCTGTGCATTGATTTTAGTCGCCACTCTGTCAACACTCCAGCCTAGTTTGAGGGTCGGCGGTACACTGGGAATTTCATGATAGCTAACCTAGAAAATTGTAACAAGTCATTTGTCTCCCAAAGGCTAATATAACAAATTTTATTGCTCTGTTGAGCACATATTCATTTAATACAGATGGTGGTTTTTCAAAACTGGAAACTGGGAAAACAGGAGAATTCATTGGCAGTAGAAAAGCAACCCCTTAAAAGTAAGTATAGGAGCTAGAATCCTCTTGTAACCAGAGCCTGCTTTCTGTGTTTCTCCACATTCCAGTTTTCCCAGAGCTGAGACCATTCTTCATCCTTCAGATCTGAGAATCAGTTTCTAAGATGCTACACATGAGAACTAGTTTCTTTGCTCCTGTTGTCCTTCAGCGACTTGAAGATGCTTCATCAAACATAAAAGCAGCAGATGGATTAGACAAGAGTACAAAGAACGGAATGGCAGCAACAGCCACTAGACGGTCCTCAGGGGGTGGAAGTGACTGCACGTCATGTTGCCCAGTCCTGCAATGCTCTGATTAACATCCCATCTGGATTTTCAGCCAAATATTAGCAAAACTTCCAAATAAATGAATGGTATGATTTTTTAAGTATTAATAACTAACACCAATATCATTCACCAAATGAACATTCTGTGATAATCATTGACCTTAGTAAAAAATTATCATCCATATATCTATTTATTCTTATGCAAACTGTACCTTTAATAATAACAGTATCTTATACATTATCATAAAGTTCATATATGTATTCCATATTATAAGCATTTTTGCTATGTTTTAAGCTTCATCTCTGATTCTTAATTAATTTAGTCTATTTTTATATATAGAGTTGGGGTTCTCTTTATATACTTTGTACATCCCCTGGTTTTCTTAAGTGATTTGTTAGCTAAGTTAAGACACATTTCACCTCAAAATATTTAACAGCTGGTCTGCAGGATTTGGTTTCTCTTGTCACCTTAAAAAGTTTGGTCTTCCGTTGTAGGCAATTGATTGTTCTCATTATGTTACATTTCCTTATTTGTTTTAGTAAATATTTGCTGAGTTATTTCTGTGTGACTGGTACCTCAGCTAATGGTGGCTGTATTATGGACCACTCATCCTCTGAAAGAATGGAGTCTAGTGCCTGTGTGTATAAGTGCCTACGATTATAACACAACGGAAGTGAACACATTCACCCAGTACTCAAAAGCACGATGAGAATACTCCACCCATATAAGGTTTGAAGGTAGCCAAGTGAGTTTTCTGGTCCAAACAAAAAGACATCTAAATTTAATCTTTTAATAGAGATGAATTATAATATGTGTGTGTTTTGCCTATGTGTATGTGTGTGATGTGTGTGCCACATACATGTATGGAGGCTAGAATGAAAATTGGCTCTTTTGGAATTGGAGTCACATACCTTTGAAAGCTGCCAAGTGGGTGCTAGGAATTCTGGGAGGGCATCGAGAGCCTTTGACCATAAAGCCATCTCTCCAAGTCACATTGGAAATTCTAAAAGCTTTGGGCCATACATAAATAACTTTTATCATCTTCCTATTGCTTAGAAGTCTGATTTCCATACATACAAGAATAAAAACTTAGAACCTCCACCAAATTCCTGATACCATTTCAACATCAAAGAATTGAAATATCCCCTCAACAGAGAAGATAAGACAAGCCTCACAGCTAGATTAATGTGCAATGAATCATTAGTTCAAAGCATGGATAACATCAACGACCTTATTTCTGCCAGCGAAGCACTGTTTCTATCTCACTACATACTATATGCTTTACAGTTCTAAATTACATTCATGCACAGCAGGCCAGTTCTTCAGAGTTCTGTACATTTTTGTGCATTTAACATACAGATAAAGAATGCAAAGGTCAATGTAATTCAATAAAATTATCGGAAAGCCATCATTCTGATGGTATTAGTCCTAATCATATTAGTTATTAACTAAGAGGCATTTTGGATTATAGATTTTATTTACATTCTATTAGCTTATAGTTTGATCTTCATTTATCCTCCCATCTACGAATTTTACATTTGACTTGTTCTTGTCTTTCTAAAATCTTGAGAATCATCATTCAGTTACTTATTTGATATTTCTCTGACATTTTAACATAATTTTTAATAGTAAAATTCCATCTTAAGAATGTTTTTAATTATATCACAGGATCTAATAAGTTGCATTTTAATTTCATTATGGAAATTTCTTCATTTCCCTTCCTATTTTTTCAAAGACTTATCCTTGTATTAACTTGACACAGTTTGGAAGAGGGAATATCAATTGAGAAAATGCCCCCCACTAGGTTGGCCGGAGGGCAGACCTGTTATGCATTTTCTTGACTGGTGTTTGGTGTGGGAGGACCCAATTTATTGTGGATGGTGCCATTCCTGGGTAGTATTCCTGGGTGCTACAAAAAAAGCTGGTTGCATGCAGCAAAAGGAACAAGCCAATAAACAGCAATCCTTTATGGCCTTTGAGTCTGCTCTTGCCTCCAAGATGCTTCCCTGTTTAAATTCCTGCCCTGACTTCACTCAGTAATGGACTACAGTGAGGAATTCGATGTTGAAATAAACACTTTCCTCCCCAAGTTGCCTTTGGCCATGGTGTTTTATCACAGCATTGAAGTCAAACTATGTCTGATATCCAGCACTTTGACTCATGGTTTAGGCAATAGACATAGTGTCATATGGTGTTTGGTCTCTGGGTACTGGCAGACTTCTAGCAAGCCTTCCACTGGCTCATCTTAGGCCCTAAAGACTTTAAGCACTTGCTGTTTGTCACTCGTACTTCTTCCACAGAGTTGTACAGAGCATATGTCTCAGACCACATTGTGACCGTGCAAAGCACACTGTGGGTCTGACTCAAAGTTTTTTCCACTATATTTAGAGGTATTCCGGAGCCAGATATTGAAGCATAGGCTTCTGACGTGTTCTGTGGGTTCTAGCAAGAAGCTGGATAACAAAGCAATTCAACTGCCAGCTACTGACTAAGAAATGATTCTTTAAAAATGGCTTTCTCCAGGAAAGTGACAAGAAAAGAGGATTTTTGCAGGCATCTGTTAAGTATGCACACCCCAAGATTCCTTTCTGGTTTAATTTCAGATTTGTAGAATGATGAGTACATTGTGGCGTTTTAGTCCCCTGTCCCCTGCTTTTGATCAGCAGCCCATCCTCTGTTAGGGATACTGCAAGATTTCCTTCAAAATCCTCATTTTCTAGCACCAAGATTATAGTGTATATTTTCTGATGCTCACCTTGTGTTAGAAATGGTTCAAACTCTTTATTCAGGCTCACTCTACATAGGGAGCAGGGCACTTCCCAACAGAACCCTCCAGATTCTTTTGACTCTCTTGCCTTCTGTCCTACTTCAGAAATATGCTTTCATTTCTTTACAGCTAAAACTAGAATTTTTCTACTTCATCAACCAGCTTTCCAACTGTCCCAAGAGCATCCTCCAGTGATTTTGACAGTTGACTGATCCAGATCTCCTTTCTTTTTGGCAATACTGCCTTTATCATTTCCGGATTTCACAACAAAATAGAACAAAGCACCAGGGTGTGGATGCCTTTAGCAATTAAAATTTATTTCTGACAGCTCTGAAGTCTGGGAAGGACAAGATTAAAGTGGAATCAGATCTGATGTGTAGTGAGACGCACTCCCTGGTTTGCAAATGGTCCTCTTCTCTTTCTGGTATCATCTAGGGGAGACCAGATCTACTGATCAATTTTCTTTCTTTAGTAGTGTCCAATCCATGGCTTATAGCAGCAATGAAGCTCACAGTTACCATTTTAAACTTTTTCTTGATAAAATTTGTGTACTATATTTTTCAAGCCCAAGCAGTAATTTTCTATTATTCTATAATTATAGAGATGGGTTTTTTTTCTTTAGGGAAATCATCAGATACTTACATGATGTAAAACCCTTAACTTTTAATGTTTTACTTTTATTTTCCACAGACATTCACTTATAGAACTTGATTGAAGAAATAACTCATAGTTGTAGGATTGTTCAGAAAATCTAGACTCATTTCCAGGAATAGTCAGGCAAATGCTGAATTGAGTTTGAGAATCAGCAGCATTTTAAACTTCTCCATTTTCAAATTTTTCACAATCCATTTGCCTTTAACCATACTTAATTGCTCTTTAGCAAGCATTTCTAAATGATTTTCTTTCACTGTTGAAGTTTCAGGGGGAAAAAAAAGTCCACAGGCTATATTATTCAATTTTATATTCTATTATTTTAATTTATTAACAAACAGACCCAACAGATTTTACTTGGAAGGTAAAAGTGCCATGGAAAGAATATCCTGAGCCTGGCTTGACCCCAAACCCAAGCCCTGAGCCAAGAAATGGAATCCCACCAATCCCTGAGCACGAAATTCCACCAATCCATGAGCACGAAATCCCACCAATCTGTGAGCATAAAATCCTATCCATCCCTGAGCACAAAATCCCATCAATCCTTGAGCTAGCCCCAAGCTCAGAACTTGAAATTCCACTAAACCTCACCCTGGAAATCTTCACCCAGGACAGCACTGTCTCTGAAGAAATCCTATATAAATCCTGCTTTCTGTTCAGTTTATGGCCGTTTATCACTGGGTTTCCATCTCTTGTGTGAGGTTTGTTATGTGATGTGGTATTCCTTAGCTCTTGATTACCAGGATAACTCTCAGAGCTGAGCTGTAACACTTCCATAGGGAAAGCCTTTCCCTTCAGAGCTGTAGTCCTTATAGTTCTGATCTTACTCTAGAATATCTTCCTACATTTATCTCTTTCTCCAGTTATGGTGAGCACAGTTTTTTATTACTGAAAATTTACTAATAAAATACAAATTATAAAATCAATCAGATATTGTTAAATATATGTGTAAATTCCAAATTACCTAAAAAATATGATTATATAGAAATGTTGTGGGCCTGATGCTACCAAATGGTTTAAGATCTCTGAGTACTATCCTTTACAGATTTACCTTATTACAAAACAATATGAAAACCACAATAGAAGTGCCATGGTGGTAAGGTAACATGTGTCCTGTTCCCTCTCATAACTGGAGACCCAGACAGGCAGATAACAAAAAACACAACTCACTGGAGCAGAAAGGTACACAGGAAAATCCCAAAATTCAAAAGAACCAGGCATATACTAGGTACATTACAAGCATGTGTTGAAACATCACACTATACACCACAGATATATAGAAATATTGTGGGTTAATTAAAAAAAATTAAGTCACCAATGTTGGCATAGGAAAACTATTAATGATACATGTCATTATGACTTACAAATTTAATTAATTAATTGACTTACTTAATTAAAATAAAAAATAAGACTCTGCACAATTAATATCAGATCCAGAAATACAATTAGAATATGGATCCAGAAAGGATGGGAAGAAAGCTCAGTTTTAATCCACTTTCCCTTTAGTTCTCAGGACACAGGCAGAAATCAGCCATGTTCTTCATGAAAAATACAATGTGAATAACCCCTAGCCTATTTCCAAATACAATTCTTTTCCTCTACCAAACTTTGCCTACTCTACATTTTTCTGAGTAATCTGGACTTCCAAAATCCCACTAATATTGACTACTAATGTCCACTTTTGGGATTCTTTAACTTGCAGCTCCAGACTCTTCTACATTCCTCCAGAAAAACTAGTTCCAATGGTTTAAGAAGCACAATGTAAGCCTTATTACAGCAGTAACTCCTTTTGTGATACATTTGTTCTGTTATGTCTGACATCACTATCATGAACTTCTGATAAAGATAACTTAAAGGGGAATGGGATTATTTGGCTCTCAGTTTGTGAGCATAGTTGGTCATGGCCTAGAATGTAGCCTATTGAAAGGGACTCTAAGTGTGACAGTGACAATATGAGATATTTATTCACATTGCACCTACAGTCAGTGAGAGAAATAAAAAACAATCTTTAATCTCTGTTCATGCTCTCCTTTTCCATTTTTTCTGCCCAAGATCCTACCCCAAGGACATAATTACCTCCATTCAGAGAGGGGCTTCTCACCCTAGTTAAACCTCTCAGGAAGCTAGGGATTGCGGCATCCATCTAATCTTAGAACTTTAGAGGCAGAGGCTCTAAAAGTGGACTTCTTCAACAAAATCCTGGTATATATATATTGTGTTTCAAGTTATATGGGAGATACATAATAAGACCATGTTTTAAAGCTTCTGTAAGGCAAAGGACACTGTCAATAGGACCAGATGGTAACCAACAGATTGGGGGAAGATCTTTACCAATCCTACATCTGATAGACAAAGAACTGAAGAAGTTAGACTCCAGAGAACCAAACAACCCTATAAAAATGGGGTACATAGCTAAACAAAGAATTTTCAACTGAGGATTACCGAATGGCTGAGAAGCATCCAAAGAAATGGTCAACACCCTTAGTTATCAGGGAAATGCAAATCAAAGCAACCCTGAGATTCCCCTTCATACCAGTCAGAATGACTAAAATCAACTCAGTGACAGCAGATGCTGGCCAGGATGTGGAGAAAGAGGAATGCCTCCATTGCTGGTAGGATTGCAAGCTGGTACAACTACTCTGGAAATCAGTTTGGAGGCTCCTCAGAAAATTAGACATAGTACTACCTAGAAGATGCTCCAACATATAATAAGGACACATGCTTCACTATGTTCATAGCAGCCTTATTTATAATAGCCAGAAGTTGGAAAGAACCCAGATGTCCTTCAACAGAGGAATGGATACAGAAAATGTGGTACATTTACACAATGGAGTACTACTCAGCTATTAAAAACAATGAACACATGAAATTCTTAGGCAAATGGATGGAACTAGAAAATATCCTGAGTGAGGTAGCCCAATCACAAAAGAACTTACATGGTATGCACTCACTGGTGAATGATATCAGCCCAAAAGCATAGACTACCCAAGATACTATTCACAGACCACATGAAGTTCAAGATGTCCAAGAAGAAGAAGGAAGGAGTGGCCCCTGGTTCTAGAAAGGCTCAATGCAGCAATGTAGGGGAATACCAGAACAGGGAAATGGGTAGGGATGGATGGGGGAACAGGGGAAGGGAAGAGGGCTTATGAAACTTTTGGGGAGGGGGGAACCAGGAAAGGAGAAATCATTTGAAATATAAATAAAGAATATATTGAATTAAAAAAAAAGAAAAAAAGGGAAAAAAGAGAAAAAAAGAAGGGTACTTCTGTCCTTCTGTCCCTCTGAGAAGGGGAACAAAATACTCACAGGAGCAAATATGGAGGTAAAGTGTAGAGTAGAGACTGAATGAAAGGCCACATCAAGACTGTCCCACCTGGGGATTCATCCCATATACAGTCACCAAAACCTGAAACTATTGTGAATGCCAAGAAATACTTGCTGAAGTGAGCCTAATATCGCTGTCTCCTGAGAGGCCCTGCCAGGGACTTACAAATACAGAGGCAAATGCTAGCAGTGAACCATTGGACTGAGCACTGGGTCCCCAATGAAGGAGTTAGAGAAAGGACTGAAGGAGCTGGAGGGGTTTGCAACCCCATAGGAATAGCAATCCCCCCAGATCCACCCCCAGGACTCCCAGGGACTAAGCCAATGAGTACACATGGCTGCAGCTGCATGTGTAGCAGAGGATTGCCTTGTCAGGCATTAATGGGAGGAGAGGTCCTTGGTCCTATGAAGGCTCAATAGATGCCCCAGTGTAGGGGAATTGAGGATGGGGAGGTGAGAATGGGGTGGGTGGAAGAACACCCACATAGAAGCAGGGGGAGGGAGGATGGAAGAGGGGATTTCTGGGAGCGGGTAAAACTGGGAAAGGGGATAACATTTGAGATATAAATAAAGAAATATACAATAATAAAACATAAAAAAATAAAAAGACAAAAGAACTCTCTGGACGCACTCTAATGAGCACACACAGATGTCGGCCTCCTAGGTGATTCTAAATCCAGTGAAGTTGACAATCACTATTACTCATAACTAGATAAACCATGAAACATTTATTGACTGGTTTTAAATTATAGACACAATGTCTTATCTGCTTCCAGACCACAGTAAAATTCCACAGGAAACCAATAACATAAAAATTTTCATTAAGATGCAGAAAATGTGAAGATTAGACAATATGCTTTTAATGAACTTATATATCAATAAAAATAGAGAGAATTTAATATTTTAAGTTAAACTATCAAAATAAATATGTTGGGTATAATAATAACAGTAGTTTAGATGAAAGCTGTAGCACTCATGTATATTTTAGAAAATAAGAAAAATTTAAATTTGTGCTTCAAAGTTCAACTGCAAGAAACTAGAGAAAGAGGACACACAGAATTCAAAGGATGCAGAGGAAAAATAAATATTTAAAAAGAAATCAGTGAAGCAGAAAATAAGTAAAGAAAATTCAACAAAACCCAAAGTTGGTTCTATGACAAGACAAATACAACTAATAACCCTCTGGCCAGGGTAATCAAGAAAAAAAAAGAAGAGTAAAAATGTAAAGTTTTGGATACCAAAGTTTTATATCCAAAACCACTGTTTATCATAAATCATAGTATATTTTACTATACAAAGTTATCTTTCAGAAAAAAAATGATGCATCTTTGGATTGTACTGCATCAGAATGCTGGGATTTTTTTTCATTTTTTTCTTTATTTTCTATATTCTTTGTTTACATTCCAAAGGCTTTCCCCTGGTGGGGGCTGGGATTTTTCAAAATGGCTGAATTTCTCACTTCAGTTTCATAAACAAGTCATTCAAAGAATTTGGTTTGAGATTAGAACAGAATTTCCAATAATATCTGAAATAGCCTACACATACTTCTCTATTTTCCCTCTATATGTTTATGAATGCTATTATTATTTGACAATCATAAAATAAAAATGTTAATCAACTCTAAAATTCAGTGAAAATTCTCTACGTTCTGGAATAACAAGTGTTAAAGGCTGGACTTAATTCTTTATATGAAAATAAATGCATAATCTTATCACAATGCAAATTTGTTTTCAGCTTTAGTAAGTAGCTTTATAAGTATATATGTATATGTAATTCTTTTATATATGAATTATTTTAAAATATATTTATAACTTGCTATCAATACATATTTTACTTGAAAGTCCATTCATATACCTATCTACCTAGGATCGTAAAATTTAATTTTAAGAAACCCTGCCCTGCCCTGTATTTCATTGCAATGTTAAACTATGACATATGAAACATCTATGCATTTTCAACTTATAATATTAAGTGTATTTTCCTGTTTAATAGGATTAACTAGATATAAAATTATTATTAAGTCAAGAATGATATATGTATAAAAAGAATACTAGGGACAGCTCTCTGTCCACAGATATTTTAACCTCAATGAAATAAACATTTTAAGGATTTAATGTATCAAAATTCACACATGGATAAATAGATAATCTGAATTGTTCTGTAACTATTTAAAGTCAGTCAACAAATAATAATATTTTTAAAAGTTAAGACATGAGCAGCTGGGCTTTCTAGTGAACTACATATAAAGTATTAGGGAACTGTATTTCCCTATCATGTCTTCTAGAAGGCAGAAGCATGTACAATCTTCTCAACTAGTTCTATGAACTCATAATACCATAACATCCAAAGTATTTACCTCAAGGATATAAAAATAGATTAAATCTTTCATTGGTATTATGCAAGAATCTTTAACAAATGCAAACAAGTCTATTCTACCAGTGCATAAGGGAATCTCAAACCATAATCAAGTAGCATTCCAAGGATGTATGCAAGACTGCTTTAGCATTTGAAAATTAATTAATCTAATACATAAACAGGCCAAATTAAAATAAAACATAACATGAGTGTAGTGATAAATTTAGAAAATCATCTGTCAAAAGTAATACCTACTCATGAAAAGGAAACTAACATCAAACTAAGAAATCTCAACTTGATGAAGAATATCTAATAGAAGATCCTAGTAAGTGGTGGTGCAGTAGACCTAGATCAGGCTGACCGAACTGATTTTTTTTTTCTAGAACAGAATCTTGAAAGAGAATGCAAGTCTACTTCTTGATAGAGCCTAGAAATTCTAAGCTTACGATAGCAAACAAATTGAAGATACATGCAATGATAAGAAATGAAAAATTATCCATAGTTATGAATAGCACAGTGCTGGAAAAGCAAGAGCTAAGAGGATTGGTTGAAGATTGCTTTAACTATCAAAGAATCTAATAGAACTAAGGATTCTGGAGAGTCATAAGCATGCAGCTTGTGGCTGAATGCCAGTGGGAATGTGTCCATAATGGTATCCTTCTGAGACATTAAGTTGTGATGTGTACAGCAGGGTTTGTATAAAGAGGATGATCAACCACAGTGAACTCAGAGAACACATCATAGAACATCTTAATCTGAATAGAAAATGTTTGCCTTAGTGGAAATGTGTACAAAAGTTGAAGAAGTTAAAACCAATGAGTTTTATTTGTCCCATTATATGAAAAACTACTCAAAAAACCTAAGAAAAATAAATCAAGAGTTGTATCCCTTATCTGATGTGATGGTTATTGCTAATTGTAAGATCTTGCTAGATCTTGGTAAGATCTAGAATCATCTGTGATAGTGGTTCTCAAGCCATGCCTCACCATCCCTTTAGGGTTTATCCATCCTTTTATATAGGAGTCACCTAAGAAGATCAGAAAATAAAGGTATTTACATTATGGTTCAATTAATATTGAATTACAATTATGAAGTAGCAAAAAAAATTATGGTGGGGGGGTCACCACAACATGAGGAACTGTTGCAGCATTAGGCAGGATGGGAACCACAAGACTCTGTAGGGGATTATCTTGTTTAGGTTAATTGGTATAGGAAGACTCATAATTGTAGGTAGAACCATTCCTAGGACAGGGATTCTGCACTGTAAAAAATGGGAAAGGTTGTCTGGATGCTAGCATCAACACACTCCTTGTTCTCTTCCTGCTGTTGCAGATATAAGGTGACCTACTGCTTCAAATTCCTGCTTTCTTGGCTTCTCTGGCATGATAGACTCCATCTTGAACTGTGAGCTAAGGTAACAGTTTTTTCCTTACACTTTTTGTCAAGTTCTTCATTATAGTACCTAAGAAACTAAAACATCTGATTACTCATCATAGAGCCTATTAACAGATAAAAATGAACCAAAATGAAAATCTTGATGCAATTTTCTGGAGCTTTGTATGGACTGACCTGAAATTTTTCTGCAGATGACAATCTTAGAGGATCCTATCATGAGCTGATCAGACACTCCACACACACTTCTTTACTTCAATCTCTTCATAAACAATAATTTTTATGAACTGGATTTGTTTCTATTTTTATGAAAGGACAAAATGGATCAGGAGCTCATGTGCTGTAAGTCTCAAAATATTTGCCCTGGATGAATTCTTAACTACCTATGCCTCACTTGCTTCAACTCTGAGAGATTCTAAAAGGGAACTCTCGGTTATATACCTCAGGGTATATAACCTTCCTTCTCATAAGGAAGACCTGGAGAGACCCATTCTACAAGTGTTTTGCTCCTAGTAATTCCACAAAGTTTTCTGGTGATGAGACTAAGAAATGCACCTCTGTGCTTTATTATACAGGGAGAAGTGTAATGTGAAATGTAGCATTATTGTTTTCTAAAACAAAAGCTTGTTCTCCATAGGAACTCATCTCTACTAGAGACTCTACAATGGCATTTCTCTTTGTCCTGGTTCCCTTCAACCTTCCAGTTTTGAGATGTAAAGGGACATTTGTGAATGAAGGTCAACACCCAGTGGCATTGTATAGCCTCAATGTAAGACTAAGACAAAAATCATCAAATTATGGAATACTCTCTCCCACCATACTTTGACAACCCAACAGGGTGTCCAGAGAATAATAGAGAATATCAGTGCAGAGATTACAAAATTCACAATATGGCTAGTGAAGAGTTCTTAAATAAGCTCAGAGGTAGAGAGAAGACAAAAATAAAAGCACTAGGAGGATGTTAAACCTGTAGCACAAAAACATTAAACACAGCCAGCATTAAGTAGAGCTCAACTCCTAGCCAGATTCACGGCCAACTTCCTGTAACCTCAGGTATTATTCACTATACAATATGCCTGACCTCCAACACAAAACAATAGGCTGTAACATGGAGCTGTTCAAAATAATTTGACAAAACTAAGGAAGCAAGCATAAAACTCAGATACAACACTTACATACATTTATAGACAGGGAATTTAAAGTAACTATGATTAATATGTTAAAGACTCCAATAAAATCTGGCAACACATCAATGTAGGTGGGCTTTATAAACAAAGTATGGAAATTATAAGAAAGGAATCTTTAAGACTTTGCATTTGACAATGGAGTATTAGATTCAAACAAGAGAAAAGTATCAAGAAAAAGTTTTCTTTCCTTAAATTAATAACTTTAATCAAGAAAGGACTTGAAAGGAAAGGCTTCAAAAATTGGAGGAAATATTTGAGAAACATAAAATTGATAAGTTTAACATCCACAACATATAAAGCATCCCAAAACAAAACAACAATGTAAATAAACAAAACAAAGAGAAACAACACATCTTAAAAGTGGACAATATTGCCAATGAGATAGCTGAACTGATTAAAGTTATTGTCTCCAATCCCTGTGAAGAATCCCTTTGGCTCACAGGTAAAAGGAGAAACCAGCTTCTGCAAGTTCTGCTCTGGCCTTCACCTGTGCACTATGGCATGAGCCACTCAAACATACACACATGCAAATAGTAAGTAAGTAATTGGTATATATAATTTGAAACCTTTCAGGAGGCAAAGGACTTGGGTTGTAGGAAATATTTACCATAAAGGGGAGAGGGGAGGAAGGTAGAGAGAAGGGAAGATGCCATGGGGTAAGAATCTTAAAAATCATGTCCATAAGGGCTGACCCATTGGAGTTAAGAGCAGCTCAGATAGAACATATTAAGTAATAACTTGTTTTTGACCGGAAAGTAGATTCTGATAGCATGGAGAGTAGATATCTGCCAAGCTCTAGTGCTGAAAAAGGCTTATTATAAATTAAAGGTTACATGTATCTTTTACATGGGAATTAAATAATCAAAGGCGGGGTAGAAATCCTGACTGAGATTAAATATATTCCACAACAGGCTTGAATATGTTTTTCTTCAAAGAAAGTATACAAATGAAATACCTATAATTAGGATGGCTTTGATGAAAATAAAGGAAAGGAATATGTGACAGCAAAAGGGAGAGAAACACTACCTTCTGCAGAGCTGGCATAAGTATGAAATCATTTGGTCACTGTAGAAATGACAATTCTACAAAGGTTGATGATTCTTCAAAATGTACAACAGTAGTACTAATGATCCATTCTGTTCTTGATCATATATAGTACAGAGAAGTAAACACAATTTTACACAAAGGAATGTGATTATGTTTAGAGCAACATTATTCTTAATAATTTAAAGGCATGAACAACTAGCATCTCCTTCAAAAGAATTAGATAAAAAGTTGTGTCATCTGCAAAAACACATGGAACATTATTCAGTCAAATAAGACATAAAGGACCAATAGATATGAGACAACTGGGCAGAAAGGTATTTTTAATGAAATAATAATAGGCCATGAATCTTCCAGAAGCAATGGCAGATACCAAAACACATCAAGCAGAAAGCAGAGGGCTCATCTAGGCATAACATGCTCAAAGTACAGAAAAGCAAAATCAAAGACAAAACCTTGACACAAGCCAGAAAGGGAGAAGTACATTGCTGTGCAAGGAGAGGAACAAGTATGAGTGGAAAGTGACTTCTCTTTAAGTTAAACAAATAAGATAGGCTGGAGAGACAAACCTAAAGCACTAAAAAGTAAGGACTACCAGTGTGGAATTCTGCATTCAATAAAGCCACCCATCAAAAGTAAATGAAAATAATTCCTTATCAAAAATAAGGGAAATTCATTGTCAGCAGATCAGGTAAGCCAAAAGAAATGTTAAAAGAAATCCTTATTACAGACATAATTATAGGATGCTGGAGAATTTACACAGGGTTATGAGAGATTGCTCCTCCAGCAGATGACCTGAGTTCCCAGGACCTATGCTGTCTCAACCACCAGGAACTACAGCACCAAAGGATCCTCAGCCTCTTCTAGACCCACAGTCACCTCCATGCCTCTGTGTGTGTGCACGCGGGCATGGATGCACTCACATATGCATGCACAAACACACACAGACACACACATACACACGCACTCACACACAGACACACACAAACGCACACACACACACACACACACACTTAAGATAACACTAGTTTTTTAAAGATTCTGATGTCACAAATGGGGATACATAAAAAATGTTAAGGAATGGATAAACAAAGATAAAACTATTTTTTTCATTTCTTATTGATATTAAAGGTGAAGAGGTGTTGGTTAATATGGTGTGTTGAGCTATTATAGTGTGAGTTTGTATGAAACAGATGAACAGTGATTTCCATACAGAGCAGGATGGAGAACATGGGAATATCCTGTTGAAGGGCCATGCCACAGGCACAGCTGCAAACAGAACATCACGCTCTGGACAAACACATCTCACTAACAGAAAAGGAAACAATCTCAGGCTGTCTTTCTTGGTTCTTTATTACAATGCTATTGATGGTTCTGGAAGCATTAGTGATTTAGGCTTGCCCTTTCTTTGGAGAATCTGAGGTGTAGACTGGAAAACAGATGTCCTGCCCAGTAGCCAAACTTCCTCATGGAAGTGAGGGCGGCTGCTTTAGGGAAAGGAGTGTATTTAGCTACCCTCATCCTCTGTACACAGAGGCGGGCTGCATTAAGGAAAGGTATTGGGTCTTCTTGGGCCAAGGGAAAGCTGAGCTAGAAACAGCTAGATGCACTAATGCTGGTTTTTCTCAGGAATTTCCCCCCAGAGTAGAAAAGGCAGGCTTCCCATGCTCCTAGCAGATTCTCACTTAAGAAAGGTCACAGTGGGAAATAGCAGGGTTCTCTTGTTTTCCAGTTTACACTGAGGCTGAAGGTGGAATGGCTTTCCACAACTTTGGAGAGAAGGGTTGTTATCCTGCAGCTTCTCTCTCAAGGGGGCTCCCAGCTCTTTCTGATTGCCACAGGTAATCTCTTATTCAACTCAGAGAAGGCCGGTTGTGGGTCAGGTAATCAAAAAAGGTTGAGACAAAGGAAAATAATAACAACAGAAAGAAATACACACAGCACAAAGCCATTCTTTACGGTAAACCATTGCAGACCTCTCTGCCCTGGCTTTGCTCCACACTTCCTTCTCTGACTTGTTCTTTGGACTGTGTGTTGTGTGTTATTTTCTCCGTGTAAAGTACACCTTTATTGCAGATTACCATTTCAGTTCTGGTTCTTTGCAATAAAGCATGAACTTAGATGTGCTGACAAACTAAGTCATGGATCCAAATAAGAGTTTCTATGTCTCCTCTTATATTGTTAGACATACGGCCGGTGACCTCAAATAGTAGTGACTTTTGGAAATGCGATTCATATTTATTCAGTCTGCCTAAGTGGTAATAAGGCATTTGTATACACATGTGTGTGAACAATCATGCATGAACATACCTTTGTGACAATGTATGGATGGTTCACATGCCAAACACTTCATGGAGCAGAGAGAATTTGTTCTGCCTTCTTGAAGAAGTCACCACTAAACTATGACTAAGTGGATTAGACAGACAATTTGCATTTTGTCCTGAATTTTTACATTTTTATCAAAGAAAAATATGTTATATACGTAGTTTGTGAAGTCTAAGAATTTAAATCATTTTGCTTGTGCACAAAGTCAGCAGACCTATTTTATCCCTCCCCATCCCTAAATCCTACTGCACACTGAAAACTGTGTGTACTACTTTTAAAACATCAGTTGAACTTTTCAATGTGGAAGATTGAGCTACACTTTAACTATATTCTAGCACCATTCCATAGTTTTATACACAGGCACACAATACACACATTACACACATTCACAAATACACACACAGACATATGCAAAAAGCCTCATGCACAAATATACCCACATATATGTCTGCATGCACATACACAATCACAAAGACACACACTGACTAACACACTCATACACATCACCCACTCACACACAAAAACACACATGCAAACACACACATGTGCACACTCTCACACATGCCTGAAAGCACATACACACACACACACACACACACACACACACACACACATACACACACACTGATTAATGTGCCTACATTTATACAGGTTTATATTAATGGCTGTACTTAATTTTCTGCTCCTAGAGTATTATATATACATATATATAATATCATATGTAATATATATCATATGTTATATTTTATGATTTGTATATAAAATACAATATACCTCATGTTTTATATAGTAATGTAATGTATTATATTGTGTTTAGGTCTAAGGTTAGAATTAAGAATAGATACATACATAAATATTTATGATATATATGTATGTATGCATATATATCATAATATAATTTTATAACATATGTCTTTCAAATTTTCCTAGGTGATGCAGATTTATCTATAAGATAAGATCTGCTAAAAACAATAGAAGAATGCAGATAATGAGTATATATTGTGGTATATTACAGGTATATTATCATATTAATATTTTGTAGTTATAAAATACACATACCTCATGTTTTGTATAGTAACAGAATGCACTGTTTGTGACCTATTATTTTTATATATTTGTATCACTTAGTAAATAAAAGATATGTTTCTTAATATGTGTATGTGTAGAGGGATATGTATCCAGATACCAATATCATAATCAACAATACTTTTGAAATAGCAGATAGAAAGAAACATGGATGTGCTAATAAGATACCTTTGTAACAATGTGAAAATACACCATTATACACATAATAACAATTTATAATTACACTATTATGCAATATACTTAATTAACACAAAAGTTAATGTTAATTAATTCACAGGTCCATAAAACATGAGTCAAATTGAGAATAAGTGTGTGAAGGTGTCTCTGTGCATGTTACACTTAGCCCTAAATGTGTCTAAAATGGTCTGTTATTTTTCCATAGATTAGCATAAATGTATTTTCATTGAATCATATTTCGAATGTTTTTGTCTTAAAATTACTTTAATTCTTGGTATCAAAATAGACTCAGATACAGTAAGTTGATGTGTATGACCCGGGTCAACATAGTCCCTTTGAGGGGCATCATGTGAAAATCGTAACAGTCCCTTCTAGATTGTGCCCAAAATACAAGGGAAGTAGATAATTAGCTACACGTTATGAATAATAAGCAACATCTAAGGAATCGCATACTTTTAAAAAGAAGCATATTTTCTATGAGAGACCAAATGACTTTGAAGGGAAACATATTTTATAGATTATGGTTTTACAAAGATGTTCAGGTTGCTTTGCTTCAGAAATGCTAACGTGATGTAGTCACATTGTCCCCAGAAGGATTGTCCTCATGACCGACCTTCAGCTTGCAGAATAGTACATACAACTTGAAAGCTAATGCTTCAAAATACCAACTATTACTAGTTGCGCAAATTTGCACAATTGTACAAATGCCAAGAAGCTGACAAGTCAGGATCATGCCATGAAAGAAAACAGACAGAGGAATGAGTTGACTGCATTCATGTTTCAGTTCAGTAATAGAATCAACACTGCAGACATCTTGATTAATTTTATGACTTCCCAAACTATTTAAAAAAAAGCCTTTATGTTGGACTGAGTGATGTAGTCTATGGTAATTTGTTGAAATAGCAACTTAGATCAAATGGAAGAATAGATGACTTGTTAATTGAAGATAACTATTATTTCCAAGAGTCAAAAATGTTACAAAAATTTATATAGATGTATATTACAAAATTAAATAATTTTACATTTTATGCTAAAATTTATTCTAAACAGTAGAATTTTAACATTTTAAGCTTTTGCTCATATTTTTTCACTTACTTGAAGTAGAAATAAAAAGAAAATTCCAAAGATTGACTTTCTAGTACAATTTTAACCATGATCATATAATTTAAATTTTGAGCTTCTTGGTTTTATATCTTTACTCTCATGCTGATACTAAGTATAATATTATAACATTCCAGATGAAGGGTTTTGCCCTGTTGCCAAGACATTCTGACTTAAAGAGTCATATACAAAATCAACATGGCACCAAATTTTACCAAGGCAACCACAAATACAAACTTACCTTCCGTTCCATTATCCCCCCTGCCAATCCCCATATCCTCAGTCAGGGGAAACATGTCTATATACACACACACACACACACACACACACACACACACATACACACACACAGACACACACACACCTAATTTAACTATACATAATGATTACCATAAATTCCCTCAAAAGGTTGAAGAAACAGATCGTTGCCTATTAAAATTCCATCTGCCATACCTGATTATATTTCTTTCAACCAATAGGGCCAATCTATAAAATACACATGTACCTAAATGTACTTGTCAAACAACTGTCGTGGAGCTATTATTTTTGAGTCATGATTTTATTAAAATAGCTTCCTATAACTAGCATTTAGATAACATTAATTTACTAACAGCACCAATCTGTTTTCTGCAAATTGGGTATAGTTCATTACCACAATGCATTATCTTCTGATTTGGAGACTCGGAGGCCAGCACACATGGCATTGGACTAAATTAAAGTATCGCATGGGCACGTTGCTTTATGGAGGCAGGAGAGAGATCTTTCCCCTTGCCCTTCCCAGCTTCCAACTCCTATCATCTGCTATAGCTGCTCACGTTAGCAGTGCTACAAGTGCTCCAACCCACCTTCTCTCTAACCAGAGCTAGGAAAGGCCTTCCAGTTTTGAGAAATCTCACAGTTACCTTGAGCTACTGAGTAATGGAAAGAAATCTCCCCATCTCAGACTATAAACACACAATTACACCAGCAAAGTCTCCTTAGCCATATAAGGGAACACATTCACAATTCCTGGAATTAGAGAGTAGTTGTCTTCAAAAGCCATTATTCTGACAGCCATGAACACACACACCACACCACATACACTACACTATACTACACTATACAGTACACATACATATACACACACATACCACATACATTACACACACACACACACACACACACACACACACACACACACACACACACACACACACACACACTTGAACCCCACAGGGCACTGGAGTAAGTAGAAACATAATGACCACAAAACAGCCGCTACCTTAACCCACACTTTAAAGGGCAGTTACAACAGTTACTTCATGTTGCTTGAATGAATAAACGAAATGCTTGTCACCAGGAGCAGCTCTTCTTCCATGAGTTACTTAGACAGTCACTTGCTTTCTTTTTACTGTGTGTGGCAGAGAAGTCATGGAGAAAAGGATTCTAAATTGCTTAGTCTTGGCTTGGTCGGCATAGAAACAGAAAAAGACCAAAGTGAAAGAGTGCGAAAGGGTTGCTATAAACAAACCCAAATGCTCCGCTTCACTCAGCTGTTCAATTAAGAAAAAAATAGTGTGCAGGGCAGTGAAGGTGCACGCATGTAATCCCAGCACTTGGGAGGCAGAGGCAGGCGGATTTCTGAGTTCGAGGCCAGCCTGGTCTACAGAGTGAGTTCCAGGACAGCCAGGGCTACACAGAGAAACCCTGTCTCGAAAAACCAAAACCAAAAAAAGAAAAGAAAAGGAAAGGAAAGGAAAGGAAAGGAAAGGAAAGGAAAGAAAAGAAAAGAAAAGAAAAGAAAAGAAAAGAAAAGAAAAGAAAAGAAAAGAAAAGAAAAGAAATAGTGTGTCCTTGGGATTCTCTGGACACTGGGCTAATGTGCACAAAAGAGATTGATGAGGGAAAGATGTTTTTACTTTCATCTTTGTACAAGTTGTTAGGGGTGATTTTAAAGAAGTGTATCCCAGAGCTGTGGATGTCGCTCAGTTGGTAGAGTTCCCATCTGGCGTACTGGAGGTCCTGCATTCTGTCCCCAGAAATATATACAACAGGATAGAGGAATGTATCTGAGTGTGGCATTTGGGATGTGACATCAGGTGGATCAAGGTCATTATGAGCTACAGTAGAAATTTAGGACCAGCCTGAACTTCTTGAAACACTATTTTTAAAGCATGATGTCTGATTAATACAAATGGCTTATTCCAAGTGACGTCTTCCTGAGGAGCTCTGAAAAAAAAATGTGCATTCTCCCTATTGGTCTTTCTCTCTTGTTTACTCCTGATTTTAAAGAAAAAACAAAAACAAAACATTATGGTGATTGGTAATGTGTTAATAGATGACGGTTGGGGGATTTGCTGTCTTGAAAGCAAATTTATGTCAGATTTTCACTAGAAACTCAGATAAAATTCAGCTAAGTTTGGCTAAAAGGCACAGAGCAATACTGAGTGCCACAGAAAATTACTTGTAAGTACAGTATTCGCTGTCATCAAGGATTACTGTATCCACGACTATCACTGGGCCACAGAGTAGAGAAGTTGCTCTCAGTTCCATGGTGTGTCTGTACTTTGGATCTATCATGTGACGTACCACCAATTAAGATGACTGAGCATGCTTCTGCTAGCACAGCTAATTACATTCTTAAATCACAGCTCTCTGCTTTGCATTGGCACAAGACAGTGAAAGAGTCAAAGAAATGTCGGGATTTTTTTTTTTCATACACAGAACACCTCTACAAATCAAAACAATTTATTTCAAAGCTTCACTTAAAATCACATCAATCACTGTAGCCAAATAAATCTATATATCTTCACTTACAATTTGATTAACAGCACTTTTTTTTCCCCTGGGTTAGGTAATTAATTAAGGCTACAGGGCCATTCCCTTCATGTTTTTCTTTAAAGACTGTTGTGTTTCTTTTTATTTTAAAATGTTTGAATTCATTTTGCATGTCTGAGTATTTGAGTGACCTCCTACACATTGAGAAACAGAACCATGGCTACAAGCCCTTTCCATGGTATCTATGGCATGGTCCCCAGGAACTGCATCCCAACGTGCCTGCATTGAGAATTAACTTACTACATGAGTTTTGGAAAGAAGAAAACTGATCGAATCTATATTAATGTCTTTTGTGTGTGTGTGATCCATTTGGAGTCTGGTGGGCTCAGCATTTTAATTTTCCACACCCCTAGCATTATTCAGTTACCAGTAGTCTAGCTGGTAGAGGTAGCAGCCTCTAAGCCCCTTCCTCTGGCCATGACTAACAATTAACAAGTCCAGACTTCAGCAAACCAAGTGAAGGTAATCAGAGAAACTATGAGCTCATGTGAAAAGGGGTTTGTAAGGGAGGGGGAGGCTGACAGGGCTGGGAAGTGATAGGCAGGGGTCAAGAGTATTCAGAATGCATTACATACAAAAATTATTCGAAAAAAAATAGACAGAAACCATGGCAATTACTGATGTGTCTCTGTTGACTAAAATGCCATGGTAAGATATCACTTCTCAAGTTAGATTACAAAGACAGTCCCTTGCATCATAAATGCCCATCATTTTCAAATTGCCACTGTGAGAAACTCTGTGAAAAGATTCATATAGTAAGCCATTGCAGTCTCTGGCCAATGACAAGATAAAGAAGAGAAAACTTCATGTCAAGGGTGGGAGCCCAGTAATGGATCCGGGCCTGCTGGTTTCTCTGTGACAGTTAATGAATCATGACAGACATCTAGATTCCTCACATACAAACAGATGAGCTCACAAATGTTCGATATTTAAGGACTATATTTTGAATAATTTACTACACACTCAGAAATGGCTACAGTCGAAAATTAGTAGCAAGTAGTATGTTGCAGCTACTTAAATTTCAACATTACTTAACTAGAGTATTCTCCTTTTCACATTAATGTTTTATTTCTTTGATTAATCTCCTGGTATCTTTTCTATTACCTTAAAAATGTTTTTTTTCTAATTTTCAAGTATTGTTCATATTCAAATATGCCTCTTCTTGCCACGTCACTCACATCCCAGTCTTCCAAGATTGTTGTTTCTTCTTTCATCCTGCTGATGGTAGCTCTAATTTTTAAAACCATAGTTGAAATTCTCTTTTTTTATTACAATTTTTAAGTAGAAGCATCATTTCTGTATTTAACATGTAACAGGGCTCCAACTAGTAGTTAATATTCTTTATTTGTGTTATATTTGATGCATAATTAAGCTCTTAGTTCTAATAGTTTAGTATCTTGGATATTCTTGTAAAAACTCTTATAATCTGCTGAACAGAATGGATTTATGTCCTTTGTCCTACAAGTTTTGCTTCTGCTTGTTGGTTTATAATTTAAACATGGATGTTCAGCTTTCACTTCTTTTTAAAAAGTCACTTCTTTTATTTTCTGAGGCTACATACTTCAACGACCTGCTCAATCTACATAATGTTACTTTTCCGTGGCTGACTCTGATATTGGATAAGGAGTTGGGATGGGCTTCTCTAGGGAGGACTCTCCCTCCTGCTCCCAGCATTCTTAGTTGCTTCCAGTTCTTTGTATAGTGTTGAAGCTCCTTGACTTTCCTCTAAGGATTACCTTGTCAATACCTTTATAGAGTATAAATGAACAACAGAAAAGTCTGTCTTCTCCTTTGGTGATTGTAATAAAACTATATCTCAGAAATTGAAGAGGAATGTGAATTCTGGCCACAAGCCATATAGCTAAACTTCCAAACATACTGATTATAAACATACTAATCATATCTTACATGTCAGTGAGCTTGCAAAGCAAGGTCTAGTTCAAGACATTCATCTATAGATAAGAGATCACACAATGACAGAAAAATGCTACAGGCCCATAGCACCCACAGACAACTGAACAAGTTCCAACTTTTCTTAGTTCTCCTTATGAAAAACATGCATAAACTTCTTGATTGTTAAAGGCTCTATGCTTGCTCTCTTCCATTATCTGAACATTTTTCCAAAAGTAAGAGCATAGTATATTCATAAGTATTTTAAGACACACAAGTTAATGAAGTCTATCCAGTTTGAATGATTTTCAAATACAAGAAATGCTAGACCTTTACCTAAATAAATAAAAAAAATTAAATCATAATTATGTTTGGACTCTTAAAAAAGCTACTGGCCTAGGAATGTGTCTGGTTTACCAGGAATACTTAATTGTACAGAAGCTGGTAGACCTGGTATCTCCATATAGCTCATTCACAAATATTCTTCAGGTCTTAATACTTATGCTGATGTGTCTCTGTGAAGCTTCAAATAGTAATGTAGTAGGTAGGTCCCATTCTAAACCCTAATTTTATGTTATACTGCAATTTACTAATTTAATTTTTGTAGTTGTGTTTGTTTTATGTGTGTCTGTGAGAGAGAGACAGAAAGAAAGAAAGAAAGAAAGAAAGAAAGAAAGAAAGAAAGAAAGAGAGAAAGAGAGGAAGAGAGGAAGAAAGGAAGAAAGGAAAAAGAAAGAAAAAGAGAAGCAGAGAGAGGTGTAGAGGAAAGCATTGCTCTGGTGTACATATGGAGGTTAGAGGACAATTTATAAGAGTTGGAACTTTTTTTCAACTGTATAAATGAAGAGCAGAAATGGTCTGTCTTCTCCTTTGGTGATTATAATAAAACCATATCTTGAAGATGAAGAGGAATGAATTCTGGCCACAAACCATGTAGCTAAAACTTCCAAACATACTGACTACTCTAAGCATACTAATCATATCTTACATGTCATTGAGCTTGCGAAGCAAAGCCTGGTTCAAGGCATTCATCTACAGATGATAGATGATGGAATAGGGATAGAACTCTGGTGGTAGGCTTAGCATAAGCACCCTTGCTTCCTGAGCCATCTTATCTTCGTAATTTATACTTTCTCTCTATTCATAAGAATGCAAGATTCAAAATGGCATGGAATTTGTTCTATTTGCCACCATAGTGTGAGCTCTTGACCACTGTCTGGTACATTATAAAAGACTCCTAGTAACATCCTGTCTACGTGCATTAAATAAGTTGTGAAAATATGGAATAAATGACTAAAAAGGTTGGTGAACTCTTAATAAATGTGTATGGCCTTTGTAAAAAAAACCTTTTTGAACAAATACATATGAAATCTGCTAATGAAAGTGGAAGCATTCTATTGTGTTTACAGTATTTCATGTTACATATTTATCTAAGGACAATAACTGTTGTCTAAAGTAAAGTTGGATTTTGATAAAGGTTAAAATAAATTGATATGCATTATACTTGTTTAATGTACTTTATGAAAAATTCTGCCTCCCTTTTAATAATGTCAATTTTTATGAGTCTGTGTGAGCATGTGCTAAGAAGTATTGCATTACTGGTTTTTACATTACAATAGTCATTTTTAAAACTGGAGCAGTACATAGGGTGCAGTACAATTTTAAAAGGGAAAAGAATAAACAACTGTAGCAAACTACTAAATATTCAAACTAATTAAAATTTACCTGTCATAAAATAGTAATAAATTGTAATTTATGCAATAAAATTTCACATAATAATTGGTAAAATATTTTTGCTCTCATTTTCCATAATCAAAGAAAGCCAATTCTGTCACACAGAAATTATATTAACTTTCTCGGGTTTGTTGAGAGAAATAGAAGAAATATCAATATTTCTTCATTTTAATTAAAAAATGACTAGATTGGATTTTGCATTCTGTCATTATTGGAACTCATTATTCATACTCCCCCAAAATTATTTTTAATTCTGCAGAAATATTTAGAAAGTGCTAATTTTCATTTCAGTGTACATGTCAGATAGTTAATTCAACCCTTGCCTGTTACCTAAGTTTTCACACTTAAAATATAACTTCTGTGTTGAATCAGAAAAAAAAAAACTTCGATTACAAAAAGATACTTTATAATCATATTGGTTAATAAATGGCTGCTTACTTTATGCCTGAATTTTAGCAGATTCCAAATCCATGCTTATTGCAACCCAGAAGAGATGCCATGGGAGTGTGTGGGGGTCACAGGAAATACCCCCCCTCCAGCAGACCCTGGAAGCCATGCTAATGTGAAGCCCGGATACTGCTAATGTCTGGCGCTCTGCTGCACAGTGTGAGCCCAGGCACCCCTGTTGGGGTGGCAACCCACAGTCATGCACAAGTACTTAAAGCCGCAGTGACATGGTGCTAAGCATGTTTTAAGACTAGTCCCAATCGAGCAGCGTCTTATCCAACCAGAAACAATCCCACAATCCAGCTCTTTTTAAGTGATCATCCTTGTATCATAACAGATTAAAGCTGCAGCTACTTTGGATTATGTTTAATCTAACCTTTATCCATCCACATCTTCACCTGAAACTTACAAGGACCAAGAGTCAATTGCCGGGGCATAATTCACAATGACACTGATCTTCTCTTCCTCGCTCTAATTATCTGGATTAAGAATAACACTTTTGAGTAATTATTTTCACATTGGATAAACATTAAGCTTTCCTGGATTTATCTGAGCTTTTTCCTAACATGAAATAGATCCAGCCAGGCTTACAGGAACATAACTGACAGGAGGGACAGCTTAATCAAGGCAACCCTAAACAACTAAAACAATAAGGAAATGTTTATTGCTCATTGTGTAGGAAACTCAGGATCGGGAAGTTAGCAGGTTTTGTGGGACTAAGCCCCTCAACCTTCTGCAGCCAACGGCAGAGCTTGAATGTTTTTCCCCCCTTTCTTTATAATCATCCAGTAATCCTCAAATAACATTCAGTCTCTGAAGCACAGAGAGCAACATGAAATGGCTGTTCTGATGACATTAATTGACTATGCTGATACTACCTATGAACGCTAAGTATTTTGCTCTTTCTAACCGATGTGAGGGCCCCAAAAGAAAGAGCATGTTATATTAGAGTCAACGAGCTAAAATTATAAATATACAGAATAAAACATTTGCCGTGTCACTTCTGATCACTCCTATGATCACTCTGCACTGTCTCTCCACCAGGGCACACAATACCTAAAATTGCTATCACGAGCAAGCTAGAAAAATCTCCCAAGCTTGTCTTTGAAACCTCCCTAGATCATATACAATTACTCACTAAAATCACATCACAAAACCCAATTACACTTTGGCTTTGCAGATCCACAGATAACCTCTTAAAGAGCAAACTCCCTCACTGTGTCGACCTCTGACCCCATGCTCTTTTTCCAATCTGCAGCAGCGGTGCTGCACGTCTCTCAACAAGTGAAGAGCCCAAACTTTGAAGTCAGAAAGACCTGCAGGACTTTTGAATGGTGCTTAAGATTAAGCTGAATAATGTTACTATTTTGTTCTTGGCCCTTGGTTATATATTATGTACAGCTGTGGAACTTACAATTAGGTATTTCAATAGAGAAAATTTCAGACAATATTTTTGCCTTTATCTGACTGGCTGGATGCAGGAAAACTGTGCTTTCAAACACTGTGCTTTCCTGATCATTTTGAATTTTAAATTTAAATTGATGTCAAATATAAATTTATATACGATTTAAATTTTACATAAAATTAAAAATAATGCTAACAAAAGAATAGCATTTCAAACGCATTCCAAATCAGCATTTACAATGTGAGGGAGAATTGGATGACTCTCAGAGCAGTAACACAAGTCCATGATTCCTCCTCTGTTAATCTGCATGCAAATTAAGCCTTGCTCATGTGATTCTCCTTAGAACACAGACAGCTCTTATCTTCACTCTGGCTCCTTCACACATTCTAAAGGACACACAGAGCAGGAAGTATAGTGATAGCAGTTAACAGAGAGGACTGGGAATTGTAAATGTGAAACAAACTGTTATGATGACCCTTCCTCAGACCTGGGGTCATCATACCTTTGCTGGTCAGCTAGCCTGTCTATGCCCTTGAGTAGCCTCACCTATCAGCAGTCATAAGGGAGTTCATTGCCCTTGTCAGAACTCTGCTGGCATTTGGAGGTCATTTGCTTTAGCCTTCCAGAGCTTTCCTCTGTGGGGCATGTCAGTGACCATCAAATGCCCATGAGGAGGGCAGTGCAAAAGTAATAAGGCACATCTAGGAAAGAACACAGTCAGATCAATGGCTTTGCTGTTGTTCTCTCAAATGAAGTGTCTAGATTTACGTAGCAGAGGTGAACAAGGTAAAATTGTTTTACTGCCTAAGTCCACCATCTTCAGCAGGGTTCTATCCTCCATTTATGACCTCAGAGGGTCTAGAAGATTGATTCTCACCCTTCCTAAGCATCAGCCCTTTAATACAGTTCTCCCTGTTGTGGTGACTCCCAATCATAAAGTTATTTTCATTGCTCCTTCATAACTATATTTTTTCTACTGTTATAAATCATAGTGTAGGTCTCTGTGTTTTCTGATGGCCTTAGGTGACCCCCATGAAAGGATTGCTCAACCCCCAAAAGATGGTGATCCACAGGTTGAAAACTACTGATATTGACTATGTCAGCCAAAGTATGTCTAAAATACAATGTCAGCAAGAACCAAGTACTGAGAATTTTAAGTTTCCATGAAGAATTAATATGTTAGTGTACAGAGAAAAATAAAAGATATTATAAATATTAAATGATTTCAGTGACTATAACTGTGAGAAAGAAGAGCATTTGAGCTCCTATTGGAACAATATATAATTTTTAAACAAGAAACTAATGCTCTGATATGCTTTCTGTGTTTTAATTGAGATTATACAATTAAAATGATTTCTTCACTCTTTTTCCTTCCTCCAAACCCTCCCATGTACCTTACCTTGCTTTCAAATTCATGACCTATTTTTCTTTAATTGTTTTTATCGGAACTCAGACACTCATTGTGCTTAATATGACTCCAGGGGTTAGCCTATCTAGAGCAACAAGGGAATTCAAAAAGAACAGGTACCCTGATACAGACATGTACACAAGATCTGGGGTATGGGTGGGATGTCCTCGCTTTAACAGAAAGAATCAACCTCAGCCCAGAACTTCAGCCCATTTATTTTACACATATGAATAACAGAGGTGAGTTTATTGTATAAAGCTGAGTGGGAGGTTATTTTATGATAAACAGTTGAGCTAGGTTCAGCTAATGATAGGCAGGTTTAGCTAATCTTGGTACATCTCTGTAGGGAAGAAGGCTCATGTTGTAATCATCCCCGAAGAAGAAGCTATGGTAGATGAGTCTGTATACCTTGGGAACATTCACAGAGACTGGAGGAAGGCTTCGCCATCTCTCTGAGTCTCACCATGGGGAGTCTTTGCTATTGCCATGGGTCCGAAGTGCCGGGTCCTCAACACAGCTGTGTCCATTTCTACAGCACGCATTCACTTAGGACTTCATCCACTCCATACAGGCTTACTCGGGCTTCCCTCGGATCCACGCACATGCCACTTTCATTTTAAAGTTCTTTCCTTAAAGTTAATTCTCACATGAATATTTATTTATCTGTGAGACTGAGTAGCTGTTTGTTTTATAAGATTGGGAGATATACTGTTCATGATTTAGCTGCCACTTTGAAAAACTAGTCAAGGGAATGGAAGTCTGAACATACAAAATAATAACATGGATTTAAGTAAGCTATAATTCACCCTAATTACTCAGATCCAAATTACCATTTCTATGGCTTGCAGTTATTACATATTCAGTAGTACTCTATGCCCCACACATAGTAGTGAAAGAACTGAATTTTGAAAATAATTTTAGATTTCTAAACATCTATGAAGAGGAAAGAGAAACATGGGGGAAGCATACACACATAATTTTTTTGAAATATGAAAAAAATCCCAAACATTAGAATGTCTGAAAACATTCTGACATTGCAAATGTAATATAAAAGGAAAAAAATCAAGAAAAATATAAATGAGGTGTTTGGTGGATGGAGGTGTGAACTCTGCCCGGTTGACTGTGCTCTGTAAACGTTTATGTTATCCCAAGGCAAGTCAGACTGATGCACTTCCTGCGTGCCTCATAACTTTACCCAGAGTTGTGTAAGCTTCATTCCTCATGCAGATGCTGTGCAAGTGGTGTAAGGCATGTGTTTCTGACAATCTCGACAATGTCTTCTCGACAGGTCTTAAAGAAAGGGCAAGGCTACATGACAGCCCCAGATGGTCTGTAAGCGAAGAGCAGAAAAAGTTCTGTAATTGATTTGCTGTTTGTTGAGATACCCTAAATGTTCAACATCAGCTTTTACCTAATCCATCCATTCCACCTTTGTTATTGTTTTACCCTTGAAAAAAAAAAGAAAGAAAGAAAGAAAGAAAGAAAGAAAGAAAGAAAGAAAGAAAGAAAAGGAAATCCCAACAGGGGTTAGTTTTATGTGCTTAGTATTAAAAGAAAAAAGAAAAAGAAGAAAAAAAAAGCTCAGAAACTTGGCTGAGGAAACCAGCCCCTCCAGAACTTTGCTCTGTCGTTCCATAGGAAGGCTGTTGACACCCATGCGTAGTCAATTTCTAGAAGGCTTTATTTGTGGTCCTTCCTGTTTTTTGAAGTAACACTCAATGTTCAATATAGTCTCTGGATGGCTTCCATACACTGTTCAAAAAATACAGAAAATGGAAAATTTTTAAATTGGATTTTAAGAATTGCCATTATCAGTAGGAACGACCGAGATATCAATAGATACTGGAAGTAGGGATCTCAACCCATACAACCTCTTACAATGGGATTTTCTCTTGTTTTATGTCACGTGATCTTGTTTAACTTGTTTTTCTCTGGCTTCTGTGCTAGGGTTGAGGCAGAAAACTGAGAATGTTGGAAAAGTCTTTTTCTTAAGTGCCAGTCAGTGCTGGGAAGATCTACTGGAATCCAAGAGTACTGAGATATAGAACACACCCATGTTTATTTCAAGCTCTTAAATTGTGGAAGCTTGATGATGAGTGTAAACACTATCATAGTGAGTGGTTCTTTAGAAGGAGTCCACTAGTATCATTGGAAGTGCCCCGAGCTAAAATGGCTTTTACTTACCCACTCTCTGTTCAAACAGTTGATCACTGAGCACTCTACAGAAACATTCTTTTATGTCACCAAACACATAGAACTGTGCAACTAAAGTAAAGGGGAAGTAAAATGGATACATACAAATATGTGATGATCTTTATTTTCAATTGTAATCTGAGTTTTGGTCTCCTCTTTACTTGAAACAGCTTCAGTGGAGACCTATTGGAAGACTACCATTTCTACATGCTAAGATAGTTTTAGCTGTTTCTGATCCATTGACAAATACATTAAAGCATCATCTTTTGAATGTTCAGTGGAGGCCTCTGTGTTAGAGGCTTGGCCTAGGGAAGCACCTCTGGAAGATCGTAGAACTTGAAGAATGTTAAGCCTATGGGAAGTCTTTAGGTCTTTGGGGCAAAGCTGCAAAGTAATAGCTATAGCTTCTTCTTATAGCTTCTCAGTTAATAAAGTGAACATTCTTGCTTAGGCACATACTCCAGTCATAGCATACTTATTGCCATAGGACCTCTCCAACCCACAGGGCTAGCAAACCATGGACTGACAATGTGTGTGTGTGTGTGTGTGTGTGTGTGTGTGTGTGTGTGTGTTTATATATGTATATATACATATATAAACATTTTCATAGTACTTAACTTCATCTACTCTAAATGCAATATCCTAAATAAAACCTGTGGAATTTAACTTCCTGTGTTAATTTACCATCACTATAACAAAATACTGAGTTAATTAACTTACAAAGAGAAAAGGGATTGTTTTGACTCCCAAATTTTTACATGTTCCTATCCATGAATAAGAATAACCATTACCCATGCTATTAGACTTCTAGAAAGTTAACACAACATGATAGGAGAACATTTATTTTATGCACAAATGAGAGAAATGATGGGATCAAAGTTTCATGATCTCCTTGGCTGTGCATTTTTAAAAGTTATACCAGAATGAAGCTGAAAGGCTCCGGCATCTCCCAGTAAGTGTCATTCCTGTGTTAGAGGCATAGTCTTAGCATAGACTTTTGGAAGATATTCCAAATCCCAACTAAAACATTCCTCTTGCTTGTCTGTAAGCTACCATGCCTGAAAGAAATCCACCTGCTGTCCTTTTGGTCAATTCCAGGAATTGTCTCAGTAGCTCCAGAATCCTTTAAATGCTCTTCCATGTGAAACACCTTCTAAATTAAGGTGTGCTGTTCACACATATTTGCTTTTCCATTAGTTACCACTCACTTTCAAAATCAGTAAAGACAACATAATAGTTCTCTTCAGAATCTTCAGTGGGGTTTTAAAAATCATTTTTATAAACATACTCATCAAATATTTATATAAGCATGTAGTTTATTATTTAATGTTGTGAATAATGTAAATTAAATTAAATGATTTAGAAATATATGAACCCCACTTGGTCATAAGAATTTTGTATCTGTGCCTGTGATGGTTTGTATATGCTCAGCTCCGGGAGTGGCACTATTAGAAGGTGTGGCCCTGACAAAGGAGCTAAAAACATCCAGTGGAAAAAAGACAGAATTTTTAACAAATGGTGCTGGATTAACTAGAGGTCTGCATGCAGAAAAATGCAAATCAACCCATTCTTATCTCCTTGTACAAAACTCAAGTCCAAGTGGATCAAGGAGCTACCCATAAAAGTAGACACACTGAAGCTTATAGAGTAGAAAGTAGGGACAAATCTTAAACACATGGGCACAGGGAAAAGTTCCTGAACAGAACACCAATAGCTTATACTCTAAGAACAAGAATCAACAAATGGGACCTCATAAAATTGCAAAGCTTCTGTAAAGCAAAGGATATGGTCAATAGGACAAAACGGCAACCAACAAATAGGGAAAAGATCTTTACTAACCCTACATCTGATAGAGGGTTAATATTCAATGTATGCAAACAACTCAAGAAGTCAGTTTCCAGAGAGTCAAATAACCCTATTAAAAATGGGGTACAGTACTAAACAGGGAATTCTCAACTGAGGAAACTCAAATGACTCTAAAGCACCTAAAGAAATGTTCAGCATCCTTAGTTATCACGGAAATGCAAATCAAAACAACACTGAGATTCCACCTTGCACCTGTCAGAATGGCTAAGATGAAAAACTCAGGGTACAAGAGATGCTAAAGAGGATGTGGGGAAAAAGGAACACTTCTCCATTGTTGGTGGAATTGTAAGCTGGTAAAACCACTCTGGAAATCAGTTTGGCAATTCCTCAGAAAATTAGACTACCTGTGGACCCAGCTATACCACTCCTGGGCATATACACAGAAGATGCTCCTACATATAATAAGGATACATGCTCCACTATGTTCATAGCTGCCTTATTTATAATAGCCAGAAGCTGGAAAAAACCCAGATGCCCTCAACAGAGGAATGGGTAAAAAAAAAAAAAAACTGTGGTATATATACACAATGGAGTACTATTCAGCTATTAAAAACAATGAATTCATGAAATTCTTAGGCAAATGGATGGAACCAGAAAGTGTCATCCTGAGCGAGGTAACCCAATCACAAAAGAACACACATGTTATGCACTCACTAATAAGCAGATCTTAGCCCAGAAGCTCAAAATAAACAAGTTACAATTCACCCAGCACAAGAAGCTCAAGAAGAAGGAGGACTTAAGTGAGGGTACTTTGGTTCCTCTGAGAAAGGGAATAAAATACTCACAGGAGCAATAAGGAGAACATTGTGAGGAGCAGAGACTAAAGTAAAGGCCACCCAGAGACTGCCCTATCTGGGGATTCATCCTATAAACCCTCACCAAAACCTGACACTACAACAAGAAGCATATACCAAAAGGAGCATGCCATGGTTGTCTTCAGAGGGGCCCTGCCAGAGCCCTACAAATACAGAGGCAGAAGCTAGCAATCAACTATTGGACTGGGCGTGGGGTTCCCAATGGAGGAACTGGAGGGTGGTCTGGAGGAGCTGAAGGGGTTTACAGCCCCATGGGAAGAACAATGATTTTGGCCACCCAGATGCCCCAAGACTCCCAGGGACTGAACCATCAACCAAGGGGTACATATGATTCCAGCCAAAAATGTGGCAGAGGAAGGCCTTGTTTAGCATCAGTGCGAAGAGTGGTCCTTGGTTAGGTAAAGGCTCAACAGAGGCCCCAACAAAGGGAAACCAAGGAAGGGGAGGTGGGAGTGTGTCAGGTGGAGGGGCATATACATGGAGGCAGGGGGTGGAAGTAGGGGTTGGGGGTCTTTGGGGAGGGGGCAGATCTGGAAAGGTTTTATCATTGGCAATGTAACTGAAGACGATATTCAATTAAAAAAAAAGAAAAAAAAGAAGGCATGGCCCTGTTTGAGTAGGTTTGGCCTTGTTAAAGTAGGTGTGTCACTGTGAGTGTGGACTTTAAGACCCTCATTCTAGCTCTCTAGAAGCCAGTACACTGTTAGCAGCCTTCAGATGATGATGTGGAAATCTCAGCTCTGTCTGCACCATGCCTGCCTAGATGCTGCCATGCTCACTTCTTGATGATAATGGACTGAACCGCTGAATCTGTAAGCCAGGACAATTAAATGTTATACTTTATGAGACTTGCATTGGTCATGGTGTCTGTTCACAGCAGTAAAACCCTAAGACAGTGCCCATGAAAGACATTAGCCTGTTAGTTCTGTGTCTGGGGCATAGATGGATTGATTATTAGAATATATTTGTCTCGTGAAATAAATTGGGAAGTATTCCATTTGCTTATGTTTTCTAAAACTGTGGAGAGCAGGGAATTTTACTTATTTAAATATCTCATAGAAGTTGTCAAACAATGAAGAAAGTTTTTTTTTTTTGACATACAGTTCTGGAGAAAAAACATCAAACCTTGATGTAACATCAGAGAAGAACTTTTTATTGTGCTACCCCATGGTATACAGAGAAGAAAACGAGAGAGCCACAAAAGGCAGCTGTACTACTGTGCTTTGACCTTCAGCACTAGTTAATATGCACTTTTCACTAGGTCCCACCTTTCTATACTGTAATCATGGGTACTTAGTGTCCCATACAACTAGGATATATTACAGCAACAGCAGCACAGCATGGTGTAGTATACCACAGGTTTGTATAGGTTATAGGTTATATATATCAGATAATGAAACTTGGTTTTATTTTATATATATAATATATATATATACGTATATATATACATATATACATATATATGTGTGTATATATATAACAGATAATGAAACTTGGTTTTATTTTATATATATATAATATACATATTATATATATAATATACATATTATATATATATAATATATATATATATATATATATATATATATATATATATATAAAATATAAAACCAAACCAATATGCAGTTTAGTAATATGTATCATAATTTCTGGGTAGATGTTCATTTTCTGATTACCTTCTATTGACTTCAATTCAACTCAGTTATTTCAAGTGGATGCTGAATGGTTACTATTCTTCACTTTGTAAAGGTCATCTTGAGAGTTAACAATATGATATTCCTTCATGTATGGCCATGTGTGCTCAAAAACAAATGTATCATCTGCTTCCTTTCTATGGAGTGTTTAGCTAGTAACTATTAAGTAAATTCAATTTACTTAATAATTTGTATAACATGGTATATATTCTTCCTGCTTTTTTTTTTTATCAAGAACATCTAGCTTTTACCATAAGAAGAGTATGTAAGTCCCTAACTATAGCAATACCTGATTCTCTTTCTTCAGGAAGTTTTCTGCAAACTTTGGTCTTGTGTGTTGAAGAATGGTTTGTTTGTTTTTTGTTTGTGTGTTTGTTTGTTTTTTATGCTTAGACAGGTTTGGAAATAGAATATTCTATCTCCTGGAGATAGAATACATAGTTTAGTTGCAAATGT
The DNA here is from genome assembly GCA_964023405.1 of Apodemus agrarius. NCBI lineage: Eukaryota > Metazoa > Chordata > Mammalia > Rodentia > Muridae > Apodemus > Apodemus agrarius. The sequence continues at coordinate 32,783,163 of OZ030007.1, read as the reverse complement.
CCATCTTTAGCCTAGTGTTCTCTTTTCTAAAGTCTGTTGCATCTTAAAGTGTGTGACTCTCAGCCTTTTTGGTTTGTGCTTCTGTTTTGTTTTGAGAATTTCATACAGGGTACTGTACTTACCCCACCTTCCACCCTCTCCTTTCTCCATCTCTAATACCCTCATATTCCCTCTCAAATGCATGGTCTCTTATTCTTTCATTATAGTTGTTTACACACACACACACACACACACACACACACAAATGCATGTACGCGCACACGCTTGCAAATACAAATAAGTAATTACAAACAAAAACTTGCCCGCTGAGATTATTCTGTGATCATGTGTGTTTATGGTTGAGCTCTTGGGATATGCTAACCTTTAAAGGCTTCTTTTTGAGGAAGACTGACTTTCTCAGGCACCAGTAATTGCCTCTAACTCTTTTAGTGGTAAAACCTTGTAAGAATATCCCTTCCGTGTTTAATTGCCATTTTTTCAATAAAAAACGTTTTTTTTAATGCAAATTAAAACAACCCTGAGATTCTACCTCACACCAGTCAGAATGGCTAAGATTAAAAACTCAAGGGACAACAGGTGCTGGCGAGGATGTGGAGAAAAAGGAACACTCCTACACTGTTGGTGGGACTGCAAGGTGTTACAACCGCTCTGGAAATCAGTCTGGCAGTTCCTCAGAAAATTGGGCATGACACTTCCAGAGGACCCTGTCATATCACTCCTGGGCATATACCCAGCGGATTCCCCTGCATACAATAAAGACACATGCTCCACTATGTTCATAGCAGCCTTATTTATAATAGCCAGAAGCTGGAAAGAGCCCAGATGTCCCTCAAAGGATGAATGGATACAGAAAATGTGGTAAATTTATACAATGGAATACTACTCAGCAATTAAAAATAATGAATTCATGCAATTTGTAGGCAAATGGTTAGATCTGGAAAATATCATCCTAAGCGAGTTAACCCAATCACAAAAGAATACACATGAAATGCAATCACTGATAAGTGGATATTAATGAGCCCAGAAGCTCTGAATACTCAAGGCACAATTAGCAAGTCAAATGATTCCCAAGAAGAAGGAAAGAGAGGACCCTGGTCCTGAAAAGATTGGATCCAGTTTTGTAGGAGAGTACCAGAACAGAGAAATGGGAGGTGGGTGATTGGGGAATAGCCGGGGGGTTGGGGGTGAGGACTTATGGAACATATGGCGAGGGGGGAACTGGGAAAGGGGAAAGCCTTTGGAATGTAAACAAAGAATATAGAATAAATAATAATAAAAAATGTTTTGGGTTTTTTTGAGATTATATTTTAATTCCATCATTTCTCTCTTCCCTTTCCTTGCTCCAAGTTCTCAGATACATACCTCCTATTATTTAATTCATAACCTCTATTGTCATCAATAAATTTGGTATGCATATATGTATTTGAAGACATACATATTTCTAACTATAACCTATTTAGTCCAGATAATGTCACGAGCATGTGTGTTTTCAGGACTGACTGACTGGCGCTTAAACAGTTAGAGTGCTCTTCTTTAGAAGGCCATCTCTTTCCTGCTCTCAGCTTTCCCCACTTGCCTGGGGTTATTAGTGTAGGACTCAGGCTTTGTAGGGCTTTCTCTGATCCAGTTTGGCATGTTGGTATCTTCCTTGTTCTGTTCATATTTGGGTGGTCATGTTAGTGAGACTTTGAATGTATAGCTTCTAATATGACTAAGAGACAGAATCTCACAGAGAACTCCCTGATGCTCTCTCTTCTGCAAGGTTCGATGATCCTTAGGTATGGCAGTATTTTTCAGACACATCCATAGGGGCTGGTCTCCACAACTCAGCCTGTTGGAAACCTTACTAAAGCTAAAAGCACACATTACACCTAACACAATAATTGTGGGGGACCTCAACACTCCACTCTCCTCAATGAACTGATCAGGAAAGCAGAAACTAAACAGGGACACAGTGAAACTAATTGAAACTTTGGACCAATTGGATTTAACAGATATATATAGAACATTTCATCCTAAAGCTAAAGAATATACCTTTTTCTCAGCACCGCACGGTACCTTCTTCAAAATTGATCATATAATTGGTCACAAGACAGATGTCAACAAATACAAGAAGATCGAGCTAATCCCATGCTTCCTATCAGACCACCGTGGAGTAAGAGTGGTCTTCAATAACAACAAAAACAACAGAAAGCCCACATACACATGGAAACTGAACAATACTCTACTCAATGACACCTTGGTCAAGGAAGATTGTAATTTTCTGTAGTGGTCTCTGTCTGTTGCAGAGAGAAGCTGGTGTTGTTGGTTTTAAGTTTTGTTAAGACCTTCTTTGTTTCTTAGGGATAGGCATTGCATTGTAGCTATATCAGTTGGGGTTGGCATCTCACCTTCAATTTTCCTGTTTTAGCCACTTGTGGCTTTCTGTGATGAAAATATTTGAAAATTCAGATTGAACTATTATTAATGTGCTATATTTTTCTTAAAAAAATGGTAAAATCTTTATACCTGAGTTAGATTTCTATAGCTGTGTTTCTATTTTGGTTTGGGCCTTTCATTTTTGTTTGTTTCTCTAGCCGAGGTCTTGCAATGCTGCTTATATCCACATTCATAATCCTCCTGCCTTAATCACTGGATTGCTCAGATTACAAGTGTGGCACACCAAACTGGCTGGTGCTCTTGTTCTTCTTTTATTCTAACAGGCTGTCATCTAATTGATGTATCTCTACTTAATGTTTTTATGTTATATAGTTAAATTAATATGTAGCATGTTCTTATTAACTTTATTTTGTTATTAACTTAATTATGTTACTAACTTATTTTAACTTGTATACAATGTATTTGGTCATGTCACCTTTACATCCATAATTTTGTTTTCCATTTGTTTGTTTTTCTTCGATCTTCTCCCCCAGTTCCTTCCCCCCATTTCTTGAACACAACCCTCTCCCCCCCAGTGGACCCATTATGCTTTTGTCTCGTGTGGTGTATTCTATTATCCTTCCCCCCTTCTTTGCAATAGGCCCTATTTTTTCCCTCTCATTACTTCCTTTCCAACTGTATGACTTATACCCCCTACACATAAATATAACACATATAAAATTAAAACACTGAGTCTGTTTATAAGAGAGATCATAAAGTATTTCTCTCTGAGTCTAGGTCACTTAACTTGTTATGATAATTTCCAGATCCATTCTTCTTCCTGCAGATTTTATTTTTTCTTTTATGGCAGAACAAAATTCCACCATGAATATATACCATATTTTCTGTATCCATTCACTTCTTGATGGACATATGGTTTGGTTCCATTTCCTAGTTACTGTGAATAATGCACCAATAAACATTGATGTGTGAATATATCTTTGGCATGTTGACTTAGTCTTTTGGATATAAATATGGCCAGAAGCAGTATAGGAGGATGGTATAGTAGCTCTATTTTTACTGTTGTGAGAAATCTCCACAATAACTTCACAATAACTTCCACAGTGGCTATAGCAGCTTACACAACCACCAGCAGTGTACCGGGCTTCCTCTTTCACCACATTCTAAAACATTGTTGTTATTTGTGTTCTTGATGAAAGCCATTCTCAATGAGCTGAGATGGGGTCTCAGAACAGCTTAAATTTGCATGCCTGATGTCGAAGGATATCAAAAATTTTTGATAAAGTATTTATGGGAGGTTGTGTTTCTTCCTGTGTGAACTGAAGAACATAACATGTCATTATTCTGTTTGGTCACTGGGAATTTTCCTTTTCCTGATGTTTGACTATTGCAATTCTGTAGATATTATTGCTATTAGCCTCTGTATGAAGTAGACCTGGTATGGATTTCCTCTTGTGCTGTAGACTGTCCTTTCACTCCGCTAAGAGTTTCCATAGCTGTGAAGTAGCACTTTCATGGCATATAATCTCATCTGTCAATTCTCTGGGGTTCTTCCCTGTAATGTTGAAGCAACATTTTCTGAAAGTCCATATATGTGAGTATATCTTGATATGTTTTCCTATCATATTTTCTGCATTCAAGAGTCTTAAACTAAGGTCTTTGATGCAGTCTGACATGATTTTTCTGTAGGATGTCACAGACCTAATTTTATTCTCTTAAATGCAAACATCAGTTTGCCAATACCTGTCATTGAACTGACTTGTCTTCTTTCCCATGGACATTTGTCACATTTTTGACAAATATGTGAGGATGTAATTGTGTCAGTTTCTTTCTTGGCCCTCAGTTCTGTTTGGTTGTTCTGCAGATTCAATTGGTCCTTTTGCCATTGACATACTATATTTGTCATTATGGCTTTGTAGTATAATTTGAGGTGAAGTATTATGATATCTTTGACAGTTTCTCTCTTGTCAGGATTGATTTGACTATCCAGGTATTATCTATTACTGTATGAAGTTTATCATTGTTTTTATTTGTTTTGAGCTGGACATCTTTGGAATTTTGATGGTGACTACATAGAATCTGTCAGTTTTTATAATATATGTTCACAGCAAGAACTCCACCTTCCTACCATAAAACATTCAAAGGCATAAAACCAAATAGTCAGCTCTATTACAGCAAGACAGCATTCTTGCATCAACTCTTTTAGTTTGCTTTCCATTGCTGTGATAAAACACTGACCAAAGCTACTTTGGAAAGGAAGGGCTTACTTGTCTTACACATTCAGATCACAATACTTCGTTGAGGGAAGTCGGGGTAGAAGAGGAGACAGGAACCATGAATAGTTGCTGCTTAGTCTGCTCAGCTTGCTTTCTTAAACTACTGAGGACTCTCAACCCTGGACTCTTGATTAATCAATCATTAATGAATAAATTGCCTCACAGATATGCACACAGACTAGGCAGACAGAGGAAAATCATCAACTGAAGCTTCTTCTTCTTCTAAGATGACTCAAGTATGTGTCAAGTTGGTGAAACTAAGCTCTTTACTCATGCCTCATCTCCAAGGACTAATGACAAATGTCTAATGCTTTATACCCCTGATTTTGTTAATTTGACTAAGGGTTTCTAAATCTGGTTGATGTTTTCAGAGAACCAATTTTTATTTCCATTAATTATTTTTATTCTTTCTTATTTGTTTTTCAATGATTGCTATTCTATTATTAAAACTTAAATGCATGTATTTTATTTTATGCATATGTGTTTAAATGCAACATGTTTGGACACTGCTTTTAGATGTATGAAGAAGACATTAGGTCCTCTGGAACTGAAGTTATGAATGAGAGTAAGCTACCACACAGGTGTTGGGAATTGAACTTGCTATTTCTGTAAGAACAGCAAATGGTCTTTATGACTAAGATGTCTCTCCAGCCCCAGTTTTTCTCTTGATCATTTCCTTCTATCCACTGCTTCTTGGGTTGGTTTGCTTCTACTGCCTTGAAGTATATCATTACCTTATTTACTTGATAGCCTTCCATTTTGTAATGCAGGAGCTATGACTTTGATGTCAGGATTACTTCCACGTTATCTTACTAATTTTGATATGCTGTGCTTTCATTTTCATTCAGTTCTAGGAACTTTTTGATGTCCACACATTTTGGGAGTGTGTTCTCTACCAGTTTCTTCAGCATCTTTATCATAGCTCCTAATGTTAATTTTGGCCTTTATCCTATTGTGGTAAGATAGAATGCAAGAAGAAAGTATTTCAATTTCTTTGTATTTATTAAGATTGGCTTGGTGTCCTCTTATGTGGTGTATTTTGGAGGAAGTTACATGGAGTACTAAGCAGAGTCTCTATTCTGCTATGTTAGGATGAAATGTTCTGGAGATATCTCTTAAGTCATGTGATGTATGGTGTCATTTAATTCCAACATTTCTTTTTAACTTCTTGTCTGGGTGACTTACTTGTTTGTCAGAGTGAGCATTAATGTCACTCATTATTACTTTGTTAGAGGTAATGTATGACTTTATATCTAGTAGTTTTTGCTTATGAAATTGAAAGCAGCTATATTTACTATGTCTATATTTAGAATTGTAATGTGCCCTTGGTGACCTGTTCCATCAGTCAGCATAAAATGGACTTCTTCATCGTTTTAGACTCATTTTAGTTTGCAGACTATCTTGTTTGATAATACAAGGATGACACCTGCTTTTTTATTATCTTTGCTGGTTCCAATGATTTATGAAAACCTTGGTTTATCCTTTCACCCTAAATATATGTCTGTTCATGATTTTGAGGTATGTTACTTACAGGCAGCAAAAACAGAGTCTGCTTTTCGTGGGAAATTTCTCTCTTCTGATTAGTTATAGTTTGAGGTCCATTTTTCACTATGAAAGTTACTATGTCAGCTTGTTTACAGTTACTAATTGCTTGGATTTATTTGTAAATCTTGACTCTGTTTTTGAATGCCTTTTTCAATAATGTGTGTTTCTTGAACACAACAAGTAGTTGTATTGTGTTTCTAAATCCAAATAGTCTGTTTCTTTTAAATATCATGCTTGGGCTTTTTTCATTCAGTTCTTTTTTAGATGGATTTTCTAGTTCCTATATTTTTTATGATTATTCTGCTTGGATCATACTTCCTTCTTCCTATGTTAATAGGAGGAAGTTGCTAGGTTACTGTATTACAATTAATAGATCCCTTCTTGGCTTTCTTTTATTCATCTATTAATGTCATAAAATATATGCTTTCCTTTGTTCTCGTGAGTGAGAGTGTCTTTGTGTGTGTGTGTGAATAGTATTCCCTTAAATATTCTGAAAGCTGACTTGGTTGTCAAGTGTCACCTTAGATAGCTTAATTACTTGTATTGAAATGACCTTATGTGCCTATCAATTAAAAAAATTGCTCAACTTCCTTTTTTTAATAGTCTTAGTAGGATCTATAGATAATCTTTGGAAGTTTGGTAAAATACCACTGAGAATCCATTTGGGCCTGGACTATTGTTTAAACATTTATTTACTTATTAACTTTACATCACACTATCAGATCATGCCTCCTCCCAGTACCTCTCAAACAGATTCTATTGCCACATCCCATTCTCCTCTGAGAAGGAGGAGCATCCCTCCCAACTCTGGTATCACTAGTCCTTGCACATCAAGTAAGTGCAGGACCAGGCACATCCTCTCCCACTGAGGCAAGACAAAGTAGCCCAATTAGAGAAACAGGATTCACAGGCAGGCAACAGAGTCAGAGACCACCCCTTCTCTAGTTGTTGGAGGACCCACATGAAGACCAAGCTGCTCATCTGCTACCTGTGCAAGGAGCCTAAGTCAAGCCAGTCCAACTATGGTTGGTTGGTATTTCAGTCTCTGGTAGCTCCCAAGAGTCTAGGTTAGTTAACTGTTGCTTTTCCTGTGGAGTCTTTGTCCTCTTCAGGCCCCTCAATCCTTCCAACTCTTCCACAAGACTCCCCAAGCTTCATTTGTTTGGCTGTGAGTTTCTGCATCTGTTCCACTGACTGCTGGGTGGAGGTCACTCAGGCTAGGATACTTCATGCATAACAGTATCATTAATAGTGTTCTTGGCCATGGCATGGGTCTCAATTTGGGCTAGTCATTCGTTGGCCATTCCTTCAGTCTTTGTTCTACATCCCTGCACGTCTTGTAGGCAGGGCACATTTTGAAGGTTTTGTGGCTTGGTTGCTGTTCTTATTCCTCCACTGGGAGTCCTGCCTGGCTACAGGAAGTGGTCATACAGGAAGAGTGTCATTTAGAGTCACCCCCATTGACATCCTGAGGCCTCCCTCCTTGCCAGGTCTCTGGCATGTCCTAGAGATGCTGCCCTAATATCACTATCTGTTCTCTCTCCCCTCCCCTCCTTACACCTACCCCCTACTCTGCTCTGCTTCCCCCCTCCCCGTTTCTGCTCAGTTCCCGTCCTTCATCTCTATATCTTAAATCCCAGCAATCTGGAAACAGAGGCAGGCAGATTTCTGAGTTCAAGGCCAGCCTGTTCTACAGAGTGAGTTCCAGGACAGCTAGGGCTACACAAAGAAACCCTGTCTTGAAAAAGAAAGAAAGAAAGAGAGAGAGAGAGAGAGAGAGAGAGAGAGGGAAGGAGGGAGGGAGGGAGGGAGGAAGGAAGGAAGGAAGGAAGGAAGGAAGGAGGAAAGAAAGAGAGAGAGAGAGAGAGAGAGAGAGAGAGAGAGAAAGAAAGAAAGGAAGGAAGGAAGGAAGGAAGGAAGGAAGGAAGGAAGGAAGGAAGGAAGAAAGAAAGGAAAAGAAAAGGAAAGTATGAGAGAATGCATACAGGGGCCTGGACTTTTTAGTTAGAAGGCTTTTTTGCTTTTTTAATATCATCACAATTTTTAGTTATATTACTGTAGATCTAGTTTTCTTTCTTCTAAAACAAGAAAATTTGAATTTTTAAAAATTATCTTTAATCTTTTTTTACAGTCCAGTCATTATTCCCCTCCTGGTCTACCCTTGGTTGGTTCCTCATCCGATTCCTCCTGCCTGGTGTCCAAGAGGATGTCCCTACTCCTCCCCACTCCCTGGAGCCTCAAGTCTCTAGAGGGTTAGGTGCATCTTCTCTCACTGTTTTTTTAATTGCTGTTTCAATTTCCTCATTTGTTACAGGTCTGTTTTGGTTGCTGGCTTCTTCCTGGTCTAATTTTGTGTTTTTGCTTAATATAGGAGTTTGTCCATTTCTTTAGGTTTTTCCAGATTAGTATAGTTTTTAAAAGCATGTCATTATAATGGGCTGAGTTTCTATAGTGTCTATTGTAGTTTTTCCCTCTTTATTTCTGGTTCTATAAACTCTTGTCTTTTTCCTCTCTTAATTTTGGTTAGTTAAGCCAAGAGTCTATTGACATTTTTACTTTTTTTTTTAACATTTTATTGATTCTTTGTGAGTTTCCCATCATGCACTGCAATCCCACTCATCTCCCCCATCCCTTCATATCACTCTTCTACCCTTGTAACCTTTCTCCCAAATGGAAAAAATAGAAATAAAAACAAAACAAAATCTCACAATGGAAGTTGTAGTGTGTCATGGTGTATTACACAGTATACCCTATTTGCCCAAACAGTTTTACTTGCAACTGCTTATTGCAATGAGTCATTGGTCTGGTTCAAAGACTGCCTCACTATCAATACTGAATCCTCATTGTTACTCCTCTCAGAAATCCTGTTGTTGCCCTGTGTCAGGGTGATCGTGTAGCTTTGGATCTGCAGGACCAGGCCCTCCATGTGCTCCAGCTGTTCCCAATTGAAGTGGATGCTGGGCCAACGCAGAGTGCTGGATTTGGGCCTGGGTAGAAGCTGAGTCAGGAATAACTCTGCTCTGCTACTCTTCTGTTCTACCTCAGAGAGGAGCTGGCCCATTCATCCAGGCACTATGGGAGGTGTGGGGCACAGCCAACTCCCCTGTTTTCCTGCCCTTGCAGCCAGCTAACCCACCTGTTAGAAATGGCTGTGGTGGTGGCAGTTGGCAGCTCTCCAGTGGTTACCTCCTGGGGCCAGCTTTCCCACACTAATGCCACCAGTGCCAGCTCACTCATGCTACCCCAGAAAGGACAGGGGTCAATAAGGTGCAAGGCTGACTCTCCCACCACAGACAAGGTCCACAGCCAGCTCAGATGCCAATCTGACCTCAGGACAGAGCCAAGACCTTTGGTGGTAATCTGGGCCTTGGACATCAACACAGACCCTGCCTGAGATAAGATCTGAGAGCCAGACATGGCCCCAGTGGCAGCATGGGCCCAGATGTTGCAGATGGCCTCAGGTGACAGCACAGGACACTCAAATCAATATGCTCCCTAGTGACAGCATGCCCCTCAGACATCCACATGATCTTATATGGCAGCCAGAACGCTGACATGCACATGGCCTTTGGTATCAACTCAGGTCATGGACACTGACACAGACCCAAGCAGCAGCAGGATAACAGGCCGAGACATACTACCCAGGAAGAGCCCATACCAAGATGTCACAGGCCACTCAGATCAGTTTGGCCTCCAGTGTCAGCATGGTACCCCAGACATCAACATGGTTTCATGCAGCAGCACAGACCACTGACACCTGGATGGGCCTTCATAGCAACACAGGACACAGGCATCAACATAGATCGAGGCTTCAGTAAGGAACCAGACATGACCAATGGCAGCCGCCTGGGCCTGGACCTGTACATGGCCCGAGCTGGTTGTGCAGACTCCTTATATCATGCTGTTCCTCATTCACTGCCATCACACCTCCAGTTCCACTTCTTTCCACAGTGTTCTTTCCACTCCATACTCCCTTGGGGCCCTGGTTGGTGCTTGGCTATTTCTTTTCCAGCCCACCAACCCATAAGTTTCTCTCTCTCTCTCTCTCTCTCTCTCTCTCTCTCTCTCTCTCTCTCTCTCTCTCTCCCCTCAGGTTTATTGATCTTATTTAACCAAGAATAAAAGGCAAGTCCCAATTGCTGGAGACACTATGCTCTTCAGACAAAGAAACCAGGGGACCTGAGCTAGATCTGATTTGGAATTCTCCTCACTGGGGACTAGCTGACACCAGAAGAGCCATGCAAACTTCCAAGGGCAGGAAGAAACCAGTAGTCCTACCTAGTCTTGATGCCTAAAAATCACAACAATGACCACCATGACATAGTAACTCTAAGGATACAGTAGTGGCACACATACTATGGCAGTAACCAACAATTCCCCAATTGAAATTAATATATTAAAAGTCATAAATAAAATAGAAACCTAGTCAAATACTTAGTGATAGTGCAGTCATGGATCTTGGAGGGGAATCTACAACTACCAATTTACTAAATAAGCATAATTCATAACTACATTCCAAGTACTTATCTGTATATCTATAGGTAAGTGTAGCCCTCAACCCTTATCACAGAATTTTCTCTCACTGAGGGAATAACTGGGCCAACCAATAACCGACCCAACTTGAGATCCATCCCATGGACAAGAGCAAATCCCTAACACTATTAATGATGCTCTGTTATGCTTGCAGATAGGATCATGTTGTCCTCTGAGAGGCTCTACCCAGCAGCTGACTCAGACAGATACAGAGACCCACAGCCAAACAGGGGATGGAGCTTGGGGACTCTTATGGAAGAATCAGAGGAAGGATTGCAGGCTTCCTAAGGGGATAGGAACTCTATAGGAAGAGCAACAGAGTCAACTAACATGCAGCTTTGGGGCTCTCAGAGTCTGAACCACCAACCACCCAAAGAACAGCCATGAGCTGAAACTAGTCAACCCTGCACATATGTAGCAGATTTGCAGTTTGCTTTTCATGTGGGTACCAAACAACAGGAACATGGGCTATATCCAAAGCTGTTGCCTATATGTGGGATATGTTCTTCTAGCTGGGCTGCCTTGTCTGGCCTCAATGGGAGAGGAAGTCCCTAGCTTGGCAGAGACTTGAAGAGCCAGGGTAGGGGGAATACCAAAGGTGGTCCAGCTACTGAGAAGAGAAGGGGAGGGGAATGGGAGAAGAAATGCGAGAGGGGTGACTGGGAGGGGGCAGTGAATGGGATAAAGGGTGAATATATAAAAAAGATAAATAAATTAAAATTGAAAAATATCAAAAATTAATATTAACTCATCTCCCCCCTCCGAAATACCTTCTCTGTGTGACAGGCAGAGAACATTACCAAAATAATCCCCACAACTTAGCAAAATACAGAGAATAAGTGACAGTGTAGTGCCCTGTCCCAACTGAAACATCTACAACATAATACCTGAACACAACAAGGCTTGGGGATCGTTTATGAAGAGGGAAGCAAAGGACAGTAAAAGACAGAGGAATAGAAAGCTTGGTGTAAGATTGTCTCCTAGAAATGCCAGAGAGGCTACATCCACTAAGTCTCAGCCAAATGACTGAACAAAGAAGACCTGAGCAGTGATGAGACTGATGAACATGCTAACATGGAAGGGAGAGAGGTGAGGTCGGGGCTCAACTCTAAACAAAGAACTATGGGAAATATGGGGGCACTAAGGCAACAGAAATGCTCTTCCCTGGGCAAGATCCTCCCTACAATAGGTTATCCAATACCAAGTGGTTAGCCTTGGGATCCTATGTATATAAGTAACATTATTTGGACTTAGCAGGATTTAGTATTATATTCTAAATTTAGGAATATAAATTTGTACATATGCAATGACAGATTAAAATATAAATTATAATTGTTGAAAAAAGAGGCATGAAGTTTAAATAGCAAGGGGGTGTGTAGGAAAGGTTGAGTGGAGGAAAAGGAGGGGGCAATGATATAATTACACAGTAAATTAAAAATGTATTATAAAAAGATAGTACTTTGCTGAGTGCAGTGGTGTTGGTGGACAGTTATTTAATTTGGAGCTTGAATTATACCATTCCAGGCTACCTGACTTTTAGGGTTGCTAAAGACAAAACTGACATTATTCTGATGTTTATGTCTTTGGATATCAGTTGGCATTTTCTCCTCGTAGCTTTTAAAATGACATCTTGATTATTATGTGTTGTGTGGAGATTTCTCCTCTAAGTTTCTTGAGGTGTTATTAGGGTTTTTATATATGCAACAAAAATAAATATGTGACCCAAAAGCAAGTTGAAGAGTAAAGGACTTATTTGCCTCACATATCCATATTGCTCTTCATGACAGAAGGAAGTCAGGACAGGAACTCAAACAGGGCCTGAAGGCCAGGACTGATGCAAAGGCCATGAAAACATGATGCTTAGTGGCTTGTTCTCCATGGCTTCTTCAGCCTGCTTTCTTATAGAATCCAGGCCCTCCAGATCAGAGTTGAAACCATTTCCAATGGGCTGGATTCCACCCCATCAATCACCAATTAAGAAAATGCCCTGAGAGTGAATTAACCCAATCACAAAAGAATGCACATGAAATGCAATCACTGATAAGTGGATATTAATGAGCCCAGAAGCCCTAAATACTCAAGACACAAATAGCAAGTCAAATGCTTCCCAAGAAGAAGAAAGGAGAGGACCCTGGGCCTGTAAAGATTGCATCCAGTTTAGTAAAGAAACCGAGGGGGGAGGGGGAATGATTGGGGAACAGTTGGGGGGGGGGAGAGGAACTATGGGAACTATGGTAGGTGGGAACTGGGAAAGGGGAAAGCCTTTGGAATGTAAACATAGAATATAGAAAATAAAAAAAAAAATTAAAAAAAAAAAAGAAAAAAGAAAATGCCCTGCAGGCTTTGGACAGTCCATCTCATAGAGGATTTTCTTAATGGAAGTTCCCTCCTCTTAGGTGACTTTAACTTGTTTCACATTAACATAAAACAATAAACATAAAGCTTAGGGGTTCTAAATCCTGCTGGTGTCTAAATGTCCATTTGTTTATAGAGATTTGAGAAAATTTTCTCTCAGACTAATTGAATACACTTTCTTTAGGCTTAATCTCAATTTCTTATTAAGCCCATGGGTTTTAAGCATGTTCTTTTCAATGTAACCTAGTGTTATTGGAAGTTTGGGCCATTTATGCTTTTTTTCCCTATATATCTCAAAATACCTTACATTTTTGATATGGCCCTTCCTCCTTAGCAATTATTCTTAACTTAGTCGTGTCTTGTTGATGTTGCATCCTACTGTGTTTTTAATTTGGTTGATTGATTTTTTTTCTTTCAGAATTTTTGTTTGCTTTGTTTTTATTCTCAATTCCTTACTTTTTTCCTTGCTTTGAATTATTCCTCTATTGAGTATTATTACTCAACTACTGCATTAATTTTGATACGTTTCTTGTCTGGGTCCTGAATCAATTTATTTTTTAACTTTATTGATGTGCTTATTTCAGGTCTCTGGATAGCCATTGTTTGTTTCTGTCTTTCTTTTTAAACATAGGACTCTCATATATTTCTCCAGCATATGTGCAATCTCATTGTCGAGATTTTCAGTATTAATAAGTTGTAGTTGGTTTCTCAAATATTTTTTATACTTCTTTTTCTGTTGTGTTTTGTACATCTGTTGGGATTTTTATGTCTTTCACTCAAAAATAATCTATCCCATTTCCCTATACTTTTGACTTTTTATGGTGTGAGTTCTCCTCATGAAACATTGTCACCTGGAATTGCATTCTCTGCTGATTTTTTGAAATGTAACTAGTGAGTGTTCGTTTTCCCTAACAATTTTCCAGTGGTCCACACAAACTTACAGCATAAGACACTTGTGCATTTTGTTTGCATCCACATAAATGTTCAGAGACAGTAGCATTTGACTACTAATTAGAGGAAATGCAGTTTATACTCGTCATTGATCAAAGGTTATTGGTACTTAAGTAGTAGGATGGGGAAAATGGGATAACAAAAAAGAGAAGGAATGTATATGTGTGAAATGTTTGAGATTTAGCAAAAATTATTAGATGACACAAATTATCTTTTATGGAAATAGAAAAATAAGGGACAGCTTTTCAATATTATACACCTCAGTTTCCCTAGGATTTCCAAACATACAACAGGTATGCCTTCTCCTTCTCATCCCATGGTCCTATTTCTGCTTCTCTGGGATTCCCCTCAACATAGCACTAGGCTTACATACTTATTGTTGACCTTTAGGTCCTGGTGGTTCCTTTATGACCTTGCCACCACTTGCTGCTACCCAGCCTGGTTCCTCACAGATCTTCCATCCTCCTGCTTCAGACTAGGTTCACTCCAACCCCATAAGCCAGCCACTCCCCTATAATTTTACTTTTCCATACTTCCTGGAAAACCCTGATCTTCCTTGAATCCATAGACTAATTGTTTAGAAAACTACTGTCCCAAGATCTTCTCTCCACAACCCCTAGTTTCAAGAACTTATTTATGGTAGACCAACCAATCATAGAGAGCCACACCAGGAGAAAACAGAAAAAAGTACTACCAAGGTATATGTTGACCCTGATGTTTATACAGACAATATCTGGCTCTTAGAACAATGCTAGAGATATAAGGGCAGCCCTCAATACCAGTTCCACAAAAGAAAAAAATATTTCGACTGTCTTGCAACTTAATCTGTTCCTGAACATTCAAAAAGGGATGGTTTGAGCAAAAAGAAAAATACAACTAACAAACTGCTTCTGGTGCTCAAGTCTTAGCACAGAAACAAAAGTAGCATGAAAAACAAAGAGAGCACTTCTGCTTTCCAAATGACAAATCACAAAGTAGTGAAGCACAATGAGAATGACCAGCAAGGTCCAGATAGAGAATTCAAATGAATGATTATAAATACATTCAGCCAAATTTAAAAGCACATGGATATACTTAATCTAATAGAAAAAAAAAAACAGAGAGCGGGATGAAATGGATACATTAATCCAAGATGTGGAAATAGAATTTATTTCAGACACAGAATTTTTTGGAAAAAACCTGAAATAATACCGGAAATGAAAAATTAAATAAGCCAAATTAAATTCTCACTGAAAGGCCTCACCAACCAACTCAGTCATTTTAAAAACAGAGAGTCAAGAATGGATTGGAAAGTAGAGGGGCGGGATGTGGAAATGCTTTTTTGATACTAGAAAAAGAAGCAACCTTCAAATTGTGGCCATAGAAGAATGAAAATAATATTATGACAAAAAACACTAAGAGGACGTTCAAGAATGTTACACAAGAAAATTTCGCAAACCTAGAAACTAGTATAAAAGAGGCCTAGAGAACACCAAGAGTTCAGGATCAGACACATTGCAGCTAGAACATCAAAAACACAGAATAAAGAAAAGGGACTGAAAGATGCAAGAGAATAGATCAAATTACTTATTAAAAGATCCACTAGATAAGTATCTGATTTTTGGACAACATTTTTGAATCCAGAAAGGTCTGGAAAGATATATTCCAAGTTTGAAAAGATCACAACTTTTAACCCAGATTATTATACTCAGAAGAAGTATAACAGGTCCATGATAAAAAACAAATTAAAGTATTTAAAACTGTAGAGGAGATACTGAAAGTGATACTTGAATCTGAAAACAAAAGCATCAAGAGGTCACAGAAAATAAAAACAATTCCAGAACAGTTGATCGAAAGAGGCAGAAGAAAACAGCATAAAATATCAAGAACATTATTGTAATTAATACACATCTGTCAATAATAATTCAATATTAATAAAAACTGCATCCATATTTTACTGCCTACACAAACACATCATCCACAACATATATTAACTTTGGGATAAAAGGGTAGGAAAAGGTTAGAATAAAGCAAATGAAAGTAAGAAACCAACAAGTGTAGTTATCCTAATATTTGACAAAATAAACTTCAAACCTAAAATATTCAAAAGAGATAGGGAAGAATACCTATTTCATACCTATTAATGGGTAAATATGCCAAGATGATATCATAATTCTAAATAGTTATGCACTAAACACAGTCATACACAACTTGATAGAAGACATATACTAGAACTAAAGCCATATATTTATACAGTGATTGTGAGTGATTTTAAATTCCTGCTCTCATCAAGGGGGCATCAAGGCAAAAACTAAATGGACACCCTGGAATTAAATGACATTATAAGTCAAATAGACCCAACAGAGGTCTATAGAACATTCTACCCAAGCATCACAGAATACATATTCTTATAAGAAACCAATAGAAGCTGTAGAAGGACCAGAAGTCTCAACTAACCTGGACCCCTGAGATCTCTCAGACACTGGGCTACCAACCAAGCAGCATACACCAGCTGATATGAGACCCCCGCCCCCAACACATATACAGCTGAGGACTGCTGGGCCTGGACTCTCAGAGGAGATGCACCTAACCCTCAAGAGACTGGAGGCCCCAGGGAACGGGAAGGTCTGGTGGGCTAGGGAGTAGGGGGAATGCGAGCATCCTTGTGGAGACATGGGGAGGAGGTATGGGATGTGGAAGAGTCAGAGGGTGCACCAGGAAGGGGATAAAATCTGTAATGTAAAAAAAAAAAAGATTTTTTTAAAAAGAGACCAATAGAACATTCTCTAAAATCTATTAGACATTAGGACACAGACCATGTCTCAAGATATAGAAGGTCAATATAACATTCTACATTCTATCTGACAATAGTGAAATAAAATACATATCAACAGCAATAGAAACTTTAGGAAATACTAAAAACACAATACTGAGCAATAGCTGGAACAAGGGAGAAATTAATAAGGAAATTTAAAAACTCAAACAAAACAAAAATGAGCACATAGCATGGCAAAGTCTGTAAGACATAATGATAACAGTGCTAAGAAGAAACTTAGTAGTGTTAAATGTTTACGTCAAAAAAGTTGAGAGTCTTGATTTAATAAGGTACAAATGTACCAGAAGGCCTTGGGAAAGCAATACCAAAAAACACTTCAAAACAGTAGATTGGATGAGATCATCAAAATCATGGCTGAAGTTCATGAAAAATATACAGCAACACATCACAAACCAATGGGGATGGAGAATTGGTTCTATGAATATTAACAAGACTTATAAACCATTAGCCAAATTAGATTAAAGAGAGGGAAAAAGCCTGAGTTAATAAAATTATTTGATTCTGTATGTGAAAGATCCTAAAGACTCCACCAGAAAACTCTTACAGCTTAGAAAGGTATTCATCAAAGGAGCAGAAAACAAAACTAACACACAAAAATAATGACCATACCAAGAAAGAAATGAAGAGCAATCACATTCACAAAAACATTATAAAATGTCTTTGAAAACATTCAGCCAAGTCCGTAAAAGAGTGCAAAATGAAAAATTTAAGACAGCAAGGAAAGAAATTAAAGACACCAGAAGATCGTGAACAGGTAAAATTAATATCAATAATACCAAAAAGCAATATACAGATTTAATGCAATTCTCATCAAATTTACAAGGCTTTTCTTCACATAAACCATATAGACAATCTCAAAATTCATTGGAAGTACAAAAAAAGCAAAGAATAGCCAAAATATATACAATAATGAAGGTATCATCATATTTGACTTCAAGTCTCAGAGCTGTTGTGGTAAACAACAACAACACAAACAAATGAACAACATGGCATGTCATCAAAAGAGACACATGATAAATGAAAGAGAATTGAGAACAAAACTACAAATCATACCCCTATGGTGCACTAATTTTGTTTTCACAAAGAAGCCAAAGATACACGCTGGGTCCTCTTGACTCTGTCTGAAGTGCAATAGACTTTTTCCCTTCCACCTCTAAGGGGAAACAAAGGGCAATGACCATAGCCTGAAATGTTATCAGAGTCTCAAACAACCCTGTCCAATAACTCAAAAAAGGGCATCTCGTGCCTGGTGTTGGGGGTTTCATTAGATGGGTTTTGGCTTGGAGGCAGCAGTGTCAGCCAATGGGATATGCATATTTGTACACTGATAACTCCTAGGAAATTTTAGGTAGCCATTTAACAGTATGATTCTGTATTATCACTAACAATTAGGAAAATCCAAATCAAAACGACAACGTTGAGATTTTTCCTTACTCCAATTAGCACGACAAAAATCCAAAACATAACCAATGATTGAGTGGGAGTAGGGAAATAGTACTTCTTGTTCACTATTAGTGGGACTGTAAGCAAGTCAAGCCACTCCGGAAATCAGTGTGGATAATTCTCAAAATACTGAAAATAATTCGATCTTGTGAGCCAGCTATACCTCATTGGCATATACCCAAAGTATCTACATCCTACTCCACAGATACTTGCTTAGCTATATACATTACTGTTTTATTCACAATAGTTAAAACAAGTTAGATGTCCTTCAACTAACAAATGCATAATGACAATGTACTTACACACACGCGCGCGCACACACACACACACACACACACACACACACACACTGTGAATTATTTAGGTCTAAAGAAAAAAGAAATCAGGAAAATTCCAGGTAAATGAATGGATTTAGAAAAGATCATACTGAGTGAGGTAACCCAGACCTAGGAAGACAAACATCACATGTTCTTTCTATCCAAGAGCTCCAAATCTTCAGAGGTAGGTATATATCCTGGAGTAAGTGCAGAACCTAAGAAAGTAAAATGGGTATATTTTGGGGTGTGGTGGAGTGAGGGAGTCATCAAGAAGGCAGTAGAAAGGTGAAAGTGATTGATAGTTAAATGGGAAAATAAATGGGGGTAGATAAATACAGAAGGAGGGTAAAATAAGAATGAGGATGTCTGAAAAGCCAATCTAAGTTTTATCAATGTGCATAGAGATAGAGATAGAGATAGAGATAGAGATATATAATTTCTCTATTGTTAGAACTATATTTTCATTTGTTTCTAGAATATATATTAAATTATCTTTTAAAAGGTTGATTTAAATCCCACTCAATGATCTCCACATCTGACTCTTCTGGTTGCTGGTACCTCTTCTCATTCTGTCTGTAAATTGTTTCTTGGCATGACTCTTTCATTTATATTTTGATATCTGGATCTAGGTTAGGAGATTCTGATATTTTTAATTCTTTTATTCTAACAGCCTGTTTAGATTTGCCACATAGAACCTGGCCTATTCTTTCAGTCTTTGGTTTCAACAACAACAACAACAACAACAACAACAACAAAAGTAATTTATATAAATATTTATCTTTATCTACATGCAAGTTCCATATATATTCCAATTGAACAGGACACAAGATTACCAGATGAAGTTAGATATTTCTAGTTATTTCTATAAAGATGGTGCTAGAAGAAGGTAACACGTGAGTCTGTGGACTCAGTATAAAGTAGATTGTCTTTCCTAGCATGAAAAGGTCTGGGTGGACCTTTTTGATTCCCATTGAGAGCAAAGAAACATTGCATCCCACTTTCTATTATCCCAGGATTGGTATTTATGTCATTAACTCCATTGGTTCTTAGGACTCTAGACTTTGAATCACAACCTGGAATTTACTGGGTTCACAGTTCTCAAAATACAGAATTGTAGCATGTACTTCCAAAATTATCTTGGTTAATTTCTTATAAGCAATTTAATATTCCCCCTCCATAAATTCATATTTAGGTGATTTCTCATTTTTTGCTAGTAAATATCACCAATGGACATTTGAATGTCTTTAGGATAGCAAATAGGATTTGAGTTCTCAGTTCTAATTGATCATTTTTTTTTTTACTTCTTTGTTTGGTCAAATCCCTATTGTAGAAATGATAAGGATATTTCCAAAGGACTAAACTTGGAGACTTACAGAGAACCTTCAAAATTTTTGGTCATCTATATTCTGAGGAATCTTATGAATAAACAAAATGTATAATAAGCTGGTCTTCCAAAACAGATACTGCTTTTTAAACCGCTCTCAATTGTGAGGCATGCTCAAAGGTAATCATTTCTTCTTTAGCCCATTGTTATTACTTCGAATGGACTGTAGATGTGTTCCTTCTCTTAACTAACATTTGTCAGTATTCCATCATTCTGACACTTCTGTTAAATTGTTCTGCCGCTCTCCAGGAAGACAGCTTTGGCATCCACAAAAGTTACCTCAGGAAGTTGTAAAACCTGATCGTGTTTCAATTATGAGGAATTCCAAATTGAAAATTAATCTTCCTCTGACTTTAAGAAGTCCCTCCATCCCCAAAATAAATTTGAAATCAACCTTTTCTTCATGTCCACCTGCCATCTTTATAAAAGTCAGAACCATATGTGCTTGGACTTTGAAGTACAATTTTTCCTCTAATGATATCCTTCACATAACATTATTATTCTTGGTTCTAAGTTCCTGGTACCCAACTGGAGCAAATTCAAGGGGGGAATGACAAATGTATGTGCAGATGGGTAATGTCGGAGTAACAAATGACCACAGCCTATGAAGTCACAAACACGAAAAATGTCAGCAAGTCACCCAGATGAAATGGCACACAAATGTGACCACGTATGATGAAAACTTAGGGCAATTTCTGTTTTGAATTACAAAATCATTTTTTTCTTAGATGAAATATTTCTTGGAACAGAGGATCTATTGTTTACTTTAAAAAATATGTACCACGGCCTTTTAGTGAGTAATTGTGATGAATGTGTAATAATTCAGTTATTTTGAGCAATAAAATAAGCCTTTCTTTTCTTTATAAAATATAAGATTTACTGGACTAAAAATACCCAAATTCTAATCTACCATTCACAAAACCTCTGCTATCATTGCTAGAGTCTTTAAGGCAAATGAGTCTTGCGCCATTTTAATTCAGATGTATCAAAAGTAAAAAGCTTTCCCTTTTCTAATATGAGCAAAGAAAGCTTGACAGGTTGAATAGAGTTCCGTGGAAAGAAATTTCATCAAATAAAAAGGAGAGCATTTGGAGGGATAAATGATATGACTCTTGGGTTGGCAAATGCAAAAGCCAGATGGAAAAGCAAATCAAATGACACACAGCCCCATTTTTCAGTCGCACATCACAAAGGTAAGCAGCAATGTTTCAGCATCTATCAGCTGGTACCGGGTTCTCTGCACGCTGACCATAGTCATCGAAGGTAAGAGAATCCGAGGGCATTTGTGGAGACTGAAACATTTGATCTTCTTCCATGTTCATCATTCATACCCGGTCTATGACTATATCCTTAATCATACATAAAACACGGTTATACAGATGTTACTAAATAGTCTCTGGTTTTCAAATTTTTAGGACAACAGATTATATAACAAGTTACTTTTGTACAACTTTCTAAAATATGTGTATAATCCTCAGATAGAAAAAGTCCATGATGGGATGAGTCTAGTTGCTATCACACCAACCAGACTTCCATATCATATTGATATTATTTAGATGGTAGCTCTCTGCCCAAGGCACTGCAGGGGTAATGCATCTACCTTATTAATACCTGTGACAACAGCTTTTCTTTAAGGAACAGGCCCTTCCTGAAAGTGCCTTAGTGTGCCAATAGAGCAAAAATCTAGTGACTCAGCACCCAGGTAAGGCATGATGATTCACACTTGCTGATTCACAGAAAACACACACACACACACACACACACACACACACACACACACACCTAATGGTGCTCCCTGTTCATGATGTCCACTTCAAAATGATAAGATGTGCCTCTTTGGAGCTGCCAGAGGGATGCCTTTCCTGGCTTCTCTGCAGAACTGGTTAGACTATAAGGAACATCAGGTGAGTATAGACAAGGATGGTGGAACCGTGAAGGTGATGGCGCGCAGACCCAGGATCACTCCATCCCTGTCATGATAATTGATCAGCTCTTTCTGTGGTGTAAGTAAGTCAGCTACTTAAAAGTGTGTGAAAAAATCTGTAAGTGATCAAGCTCCACAGAAGGAGTTGGGCGTATCCTATGGTGGCCTGCATGTCTTTCATGTACAAGATTTAAGTTTGCTCTTCAGAACTACAGGAGCAAATAAAGTTTACAGACCTAAGCATTCTGGCTGTTTCATATTTTCATCCTCCGCTTTCCCTAATTCCAAGCTCATATCTGGTCTTTGTACCATGTAGACTGTTTTGCCATTTCCTTTTTCATGCTGAGAACCAGCCAACCATCTGGATATACTGAGTGTGTCTATCATTGGCCAACTTCCTGGAGGATATTGTAGGTACGTGCTCTGTACACACAGTTGATTAATTATGAATAATGCTGCTTGCTTTAATTTGAAAGTGTCGCTCAAAGTTTCCTGTGTTGCTGAAAGCTTTTGTCCACAGTTGATGAAACAATGACGAGGCAATGAAACAGTTGGTGGCACCAAGTGGAAGAGAGTCACATTTTTAGGAATAAAAGTTTACAAGAAGCCGGGCGTTGGTGGCGCACGCCTTTAATCCCAGCACTTGGGAGGCAGAGGCAGGCGGATTTCTGAGTTCGAGGCCAGCCTGGTCTTCAGAGTGAGCTCCAGGACAGCCAGGACTACACAGAGAAACCCTGTCTTGAAAAACCAAAAAAAAAAAAAGTTTAGAAGAAAACTTGGTTCCTCCTCTCTCCTGCTCTCTATACACCTAGCCCCCATCTCTCTTTGTTCCACTACATGCTCCACCACAGGTCCCAAAATAAGACACATGAACCATAGACTCAAAACCCTGAAACAGGATCAGAATAGAGATTACTTACTCTAAAGGTGGTTATCTTGGGTATATTATCAGAAACAAGTGTGTAGTTAGAATTCCTAAAAATCATAATGCCTTTCCAAGTGGCTGAATACTTTGTATTCTCATCTGCAATGCATGGTACATCTCCCTTCACTGGGAAGTGGCAGATCCTTGTTTTAATGCACAATGCCCTAGTTATATACAATGCTGTGTATTTTCCTGTCTTCTTGCCATTTGTATATCTCCAGTAATGTAGTATCTTTTGCCTATTTCTGATTCTTTACCAGATATGTTTTATATGCCAGTGTATGGTTATCTTTGTGTTCTTGACAGTATCTTTTACAGAGTAAGAAATCTGGATTTTAGTTATATAGTTCAACTTCTACATTATTTCCTTCACAGATGACACTTAAGAGAGTATACCAAAAAATATTATATCTAGTACAATGATCATTTTCAATTGATTTTACAAAAAGCATAATATTGCTGTTTGCTTCATGATCTTGTATGTGGATGCCAAAGTGGTAAAATAAAATTTACTCAAAAGCCTGGCTATTCTCAATTGTAATGCCTTTGTTCCTTTGTCAAAGATATTTTCATCAGATATATTACTTCATCTGTATTCTATTATATTTATATTTACTACAATACAATTCAGACTTAATTACTGTAACTTACTAGTACATTTTGAACATTGGAAGTTTAAGTGTTGTTTTCCCACAGTCTTATGTTGACTCTTCTGAGACACCTTCTAATTCTGAGATTGGATTGAATATATAGACCCTGTTTAGAGAATTGCTGATAAGGTTGTGTTTCCTGTCCATCAACATGGAAAATCTTTGCATTTATTGATTTTTTATCAGGGTCTTGAAGAAAGAACTCATACATTTATTTCCACAGCATATTATGGTGAATTAATATCCTGCATGCATTGTTAAAATATTTTGAGTTTTCTTCTTTACCTTTTGATCTGAAACTTAAACTGATTTTCAAATCTTGAGAAGCCTTGCATACTTAAGACAAAAGCCAGAAAATCACAAATGTATAACTTTTATACATTAATATATTATTTTGGTGATATTTTTGTTGATGATTTATATATGCATGTTCATTGTGATGAGTGAAAATGTTTTTACGTGTGTGTATGTGTAAGAGAGAGAGAGAAAGGGAGGAATGTGGTTATGGTATCAGAGTGTTTCTGAGTTCCTAGAATTTATCAGGAAGCAATACTTCTACTTTCATATTTTGAAAGTGGTTGTAAAACACTAGGTTTCAGAAAAATATCTAATTTAAAATGTAGTATAGATATAAACAGATCATTCTGAAAAGAGGAAACTCTGGTAGCTGAGAAACACTTAAAGAAATGTACAGCATATTTAATCGTCAGGGAAATGCAAATCAAAACTACTTTGAGATGTCATCTAGGATCTATCAGAAGGGTTATGAACACTAAGACAAGTGACAGACCATGCTGTCGAGGAGGTAAAGCAGGGGGACACGTATCCATGGCTGGTGGGAGTACAAACTTGCACAGTCACTAAGGAAATCACTACAGCAGTTCATCAGAAAGATTGGAATCAATCTACCTCAAGATCTAGCTGCATTACTCTTGAGCATATACCCAAAAGATATTTCCTACTACCACAAAGACACTTATTCAAGCATGTTCATTCTTACTTTATTCATAATAGCCAGGAATTGGAAACAACCTAATTGTTCTTCAAGAAAGGAATGGATAAAGAAAATGTCGTACATTAACACATTGGAGCATAACTCAGTTGGAAAGAAAGAAAGAAAAGAAAGAAAGAAAGAAAGAAAGAAAGAAAGAAAGGAAGGAAGGAAGGAAGGAAGGAAGAAAGAAAGAAAGAAAGAAAAGGAAAGGAAAGAAAGAAGGGAAGAAAGGCTTAATAGAAAGAAGAGAGAAGGAAAGGAAAGGAAAGGAAAGGAAAAGAAAAGAAAAGAAAAGAAAAGAAAAGAAAAGAAAAGAAAAAAGAAAAGAAAAAGAAAGGAAAGGAAAAAAATCTTGAAATTTGCAGGTAAATGGATGGAACTAGAGAAAAATCAACCTGAGTGAGGAAACCCAGGTCCAGAAAGACAAATATGATGTGTATTTACTCCTATGTTGATTTTAACTGCTAAGCCATTGATAACTAAGCAATATAGTCCATAGAACTGCTGAGGTTAGGTGTAGAGAAGATACTAAGAAGACTTGCTACAACATGATTATATATGAAGGTGATCTAAATGAACTCACTAAATAATGGAGGAGACAGAGCCTCAACTGTCTTTATTTCTTATCATCAAACGAAGCTTCCAGTACTGGAATTGGGTTACAGCTAATTGACTTTTTGGCCAAAGGGATCCCATGGGAACACTCAAACAATGTAGGCTGTTGCCAATAGTAAAGGATGATCTCCACAAATTAATGGCAAATTCCCACTGCTAAAATGAATAATTCCAAAACAATGGCAAATTCCCACTGCTAAAATCAATAATTCCAAAACTCACTGAACGTAGAGAAATTAAGCTGGGGCCTAGGTAGACCCTTCACTCCTACATTCTAGCTTCTTTATTACAGAAAGGTATTCTGCACTCCAACAAAAGAGAAAGACATTCTCTGTCTTTTCAAGACATTCCTGCCTACAAGACATTCTAGGGAGATGGTAGCACAATATTTGTGGGAGTAATCAGCCAATATCTAATTAAGAACCACTCCACAAGATTAAACCTAAATGGCAACTCTTCCATAAGAGTCCCCTAGCTCCATCCAATGTTAGACTGGGCCTCTGCATCCATTTCAGTCAGCTGCTGAGTGGAGCATCTCAGAGGACAGGTATGCTACACTTGTGTCTGCAAGCATAGCAGAGTATCCTTAATAGTGTCAGGAATTTGTGCTTGCCTATGGGATGGGTCTCGAGCCGGGCTGGTTATTGGTTGGCCATTCCCTGAGTCTCGGCCCCATCTTTGTTCCTCCATTTCTTGTAGACAGGGAAAATTTTGGCTCAAAGGTTTTGTAGGTGGTTTGGGGTCCGTATTCCTCCTACTAGGAGTCCTGCATGACTGCAGGAGGTGACCACTATAGTGTCCCTCAGCTATGTGTCTCAGCTAAGGTCACTCACATGGACTCTTTGGGAGCCTCCTTCTAGGTCTCCATCAAGTCCTCCTCTGTACCAGCCAGCTGCAGATTTTATTCATTTCTTCAGTCCCTTCTCCTGTCTCTGCCACACCTGAACAAACTACTCTCAGCCAGCGGCGTGCCCAGCAGTAGATGCCAACAGAAAACTAGCTTGATGCTGGAAACCTGCCTCAGGAATGTGTTTTGGTTTGTTTGGTTTTTTCTTTAATATTCAAAAGTTTTGAAAATTTTTTTATTTTTTATTGGATATATTCTATATTTACATTTCATTTCCCTTTTTCCGGTTCCCCGCCCCCCAAAGGTCCCACATGCCCTTTTCCCTCCCCCTGTCCCCCCATCCACCCCTTCCCACTTCCCTGTTCTGGTATTCCCCTACACTGATGCTTTGATCCTTTCCAGCACCAGTGTCCACTCCATTCTTCTTGTCCGACATCATTTGGTATGTGGATTGTGTCTTTGGTGTCCCAAGATTCTAGGCTAATATCCACTTATCAGTGAGTGCAATACCATGGGTATTCTTTTGAGACTGGATGAAATATTGCTGTATCATTTTATCTTCATTTAAAATATTTACACTTTCTTTTGCTATTTCTATTTTGAGTTATGCTACTTAAAATCTGGGTCCTGGAGATTTTTCCTGCTACCCTTCCATTATTAATTTCTAGGCTAATGTGGCTGTATTTTGAGGCCACTCATTATTAACCTTGCTGTGGTTTCAAATTTGTTAATATCTATTTAATGAGTCCAAAGGTGGCCTCTCGGCTAGGTGCTCGACGTGAATTTGTAAGTGTATACATCCCTGCTGTTGGCTAACCTGGCAGTCTTCTGAATATACCCAGATGTTGGATGACACCTCTGAATTAATTTCTATTCTTACTTTTTGTCTATTAGATGTGTCTGTCTCTAAAGCAGAGATACTGATGTCTCCCTCTCTCTCTTTAAAATGGATTAATCTATATCTCCTTCATTTTCACCGTAGGTTCAACTGTTGTGGTGTGCATTGCCTTAAGACTTGCTAAACCGCAGTTGGTGGTGGCATATAACTTTAATCCCAGCACTCGGGAAGCAGAGGCGTGACTATAGAGGGAAACCCCGTCTCAATGCCCCCACCCCAAAAGAATTGTTATACCTTCTTAGAAAATCTCTCATTGCCTCTGATATTGCATTTTCTTCTTAAGTCTGCTCGCTCTGATATTGATACAGCAACTGCAGCTTGCTTTTGACTAGTGTTTGCTATATCCCATTCCTTTATGGTTTTCACACGTAAAATAAGTTCCTTCCTTTCCAGATAATGCATTGTGCCTTATATTCCTCCCTGACAGTGTCTTTCAAATATGTCTTTTAATATTCAGGTAATTGGCTCTAAGATGACTATTGAAATATTTCCATTAATATCTATCTTGTTCACCATAGTTTCTCATTTGTTCAAACTTTGTTTCAAATACTATTCTTTTTTGTGGTTTTGATTAGAAATTTATATGATTGAATTTTCTTTCTTTCCTACTTCACCAGTCATAACGTTTAACCCCTTAGCATCCTCTGTATGTTTTCACAATGAATCCACGTCTACATTCAAACTCATTTCATTTCATGAGCATTGCAAATGTTTTGTAAACGATTACTCTTTGCTGTTTGTCATTGATGTCATCATTTACCTTAAGCATAAATGAATACACGCATACCTAATCCAGTGCTTCCATGTTATTATTTCAAATTAATTTTTCTTTGAGTCTATCAGTTGAATTAATAACAGGAAAACTTTGTTTTTATTCACATCTTCCTTTTCTTAAGTTCTTTTTATATAGCTTTCAGTTGCTACCCTGTACAAATTTCCTCCCTTCTAATGATTTTTTTCAGTATTTATTGCTAGACAGGTTTCTGGCTTTGCTTCTTCTTAATTTCTGTTTGTCTAAAACAACTGTTTTTCTTCTACACGTTGAAAGGAAAATTTTCACAGGAAGAGAATTCTGGGTCATTTTTATCTAACAAACATTTCACTTCACTTTCTACTTCCTTATAATGAAGAGAAATTAATCTTTACTTTTGCTTCTCTGTGGAAGTGTTTTGTCATTTTCTTTGGGGATTTTCTCTTTATCTTTGATTTCCTGTGGTTTAAATACTATGTACCTAAGCACAGGGCCTGGGGAATTGGAGGGTTTTTTACACATTTATCCTGACTGATATTCTCTGGGCTTTTAGCTCTGTAGTTTAAAGCTGAGCATTCATTTGGAAAGTTTTTCCAGTTACTTTTGTATCAAATATATCCTCTGTTCCTTTCTCCTTTCTGATCTCCTCCTCCCCCTCCCCATGCAGCTGTTCCATAGTTCTTACAGCTTATGTTTACCTTACTCCAGTCTCTTCTCCGTGTTGCTTTTCAAGTGGGGAAGTATCTATGATCCATCTCCAAATTTAACGATTCTGTGTTCAGGCATGTCTGATCTAATGATCCCATTAGAATTCTCTTACGGCATTCTGATGTCTAGTAGGGTTTGTTGTTGTTTGTGTACTGTTCCTTTGTACTATTTCCATAAGTGTAGTATTTCCATATATTACTACTTGTTTTTGCATTTTGTTTGCCATAATAAATAGAGGGCTACAGTTGGGGTCTATATCACATTATTGTTATTCATATCATTCATATAATTGTTATTTATATAATTTTAAGTTCTTGCTTGGGCATTTTAATATCCTCCTCTGTGACTCTGGTTCTGTTGCCTTCACAACTTCCCCTGAACTATTGTATTTGTTGAAACATATGTTTTATACTTTTTACTTAATGGTTTTCCCTGATGAACTGGGTAAGAGGAACCTTAAAACAGTCTTTCACTTAGCCATATACAAATGGAAAACACGCTATCATCCTACAAGTCAGCCAGTCTCAGTGGGTTTCTGCTTTCTGACTCTGAACATCACTAATGCATGCTGGTATCTTCCCTTTCCTTCAGTGGATCAGGAGAAGCTGTGAGATGCTGAGGATACAAGATTGATGGATGGCGTCGTGTCCTAGGAATGTGAGAAACTGCCATACAGTCTCGCCAGCATGGTGGCCTGGACCTGAGCTGAACGAGAACAAGAGCAGGCACGCTAAAGTGCACGGAGGAGAACTCAAAAGTTCTACAAAGAAATACAGGTGACTAAGGCATGCTGAGAACAGGCAAAATAGTCTTCCCCAAACCAGAGTTCACCAATTGGTTATTCAGAACAAAATGATCAGCACTGAAACCATTTATACAAGTAATGTTAGATAGACTGAACAGGCTGTATTTATGTTTAAAGGAAATATATATAATGTTTTATATATATATATATATATATATGCTTTAAATATATTTTATAGGACATATAGTTGTATATATGTGAATATACATATATATTTAACAAAAATTAATGAAAAAGAGGAAATATAATTGGAAGAGAGGTAGGAGGGTTATATGAGAGTCTTAGAAGGAAGGAAAGCAAAAGGTGAAATATTATAATTATATTTTCAAAATATAAGAATTCATTAAAATTTTACTTTAATGGACAAATAATTATATTTATTGGATAGAATGTAATGTTATGATATATTCATACTCTGTTAAATGATTAAATAAGGTTTAATTACATATTCATTGCCTCAATAAGCAACTCTTCTTTGCATGCACATAGCCATTAAATTTTAGTTTATTCCTTAAGCACTATAAGAGATAAAATAACAATAACTAATAATAGAAGAGCTATAATAATATACTAAAATAGACATTTAAAATGTATGAATACTTTAGCTTCTGGTATTTCTGCTTTAATATGTGGAAGCCTCGGTTAACTGAAGGCACATGCAAGTATGAAAGGGGAACACTGGGATTTTTGTTACATGACCCGTTCACATGTAAGCTTGGTTATATTGCGGGAAATCCAGATAGCTGCTAAAAGACTATTTCTGGGTATTCTGCTTCCAGAAGAGTTAGTGTCTGGTCAGTAGACTGAGTGAAGTTGTTCTGCCCACATTCACACGCATATTGAGGGCCCAGGAGAGTGAGAGCATAAATGGGTAACAAGGGACAAAGGGCAAATTTCTCTTTTTATGTGTCTCTAACACTCAACTTCTCCTGGTCCCCTAGACATTGGGTGCACAGAATGTGGCACTTATGGCGGCCCCCGGAGTGTGTTTTCCCGTCTTTAGGTCTCCAGTCATACATTCCCTTATACAGTCGAATTGCTACTCCTCTAGTTTAGAAGTTCATATCATAGAGAATCTTGCCTCCATAATTATGTGAACCAACCTTCATTATAATTGTCCTATAGACGTAATTCTTTTGGAACAAAGTATTTAATGACTTCTAAGATCTCCATGTGAGCCTCCTTGGGTGGCTGTCATGGTACCTAGCTTAGCCACATTTGAATCAACTCTCACTAGTCTTTAATATTTAGTATATTTTTAGTTCCTCATATTTACCCTGTTAAGTGCTAAACAAAATGAAATGGCAATGCTGCTCGCACTTAGCAACATAACATCTAGAATTTAAAAGAAGTGGTTTTTGAGTTCTACTGCCACAGTTTGAAGAGAAAAAAAAAAATAGAAAACTACCCATCCTACCCAAGATGCAACAAGTCTCTTCTGGAGTTTTTATCAACCAGAGTATGTTTTCCAGTCAGTTTGAAGTTCTGTTTAAGATATAAGACTTTAATGTACAAATGTCAATGAATAATTTTTGAAACTGAAGTGCCATTATTATCCATAAATATTTTAGAATTTGAAAGTATTTCCTTAGACACGCATTGTTTCTGTGTATTCAATAGTAGGACAGCTTTTAGAGCATGTGTGGCTTAATCCAATCAGCTGTGGCCCTTATAAATGGAGGAGATCAAAGCGACTCAGATGTCTCTGTCCTTGTAGAACATAATAACCACAGCTGATCTGCTGGATCAAAAGAATTCCTCACTTTTGCATTTCTTCTTATAGAAATAGGCTCAGCTATGACTACAGGCTTAGTACTATGTTCGTTATTAGTCTGGAGTTTTAAAAATTCACGTGACGATCCAAAAGTATAATGCATTGATAATACTTAAGGAACAATTTTACAACAATAAGCCTGTGTATTCCCACTGTTATGTTATTTGTTAACACTCAGGCATTGATATTTGCCTTGGAAATTTACATTCCACTTATCTTCATTCATTGAGTGAAATTTCTAACATCGTTTTTACAAAAAAACATTATGGGTTTACATGAAATGCTTCTGGTCATTTGAACTATACCTGAAGGATGTTAGTTTATCCTAGTAACAAACTCTTTAGGTAAGCACCATCCACGGGACAGGTTTGTAGGCCACAGTTACCATAAACAGCAGTGAACCCAATAGTTTTAAGTGTGGATTTTGTCCAGCCAGCTGAAGTCTTGGCATAAGCTACTAGTTAACTTCCAGCTTATTAACTTCCAGTCCTTCATAGTGATCTTAACTACATCACATTCTCATTAACTCTAGCTCAGTACCATCTGAAAAATTCACATTCTGGGCTTTAAGTTTTGATATAAATATAAGAAGTTAGGGCTATAAACTTGATCTTTGTACCTTGGTAATTTAATTCAACAAGAACCTTTTCAAGCTATACTATTGATAAGCAAGGCAGAATTATATTTTTAATACATATTTTTACACCTAAATGGTTGCATTTAGGTGTAAATGATCGTATTTATTTAAAATAGACAACTCCGGTAGTTGCGATGTTGTCATAAGATCATTTCCACATTGAAGATGATAGATATGTCCATTTTTCTCAAAAGTAACCCCGGGTCCCTTGGAATCCTTCCACACCTCCCTGCTCCTTCTCAAGCAACCCTTGATCTGCTGTCTGCCACTGATATGCTGAATCCTTTCTTAAAATTGTGTCCCTACCAATGAGCCCACCTGGGTGAACTGGAGAGTTCTAAACCTACAGCCACACAGATGACAAACTCAGCAGATAAGAAATCAAAAAACCAAAAGACACGAACATGGGAAGGGTCCTCCTGTGGGAGAGAGGGAAGCTGAAAAGAGAAAGTCAAAGAAGAAAATTATTAAAATATACAAAACAGTTTAAAGAATAGAAACCTTGAAAATTCTGTAGCCAATTATTTAAAATTCAATAAAAATTCTAAGATATATTATGTTTCTATCCTTTGGATTTTAACAAAAATGAACACCTAAGAGACAACCAAATAACTTTTTTTAAATGCACAAACTAAAATTTGATAAAGGCCTTTTATTTTTTTCTGACAAACAGACGGGTGTGCATCTTACACTGTTCTAAGTAAACAGAACGACTAAAGCCAGAGAAGGAATGGAGTGTACAAGCCTCCTGTCATTTCTGTTCCTTAACTAACTCTAACCCTCAGAACTGATGACAGTCAACATTACTTTAAAACTTCTAGAAGAAAAAGAGGTTTTCTTTTACCTAGTTAACTACCTACGGTAAATAATCTAAATTGGGTTGATATCCAATACAAAAAACAAAAACAAAAACAAAAACAAAACAAAAAACAATCCACCAAAATGGAGAGGAGCCTGAGGGACAAAAAGGTCCATTTACAGGCCCAAAGTGGGATCCAGCTCAAGGGGAGGTCCCAAGACTTGGTGCTATTACTAAGGCTATGGAGCGCGTTTACAAAATGAGACCTAGCATGACCACACTCCAGAAGAACCAACAAGCCGCTGAAAGAGTCAGATGCAGATATTTGCACCCAACCAATAGACAGAAGCAGCTGACCCCTATTGTTGAATTAGGGAAGGCTGAAAGAAGCTGAGGAGAAGGGCAGTCCTGGGAGGACTGGCAGTCTCAATTAATCTGGCCCCAAGATCTCTCAAACACTGGATCACCCAACAGGCAGCAAACACCAGCTGATATGAGGCCCCCAACACACATACAGTAGAGGACTGCGAGGTCTGTGTTCATTCAGAGATGAGGCACCTAACCCCCAAGAGACTGGAGGCCCCAGTATTTAGAGGTCAGGTGGGGTGGGGGTTGGAGGCATCCACTTGAAGACAGGGAGTGGGGAGGAGGTATGGGATGTGGAACAGTCAGAGGATAGACAGGGATGGGGGGAATAAAACATGGAGTATAAAAAGTCAATCAATTAAGTAATTAAAAAAAAAGAACTATTTTCTCCAAGACTATTTTGTAGCATTTCCTTTATAAACACACACACACACATAAACACACACACACACACACACATATATATATATATACACACACACACACACATATATATATATATAAATCACATACATATGAATGTAGAAACTGAGTTTTAAAATGAAAAAGAAATGTATCATGTCTTTTTAGAATAAAAAATAAACTCATCTTGTCTTCTGACCTAGAAATGCCATTCTCACTAGCTGGAAGTATTGGCTTCAGGTTTTCTCTAGAGAAAGACTATACTTGCTCACTCTTTTTTCTTTTGAATTCTGTCAGGAATTCTATACTGTATGGCTCTGTTTCTGAGGAAAATAAAATCAAATATATTGATGTATTCTTTACAAATTGTATATATGTATATATACATATATATTAATGTAGGATTTTATAATGGCTGAAAGAAATCTTTTATTCATGAGTCTCTTTTTTATGATCTATGATTAAAAAATATATACTTTTACTCAAACGGAACAGCCATCTTTCCATTTACTTGAGGAACTTCACCAAGTATAAAAATA
Organism: Apodemus agrarius; assembly: GCA_964023405.1. Taxonomy (NCBI): domain Eukaryota; kingdom Metazoa; phylum Chordata; class Mammalia; order Rodentia; family Muridae; genus Apodemus; species Apodemus agrarius. Next base: position 32,749,531 of record OZ030007.1, on the reverse strand, counting down.
GTTAAGTCCCACTGCTTTAAATGCATCTGTGGTAATTACTAGTACTTTGCCCAGATATCTCTGGCTTGTCTCCCATGGCAAATGGTTGACTAGTCCTGGTCAATCATTTACAAACAAAAGCGATGCATGTGCTTGTGATCCACGTCTTCAAGACCTTTCTTCTCCATCCGCTGCAACAATCGGTGTTCTGGATATGACTGTGCTATCAGCCTGAGTCCCAAAGAGAAGATCTTTGATGAAGAGCCAATGGCCAGGGCACAACAGAACTGCAGGCTTAGCTTGGTAAGCCCCAAGAAGCTACGCAGTGGCTCTAGCAGCACACCCTGGCTGTTCTAACTCATTTTATGTCTTTCTTGCTCTAGAACACCATTTCCTGGTTTATTCCAGTTTGACCCTTTTACTGTTTTCCATCAATTCTCTGGCTATAGCAACAAAGAATCTAAATTATAATCTTTACTTTTTGGTTTTTGACATGAATACTTAATGATTTCAAAGTCATGATCCCTGGGCCTCTGCCTCCTATGTGCTGGGTTACACACAGTGGCTTCTACATGGTATTAATGGTGCTTGTTTCTCATGGTTTTAGGTTTTGTCACCAAAAATGACTAAAAGTTTAAGTGAGCTTCCTAAACAAATCATTGTTGGAGGGATCCTATATTTTGTTATTTTGGAAGGTCTCGATATTTAAAAACTCTGATATAAGGTATGGCATGGCAAAAAAAAAAAACCAACCAGAATAATAGATGGAGAAGAGGTTGTACATACTGTTTACCAATTAATTCATGTGACAATTACTCCAGGTGGAAATGAACCTTCCAAAGTTGACACATGCCTTAGTTAGGGTTCTTGTTGTTGTGAAGGGACACCATGAACAAACCAATTCTTATAAAGGAAAGCATTCAATGAGGGCTGGCTTACAGATCAGAAGTTTAGTCCATTGTCATCATGGCAGGAAGCATGGTGGCATGCAAACAACCAGGGCACTGAAAAAGTACTGGTAGTTCTAGATCTGGATTGGCAGGCAGCAGAGAGAGTAGCACTGGGCCTGACATAGGCTTCCGAAACCACAAATCTCACCCCCAGCGACACATTTCCTTCAACAGGGCCACACCTCCTAATTGTGCCACTCCCTGTGAGCCTGTGGGGTCCAGTCTCATTCATACCTCCATAGCATGCCAGTATAAGGTATTTGTCTTCTTGCCGGCCTGCCTTCTTACAAATGGTTTGGTAGTAATGAATGTGAAGTCCCCTCAGCCTCTTGTGGAACGGGATTGTTTTAACCATTGGAGAGTGGTTTCAATGAAAGAAATAAAAGAGAACATGGTCCACAGAGTATGCTTGAGTGGTCTTGGTGCTACTTTCCCTCTAAACTATGAGGTCCAGAGAGTTTACTCACCAGGAATAGAATGAAAAGATATTTTCCAATTTATTCTCTCTTTCAAAAATATAATCAAAACAGGTTTGTGCCTTTGTGTAGACACACATCTCCCAACAAATTTTAGGGGAAAATTTTATAATGTCACAGTAGACATTATCTCCTCTTTAATTAATTAGCTTTAGCACATAGGTATCTACACCAGGTCCTCCATGTACATATTATATATAGCTACTAGCTTAGTATTTTTATGGGACCCCTGACTGCAAGAAAAAGAGGTTCTCTGACTCTTTTGCCAACTCTTGGGACTCTTTTCCTCCTGTTGGGTTGTTGTGTCCAACTTCAGTATAAATACTCTTATTTTATTTTGTCATCTTTGAGTGTTATCTCTTAGAAACCTGTTCTAATGAGAGACATAACAGGAGTGAATCTGAAAGGGAGAGAAGATAGAAAGGAACTGGAAGGAATAGAAAAAAGAAAAATTATAATCATTTGTAATATGATACAATATATTGTATGACCAAATAATATATTTTCAATATAAAAAATGCTTTCTCATACAAAGTCAGTCAACAACCTTGACTAAGTGTCTACAAAAGCACATTGGCATCAGTCTCTGTGTCTCCTCTATAGGCACCTTGTATGACTGGTTTTCAGGGGGCCTGATAAACCAGAACCCTGACAGCTAGAAGGAGAAGGAAGCAAAATTCTACTGGTTTCCATCTCAGCAAAATGGATTGGATGAGTTGTGCATTGAGTATAAGAATCACAGCCCCCCCCCCAGAGACCTGGTCACAATGTGCAAGCTACCCTTTTTCTGAGGAACCCTTCAGGTGATTTCCATGAGCTAGAGAAAATAAGAGCCAAAGAAATATTTGCATGTATCTCCATTTTTGTTACATAATTGATAATAAGCCCAAGGAATGAGGTAGAAATCTCAGCTAATGAATTTAATGGTTTAATGAGTGTAAATAAACATTGTATATTGGGTCCCACTGACTCACAGAATTAGAGGCTGGCTTGGTGTATAGCTCATTCCCATATAATCTTAGTACAAACTATAGGTGGTAGGCTTCAATATCAGCACCACACAATAAAAGACCACACTGTGTAAGTAAAATAAACAAGGTCACATGTCTCCTAAGTGAGATCCAGTGTTTCAAAGTTGGTATTTCTACTTTCACATCCACATTCCTACTGACTGCTCTGTAGTCGTATTAAGAATGGAAACAGGGATGTCTGCTACTAGAAACACACACTAGCAACGACTTTGCCTAGCCTAAGTCACGTACAAGTAAAGAGCAGGGTAAGAATGTAGGACTATATCCATGTATCTTCCAACATTGTTATAGTACTTTTCAGTCTGGTTACACACTAAGATAATTGGGAGGCTTTAACACATTCAAATGTCCAGCCCCACAAGTGATAAAGAGAATCAGAATAATCAGAATCCATGAGAATAATGTTCGGAATAAGTGCTTTTTAAAAGTGCCCCAGATGACACCCTTGCCATTCAAAACACACAATAATCATTCTAACTTACTTAACATTTCAAAGTGTACGTTTGTTTATGCAGATGTTCATTTTTCCTTTGGTTGAAGAGACTGAAAAATGATGTACATAAAAATCTTACGTTGCTTCCAGAGTGCTTTAGGTGGACTGACTATAAATGGGTCATTACCAACTGTATGCTTATAACATAATTTGAGGCTTTTCCTCTTTATCAGAGTTGATTTAAAGATGACAATAGGACAAGTTAATTGTTGAGAATAATAATTACCAGAATTTTCTATGGCATTCATAAGCCATTTCTTATCCTTACCAAATAATTCTACAGGACTTCTTTCTCTTTGGTAGTAAACTGGTTATTTTGGACCGCACTCAGGCCTGGTGAATGAAATGTCAGATTTCGTCACATTCCTTCCTTGGCTCCCATCCATCTAAGGAGCCAGGGTCCTTCATCTCTACCTGACACTTTTAAAGCTTTGTACCAAACATCTGCTTTCCATTTTAAAAATGTCGAGTTGTCCATCTTGAATGGGCATTGGGTAAAGCAGACAAGTCTTGCTTTGTCTAAGGAGCCCATCTTGATTGTTATGCCAAAACCATATTTGCTCCATTAATCAGATTCCTTAACAACTCAGCAAAGGCAGCAGGCAGTGGTAATCCTGCGGTGCAGCTTCTATATTAGCCATTCTGGGAGCACTGTGAAGTGAGCAATAAAATATGCACTTTCTCTCAAGTTGCATTTTCCTGCGACACCTTCTTCTTCTTTGCTCAACTGGAAGTTAAGCACTACAGTCACTGAGGAAATCTAGGGAGATTTGTGCCTGGCAACTGCTGATCTCCTAACTCCTCACTTGCCCCTTTCACTAACCCATCACTTTGTAGTTAGCTCTGTATTTCCAATCAGTAGGCCTAGCCCAGGATTTGAAGCCTGGGGTTTCCTGGATAAGGGTATCTCTCCCATGGATTGATACCTGAAAAATTAAACTCTCTTCCTGCCCAAAACAAGAATGGTCTTTGCCTCCCTTTTCACAATGCTTAGGGTATGGAGCTTTGAAACTTCCCAAAGAGCACCTGAGGTAAACCAAAGTAGAACTTTCACCACATCAGAACGTGCTCTACAATAGTAAGTATTGGGGAAAAGTGTCTGTAAAACAGGAGGCATGGCCTTGGTCTCTCTTCAGTGGGACTGAAGAAATTCGAGTCTTTGTTCCATTTCAGGCCCACGTGGGTCATGGTCATTTCTCAAATCCCCCAGCTCTCTGGAACTAGGAAGATTTATGAGTGTCCTGTACCCTCTGCCAAGTCACACACATGTAAGTTGGCCTCTACTTCAAGCAGTGTCTCCAGAGCTTCCAACATGCCTTTTTCCCCCTGGCTCCAAATTTTTTGGTTGACTGGCAGTATGATCTCCATAAAGCTGAGTGAGTGGCCTGTGCCTCCTCTGGCAGCTCCCTGGCTCACCACGCTGCTGCTACTGTTTCCCCTCCCAAGACATCTGCTTCATCCCTGCTTCAGATAATACTTCATTATGTCCTGGAAATGTTTCTCCCCACTCCATGTGCCATTGTGTGTCACTGCCTTTGAAGTTAATACGAGTCTTATGTGATGATAAGACATACATCAGAGTGTGGCTAAGAATTATGACCCACTGGATTAAAAAAAAAAGAAAGAAAGTTCTCCTTTTCATTTGTTAAGTTTGAAACAACAAAACTCCAGTCTCCTTCATACAGGCAGTTTGTTTGCAGATGAAAGTGAGGAAGGAGAGCCAGAAGACGACACCTTGAAAGGAATACTCATCATTTGCTTAAATAAAGAGTTTACCCATGGGTTACTGCTCCCCAAAGTCTGTAGTGAAATGGTAAGAGATACCTACATAACAGACACTTGAGCCCATTTTAAATTTTATGTTGGGATTTGGGGTAGATATCTAATGGAATTCCACAAAGCTTTAAACAACCAAATTACATAGAGATTATGTGAATAGGTTTTAGACCTAAAAATATTTGTTGCTTAGCAAAATAGGCTTAGTTATAAATGTTTGAAGAGTAGGATGTTGTAGAATAAACCAGTGGCATAGATTCTTCTCATTAAATTGATATTCGATCCAAGCTTTCAATTCATAGTATCACACTGTCTACATTTTACAGATGTAGAAACAGAGAAATGGTTATAATATTTACTTACCTAGAAGTCACCAAGAGGGGAGATGGCTTAGTGGGTGAAATGCTTGATGAGCAGGCTTGAGGATCTGAATTTGGATCCCTAGAACCCACCTAAATGTGGAACATGGCCACTGGCAGAAATAACCTAGCAACTGGAATCTCCTGCCCAGGCAGTCTAGGGAAAAAGAGCAAGGTTCAATGACAGATCTTTTTCATAAATCATGACAAGAAGTGATTAAGAAAGAAACACCCCTATCACCCTCTGGTCTCTACAGCTATCTGCACAAGTTTGTATATCACATGCCTGAATTTAATTTATATAAGCATACAACACACACACACACACACACACACACACACACACACTTTTTTTATTGGATATTTTATTTATTTGCATTTCAAATGTTATCCCTTTTCCCAGTTTCCCCTCCACAAATACCCTATCCTATCCCCCCTTACCCTGCTTCTATGAGGGTACTCACCCACTCCCTCCTCCCCACCCTTACATTCCCCTACAATGGAGTATCGAGCCTTCACAGGACTAAGGGCCTCTCCTTCTGTTGATTCCTGGCAAGGCCATCATCTGCTACACATGTGGCTGGAGCCATGGGTCCCTCCATGTGTACTCTTTGGTTATAGTTTAGTCCCTGGGAGCTCTGGGGGGTCTGGTTGGTTGATATTGTTGTTCTTCCAATGGGATTGCAAACCCCTCCATCTCCTTCAGTCCTTTCTCTAACTCCTCCATTGGAGAGCCCATGCTCAGTCCACTCTAGGGAAGTAGAAGTTTACATCACAAATGCAGGAGTTGTTTTTCCCGAGATTATGCCTTGCACCCAACTCTGTCAGCTCTCTGTGTCTTTTGAGACATTGATCCATTTTATTGACATCCACAAATAGATCATTTATAGGTGACCAAGAGGAAAATAGGGAGAAATCTATACTACCTGTGCCTCTGAGCTGTCAATTTTTAGCAGATTATAGCACAATGCTATTGGATTGCAAGTTCACGTGAAAAAAAATATATCCTACTGAATGATATTTGTTTTCAAGGAGCTACAAATCGATCATTCCTAGAATACCTTTGATTACAGAATTGAAGAGAGTCACAAACTCATTCAGATAAGCCATCTGACCCTATTCAGTTCATTTAAACACCAGAGTACCAGCTCACAGACTGATATATTGACAGTTATTCTTCTGAAATATTTTAAACTTATCATAAGTTAAAAGTGTTTCTTTTTAATAATAACAGAAAATGAAATTAGCTCTGTGATAGAGCACCTGCCATACATGGACAAATCTTCTGGGTTTGACTCCAATGCCTGAACAACAACATCAAAAAAAGTAATTGACATTTTTGATACAACGTGATATCATTTCCTTTAATTTTTCAAATAATATTTGTTTACTAGATTATTTCTCAGGATAATGCTTTAATAATAACATATGGCATATTACCTTAAGTGGAATGGTTTCCTTTAAATTGCTTAACCTCCTCCTAATTTTTTCATTGCCTGCATTCTCAAAAAAACATTTATGCAGAATGAAAAGAACTCATCATTTCTCCTTGATCTGGTTCTGCTGTACAGCTATGATAAAATATATGGTGTAATAATTCTCCATTGGACAGCGACAACTCCTTGAAAGGGTCTCTTGTTATCTAAGTGTTCCTTTTATTAGATTATTGGTCATATTTTCCCAGTTGTGGGAAAAATGGAAAATGGAAAGAGGGAAATGAAGGTAGATTTTAGCATGAGGCTATAAAGGAGACAATAAAGATATCAGGAAAATATCACAACAGCTTTTAGATTTTAAATTCCAAGCTCATACCCCATAGAGTTTTAGCCCTTAGCTATAAAACACTCATGGAATCCTTCATCATCTGCAATGCTGAGAAAATACAAGAAAGATGGCAAAGAGACTTCAATCAACTTCCATTTCTCAGTAGATACTCACAATGGGTGTGAACTGAATTCCCCTTTTCCCATTTTTTATTAGACATTTTCTTTATTTACATTTCAAATGTCGTCCCCTTTCCTCCCTGAAAATTCCCTTTGGTTGATGGTTTAGCCCCTGGGAGCTCTGGGGGTACTGGATGGTTAATATTGTTGTTCTTCCTGTGGCGCTGCAAACCCCTTCAGCTCCTTGGGTGCCAGCAAGTGCTTGCTGACAGGAGCCTGATGTAGGTGTCACCTGGGAGGCTCTGCCAGTGCATGACAAATACAGAGGGGGACACTCTCAGCCAACCACTGAACTGATCGCAGAGTCCCCAATGGAGGAGCTATGAACAGATCCCTTAACAAACCTCAGAACCCAGGACTTCTGCTCTGGTTAGCTTTCTCTGCTAAATGTGCTTAAGGGTACACCTTATTGAAAGCACTGAGCCATCTCTGTGGGTAAATTTGGGATTTTCATTATGAAAATAATGAAAAACAATTACACTTTCAAATAGCTAAATGGTAGAGGAAATCCTGTGGTAAAGGAGGAGACACCAAACAAGGAAGCTAAAGGCAGAATCTTCTAGGATCCAAGATCAGAGGAGCTTCCTCCCTGTAGTGCAGGTGGGGAGACAACAAAAAGCCTTAGCACTATCAGAGACAAAGAGTTCCCAAGGAGCTGGAAGAGGAGAAGGAGACCTCAAACTACAATCTCTGATAAGAACAGATGACATGTTCTCCGACCCCCACTATGCTTCCCACCATTGTTATACCTAGCTGCAGGAACCCATCAAGACAACAAAGTTGGTTGGGTGTCCCAGCTCAAAGTCAGTGGTTTCTTCGAGATGCCCTCATTCCCTGGAAGAAGCATGGGGAGCTAGAGATAGAGGACACAGAGCAGAGGGAAACTCTGAGAGCCAGCTGTTGGATAGAGAAACCGAGTCAACCTGAGTCCCTCCACAAATGTTCAGCAATAGAATTAAGCTTTAAAATACAAGATGAAGATTTGCTTGAGGTTCTGATCTTGTTGAAAGTACTTCACATTCATTGACTGACTATGGAACTCAATACACAAGTTATCTGCTTTGACATTTTTCTGTCCTAATAAACCATCTGTAGATCCAGGCTCTTCCCCAAATTTCTCCTTACCAGGCTAGAGGAGGCCTAGACCACAAATGACATATTCTTTTGATGTGTACTCTCTAACAGTCACCCCCAGGAGTTTTACATATAAAAGCTTCTGTAACAAATGCAGGTCTATAACATCAATTTTATTGGCATACATTTGTTGTACAGAATGGATATTACTGAGGCTTTAAGTTCTTTATTTTATTTTATTGGATATTTTATTTATTTACATTTCAAATGTTATCACCTTTCCCAGTATTTCACCTCCCAGAAACCCTCTATCCCATCCCCCCTTCCCCATTTCTATAAGGGTGTTCCTTCAAAGCCCCACCCACTACTACCTCCCTGCCCTCAATTCCCCTACACTGGAACATTGAGCTTTATAGGAACAAGGACCTCTTCTCCCATTGATGCCCAACAAGGCAGTCCTCTGCTACATATGCAGCTGAGCTGGAGCCATGTGTACACCTTGGTTGGTGGCTTAGTTCCTGGGAGCTCTGCGGGGGCGGGGGTCTGGTTAGTTAATATTGTTGTTCTGCCTATGGGGTTGCAAACCCCTTTGGTTCCTTCAGTCCTTTCTCTAACTCCTCCATTGAGGGTACTGTGCTCAGTCCAATGGTTAGCTGTGAGCATCTGCCTCTGTATTTGTCAGACTCTGGCAGGATCTCTCAGGAGACAGCTATATCAGACTCCTGTCAGCAAGCATTTCTTGGCAACCACAATAGTGTCAGGGTTTGGAGACTGTATATGGAATGAATCCCCATGTGGGACAGTTTCTAGATGGTCTTTCCTCTAGTCTCTGCTCTATATTTTGTTTCCATGATTGTTCCTGTGAGTAGTTTGTTCTCCTTTCTAAGAAGGACCGAAGTATCCAAACTTTGGTCTTCCTTCTTCTTGAGCTTCATATGGTCTGTGAATTATATCTTGGGTATTCCAAGCTTCTTGGCTAATATTCACTAATCAGTGAATGCATACCATGTGTGTTCTTTTGTGATTGGGTTAACTCTCTCAGGATGATATTTTCTAGTTCCATCCATTTGCCTAATAATTTCATGAATTCATTGTATTTGATAGCTGAGTAGTACTCCATTGTGTAAATGTACCACATTTTTTGTATTCATTCCTCTGTTGCGGGACATCTGGGTTCTTTCCAGATTTTGGCTATTATAAATGAGGCTGCTATGAACATAGTGGAGTATGTGTCCTTATTGCACACCAGGGAATCCTCTGGGTATATTCCCAGGAGTGGTATAGCTAGGTCCATAATATGGTAATAATAATATGTCCAGTTTTCTGAGGAATAGCCAGACTGATTTCCAGAGTGGTTGCACCAGTTTGCAATCCTACTAACAATGGAGGAGTGTTCCTCTTTCTCTACATCTTTGCAAGCATCTGCTGCCACCTGAGTTTTTGATCTTAGTCATTGCGACTAGTGTGAGGTGGAATCTCAGGGATGTTTTGATTTGCACTCCCCTATGACTAAGAATGTTGGACATTTCTTTAGGTGTTTCTTGGCATTTCAATATTCCTCAGCTGAAAATTCTTTGTTTAGCTCCCATTTTTAATAGGGTTATTTGGTTCTCTGGAGTCTAACTTCTTGAGTTCTTTGCATATATTGGATATTAGCCCTCTATCATATATAGGATTGGTAAATATCTTTTCCTAATGTGTTGGTTGACGTTTTGTCCTATTGACAGTGTCATTTGCAATACACAAGCTATGCAATGTTATGAGGACCCATTTGTTGATTCTTGATCTTAGAGCATAAACCATTGGTATTCTGTTCAGGAACTTTTCCTCTGTGTCTAAGCATTCCAGGCTTTTCTCTACCAACTGTACAATTTTCTAGACAGATACCAGGTGCCAAAGTTAAAACAGGATCAGGTAAACGATCTAAACAGTCCCATAACCCCTAAAGAAATAGAAGCAGTCACTAATAGTCTCCCAAGCAAGAAAAGCCCAGGACCAGATTGGTTTGGCAGAGAATTCTATCAGACCTTCAGAGAAGACCTAATACCATACTCTTCAAACTATTCCACAAAATAGAAACAGAAGGAACACTACCCAATTAGTTCTATGACGCCACAATTACGCTTATACCTAAACCACACAAAGACCAAACAAAGAGAATTTCATTTGTAAACATTGATGCAAGAATACCCAATAAAATTTTTGCCAAATGGATCCAAGAACACATCAAAATGATCAGCCATCATGGTCAAGTAGGCTTCATCCGAGAAATGCAAGGATGGTTAAATATATGGGAATCCATCAATGTAATTGACCACATAAACAAACTCAAAGAAAATAATCACATGATCATCTCATTAGATGCTGAAAAGGCATTTGACAAAATTCAGCATCTTTTAAGGTTAAAAGTCTTGGAAAGATCAGGAATTCATGGCCCATACCTAAACATAGTAAAAGCAATATACAGCAAATCTGTAGCCAACTTCAAACTAAATGGAGAGAAACTTGAAGTAATCCCACTAAAATCAAGGACTGGACAAGACTGCCCACTCTCTCCCTATCTATTCAATATAGTCCTTGAAGTTCTAGCTAGAGCAATTTGATAACAAACAGAGGTCAAAGTGTTACAAATTGGAAAGGAAGAAGTCAAAATATCACTATTTGCAGATGATATGATTGTATACTTAAGTGACCCCAAAATTCCACCAGAGAACTCCTAAAGTTGATAAACAACTTCAGCAAAGTGGCTGGTTATAAAATTAACTCTAATCAATAGACTTCCTATACTCAAAGGATAAACAGTCTGAGAAAGAAATTATGGAAACTACACCCTTCCCAATAGTCAGAAATAACAAAAAATACCTTGGTATGACTCTAACTAAGCAAGTGAAAGATCTGTATGACAAGAACTTCAAGCCTCTGAAGAAAGAAATCAAAGAAGATCTCAGAAGATGGAAAGATCTCTCCTGCTCATGGAGAGCAATAGTGATAAAAACTGTGTGGGATAGGTACAGAGACAGGCAGGAAGCTCAATGCAATAGAACTGAATTGCCAGAAAAAAACCCACCCACCTATGCTCACTTAATACTTGACAATGGAGCAAAAACCATCCAGTTGAAAAAAAGACAGCATTTTTAAAAAATGGTGCGAGTTCAACTGGAGCTCATCATGTAGAAAAATGTAAATCGACCCATTCTTATTTCCCTGTACAAAGCTCAAGTGGACCAAGATTCTCCACATAAAACCAGATACACTAAAACTATTTCTTTAATTTTTATATAATATATTTGTTCATATTCCTTCCCTTTCCCACTACTTCCTGGGTGTTCTCGCCTCCATCCCAACCCAACTTTGTGTTCATTTCCCCTATATCAAAGTTGGATTAATTGGTTAAAGAAAAAAGCCCAAAAAAAAAAGGAAAAGTAAAGAACAAAAGAAACCATGAAGATTGTGTTGGCCAACTACTCCTGAGCATGAGACCTTCCCTGGAGTGTGGCTGATATATCCAGTGTCAATTACATTGGATGGAACTTGCATTCCCTCTCTCAGGAGGTATGAATTCCAGCTATCTTCTTGGCCTTGGGGTGGGGTTTCAGTGTGACATTTTGATGCATGCGTGTAGCATGATTGGGAATCTGCATGCTGACTTACTTCTCCAACTCAAGTCTTGAGTAGGATGAGACAGAAGGGTTAGTTCAGGTTTTGCTTTATTTACTTCCTTCCCTGGCTGCCTCACAGAAGCAGAAGTTCACAACAGTCATGTCACAATATGCAGCTGCACCCTTTACCTGGGTTTTCATCTAGTTAAGTCTCTTTACTCACTCCTCTTCTCCTCTCCATTTCCTATTGTTCCACACATGCTACTTGGCTTCTTAGGATTCAAGCCTAATCACTTGGACCAAGTAGCTCTTATGTCACCATGGTATTCATTTCCAAGACTACCTGTGCTGTTGTGTATTGTGTCTTCATGTGCTTTGTGTCTCACGTACTATTGTCTCTAGTACTATCACACGGTCTCCTCCAGCTCTCCAAACATGTCTCCAAACATGTCTTGCTCAGGCGCTTTATCAGGCACAGCTTTCCTTCTTGCTGTAACGCTTGTGAACCTCTGGGAGCCTGCCTACCAATTGACCTTTCTCTTTCAGCTTGAATGCCATGTCCTCATTTGAGATCCTTCCTCTGCCTTCTAAACTGGGGACAGTGTTTCCTTCTCTGTGTGAGTAGACACTGCACAAGTTAACACAATGATTCGCCATGGTTGCTTGTGCTATAATTTCCCCACACTCTAATTTGTTAATATTTATACCTAGCAAGTATAAGAAGTTAACTATTTACTCAAAGAAATTAAACCAGCTAATTATAAGGAAGATGATCAAATGTTGAACATAAGGCACTACTGCCTATACCATTATTATAATTATATGAAGTATGTATTACTCATAGTTTAAAAACTCTGTCAGATCACATTCACAACCTGCCTTCTGTGAGTCTTTCAGCAGCTATGGAAGAATACAATTTGTTCTTAATTTCCCAAGTTGCCAATGATTTTCTTGTAGTTTTGAAAAGAAAAATATGTTTTTAAAAAAGCCATTGCTATTTTCTAGCTGTAACCAAAGGTCAATGACACTATCATTCTTTACGGAACACTCGCTGGACAATTGTGCACATGAGTTACTCCATTCCAAACCTAACACTGAATCTGGAATCCCTAAAAATACCTGATGACCACAGTATAAATTCTAAATGTTCTTTTTTATGTTGTTCCCCAGAAGACTTGTTACGATTTTTGTGGGGGCTTTTGTCTTCTTCTCATTTCTCAAATAAATATTTGTAATTAATGATGTCTTAACTATCTTAACTTGGAATTACTTTAAATTACTTTGATGAAGAGATATTTACACTCAACCTATGAAATGAACCACTAACTTCCTTTAGCTATAAAAACAGATCATTAACCTATGAGTTTACAAGAAAAAAGGAACTTAAACTTCAAGCACTGTTGATCTGTTTGCTAGCCAACTTCTGGCTTTCCCCTGTCTGTGACTCATTCTTACTCTCTGTGTCTTAATGTCTCAGAGACTTTTAGAACCATTGCTCAAGATCAACCCTTCAATTATATATCTATATCTATGTCTATATATCTATATCCATATCCATATCCATATCCACATCTATATCTATCTACATACACACATATGTAAATATAAATATATAAATATATATATTTGTCAACCCAGCTAGAGTAAAATGTTTATTTCCCTTTTTATTTCCTAAGGAATGGGTCATCCATAGTGAAGAAATTCAAGAGAGAAAAAAAGTTAAACTCACACTACAGGTTGTCAAATAAATTATTCTGCAAAGAGATAAATACTGCCAATATCAACATTTGTGTGTGTGTGTGTGTGTGTGTGTGTGTGTATGTGTGTGTGTGTTTTCTTTGAGTCAACTTTTAGAAGACCTTTTATACAGTAGAGTTGAAGTCCAAGTCCAATGGCACATTGCGGTCATGGCTGTTTCTCTTTAGCATGCACATCTTCTGTGTCATTGACCTAGATGGACAAGCATCCCTTCCTTCCACTAAATTTAATGAATTGAGATTTTAGTGGAATTCTTCAGTTATTAAACTGATTCCAATTTTCATTGTTCTTTCTCCCATGTTACTTTGTTTTATACCTTTTTTAAAATTTGTTTGACAGATCTTTTTTTTTTTTTTTGGTTTTTTGAGACAGGGTTTTTCTGTATAGCCCTGGCTGTCCTGGAACTCACTCTGTAGACCAGGCTGGCCTTGAACTCAGAAATTCGCCTGCCTCTGCCTCCCAAGTACTGGGATTAAAGGCGTGCGCCACCACCGCCCGGCTGTTTGACAGCTTTTTTTTATTTAAATTTTTATTTTCTATATTCTATGTTTGCATTCCAAAGGCTTTTCCCTTTCCCAGTCCCCCCCCACCATAAGTCCCATAATTCCTCTCCCCCCCAACTATTCCCCAAACTGCCATCGTCTACACTCTCGGAGACATTCGACCACTATTACCAATCTTCCCTAGGAATCCCTTCCCCATCCATATTTTTACTTTTTTTTTTTTTTGAGACAGGGTTTCTCTGTGTAGCCCTGGCTGTCCTGGAACTCACTCTGTAGACCAGGCTGGCCTGGAACTCAGAAATCCGCCTGCCTCTGCCTCACAAGTGTTGGGATTAAAGGCATGTGCCACCACCACCTGGCTACTTTAAAATATTTTTATTAATGCTTTTGTATTTTTATAATTTTGACATTATAAACTGTGTATCTCCCTTCCTTTTCCTTGTTCTACACTGTCCCTTGTACCCCTTCCCACTCTTCTTCACATTTGTGCTCTCTTTTTACCAATTGTTCCATGCATATATGCCATTAAATATACATATATATTCCTAAATACAAACGTTTTAGTTCTTTTAATGCTACCTACATGCCTGTCCTCAGGACTGACCATATGGCACTGGACAACAACTTGGTGTGCTCTTCTCCGGGGAAGACCACTTTTCCTGCCTACACTGTTGCCTGTACTTCTCTTATGATTGAGGCCTGGTAGCTTTTCTCCATCCAGTTTGGCATGGTCATTGGTAACATCCTTGTTCAGTTCACATTTCAGCAGGCATGCCAGTGAGATTTTATTTCTTTTGATCTTTCCTACAGCAAAAGAACTTTCTTATCTTTTTAATTTTTTTTAATTTTTTAGTTTATTTTTGTTAATAATTATATTGTGTTAAGGTCCATTGCTTTGATTATAAAAATGGCTATATGATGTATTTTAAAGTATCCAAATAACTAAGCATGCAAATGAATTCTACTGTATATTTATGAATTTTAGTATATTTAAAAATTTTGATTTCAGAAATCTCAAATTTTTCATATATATATTCTCATATAACTGGATAGGATTTAGATAATTTATTTCATAAATTACCTTGTTTCTCAATTATATTTTGTGATAACTTTCTATTAAATTACTCATTAACTAGCATAACCATATGGTTTTTGACACAGAGTAGATCATGACAACTTTGCATTTTGTATAATCTTAATGTATCCTAATGCCAATAAATACTACTTCATTATCTTTTTACCTCACAATTTTCTCACACAATCATATTGTCTACATGAATAGATGATAGACAGATTGACGGATGATTGATCTTGTTCCAACTATCAAATTTCTCTCAGACAAATTTTTTTCTCTTTGTTTTTAAATTCTTTAATTTAGTTTCTTCATATTTTCTTAAATAATTTAACTTCCTACTTCAGTCAAGGCTCATTGTGATCTAGGCTTCCGGACCAACCTCTTTATATCTCATCTCTTTGTCTTTGTTAATTTACTCATATAATTGTTTCTCATTTTCCAGACAGCATGTATTTCTCTAGAGCAGTGGTTCTTAACCCGTGAGTTGTAGCCCCTTTGGGGCTGAACAGGCCTTTCACAGGAGTCACCTAAAACCATCAGAAAACACGGATATTTACATTACTATTTACTACAGTAGCAAAATTACAGTTATGAACTAGGGATGAACTTAAGGATCACCCCAACATGAGGAACTGTGTTAAAGGGCCAGAGTATTAGGAAGGGTGGAACCCCTGCTCTAGAGGGTAAGACTCAGGCATCTAGATCGCTTTTATTATCACATAGACAAGTCTTTCCTTTGTACTAGATTATATACTACCGAAGAGTCTCCAAAATGATGTCTGAAACCACAGATAAAATTCACTTCTGTACGTACTATTTTTCCTCATCTCTATATTGAGGTTTAAATTAAGGACAGCAGGAGTTGACAATAACTAATAACATCACACGTTCTAGCAAATGTTGCTGTATTCATTACCTTGGTACTTCTGTACTTTGTGCTGTACTTATAAAACACTATGACCAAGGAAACCTATGAAACAAAACATTTAGTGAGGCTTACGATTCCTGAAGGTTAGACTTCATGGTTCAGCTCACATCAGAAACCGCAAGCAGAAGGCAGAAAGCACAATGGGGCTGACATGTGGTTTTTGAAACCCCAAAACCCACCTCCAGTGGCATGCCTTATCCAAAAGAGCCACAACTCCTAATCCTCCCCAAACAGTTCCACCAACTAGGGATGAAGCATTCAAACATGAATGAGTCTATGGGGGCCATTATGATTCAAACCACCATAGTTAGTTAAACCTATAAAATATTTATTGAGGTGTTTTCCATTTAATGCTTTTTGACTGTTTATGACCACAGATAATTAAAAGTGGAAAGAGTTAAATCATGGATGCAGTGGCAGGGAACACTTTATATTGGATGTCATCCAGCAGTCTTTTCGTCTGCATGGGCTGTGGATCACAGAAGTTGGTAGCTGGCCAAGCCTCTGTGGGGGCTTTATGATCACCACTGCATCATGGCCTTCAATCATTAGACCTATGTACTAAAGCATTAGATCTCTGCTTTTATTTATGTTCTTTTTTTCTGCCAAACTTTTGTCTTTTTAAAAGACAAAAAAACATCTTTTCATCTTCTGACATATAGTTCATTTCCTTTAATATTTGAAAAAAATGTATGTTTGCTCTACAAATTTTCTTTCCCTTACTAAACACACATCTAGGGCTAGAGAGAGATGGTTTGGTGGCTCAGAAAACTTGATGCTCTTGTGAAGGACTGGGGTTTGATTCCCAGTACCCATCTCAGAAGGCTCGCAATTCCTGATCCAGGGAATCTGATGCCCTCTTTTGGCCCTTGCAGATACCTACACACAGATACACACACACACACACACACACACACACACACACACAGAGAGAGAGAGAGAGAGAGAGAGAGAGAGAGAGAGAGAGAGAGAGAGAGTAAAAATAAAATAACCCTTTTTATTATAAAAGAAAATAGTCTATGAAATCTCTGAGAGGGAAATTTTAAAGCACTTTGCCTTTGCATGCTCCCAAACATTCTTCAATATTGTCAGTAAATCTTGAATTTTGTCCTCCCATTTAATGAAATTATAGGTTTTTGGCCTTGAATAGTGTGCTTTTATTCATTATTTCTTCTTGCAAGTATAGATACCCTCATATGAAATAATTTTTTCTTTTACTATTGCTTTTATAGTCCTTAAAGGCATTGCGTGTAGGTCAACCATTTTGTTTTAAGCTATAAATCAAGCTACTCTACTATACCTTTCAGTGATATTTTCAAATCACTGATATTACTAGTTTACATGATCAAAATATTCTTGTCTCTTGGTATATGAACACTAAACCATGACTTCTCCGTACTGTACTCTGTTGGTAGACTCGTCCTGATAATCGTCTTATTATTTATTTCAATGGTACCTATTTTCTAACTTTGCTGTCTTTTTCTTTCCTTCTGTTTTGCTGTTCTTTGGAATACTTGTTAACTATATATTATGTCTTAGCTCTTTTCTTTTCCTTGTAATTGTATTCTCTAACTACCCTCTGTTTAAAACCTCTTTCCCTGCCTAATCTTTCCCCTTTTTCGATATATAAAGAATCTTAAAGAATTCATTATTTTATTTTCGATTTTGCTAATTCAGCTTTTCTGGGCACCAATATTGTTACAGTGGTTTTTATTTCCACAATTTTGTGCTATTTAGCCTTCATGAAGCACATGCTGTACTCTCAGGAACACGAGATTTAGGTCCAAAAGTCTGATGTTCCCTTTTATTTGGGCATGTACTTCTCATCTCCTGCCTTTCTGAAATATTGTATTCTTCATCTCATTGTGTAAGTTTTCTACTCATTTCTTTTCAGCCTCCAGAGAACCGACCCTTGTAATGTAGAGAGCCCTAAATACTGTTGACCATCTCCTTGGTACAAAGCCAGACATATTTCTGGAAAGGCATCGGTCTTCTCTGTACATTCCTATGTCTCTGCCTGCTCTTTTGGTGAAATCATGCCACTTTCCCAGCTTTCGGTTGGCAGTGAGTACCCATGGTATGCAGCGGTCTCACCAGCGGCCCCTTCATATGTGTTGTTCTTGCTTGATCTCTAATTGGCTCTTCCTACTCTGAATTGCAAAATACCTTTGTCTGAGCCAGTATGTCTTCCATGATGTTTGTGACTGCTGCTTTGTTAAATTAATGCTAATTTCTATCTTATATAACTAGCTAAAAATTCTCCATGTTTTGTTCTAATAGAACTTTTACTCAAGGATAAGGTAGTTTTGAGATCTGGGGTTATTATAATATTTTAAATGAACTTTCTAAATTATGTATTCTAATGTAGAGTGATCAGACAAAAGGCCAAAGATCATGTGAACATCTTTGATGGCAAATGATGAGTGATTTTAGCTAGAAAACTAAGGTAAAGACAAGAACAGTCAAATGGAGCAGTTCCTGAGTTACATGCTGATTTAGGACTCCTCTCTATGTTTCATCTGTTCCTCTTCAGGTTGTTGTATTGACCTAGAGCTATAAGAGTTAAGTATAGCAACTAGAGCTGGTGTTTTCCTCCGCATCCTCAGCTTGTCAAGGGACTGAGTCTTCCTTCTTACTGCGCTATGGACTGACTAACATATGACTGCTTTCCATTGTGTTTTGTTTGACTTTCACACTTGTTCTTAATCTACACTTTTTGCTGTGCCAGTATGGCCACAACAACATCATTTATGTGTCCTAGACTCATTATCTCTGGGCCCTGTCACCACAGAAGGTATTATAAAACCTGGAGATACCCAGGGTTTTGTTGTTTGGTTGGTTGGTTGGTTTGGTGTGTTTTTTATTATCTTTAATCTTTTTTATTATTATCTTTAATCTCTTTTATTATTATCTTTAATCTTTTTTTACAGTCCAGTCATTATCTGCCTCCAGCAGTTCCTCATCCCATTCCTCCTACCTGGTCTCCAAAAGAATGTCCCCACACCCCTACACCCACACATGCTCCACCAGGCTTCCCCATTCCCTGGGGCCTCAAGTCTCTCAAAGGTTAGGTGTATCTTCTCTCATTGAGGCCAGTCCAAGCAGACTTCTGGATGTATGTGTTAGGGGTCTCAGATCAGCTAGTATATGCTGCCTGGTTGGTGGCTCAGTGTCTAAGAGATCTCAGGGGTCAGAGTTAGTTGAAACTGCTGGTCTTCCTATGGGGTTGCCCTTCTCCTCAGATTCTTCCAGCCTTTCCTTAATTCAACCACAGGGGTCTCCAACTTCTGCCCATTAGCTGGTATATGCCCATTAGTAAGTATCTGTATCTGTCTCTTTCAGCTGTTTGTTGGGCCTCTTGGAGCTGCCATGCTAGACTCCTGACTGTAAGCACACCATAGCATCTGTAATAGTGTCAGGCCTTGGAGTCTCCCCTTGAGCTGGATCACAATTTGAGTCAGTCACAGGACCTCCTTTTCCCTCGGTCTCTTCTCCATTTTTTTGTTCCTTTAGACAGGGACAATTCTGGGTCAGAGATTTTGACTGTGGGATGGCACCCCCATCCCTCCACTTGATGCCTTGTCTTTCTCCTGGAGGTGAATTCTCTAAGTTCCCTCTCCAACTGTTGGGCATTCATCTAAGGTCCCTCCCTTTACCCAGGTTTTTAATCTTTCACCAGCAATTCTTCTATCATATTTATTGGCCAAACCTGTGTCTATGCCACATCTATAAGATTGTGAAAAATATTGCTTCAGTTCCTTTATTTTGAGCCTTATTCGATGATCCATTTGCCTCAACTACACTAGATTAGGTATTTGAGTGTTCTGTTCTCTTCCTCCTTTCTCCATTCTGAGCACTTCAGACAGGCTTGCCAGCACAAACTGCACACATTTACAGTACATAATGCTAGTACTTTCTACATTTGTTGGCTCCCTGTAAAATCATTTTGAAATGACATAATGAATTAAATCTGTTTCTGTACTTAAGGTACACTGAACTGTTTATGTTTTGTTCTTAAGAACATGAAATTATTGATGAAATCAGTAAGAAGGTCTTTAAACAATATAGCTGAAACCATACAAAGACAAACTATAATTTTCAACATTTAAAATCTTCATAATTTGGAAAACTCGTCAGTTGTTAGTCTTTGAACTTATCTTAGTTCTCCTTCCTTGAGGACTGTAATCATGCCGAGACTAAGTTTGCAGTTTTGATTGACTTAGAGGTAGGAGAGTGATAGGACATTAAAACCAGTTTTTAGAAGGGCAATGATTGTGTTCATTTTATATATTTGGAAACTTTCAAATGGTTTAAACAATTCAGTCCAACATTTCAAGGTGGAGCAAAGAAAATACCAAGCATGATATTTTTCCCCAAGAGAATAGTTTTTGATGAAATTATGACCACCTAGAAAAAGGAAAGCTATAATCAGTGTGCCTTTTATTTATGGTATTAGCTATATAGCTGTAAATAATAAGGATATCCTAATCATTTCAACTACTGTAGGAATGCAAATAGCTTTGCAGTGAAAAATGGTCACTTCCCCCCCCCAAAAAAAAGTACAACATGCCTATATATCATTTGGACATGAAGAACAGCCTTTAAACAGTGAAATTCCACAAGCAGATAAGTAGACCAAATGATCATGATCAGAGAGGAGCACAGGTCAGCCAGAGTGCACCCTCACCCTAAATTCACTTGTCTCTTACCCACATGCTGAAGGGGGGAGGCCACAGAACGACCAAGGTAATTATCAAAGACGTCGCCTTTACTTTCCATTTTAAAAGATTATGTAGTATTTAAAGATTACTAATGGTTAGAACCTTTCACGTTAAAACTGGATATTTCTTCCTAGGGCAGAAAATAAGGAATGGAACAAGAGAGTGAAAATGGAACACAGTCCTCTACTGGGTCAGTGTTTTATTGTTCAGTAATGCTCTTAGTTCCTCAAAGACAAGCAAGAAGTGTCTGTCATAAGGTCTATATATTTAGGGCTATGGTGCACTGTGAAGCCCCACCATCAAATCATATTTTATGGCCATTATCAAACTTTCTCCTATCAGACAACCCAATATTCTTTGCTCTGAATACCTATGGTACAAGGTAAAATAAAGGCCCACAAAAAGGCACGTGGGAACATGAAAAGGTTGATTCTTCTAAAGATGCTGACACCATAGGTATCCCAAGTGTTTGTAAAATACAACCCTACAAAGTTAGCTCTTGGCCTCTCTTACTGTTCTTCTGAGCACAGAGTCTGCTAACATGCTTCTCCCACCACGCAAAGATGACAGATGACTAACTTGAAGGTTCTGAGTGCCAGCTTCCACAAAATAGCATGAACAGAAAGGTTTTAGGGTGGTATCACCTGGTGGCTTGATCATAGTGCCCATTTGTGTGGCCTGTTCTCAGTGCCCAGTTATCTAATTGGTTTCAGTACCATGCCATGTGGCCTGTGCTCCAGACTGTGTCTCTTTAACTCAGCAGTGACTGATTTCTGTCTCAGGCACACAAAAAATGTAAACATATTACAGTGCTGGAGAAGCCGCCTTGGAATTTCCTCTCTGCTTCTCAGCTCAGGTCCTGCCTCCATGTGCCAGAGGCAGACTGGTTCCAACAAAGCAGCCTCGCAAAGGCACGGAGCTGAACTATCAACAATGCGATTGTCTTCCCGAAAATGCACAGAAGAAAGAGCTGACATTTGACATGCCAGGGAAGCCGACAAAGTACACCGGGGATTATTCCTTCCCGCCATTGTAATCCACTAACTTCTTGTTGTTAGTTCTTAATCCAACATCATGTCTAGACGATTTCTTCTGTACCTCCAACAAAGCTTTGGGAAAAATACATCTCCACATGCTTCTACTGCCTTCAGCTATTATTTCTGGCCAACTGTAGCAAGGGCTTGCTGTGTGCTCTCTTTTAAGTTTGGACTTTTTGTCTTTCTAGGACTCTGGGCTTCTGCTCTGAGTATAATAGCAGACAACACAGGTACTTGGGGTTCCTTTTAGAAGATTAATTTAATATTCCCTTGAAACAAGTGTTAGGTAAACAATAGAGGATATTGCTATAACTTCTAGAAAGCATGTGTGCAGTGTAACTAATGCATAAATGATGACATGATTATATTAAAAAGAACAGTTTTGAGATTTTTTTAAATGTCTAAATATACTCTAAATAGAGAAAACACTTCTGACTAAAAGAAAAGACTTTTTTTTTACTGAGAACACTGATTATCAGAAAAGAATTTCACATGTGAAGAAGAATTTAAATGGTAGAAAGCCAGTCCTCCTGACTCTTGGCTTCCCCCTCCACCAAATCAATTTACAACAGCCCCAGGACAAGAAAGGAGTCTCGCTGCCTTGTAAGCTCCGTACCACAGAACAGGAGACAAAGCGAGTTGATGCAGAATAATTTGCAATTTCCTGCAAAATGACTTCCATGAAAGTTGTTTAAAGTCATCCAGAACTGCAAAACTGATCCCACAGATCAAATAAATATGAGAACATTTCAGTCGCTAACTAAACCGTGTTGGCTTTCCATACCACTCAGCAGCCAAATGGATGCTTGCAAGCTAGAGGAATTTTAAATAATTTTTCATGGGAGCAACTTAAAAAAAAAGCAACCTTATTTTCTGCCATTTTTTATTAGCTTTTGAACTCTAAGAATTTAAGGGAAAGAACACAAACTAAAAAAGTCATAAACACTTATAAATCTGTTAAATAAATAACTTAGAATCTCTAATCTGTCCTGGGAATGTAACACACTAGAGATTATTGGTTCTTGGAGTTATTTGTGAGCAACACAAATTTATATAGGACTGATTATACCCATGTCAAGTATCACCTACAGCTATCATTGAATGACAAAGACAAAAGATGCCAAAGAGCTTAAAAGCAACGATGTGGGCTGTTTGAGTGAAAACAACGTCAAGAGAGTCAGGGGAAAACATTAAATTTGGTGTAAACCTAATGTGTATGTGTGTCAGTGTGTGTATGCATATATATGTGTGTGTGAGTGTGTATATATGTTATGTGTGTACATGTGTGTATGTATGTGTGTACCTGTATATGTATGTGAATGTGTTTATGTGTGTGTATGTGTGTAAGTATATGTCTCTATATGTGTGTATGTTATACCTGTATATGTTTGTGAGTGTTTGTGTGTATATGTGTGTGTGAGGGTATATATGTGGGTATGTGTATATGTGTGTATGTATATTTGTGTGTATGTGTGAATGTGTGCATGTTTGTATGTATCTGTATATGTGTAGGTATGTAGGCAAATGAGTATATGCGTGCATATATGTGTGTGTATATGGGAATATGTGTGAATGTGTATGTATGTGTGTATTTGTATTGTATATGTGTATCTGTGTGTGCAAATGTGTGTATTTGTGTATATGTATATGTGTGTATATGGGTGTATGTGTGCATGTTTGTGTATGTGTGCATATGCATGTGCATATGTGTGAGTATATGAGAATGTTTGTATGTGTATGTGAGTATGCATTTGTGTAAATGTGTATGTGTATATGTCTGTCTATGTATATATGTGTATGTGTATGTATGCATGTATATATGTATATATGTATGTGAGTATATATATGTATATGTGCATGAGTGTATTATTTGTGTGTATGTGTGAATGTGTATGTATGGATGTGTATATATGTGTGTGTTTCTATGTGTGTATGCATATATGCATATGTCTGTATGTATATGTGTATATGTATATGTGTGTATGTTTGTGTATTTGTATGTGAGTGTGAATATGTGTGTATCTGTACATACATGTATAAGTGTATATGTGTATATGTGCATATGAACGTGTGTATTTGTGTGTATGTATGATTGTTTACTTGAATATTTGAGTTAGAATTAGTAACAATGGATCCTTCAGTTACAGAACTTGGGAAAGAGAGTTGGAGAATTGCCCCTCTTGTATACCCTGGTTATCACACACATACCCTTTTAGTGCACTTTAGTTTTTAGGTTTTACTATACTGTTTATGTGAATCACTTAATCTTTCAGTCTCTGCACATAAAGAAAGATAAGGCTGAGAATATTCAGAGTCTGAAGGCTTTTTAAAAAGTTATAGTTGGACCTGCATCATGAGTCAAACTGAAAAGGTAATTTTTTCTCATATACTGTCTGAGGCAGCTACATATACTACCATATCATTAAGCATCCATTCAGTATGAGTAGAAAGACAAATAATACAGAGTTTCTGCCTTTACACCCTTCTTCCCTCCCTCTCTACCCCTGAAATGAGAAAAGCAGGTGATATGCTTGGAGCTGCGTGAGAAGTTCCCTACGCAGAGTACAGAACTTGCACATTCAGTCATTGTCTGAGCAAGGAACAATGGTAACCAGAGAAACTCCAAAATATCTGTTTCTGGATATTTCTCTTCTTCTCTCAACTATTTCTGGGAGTTTCTGTTGCCAGAAACACAGAGAACCAGAAGAGTTTGTTATCCTTTCAATAAATAACAGTTCAGCGGTCACTATTTTTGGACCCCATGCATCTTTCCTACCCATAAGAACAACCTAGATGCCAGAGGGTAGGATTCATGAGAAGCCAGCAACAAGGAAATAAATATAACACATTCTATAATGTCAAAATATGAGATTAATCTTAGCAGAGTCATACTTTTAGCCAAAAAAGTCAATATAAAATTTAGTTGGCAATTGAAAGCTAAGCATAGTTTTCACATGAAAAATAGATGCGCTAGAAGATGTATATGGGTGTACATGTGTATTAAAATTAGATACCAGGGAGCTCTGCTCTTTAAAACCCTTCTGCTATTAGAAATATGTTGTTGAAAGAGTTAACAATAATTAATAGGTTTATTTGATCACTGTTTCGATGAACCAACATATATAGGCAGAGAACAGCTCTCTATAAAATAACACTTGTATAGTATATATAAAAATTTATACAAAATACTTTTGTTCTCATTTTCCTAATAATATCCAACTCCCTTATTCTTTTATAATAGTATAATTCTAAATATAACATTTAATATCTTTACTACAGAGACTTTGAAAGTCTATGAAACTCTGGGTCCACCCTCTAATAAATTGTCAGACAAAACGTATTTATTAATAATTAATAATTTGGATTGTATATTTTCCTCCTTGAAACTGGGGCCTGCCTAAGGTCTGTAGAGGAAGTGAGACTCAGGGATCAGGCTAAGGGAGAGGGTACTTGGGGAATCTTCATTGCTGGGAGGTTGCCAAAAGAGACCCAGTGCAGCTGTCAGTTAACACCTGTCCTCTCTTCAAAAGCAGGGGGTGACATTCATAGGGAAACCAGAGCTATGAGGATTAGGGGGAGCTACTCAAAGATGGATAGCCTATTGTTCCTGATCTTCTGGGCACCAAGATAATTGCTGAAGGACTAATGTCAAGTTTGAAGGAAATCTATATAACTCCCTTTTCCAACATATGGCCCACTGATAGGCTTTAAACCGGAAACACTACCCAACAAATCACCAAATATTATTAAATATGCTCATGATCAACAAAAGAATGCAGTTACGGTTATCGCTGGAGAGACAGGCTGGTAAGGAATAACTCTAATGCACAGAGGAAATGCTAGCAATCTCGTACGAATAGTTACATGACAGGGTCGGCTGTTCACAGGACAGCGGTGTTATGCACTCCTGAAGATTCTGCTGCTGGAGAGTGAGCAATAAATTTGGCAGGGTTAAAGAATCTACTTCCAATAGAGACCATAAAGTTTAATGCACCTGAATTCTACGAAGAATGCAGAAGGACGAGGCTCGCTTTTACTAACTTAAATTGCTCATCTAAGCTGCTGAATGTCGTCTTCTGTTGGAACTATCGTGTTTAAAAAGAAAGGCAAATTGGGGTAGATTCAAAGACAAGAGAGTGAACTGATAAGAGGTTTGGAAATAAGGCAGACTCTGAGCCACGGACTTGTTTGGGCTCGAGGAGACACGCAGGACAGACATGTTAATTGTCTGCAAACATTTAAGGGTGTTCTTGGAAGAAAAAGGATAATCTATAGTCATCATTAGAAAAGAAGGGAGAAGTCATACACGTATGCTATCCATGAGAATTTCCCTTGTTAATTCATTTACTTTGCACTTGGGGCAATTTATTTAACGCAACAGCCTGACACCACTCAAGTGCATGTACCAAGGCACCGACAACATGCACTTTTAGACCCAAGGGCACAAAAAGACCACAAATCAACATTTGTGGGCAAAACCTAGTTGAAAAGAAATATATATAGCCTTTATCTTTTCAGACAAGTAGCCTGAAGTGGTGGTGGTGGTGGGGCTTGCTCCTACTTAAGATTCCACAGAGAAATCAGAAGTGACAGAGCTATAGGAAGCAATAAAGAAAAGGGAGGAATATTTCTGCAAAGCACAGGGACACTTTAAGGTTCTGTTAGTAGCTCTAGGAAAAAATTTTGTTTTTACATACTAATGTTTCTAGAACATACTAGCCAGCTAGGACCACTAAGTAAAGAGATTCCATTTTTCTGTGTAGCAGACCTTAAATTTCCTTTCTCCTCTCTTCTTTATAGCTCTCCGGTCCAGCAGGCACTCGGTAGCCACAGAGGCCAAGGAACTGAGGGAGTATAAAATTTTTATAATTAAGGCTGGATTAGCAGTGAGAATGCCCCGCCATCCGAGGCTGAGTAGCATTTTTGATGTTTGAAAGAAGTGTGTAATGTTGGATTAAGCTACAAGTAACGGAGCCTTTTTTTCCTCTGAGGAGGCTTTGATGTTGGGGGTTGAGAGGGGCCCTGGCTCTCTGTAGTTACCCCTGTGCATTTCTGATATGGTGCTTGGTGTTCTAACCCATTGTAGCAGAGTCCTTGAACCAAGAAAAATCCACACTCATCCTCATTAATGGTTTCATCTGGATTGCCTTTGGGGCTGTTTCTCACTGATTTCTCCTGCCTCCGATTTAACATTTTCTAGTGACTTTGATTGATCTAATGTAATCTATTTGTGCACTTTTTTTTTTACAAAGCATGAAAATTTCCCTGCCAGGTGGATATTCCCTAATTCTCACAACTCAACTTCTGATTTTTTTTTTAAAATAAGAGTGATTCTGCACAGTGAGAACTCATAACTCATTTGAATGAAAAACAGTTGAGGGGGATGGGGGGTGCCACACTTCATTGTGCTTGATTGTTGACACTTGGTGGCAGCTGTTACTGCCACTCTATCTTCAACCAACTGTGAGCAAATCAAAATCACACACACACACACACACACACACACACACATACACACTCGTTCATAAACATATCCCACGTCCATTATGGTAACTTACAGACTGCTAGACTATTATCTGCTGTAAATATTTTCTCTAAGAACTTTTAGTGCAATCCAGATGTCTTTTTTTTTTCTATTGTCACCTTTATCCTTGTGGCACTGAAGGAAAGAGGAGATATTCAAATTAACAATAACTTAAAACTGCAACAAGCATAGCCAAAACCTTTTCAAGGAAAACCTGATAAGTTAGAAACTCCATATTAAAATCTTATCCTCTGGCTATAGCTGGGAAATGAAGCCTCTGTTTTATTATGCCTCATGTGTTGCTATAATTTCAAACCTGAAAGTGCTATGTGGATCAAATTATGCTCACAGTCTCCATTTGACCAAGAGTTTATGCACACATTGCACACTGTCTCATGTCTGCACATGAGACAGAGAGGAAAAACAGACAAGTCAAAGTAACCCCAATAGGTTGCATTTCACGTCCTCAGAGGCAACTTGACACTTGCACCAGAGTCTAAGAACTTTGTCACTGCCTTACAAAGATGAGTCATTTTCTCCTGACCTGACCTACTGACAAGACTGCCGGGAGCACGTTAGATCCATCTGTTAATTAACTAGAGAGTCCATTACACCTTCCTCCCTAAATATTTCACAAACAATCTAAATGAAGATGGTAAAGGACCATCATTAATGCATAAACCATTTTGGTATGACCTCGTCTCTGAACTCTTTTTATGTCTGAAAGAGGTGAGTCTCTTCCGTGGAATAACAACTACTAAATAATACATGACCATGTAAAATGCGCGTTCTCGGGAGCAATTCGATAGGCCAGATGCAAAATCACTTATGTACACTGAGATTACTGTCAATACACGAGCATTATTATGTGACTAAGCACGAGACAGAGGACTGTCCTTCTGATGATATACAGGAAGCTCCCTGATTTTCACACATTTCACTGTTGTCAATGTGCAATAGGATGAAATGGTAGAACTATAGCGTATGGGCTAAGATCAAAAATGATAAATTTTAAAGCTTCTAGAGTATTCTTTCCCCTACAATTAACTAGCTTCATGGAGATTCATATTTTTTCAGACTACAAGAAGAAAAATGCCCTGTTAATTTCTTCAGGATTTTGTTTTGTTTTGTCTTGTTTTCAGACAGAGTCACGTCTCCCAGCCTGGCCTGGGACTTGTTATTACTAAGGATGACTTTGAACTCCTAATTCTTCTGGCTTTACATCCAGCCCAAGTGTTAGGATTACAGGTGCATACAAGCAGGCCTCACATTTTTTGCTACTCACTCCCTGAAATATTCATGAAAATAAAAAAGCTACAATAGTAATGCTACCCAACCACACAGAACTTTCTCTAAGCAACAGGGAGATTTTCAGTCAGGAAAATATCTGATGATTGCTGAAGATGCCCAGATTTTGTGATAAACAAAACCATACTAGCAGTCTCTTTAACTTTATTCATTATTTCACTAAATGTACCAAGGTATGAATAAATCAGAGAGACTTAAATATATAGATGTAGATATACCTCTTGCAAACTTCTCAGGTACTATAAGAGTTTGTGAAACTATTCTATGGCTTACAAACGGACGGGAAGACAACTAATGATGGTTGGAAATATTTTCTGAGACCTTATTTTTACAAACAACATTGTTTCTCCTTCTTTTAACATTTTTTCTTGCCTGTTTATGGAAATTGCTTCAAACATACTGGCAATCAGACACATTGAAAATTAGGAGGCAGCTAGTTTTTAATTAAAATGTTCCATAAAAACAAATTGAAGGGCTCAGCAAGATAGCTCAGTGGGGAAGGGTGTTCGCCTCACAAGCTGGAAGACCTGAGCTTGGTCCTCAGTTCAAGGTGAAGAGAAAACCAACTCCTGAAAGTTATCCACTTACACTGCATCTGTGTGCCTGTACTCACGCAGACATCACACGGGTACACAGACATACACAGACATACACATCACAATAATCATAATGATTATAATGATTATAAAAATAAATATTTTTAAAAGCAAGTTCATAATTGAAAGGCTCAGACTTATCAATCTGAAGTTAAATTTGAAATTAACAAATTTCTAAAGTAAAAGTAAAGAACACGGAAAACTGTTTAGTTCTTGGAAACATCAGTTCTCAGTGTTTGGGACAGTCATTTCTTCTTTGGTTTTCATGACCTGCTTGCCAGAATGCAAGAAAATCAATATGACTTAGAGCAAAATATGGAAATTATATAAGCATATCTTCCATATTAAGTGTGTGCAATCCTATATTTTTTGTAAATCACTTACTTTGTTCAATATATGAAGACATTTGCTTCATATAAAAGTAATCAAAACAATGAAAGGAGAGGTAGACAGACAATAGGATCTTTCACTGTTGATCTATTCAAGAAATATGTAAGAGGATCAGGAGAGGTGTCTAGCTGTTAAGAATCCTTGATGTTCTGGGAAAAGAACAGAGTTATGTTCCAGAACCCACATCAAGTGCATCACAACTGCCAGCTTTAGCCCCAGGGGATTCTTCTAACCTCCATGGTCATCTACACACACACACACACACACACACACACACACACACACACACACGCGCGCGCGCGCGCAATGAATTTTTAAAGCAAATACATATTAGAAGTCAGAGTATATGATACAATTTAAGTGACTACAGAAAGGTGCAATGAACAAGCTCAGCTCTTGCCCCCATTGGGGTTTTTTTCTGCCCAATGGTACGTTTTCCATTTCTAGGATCCTAAATAAATGCACGTTATATGACTTGAGATAGAAAAGAAATCTAACTCAGTGTGTTCAAAACAACAAAGGGTTGTATTATCACTGATTCAACTTAGGTGGTGCCTTAATTCCTTCAGGGGAGAAATGTGGCTTTCTAAAGTTATGAAATTATTTCGGAAACAAACAAAAGGCACAGCACTCACAGAGGAACCTGCCAGAGTGGATCTGGTCCTCAGTATAGCCCAGGAGTGGCAAGTCTCAAGTGTAGCCCTCACACAAAGAGGGGGTGTCCACTGTTGGCACACTGAGTTACCTTGGAGAGCATGTGAAAATTACTGGTAAATATGAACTAGGGTATTGATATGAAACACAAAACAATGTGAAGATAATACAGAGATTCTGTGGGCAAACAAAAGAGGATAGAATAGAGAGAGAAGCTCCAAGAGCTATTTTTTTTTTTTTGCCAAGGGTTTAAGGATGTGCCAGTTCTCACATTAAAGTGGGATGGCTTAGTTCCCTGCATTTGTCTAGCAACTCTTGGATTTCAAGCTATTATCCAGTATTATAAAAATAACTGCTTCCCCTTTTAGTCAATGCCAAAGATCCGCCCGACTACTTTAAAGAGAGAAAACCTGCAGATGATCCAGGGATTCTTTGTCTCCACTGCCCTGGTTCAGAGCATCTCATAGCACAAGCATTGCCAACAGACTAGCAGAATTTCCTTCCACTGTGACATTTGTGGTTCTATTCTTTTTGTCTGTCTGCCTTTTCAATATACTAAATTATAACTTGTCAATCAGCACTCCAAGATCATTGCCATGCTTTATTTTGATCGTTAGATAGTAAAGAAATAAGTCCTGATTCTAACCATGTCTGAAATTTTCTTTCTGTAAATCCATATGTCCACAAAAAGAAAGGTATTTTAACAGGGCATACATGGGGAAAGACGCACAGACATTAATTCTCCTTGTTTTGAAATACTTCTATGGTTACCTGCCCACATGATTGATAAACTGTATAATTTATGTACGGTTTCCCCTTCCCTGGTCCGCCTCCTCTTCCTCTCCTCCCTGATAACCTCTTCCTCCTCTCCTTCAAATTCATGGCCTTTTTTCATTAATTGTTATTGCATGCATATGTGCTTTTGTAGATACATTTATACTCCTAAATATAAATTATTGAATCTACATAATGTAACTTGTGCAGATGATTTCAAGGCTGACTGTTTGACGTGGGACAGCCAATTGGTGTGTGATTCCCTAGGGAGGACCACCGCTCCTGCTCTCAGCTTTACCAGGATGCCTATAGTATTTTATATAGCGTTCTATAAATATTTGCCCTCAGATGCACAGATAAGTGCATTATTCACCCTTATCGACAAAACTCCTCTTTTCAACAGAGAGAAACCACCAAACAAACAAGAACTGCCAATCAAAATGCAAAATGGTGGAGCCCAGTTTCATAGAATAGACCTACAAAATTTCCCCATACCTAAGGCTCAGGGAACATTGCAGGAGAGGGGATAGAAATAATGTTTAAAAAATTCAAAAGGTAGGGCCTTAGTGGTTAAGAGGAATACTTGCTCTTCTAGAGGACCCACGTTCAATTCCCAGCATTCACATGACAGCTCCCAATGTTCTGTGACTCCATTTCTTCTCACCTCCAAAGGCGCATCCATGCCACACAGAAGAAACGCATGCAAGCAAAATTGATAAAAACTAAATTAAAAATAAAAACAGAGAAGAGTAGTTTGCAGTTTAGTCATGTCTCTTAACATCAGAAGCTAAACCTGTAAAGTGGCACCAGGGTGACTGTCAAGCATGAGCTGAGCAAGGACAATACCAAAGAAGATGCCAAATTGGACAGAGGGAAAAAAGTGAAGTAAATGAAATGAAACCAGTGGAGTGCAGTCTATGTTCCATGACCACTCCTGGAAATAGAAGCCTCTCTGCAGTCTAGATGAGAAACCACAGGCCATCTCATTGATGAGACTGGCTTTCCCTCATGGGCCAGCAATGAAATGCCAGGAGCTATTTGGCAATGAGCAAGACCCTCTTAACAACACTCAAGCAAAGATGGTAGCTGTCAGAGTGATGACGCCGACCAGAGCTCTACTTTTTATATTGCCCCAAAGCAAAATTATTACTTTCATGAGACTGTGCTTGTATGCATTTCACACTTCAAAAGTTAGTAATCTACCTTGGAATTCATACTAATTTTATGTAGATTGGGAAAACTTCCCTTAGCAGAAGGATCATTTTCTCAACTAAGATATATAAAGCTCTATATTTAATAAAACAAATAGGAATGCCTCATTAGTAGCAGAATTGAATTTTGAAATTTATTTATTTGGATTTCAGAGCCATTTAAACTAGCACAAGAATTTCCCTTTAGTGGCTAGGTATTCAAATGTTTTTGAAATATAATGGTCTGGCTTTTACATAAAAATAGAAGATGAGTGATATGCCAGGGTCCTCTGGAAGTGACATGCCCAATTTTCTGAGGAACCGCCAAACTGATTTCCAGAGCAGTTTTTACCATTTTGCAATCCCACCAACACTGGAGGAGTGTTCCTCTTTCTCCACATCCTCACCAGCACTTGTTGTCTCTTGAGTTTTTAATCTTAGCCATTCTGACTGGTGTGAGGTGGAATCTCAGGGTTGTTTTGATTTGCATTTCCCTGATGACTAATGATGTTGAACATCTCTTAAGGTGTTTCTCGGCCATCCGAATTTCTTCTGGTGAAAATTCTTTGTTTAGCTCTGTACCCCAATTTTTTTGTTTTTGTTTTGTTTTTTAATTTTTATTTTCAATATTCTATGTTTACATTCCAAAGGCTTTCCCCTTTCCCAGTTCCCCCCCACCATACTTTCGATAATTCCTCTCCCCCCAACCATTCCCCAATCATCCTTCCCCCCCCCCCGACGATTTCTCTGTTCTGGGTCTACAAAACTGGATCCAATCTTTTCAGGCCCAGGGTCCTCTCCTTTCTTCTTCTTGGGAATCATTTGACTTGCTAATTGTGCCTTGAGTATTTAGGGCTTCTGGGCTCATTAATATCCACTTATCAGTGATTGCATTTCATGTGTATTCTTTTGTGATTGGGTTAACTTACTTAGGATGAATATTTTCCAGATCTAACCATTTACCTACAAATTGCATGAATTCATTATTTTTAATTGCTGAGTAGTATTCCATTGTATAAATATGCCACATTTTCTGTATCCATTCCTCCTTTGAGGGATATTTGGGCTCCTTCCAATTTCTGGCTATTATAAACAAGGTGGGTTATTTGGTTCTTATGCCCAGAGGATTCCCCTGCATACAATAAAGACACATGCTCCACTATGTTTATAGCAGCCTTGTTTATAATAGCCAGAAATTGGAAGGATCCCAGATATTCCTCAAAGGAGGAATAGATACAGAAAATGTGGTATATTTATACAATGGAATACCACTCAGCAATTAAAAATAATGAATTCATGCAATTTGTAGGTAAATGGTTAGATCTGGAAAATATCATCCTAAGTGAGTTAACCCAATCACAAAAGAATACACATGAAATGCAATCACTGATAAGTGGATATTAATGAGCCCAGAAGCCCTAAATACTCAAGGCACAACTAGCAATTCAAATGATTCACAAGAAGAAGAAAGGAGAGAATCCTGGGCCTGAAAAGATTGGATCCAGTTTTGTAGATCCAGAACAGAGAAAAATGGTGGAGGGGGTGATTGGAAAATAGTTGGGGGGGAGAGGACTTATGGGACATATGGTGGGGGGAACTGGGAAAGGGGTAAGCCTCTGGAATGTAAACAAAGAATATAGAAAATAAAAAAAGAAAAAATAGAAGATGAAAAATAAATACATTAATTAACAAATTTGAGTGTAAAGTTATATGTTAAACTGAATTTTATATGGTCATATGTATGTATATATATATGATAAAGAAAAAATATGGCACAGCATAGAAGTACAGATATTGAATGTGCATGTTTTAAAATCACACAACTTAGTAATAAATCCTGAGTGTGCCACCTACATGAGTTTGGGCAAGTTATTTAACTTAGCGTGATACTGCCAAAGACATTATTTTAAGGAAAATATAAGCAACCATTTAGTTTGAAGATCAATATTACTCTGTTTGCTTTACAGTTGGTACTAAATGGTCAGTAATAATAAGTTCTTATTTGAAACGTATTTATTTAATTAGTTATATTATGTGTATTGGCTGTAATA
This sequence comes from Apodemus agrarius, assembly GCA_964023405.1. Lineage (NCBI taxonomy): Eukaryota > Metazoa > Chordata > Mammalia > Rodentia > Muridae > Apodemus > Apodemus agrarius. The sequence goes on along the minus strand of OZ030007.1, from coordinate 32,715,342 downwards.
TACCATGGGAGTCATGTGGAAATAAGGGGAACTTGAAGGAACTGGTTCTCTCCCTCTGTCACATGGATTCTGAATATTTAACTCAGTTTTTCATACCCCATTGCAGGAAACTTTAATGGTTAAGCTATCTTGTTGGCCTGGGTTTACTTTAACATTAGTAATCACAGGTAACATTTCATAATGCTTATTTCTCTCTCTGTGTGTGTATGTGTCTCTCTGTCTCTCTCTCTGTCTCTCTCTGTCTCTGTCTTTTTCTCTGTCTCTCAGTTTCTTTCTCTCTGCTTTTCTGTCTCTGTCTCTGTCTCTGTCTCTGTCTCTCTGTCTCTCTGTCTCTCTCTCTCTCTCTCTCTGTGTGTGTGTGTGTGTGTGTGTGTGTGTGTGTGTGTGTGTGTGTTTGTGTGTAGGTACAAGTGAGTACAGGTTTCAGCAGAGGCCCAAAGATTCCTTGGTTCTGGAATTAGAGTTGGTTATGAGCTCCCCCATATAGAGAACAAAACTCGGGTCCTCTGCAAAAGCAGTATATGCCCTTAACTACTGAGCTGTCTCTCCAGCCCCATCCTATTTTCTAAGTAACTTCTGCATATTAATTCATTCAAAGCCTGGGAAATGAATTCTTAATGCTCATTAGAAACAGAAAAAAACAAAGGTCCCAGAAATGTTAAGTAGCTGGCCCTAAAACGTACAGTTATGACTAGGTAGGTCAGGGATTTGAATCCAGACACAGAGTTCATATTTTAAACATGAGAGCTTATTAGCTGATTTACAAAGTCATCTGGCATGATTACATGGTAGTTCCTTATGATATTTATACTAGGGCACAAAATTGACTAAAATGGAGTTTTTCTTGAGTAGTTCACAGAGCTTTTTAAGACAGACAAGAATATACACACAATTATGGTAAAATGCCAACAAAGGCAAGTGTGAAAGTAATTTTCTATCTAATTCTGACTACTGCTCACTTCAAATGCCATCTCAAGTCTGCTGTCTAGGGGGCAGTTGGTGTTACTCTTGCTTACCTCACAGTAATGCCTACATGCAAACACAGACTAAAGAATTGATGCTTTCAATTATCACACAACTCAGGAAGGAACCTCTCCATCAGAGATTGATGGAGGCTCAGCCACATCCGGAAAACACAAATGAGGACATGAGTTCTGCTAGGCAGATGAGTCCTCTAGGCTTGGCATTAATTTTTAGAGTCTTTAAATAAAGGCTGATTGCTTTGGGGAGCGAACCTCTCCCTGTTCGAGCTAAGAAGGTAAACAGTTGCTAACTCTAAAACTCCAGCACCACTGATGTACTGCTAGTGCGTATAAATCCAATTCTGAAGAAGTGTTCAGCTGTCGAAATGATGAGCCTTCCTTTATGATGTCAATGCCCTCTTCCATAGAAAACATATGATACATAACCTATCAGTTTATGCCAAGGTATGCAGTGATTGTGTTTCTATTTATTCTTTGGATAATGTCCACAGAAAGATTGAAATACGCCTGTGCAAGGTCCTATCCCTTCCACTGTGATATCAATGCTAGACTCAAGCTCTATGCACAGCAGAACTTCCTTGTGATTTTTTTGTGTTGTTCTGCATTCTTCAATGGCGTACTCACTGACTGTGATGGTTCAAGTCTGAACTGCATCATATAGGCTCATAATTAGAATGCTTAGGCCTATTGTGTGGCTCTATATTGGGCTCTGGACCAACCTAGAAGCAAGTCTTTCAAGGTGGGTGTTGTCCTTGCTTCTGATCTAGTTCTCAATTCAGCCAATGCACTTTCTTAATAAGGAACAACCTCGACGGATAGTCTTCACTATGTGTCTGGACCACTCTGGGCATTTGGTTCTTACCTCTCAGTCAAGCTTCATTGTCAAAGAAAAAATCCATATTTGAAATTGAGTAGCTTTGTGTTTGCTTTCTGCCTGTCAGAATATAGCATCCCCCAAGCGTCTTTACATTTCTTTTATTCAATCTGTTATAATCCCTTTAAAAACACAATGGACTTCCAATATGCCAAATTATAATGTAAATCATCCAACAAATGACCAAACACTCAGTTTTTAAAGACTTTCTCTTTTCTTTGTGCTAGAATCAAGATACTATGGGAAAAACGGACTTAATATTCTTGGAAATTTAAAGTATCTACCACAGAGGATGTTTTTCTTTTGCTGCATAAGATTTACTTTGATAGGTCAACAATAATAATGACATACAATGTGATATTTCCCTATTATATGCATGTATTACTGTATGGTTACTGATCGAATCAGAGTAGCTAGCATGCATATAATTTCAGATATTTATCATTTTGTACTGATAGAACTGGAAGTCCAGTCTTCTTGTTTTTTTTTCAAGGATAAAATTGCATTATTGCTAACTGCAGCCATCCCACTGTGCAGCAAAATATTGGACGTTATTATTCCTATTTGGTGAAATGTGTGCCTAGTGATCTCTCGCCCCTATCCCACAGCCACTTGTAACTTCTCTTTTCTATGAGAACAACTGTAGGTTCTACAAACAAGACAAATCATTCAGTATTTATCTTCGAAGGTCAGCTATTTATACTTAACATACTGTCTTTTAAAATCATCTACACTTTGTGAATGACAAAATTCCACTGTTCTTTGAAGCTGAATTCTTGTCTGTCACAGATATACAGCACATTCTTTAAAACTTTTTATTCACACAGTCATCTATGAGTACCTACATTGCCAAATCTTGGATATTGTGAACAGTGTTATAATAAATGAAGCAGAGTAGATCTCAATATACCAATTCTCTCTCCTCTCATAGATGTGCAACAGGAGTGTTATTTCATAGAGCCATTGTGTATTTTCTGTAACATTGTGATAATTTCTATTCCAGCCAATGGTTTATTCTTTGTTTTCCTCACATTCTCACTAGTATTTGTTAGCTTTTATTTGTTTGGACACACTGGGAACTATGAGATTGTATTTGATTATGTGGTTGATTTCTGTTTCCTAGTATCAGCATTTTTTTCATACTTGTTCAGCATTTGCATGTTCTTTTTCTGAGAAATGTCCTTGTCCATTTTCAAGTTACTTGTGCTTTCTGCTACTCATTTTTTGAGTTTTAAAAAATAGATTCTGTGCATCACAGCCTCTTGAGAGATATGTAGTTTGAGAGTATCTTTTTCTCATTCTGTATATTGTGCCTTCACTCTTCTGTTTCCTTTGCAGTGAAGGGAGTTTGGGTTCAGATAAATACTGTTTGTCTATTTTTCTCTTCTTCTCCGTGCTTTTTGACTCTTTCCCAAGTAACCTTTATCAAAACCAATATTATGAATCATTTTATCTGTTATCTCCCAGTAGTTTCCTTCTGATAGCCAAAAGCAGGGATTCCCCAAAACAACAGATTATACTGGCATACTGTGACACAGGGGTGATCCTGGGCATTATTGTGGTGACAGAAAACAAACATGGAGGGTGCGTACTACCCAGTTCGGTTTACATACAATAGCCAGAAAAGAAAAATCTATAGCATGATAAAGTGGCTAAGAGGGTCTCATGAGCTGAAAAGAATCCAGAATGTAGACGAATGGCTTGTTGTGTATGGATTTTCTTCTAGGGTGCTGAAATGTTTTGTAGATAACACTCTGGAATGTTCTCAGTGTCCTGAAATGAGCATTATATAAAAACAACAAACACTGTGAAACTGAAATCTTACCTGCTGGCTGAACAAAATCTAGAATATTTATTAGCTTTGAAAAGAAAATATTTGCATCCATGTTCTACCCAGGAATGTCTGCTAACCTTACACACAATATTTTGAATTCTTAGGAAAGAAAAAAATGCTATGAGAAACACTTGTCTGGTAGCACATTAGATTTTAGCCTTACCTGGCTCAATTTTGGTTTTGCATCTGTTGCTGGTGGAAAAACCTAAAAAACAAGAAACGCATTCATGCTTTCAGTCTAACAAGCACAATGACCAGAATTTTTCCTTTATATTTCACTCAAAAACAAAAAGAATGTTCCTTGATTTATTTTTCTAATCCTAATAATGCACACTTAAAGGGGACAAAATGATGTTTTTAACATTAGTTCCTGGCTTCCAGTTTACTCCTCTACCCCTACCAGATCAGCAGGAGCCATACCCGTCCAACACATCATAGCCTGCCTGTCTACCAGGAGGTTCACTCTAAATAGGAACACAGGATCTCTGCCCTAATCAAAGACACAGGAAGCCTGCTCTAGCAAGGAACACAGGAGGCTCCTGCCTGCTCTAATCCAGGTCATAGAGGTCTACCTGCCTCCAAGGAGTCTGGCTCCAGTCAGAGACACTCAGGTAAGTTAAACACCAGAGATAACCAGATGGTGAGGGCATGCACAAAAACATAAATGACAGAAGCCAATGCAAGTTGGCACCATCAGAACCCAGTTCTCCCACCATGGCAACCCCTGGGTTCCTAACACACCTGAAAAGCAAGATTCTGAAGTAAAACCCCATCTCATGAAAATGATAGAGGCCTTCAAGGGGGTCCTATCTCTTAAAGAAATACAGAACAACACAGGCAAACAGGTAGAAGCCCTTAAAGATAAATTCCTTAAACAAATACAGGAAAATAAAATCAAGCTGGTAAAGAATTGAACAAAATGGTCCAATAACTAAATAGAAATCGAAACAGTAAAGAAATCACAAATGGAGGAGATGGACAACCTAAGAAAGAGACCAGGAACTACAGATGCAAGCATCACCAACAGAATAAAAGAAATAGGTGAAAGAAAGAATCTGAGGCTTAGAAGACACCATAGAAGATATTGGTGCATCTGTCAAAGAAAATACAACGTATAAAATGCTCCTAAACCAAAGCATCTAGGAAATTCAGGACACAATGATCAAACTTAAGATAAAAGGAATAGAAGAGGATAAAGAATCCCAGCTCTAGGGGCCAGAGAACACCAACAAAATTATAGAAGAAAACTTTCATAACCTAGAAAGAAAGAAAGAAAGAAAGAAAGAAAGAAAGAAAGAAAGAAAGAAAGAGATGCCCAAGAATCTGTACAACAAGCCTATAGAAGACCAAATAGATTGGACCAGAAAAGAAAATCCTTTCATATACTAAACAAATGAAATAAATTTGCAAAATACAAAGAAAGAATATTAAAAGCTATAAGGGGATAAGGCCAAGTAACATATAAAGGCAGCCCTATCAGAATTATATTAGACTTGTCAACAGAGACTCTAAAAGCCAGAAGATCCTGGACAGATGTTATCCAGACCCTAAGAGAACACAAATGTCGGCCCAGGCTACTATATCCAGCAAAACTCTTAATCACCGTAGATGGAAAAACCAAGATATTCCATGATAAAACCAAATTTAAATAATATTTTTATAGCACATATCTAAAAATAATCAAAGCAATATATAGCAAACCAACAGCCAACATCAAATTAAATAGAGCGAAATGTGAAGCAATCACACTAAAATCAGGAACAAGGCTTCCCTCTGTCTCCTTAGCTATTCAATATAGTACTTGAAGCTCTAGTTAGAGCAATTAGACAACAAATGGTGACCAAGGGGATACAAATTGGAAAGGAAGAAGTCAAAGTATCACTATTTGTAGATGATACTTTGTGTGTGATAATATACACAAGTGACCCCAAAAATCCCACCAGAGAACTGCTACAGCTGATAAGCAACTTCAGCAAAGTGGTGGGATATAAAATTAACTCAAACAAATCAGTGGTCTTCCTCTACTCAAGGATAAACAGGCTGAAGAAGACACCCTACACAATAGTCACAAATAGTATAAAATATCATGGAGCAACTCTTAATGAGCAAGAGAAAGATCTATATGACAAGAGCTATTTATCATCCTTAGTCGACAGGGGAATGAAAATAAGAATGACCCTGATATTCTACCTTATGCCAATCAGAATGGCTAAGATCAAAAACTCAAATGACAGCACATGCTAGAAAGGATGTGGAGAAAGAGAAAAAGTCCTTCATTGCTTGCAAACTGATACAACCACTCTGGAAATCAACCTGGTGATTCATCAGAAAATTGGGAATAGTTATACCTGAAGACCCAGTTACTCTGGGCATATACCCAAAGATGCTTCATCATATCACAAAGGCACATGCTCCACTATATTCATAGCAAGTTTATTTATAATAGCCAGAAGCTAGAAACAACCCAGATGTCCCTCAACCAAAGAATGTATACAGAAAAATGTGGTTCATTTACACTGGAATTGCAGGCAAATGGATGAAACTAGAAAATATCATCCTGAGTCATGTAACCCAGCCCCAAAGGACATGCATGGTATATACTCACTGATAAGTGGATATTAGCCAGAAAGTACAAAATACCCAAGATACAACTCACAAGCATAACAAGAAGGAAGGCCCAAATGAGGATGCTTGAACCCCACTTAGAAGGGGGAACAAAATAATCAAGAGAGGCAGAAGGAGGAGTGACCAGGGTGAGAGAGAAGAGGGGGAGGAAAAAGGGGGAACAAAATCAGGTATAGGAGAAAAGCCCAGAGTACCAAGAGAATGAATAGAATTATACAGTTTCTGTGGGTGTAGGGTGGGGGAACTCTCTAGAAAATCTTGGCGACCTGGGATATGAGGAACACTCAGAATTCAATGTAGGTGATCTTAGCCAAAATGCCCAACAGTGGAGAGAGGAAACTCGAAGAATTCCACCTCCATTAAATAGACAGGGCCCCATGTGGAGGGAAGGGGATACTAACCCACAGTCAAAATGTCTGACCCAGAATTGTTCCTGTCTAAAAGAAATGCAGGGATGAAAATGGATAAGAGACTAGAAGAAAGGCTACCCAGGGGCTGGCCAAACTTGGGCCTGATGCTATGATGTGCTAATCGACAGGAGCCTTGGATGGCTGTCCTCTGAGAAGCCCTACCAGTAGCTGAGACAGATGCAGATGCTTAAAAGATCCAACCATTGCACTGAGGTCTAGGACCCCTATGGAGGAATTAGGGGAAGAATTGAAGGAGCTGAAGGGGAGGGTGACTCCATAGGAAGACCACCATTTTCAACTAACCTGGACCACTGGGAGCCCCCAGACACTGAGCCACCAACCAGGCAGCACACATGGGCTGTTCCGAGGCCCCCAGCAAATACACAGCAGAGGACTGCCTGGTCTGGCCTCAGAGAACATGTACCTAATCCTCAAGAGACTTGAGGTCCCAGGGCAGGAGAATGTGAAGGGAGCTGGGAAAGTGGACACACCCTCTCAGAGGCAAGTGGGAGGGGGAATGGGATGAGGAACTGTAGGAGGGGCACTGGGAGGGGGCAATGGATGGAATGTGGATAAATAAAATAATTAATCAAATAATTTTTTGTTGGACATTTTATTTATTTACATTTCAAATGTTATACCCCTTCCTCGTTTCCCCTCTGGAAATGCCTTATCTCATTCTTCCTCCCTCCTGCTTCTATGAGGGTGCTCCCCCACCCACCCACACACTTCCGCCTCCCTGAATGGGCATTCCACTACACTGGGGTATCCATCAAGCCTTCATGGGACCAAGGGCCTCTCCTCCTATTGATGCCCAACAAGATAACCCTCTGCTATATATGCAGCTGGAGCCATGGGTCCCTCCACATGAACTCTTTGGTTGGTGGTGTAGTCCCTGGGAGCTCTGGGGGGGGGAGAGTGGACTGGTTGGTAGTTATTGTTGTTCTTCCTTTGGGGTTGCAAACCCCTTCAGCTCCTTCAGTCCTTTCTCTAACTCCTCCATTGGGGACCCCATGCTCAGCCCAATGGTTGGCTGCCAACATCTGCCTCTTTATTAGTCTGTCTCTGGCAGATGCTCTGGAGATAGCTATATCAGGCTCCTGTCAGCAAGCATTTCTTTGGCATCTGCAACAGTGTCTAGGTTTGGTGACTGTATATAGGAATATAGTAAATAATATTTAAAAAGAAAAAAACAAAACAAAGAAAAAAGCCATCAATTCCTTTAAGCTTCTGTCTACAGATCTCAAAGCAATAGGTTTCATTCCACTCCCAGGCTTATAGGACTCCCAGGGTCCACAGGACAGGTGTCACATTGCTGGACAGTTACACAGATAATGTTATAGTAGATGTAATTAAACTTAGATACTCTGAGGACTTCAGACATTATTTCTGGCATGTTGAATTCTGGAATCTTCTCTGAAATGTCTGCTGAATAGACTATTTGTCTCTCTTCCCCTTCCTTCTTTCCTTTTTCTTCTCTGTTTTTCTCTCTCACTTATCCATAGTCCCCAATGACTAATTGAAGGTTTCCCATAGGATGGTGGTCTCTATAGTTTCATGGAACACAGGTCTCCCCAGAATGCGTATTCCACAGCCTCATCTTAGAAGTCACATACAATCTTTCCTCAAAACTCTAATAATTAGCCTCTATTAGAAGCAAGACACTATTCAGGGCTTGAAGTCTCATTAATGAGTTTCACTGCAGAGAGGAACACAAAAAGCCATCAGCTACCATACTCATCTTTGAATTTAATTAGAAGTCTGAATTGTCTTAACAAAATAATTGAATAAAATGTTTGAGGAAATAAAGAGCTTACCCCAGTAACTCCAATAATAGAAGCTTTGGGAACATGTCGGAAGGCAGGACAAAGGAAACAGAGCAGAGTTTCTCTCTGCAAAATGTAGAAGTTCTTCACAGAAACCAATAACTGTGAAGTGGGTCTTCAAGAAAGACTGAATTTCACATTGAGCAAGGGGGAATGATTTCACAAACAAGAGTCCCAGGAGAAACTCATACTGAGATGAGAAAGTGCCTTAGGTGGCCCAGGAATTACAGTTTGATCACAATATACATCAAGCTCTAGAAGAAGCTGGCAAAACAGAGTGGAATTGGATTGTGCAGAACACTGCCTGTTGGCAAAGGAAGGGCTTGGGTATTCTCGTTGCAGATATTCAATTCTCTCACAAAGTGCCCCTTCACGAATGTGTGCCTTGACCCTCTGGGAAGAACATAAATGTGAAAACGGATGTTGGGGCTACATATCTGTGAGGCTATGCATAATTTTCATCAGCTTTTCTTGGTAGCTGCCAATGAATCTGAGCATAGTCAAGGACTTAGGTTATGTTACAATAGAAAAATTAATTTATAACAAAGAAACCTCCTCTTGTATCTGAATAATGAATGTGGGTTTGTTTTATATATATATATATATATATATATATATATATATATATATATATATGTGTGTGTGTGTGTGTGTGTGTGTGTGTGTGTATACACACATATATACATATATATGTGTATATATATACACACACACATGTGTGTATACACATATATATACATATATATGTGTATATATATACACACACCCATACACACACACACACACACACACACACACACACACACACATATATATATATATATATACCACCATAGTTCTATTATATAAAGGCCAGTTCTAGCTCAGAAACAAGTGGGAGGCTTTTTTTGTTATAGAGAAAAACTCTGGTTCCATTTCAGATGGCCATAAAGATAGCAAGACTGAAACAAGGAATAGCTAAGGTCTGCTACTAAATGGAGAGCTGCAGTAAGAAGGAAAACAGCTGCAGGAGTGAGGCTGTGGATAGCGAGAAGATGACCACTAACACTCAAAGGAATCGGATGTAAAATGAGCATAACAGTCCCCACGGTGGGGTGGTGGGATCAGACTACCATGTTGTCTGGTTGTATAGCTCTCCCATATTGTTTTAACATGAGCTGAAATATTAAAGTAAAACTTTAAAACACATACATCTCAGTGGACATGGTAATGTACATGCCTTGCAAACAAAGATCTGAGTTTGTTCTCCATAAAATATGTTTTTAAAACATAATTTTTTGGCATGCCAGGCATGATGGCATGCACTTGTGGTGACAATTTTGGGGATCGAGGAACAGGCAGATCTCTGGGGATGACTGGTCCTCAAGCTTAGCCCACTGGGTGAGTCCCAGAACACTGAGAGATGCTATCTCAAAACACACGGTGGATGGTGCCTAAGGAAAACCACCAAGGCTGACCTCCTTATCTACACACATCACCTAGAAATTGTCTACATTAGGTTAGGTTTACTGTTGGGCATGGCCAAAGAGCTTGAGGAAATAGATAATCCAGCTTTCAATGGCTAATTAAATGAAGGATAGCTATTTATCTTTTCACTATATTTTATTTTTATATTTTGTATTTTATTTTAAAATTTCCTAATTGAGTACTGTATTCAAACCATTTCAGCCCCACTTATCTCACGCCAGCTTCTCCCCGTTCTCACTGCCTCTTAATTTCATGACCTCTTTCTCTCAACTACTACTGTTACATGCATATACATGTGTGTCTGCATGTATATACGTATAATTATGCTCTGCTGGGTCCATTTGGAATTGGATCACCTATCAGGAGTCTCCTCCCTGGGGAAAACTGATTCTTCTTCTTTTAGCAACTGTGAACTTAGTAGATCTTCATCCAGGGTATGGCACTGTGAGACAGCCCACATCCATGGTGGGTATTGCCCTCCTCTCCTCCTCCTCCTCCTCCTCCTCCTCCTCCTCCTCCTCCTCCTCCTCCTGCTCCTCCTCCTCCTCCTCCTGCTCCTCCTCCTCCTCCTGCTCCTCCTCCTCCTTCTTCATCTTCTCCTCCTCCTCTTCCACCTCCTCCTCTTCCACCTCCTCCTCTTCCTCCCTCCCTCCCTCCTCCTCCCTCCCTCCCTCCCTCCCTCCCTCCCTCCCTCCCTCCCTCCCTCCCTCTCTCTCTCTCTCTCTCTCTCTCTCTCTCTCTCTCTCTCTCTCCCTCCCTCCCTCTCTCTTGTCACCTTGACACAAGCTAGGGTTATCCAAGAAGAGGAAAACCCTCAGTTGAAAAAATGCTTCCCTCCATAAGACTGGCCTCTAGGCAAACCTGTGGGACATTTTCTTGATGGATGATTGGTGTGGAAGTGTCAAGCTCTCTGTGGGTAATGTCATGCATAGTGAGGTGACCCTGAGATATATAAGATACCAAATTGAATACGCCATGAGAGGCAAGCCAAGCAGCATTTTTCTGTGGTTTGTGGTTTGCTTAAGGTTCTGCTTTCAGATTCCGGCCTTGGGTTTCTTCCATGTCTTCCTTCAGTGATGGAGTGTAACCTGAGGGTTCTAACATGAAGTGAACCCATCCTCTGAAGAGCATATTTTTATGGTGCTTTGTCACAACATTGCAAACCCTAAGACAGGTATCACTGTGTAGTTCTTGTTTGGGTGTCTACGCTCTCTCTCTTCTATGATGTTTTCAAGCCTTAGGTATAAAGATCCTAACATAGATGTATCAACTAGGCATGCGCATCCTACAGTCAGCTGCTGTCTGCATGTTGATTGGTTCATGATTTCTACGTTATGCATCATCTGCTGAAATAAAATCATCTTTGATAAAGAATGAGAGCTACCCTTATCTATAGATATAAGGCTAGGTATTTAGAAAGCAGTTGGGAATTATATTGGTTGGACAATGTGATAATGGTAGGTTGTCCTCTGGGATCCATAACTTAATCAGCCATGGGTAGTTGACTAGGTTTAAAGTACTAGATATGAACTCTCTCCTATTACACAGGCCTTAAATCCAATTTGAATGTTGTAAGACAAACTTTGTTTTTCTATTGCTGCTAAATTCTAAAAGCTGGTCATGGGGAGGAGAATCCAAAATGAATAGTGTCAGAGAGATATTTTGGGGAGGACACAAACATTCAATTCAACCCTTTCTGTACATGAGCCTTGCAACATATATGAAAATATTATTCTGTAGGTTGTATCTTTATCCTTTGGGGAAACTTCACTAGGTTTTATGTGTATGTATGTGTATATATATATATGTATATATATGTATATATATGTATATATACATATATACACATATATATACATATATATATATATATATATATATATATATATATAAAATAGATGGCTTTACTCTTGTCTGGACTTTCAGAAACTGTAAGTATAGTTTAGAACCCGACTCTGGGACAGGTTAACAGCAGCATATACATGAGACTTCAAAGACAAAAACAAAAATGTGCTGGCCCAATGTCAGTTACCATAGGCAATGATTTGCAGCTGCATCATGGCTTGCTAAGCCCCTGCGCTGCTCATTTGCCTGCCTGACATTGCATTGTAGGCCCAGCACCTGTGGACATTTGCACGCACATCTTTTGCAGCCAAATTTTCTGCAGGGGAGAAGAAAGACTTCCATGGGAAAGGCACTTGGCTGAGGGGCAGTTGATCACTCCACTAGTCAAACCTGGTAGGCATTTATTTTGGTCTTGGCAAAACCTTGTCTTTAAAAGCCAAATACATTAGACAGCTTGTATGGAGTTACCCGAATATACTTGTGAATGAGCCATGCATTTCAGACATATTCATTGTCAGTTGTGAAAATAATAGGCGGGCAATTATTTTAAAAAACAATAATATAAACCTATAGTAAAGTGTTTAAATGTTTTGGGGACATCACATCTCCTGGCTCTTGGTAGAAATAAGTGAGCATAGCCTTTGGATCTAGTTCCAGATGGGTTAAACAGTCCAAAGAGAATATCTACCTCAAAATAAGGTTTAAAGACTACTCATGAAAAGACTGATTTTTAGATTCTGTTTTCCATAGAAATAGCCACAATGCCAAAGCATTCTTGAAGGAAAAGTTCCGTGACATGAAGAGGAAATGAGATAATGCCCCATAAAATGCCTTGTGCCTGTCTGAAATACAACAAATACCAATAAAAGTTAACTTTATTTGTATAATACAAACACACGATAAACTTGGCAGAAAGAAGGCAATTTGTGTTCTTTGGTGAAAAAAAGACACCAGTTGGGATAAGTTTGGAAAAAATATTTTTGAACATATTTTGTTTTCAATAGCTGTTCAGGTACCAGAAAAAAAAGTGATTTGAGTGCCTGATATGTAGGTTTTAATATTTTTATTAGAATAACATGAACATATAGAGAAGGACAGGTAATTTATACAAAGTGGATTTCTTGAGAACTTCACTAAGGATTTGTTCCTCAGTTTTTTTCCTCCACTGTTTTCCCTCTCAACATTCAGTTTCCTGCATGACCTCTGAAATTTTGAGCATCTTTCAGAGGGGATGCTCATTCTGCCCCATTGTCTGATTTTATTTTTATGCAAAAACTTATTTTTTGTTGATTTTTTGATTAGATATTTTCTTTATTTGCATTTCAAATGTTATCCCCTTTCCTGGTTTCCCCTCTGAAAGCACCCTATCCCATCCCCCCTCCCCCTGCTCACCAACCCACCCACTCCTGCTTCCCTGTACTGGCATTCCCCTATACTGGGGCATCTAGCCTTCTTAGGACCAAAGACCTCTCTTATATTTGATGTCCAACAAGGCTATCCTCTGTTACATATGCAGCTGGAGCCATGGGTCCCTCCATGTTTACTCTTTGGTTAGTAGTTTAGTCCCTGGGAGCTCTGGGGGTACTGGTTGGTTTATATTGTTGTTCTGGAATACTCAAGATACAATTCATAGACCACATGAAGTTCAAGAAGAAGGAAGACCAAAGTATGGCTACTTTGGTCCTTCTGAGAAGGGGGAACAAAAAGCCTATGGGAAGTGATACAGAGACAAAGTACAGAGCAGAGACTGAAGGAAAGACCATACAGAGACTGCCCCACCTGGGGGTCTATCCCATATACAGTCACCAAATCCAGACACTATTGTGGATACCAAAAAGTGCTTGCTGACAGGAGCCCATTGTCTGATTTTAAGTTTCAAAGAAAAATGTGACCATCTGGAAGTCCCCCTGCTCCACCTCAGTACTGTCTCTGCTACTATAGAGATATACTGCAAATATATATCTGGTCTAGTCTAGCTACAGCAAGAAAACTGAGATCTGTGATAGTCAAAACTTCTTAGTAGAAATCTGGGGCTTCTTTTAGAATAAAGATATCATTGTGGTGGCTCTAGAAAGAAAGGAAAAAGTTTGGCATGAGCAGCTGTGTTGGACAGAGTTGTGAAGTGAGGTGCTAGGCCATGGCATTAGTGGGGTTGCTTGATGGTGTGTGAATAACCACAGTGAACTAAGATTAATAATTCCTGTCTGCCTCTCACCCCCATCGACTGTTAACACTCCATCATCCCATGATCACCTCCATGGTCACACAGTGACCTGGAAAGTCACTTTCCTAGATACAAACATTCTTCTTTTAATTTCAACACATAAATCTTCATTGTTCTTCCTAGAGATTTTAAATTATATGTACATCATATACATTTACATAGATATACATATACGTGTATATAGGCATATACCTCTGGTCTATATTTTATATTTATTCTCTGGCACCATGTAGCCCTAGTAACTCAGTTTTTCTTGGAGAAAGTATGACTTGGGTATGCTGTATGTTAGATATTCTATCTTGCACTACAGGAAGATCCTCATCTTATATAATTGTTCATTTTACATATTTTGCATTATAAGTTTCACACAGCAGTAGCTATTAACTTGCTTTTAAAATACCATAAATCCTCTGTACTTCAGCCCAACATAATGAAAATAACTTTCTCCATCATAATATAACCAAATACTCTATAGGCACAAAAAGATCTAGCCATGAAGGTTAAACATGATCAATTTTTTGCCACAGAAGAGCCTGGGAATCACCTAATGGCCGAGAGTAGAGCATTGGCAGTCAATTCTTCCTGTGTATTATAATGAAACCTTTACATTTTTATTATACAAGGCTGCTTGTCATTTAAAGAATTCATTATATTTATGTTATATGATAATATTATAATCATTTTGTGTTTATAAATGATACTAGAAAATAATAGAAAACACTATTTTGTAATATCAAATATATAAACATATAGAAACAACTGAAAAGTTAAATGATATAGAGTTAATGGTAAGGGTTTCCAATTATAGTGGGAGTGTGACTTTACATATATATGAATATGTAGTCAATATTACAACAAAACATTTCAACAGACTTTTATCGTATTTTTTAGCATATATAAACCTTTTGAAGTATTCATGTAATTTTATTTTATTGGAGAATCTTTTAAGAGTGTTTTTTTTAAATCTACTAAATGATGTTTAGAAGGACATACCATAGCAAATTACAAGGATGCTTGACACTGTAATTAAAGCATATATTTAAGTAGAGAGGTAATAGAATTAAACTCTTTCTTGATCTCTGTTGCTCACCGTCCATATGTTCTCCAACTTACTTGCTACGCATTCAGAAATTCCATTTCTTTTCCTTAAAGCATGAATGGCTTCCTCTTGTCTAACATTCACAATCAAAATTGTTGTGAGGGTTGATCCTTCTAACCAAATGCTTTCAACGCTAGCTGTCTTCCTCAGGAAGTTCCGACACCGGCTTCTGAGCCCCTGTAGTCTGAGTTTGCCTCCACCCCTATTCTCCATCCAGATACACAGTGGTCTTTAAGATTCATTCCAAAATCCAGTTCTCTCCAACAATAACTTTGTCCAGGGCTCATATTTCAATTTTTCATTAGGCTTTACAGATCAACTGTGTAACCCAGCACACATGCTTGTTCAACCTGAGCAAGTGCTTCCCATGAGTGTTGCAGTATAGAGGCCATAATGTCTTTGAAGAATTAAAAGTGAGCTGTTGTTACTACTGTAATATATTTCAAAATATAGGTGTGCTGTATATATAGTAAGTACTCAATATATATTTTATGATAGATTAATAATGACTTACTTTTTATCATACTATTTAAAAAGTGGGATTTTTATTTTTACTGAGGCATGATGTCTATATATTTTTATAGGGTAAGTTATATTAATGTCATATGTGTATATAATACATTATAGTCACATGAGAATACTATGCACGTAACTATTTGAGGGGGAATGATTGGGGAACAGTTGGGGGGAGAGGAACTATAGGAACTATGGTGGGTGGGAACTGGGAGAGGGGAAAGCCTTTGGAATGTAAACATAGAATATAAAAAATAAAAAAAATTCAAAAAAAAAAGAAAAAAAATATTCTTTTGAATTCTACTATTTTATCAAATGAAGCATTACCTAATTCAGATGGAAAATAAAGCCAATTGCATAAATTTTTTCTTTTTTATTTATTGCACTGTCTTGTCTGTGCACTCCTACTTAAAAAGCAAATACGGAGTGAGAGAGACTATTGATGCTGTGAACAAAACCCATAAAACACCATTTCAGAATGAGTAATTTGAAATAGAAGGAGAAATGTTTTCTTCTCTTGCTACTCATACACCAGCTAGCTTTCTAAGATTCCATTTTTTATTATTCAATTGTATATCATGTGTCATGGGGAGTGGGTACAGGTGCCTGTGAAGGTCAGAAACAAGTCTTCAGATCCTCTGGAAATGGAGTTTCAGGCAGTTGTGATTCACTTGACAAAGGTGCTGGGAACTGAACTCAGTCCTCTGCAAGAGATGTAAGGGCTCTTAGCTGCTGAGCCATCTCTCCAGTCCCTACATGTCAGCCGTTAAGCAATGGCATTTTCAAGCAGATATTCTGCAAGGGAACTAGTACTGTAGATTTCCTTGAGACTGTCGATAGTGAATGAAAAGACTACAATGCTAAATGGACAAGAGTATGAAGCACCTTTTTTTTTCTGGGACACCACAGGTTATGCATCAAAGCTTATGGAAATTATAACGTATCAACACATTTTCCAACTTTTCACTTCAACTGAAATGCAATCCTCAGAAAACCTGAAGTAAGAAAAAAAAAGAATTTCAGTCTTTTGTTGGGGGAGTGTTGGTAGAGACGTAGAAATGTGGTAATTCACTTGGATGAAGAAAAGAAACCATTGTGACAAGAAGTAGTAGCCACTGCATACCATCAGTCACCATGATGCATATGTATACAACTACTGAGTTTATACAAAGCCATCCGTTGCAAACACGATCTCCATGTTTTAAGGATAGAGATCATATTATCAATGGTTCAAAGACCATAGAGGGTCAGAATTATGATTGCATTAAGCATCCAGAAGTTGAACTCTGTCCAGGGCTCCGCCATGATGTAACACAGCTCAGTGGCAGCGGTTCTTGACAATTTTTCATCTTGGGATCTGTTTTTACTAAAACTTAAAAAGCTGTGAAAGCAAAGAAATTGTCATGAAAACAAGGGCCACCTTTGGGTTTCCACTCCCTAAATTTAGCATCTATTAGAGCAAATGCTAACAGTCCTCTTGTCTGATGTTCAGTATGTTCCTGTTCTAAGAACTATTGAGAAAGACATAGTCATGTAAGAGGAAATGATAAATAACAGACAAAATGGCCCAAGCTCCTCAAAACAATGTTGCCAATTTCTTCTTTAGGGTTTTGCTAACCAGATATTCCAAAGAAGATATACACAGGGCATTGGAGAATTTGACTTCTGCAGCTCTCACTAGGATCTTAGGGGACCTGGAAGGAATTCTAAATAAACAAAGCTTTCCAGCTCAACCTGGCCACAAAGAGTTTACAAAACCCTCCCCTGTGCTCTTAAGTGGGCTCCACCACTTCACCACCAGCCTGCACTTCCAAGTACACAGGGGTCCTAGATTATCAGAAACCAGATCCTACTGGGATGGGTAAACACCAATCAACTGCCCCATTAGCCTCCAGAGGACTGGGGGCTTTGTTTATAGCAAACAGAGAGACAGCTAGTACCTGGAAAGCCAGAGTCTTTCTTTTAAAAATAAAATGTTATTTAGAAGGCATCCGTCTGCCACTGTGTAGCATGTTTTTTTTTTCCTTTGTGCACAGTGTTCTTTCTACTATACACATTTGAATACTTACTTTTTCTTTTGATGAAACAAGAGAAATTGAAGATAAACATCCGTGGTCTTCCTTGAAGCTGTTCTTTCCCAAGTAGTTACATCTGCAGGTAGGGCTAAAGTGCAAGGCAGAAAATGAAGATGCCTCCCCCCCCTAAACTCTAACACTAACTCTCTTAGAGGAAAGATTAGTCATGGGACTTCTTTTCCAATCCAAGGCAGAGACATCTCGATTTATTATCCACCCAGGGCTGTCCTTGAAATGCAGATGTTTCAGGCCACAGGCTCTTCTCAAGGATGCAGCTGGCCTAATTCTTTATTGCTGCCCCCAGACAATGACACATAGGAGAGCTGGGCCAAGTTCTCTATGCTGCTGTTTTGCGCTGAGAATGGCTAATATATGAGGTGTGTTAAGACAGCCAAGAGGAGCACTGGTGGCCCCTTGGGCAAGGTCACCAAGCTGGATTGGAACCGGCTGAGGACCTTATAGAGTTGAGAGTTCAACTGCTCAGTGATGATGTCATCCCAAGAGAAGTCATATTTCCGTACAAGAGCTGATCTGGGAAACCTGCACTGGCAAGAGGGCAAACTTAAAAGGTCACTGTTTTTGTTTCTGGAAGTGAAGGTAATCAAATTCTGGACATTGTTGCCACTGGTGACTCTTAAGTTAATTGTTTCCTTGCATCTCATTGAGTTTCTACAAAAAGTTACATAGTGTCCATTCTAAAAACTTAGACATTCTCATACATCTGTAGAAATGTTTGTAATCTCAATAGATTTTTATTTTGGAAATGTGTGATGTCACATTGGGGGCAAAAAGTATAAGCTTACCACTCAGGGGAAAAGTTTGTTATTATAGTCTATAGGGAGAAGAAATTACATGTAGAAGTGACTGTGACATCAGATAAGAAAAAAATAATCAGAAAATTCCAATCGTACCTTCATGTGTTAGTATTGTGGTGCAAATCTATCATCGCAGCGGTTTCCCAATAACTATTGAAGATAAAGTTTGAACCTATCTCTCACTCCAAGTGGTGGAGCCACTTCCCACACCTCCTTACCATTCATTAGAATTAGATTTGCTATAGATTCGGGACTGGGGCACTTTGTAGCAGTTGAAATAAATTAAGGGGGAAAAGAAGGTCTTAGTCACATGGTCAGGAGTTCCTGCATTTCTTCATAGAGATGTTTTAACTTCCCATATTTACCTGGCCCACCAACCTTCCATTCCTTACAGAAGAGTCTAAGATCAATACGGTAGATAAAGATAAAGCTTAGGGTAAACGATTACTCTATAAGATGATGGAAATTATAATTTCAGTGTATAGCAGACACTAGAGGGTACAGTAAGCTCACACGCATAATAAATTCATCACTTATGTGAAGTGATTGATTTGTATTCTGGTTTAATTAGCCATGAAAGAGTCCCATTTTCTTAAGGCTTCTTTTACTTTTCATTTTTATTCCTTTCACCACTGCCTGCAGTCGAAGCTAATCCTCAGCTGTCAAGTTAAGAAAATTTAAAGGGACTGTAAATAAAAACATTACCAATCATGAATGCGTTTTCATATATCAACTCGAGATATCAAAGATTTTATAGACAAACTGAGACCTGTAATTCGATTGTGGAAGATCGTCTTACTGTTATAATGAACGTTCATTACACTCTGATCATTTGCAAATGTAACCTGCAGAAACTGATATATTATTAAGTTCTCTCAAAACAGATGTTTCAAGATAGACCCTAAACCTAGAATTTTTATGTTGCTCCATTTTAAGGAACCAGGATGGGACTTTAAGAAAGTTATATATTTATAGAACTCAGAAAAGAATAAAAGTTGATCCATAAAGCGAATGAGGGTCAGGGTGGGATAAGGGATTGCGGGTGATGGACTGACAGAGGGAACGGCTTCGTTACTAAAATAACAAACTCACAAATGCATCCAGAAAATTCACTGAGAGCGTCCATGTTTATTTTAACTAGCCACCACAAAATGGGAGCGGCAAAGACAGCGGTGTGGGCCAGCTGTTGTTTTTCTTGAGGAGGTCCCAGCTCTGTGTGCTCAGGAGCACTACCGGAGAGGGCCGTGCCGAGACAAATGTTCTGTCCACACTTTAAATGGCAGCTGGTTATTAAATGACTCCCAATAGGGTGAACACTTGCTATTGACAATAAGGTAATATAAGGACCATGCAGAGCAATCAGGATGGGGATGGGAATGAAAAATCTTTAATCTGAAATTACAGCTGTCAGGGCTATATTATAAAACATGAAAGTTGCATCTGCAGTTAGAATTAATGTGTCCCCAAAGCCAAGTTTCTCATAAACTGCATCTTGCAGATACATATTTTATAAATAGGCTACCAGTCTTCTATAAATCAAAGAGAGCTGTGGCCTATATTAGGGAATTAAAAGGGGTCATCTCTCGCAGCACGGGTATTTGTTGAGCAGTACAAGTAGGAGGGGGGAGGAGTACCCTGTGAAATGAACATCGATTTCCAAAGTCTGGCTGGGGGGTGAGAAGTGTGAGTCCTGTGCAATCAGACCCCACCGATCCTGGCGCCAAGTACAAAGGATAGTCAGATGCACGTCCTAATAAGCTGTGAATGCAGAGAAAGGGGTGTCTGACAACACTGCCAGGAAAATTGTCTCCATGGAAAACTTATGCCTCCCCGGAAGCATACATTTGTTTAGCAGAAGTTTTCTTTCAAAAACAGGGAGAATCCCATTCTTTTCAAACTAGGCATGGTTCAGACAAGATCACTTCCAATCAGAAACACAAAGAAAGCCATATTCATGATTCCACATAAGCATGTAATGTTCAGGCCTAAGAAGAGGGAGATCATTTTTTTTAAATGAGTTATTTTTTTAAAGTAAACACATCTAGTACCAACAGGTCTTACACTGTAAATCTCTGAGAACCTGAACACTTAGTTTCCCTGTGACTCACATCCTGTCTGTGTATTTGATGGTGGCTCTCACTTGGAGGTCAGAAATAGCTCTCATGAATGAGGTGTTTAGCCTTACTGCTGATGCATACCTCATGAGAGTAACCTCTGAACATCTCTGTAGGCTAAGAAATATAAAAAGAAGCCCTTTCAGCAACTACCTAAAAAGGAGTAATGCTACAGAAGCACAGAGGAAAACATGTGCACAAGCTGGGTTCCCATCCTACACGATGTATGTAACCTATTATATTAGGCAGAGTTCTCTAGAGGAACAGAATTGATAGAAATATATATATATATATATATATATATATATATATATTACATAGATATGTGTATATATGTAATTAATCATATATGCACATATATATGATACATATGATTAAACAAAGTGGCTTACAGGTTATAGTTCTTTCTACTTGTTAACAGTGGCTGCCTACCAATGAAAAGTCCAGGAATCTAATCTAATAGTTGTTTAGTCCTCTAGGTTGGATGTCTCAGCTGGTCTTCAGTATATGCAAGACTCCTGCAGAAATAAGCTCTAATGCCAGTGAAAAAATAGACTTGCCCACAAGAGTGATGGCAAGCAAGCAGAGAGCAGGAGCTTCTTTTTTCTCATGCCCTTTGTATAGGCTGCCACCGGAAGGTGTGGAGTCTTGAAGATGGATCTTCCAACCCCCAAAGATCTGGATTAAACATGAGTTATTTGAGAAAAGTCCCTCATGATATACCCAGCCACTTGGATTTTAGTTAATTCCAGATATAGTTAAGTTAATACCAAGAACAGATATTACACCTATCCTGGTATATCATCTAAACCTTGAAACAACCGTGTAAAGGCAGGTGTGATGGTTTTATGAAAGGCTAGGAGAAAAACTCATTGAAAGCAAGCATTCCCTATTACTTAGTAGTGATTATCTTCCTAAAGCAACTAATAGTTAATTCACCTGTTTTTTGATTGGTGATTACCCAAAATACAAAATGGATAGGGTGGATGCAGATTGATAACAGGGTTTGTGGTGATCAATCAGCAAATTAGCTTCTTAAAGTTAATGCAAATCTTTCTCCACTTCCAGGGTGACTCCCAAAACCATTGGGCAGACGAGTAGTATCTGAGAGTACAAGTTCCCTCACTGAAAGAGTAACTTTTCTCTTTGTGTCTGAGGTTTATAGACTCCCATGCACTTCTGTAAGAAGACACCATTGGCTATTTAAGTGTATTTACTGCTACAAATGCTGCTTTTCTTCTTATTGTTCTCACAGCCACACGTGGGCTGCGTCTCCTTTCTATGGAACTTACCCTTAGTTTCATGGGCCTCTGTGACCTCCAGACTACGTAAACAGAGGGGCTCTGCCTAAGCCCCCTCTCACATTTACCCAAGGGCTTCCACTGGTGCAAAGTGTAGGAGCTCACACTTGGGGACAGTGGAGTAGAGAGCAGAGGACAAAACCCCCTAGTCCTCTGGAGCTTTTGTGCAAAGGACCTCAGCGTGGGTCTAGTAACAAGTTTCCATGAGACCAGTTCTGACCTACAGATTGAAGTTCTAGCTAATGATCTGACCGTGAGATAAATACATGGTTAGCAAATATCACACTGAATACGTTTTTGTGAATTTTCATTTTGATAGTACTGAATTTGAGTACAAAGCAGTTTGTAGTAAGAGAACGATTCAAAATTAAAATAAAACTTCAGCTCTAGTCATATTTGCGGTAATTAACTTTGATCCCCAGAAGATCAGTGATAAGGTTCTGTAGGTGGCGACCATGACATGGGCATGATCAGCAGACTAGGGGGCTTCCTGACTCATTAAGGGACCTTGAATCAGGTCAGTGAAGGATTCATGGCTTCAACAGAGAAAAAAATTCAACACTGGCCAGTATGAGGCAGACCTGGAATGTTATTAAAATATAAAGGCACTCAAGAAACAAAGAATAAGCATACCCAATAAGAGAACAGGCGTTGGCATCTCAAAGAAGAGCCACTAATTAAAAAGACATTTTAAGCAGACTTGAAACACAGAGGTTAGGAGAAACAGAGATGCCACAGGAAGAGTTGAGATGTGGATAGGTGGATATGAGCTTCTTAAAAGAGAGTCCCCATTAAGGAGACTTGCAGCGCATGGATATGAGATTCTCAAGTGGAAGTCCCAGTGAAGTGTCTTAGCCATCTATACCATTGTGACAGCTTTCAATTTATACCTCAAAGGGTTGCTTTAAAAACTCATTTTCTTCTCTCCTCCCCTCCCCTCCCTTCCTCTCCCTTCCTCCCTCCCTACTCCCCTCCCCCTACTCTCTCTCTCTCTCTCTCTCTCTCTCTCTCTCTCTCTAATAAGTGAAATTATAGGACTTTTCTGCAGGTGCCTTGAATAAAATTATAATCTGTTAATGTGAAGCCAGGAACCATTTGGGGATTCACAAATGGGCATGTCCTATTTAGTGGGAGGAAAAAAGGAAAAAGGAAGGGTTAGTTTCTGGTGATATCTTGGGAAAATTACCTATTTATTAATTAAGAAAGGCGTATGGCCTGAAACAACTGTTGCTAATTGTGTTTGAATTCTTGACTTTTGCTGTCAGGGAGCTTTAAACCTATCCCAGGGTGACAGACTCAATGAGCTTCCTGTGTTCCCCGTTTCAGCTACCTTAAGAGTTCAGCTAGGACAGAAAGCAAGCCTCGATATAAATCCATCAGTGTGGAAGAACGACACTTGCTTCCTTCTACTCTGCAAGAATAGAGAAGGAAAACAGTGGGAAGATAACAGAACTATAGGGAAAGGAAAGAAGCAACGGAGCAGGCATTATGAAAATGACGTCATCAGCACAGTTCCCTTCTGGATCCTCCAACCATCAGAGGCTAGAGTGACTATGGACCACCAGATACCGTGTGCAGACTCTAAGCCCCCAAAATAAGAAGCATAAGAGGACGTTTTATATCTGACCTTTGACTTATGACAAAAAATATAGAAAAGGGACGCAGAAAACTGGACAAGTCCCTTTGAATTTGGTTATTGCCCTGAATGAGGCTGATCTTGCATGAATCTGGTTCCAAACTATCTGCACTCTACCCCATATGCAAATGATGAGGAAAAGAATTAAGTCACTGCTTAATTCTTTTAAAGAATTAAGAAGAATTAAAGAATTAAAAAGAATTAAGATACTGCTTACTGTTATATGATCAAAACATAGCAAACACAAATAAGAGCTACTATTTCATCTCATCACCTTTTCATCAACAAGAGAGTACGTGACAGTTTAGTTATCAAAGTTAAGAACATTAGAATAAAATTCCATCCTTTCAAAATTGAGAAGACATATTTACTTCCATACAAAATACGATTGTAAGAATATGGCACCATACATATATATATATATATATATATACATATATATGTGTATATATATATATATATATAATGTCTTATCTAGTATGTATTGAAATACTATCTATGATATAAATGTTTTTATAAATTTCTTAAAGTCATATATATTTGCAATGATGAAATATAAAACAAAACTCAAAATTTCAGTTTCTGTTGATATCAGAAATACACTTGTACAAAATTATGTGCTTAAAAATTCAAATGATAGATGTACAGATGTCTCAGCCAAAGGGGGGTGGGGGAAGGAAGATCTAGAGCTCAGGCATGAGAAGGAGTTCAGATCTCCAGCACCCAAGAAAAACCAAGGCATGGTTGTTAGTGCTGGTGATCTCAGTTCTGCGATGCGGTTGAGAAAGGCAGGTCTTCAGAGAAAGGCAGGTCTCCAGCGCTTGATGGACATCCAGTCTGTCCAATCAGAGAATTTGCCATTACTAAAAAACCCTATCTCTAAATCATGGTAAAGAATGACTGAGAAAGACAACTGTTAACAGCATCTGGACTCCACTGTGCACGCACACAGGTATGTACATGTGTGTATACACACACACACACACACACACACACACTCACACACACACACACACAAGTACCCACTAGCACACACACTGCACATGTACACGAGTAAACTACGGAGGGAAGCTGGAAGGATGGAGGATGGGAGGGAGACAGACAGGCAGAGACAGAGAGACAGACAGAAACAGAGGTAGAGATAGGAACAGAGAGACAGAGAAACAGAGAGGACCTCAAAACCACTTGCTTCATTTGTAATGCTTCAGAAAGCGAAGACTGCCAAGCCATCCATTCTCATCTGGCACCTCCAGCATGGTGTGGTAGACAGCTCAAGTAGGCAAATGTGTGGTAGATCCAGCAATAAAGCTTCCTAGGATTGTCAGGGAACTGGCCAAAGCAAGGAGCCCTGGGGAAAAGTCTAAGTATAAACGCCTGTGTGTGACCACTCTGAGCCTTTTGACTTTGCCGTCAGTGGAAAGGCCAAAGAGCTGTTTCACCTTCTTTGAAGCCACACATGGCTCCACCCCAGATTGCCCCTCGTCTAGTCATTGCCTCTTGGCTTCCATCTCATCCTTGCCTTCCTAATGCTGGCCCTAAAGCCACAGTCCCTCTTGCCAGCTGTTCTCCGTTAGAATTGAGAGTCGCTCTTGGCTGACAACCTGATGGGATTGAGAGATGCCTAGCAGATTGGTGGAACGCAATTCTTATTGTGTCTGTCGGGTTATTTGCAGAGAAAACAATCGTGTCAGTCAGCAAATTAAGCGAGCAAGACTTACCCTAAATGCAGAGCATGCTGTTCAATAGGCTGGAATAGGATAGAACACAGAAAGAAGTAAGGTTTTGTTGTGGACATTCCCACCACTTCTTGAAAAAGCACATTGTTGTATCATTTTGAGTGTAACATCTGACAACCTCATACACGTATGCGATGTACTGACGGCAGTTTTGTGCCCGTTTCCCTCCTCATTTTCTTCCCATGTGCTTGGATCCTCTTCTTCCAAACTAATCCACTTCCTACTCTTTTTTTCTTTCTGTGTAACATCTTAATTCTGGTAGCCACAGCACCTGTGTGCTCATGGTTCCACTGGCCCTGTCATATGCAGAAGGCGGCATTTCATAGCAGGCCTCCCTTGCATTCAGCTCTTACTGTCTTTCCACCTCCTTTTTAAATGTGTTTGTTGAGCCTTGGAGGACGTGACATTGATACTCTGATTAGGTCTGGTCACTCAACATTCTCTTATTCTCAGTTATGAATCTCCGTCTTACCTATTGCCCACTTCAAAAAGAAGTTCTTCCAGAGAGAGCTGATAGCTCTAGTGTAAGGCTATAAACAAAAATATTTAGGAGGCAGTTTGGCTATGTGCTCATTTAGTGGGAAATGGGAATTCCTGAAATCAGTAGGAAATCCCCTCTGGGTTTTGTACCCAGTTTAACAGTAATATAGAACAGGCTGCATTCCATCCAGAAAGAGGTGCTTTGCTCTCCTCCCCCAAACAACTGTGCCACTATTGACTCAGTGGCCACATCTTTCCTGGAAGGGTCAGTGTAACAGAGTCCACAACTGGGCAGCCTTTTCTTCCACATAAGTCTGGACAGCATCTCATGGGATTACGAATGCAAGCTATCCCTCAGGGAGGAAGGATCCAGTTCAGATCCAGCTTTTAAAAATCTCTATGTTGTCTTTGAAGCATGTGGTGTCTTCAGCAATCTTAAAGTTTTAGTCTGGGTCTGGTAAGAATACGAGAGCAATGACAGTCGTCTGTATTGTTTGGGTGTCTGTGTGGGATCCCTGGCTGATAACTTGGAACATTTTTTCCCACTGAGCACTGGAATATTTAAAATTCTACAGCTTCTTTGTGCCACATTTTTCATACAGAGACTGTCCATCTCAACATTTTTTAAAAATTAACTCTATCTCTCAGCTATCATATAATGTAGTAGAATTCTATATGGCTTTTCCCTACATCCTTAGTGTTGCCTGGCCCCTTCTGAATCCCTGAATCCTTTCTCCCATCTCCTTGCCTCTTCCTTCTTAAGTCTTTCCAGTTGTAGGATGCATGGGACACATTCATGTCACATGTGGTCTAAAAGCCACAAAGTTTCTTTTCTATACTACTGAGTCACTAGACTATATGACCTTAGAAGCAGGCAGTCAGGTATCCACGCAACTTGGTAAATGTAGTGTGGTTTTTGCTGATGTTCTTAATTATGGATGTCAGTTTCCACAGTCTCAGCCTTTGAACCATCTCACACCATTTGCTCTCCTAGGGATTCTTAACCTTCATCCCTACAATGCCTGTACCATTAAACTCATTCTAAGGCTACCAATTCCAACTAAGAATGTACCATTTCTCCCAGGTCTCCATTCTGCAGACTACTACTGTGAGTCTATTCAGCCTTTGATCTGCTCACATGAGCCAATTTAATCAATCCATATATAGTCTGCTTTCTCTCTTAGGAGAACTCTGACTCATATAAGGGCCTTCCAATCAAGGGCTCAAGAAAGAAGCTGAAGGATGAAGGATGAATAACGGGCCAAGTACATCACACCCACTCTCTCTTTGCCTCCTATCCTTGTTGGCAGCACATACAAGGGTACTCTACCTACTAGTGACAGTTAACTCACTTTCAGCTTTCCACTCTCCTTTGTACTTCCCAAGACTCACATAGTCTGGATCATACCACATAATAGCATCAATCAAAAAGAGGTCTACATTTTGTTTCTTCAAACTGCCAGCCTTGAATTAGCTTCCCCTTCCTCCCTTTGTTGCCAAGCCAAAGTCAAGCATCTGTTCTGTCTGCAGATGCTACTTCACGGTGTTTTAAACTTCCTTCGTCTTTGGCTCTTCAATGCACATTTCAGTCTTTAAAAGAAGTCCGTATGTGCTCTACTTCCAGATGGGCCTCTGCCACATGAAGCCAGTAGTTTAAGATATACTGGAATACAATTTATGTACCATAAAATCTACTCACTAGAGCATGTTCTGTGGTACCCATTGTAATCAGAGTT
Source organism: Apodemus agrarius (assembly GCA_964023405.1). Classification (NCBI taxonomy): domain Eukaryota; kingdom Metazoa; phylum Chordata; class Mammalia; order Rodentia; family Muridae; genus Apodemus; species Apodemus agrarius. The sequence continues at coordinate 32,687,749 of OZ030007.1, read as the reverse complement.
TTACAGCCATCACCACTGTCTAGTTACAGGATGTTTTCATCATTTCATTATCGCTTAAAGAATTCTTGTGTCTGTTATCTGTCACTTCTCCTTTTCCAGTCTTCCCTCCTCCTAGTAACCATTAGTCTACTTTCTGTTTCTGTTGATTAGCTTTGGATACATCCCATACATGGTGTGATATGAACAGAAGTGTGCTGCCCTGTGATTCATATGTCAATGTTCCCGATTCTTAGATTACCACACTTGGAGATGGGGTTTGTAGAAAGGTAATTCAGGCTAAGAGAAGTCACAGCATTGGAGGTCAATACAAAAGGACCAGTGTTTTCTAAGAAGAGGAAGAAATAGCAGGGCCATAGCATATGGGAAAGGTCATGTGAAGACACAGTAAGAAGGTGGCCAAAAGGTGATTTCTGGGAGGGAAAAAACCCAAAAATTCTACATTCTTGATATGGAGTTTTGACGCTCAAGAACTGTGAGAAGGACTAAAATGATGGCTCAGTGTTTAACTGACTGAGCTTGCACAGGACCTAGGTTCAGTTCCTACCACCAACATATTGTCTCACAACGTTCACTACTCCAGTTCCAATGAATTCAGAATCCTTTTCTTTGGGCAAATATGCATGAACAAGCACCAGGCGCATTTTTAAACACAGCAAAAATACTCATTTCACATTAAAAAAAATCTTAAGAAAGAAAAACTGTAACAAGGTAATTTTGTTGTGGCAATCCACTAGGCAGCCGAGCTGCCATTGCATCTCTTGTTGAGGTTTTAGAAGAAGAGAATCTTGCTGAGAACGAAGAAAAGATGGCACTCTCTTGAGAAAGGAGCTCATGAAGCTGCTCTCTGGTGTTGTGACTGCCCTGAGAGAAATGGTTGCTAAATGCTATCGTCATCAAAGAAACCAAAGATTGTGATTCTTGGAAGGTGTGCGTGCAGCTCCCAGACAATGGGCACCTAGCCAAGCCAACTCATGTGATATCATGAGATTCACTCCTCCTCTTGTGATTAAGGAGGATGAGATCTGGGAGTCAGTGGAAATCATAAACAAGACCATGACCATCTTGTCCTTCTGAGAGTAGGAACAGTTCACTAGCCCCTGGGAACCATCTTCAGACAGGGCTCCTATGAAAATGGCCAGATTCAACTTGTCTGTCTCTTAAAAGACATTTTTGAATACATGGATAGATAGATAGATAGATAGATAGATAGATAGATAGATAGATAGATAGATTCTTACTCTCTTACCCTCTTTCTCTCTTACCCTCTCTGTCCCTTCTCTCCCCATTCCCCTCTCCCATCTCTCTCTCCACATGATCCTTCTCTCTCTCTCTCTCTCTCTCTCTCTCTCTCTCTCTCTCTCTCTGCCTTCTCCTGCCTCTACACCTCAACTCCTCTTCCCATACCCTAAATAAATTCCATATGTAAATTTTATTTATCTATTTATATAAAAACATGTAAATTATATATACACACTACAGATCAACTGAAATAATATATATTTATATTTATATATAATGTAAATTTCAGTTGGTGTATAGTAGACTGGTACCTGAGAGCCTGCAAATGGCTGTATGACAGAAGATTAAGAGTGAGTGGTGTCTTTTTGTTAAGGTTTTTGACCGTGAAGGAACTTTCTAAGGAGAAACAGATCATCTGTGTACAGCCTGCAAATCCAGTCCTCTGTGATTCATATACATTTTTATAATTGCCTTGCTTGTGTGAATGTTTTGTATTTGGAAATTATTTGAGACACTACATAAGAAACTTGCTTAACCTCATGCAGTTTAATCATTATAATCAATAAATGTTAAAGATGATTGAGGGTTAAGCATATGTAAAATACTAGTTTTAAATAAACTTTGCATTGGCCAACACCTGAATGTATGGTATACATTCTGAGATTTCACATCTAAATTAAACTTTAAGTGGTTGGTTGCAATTTGTTAAATATTTATTTTCAATATCCCTTTAAATAAAGCTTAATTTTTCTTTTTTTTTTACCCCACCAGAGTATTTTGCATTTTTATTTTAGTAATAAGCCATGTATCATTTCACCCTCATGACTGGCATTTCATCTCCTATTGAGATCATGGAGTGTGTTTCAGGCTTCTTATTCTAAATAAAGCTATGACCAATTAATTTATACTTGCACATGAGCACATAGTTTAATGTACATGAGCATAAAACAACATTTTCCATTGGTATTTAACTCATGATTTATAATAAGCATACTAACAGAATGAATGTGACATAGAAATACATAAAAATACATAAAAAATGATATTTTAAGGTTTAATAGCCAAAACTTTTTATTGACAAGTTTTGTGAAGAAAAGCTTGGAGAGCCCAAGCTGCTGAATGGGCAAGCTTTGAAGGATGGGGAGAGTGTATTAAGAAGGTGGAGCTGAAGGCACTGGGTCTCCAGAGCAGAAGACAGGAAATAGAGACTGGGGGTGTGTGGGGCACAGGCAGATGCTGATGTGAGCCTCAGGTCAAGAGATAGTGAGTTGTTCCTGTCCACCCAATTCATCTTCCTACAAGTTTCATTACTGAAGATAGCAAATGAAACTGAAGTTAAAGTAGATAACAAGCATCATTGCCCTTGTACTTTAGATGGGAGAAATAAGTAGAGAGAAATCCAAGGGAGTCATACCATGCTCTCCCTAATAGAAAACTCACAAAGAAAGACACAGTTTTGTTTACTCTAATGCCAACACCACAATAGACTAGCATGTAGAGCTCTTTCATCAAATTTGCATTCTATGCTGTTGAACCAGAAAAGAACACAAATACAAATATCCTAGTTAGACTGCAGAAAACAAAGGGAAAGAGGGTCATGAACAGATAAAAGACTGCTGATGAGATTCTGAACACAGATGGATGACAGTAAATCCATGAGGAATGTTGAGCACAGGATACACTATTAGTGATGCTAATGAAGTGGTGTCAAGTCCAGAGAGGGGGATGAAAACAGAGACATTAAGTAAAGTCTGCTTCTGCTGCAGCTCACCAGGTGCTGGTCCTGGATGGCAGAAGCTTAGCATTCAATATATACCTCCTTTAGAAATTCCCTAAAGAATTCTCTAAAGGGCTTGCCTAGATTTGGTGTTATCATGGTTTCTACCATAAATTGTAATTTGGGGGACCTAAGACGTACAAGTGCTTTCTAATCACTCAAGTTCAATTTGAGAACACCAGGTCAAAAATGCTGTCTGACTAATCTCCAAGATCCTACTCAAATGTTTGTGGGCACACCTGCTTACCAATGGGGGTGAAAATGAACTCAAGACACCAATAATGCTTTCTTAAATATAAACAGATAACCAAATAAAATAAGCAAGGAGAAATAATAAAATATAAATATCTAGATCAGTTAACAGAATCTTTTTTTTTAAAAGCAGAAAAGCCCAAAAGAAATGTTTTAAACACTGACAATTCATCCTTTTATAGACATCCAAAAAAGATTATAGGCCCAAAATAAAAATATAATGCTATGAAAAGTAACTTATTCAAGTTTGCTTGAATGGATGTTTTCAGTTAAAACAAAAAATACATTTGAAAGACATCAAGTGGAACCAGTTTCGGGCAAAGAGAAAAGCTAAAACTTTCATTTGAACAGGCCATTTCTAGGTTCAGTAGCACGCCGTAGACTAGAGACATGAGGATAGAAATGAGAAAGGTGATAGTTTGTTTTTAAAAATTCAGGTGAAAATGATGTCATGGAGGAAGAATATGAGAAGTGGAAGCAATGAGAGAGGGTCTGATTCTAGGCAAAAACGAGGGTAAAATCAGTAGAAAGGTGGTCAGTGTGGACCCGGGTGTGTTCAATTTCTGGTTTGTATCACACATCCAGCTTAAATAGTGAGTGGGCACTTGGAATTTGATGGCAATGGTTCTAGCAATAATATATAAATGGCAGTCACAAGTGAATTTGCCAATACTGAGTATGTGCAGGGAACACCCTTGGTTCCAGAGCATTTCTGTGTGGTGCTTTGGAGGGGGAGAGGAACAAGCTGAGAAGAAACAGCTGTGGGAATGAGTGGAGCGCAGTATTCTGGAGATGGAGTGAATTTCAGGTGTGCTAGTCATCATGCGTGTCAAATCTCCCTATCTGTAAATGAAATAAGAACTTAGCAGTGACTGTTGACCTTGCAGCATGGAACTTTGGTTGCATTGTGGAAGCTGCCACTGTGCAATGGGAGAGCTGATTCCAGAACAAAGTGTAGTCAAGACAAATAAAGACTTCCCTTTATAATATGTAACATTATAGCATATGCTGTCCTGTAGATGTGAATAATTTATTGCAGGATAGGGAAAAACAGCTACAGAAACAATATCCCTCCGGTTTGAAGTTGTAAATGGTGTGCAATGATAGTCTCAGATGGAGCAAAGAGAATTCATGCTTTGTATAGGAAGAGAAGGCAGAAATCTCAGGAGCAGCTGTTCAGGCTGGTAGATCTGCTGCAGGACAAAGGAGATCTCTTTTGAGTGTTTTGAATTTTTCCAGTGAGATAAGAAAAGAGGAAGGAGACTAAAGAGGGTGGGAGATGGTCCTGAGGCTTCTATAGTAGAAGAGCAGGGCTCCTTAAGGCACAAGAGGCTCCCAGCACAGCACTCAGAGCCTAGACCTTAGCAGTCATCAACTTTGACCACCTGATTGCAGTTTTCCTCCTCCCTGGGCATCTTCTTGGACAGTTGGATTATGGGTAAAGAGATAGATTAAGTAGCTTGGGGTTTTGCTCAGCCTCCATAATGACTACAGAGATGAGCAAATGAGCTGAGGCAGTTAGCAAAGGGGGTGTGGTGAGAATATATCACAGAACTGAAACAAAGAACAGGACACTGAACAAAGGAGAGCTGGAGAGAAAGGAGTTTCAGTCTCCTGGGTGCTAGAGTAGGATAGAATAAAAAGAGAAAGAAAGAGGGGAGGGAGAGGGGGAAGGGAAGGAAAGGAAGGAAGAAAGGAGGGAAGGAAGGAAGGAAGGAAGGAAGGAAGGAAGGAAGGAAGGAAGGGAGGGAGGAAGGAAGGAAGGAATGAAGGAAGGAAGGAAGGACAGAAGGAAAAAGAATCGGAAAGGAAGGAAGAAAATGAGAGAAGGAAGCCAAGGAGGAGGGAGACGGAGATAAAAAGAAAGAAAGGAAGGAGGAGAAGGAAGGGAAGAAGAGAGAAGGGAAAGAAAGAAGGAAGAGAAGGGAAAAGTAAAAGAAAAGGTATAAAGAAAGAAAATGAAAAGAGAAAAGGAAGTATATAGACAAGTATAGAAAGGGGAAGAGGTAAAGATTACTGAGGTTGGTGGGTCTGAAGTTAAGAGTAGAAAGGAAGATAAGAACTCACTATGTCAAGACACAGAATGTGGCTGAAGTGGACACAGAGGATAGGAGGAAAGTGCAATTTCATGAGACATAAGAAAGTCAAGGACTTTCCTAATCCACATGTGTTAGTACCAAGACCTGTGACATCATATAGGCAACAGTTAACACTGCAAGTATAGGGGTGTTGAAAGGAGAAGTGGGGCGAAGGAGTTTTTTCCTTAAGAGGTCAGAAATGATAGGCTTAAGTCCCCTGGGGCTTTGGAGAGAGAGAGGGGGTATTGAGCTTGGGTGATGTACCTGGTAGGGTCCAGTAACTAGATCACAGCAGGAGAATGATGTCTATCAACAGAAGGGTTCTGGACGTCCCAAACTCTGGGGTCCACCTGAGAAGCTGGTAGAGGAAATAACGTGTTAGTGTTAATAGGTTGACTGGCTAGAAGGAGAAGTAGGGGAACTGCTGGCAAGCTTGGATTCAGGCGAGTGGGGGAGAGCAAAGGAAATTGAAGCCCCCAACTTAACTAAAGGATCCCTACCTAATAAGGGAATGGGAGAAGTTGGCACTACCAAAAAGGAATGGGTGAAGGGTATGTTTCTAAAAGTGTAGCTAAGTGGTGGGGTCTGATGAGGAAGGTAAGGTTGTCCTCCTATCCCGACTATGGGAAGACGTGAGGGTGAGGTGGGTCCCCAAAACTCCATCAGGACCGAGTAAGTGGTTCTGGTGTCCAGAAGGAAGGAGATGGGCCGCCCACATATCACTATAGTTACCCGGGGTTCCCTGCTGGTGATGCTACTGGATCCATACTGCTCTCCATAGAGCATAAATGTTAAAATCATCAAGATTTATAGCCAGACTTCTGTAAAAGATAGAGAGTGAATTGATGGGTTCTTCCTCTCATTCTGGAGAACATGAGGGAACAGTGTCTTTGGCACCAGGTGAAGTTCATAGCCAGAAAGAGTAGAAAGTGACTTAATCAAGTGTGGACGGGGCTAAGTTACTAAACAAGAATGGTTGAAGCAGGGAGTGTGTTATAAACATCTGGAGAAAGCAGTAAGACCTGAAAAGTCTCCCCCTCCTTTTCTTTGAGAGGAGTGATATGAAGACCATAGATTTAAAAGTGATCCAGGACTAGTGAGAGCAATAGAAAGATTCAGGAAGTTTCACTGCAAAGGAATATAAGTCAACTCTCCCTCCATTAATTCATTGTGATATGTTTAAAATATTTTAAATTGACAATTTTTATTTTTATGGTGGATCAAAGAGTAAAGATCATACAGGAAGATTATTTTAAAATACCTATGAGCATATGGGGTGGAGAGATGACTCAGCGGCTAGAATGACTGCCTGCTCTTGCATTTAATGTGTCCCTAATGTTTCTCTATTGGCTTCTTGGACTGGGCCTTTGTTTTGCAATAATCCTTTGCTAACATTGGGTTGCCCAGCCTCCAGTCCTCTTCTGGCTTATAGCAGAGTGTATGGTGTAGGATCTCCTGCTTAGAGTTTACACACTCAGCTTTGGCCTTGACACCCGTTAGTCTTCAAGCTCTCTGACCAGTTGTATGCAAGCACTAGTTCACATGGTTGGTAGACCCATGCTGTAGTAGTCACTGCTGTCTACTGTTGCGTAGAAATATTCACAAAATTAAAAGTAAAAGAAAAATTGTCAATGAAATTTTGGTAACTATAAATTGCAAACATGTGGTCCAGAAAGATAGAAATGAACTTCCTTCACTGTGAGGAGATTAGAAATGAAACTTCTTCAGGTTGGTCAGAAAGAATAGAGGTCTGGAAAAGGTACACAGTTATAGTGGAGCTGGGGTAAGTAAAGTTCTAGAGAATTATTATCAACTACTTTATATATATATGTATATATATATGTATATATATGTATATATATATACATATATATAATTGTACATATAATTGGCACATAGGAGCCACGTATACTTTAAATTTCATTTTATTATTATCCTAATTTTCTAATTTTATACAATTATAGCACACAGTGACATGATAGTTCACTGCATCATGCCCTATAATGATCAAATTAATATAATCAGGATTTCTTCTTCTCTTCCCAGTCCTCTCCTTCCTCCTCCTCCATCCTCGGCATTTATCATTTGTGTACCCATGTGATGAGAAATTTGAGCCCCCATCTTCTACTTCTCTAGAATATAACAAAAATAAACTCTAGTTATATTAATGTGCTACAAAATACTAGTAAATTCTTTTATATAAAAACATTTATGGAGCAGAAGAGATGACTCAGTCCTTACATGCCTGTCATAGAGGCACAGGGACCTGGGTTTACATTTTCTAACTCACAAAGAAGCTATGGTCCATAGATAGGCATAGGTCAATTGAACATATAGTTTGCTGGTTTATCAACCTACCTGGACTGATGTTTTCTAGGCTCTCCAGTGACTACATCTCAAAAAATAAGGTTGGGGAAAAGTAAGGAAAATATTATCACCCATAGACATAAATCTATAGACACACACATACTAAATACTCACAAACTATCAACTGGCAACAGTTAAAATTCAAAATAAGACTGGCCTGAGTCTCATCCTCAGTCCAGTGACAAATTTAAGCAATACATCAGGTAAGAAGTATACAAATTGAATTTATACGAGCAATGCTTGAGCCTCATAAAAAATGTAAACTGAACCAGTACTGTTTTGGGTACTTTTCTTGCGTCAGTTCTACCAGTATCACTGACCTTTTGCTAAGTGCACTGGTAACCGGCCTCTTCACACTGAGAATGAAAAGCAGAGGTGTAGATTTTGGATAAAAGAGTCTATGACTTTAGGATTTGGATGCCTTAGGTGCTTTGTGACTCAGAGGGAGTCTCAAGAATAAGAGAATTCCTCCCTTTGTCTCCCAGAAACAATTTGTGTACCTAGATCTTAAGACAATATGGAAGCTGTGTTTGGGGGGTCTAGGTCTATCTAAGTAGGATTTGGGAAGCTTATCTTATGCCAATGATCTTTTTGATTTTCAGATTTTATTTTTTTTACAAAACTATTCCTTGTTTATACCTTTCTGTTCAGAGGCAGTAAGTATTTGTTCCTGCCTAACATGTGAGAGTTGCTTTACATAATCTTTTCCAACTTTCCATAGAATACCCTCCAGGGATGAGCACTTCAGGCTAGCTGGTATTTTGTTTTCTGTTATTTTCTTTTTCAAATGGGCTGGTCTAAACAGCTTATCCATTGGCTGGTTGTAGCAGGTCCTCAGACCAGCTACCTGGGGATATGAGTTCCTTCTAGGGAAGAAGGTTCCAGAAGATCCTGAACACTGGACTCTTAGTAGGACTGTTCAATGTCCCCGTGTAGAAATGCCTTTAGATCTACGATCTAAACTTGCCTTCTCTATTCATAGTTCGAGTTCTTAGATGGAATGGAAAGGGAATAATTGTTCATATGAATTAAAGATGACGCTAACAGCATGTTTCTTCACAAGGCTAATAAACAGGAAAAGGCAAATGATTAGGATGTGACCCTAATTACTACTCGATTCACTTCAGACTGCTACAACAAACCACAAAAGAGCTATCATTAAAGGCATCCTTTTTAATGCCAACCTTCTTTGTTTTTCTTTTTAAATTACCCAGGGTTTTTTAAATAGTGTCTAAGTTTATTCAAGTTTAAGATGACATCATAAAAGTGATGGCATACTTTCACCATAATAATAATATATATAGTAAGATTAAAAGAAACCTTCTAGTCCTCGGCTGTTGTCTCACATCATTAGGAAATGTTTAAAACCGCAGAATAGAGCAGTACTTATAAATGAAAAAGCAATTTCAGATTAAAATACAGATTGTCATGTAGAAACTCTGTGGTTCTGCACAGATTGAAATAATTTTCAAGTTGACCAAATATTCATTACTGCCCACTGCTAGTAGAGGCACGCTAACTTACTCAATTCTGTATGTTTTGACAGACAACTGCTTTCTTTGTGATCATTTCCTAGTTAAGCAATAAAACCACACCAAAAAAAAAGATGTCAGTAGTGTAAAGTCTACTTACTTTACTAATCTACACAGATATTCAAGTACGGTTCACAAAAAAAAAAAAGATAAAATAACAGTGATAAACAGCTCAAAGAACTTGCATGTATCAATATTTCTGTTTTTTTTCTTTCTTTGAAGTAATTTATTTATTTGTTTATATCCCAAACACTGCTCCCCATCCAGTCCCTCCCTTACAGAGTCCTTTTCCCTCAGTCCTTATCCCCTTCTCTTCTGAGAGGTTAGGACTACCCCTGGATATTAATCTGACAAACTTTTTTACACCACACCTTGAATGTTCAGTTCCTGGCACAACACAGGCTGTTTCCTATACCTATGCCTTTGCAAATATCCCAAGCCCCAGGTGTGAAAATAGTAATATATGACTCTCAATATCTGTACTTGGAAAATTGCTCAGGACAATTTCAAGTTTGAGGACAGCTTGGCCAATGTAAGAAAACCCTATATCAGAATACAGAACAGCAAAAATCCCATTCCAGACAGACAGGGTTTTGTCTCGGAGCACAAATGTGAAAATCAAGATTGCTACTAAATTTAGTCTTAATATTTCTCGCACTCGGCTATTTCTCTTTATTTAACATGTCCAGGTAAGTATTTCTACCTATCCCCAGATTAGAATCTCAATTCCTAATTATGTTGTCAACTAGTAACTTTTTTATTAGATATTTTCTTTATTTACATTTTAAATGTTATCTCCTTTCCTTGTTTCCCCTTTGAAAACCCCCTATTCCATCCCCCCTCTCCATGCTTACTAACCCACCTACTCCTGCTTCCTTGTCCTAGCATTTCCCTACACTAGGGCAATGAGCTTTCACAGCACCAAGGGCCTCTCCTCTCATTGATGTCCCACAAGGCCATCCTCTGCTACATATGCAGCTGGAGCCATGGGTCCCTCTGTGTGTATTCTTTGGTTTAGTCTCTAAGAGCTCTTGGGGTACAAGATCAAAATACCCAAGATACAATTCACAGACCACATGAAGCTCAAGAAGAAGGAAGACCAGAGTGTGGATAGTTTGGCCCTTCTTATAAGGGGGGACAAAATGCCCATGGGAGAAGATACAAAGTGTGGAGCAGAGACTTAAGGAAAGGCCATCCAGAGACTCCTCCACCTGGGGACCCATCCCATATACAGTTACCAAACCCAGATACGGTTGTGGATGCCAACAAGTGCTTGCTGACAGGAGCTATCTCCTGATAGCTATCTCCTGAGAGGCTCTGCTAGTGCCTGAAAAATACAGAGGTGTATGCTCTCAACCAACCATTGGACTGAGCACAGGGTCCCCAATGGAGGAGCTAGAGAAAGAAGCTAAGGATCTGAAGGAGTTTGCAGCCCTATAGGAGGAACAACAATATTTCTGTTATTTTATGCGGTTTAATTACAATTTCTTGCTGTTGGAAGGAGTGTTCTGTGGGCACACTGGTGGTGGTACTTTGGATATAGGAGACAAAGACTAAAGTCTTGACTCACCTTTTATCCTGACTCAGTGAGTGGTAAAGATCACATGTTCTGGAACATGACTGCATAATTTTGATGTGTGGTTCTATCCATCACAGATGTGTGACTTGAAGAAGAAACTTGATCTTTCAGGGCCTCATGGTTAGTTCCCTATGGAAATGAGAGCAATGACCGTATCTACCTCTTTTGGTTGCCATAGGCTTATATTGTTTTGTTTTGGTTTTTTATTACTGTCTATCATGTTTTCAGCAATAGATGGTTCATAGCTAGTGCTATGCCTAGTTATAAATAGTTGGCACTCCCTGTCTAATGTTTCCACATCTTAGCATGCAAGAAATCATAGACTGAAAGTATATCAAAAGAAAATTCTATAACGTTCCAAAAAAATTCTTAAATTTGCCATATGCCAAACAATAATCCATTTGCATGTGTGTGTGGGTGCACCTGCAGCCCAGCATGTCAGTTTTTATAGCTCTGGTTATTTTGATATTTCTCCCTCACCTTCCCTACTAGGTAATTAGTCCTATGTTGATTACATCTGTATTTACCATGTATGAATTTTCCTTTTGGTTTACCCTCTAATATATATACACTTTGGTAATCCTTTAGATAATATTACATGTTATTAGGTATTATATTATTATGTTATTCTGGGAGACTCCTTTGAATAGGTTATATGCAAATACTATGTCATTTTATAGAAGGAATTTGAGCCTGCTCTGGTTTTAGTACCAGTGAACCTTGCACTTTTATATATATATATATATATTGGATATATTCTATATTTACAATTCATTTCCCTTTTTCTGGTTCCCCACCCCCAAAGGTCCCACATGCCCTTTTCCCTCCCCCTGCTCCCTCATCCACCCCCTCCCACCTCCCTGTTCTTGTACTCCCCCACAATGATGCTTTGGTCCATTCTAGCACCAGTGTCCACTCCTTTCTTCTTGTCAGACATTACTTGGTATGTGATTTGTGCACTTCTAAAATCATAATAGATACTAAAAAATTTAAGCCTCTGTTAACTTAAATTGGTAGTTAAACTATAATTAATCTCTGTTTTGTTTATAAGGAATTTATCTCTAATACTTATTTGGGGGAAATGAATTCATTATTATTGTTATGGGCTATATTATTAAAGCTATGTATCCTTCTTTACTCATCTTTAAGGTAAGATAAATCCCTTCCTCTATGGGTTATGGCAAAATTGGAAGTTATAAGTCAAGTCAAATTGTGGCAGTCTGTGGATCATGGAAGACATGGCATTCCTCAGGAATTTTCATAGTCAATATTATCTTCTCAGTTGTCCATAATAGAGCTAAAGTGACTTCACAAGTGCCTTATTGTTGCTAATTTTATAATTAATCCCTTCTCCTATGACACAAGAAAAGAATTGTAAGCTAGAAGGGACCACACTACTCTGCAGAATACTAAACACAGGCGTAAGAAGCTCTCTCCAGCATGAGCTGCCTCTGAAATGATATGTATGCCTTTTGTCATGCTGTCTCATAGATCCCTGTGCTCCAGTCTGCTACCATGTGAAAACACAGTGTTCACCATAGGCAGGAAAAGTTACAGTAACATTATCCAAATTCATACGAACACTTCCCATGAGGTGGTGCTTTCTTACTGACTCCCTATCTCTTACATCAGCTTTCTTGCCCTATCCTTATTGGAGAGTAACAAATTACAGCACTGCCTGCAGAAGACAGCCCTCAGTGCCTGGCACTTTCCAGAGCCATAGTTCCCCCAAGACCAACCAATTCTCAGCTTATCTGACCTTGAGATTGGGCTAATAAAGTCATGGACCTTGGAGAAGAACCCACAACCACTGCTCTACCAAACACTAACTGCCTTCTAAATATTTGTCCTTATGCCACAGATAAGTGTAGTTGCCACCCCTCGTTTTTTTCTTGTAATTCCTTGGAAATGCCCTCTTTGCAACAAAGGCCATTACAGAAAAATAATCCCACAGTCAACTAAAACTCAAATTGTGGAACCCAGTCCCGTTTAGTGTAACTATAAGACACGTTATAGACCTAAGGCTCACTGGTCTTTGTGGATGTTGGAGAGAAGTGTAAGAGCCAGAAGAACCGGGAGATTGCTGTGACATTGTGACTCCTAAGAAATCTCAAAAGCTACACCCATAAAGTCTCACCAATAAGACTTTCTAAACATGAGCCAAACGAGGACACAAACAATAGGCATACTCATGTGGAATGGGTGGTGGGGGTAGTTCCGGAGGTTTCAACCCTGGAAGATGAAGTACAAGCAACTGAGGAATATTGCGAGTAGGAAAACAATCGATTATCTAATATCAAATGATCAGCCCTGAAAAAGCCATACATACTAGTAACATATTACAAACTAATCAAATTGTATTTAGCACACACACACACAGTTGATAAAAAAAAAGAGGTTATGAATTTGAAAGTGAGCAAAGAGGAATATAAGATCAGCTTTGGAGGGAGGAAAGAAAAGGAAGTCATTGTGTAATTATAATCTCAGAAATAAAATATATCTTAGGTTAAACTGCTGCCACTTTCCGTGGGATCAGCCCCAGGGTGCCAAGAATCTCTACCTCACCTTACAGTTCATTGTGAACAGAGGCTTATAGTACTCCATCTCTGAGATAAGCTCTGTCTAGCAGAGACATCAGTTAGAAACAACAAATGCAGAAAGATCCATAATCTGTGTTGTGTAAGTCAGCAATTTAAATAAAGTTGGCACATCCTTCCTCAAGGGAGACACTGGGTCTTGATTTTTATTGATAAAAACCAATCATCTTTCTTTACTTTCATATCTTCCCATTTAATTAGGTAAGATGGGTGTGAATTTTCACTGGGTGTTGACTAATCTGGCTTGTTGTCTTAAACAAGGTGTACTTTTACAACTCATCCATAGCCTATTTTCTAAAATGAACCTACTTTCCGGTGATACACACATAGAACTGACTGGGGTCAGAGCATATGTCCTGTACCCAGTCAAAGCCACAGAATCTTTGCATACAAATAACATGCAAGTCTGGTGCCCCCAGAGACCAGAAGACAGTGTTGGTTCTCTTGGTGCTAAAGTTACACACAGTAGAGAGATGCCTAAGGTCGGTGCTTAGAGCAGAACCTGGACTCTCTGCAAGAACAACAAGTGCTCTTTGCCGTGTACAGTCTCTCCAGGCCCTGTCATGTGATTTAAAATATGTTGTAAGAAGTGAAGAGATAGCACAGAGGTTGAGGGCACACACTGCTCCTGCAGAAGCCCTAGGTTTGGTTCCCAGCAGGTATTTCACAACCATGTGTACCTCAAGTTCTAGAAGAACCAGTGCCCTCTCTGGGCAACTGCATATATCTGGTATGCATGTACATAAATGAAAATAATAAATACATATTTTTAAGGATATTGTGAAACTTCCATTCACTATTCTTACCAAAAAGACCTGTGTGAAATGCCCCTCATGGCAAACTAATTATTTTTGACTTGATTTAATACATGTTCCTAAGTTCAATGTCTCAAAAATTATTTCATAAAAAATCATGGAATATATATATATATGCACACATATATAAATATAATATGATGAATACAAGAGTTACTTTGTGACTATAATATATAATATGAGTTTATAGATGCTATGATATATAACAGTACTAAAATTAACCCTTATGATAATTGAGCTATGTATTAGCTGCTATTTACTACTTCAAGTCTATAGTTTCTAAGCTCTACTGAATCAGAAGGAAAAGACCTGTAGTAAATTTTCTATAGTGAATCTAAGCAAAAGAACAAGTTTGAAGTTTTCAAACTTAAGAAACAGTTCTAAGGAATTATGTAAACCTTTAAAAACTGTAATGAATCTTCAAGAATTAAGATAATGGTTATTTTAATGTCACTATATTAGGTCATTTTTTAATGATTCAGGTATATCTTCACAAAACAAAATTCTTAAAAAATATAGCAATAGAAATAATAAAAATACATGAAACTCAAAAAAAGGATTGAACTTTGGGGATTCTTTTGTTTTGGTAAAAATGCATCATCTGGGCCTGGAGGTGCACTCCTTTAAATCTAAAACTCAGGAGACAGAGGAGGCGAAGCCAATGAGTTTGAGGTTAGTTTGGTCTACAGAGAGAGATCTAGTATAGCCAGGGCTACGTAGCTATACTCTATCTTAGAAAGAAAGAAAGAAAGAGAGAGAGAGAGAGAGAGAGAGAGAGAGAGAGAGAGAGAG
The DNA here is from genome assembly GCA_964023405.1 of Apodemus agrarius. Classification (NCBI taxonomy): domain Eukaryota; kingdom Metazoa; phylum Chordata; class Mammalia; order Rodentia; family Muridae; genus Apodemus; species Apodemus agrarius. The sequence continues at coordinate 32,672,721 of OZ030007.1, read as the reverse complement.
AGGGAGGGAGGGAGGGAGGGAGGGAGGGAGGGAGGAAGGAAGGAAGGAAAGAAGGGAGAAAGAGACAGAATAGAGAGAGAGACAGAAAGGGAGAGAGACAGAAAGAGAAAGAGAGAGAAGAAGGGAGGGAGAGAGAGAGAGAGAGAGAGAGAGAGAGAGAGAGAGAGAAGATGCTTCAATATGTTCTAATCTCCTGAGGTGGAGTTTATAACTCTACTAGTTGATATTGAGGTTTAGAGTGTTCTATTAATAAATATACTTTATAAACTCAAACAAAGCAAACCTCCATCTCCATGAAGCCCATCCACCTAGTGTTCCTCCAGAGCTGAGATGGGTTTCAGAGGCTGATCCGCGGGGGTGGGGACACTGAGTGAAGGAACCGAAGGAAGGAGTAAGGTCCAAGGTCTCTTCTTTCCTCCACTGGTGCCTTTGTACAACTCCCCTCTGTGATGAATGTTTTATGGAAATCCCTGTAGTATAGAGATTAGGGAGGTGTCCTTGGTCTGCATCAGCACTAAAAGCTGATCTAAAAGGGACAAGCCATCATCACAGATGAAAATATAGAAACCAAGGTTAAGAATCCCTGTGTATAAGTAAGATATATTTTAACATCAGGATAGCTTTGTTTTGGAAGGCAGTTGTTCTAGACATCTTCTCCAAGCAAGCAGGGGAAAAGTGTTAAAAAGCGTATGTGTAGTTTCATTGTGATCAAAATGAATCTTATGAAATCCTTATTGTTCCAATTAACTGTGAGAAAAAAATATCCTGTGAAACTAAATTACCAAGAAAATCAATTACCAATAAACCATCATCCTATTTGTATTATAGTTTGCCCTTTAAATAATCAAATGTTCCTCCATAAGCTTTAGCTTATTTTCCCCAAAAGGGTTGACATGGCATTTTGTCTCATATTTGGAAGCTATCTTTTGCTGTTAATTTGCATTAAACAAACAACAAAAAGACAAGAAAATCAAAGGCAGTACCCCTATATGGTCCTCCCACACATCCTTGGCTGTGAGCAAACAGTTAAAACATGCAAATCCAGTTTGGAGGAAATTCGACATCTCTATTATAGATGAAAGGTAAACAAAGCAGATAAAGGATTAGTGCAATTCCAAATTTAAGATATTGCTCTCAGTGACTTATAATAAAGTGGTGTTGCATACGGTGGCATGTTTTAGATGACATTTCAATTGTACGAGCAATTTGCATTCTATCTGACATTAAATAACGTTCTTGGTATTATGAATTCCAGCGGCATCCCCATCTCCACAGCATAAAGATATGAACTACGAGGCACATCTTAATGAAGGGAGTAAGTTTTCCTGTCAATCTGCCATGGGAGACAAGGCGGTACCTGGGCTAAAACGCCAGCAACATTATTGTGAGTTGCCCACTCCCGGCATAGTACAAATCTTCAGTTAAGGCATTCTTCTTATTAAATAAAGATCTATAACTGAACACATGTATCTTTAATATCACTACAATCCAAAGAAAATTAAAAGACAGATTATGTCCAGGATATTACATGCACCACCACAGAGCACTGCTAGAATCTGGTATGCTCTTGTTGCTAAGATACCTGGCTAATGCCACGGAAACAAGGCCCTCTCACTAATCTAGTACAATCCATGCATGCTTCCACATATTTTGGCAGGAGAAAGTAGGAGCCCACTGACAATGGTTTGGGATATTACTAGCCAGTGTTCCTGAATTTATACATTTTTTATCTCTTTCTGGTAAGCTTCAACAATCTTAGTGAAATAAGAAATGTAACACTCTGTTAATGGCATTTGGTTGCCTTATGCCATTTAAAACAAGTAAGATTACCTTTTATCCCTCTGCATAGTCAACAAACGTTGTTTAAAAAGGTAATTATTTAAGTGCTTTTGGTTGCAAAATTGTGGGGCTCCCCAAAATGATTCCCCTTAATCTTTGCGATTTCTATTGTTATGTGCACATAAATGACTAACTGCATTCTCTCTCTATTGCTTTTCTCAAGGAGAGCGAGCTACACTAGTTTCCCTGGGTGCACGCTGAATAAGAAATCAGGATACCAAAATGAGACACTTTCATCAAAAATCACTTGCAAACCTAGGATATATGGAGCTGGTGTGTAAGAATATGTCCAAAGACGTTTTTGTTTAAGCATTTAAGAAAAAATATATACATATGTGGAAAAACAAAACTAGCAATAATACACAAAATTCCAAATTTAAAAAAAATGACTATTTTGAGGTTAGCCCTTGGGTGAAATGAAAATGTGTTTTCCACCTTCAGGAGTCTTTCTTCAAAAGACCTTTCAGGAAAGAACCTTTCAGGAGCTTTTTGTTTTTGTTTTTGTTTTTTAAAAAAAAACAAATGTGCCTGCGATAAAAGCAAATTAAGCAATTTTTCCCCACTAAAAACCAAGCAAATGTTTTTATGTTTACTATGCTCCTCGGCAGTGCAATATGATCTTCAGGCCATCACCTCCATTGAGCTCAAGTTATGATAACAATAACTTTTGCAGATGTTCATAGCTGTCAAATATTATTCTCTAAAATGTCAGAGAATGTGACTAAAAAGTAAAGCAGAAAAATTATTCTAAAGTAATTGGTTGAAGTCAACAAGGCGAGGGAAGGTCCAACATTAGTCCTTACCCATAAACCGTGAATGAACTGTAGGAAAATCACTGCTACACTGAGTTTTCTTAAAGAGGAAATAATTGTGTGCTGCATAGGTGGACCCACAAGAAAGTGGATGTTTGTGCATGCACTGGTGACTGACTGCACAGTGCACACCTCAAAGGGGCACACTGATTTTAGAAAGAGCTTCCGTCTCTTCTAAGCAGTGATAACCCTCCTTTGATAACAATAAACCAGTGTTAGGGAGATTTGCATCATGCATACTCTTCTGTTTTCCAGTCCCTTGTTTTGCAAGGTCATTTCAGAGGGTTATTTGACCATGAACTCTGGGGGCTTCCTGTGTTTAGAATTCCATTCTCGGTGTTTTGACAATAGCTCATATGAGGGGCCTTTATTAGTGCCAAAAACAAACGTTGTAACTGCCCCTATGTCCCAAAGAAAGCTTGCAGAGGTGGACACATGCTTACTGTTTTCTTCATATGCTTTCAATACTTGGATCCCCTTGGGACATTGTTGCAATGAAAATTATTTCTAAATGACTGCCTAGGAGCAGTATACAAGGGTGACAGCATTACAAAACAGATTGTTCACGAGAAAGAAGAAATAAATCAATAACAGGTGTGAGTATCTCAGAAAATATTACTTCAACATAAATTGTCCCTGTAAGAAGGACAGAAAAATGTTTTTACAAACCTTTTACTTTTTTCAATTCTCACTGGAATCCCATGTCAGAAGAGAAAATGGCTGTTTGCTTAGAATAAAGTGTCTTAGCCACCTACGTGGGCCTGCCAGTAATGGCAAAGCGAGGTACCGATCAATATCCATCTTCTTCATTCCTGAAGTAATAACTTTCAATAGGAAAATCTATTTACTTTTACTTACCTTTATTTTATTTCATTTTGCTTTAAAGAAGTTCATTCCAGGGGGAGGGTTTACCTTGCAAACAGCAGTTAACAAACTGATGGTTTAACTGAGGGCTCCAGGCCAGGCATGGTGTTACCATCTGTATACCTGTGTGAGAATGCTAAGAAACATACCGCTCTGGAGTTCCTTGTTCTGAGAATGGCCGCTGCGCACCTTCAAAGGCCCATACCTTCTTTGCATGGAAGGTACAGCAGAGAGGCTGGTCAGGAGTGAGGCTCAGAATTTGCATTCTGATGTGAACGGTTTTGCATGCTGCTTTCTGGAGGCACACCCGAGACTGTAGGGAATAAAAGCAAAAGGAAATCGCCAACTCTTTCCCAGAAACATACAGAGTCACAGATTATCTAAAAGCCAGATACCAATGCCAAAGGAACCTCCAATAAAAACGGTCACCATATTATTACTAATGGGATTTATTATGCTTTAAAATGAAGCACTAGCGTGGTGATAAGCACTAATAACACAGAAACCTTTCCAGCTCCTGGAAGGTTTTCAATTTCCTTGCCTCTTCTAATCTCTCTATTACTTTCTGGTTTATGATTGGGAAGTTTGTCGTTTCTGTTGATCTAGACTTGACTTAAACCTCTGACTTCTTGTTTCCTAAACACATTTGCTTGATTTTTAAAATTTTTTGAGAGTTGTGTTTTTCACAAACTCCCAGTCGCCTCTCTCAGAACCCTGCAGATGATCTTTTTCCAAGGGGAAGAAATTTGAGATTTCAAATACCTGACATTCAATAACATTCTATAACAATTCTTGTCTGTCAATCTGTTCAATGATTTTTATCCAAACTTTTATTTCAAAATTGTAACTAAGAGATACTATATTGACATGTACATAAATATCATAATGGTCATAATTAATGTCATAAATATTTTATCAAAATATATCACTTTAATGTTCCTACATCAAAAAGAAATTTGAATTTTCACATTTAGACAGAGCAATTTTAGACTATAAATATTAGAGAACCATTTTATTCTAGATAGATTGTTCAAAATATTGATATTAATATCAGTAACTTAATGTTTTAAAATAACAAGAATGAACTAAATAGCAATCAGAGACCATTACTCTCATTGTGTATTTTTAAGTTAAGAATTTGTAATTAATTTTAAATGAAAGGGAGTAATAAGACTCTATTTCTGAATTCTGGTTCATGAATAAATCTCAGAACACTCACTGTGTGTATTTGTTGCTAAGAAAGGAGATCACTGGAATTAAACCCCCACTTAAATTAACTGCAAGATGGGAGATAAATTAGAAGCAATACTCTCCGTAGAATTAGTATGAAAACATATATTAACGTAGATGTAATATAGCAGGAGAATTAATTGCAAACAAAGTAAAATATACAGAAGGACGGGCTTGTATTAGACTTCTGAATACTCATATCCGTGCATCCATTAATAAGAAGATATCAACAGGGAGGGCACACGGCTTTCCCTGTGTGGAGTCAGCATTGGGCAGGGAGAAGACAGTTTTTGTTTCTTTTCTTTCTCCTTCTTTTTTTTTTTAAAGAAAGCAATCATCGGCTTTCCTTTGGTCAATTTTGCTGTGGGTGTTTTTATATGTGTGCCTATTCCAGAAAAAAAAGTGAGAAAGCTCTGTGTATTATAACACAAAAGGCAGATATTCTCATTAACTAGGACTCCTCAGAAATCCAAAGAAAGGCTATTGGCAGTTTTATAATAATAATAAAAAATAGTTTCCCTTGTTAAAAGACACCAGGAGATTAGGGAAAATATTCAAGGTCTTAAAGGTTTTAGAAACCTTTCTGTGGTTGGTGTTGATCTCAGTTATGATAATTGTTATGCATTGGCTTGTACCTGCAGTGTATTTTGTTGTAGAATCACATCTACCCTTTAATGTTCGATAGATTGTGATTAAACTACATATACTATCATCCTCAGAAACAATCATGCTGTTAGGAAAAACATAATAAATAATAAATATTTCACTTTCGGCGTGCATTTTAAAGAAATCATTGTATAGGACTAATTCTACTGCAAGCAAGAATAAGATTTTTTTTCTTTTTTTGTAAATGCAGATAAATATTAGGGAAAATCATAAAATGAAAGGCAAAATAAGTTTAAGTCTCAAATTTAGATTACAGCAAGCAATGCTGTTCATCCCCTCTGGCTACGTGTCTCTTAGTATCCCAATTCAAAACATGATCGTGCTGTCTGTGTTCACCGTTGTTTTCACTGGCAAAGCAAAAGAGAAGAACCAACTTAAAATGGACAATACGTTTTTATACTAGTTGCCAGGCCTTAAAAGCTCATTCCTCTTCCTCTGCCTGGTAAGATCACAAATTATTAAAATCTTGAATACTGTCATGATTAAGGGAAAACAGCCTTCTGTTCTCACATGAAATGCACTTTAAGTCACTTTTTATTCCTTCCTGGGAAGAACTGCAGATGCACAGATTTGAGCAGTATGCCGGCCTGAGGAGGCCTAAAGGAGACGAGGAGAAACAGAGGAGCTCACAGAGGCTCACAAGACTACACACACACCATGTGCCCATCCAGACCACCACAGGTTTGTTTGGAGAAAATAATATTAAGATGTTCTTAGTAAGGAATTCTTCAGAAAACTAAAGGTTTTCATTTTTTTTCTAAATGGTACAAAGTAAAACACAATATGATGCTAGTAATGGTGGTGGCCAGAAAGGCAAAAAATGGGAGAGATGGAAAGCAAGAGAAAAAGGGAGAGGGGGAAGATAGAGATCTAGTAAAAGAAGTGTAGCATGGTTTTGTAAACAAATCGCCATTGAAAACCAATAGTTAAGAGCATCTAGCAAGACAAATTGATTATAAAGTACAGAACTCTTAGAAGGAGCTCAGTCTATCATGCCCTACATATTTTGTAACTTAAACATATATTTGTGCATTTGTGTGTGTGTCAAAACTATACAACTATCAAGTGAGTGTGTGTAATTACAAATAATGACACTATCATTGCACTGGACTACTATAGTAATTTCCTTTTCAAGTCTTCACTTCCTTAAGTGTTAAAGAAGGATGGTAAATACTAAAGCAACAACCTTTCAGGTCCCAACTCAGATCATGGTCGTGATTAGGCATTCTGGGCCTTGATTGGTGGAACTCCTAGACAGTTGCAATAATTGGAACATATGACAACCGTGATGCAATTAGTTGGGTTCTTTTGTTTTATTTTTAACAGACCAGTTTCATCTCCCTTCTATTATGTAAGCCTCAGACCTGAGCCCCCTGAAACATAGACCCAAATGAATGGAACTGGTTTATAAACACATTTTTTATGCTTGTTCAATAGCTGATTACGGCTTTGACACTGTGAAATGATAGATTTCCAACAACAGAGATGCTAATCTTCACAGAGTAGTTGCACGCATGCCTCTTTCTTTTTCTAATCTCGCATGATTTAGCAGCAGAAAAGCCTAAATATTATCCACATTGATGTCTATCTAAATCACAAATTCCTGTCATTTAGTGCTTAGGCGTGGTCTAGACATATTCATAAGACTGTGTGTACATTTGTACGTGTGTGCTCACATGCAAAAGCATATGCTCAGACACGTGCACATTGAGTGTCTGAATTTTAAAAATTCATTTGTATCTATGACTTAAACAAAACTACGCAGCTCCAATGCATCGCAATAGACAGAGATCGTTTCCAACAAGTCAGCCAGCCAGCAAATGACGGGGTGAACAGTACCACCCTGGTGCATTAGTCTTCCCGCTCACATGCAGGAGCTTGAGAAAGCGCCGGTGGACACAGGCCTCTCTTCGAAGAGGTTTCACACATGCATTTTTAATCAGGATTATATTTCACAGAAGTCTGTCACCGCTCACAAGTGCAGGCGGCAGTTCCTTCTTGAAATGTATCAGCTCTGGGTCTGAGCCCTGAACTAGTTTTTCTTTGTACAAATCTGGACACGGGGTGCTGCTTTTCTTACAAGGAAAAAAAATAATCCCTTAGAATTGCATGGGACTCTCATGCCCACTGTTTTAATTTCAAACATATAACCATGTTTCTCTGGAACCTTCTTCAATGTCACTGTCTACGTGGTTAGCAGTCTAGGCATTTGGTTTTAACCTATTTGCTTTTTCTAAATTTGATCATTTACATAAATTTTGGTTTGTGTTTGAACCTACACTTTTCTCCAATTCCTAACCAATTGTATCACTAATCTACTCTCTCTTACAGTAACAGATACTACTACATAATAAGTGAAATACAATGAAACTTTGTCTCCTAGATATCTTAACCCAGTGCACTGCAAATATTTGGTACAATGTCACCATCCTATAAAAAGATGTTTTTACCTATACATATAGAAAGCATCGAATATAATTGTGTAAGTGTAAATAAACAACTAAGATGTGTTTGTATCTGTGCGTCTTCACCACTGCTTAAGTTAACCAAATAGATGTTTGAGCCAACGGAATGATTAAAGACTATGACCTCTGATGAAATGAATGTATCCTTAGAAAGTATATGTTTTGCATTAAATAATCTAGTTTAGAATGACTGTCTTTGAAACTTTTAGGTTATTTATAACAACAACAATTCACTCTCGGGTGCTCAACGTGACATAAAATCAGATTTGTAAGTTTGTATGTGACCAGTCCGGTATCTAGCAAATCCCAAATCTTTATTAAAAAGTGAAGCAAAAAAAGCAACAAAAACAAACAAAACAAACAACAAAACCCAACCAAACGCACATCATATATCTAATTATGTCTAACACTGGTTACAAAATATACTTCAAAATAGTGTTTGGGAAAATATTTCAGTTATAAGAAATAAAAATAAACTCTAAATAAAATCACTTCCGATCTGTAAGTGGGATGTACTGAATAATAGTACATTCCACAGAACTCCACAGACAGCAACAATACAGGAACAATCTTGCAAAGTAACTGTATCTATATGCTGTCAAGCAACTGGTCATAAAAGAAGCGAATAAAAGGCCATTTGAAATCGGATAGCGCTGAAAAGACCACAGCTGATTTTTTATATTGTCTGACAGCTAAGAACAAAGACTTTCAGACAGAGATTTTTAGACACTCCTTGTGATATCCGACTTCCCCAAAGTTTATGCAAAAGATTACGCAAAGTGAAAGACCTCGAAATAAAAGTCAATATACTAAGCCGTTTGGTGCTTGCCTTGTGTTCAAGTGATGGGTTCATTTCTCTCCATTGTCATCATAAACAGTACATTTTAACATCTGTCAAAGCATTTAGAAATCTGGAGCTTATATCTACAAAACTAGAACGAACAGAGCAGCCCAGGCTACTGTACAATCTCCTCTTTAGAAACGTTACATTTTTCACGTTAACTGTTACCATTTCCTTTCATTTGGCCACTGGGAGAAACTTTGAAGAATAAACTTCAAAAATCTATTGCATCTAATTAGAGGACAATAGAAGAGTGGCTCAAACTTTTTAGAAGCTTAAAAGACAAAATGGCTTTTGAGATCCAGGATTGTCTCGTGTCAGTACACAGGGAAAGAGGCTGTTAAAGAAATCATATTTTTTTATCCAATGCTTTAGCATTTAGTTAACAAGGAATCCATGGTTTTAAGGTTGCTTAGCCAGCAACCTCAAACAGTGCATTGATATTCCCCAATGGTCTCATGTTTCCAAAGAGACATTTTTACAGAGAATTAGTTTAAAATACTTTCTCCATTAAGAAAAATCTCCTTGTGCCATTTTTTTTAAAAAAAAATTCATTTTACAAATTGATTTCCTTCATCAAATACAAAGTGGCAGTAGTGAAGCGAAGTCCTTTGAAACCTAGCATTAAAAACGAATTTCTCAAAAAAAAAAAAAAAAAAAAAAAGCAAAAAACGAATTTCTCAAGTGGTTACATGATGTTAGCCAAAGATGATCAACTACAGTTTTATATTCTACTCCAATAGTTTATGGAGTCATAAGCCAATGGCACCTATATTTATGTTTTTAAAAATATTTATGTTTTTAAAAATATTTATGATTTTAAAAGCACCAGCAGTGCTTTGTTTTGAGTGGATGGGACAGTGTTTGAATGTAATACTAAGTATGGTCGATTTCTCCCATGACCATTTTACTGGCATATAGAAAGCAGCAAGCAGAACATATGAGTAAATCTGTATTTGAGTCTTTCTATTACAATGTGGAGTGCCAATCTCTGGTCAACATTTCGCCAGGAGTCCTGAGAAGCAGGACTCTCCTCCGCCTTGCTTCCCGTGTCTCACACGACTGTGAGGCTGACATAACTGTGCCACATTCGTGTTTCTCTGCCTCCTCGAAAGCATCTGCTGTCACCTGCATGTTTTGATCTTAGCCATTCTTCATGTCAGTCAACATGAAGTGGAATCTCAGGGTCCTTTTGATTTCCATTTCACCGGTGACTAAGTATGTTAAACATTTCTTTAAGTGTTTCTCAGTCATTTAAGATTCCTTCACTGTGAATTCTCTATTTAGCCCTGTACTCCACATTTTGTTTGTTGTTATTTTTTTTCATTTACTTTTTATTGGATATTTTCTTTATTTACATTTCAAATGTTATCCCCTTTCCCAGATTTCCACGCCCTCCAGGAAACCCCCTATGCCATCCTTTCTCCCCCTGCTTCTATGAGGGTGTTCCCCCACCGACCCCACTCCCACCTCCCTGCCCCTGATTCCCCTACACTGGGGCATCTATCAAGCCTTCATAAGACCGAATACCTCTCCCATTGATGCCTCACAAGGCCATCCTCTGCTACATATGCAGCTGGAGTCATGTGTACTCCTTGGTTGATGGCTTAGTCCCTGGGAGTCTAGTTGGTTGATATTGTTGTTCTTCCGATGAGGTTGCAAACCCCTTCAGCTCCTTCAGTTCTTCCTCTAACTCCTCCATTGGGGACCCTACACTCAGACCAATGGTTGGCTGTGAGCTCTGGAGTCTGCCTTCTTGAGTTCTTCATATATTTTAGACATTAGTCCTCTATCGGATGTAGGGTTGATAAAGATCTTTTCCCAATCCATGGGTTGCTGTTTTGCCCTATTGATAGTGTCCCTTACTTTACAGAAGCTTTTCAATTTTATGAGATTCCATTTGTTGATTGTTGCTCTTAAAGCATAAGCCATTGGTGTTCTGTTCAAGAAGTTTTCTTCTGTGCCTAAATATTGGAGGCTCTTCCCCACTTTCTTGTCTATTAAATCCAGTGTATCTGATTTTATATGGAGGTCCTTGATCCACTTGGACTTGAGCTTTGTGCAAGGAGATAGGTATCGGCCCCCATACCTACCACATACTTTAAAATATATATATTTATTTTATTTATGTGAGTACACTGTAGCTATCAGACACGCCAGAAGAGGGCATGAGATCCCATTACAGATGGTTGTGAGCCACCATGTGGTTGTTGGGAATTGAACTCAGGACCTCTGGAAGAGTAGTCAATACTCTTAACCACTGAGCCTTCTCTCCAGCCCCATCCGAACACATTCTTATCTCCAAAGAATGGGTTCAAGATCTCTGTGCTTTCTTTCTTTTCATTGTATGATGCAGCATCTGAATATTTATTCATCTTTCTATCCACTATCTTCCTTTCCTAGAATGTAAGAGCCTTAGAGATGGCAACATTTCATCCCTACTTATACAACAACGATCCATACCAGCAGGAAATCTGCTTCAGCCTGTGCTGCTGGTTTAATTACACACATAAAGCTTTGCCTTGAGGGGATTTGGGGAGATGCTTAGTGAAATGATTGTGAGGTTGTGAAATGGTGGTGAGGTTCACTTAGGATTGTAGCGTTTGTGAGATAGACAAGATGGCGCCTGGCATTCATTGTCCAGCCAGTCTATCCAAATCATTAAGGTTTATTAAGAGACTCTGTCTCAAAATAAATAAGGACGTACGATGGAGAGGGATTTAGAAAATGTCCCTGTATCCACTTGTGGCCTCTAGACATACACAGCAGAAAAATGCATATTCAAATAAACACATGAGAATGAAGAGAATCTGCTGCCTTCCCTCAGAAATATCTGAGCTTCATGTGCAATGCTTATCGCCCTTGGGTGACCAAACCATTTTGTTCAATACAAATGACTCAGTCAAAACTTCCATGCTCATAAGAACTTTCCATTGACAAAGAGCCTTTTTACTGGCTCTCTGGCCTTTTCCCATTGCCAAGTGGATAAGGTCATCATCCTTTCTCTAGATGCAAAACAAAAATGATGCTATTGCTCATATCAAAGACCAAGTGATCCATTGTCTCTCAAGCCCTTTTCGTCTGGTTTTTTGTTTGTTTGATTGTTTCTGTTTCTGCAACTAACCTGTCTTCTGTCATGTCATAATTCCTTCCCAATTTTATTGGATCATTCCTACCAACATTCAAACCTTCTGCAATATTGCTTAATTAAATATAAATACTCTCTGATCCTTCATGGAGTCACAGCTACTGCATTTCTCTGTTGCTACTTTAAAAGATCTGTGTATACACTGTTTCCCATGTTCTTTAAACCTACTTTACTCAAGCTTTCAGACTCACCACCCAATAGAAACTTGCTCATGGAGTTCTCCAATGATGCCCAACATTACTAAATCTAGCATCCAGATTTCAGCTGTAATGTACCTTTCACCTTAGCAGCATTTAACCACTAAACATGTTCAGCCTTTGTAAGTCATTTTCACAGTCAGGGATAGGGATACACAGCTATAAACCTAGCATTTGGGAGGAAACATTAGAGGATCACAAGAGAGAGGCCAGCCTGAGCTACGTAGAAAGTTCAAAACGAGCCTAGGCTATATAGTGAGATCTTGTCTCTAAAGAAAGGAGTCAAAGGTGGAAGGAGAGAGAGGAGTAAGGAAGGACATTTCTGTCCTATGCTCTCAGGATATCACTCGGAATAATTTCTCAACTCCCAAGACCAAGAAAGCAATGTTACCACAATCTTTCCATTCTCTAAGTGCTGGAGCTGGGCTCAGTTCTTTGACTTCTGTCATCTCTAGCTCCTGGAAGTCTGTTGCAACTGCTTAGTTTTTAATAGCAGCTTTCCCATATTTACTTCTCTGAGCCCATATTTCCCTGAACCTGAGAACCACAGGTCTCAAGTTTAATGTCTGATAGGCATCTCAAAATTAAAGTCACAGAAGTTAAACTGATTCGACCAGTCTTGATCTCTTTTGCATCCCAGTACACGACACCTGGGTTCTGATAATTTTCATGGAGAATAAAGAAAGAAACAACTAAAGCAGTCACCCAGCCCAGGAGAAATCTTTGCATCCTACTTCCTTTCCTAGCTTGTACCTAAGCCGGAAGCTAATTCCCAGCTTTGTCTTCACATTGCAACCAGAATCCAAACCTGTCTCCCAACAGTTACCTCTCAACATGCTCCTTCTCCAGCTCTTCCCAAGGCCACAGATTTCTGACCTAACCTCTAGTCTCTGGTCGTATTTTCCCACGATCTAAGCCATATTCAGGACTCAAACAAAACTATGCCATTTATTTTATAGAGCTACCAAATGGTTCAGCATCAAAGTTCAAATAAACCCCGAAAACACAAAATCCTGTGTCATCTGCCCCGCTCTGTTGCTCTCCTGGGGTTATTACATATCCTCTCCATCTTTCTTCTGGCTACTGCTCTTCTTCAAGCTTGCCAGTCACACTTTTACCCCAGCTTTCACATCATCGTTGCCTCTGTGTAGAACACTACAGATATTCTTTGTGTATGCTCTCTCTAGCCACACTAACTTGCCTCATAGTTGCTATCTGGTTATTTTATGAGACAAGAACATAAATTCCATGAGGGCTAGATGGATTCTGCCTTTTACAAGGGTATGTTCCTGTCAGTGAACACAGTATCTGACAGAGTAAGGTATCTAAAAGGAAGAAAGGAAGGAAGGAAGGAAAGAAGGAAGGAAGGAAGGAAGGAAGGAAGGAAGGAAGGAAGGAAGGAAGGAGAAAGGGAGTGAGGGAAGAAGGGAGAAGGAGAGATGGAGGGAGGAAGAAGAGACAGAAGCAGGGAAGGAGAAAGGAAGGAGGGAAAAGAAAGGGGAAATGGGAAAGGGAAAGGAAAGGGGGAGAAGAATGGAGAGAGGGAAGAAGAAAGGGAAGGAAGAAATAGAATAAGAAATTTGAATGATGTGGAAGCTGGTTTTTCTTCATCTATATAGTTGTACATGTAATTCTATTATGGAAAGTATAAGCATCACTGCCTATAAAGTAGATGGCTTAAAGAAAATTGGAATAGCTTATTGTTCCCACTCTTCTTTAGTATTCTTAAAGCCCCTACCATCTTCCCACAAATATATTTTCAGTATGTGTCAGTAGTTTTGCCCAAAGTTTCCATAGTTAAGTGGACTTAATATATCATTATCAGATGCAGTTACCTTGAAACACAGACACACAGACACACAGACACAGACACAGACACAGACACACACACACACACACACACACACACACACACGTGCGTGCTCAGCAGGCCTGAGCAGAGGCTGTAAGTATAGCGGCTGTAGCTGTGATTCCTTGCTTTCTCTCTTTTTCATTTCTGGGTTCTCAAGAGCTGGGCAAAGGAGAAAAGTCATTTTCGTGCTAATAGTCTTTCCTCTGCCTATTCTGTCCGGCACTGCCATACAATGCTGCCAGTTTCAAGAAGTCCCTTCTGCCAGTTTCTTGGGAGAAACATTTTCAGACTTTCCTTCCTAGGACATTTGCATTGAGTTTTCACAGTTCTGAAGTGCAGAGACGCAGTCATGATATTAAAAGCCTAAAGTCCAAGGGGATGGCTTATGCATGCTATTCTTGGAGACAGACCATCAACTAAGGTAAAAACAAACAAACAAACAAACAAATAATTGCCCTCTGGCTGTACTGGAAGATGCACTCATCGCCAGACAGCTGATACCACTGTGGTACATGGCAAATGGTGAAGGCCATCAAACTTGGGTTTTTAAATGATATCTGCATGTTCTACTTTGGGTCACCTCCAGCCAGATGTAGTTTATAAAGATTATTCTCCCCTATGAACAGCTCAGGCCAGATAAATGCATTGTCACTTCTATAAACTGTGCCTGTTGTATGTATCCCTTGTTTTGTGGACATTCACTGGTCTACATTGAAGAGGCTTCTTTTCTAATTAAAAAGTATAGGCCAGAGATAAAGTATCACTACTCAATTCAATTTCCTACAGTATCTCTAGAACCATAGATATTTTATGCATGCAAATGCATGCAGAGGGGTGTGTGTGTGTGTGTGTGTGTGTGTGTGTGTGTGTGTTTCTGTGTGTGTGTCTATGTGTGTGTGTATGTGTTCCTTCATCTATACAACAAATGCAGATTAAGTTTCTGCTGATTCATAGGAAGTTTACCATTATTATAGGCCACAAGGCTCTGGAAATCAATCATCATTAACACCTGACACAATTTGGAGCACTGTGAGGTTGACAGTTAGTGAGCAATTTAAACAAACAGCTAATTCAATGTGGGGAAAAGGGCTCAAGTAAGGAGCTGTCAGGAGCGAGTGAGAGGGACCGATGTAAGAGAACAGAAATGGAGGTGGATTGCAGGGTCAGTGGATAGGCTGCAGCCACCAAAGCAAAGAGAGATCAGAACTCTAGAGATAAGACAGCACATTCCGAAAGGCCTAGGTGAGGGGAGTCAGTGTCACACAAAGGACCAAAAAGAATTCAGGTCAAAGTCGCAGATGGGAAGGGACATATTTATCATTTTAGTAAGAAAGAAGTCTTTCAAAACATAGGAAATATTCAGACTGAGAAAGGATGGTGCTAAGGCAGACAACAAACCATACTGGATTTAACTCAAAATGATGGTTGATAGCTGGAGGAACAGTTTTGGTGTGGTGTAGGTCTTGAAATCAAGTTAGGGTGGGCTGTGAAGACCAGATAAGAATGGAGAAGTGAAACAATAACATAGTGGTGCAGTGATGTTGTTGCTGTTGCTGTTGTTGTTGTTATTGTTGTTGTACCATTAAGAAGAGGAGGCTGATAAATTGGATTCTAAAAAGTAATGTAAGGCTTGGGTGTGGCAGCAATCTGACGGGAAGAGCCAATATAAGAAGCAATCGATATTCTGGGGCATGGTGATGATCGGCAAATCAAAGATACTTGGAGGATGTGAATAATGGAATTTGAACACTGATGGGGCAACGAGATGGTGTAACTCAGGACACATGTCCTCCAGGTTAACTAGAGAGAAGGGAAAGCGGGAGAATAGGTGCACATAAGTGTGCAGCTTGGCCAGTAGGGAGTTAAAAAAATTACTACAAAATCACTACTTTAGTCTCTTCCCCCCCCCCTCTCTCTCTCTCTCTCTCTCTCTCTCTCTCTCTCTCTCTCTCTCAGGAAGAGGCTATATGCTTTCCAAAGCTGATATTGGCTAGAGCTAGAACATTCTATGAGTACCCCATTTAAACTATAAGAACTAGCAGGGACCATGGCTCTAGCAGGGGTGCAAGCAAAGTAAGATGAACCCAAAGGCTTCCCTAGTGGTCCTGAGTTCCCATCACCCTCAAATATCATTCATTAAGAAGTGTATCATGTTCAAATGTGATCTGGGGAGCTATTACTATTCAAATTTTCCTCTATAGGAATTCACAAGCATCTAAGTGTCTGTGTTAGATATGCAGGCTGCTCCTGCAGACAGGTAGAAGGCTGTAAAAACAGCAGAAGTTTGTTTGACTGGATGCTGCACACCCCCATCCTCAGCCCTTCATTTTCCAAAGCACATGAGTCAACTAGAGAACATGTTAACACAAGGATTTCTGGACCCCACTCCCAGACTTCCCAATTGAAGCAGATCTATGAAAGATAACCAGCAATTTTCACGTGTCTCCCCCCATCTCAAGTAATTCCAGTGCAGATAGGTTTTGCTCTCGAACAATCTGATATCAAAGAACTGAAAAGAATGGAGGAAGCCTGGCCACCTCCCTCCCACTGCTGAGCCTCTTTCCCTTAGTTGTAGGTTCAGTTCTGACGTAAAGAGGATCTGGCAGGGAGGGGCAAAACAGACCTTAGTGGCAGGATCAACAGATTAATAATCAGCATTTCAAGAAAAAGAGAAAGTAGGACACACTAGCTCTAGGGAGATGAATGAATAAATCATTGCACGAGCATGGATCCTTAACACTCGTGAAAAAGCTGGGACCGTCTATGCACACAAACATATGGAGGTAGAGACAAAAGGATCCTAGAAGCTCACTGGTCAGCTAGTTGTGCCAAATGGTGACTTTCAGAGTCAATGAGAGGTGCTGTCTTAAGATAGAAGATGTTGAGCAGTCAAAGAAGATGCCCATCAGCAATGTTTGTCTCTGCAGGTACATTCAGAGGTGAATAAAATCACTTAAATGTATACACCATGCATATACTCACAGACAGACTAATGGAGAATAAAAACTAACCTACAAGAAGATTTTCTTTTTAATGTATATTTCTTTATTCCCATCATAGACACTGTCAGCCACACCTATGGAACTGGTTTTGCATCTGCTCCTGAGAATAGAGCCCATTTTAACCCATCAAAATGCTTCCTCATGGGCAGCAGTAATAAGAATGATGAAGAGTGCAGAAAACGGGGGCAGGGTGAGCACTGGGTGAGCAAAGGCTGATAGATACTCTCAAAATCTGCACTTGCACTTACCATCAATTTCCACACTTCTAAGTTTTTTCCATATCCAACTCTCATTTCTGTACAAATATGCTCACCCAGAAACACATCTTCCTAAACTGGTCTTTCAAAGGCCTGACTTTCATACAGAAGCTAGTTAGCTGTGAGTTAACCACCTTTATGACTTCACTTCTCATTTTCCTACTATTCTGAGATGCTTATTATATATGATGATATCTATTCCTCATACCAGACCTACCAAATCAGAAGGTTTTGCTTTGACAAGCTTCCCAGCTCACTTATAGTAGCTAAATTTAAGAATAGCTACGATGACCTTTAATAGCCTAAAATGTTAAGAATAAATCCCTTCTTGGGCTCATTGATGACCTTAAATCAACCAAATACCTTAACTGCTTCACATGCCTAGTTTGATCAAACAAACGTCTGATCTTTGTTTTCCAAAATATATGTGTTTCTAAGTGTATTGATTATCTTTTTTCTCCTTACACATTAGTCCTTCTTCTTAGCCTCCCTTCTTAGGTATCTCTCCAAGGTGAAGACTTCTAGTTTAAAATTTCTCTCCTCAGCAACTGTCTTGTTCTGACCTATGATTCTGATGTCTGATTGGTTCATGAAACCTTTGCCTACTCTAATATTCTTGGAAAACCAAAGCCACCACGGTAGCAATGAGCCATGTCTCCCTGTGGCCTCAGGAAGCAGCTCTGTGCTTCCTTCTCCCATGAAGGAATGTTTCCTGTCTCCTTGCTGTATATAAACACACTCTGAATGCTTGCATGCCTCATTGTCTCTCAAAGATCGAGAAATTTCCACTGGTCTGAAGGAAGTTAAACTCTCTATACTTCATCTATAAAAAACAGTAAAATATGTATATTACTGTCCCTTGCAAGAATTTATACACATACACAAAGTTATCAAATATAGCAACAGGCTATATACTTTTGGAGAAAGATTTGGTTTTACTATGTAACCCTGACTAGCCTGGAACTTGTAGAGATCTGCCTGCCTCTGCTTCTGCCTCTGCCTCTGCCTCTGCCTCTGCCTCTGCCTCTACCTCTGCCTCTGCCTCTGCCTCTGCCTCTGCCTCTGCCTCTGCCTCTGCCTCTGCCTCTGCCTCTGCCTCTGCCTCTGCCTCTGCCTCTGCCTCTGCCTCTGCCTCTGCCAAGTGGTCAGATTAAAGGTACACAGCATAATACAAAGTCAGAATAATATTCATATACATTAAATAACGTATTAAGACAAAGACCCAAATATTTATGATAAATCCTTTGGTGATGCCAGTACAATAAAACTAAAAATCTTCTTGGAATTTTTTTCTATACTGGCATTGCTGAAAGGTAACATTCATTCTAGATTGTTGTCAAAGTACATCATCTCCTGTTTGGTATATGTGAGTCTGGCCCATTTAAAAACAGAGCCAGGCAATCTCAAAGAGCTCCTTGTAAGCTACCAATTATAAGAAATCATTATCCATGTTTAAATTGCCAAAGGAAACAGAAAGATTCTTTTCCTCTCCTGTCATATAAGAGCAAGTAGTTAGAAAATTAAACTTAGAGTCAAGTCAACACCTGCTTTAAGTCAACAAGCAAGGAGCAAGAGTGTGTTCTTAGCCAGGACAGCATAGACCACCCCTGCCTCTGTAGAAGCATATGACATTTTTCCTTGCAAAGAGGGAACATCTTTCTATTCCCAAATCTCACAGTACCAATTTTATTCCCATATTCTTTCCATTGTTATCAATAACCAGCTCATCAACTCATCAGAAAAACATTATCCCCGCTGAGCTGAGAGGTGAGCTGCGAGGCATACAAAGTGCCCCGAGCATCCAGATTAACCAAGCAATTATACAAATGTCGCTTAGTGCACATTGGCCAGCATGAAATCTGCATGAGGGGAAGAGAGCAGGAAGCCAAAGTTATACACTTCTAAACACAAATTCATCATCTGAGTTGAAAAGGAGAGGCTTAATGAAAATAAGCAGAGCTTTAAGTAAGAGATTTAAAGCCTACATGCAGCTTAGGACAAGTTGGGACTTTTCTATAGCACTCAGGCATTCCATCAAAAATGGCTATACACTACCGAAAGGACTGGAAGACATCCCCATTGGTTTGCATTGCAACAATATTCTTTAAGAACTGCGCTCTAAGATTTAAAAGAAAATAAAGTTGACATTTCTTCCAGCAAAAACAAAAAATGTCTATGTTAGGTTCTCTTTATCATATATAATTTTATTTGTCTGAGAAATTCTATGAAATAATAGCTTAAAACAGGAAGAAGATAACCTTTGGTCCTGAATACAAATCAACAACTTGGTGGCCTGGAGAGATGGCTCAGTGGTTAAGAGAACTGACTAGTCCTCCAGTAGACTCTGGTTCAGGTCTCTGGGCTCATTTGCTACTCACTACTCCAATCCCAGGGAATCTAAAATCTTCTTCTTACCTCCACAGGGTTTCTACATGCAAGTGGTACAATTTCATACACATAAAAATAAATAAGCAATTTTCACTTAATAAAGCAGAGCTGGGATATAACTCAGTAGTAGAGCACTTACCTAACATGTGTAAAGCCCTGGGTTTGATTCCACCACCCCACACACACACACACAAAGTACACACACATATCAAATAACAACAACATCAAGAACACCAACCACAGTTACAAAAGTTTGACAAAAATTATGAGACTGAAAAACAAAATAATAGCCTTAGAAATAGATGTCTCAGGTCAACGTGCCTCATCTCCTACCTTGACAAGACTGTCTCCTCTACAAATCATTGAAAACTCATGGAGCAGAAATAAGCGAACGTACCAAACAACTGTGTAGTGTTTGAATCTCACTGAACAACTAGCTTTATGTTGCAAACCGTTTTTTAGCTAGGATATTTTCTGATGACCATTCCTATCCCCCACCGACTCCAAATTGTTAGGTTGCTCTGAGACAGTGTGGAAATATGATGCCATCTCAGCAAACAAATTTTAAAGTTACACTTTCACTATCCTGCACAGGTTAATGGTCAATGTGTCCATTTTTCATACATGTGAAATGTTGAGCATGCTCTGTGGAGTCACCTTATATATTAGAGAACAGAAAAAGGAATTCTCATCAGTCTTCAGAACCCTAACTTCTGCATTAATGTACCGTATCCTGGAAAGCATGAGCGTAGGAGGGGATCAAGGCTGTTACTGTGGAACTCAAAACATAATAATTTTATGATTAACAGAGACATAAAGGATAAAAGCTCCTGCTGTTGGGCAGTGCTTCATCATTCTGAAGCTTTTTTGTTGGTTATTTTATTTATTTACATTTCAAATGTTATCCCCCTTCCCGATTTCCCCTCAGCAAACTCCCCCTTCCCCCCATGCTTCTATGAGGATCTAGGATTAACATACGATAAAAAAGCATATATTTATCTTTCAGAGTCCAGTTTATTTTCCTTGGTATGAAAAATCTCTAACTACACCAAGTTTCCAGAATAATGGCATAGTTTCATTTTTTTATGGTTACACAATACTTCATTACACAATACTGCACATTTCCTTCAACCATCCATCTAACGAACACCCAGGCTGATTCCATATCTTCACTACTGTAAATGGTGATACAATAAACATAGCATTGAGGCTATTTGTGGTGTGGGGTGGAGATTCTTCAGGGTGGATCAATGGCAGCATTGGATCAGACATGGGTTCCACTGGGATTTTAGTACAAAGTCCAAAAACGCTTGGACTAGAACCATTCTCTCAACTCCGAGGCTGCCCAATCTGGGACCCAGCTCGCTCTCTCTCTCTCTCTCTCTCTCTCTCTCTCTCTCTCTCTCTCTCTCTCTCTCTCTCTCTCTCTCCCCCAAATGAGTAAGTTTCCAAAACCAAGTATAGTCCCAGATGACAAGTATCTTTTCCTTGCATCAGGAAAGGGGGGAAAACAGCTTTAAAATTTAACCCCAATACATTGGTACTGCCATTCAGTCCCAACACAGAAGTAGCCAACTAGAAAACTGAATTGAATTCTCCTCGCGTGTCCATTTCCGATCCTAGAGATTACCAGAGTAAGTTTCTACTCCCCAGTCCCGACCACTTTCCAATCATGCTCACAGTAATGATGCCTAAAACGCCAAAGCATTTGAAATCCAAGCTTTGCTGTCCCACCGGTTCTGCGTTCTGTGCTAGGGCCTGTGCTGAGCTGTGTTCTTTTCTGCTCTGACCCAGGTCACCACTGAAGACTGAAATGCTGAGCATGCTCAGTGGAGTCACCTTTTAGAGAACCGGAGTCTCTGCAAACAGCGGGAGTGCTCTGTGAACATGTACAACTGGAAACAGTTACTCGGATAGGATGCTCTGTGGATATGCGAGTCCATCAGGAAACATGTTCTAATGCAGTGGTACCTGTCCGTGGCACCCTCATCTGCAGCAAAACTAGGAAAGCCTGCAGAGAAACCTACAGTGTTCTCCACCTAACATTAAGGATTATGTCAGATGGAGGGAGAGACAATGAAGGGAAAAGAAAGACACTTTCCCTTCACTATAAAGGAAGTTAAACAAACTGGCTATGTGCTAAATTTTGCTAGAAATGTCAGTATTTACCACAATGTTTTGAAATTTTGGAATATAAAGTTCAGTAGTTGAACATATAAAGAACCCACCACACAAAATCATTTACATTTTGAGCAAGTTGTTGAAAGTAAAATACTCCACAGTGGTGCTTCACAGGCTTCCATAGATTATAAATCACCTGGAATCAGTAAAATGTGGATTGCACTTTAATTGTTTTGAGTGGGGCATGGGATTCCATGTGCCTAACAAATTTAAAAGTGATATTACTAAGATAAAGAAATACTAAAACAAAACCACACTATGAGAACATTCCAGTGTCACTTTGGAATGAATGACGTGAAGAAGTCTTTCAAAAGTCTCAGTTGCAAGAGACCTTACTCTTAACTCCAGGAAATGGGTTGTTTTGACCATTTACATGCTATAAATTTTACTTCCCTCTTTTCCGTGGCCATAAGGAAGCTCAAAAGCAAGTCACTCTCTTAGCAAGGGAACCATTTGAGATTATATATTATGCCCCATTCATTAACTAATGTGCTGTAGTGTTATCTTCTTTTCCTTATAAATTAACACCTATATATATCATTTAATAGTTATATATCTTTTCTCAGTGATGAAGCTTGGTTTATTCAAATTAATTAATTACAAGGGAACCACTATGTTGAAGGAGTTTACAGGCTGGTATAGAAAAATATCATGTGAAAAGGCTGGAAAGATTATGTCCAGCTGTAAAGAGCAGAGGGGGTATTAATTCTACACGAGTGTTACTGTTTTGTTGCTGCTACCAGTGTTACCTGTGCCATGAATATTCACTGCAACAAAGATTTCACTACTGCTTTGTACCTAGCATAGACCCAGCATTGGGCATGGTGCTTTTTTTCATTTTGTTTTGTGTCATAAATCATATCTATTCCTACGTCACGGCTTTATGAGGTTATATTGTCATCAGACTTTCTAAGGCTCAGCAATATGACTTACACAGCCATCAGGGGACACGTTTTCCTTCTACACACACCTGGTTTCAGTGGGATTGTTTTACCATTATTATTTTATGAGACAGGGTCTCCTGCAGCCCAGGTTGACATGAAATTCTGCATGTAGCTATGATTTACCTTAAATTTGTGGCCCTTCTACTTCTACTTCCCATGTGCTAGGATTATAAACATGTGCTGCCAGGCCAGGTTTATGAGATGCTGGGGGCTGAACCCAAGGCTTTGACCATGTTGGCCAAGCTACAGACTATGCGCTGAGCCTCTGGGTGGGATTATTGTCCTCTGATCTTCTTCACTCATTCTGTTCTTCATTTTTGCACTGTTTAAGTGTTTACATTTCAGCTGACATCTTAGGTATTGATGCTGCAAAGGCTGTTCCCATTATAATCAGCTTTTCTCCTAGAGACACTGTACATTCCCAAACTGTTACCATTGCCTAAGGACACTCAGGCATCTTCCGAGATCTTCAGGAACAGGCTGTGATCAGGACACATGTCTCCAGATGGGCGTTTGTTTCCATACGTAGCTGTCCCGACATAAAAGCCAAAATCATTGCCTACAGTAACGAACACGCCAAAGTTTTATTTTCACCTCATATTAAGTAAACTTTTGTCTTTCAATTTAACTAAGTAGAATAACATGAAATTGCGATGTGTGAGGCAATAAGTGATGGGTACATGTGTGAATCACCTTGTACATAGGTGACATCAAATGCCATACCTTCATGTAAAGCCTCCTCTGTAAGCTTCACAAAGGACAGAGTGCTTACTCTGAATTTGAAGGTTGAGAAGGAAAGTCAGGCTTCCAAAGAGACCAGTTAGGACAAGTGTAAGGAGTGGAGTAAATCCTGAGTAAATGTGCATTGTTTGTCGTGAGCATGACCCCAATACCTTAGACCCATGGGAATGGCAGTCTTCCCCTGGTCTGGTGTGCGGGGATATTGACAATGGATATAGAAACTATTGATGGTGGCTTCCTACTCCAGGAAAGGGTCTTACTGGGAGGGCTTACAAAAGGTATACTGAGAGTTAGTATCATTTGAATATGCAGATTGAAAGAGGAAAACCTCCACCAACACTAAACCCATCACCAATAGTACTAGGTTAATAGACTAAGGGGACAATAACGAAAATCTGGGTGGAGAAGATGAGGGTGGAGACAGAAGCTGAGCTGCTGTATTTGGAGCCCTTCTGGGTCTTAGTAGGGAGAAGAGTAGGAATAATTGGAGGCAGGAAGTAAATGAGGCATAATTTTGTTTCTGAGGTCAAGGATAATACAGAAATGGACATCACTTGGAGAAAAGCTGGTTACAATGCGAACAGCCTTTGCAATGCCAGTATCTAAGATGTCAGCCGAAATTTAAACTCTTAAACAGTACAAAATAAAGGACAGAGTGTAGGAAGAAGATCAAAAGGAAACAAACCCACCCTGAGAGTCGGCACGTGGCCAGTCAGTAGGCAGCCAGCCTAACATGGATGAAGAGTTGGGCTCAGCCCTCAGCACCTCATAAACTTGGCATGGCGGCACATGTCTGTAATCCAGGAACTTGGGAAATAGAGGCAGGAGGATCAAAAATGTAAGGTCACTCTTAGTTACACAAAAAATTCAATGTTAATATGGGCTACATGAGACCCGGTCTCATAAGGTAATAATAATAAATAATTCCACAGAAGCCAGATGTGGGTGGAAGGAAAATGTGTTCAAAGTAGTAAGGCATAGTATAGCAATGCATAAGAATGCATCATTTATTTTAAGTGTATAATGTCCTTTGAAGTCTTCAATTGGATGAGAGTTTAAACAGCAGCAGAAAGCTTAGATGGCCAACATGAAGATGCACAGAGAGTAAGGGAGGAACCAAACCTCTGGAATCTTAACTACAACATCAGGGATCTGGAGTGGCCCCTGTGCCTTCTCGGTATTCCTGCACTAGACTCTGTGTCCACAGCGTTTACCAATCAAGAAGCTAGGACAAGTAACCAAGGTTAGTAAGTGTATGAGCAAATGGTTAAATTTATATAAATATATATGTATTATTAAATATATATGGATGAATACATGTGGATTAGACATGTATATATGTATATATACAAACACATTCTCTACATACAATATTTTAAACAGTATGGATTATAGTTGAGTATGTTATATACAATAAATACATATATATTACACATATATTGGCTAAAATATTGTTTATGGGCTGAAGACAGCAAGCACTGACACATATGACAAGCGTGGTGAGTTGAAGAAGAGAATACCTATTTCACAAGCTAGTAAACAAGCCAGGAAGAGGGAAAAGGATGGGAACTCCCGATGGCTAAATGATTATTATAGAAAAGGAAGGGGAGAACCAGAGATGAAGATTTCCCAATAGAAGGGTATTGAGGGACTCACAAAGCAAAAGTGAATCTTGGGACTGGGCTCCTTTGGTGAAGTCAAGTTGGAGGAACCGAAGCAGAGATGGACTTTGTCCCCCAAGATGACAATAGGAGACAAGGTTTGGAGAAAGGACAAGACACTTGCCTGTTTCCATAGTGATCACTAGGGACTGAACAAAGGAGGGGAGGGGACATAAAAGTTATCAAGATGTGCTTACATTAGAGGATCTAATTCTACTGTCTAGCCGCATAAAGCAACTACAGGCTATAACAGCTCAATGCTTCCACGAACATAGAAACATCTGACGGCTCCCACTTATACTCATGATAAGTATTTGAGGAGGTAGAAATGCTAATTGCCCTAATTGGTCAATAGATGGCATACCCTTTAGTCTATACAGATATTATGTCAATTTTTCAACATTGAAACATTTTAAAGTAATTCTGAACATGTTGCTACATTTTAACTACAAACAATGTTTGCGTGAGGACAGAGGTCTCTATGAACCTTCCTTGGGCCATGTTTCCCATCATCCATCCATCCCTCTCTACTGTGATCTAATTCCAAGACAGCAACTAGGCTATTAATTTTCCATTTTCTTCTATGTATCATTTACCTAACAATAGGCAATGTCTTAGACGTCTTAACTTTATGTAGTATCATGCTCCTTTCTTTAGGCAAAACACACTCTCTCCTAGAGCTAGCAGTCTTAGAGTTTTTCCTATTGCAGAAAGCACCTCCAGTTCATTCATATTTAGTCTTTTGAAGATTCTGCTCTGTGATGCGTGATAACTGACAGATCCTGAAGACATGTTGTGTTTTACTATTGTAGCAGGTGCTGGAGTAAGTATCTAAGTGCTTCCTTTATCTTCTAATCACATCTCTGTTCTCTAATCTTCTGTGAAATGTGTCTTGAGACTCTCGGCACTGTTCCGTTTACTACGATGTCAAATGCTCTCTAAAGTGCTTGCACTAAATTCCACACACACAAACAGCACGCAGGAGCATCGAGCACTGTGTCCGCATCCAGACTCAGTATTTTCCAGACTTGATTTGTGCTAACTCGGTATGTGTGAAATCATATTTTATTGTTGCTTATTCTGAATTTTTCAGTTGAGCATACTCAGTATGGGTTTAGCCATATTGGTGTGTCTGTCCTCTAGGTGCTTTTTGTGTCCTTTTTTATATTTAAATGTTATTTATGTGCATGCTTGCATGAGTTTATGTGTCCCGTTTGTGTGCAGTAGACTGAAAAAGCTAGAAGAGAGCATCACCACCCCTGGAACTGCCATGGTAGGTGTTGGGAGCTGCCAAAAGTGGGTGCTGGGAATTGAACTCAAGTCCTCTATAAGAGCAGTATGTACCCTTAACTGGTAAGCCATTTTGCTAACCTCTTTTTGGCCTATGTTTATACTCAGTTATGTATGCTTTCCCTCTCAATTTTTAGAAGTCCTTTATATGCTAAAAATCAGTTATTTCACTCATACATCCCAAGTATCTTGGAATATTTTGATTTTCTTTTTCCTGTTTCTTAAAGAATTTCTTCATATCAAACCTTTACATTAAATATAATAAAATGCATTAACATTTTCCTGCATGATATGTGTTTTCTATTCATAAGGAATACACTTCTGCCCAGACCTTCCATTTTCTCCCATGTTTTTTTGCTTAAAGAATCAAGTTTAATTTTTACACTGAGATAGTTATTCTAGAATTCTATGAGTCGTTCCCCCATGTGGCTGTGGTTTGGGGGCACTTGATTGTCTCCCCACAGACCCTGGATTGGGTTTCTGTTTATTGAGGAGATCTCTGGTCTGTCCACGGTGGGCTGCCTTGTCTGCCCTATTTCAGTAGCATTTCATTTTGATTAGAGATTGACGAGCATCCATGTTCCCCATCATCCTGAAAGGGTTCAGGTTATTCTCTGTCCTTTTCTGTCCCGTGTAAATTTCAGGAGTGGTTTATAATCCTCAGCAATCCCTTCCCAGCATTGTAAATCAAATTGTATCTGTAAAGTTCCTCAACAGACATTCTCTCCTCTTGTTCTCCCAACTGCCCCACAAGACACTTGCATCACTATTCCAACTTAGAGACAGAAATCTATATTAAGAAAGAGTTAGGAATTTACTCCAGTTAGGAAGAGCTAAAATAGAAACTGGAACTTCTAAAGGGCGGTGCTCTTGGTGTTTGCTGTCTCCATTGTCTCTCTCCCCTCTCTTATCAGCTACATTGCCCAGTCCTTGTTGGTGGAGCGCATGCACACACACACACACACACACACACACACACACACTCTCTCTCTCTCTCTCTCTCTCTCTCACACACACACACACACACACACACACACACACAAGCACACATGCACACACTCAGTGCTTAGATAATTTTGATCACAGAGAAGAGAAAAGGAAAATAGAAAAGAGGAAAGACTCTAGTATTTTCTTTACCTGAACTTACCTATCTGTTTGTTTGTTTGGTTGGTTGGTTGGTTGGTTGGTTGGTTGGTTGGTTTTGCCAGTTTGGGTCTCTGGTCCTTTCAACTTGATAGTCTTTTATTTGCATGGAATGGAGCTTTTAAAAAATAGCATGGGTCAGAGAAATGGTGGAGTTGGCTTCTCTGCCCCTGCTGTGTGTAACTTGTATGAGGCTTTGTGATAACGGCATACAATTCTTCCCGTTGACTCTGCTACTATTTTTGGAAGATAGGCTTAGAAATATTTGAAGAATTTTTTGCTACAGAAGCAGTATCATAGAATGGATAAAAAAATGAATATTCACTTCTCAACAAAAGTTGACCAAGAAAGGAGAAATCGAAACAGCATGCTAGTTTAAATATTTTACTTAATTGAAATATCTTCTGGTCACAATTTGATATGTATTTCACAAGGATGGCTTAAAGACTGTGTTCAAATTCTGCCTTGCTTTGAATTTAGTATTTCTTTTGTTAGTAAAATATGCTCCCTTGACAAACATTATTTTATTTTAAACAAAGGGACTATGAATAAATATGAAGTCTGATAGTAAAGTTACTAACCACACTATGAAGCATAGCTATAAAAGAAACTAAAATTCCATCGACTTTCCAGAAAAGCTTTATAACTTTAATACTATATAATACAATGCCTTATGGCATCAAAAAGTGTTCATTAATTTGATTTTCTAAAATTGTATTTTTACTGCTGTTTAAAATAATACGATTGTTCCTCAAAATAGAAAACAAATTCTGCAAATATATGATTGTCCTGATAAGTGAAATACTTTGCAATTTGAAAGTTAAGGAGGAATTGCACTGTGTGAAAATACGTCACCAGGAAAGACAAAGGACTCGGGTGTCACCTGTTTGCCTGCTCCCAGCAGCATCAGAACCCTAGGTTCCCTGTGTGGGAACTTTTCCAAGAGGCAAACCAAACTTTATTCTCCTAAATGTTTCCCGTAGTCCATAGCTATTGGTACCTCAGGACAGAATGAAGAAAGAGAAAGGGAGACAGGAAAGCGGGCAGACAGCTGGATTAGACTGTGCTGTGTATATTAGTGATGGGGAGACTTCAAAAGACTTAGAGGTTCATTTTGGACAGGTGCCCAGGGATTCTCCGGCTTACCCAAAAACCTTCCATAACTTCTGATTTTAAAATTGAGCTGGAATTCTTTTGAGACCAGACTTTAGGTCTTCAGTCATATTCCATACCAATGTTCCTTCGAATAAATGTAGGCTAAGAAACTAAACTTTTTCTGATCTTTGTAAAAATGAAGCCATTATTTTAAATAGATACTGTAAAAAAATTCATGTTTTTAGGAGTAAAACAATAAGCAATGTTTTTTTTTCTTTTTCTGGGAGAAATGTTCATCTGATATTTGAGTCCACTTTTAAATGATTTGGCAATAAAGCTTTGAGAAGGTTTTAAAGGCAGGTAAAATCTTTATTCTATTTAACTCTCTCATGAGGATTGGTGATGTCGGGTCATCAGCTCATGTGAAGCTTTGGCCACTGGTGTCCAGGAAGTGGGAGCCTAATAGAGAGGCTCTCTCAGTGACTATTTTATACAGACTGGTATAGCTGTGAGAAAGCCCGCCTGAAGAAGTGACAGGAGATGTGCCCATCATTCTGAATATTTCAATGCCATGAACAGCAGAGAGTAAGCCATTCTAGAACTGTGAACATTCTTTGGCCTTAATTATGTACCTAACTGAATGCCTTTCAAATATCTTTGAAGGAGGTATTATTAGCAACAAGGCCTACTATGTAAAAAAAAAAAAAAAAAAAAAAAAAAAAAAAAAAACCATACTTCTATAAGAGAATGAGACAATGATTTTTGAAACCGAAACCACAAATTCTGGTGTCAGCTTTCACACCTAAATAAACCACTCCAGCGTTTATTAGTGTGATTGTTAGTAAGATCTGGTTTCACTCTTTTCTAGAAAAACAATAAAGAAATGGAATATGGACTGAAGAAGATTCAATGAAACATATCATAACCCTGTCTCTGAACACCACTTGCAGAGGTCATGTTTGCATGCGTTTACTTATAAGTATATAGAGTCCAATTGTAGACATTGGTCTACATCACACAAGAGGCAGCCCAATATACAATCTCTTGAGGTACTAGGTTTGGTTTTCTGTAGGTAGCAATAATAACTCCATCAGAATTAAGTAAATTAGCAAAAGCAGCTGCAACTGGGCATAAACTTCCCATTTATTATCACACAATTTTCCGTCCCAAAGATTTTAATCACTAAAGGCTAGAGAACAGCTAGCTAGCTACATTAAGAGACCGGAGTTTCTCAAGCTCTGAAAAGATGTTGTCATAATGCCTTATGTCAGGGCACATTATGCTTGAAAATGCATCACTCTTTCCAAAATAGCTGTAGCTTACTTAGATCTTTGCGCTCTACTCTAATAAAAATGCAAAAATTAGGAACAGTTGTTCGATGTCAATCGAGCACTGAAAGCAGATCCCTGGCAGATATGAAATCTGCAGTAAGACTGTATCTCCCCACAGTTCTGTCCTAGGATTTTTCTAAAGCAGACCTCATTTGATATTTCAAACCCCTTCTAACTAAGGCAGCGCTTGTAACTTGAACTATTTTGTATCATTTTGCCCACGTTTTATTAAAGCTTCTCCAATTGTTCTTCTCTTTGTACTTAACTTGATTTCAACCTCCTTAAATAACACAATAGACATTATAAAATGAAGGCCAAAGCAGTAGTATCTACTAACTGCACTCATTTGGTTGATATGTGCAAAAAGAGGCACATGAGTAACAAGCAGAAATTCACTTTATTATTAACAGATACACACTTTTAGCCCCACATTTTCCAGCTCTGTTCAGATGGGGTTAGAAAGTGAACAAATGTGAGCTTGTTCCTTCTAACTTAGTTTTGAAGACTGTGACCAAGAAATATTGCTAAAAAGTAAAAATGCAAAAAGAGAAAAAAGGCTGTAAATTGTTCTCTAAATTATCAAGAAAACTTGTTATATATCTAAGATATTTATGTATTTGATAATCATTTCTGGAACATTCAGCATTTACCTCACAAGTTTTTCTTGACAAAATGTTATTGAACTCTTTGTGCATATTAAAATAAGAAAAATAAGCAAAGTATGACAGCTTTCTTATCATATGAAATAAGCCATCTTCTTGAGGGACCAGTCATGCTCGCGCTTTTAAAAAACAGTCTCGATGTTAGCCAATACCCACCCAAATACACGGATATTTCTGTATCTGCTGACAAACTTGGCAGAAACTAGTTCACATGTTTTCTCAGAAAGAGGACTAAAAGAGTTCTGAAGACTTTGTTAGGTGAGTTACAAAGAAGTAAACAATTATGAGCTCAGGTCTTTACACCCAGATTCCTCAATGAAGAAATGCCATAGTCTGGTATTTCTTTTCACTAGCAAGAATTATCATGTGCCCTGTGAAAAGGCATCTTTGAGATTTTTCCCTAAGACAGACAACAGTTCAGAAATAATCAGTAGAGTATATCTAAACCTTGCATCAGTGTTTATTTTATTGAATAACATCCAAAAATCACACGTACCGTGTACTTCCTAAAGCACACAGACATATAAACTGCTTTGGAAATTGTGTATTGACAAGTTCATCACTTCTTACCTTTATATATTTAAATTAAGACTTCAATAAATAAACCAGTAAATGCATTTATTATTAAAAAGAAATTTCTTTAAAAATTCAAATCTTAACTTATTAAAAAATATAATAAAAGACTTTTTGTACTTTAATATGCAAGAATTAGACTGCCTGACCTCTGTTTTAATGACTTAATTAGCTGTACTAAAGCCCAGCTGGGCCTCTGCTGACAACATAGCTAGATATTTCAATCAAGCAGTGTTATGGAGAATAAGTAATAAATGCTACCTTGTCGCCACACAGTCCCAAACCATAGTGCATGCTGGTAATGCTAAATTTGATCAGTATGCCTCAGATTTCAATTAGTCGTGGTCTGAATCCTTAAAACTGTGTAATGTGTATGAATTCCTGATATCAGATACAGAGTCACAGGCTCCCACAGTTAGAAGCCATTGAGTTTGCTTTTATTAGCAGCCAATTAATGGCAAAAATCTGCATCGCTTTTAAAATTTATAACCTCCCTTCCAGCTGCATCCACTGCTCCCGCTTCACTGTGTACAACCAGATCCGTCTCAGTGTCCAGAGTCAAACAGCTGCAAACTGTACTCTGTCCACAGAAGGGAAAAACCCTTTCATACAGAAGCTTTTTCAACCTCTTAGAAGTTCTTTTCAAAGCTCAGCAGCACTAGGCACTTTGCGACAATGAGCGATTTAATACAGAGAGAAAGAAATCTACACCAAGGTAACCTCTTGGGATGTGCTAGGTTTTCAAACGAAGTGAAACCCTACCACTCCCACACCGCAGAAGGGTGAGCAAAGCCACTTCTCCTGACCAAGGCTAAGAAAATATAAACATATAAAACCTGACCCTCACACAAAGTTAACCCATTGAAGTCTATGTGGTCATTAAACCAAGTGTTGTTACACAAGTTTAATAGTACATAAAATTTTGGTATTCAAATTTGTATGTTCAGACCTTAGATGCTTGTCTAATAAAACATTTGTGGGGATCACGGTCCCATCAAGCAGAAGTTTATTGCATACCTCAAGACCTCTAGACATTATTTTTAGGAACCAGACTCCTTCTGACATATGCTAAGACAGGAAATTTTGATGTGACCAGATTTAGTGACAAAGCATAATTGCTTTATATATTGTCAACTCTTTGCTTTCAAGGCTATGAGAAGCAGTTTTCAGCTTTATGGTATTAAACGACCTATGTGACCTTATACCTATTTCTTTGTAAATTGTGAGATTTTTTGTTATAGAAAATTCAAAATATTATCTTGGGAAAAAATGAAGTTTCATCATTTGGTTTTCTAGCAATTAGCAAAGTTTGAAATATATATTAAATTTACCCTTATGAATATTTTTTACTTTATTTTATAACCTGGGGGTTAATATAATTTACCTTTTAAAATGTGTAAAATAAACCCTAATGCATGACACTAAAAAATGTTGTATTAAGATAATACAAGCTGCTGCCACGGTTATTTAAAAACAATAAAATCCTATTTTACAAATTTCAACTGCTAATAGCCAACATTCTTTCTAACTGCTTAAATAGTGCAGTAAGACTTATAATGCCACTGTGAAATTATAAGCTCGCACTTCAAAGGTATTGTATCTGTTACAAATTTAATCTTCTCTGCTTTGTCACAACTGATTTCATCCCAGCAACTTGGAGATGTGACACGACAACATTCTTGTTGTCCTAGACAACCTGAACCAAGCTGTTAAGTACCTGCCTGGTGCCCAAGAATAATGACAATAATATTGACTATGGAATCTCCAACAACTGCCCAAAAAAAATGTGCAATTAGTCTGTTCCAGTTAATAGAAGGGGAAAGGAGGCTTTGCTGTGTTCACAAATTGTAGGCATTTTAATGACAGACAGAAATCTGTGCTCCATATTATTCACCAAACAACTGTGGTCGTTGCCTTTAAACTGTATTCTTCTTGTAATACTTTAAATGAATACATTTCACGATTATCTACCGCATACTAATATAGATTCGCATATCAAGGACATTTTTTCCTACATAAGGAAAAAATTCTGTCACTAAGTATTACCCTTCTCAGAAAATGGATCCTCGCTAGTTTTCATCTAAACACGGTGTTTTTTGTTTTGTTTTGTTTTGTTTTGTTTTGTCTTTGAAATAGCATTTTCAGATAGGTAGCGGGATGCCAGTGCTCACTCACTGCTGCTTCTCGGCTACACAGGACACACTGCAGGCAGGAGGAGCAGAGACACTGAGGGGAACAGCTAAGCACGACTGTGCTCATGAGCTGCTCAGCCAAGAAGCTAATGGAGCAGGACTCTGGAATCTCCCTGCACACCGAGGTTTAATTACTAACCATGAGGTTAAAATCAACTCGGTCACGATGAAAACTGTTAACTGTCAAGGATGGCGTTATGTCTAGCGATGAGCACATGGGCTTGGTAGCTAGATCTGATATGTGGATGTGGACACATCTGCAAGCATCCGTGTTCTGTAACAATATTGCATTGAAAATGATGGACAAGACGGCTTTGTATTCAAAATCTTTTATATTTGTGAATCCAATGCTCTGCTCCTGGGTCGCTTAAGCTACACCATCTATCTACATCTTTTAAATAATGCTAGAATGCATTTCTCCATGAATATTTAATTGGCTGGTTCCATGGTTTATATCTGCCAACCAAAGAAAAACAAATGCATAGAGAATTAAGGCTGTTACATGTTCATAGAAAGCACTGAGAATCCTGGAGTTCCAGCCGAAGACCACTGTTCTATTCGCAGTGAAGAGCACTGCTAAAATGTAGGTGCTGAGCAAAAATCCTATGATCTGTCTGTCTCCAGCAAACGTTACAGCCTAAATTAATGCCACAAAATAGCATAAAAAGCTATGCAGTTTTGTTCATAGCAATTCCATTCATAAAAAATAACAACCCAAAGATAAGAAAATACAGTTTGCTGGCAAATTTGAGGGAAAACAGAATGCCCTGATGATATTCTATGTTTTTAAGGGATGACTTACTTTTACTATATATTTTAATTCCTTTTATAGGCAATGTCCAATGAATTGACGACAAATTACACATGATGTTTAAACGTATTCTTTAACCGGCACGGTTCTGACACCATGGAAGGTATATTAAGTTGGCCATATGCAATTCACACTTGTGACTTTTCTCTGCCATTCATGAATTATGCAGTCATGCCTAACTCATGGAAATGAATTGCATGAACTGCCCACGGCCATGCTGCATCTCTTCCTATGTCCTTGTGCTCACATCTCCACAGTTCATTATTCATTGCAGCAAATGCACACATATAATGTGGAAATAGTCACACAGGAGGCACAAACAGCAATGAGACGTGTGTGTGTGTGTGTGTGTGTGTGTGTGTGTGTGTGTGATTCAAAGTAAGCAAGCTGTCAGGAGTAGCTCCATTGCTTTCTCTGGGTAACAAGTGATGAACAGCGCAGATATAACAGACGTGCAATAGAGGGATTTCTTCACATAAAGCTCTACAACCCAGAAATCGTGCCCTTGAGAGTTTTTAGATTTTATTTTAACCATTAAAAAAGATTTTTGCTCATACTCATTAAATTCTTACCAAAAGACTGTCTTTAAAATGTTTGCACATGTGTTTCTAATTGTTTCTTCTCTCCGTGTATGTTAAGGCATGATGATAATTCATTCCTGGAAGAGACGATTGCTCGAAGGAAATCTTTAGGATAAATGATCACTTCTTTGCTTTTGACTGAGAGCAGGTGTGGAAAAAGCAAAACTTTGATATTTTCTTCGTTAACTGCTGTGCTCGGGTGATTTTTTTCCCCCTGACAGTCTAGTGCTGGTGGAAAAATATTTCTTGGGAAGGTCTTTCGGTTTTAGGCTAGATAACACCACTGAGTTAGTCATGAGCAAGAATTTGTGACGTAGCAAACAATGAGGCTTCCTTCTGATTAACATCATTTGTACCATAAACAAAACTGGCTCCATTAAAATCATGCTTTCTAATTGAATATAGTGAATTTTATCAGACATTCAGGTTTTAATTCTTTGTAATAGAGCTCCCTTAAGATGTCACTTCAGGCAATAAAAGCCAGATTTAATGGGATACAAAATAAAATACTTCTATAGCATAGATTCTAATTTGATTGTAGATCATCAAATGTCCACGGTTAGAATTTACTATAGAAGTTAACGCTACAAGACAACATATTCAATGTAAATCAGATCTTTATAAAACTAATTGGATCATTTAACAGCAAAATTTGTACTGTATAATCATCTATTCTCTGTTAATTACTATTTAAAATTAAAACTGAAACAACGTGGAGTTCATAAAGATATTTTGTTGAAGTTGCACACTGAGGATGAGTTATACACTTAATGTTGCAAATTATACAATATTTTGCTGAAAATCATACCTTTCCTTCATGACTTTGTGATTTCTTTTTTTAAATTTTCCCCCCAAAATTAAAACAGCTATCATTTTATGTCTTCATATTTAAAAAAGGTTTTGTACAACTGCATGAAACATTATTAAATATTTAAGATGGTTTTGTTATATCTTGAATTTCTCTGTATTTCTCAATTTACAAGTAAATTTCATGATTCTCAAATTTTATCGAGATTAATAAAATGTAGGCATTCCACTCATCTTAATTAGACATAGTGTGACTGGAAAGCTAACACTGGCATCCAGAACAAGATCAATTTCAAAACAAAAAACAGTAAAAACAAACAGGTGGAAATAATCTATATTTTAAGTTGCATTAAATAGAAAATACTTTGTCTCTAGGAGAAATTTTTTCCAAAGAATTGGTTTCTACTAAAGAAACCAAAACAGAAATAAAATGTGTTAATCCCCAACCCACCATATTTTTATGCCTTGACATTCTGATTCTCCGAAATCTTTTTGCCAAGTCGATAGACATACCCAACAACAGTTTAGGATAAATACATTTTCACTGCTATACGATATGCTCACATCATAAATGAGGTGTGACCAGTAGAAGGCACTCTTACAATAAATATATACACACAGCGGCTCCTCTGCCAACTGGGTGAAAATTCTGATAAGAGTTTTACAAACTGTCCACGGCACAAGGACACCATGCACGGAGACATCAAAGTACAAATTCGACCTAAATACGTAAAGAGAAGCTCATTATAAGTCCTTTTGTGTCATGTGTATTTGGGGTTCAGCCCATTTGCAATTTTATTGCCCTCATTTTTAACTTCCTTAGTTCACAAAAAGAAACGTGTGGTCACACTTACCATTTTCACCACTGCATTTAAAGGACGTTGCTCTCTTGAGAAATGACTCGGACTCTCGAGGAGTTAGTGATTCGTACAGGCTGCTTCAAAACAAGCGTCTAGTTTCATTCTTATTAACCTTTCGAGGTTTGATCACAATTTACTAGTGCATGCAGGATGGATGGTCCTGTTAGTGGAGATGCTTGGACGGATGAAAATGCCTCTAATTAAATCTCTGTCAAATGTATGGCTAACAATGTTGTTTAGTTTGTGTTCATATACAAAATCTCTTGGATGCCTCTCCAAGTTTACAAAATCCATGTTAAAGGAGCCAGCAACGGGGGAAAAAAATGTTACGGCATATGTTTGGATTTTTGTATTTCAGAGTCCTGACTACTTTATCTGAATTAGATTTAGAGCTTTGTTATGTGTGATAGTTATGATAATATGATCACTGAAGGCATGGAGACAGGGAGACTCAAATCCCTGTGAAAATCCCTTTCTCCATTTCCTACAGCTGCTGCGGCGCTTTAATATCTGCTAGAATGATGAAGAGGAACAGGCCGAACTCCAGTTTTAATAAAAATTTTAACAGGTCTACATATAGTTATGAAAAATGTTATTTGCAATGCCAATTTTTAATAAAATTTTCTTAAACCAAAGAAAAAATCCCCAAGGGGGAAGCTGCTCTGAATGTGTTTTTCATATGTACTATTTAAGGCTCTTTAAAGGTTAGGAAAGTGACTGCTGAAGTAAGTTCTGTTCCACACAGCACAAGCCGGGAGGCGCTGGCATGCCTGCATTTCAATCAAATAAATAAGCTAAGCTTTCATTTTGTATATTGGATCAGAAACAAATACTATCACGTTGCATAGTCAATTTTATTATTAGGACTAAAAACTCATATCGTTAAAGAACAGTTTTAAAACAAGCCAAATCTCAGCTGCTACAGGCCAGGGTGCTCTGCCATGTATAGGTTCCTGATGCTAAAGAGATAATAGATTTTTTTCCCCCAAGAAATTGAAATTTGGCTTCGGAAAGGGTTTCTTGGACTTGAGAAACCATTGGAAGTTGGGAGTTTTTATTTTTCCAAGAGAAATTAAAGACATCCGGAATTTGTATGAAATGAAATTTAATTGAACCTAAGAGCTTTAAAACTTCCAAAGAGCCTGTATAAAGTAAATCACATCAAATAATGTGGGTCCCACACAGTGGTTCTCTGGACTCTATAGCACTGGGCATGCTGACGTACTAAAACCTAAGCTCCGAACCCCCAAAGTGTCCCTAATTACAGAAAACAGGTGTGAGGCATGACCAGGAGACCAGAAATAAACTCCAACAGACCAATTTAACATGGGCCAGATTGAAAAATAGGAAAACTTCATAACTTCCAACATAAAAATACAAACAAGGGGTGGAGTTTTAATTCACGGATGTCATTATTAGCAGTCAAGTGGGTGTGCTCAAGACAGGCACTGATTGGCCAGCAACACCAGCCTTCTTGTCACCTCTGAAAGGCAGGCTTGTCTGCACTGGTCACCATGAGAAACACACTAACCCCTATTAAAAGAATTTGACAGACTTTTAGAATTCACACTAGCTTGCACCAAAGCTGGAGTCAGGGAGGCACGCAGACTTTAATGCCAGATCTGCGCTTTGTCTTACGGAAGTATTCACTTTGGGAGGCATAAAATTTAGTTTGTACTGAAATGAAGTGGGATGTGGGGTACAAACGGATCATCGCTGCTGAGAGGCTGAGGTACAGCGCCCTCTTGTCAGCCGTGGAGCAGGGCCTTCGCTCCTTTCCCGGGAACTTGACAGGTGTTGCTTCCTACTACAATTTACAGTCTTACTGATAACAATCTTTCCAACATCTTTGCTGATCTAAAGGCAAGTCAGAGGTGCTCCCTAACTCGTTTACTTAAGTCTGCCTGTATGTATCGTTAAAGGACGCCTCTTAATAGTATAGAGGCGTCAATGACTTTAGAGGATTGAAGAAAATTGATAGAAGAATGAAGGAAAAAGCCATTTACAGATTTTGCACACCTGATCTCTACATTTGGGACTATGGTGACTATGGTGGACTATCTTCAACCAAATGTTATTTATCAGGATGTTTTAGACATGCTGAGAAAGTTACACAAGTAAAATCAATTTCTGAAACCATACATTTAAAAAAAAGTTTTAACACTTGTTAATACGAATTATAAATGTGCCAAAAACGGGGGAGGGGGAAACCCATCACTAAACTGCTGTTTCAGCATTAAGAATATCTTAAATTTTTACCTTTGAGAATCTTCATGTCATTCAAGAATGCTCATTAGATTTATAATCAGAAAATGTGTTTTCAAAGTATCAAGTCCAAGATGCTGGTATAAACAGAACTCAAGGAATCTTGCCATTTAAACTACTATACTAAGACTTTATAAACAGCCGGGTGGCGGTGGTGGCGCGCACCTTTAATCCCAGCACTTGGGAGGAAGAGGCAGGCGGATTTCTGAGTCCGAGGCCAGCCTGGTCGACAGAGTGAGTTCCAGGACAGCCAGGGCTATACAGAGAAACCCTGTCTCAAAAAAAAAAAAAAAAAAAGACTTTATAAACTAAACTGGGAATTATACATTCCGGCAGCTTAGAGAGGAGCAAACACCACATTCTGATTGTCCTAAACAACCTGAATGATCACAATAAGCTCTATAACGTCCTCTTTATGAAGAAGAAATCTTCACCTTTAAATATGCACGTAGCTGGGCTGCTGTGTCTGGCCTCACTGGGACGTGAAGAACCTAGCCTTGCAGAGATTTGAAGTGATAGGATGCGGGCTTGATATTCAAGGGACCCCACCTGCTCAGAGGGGAAGGGGAGGGGTGAGAGAAGGACTGTGGGAGAGGTTGAACGAGGAGAGTCAGTGAGCAGAATTTACAGCAAATAGTAAAAAAATAAAATTAAATTTTAAAAAAAGTATTAGAAAATGGAAGGATAAAAATCCATATTCAATTTTCCTATGGAAGCTCTCATAAAGGAAACACAAGAGTAACCAGAGTTCCATATCAGAAGACATAGATCTCTACACAAAAATTACTATTCTAAAATAAGCAAGCCTAGTTTTGTCAAATCAAATGAGACGCTGAGTTACATTTTAGTAAATTAAACAAACTTCATTCTCATAAAGCAGGCAACTGTATTCTACAAGAAATCTTCCTCAATTTTCCCACCCCAATATACTGTTTAAATACAGTAAACAAAACTAATCTTAATTGGGATCAATACTGAATTAATATGCTACTTTTGTGACACGTATAATTTAACATTTTAATCAAATCCTACACTTTACCTGCAAGTTTTTCACTTCTAGTGTTTCACTAGTGAGTGTGGGGTTCAGTTTCACGTAGTGCATAGATAAGATAATCTGTGTGCGAACACTTATCATAAATATTTTGCATGTTAATTTTGATCTGCACTTTTATGTACATATCTCAAAACATTGGCAAATGGACAGTTTGATGAAAATATTATAATTCCATAAAAATCTTAGGTTGCTAGGTTTATTCTCAGGTAGCTAGATGAATTATTAAATATTATCTAAAGTTACCTCACTGCTTAATTTTTATACTCCCCTTTGGTCTCTTTTCAGGCTCTAGCCTGACTGGTGATGTTTTCCTCTTCTAAAACTGTTGGTGGAATAAATTACACTAAATACAAGCATTTGCAGTCCCTCCACATAGTATCTTTATAAATAAGCACAGTTGTATAAATATGGAGATAAAGGAGAGAAATAAATTCCTCAAATAATACTTTTTCCCCACTCAGAAGTAAGGAACATGACCCATTTGTCATAGGCTCTACAGTAAATTATTATGAGTTAAGGAATTGCTGTAAATTGTACATATTAATCAGGAACTGGGGTTTTTCCCCCTCCCCTTAAACTTTATCTCTATGGTCCTAGTTCCTTCTAGTTTCATCATTACATATTCATTTTTTTACATTTATAAATGCATGTTGTTGTTTTTTTTTAAAAAAAAAATCTTATAGAGTTTTCTTCAGGATTTTCAAATATCAAGGGTGGCCTAGAGGTGAAATTTCTGGTTTCTTATTTCAAATCACAGCACTGCCCAGCCCCAGGAAACTCATGTAGCATGAAAGGCAGATAGATACACTGGGAAGTGATTATTCATGTCACAAAATAATTCTCAGATGGTGTCCTGTAAATAAGGAGCACTCTGGTTAAGTGTTTGCTTATAGGTCCCTAAATACTAGACAAAGCAGCTCTGGGGGCAGAAGAAAGTGGAGCTCAAGGGCTGGGAGACATAGACAACTGTAGACCAGTCCAAGCTGAAGAAAACAGAGCCGGCAAGGAGCTAACCAGTGCCTCCAGACAGAGAGGGACACACACACACACACACACACACACACACACACACACAGGGACAACTTTAACATAAAACAAAATATTCAACAAGCTAGCTAGATTAACAAAGCTTATTTTAGAGATTTGATACTCATTTATTCACACATTTATTTAAATGTGTGTGCTGTTTTAAAAACCATCCACATATAGAAATATATATAATATATATGTATATATATATATATATATATATATATTCAGATATACAGTGTTTCCTTTAAAGTTGTATAGTACAGTAAGTAGTTCCCCTAATTTGTATGTGGACAAATCAAGCATATTCTCAACACATCAAAGTTGCTACATTTCTACTGTGTGGAAGGCATTTGCTAATGTGTGATTTTGTCACTTTTTAATAAGCTTTTATAATTCGTCATTATGAGATAAAATATACACTTGTGTGTTTCCCACTGTCCTGTGTTTAGAGATTTACTTTTAGAAAATGTTAAAACACAATTAACAATTTACAAAATAACATCCGTGTTTTTCAAGATAACAGACTATAACAACAGACCTGTGTTGCGATCATCAGTTAAAGCTGTAAATGTAAAAATATAAGGTTCTGCAGATATAGATGCCAGTCACTAACTTTGAAGGAAGTTAATACTCTTTCACTTATTAACTTTGAAAGAAAATAAACTGAGTGTGGTATGGAGGTAAGAATAGCTATAAAAAAAAAAAACATAAATTCACATTATTTTGAAACACGGTTTCAGATGTTCCAGGTTTTTCCCAGAACTCATTATGTAGTGAAGAATAGCCTTGAACTTGTGATCCCCTGTCTCCACGCCCCCCCCAAGTGCTGGCATTCATTACAGGCACAAGCCACCATATCTACTTGAATACTAGAAGAGACTGAAGTTAGTGAGTTGTGCCCATGGGGCAAGCGCTTTACTGACTAAGCCTCATCCTCAGCCCACAAATTCTCCTTAAATACCCATTTGCTCAAAACAAGTGAGAACCCTTCCTATACTAATCACCAACGACTGCTGAGTTTCACAGTTTAGGCTCTCTTGGAGTTCTTCAATATAAGAAAGTAATTCTTAGAATGGAATAATGGTTGCAGATCCATTCGTGTGGTTCAGCTCATGTGTCTACAGTCACAGTTCATATTGTAACACCTCTCAGCCTGCTCAGTACTGGGAGAGGAAGTTGAACAAAAAAAAAAAAAAGGAAAGAAAGTCATCTTAGTCATCTTATATTTTCACCTATATGATAGTTATTCATTCTTTAAATGGTATCTGACTAACAAGCTTAGCAATCCTGTTAACTTTTTAAAATAGTTTCCAGAACTTTCAGTGTTCTATATTCATAACAAACTTTGATCTTAGCACCGCACGTGTGATACAGGGCTCTAAAACCAATATGGGTCAACCGGAATAGAGAGAAATGTTAATGAACCATTCACTTTAAAGTACTTAAATCAACTTCCCACCAACATTTTAGACGTAAGTTTACACTGCTACGGTATTGTTTAAAAGGGAAAATCACACAATGTGGAAGAGAGCTGCCCTTTCTTCCAAGTGAGAAACAAGACTTTTTATAAATTGCTTTAAAGCCAAAGCCATAGGACTTCTTCATCTTGAGTCAGAAGGGAATGTTAAAGAATAAAGCAAAATTGTGCAGAATAGAGAAAGGTATAAAGGGGAGAAAAGAAAAACAGGCTTCTTAGTACAGCTAAACTATTTCAGAAGAGGAGGGGGTGGATTTAGCGGTAACCACTAAGTCAAAGTACATCACAATGCAAAAACAACACAGGCAGTGGAGGTGGTGTACTTCAAAGCTGGAAATCAATGCACGGCATGCTAAACTCTTCATCTCTTCTGTGACAGTTATTCCAACTCGGCATACCATGGCAAGCAGGGCTGTCCATTCAAACGCAGTGAGTGCCGCCAACTTCACAATAGGAATCCTATTCTGAATAAGTTACAACTTAAAAAGCATGGGCAGTAGTAAAATCTTGGAGTTTTGAGCTTAATTTTGTTTTGGCTTCTCAATGATAAATCTACACCTTAAGTACATGAATTACATACAGTTGTATAAAGCCTCTGTGTTTCTGTCTCATCTTCTTGTCTAGGCACACAAGTCTTGAGTAGTAGTAACAGGTCTTGAATGTTTGAGACATGTTTACAATGGGACAATGGATATAATCCTTAATGTTTTGAGAAGGCCCTGGCCATCATATAGGATTTGTCATTTGAAACACAAGTAACTAGTTTGATTCTATTTCATATGAGACAATAACTGCAGCTCATTGACTCATTTAAAAAAATATGTTGCATATTATGAGACAGAATAGTTTAATTTTCTTTTCTTATCTGTCTTAAAACGTTGCCGTGACTCCTTTTTCACTATATGGCATTGTAGAGTGCCTGTGATTAACACTCAGAATACTAGATCTTTGGAAAGCCTTGTCTTCAGAAATGTTTTGAATTGTGTGACTTGGGTGTCTGTACCTGGAAATACTCCCATTACAAAGCTCCTATCAACGCGACCTTCTGCCTCAGCTGTCAAGGCCTGGAATGCCCCATGTCAGTTCAAAGCTAGAAGAAATAAAGAAATTGTTACTCTGTTATATCACTTGGACATAAACTCACAAATGAACAACTCTGAGGCTATAATGAATTTACCTAATTTATTAATGACATGATTTTTTAAAAATCAATATTAATGATAAATATCAACTGATCCCATTGAAAGAAATAATTTTAAATAGATTTTTTAAAATTTAACTACTCCCAAGGCAAAGTTTTGGCAGTTCAGTTCTGCATGACTGAAATTATGTTTCAATTATGCAATGTGTATTTAAGGAAAACCCATAGAAAGTTAGAAAATGAGATATTTTCACATGCATTTTAAAGTCCTTTGGTTTATTTTTTTAAAGAATATTTTTCAGCAGCATTCTTTCAAACAGCCCTGTGTGCACTCTTTTCATTAAACTTCACTCTACAAAGTGAGCGATGCTTGTTCCCCAAAATCCTTCTATATGTCTGTAGATAAAGACCAACATCAGAAAGTGAGAATGTGCCCTTCCTGACAGAGGAAGTGAACCATCATTTTGGTCTAGACTTGTGTTGTGTCATCTCACAAGCATTTCATTTAGCTCTGAGCTATCATATGCCATGCTACAGAGTACTTCTTTCCCTGAATTGGTGGCACAAGCAGAAAAAAAAACAAAAAAAAAATCAAGGCATTTGATGACAACTACTACGATCAGCAACTGTAATGTTTTCTTATACTAATTCATTTTTAGATGTATATTCTTTTGGTTGTTCTGAATACATGAGTATTTGGAATATATATTGGGAGTTCAGACAAATGCTGTTACTTTTTTATTGGATATTTTCTTTATTTACATTTCAGATGTTATCCCCTTTCCCGCTCCCCCCCCAAATCCCCATATCTTATCCCCTCTCTTTAAAAAGAAGCAGGTAGCTCTTCTGTTGACTTTTCATTATTAGGATATCTTTAAGAGGATTGTAATTCCTTATCTGAAAACAAAATTTCATCATCCTAAAATGTTTCAATAAATTGCCATAAGGTTTGATGAATAAAATCACTAGTTTTTAACCCACTTGATAAAGCACACGCTTTCAGACATAAAAAAAATGTGTGAAAGGAATCTATATAATAACATAATTTAATTTTGCTAATAATATTATCTCTTTATTCCAATAATACAATATTTTAATTTAACTTGTTTGTGGGTATTTTGAATATCTAACATTGGAAATATCAGATATGCAATTAAGGTTATTACTCAATATCATATAAAAATGACCTTAATGAACATTAAGGAGACACTAAAACCAACTGGCACGACATTTGAACAGAATGTTGGAAAAGAACATTCTGGATCTTTTAAGTGTTGTGAAACTCTCTGTCATTCTATGTAAATACTTACAATCTCTTATCTGAGGAATCATTCCAAAATGTGAGGCAATTGTAGAGACAGTTGGTGAGCAAGCCAAGTCGGGACCAAATAGGAGAAACCACAGTATTTGGAGCCACTAAGTGTGGAGATGGTAAATCATGTCTTGTTCTTCTCTGTGTACAAGGATGTGGAAAGCGGTAACTACAACAAGCCCTGTAACACTATCTGTCAACAGGAGGGAGCATCATTCCAACTGAAACCG
Organism: Apodemus agrarius; assembly: GCA_964023405.1. Taxonomy (NCBI): domain Eukaryota; kingdom Metazoa; phylum Chordata; class Mammalia; order Rodentia; family Muridae; genus Apodemus; species Apodemus agrarius. The sequence goes on along the minus strand of OZ030007.1, from coordinate 32,627,777 downwards.
AATTAAGAAATGAACATTTGCAATATGATTAACAGATAGATAGATGGATTAGATAACTCAATTTGATAGCCAGAGGGACTGATACAGGGATGGGTGGATAAGTGGGAGGGAGGATCTATAGAAGGATTGGTGGATTGAGAAATGATAGACCGATAACACATATTTAGAAGTCCCTAAAGCATCTTCCAATCACTCTTCTTTCTCTTACCATAGAACAGCCTGCTCCTTCATCATGCCTTCATTCCAAGAGTTTATGTGATAAAGTGAAAAACCTGGGCCAAGAAAGATGACTAATCATGCAATAATACTGACCACCAGAGAAAGGAGACTATATTTCTATTAGATGTCTCACTGAGATCTCAGTGAAGATGAAGGCTGCATCTAGCATGGGTATTTGGCTAACAGAACCTCATTCCAACTGGGTCTTAGATGATTCTTCATACATGTACCTTATTCCTCTCCCTACTCAAAAGAATAATGATATAAAGATACTCAGGGCAGCAAACATTTATAAACCATCAACAAATTCTTTACAAATTTCAAAAATAAGTATTTTCAAAGCCCAGCTCTAAATGTTTTGTGGAGTAAACTTTGACATGTATGATATATTGATATATACATTGATGCCTATGGTAACAGTTTTATTTCCCCTGTATAAGTCAACTTGTAAGACCTGCTGAAGACCTTGGAGAGACAAAGGCTACCATTACATCAGCTAGCTGGCTAGTAAGAATTCACTTTATGGTGTCAAATTTTTTGATGAAAATCATCACTATGATTTTTACACTGAACCTTGCCTTCAACAATTAACTTCAGGGGCATGCTTATGACAAATATTCATAAAAGTTTCCCATTTTTAATAGCACAATGATAAGGGAGTAATAGTAATAGTATCATTTAGCTCCCTTATTAACATTTTGGCTTTCTCACATATAAAATATAAAGCAATTAGGACTAAAAGCCAGCAGGCCCATTCTGGTGCCAAGTAATTCTTCTTAGAAGTTTAGGGGACACAAAATCTCTAGGCTTTACTTTGTTAAATAGGCAAACACTGGATTACTGTGGAGGAAAAATGTGCTGTGAGAAATTATAGTTAGTCATACAAAATGACGATATAAATACACACAAATCTTGCCCTCCACTTCTTTGTGTTTTTATTGTAAATTACCATTCTTTTACCAATATTTTTCTAAACATTTAAGATTTTAAAACACTTGGACTGACTGAAAAATATCTTTTTCTACTTAGAATCATAGAAATGATTACATTGGTAGAAAACTGATATCAAAGAATACAAATTTCCTGTGATGTGACATTAAATACTTTTTTTCTGGCAGAGTGTGTGACTCAGTGGTAGACAGCTTGAGTCACATATTCAAGCTCTGGGATTCAACCCCCAGCACACACAAAAAAGGCATGCTTCAACTCATGGACATAAATCAAATATCTATAGATTTCAGGGTCAAAAAGATTGTTCAGTGGGTAGAGAATGCTTGCCGTGTAAACAAGATGATCTGAATTAAACCCCCAATACGTGCATAAAAGTTGAAGAAAAGAACAGACTCCACAAACTGGTATTCTGACTTCTATAATTCTACCAAATGTCTGACCATACACTTATAGCAATCTAATAATAATAATAGTAATAGTAATAGTAATAGTAATAGTAATAGTAATAGTAATAGTAATAGTAATAGTAATAGTAACAATAATAATTTCTTTTTGAGATAGGGTTTCTCTGTTTTAGCTTTGGATGGATGTCCTGGAACTCACTCTGTAGACCAGGCTGGCCTCAAACTCAGAGTGATCTGCCTGCCTCTGCTTCCTGAGTTCTGGGATTAAAGAAATGTACTACCATTACCCAGCTGTAAAATTATTTTTAAGGCTAATGATTTTGAAAGGATGAGTATATGTAAATAATATGTGATTTAGGTATAATTTCAATTAGAATGTGTTCTGAATATCTTATCTATATATATTTAGGTCATGCACATTAAATGAGTATCATGGGTTATTAGGTCAAAAATTAATGAAGTAGATATAAAAATATGTATACTACATATACAGGCTAATCTCTATGTATGAGGATGTATTAATGATATAGAACTTGAGGTATTTAGTTTGTGATGAAGGATGGAAATACTTTGATTCTCTTTCTAAGAAACCATCCATGCTTTACAAATAGGAGGTTGCATGGCTCAAGATAAACATTATATTAAGAGTGTTGTGCACTGAACATGAAATGTACCCAAAGGCACGTATGCTTGAATTCTCAATACTCAGCTGGCTGTGCTGTTTGGGAACTTTATAAAAATATTAGGAGGCGGAAAATGGATAAAGGAAAAGATCATTGAGCTGATCATCATAGAGGATTCTACTCGGCTCCCAGTTACTATTTTGCTGTAGTTTTCTGTCAGCAATGAGATGTAGAAATTCTCCTTTCCTGCATGTTCCTGCCACCATTATGTTGTGGCCAAGCACATAAACCCAAGGGACTGAACCTTCTGAAACTGTGAGCTGAAATAAAGCCTCCCTCCTTTAGATGATGCTTCTCAGGTAAGTGTCAGTGTACATTCTCAGTAACACACAGTATGTTACAGAAGAGGAATAGGTGAAGGAGGAAGGGGAGGAAGAGGAGGAAGAGGAAGAGGCAGAGGAGGGGGAAAGAAATTCAGAGACTATTTTGAGTACTAACTGATGCTTAGGGTATCTTGAGCAATAACCTATGCCACTAAAGCTTAAGCCCTGTCACTACACTCTTCATTATAAAAAAAAAGCTGCATTTAGTATGATTTCATTTATATGACATTCTGGAAATGACAACATTATGAAACCTGAAAACAGATTAATGGCTGCCAAGAGTTAAAGGTGGGAGCATGAGGAAAGAGCAAGCTTAACAAGGAAGTCATCGTAATTGCGAAAGGAGCTGGGGTGGGAGGAGTCCTATACAGAAGCCTCTTCCACCTTGTTAGCCAAAAGGATTTAGTCATGCCATAGTTAGCTCCAGGTGTCAACTCGACATAACTCGAGTCACTTGGGAAGAGAAAACCTCAACCGCGGAATCCCATCCATGTGATTGGTCTACGGAGCATTCTCTTGCTTTACATTGTTGCAAATACTTGACCTGGCCATCATGTTTAATCCTAATGGTTAGCATTTCATATGAAGGATATGTGTTTAATTGTTCGTTTACAGTTAACATACATTTGGTCAGGTACACCTGTACATGTGCATATGAAGGTCATCCGTCAAGAGTAGGAATTGTTCTCAGTTGCTCTGAATAGACTTTTGTGACACAGGGTCTCCCACTGCACCTGAACCTCAACAGTTTGGCCAGGATGGTCAGCCAGTGAGCTGCGAGGATTGTCCTGTCTCTCCTTCCCCTGTTCTGGAGGCACAGATGTGGGCTGCTGCGCCTGGCTTTTTACATGGAGGCTGAGGAGCCAAACTCAACTCAGGTCCTCATACCCACAGTGAAAACGAACACGTTCACTGCCTGAGCAATCCACCCCAACGAACTGTTACCTAATATTATGAAGTGATAAATTACTAAGGTTTGAAGTCAAAAACAGGATTATTAAAGAAGTTTTGTTCTTCGACGCAAAATTTCCTTGAACAGAAACAATTAGACATTTTTAAATTTAAGTATTGTATTTTGTCTATGTCTTGTGTAGTTATGTAGCTATGAAGCAAATCTAGAGTATTCAACTAAGCAAACAAAAGCCCATGTGAAACAGGTGGTCTCCATTTATGGGTCCAACTATGGAAATAAAAATTTAAATTTGATAACCTAATGTTTTATTAATTTAATTTCCTACCTCATTACAATTAACTGTCATTAAATAATAATCATAAAATGTAGAATAACATCAGATCTCTCTTACAAACTCTAGTCCTTCAAGAAATTGATGAGACAGTGTGGCGTTTACTGTTCACTGTCAGCTTAAAAGAATCTATAACAATCTGGGAGGCAGACCATGGGGCGTGCCTGTGAGGGAGGATCTCGGTGACACTGACTGATGTGAGAAGACCTATCTGAACCCATGCTGGGACTGTTTCCTGGGCAGAGGATCCTGGGCTGTGTCGGATGGAGACAGTGAGCCAAGCACTAGCACACATTTGTTGATTTCGTTTTTATGATTGGGGATGCTGTGTGACCAGGTGCTTCAGACTGCTCTGCCATAATCTCTATCCAGGCCAGAGACTGTACCTTAAGCTATGAGCCAGAATAAACCCTGTATTCCTTACGTTGCTTTTGTCTCAGTATTTTAGGATAGAAATAGGAAAATAAATAAAACTGGGTATAATTTTCAAGCCATTTTACAACTTCTTCTTGGAGATTATAAATAGTCAGAGAAAATATTTATTTCCTGCAAAAATTAACTACTGACATTTATAATCTTGTGATATTTATATTTATGTGAACCACATTATATTTTAAAGCATGCAAAATAAAAACAAAAATTAAAATATATACAGCACTTTGAAGCCCAAGCAGTTCAGGCTCATTAAGACAGGGTAGCCTAGAGAATTTTTAAACAAATTCTTTTTCTAGAACATGAAAATTAAAAATAGTTTTGTAATTATTCATTTTAATTTTATTACTTAGAAATTATATCTAGTCCTAAAGCTTTCTTTTAGTATATTCCACTTTTTAATCTTGTAAGAAAAAAATACGTTTATTGGTTTTTTGGTTTTTTTTTTGGTAGCATGTTGTTTTTCCCCTTTGTTTAAATGAATAGTTTAGCCTCTCTCTAGGCTGCAAAGTCTATAAATTAAATTTTGTTGTTTGTTTTGAATTTTTAAAGAGCTAGTTATGTTGCTGAGGTTCACTTTGAACTTGTGACCCCTGTCACACTCATTCTCTGGAACACTAGGAACACAGGCAGGCACTACCACGCTCAGACTGCCAAACGTATTTACCATCTAAATAATCTGGAAATTTTCCCTATATTGTGAAAATTTTTTAATACATGTGTAACAATATAAATGAGAGAAAGGTGTTCTCTCAAACAAGATAAAAAATAACTATCAGTGATCTCTATTAAAATAAGAGAACTCTCAGATCTCTCAGCTTTGCTTGAAGACAACAGAGAAAGAGGGGTGAAAGCCATAACTCTGACCATCATGGCAAGTACACAGCTCATCCATGCTATCTCCTTGGTAGTCCACCTTGGGGCAGAATAAAGTGCTGCTCCAAAACATAGCCCTCCTGTAAGAGCACCATGCACCCCAGAGAGTATAGGAGGAAGTGTGCTGGCACTAACAAGGAAGCCTCCCCAAGGGCTGGCATCGTAGTAACTGAAGGTGTTACACAAACTGGAAGGGATAAAAGCAATGAGTAATCCTACCCAGGTGCAGAAACTATGAACCACAACAATGACCTGCTTAGAGGACATTCCCAGTGGTGCAATAGCAGCACACATTGTCCTGGGGATAACTGACAACTGTCTAATTGGACTGACAGTCCATTAGATTCATGCCTGATGCTATTAACCTAGTATGTGATTAAGATGAGAATGCCCCTTATGTTTATATACTTAGATGCTCAGACCCACTTGGTGGAGAAGTTTGGGAAGGATTGGGAGGTGTGGCTTTAAAGGAGGAGGTGTGTCACTGTATGCAAACTTGTAGGTTTCAAAAGAATCTCACTGATCCCACCACACTTTCTTCCTCCTGCTTGAGAATCACGATGTAAGGTCTCAACTTCTCCATAAATCTGTCATTATACCTTCACACCATCACCACTGACTCTCGTCCTATGAAACTATGAGTCCAACTTAAACACTTTCTTTCATAAATTTATTTATTCATGGCTCTTTATCACAGTAATAGAAAAGCAATTAATACACCTAGGCAACCACCTGTGGCTAGTGAATTCGCAGAACCTACTATAACTGCCACTTTTCTAAACCAATATCATTTTTACTGCAATATATTATGTATATTATATGCACACATATATACATATAACTATATAACTATATATACACATATATACATATAGATGTATACACACATGCATACGTATATATGTATAAATATATGCATTCATCATTACACGTAATTCTGTCATCTTTCATCAAGTAAGCTTCTTTACATAGTAGATGGAGGCTACAAAAACCTACAGCTGGTCTACATATAGAGAATAAGTGGCTGTGTGGTGCCCTCCCCCAGTTGGTCCACTTATAGCATAACCACATATCTAAGTAAGGTTAAAGAACATTCTAGAAGAGGAGCAAAAAGACTGTAAAAGCAAAAGCACCAAGACACCTGCTGCTAGATTGTATCTTCTAGATAGAATGTGGATGTTGAATCTATAAAATCTCAACAATATGTTCAATAAGCAAAACCTGTATAATGATACCCACAATCTACATGCCAACACATACTCTACCTTAAGTGAATTAATGACAACTAAAAGCTGACTAAAGAGAAAGAATCAGTTTTCTCCAGGAGGGAACCCCTGGTAGATTACTGAATCCCAGTCGTCGCCCCTAAATGTATCATTGCGTGTCTTTCTACCACTCGTTCATGATACCCCCAGCACTGTGACCTGCCTTCAGATCCATAAGATGTGCAGCTCTTTCCTGCTTGCAACTCTGCCTTCTGAGAGCACCCATGCTCTTCTTGTCTCGCCTAACTTCTCCCTCAGCATGCTTCTAGCTTCCACTAAATAGTATGCAGCTGAGTGGGCTCTCTTGACCACCGCTTTCCTTTTTTCCACATGTGTATGTTTTTGGTAGCACCTTCCTTAATCCAATTTTTGTGTCTATTTTTATAACCTGTGCTTCCCACACTTGTCTATATGTCCAATAAAGGCAGGAAGCTTGGCTGGTTAATATGCTGGTTTGGTTGGTTGGTTGGTTGGTTGGTTGGTTGGTTGGTTGGTTGGTTGGTTGTTGGTTGGTAAGTTTTATTTTGTGAGTGGGTGCAACATTTTCAATACCCAGAACAATCTGTAAATGTACTGATTGACCTCATCTCCTAACCGTAGATTGTTTGCTTAAAATACCCTTTATGCTTTCTGGTTCCTCAAATTTTGGCCTGCATTGGTTTCTTCATCCTCCGTTTTTTGAGCATGTAATTCTCCCATCATGGCAGCACCTGTTCTAAGTCTGCTTCCTGCCTCTGTCCCACATGCCCCATGGCAAATGGCACCTCTTCCCTTCCACAGCCATGTTTCTATACAAGTAAACATCTTCCCAAATCGCTAGGTATTTATCATTTTTTATTTTCCACTTAAGTTTTGCTTTTTATTAGATAATATTTAAAGATAAAATTTTATAGACTGTCAGTCAAGCAACCCATTTCACAATGGACCACACCCAGAGGCTCAGCACTGTACAAAGCCACAGCTTTCATGGTCTCTGTTTGTATTCAGCTCTTATCACATGCATTTGTGCAGTTGGACTTAGTGATAACTGTTGTAATGTGGTTTAAATTTTCATTTTAACACTATAATTTTATATGAAAGAATGCCCATTTCTCCGATTTGTTTATGGGATATAATTAAACTATTGTTACTATATTGTTTCTATTGTTTTACTCTCTCGCAATAAAGAAGGCATAGGAAGAATCTTTTCATAAACTTAATACTTTTGTCTTGGGTTTCATCCTTAAAATGATTTTCTCAGAGTTCTTTGAATCCTATTGATACAAAATCAAAGGATAAAAAGTCCTTCCTGGTTTCTCTGTATCTTTGCCTCCCTGGTGGTCTGCCCACAGTGCCCTGACCACCCCCCCACTGCTCCAACATGACTCCTTCTTTGTTGCATTGGTTTCTATTCTAATCTTCTCTCTTCTCTTGGACTTTCACTCGTTCTTCCCATTCTCCCCACAGAGATCCTTCAAATGCCTTATTCTCTCATGGTCTCCAACATGGACATCGCCAAAGTGGATCTGCTGAGTTTTGCCAGATGTGCTTTCCCTTTGCTGTTGCCATTTGGAACACCCATGGAAGCAGCTTAATTGTTTGCTACTCAGTTCATCATTAATTATATTAACTTTACCCAAGCTAGCAGAATGTATAGCTAATGAAACAACAACACCCAAATTAGTGGGTGAGTTGTATAGCTAAGAAAGAAAATAACTTACGTGGTTTCCCTGGATCTATAAGCGAACACATGAAAACAAACTTGAAACCTAAACATTTCCCATTTCATTGGTACCCTCTTTTAATTGGGAGTGAAAGATGCATGCATAGATGGATATATGGAAGACTGAAGAGTTCCTTTTCATTGCACTGTAGACACTGGCACTTAGTTTACAAAACCACTCAACATCAAGACCATTGCTTCCCTGGAATCAGGGGTTTATGGAAAGTTTTGCATGCTCTAGTTGAATGAGAATGGTTTTTACAACCTCCAAGAAATGGCTTTAAAATTCCTAACAGATTTATTCTACAGACTGAGTTCACCCATCAATACATGCACATGGAGAACTTAGCTATACAGTGAGCTTAGAGCACAGAGCTGAGGTGATGGATGGAGAGCACCCTAATCCACACAGAGGACAAGCTACAGTGAAAACAAAGTACAGGGACCTCCATGCAAAGGGTCTTGAGCGTGTGAGAGAGACATTCAGTCAGAGAGTGAAGTCAAAGGTTACAACCAGAGCAGGAGAGATTGCAAGCACTGAGGATTTGGAGATTGCGGCCACACATCCTGGATGATGCACCAGGACATTTCTATGACTATCAGCCCAAATCTCCTTTGCCTCAGCCTAGGTCAGGCATTTCTCCTTCTCCTTGTTGTGCCCTTCTTAAGAAGAGTATACATTGAAATACATTCGCACATTGAAATATTTCATAGGAAAGATCATGCTATCGAGAATGATTAAAATTGAAAAATGCTTATGATAGAAACAGAATATGAATTGAGCTGTGTGGAAATCACATGTGACTGCACACACACACAGAGACACACACACACACAGACACACACACATCATATCACATCACATCACACATCATATCATATCACATCACATCACAGCTGCAGCAGATGTGACCTAACAACCCAGAGGTTGACAGGCATCCTGTATAGTATTCACACCATCACGGGCAGCTCAACTTGTTTGTTTCTATTTTTTAATTTAATTTAAATTTTGTGTGCCTTTACCCTGGAAAAATCTCATGAGGCTGTGCATAGGCAGCCACTGGAGACTGCCGGATACAGACCTAATGCAATCACACACCTCATGTAGCACTCATACTGAGCTGGCTTTGAACATTGTACAGTTTCACATTATACTTACTTGTTATCATCTATGTTATAATGTATATGCACCACAGGACATTAAGCACAAGCAACAAATGAGACTGTAAGGTTGAAATTCAAACTAATAGGAAAGTTCCCAAAAAGAGGGATGATATTACCTCTTTGCGTCATAGTGATCTCCCTCAGATCCATACACTAAACGCATCTGATATCTGATATCTCTGGTTGCCTGCATGGAAGAGGAAAATTTGTAATGATTACACCATATTGACTTTTGATATCTTGTTTTTTGTTTTTATTTCTTTTTAAAGACTCCCTATCTTGATGTGTTTTGAGTAGTGCTTAAAAATATTTTCATTACCCACTCTCTTACTTCACCATTTTTATTTAAGCACAGTTATCTTGAAACTGAATTTAATTTTTAAAACTCCAAGAGCCAAAAAGAGAACTATTAGCAAATGAAAACATATTTGATGCTGTGGGTATCATAGACAGATTTCAATCTATATTTTGATATAGATTTGTCCTGAAAAGTATTTCATCAGTTAAACATTTGTCAACAAACTTACTTGTTACTACCCAAAGGAAATTAGCTAAAGACTCAACTGCCCTTGACTTAGAGTGTGTAAGCTGGGTTTCTCATTCTTTATTTGTAGAAAGTCAGAATGAGATGATATTACATGATACTCAAGGATTCCTGACGGATCCAAAAATTCCAGAATTGAAATCTAGCTCATTCCTGTGATTTCAGAAGCTGATGCGGGAGGATGGTGAGTTCAAGGCCAGCCTCGGCTAAACTGTGACAATCTGATTCAACTGTGACAACAAAATTCCAGAACTATTAGGAAAAAAAATACTCAGCCCAGTAAATTCCTATCTACATAATAAATAAAATTCCATTTTCCAATTCCTTTCTCTCTAGAGGAAACATCTCTGCAGAGTGATATCATAATTATTAAATATCTGTGAAGCACAGGGAAATCATGAGAAATTAAATGCAACTGTTATCTTACACAGATTTGAATCTAATTTCTACTTATTTCATTTGTATTTAAAGTGAAATTTTTACAAACACATAAAGTATTAACTATTGTTCAAAAAGACAGCCTCCGACTCCCTTTACCTCCAAATCCTACAGCTAGAGGTGGGAAGGAAGGGCTTCCTAACCCTTGTAGGTGAGTTGACAAATACCTTCCTATGTCTAAATAATGTGCTTTTACTTTGAGTTTCCCTGCAGGTACTGTCTATTGGCATCTGATTAAAAGCTTTGGTTTTAGCTTTCTTTGCAGCCTAAAACTATTTCCTCCCTTAACATGCCTCCAATGCATATAACCTCTGCCCAGCAACATCTCATACCATAACAGGTTTGTAGATATAGGCTGGTTTATGGTGTGAATCTCGGAAACCACATATTTACAAAGGAAATGTGGAGTACACTATGATCTGTTTTAGCTTTCTGCAAAATATTCTGTCTTCCCAGAAAGGCATGATGATAGACTTATTTTTTAATTTAACTGCTATTTTTCTCTGTACCTGATTAATTAAATTAATTAACATCCAAATGCAATATCAATTATCAAGTTTATATATGTGTGTATGTATGTGTATATGTTTGTATATACTCAAACTTCTATCTGAGCCAAGTATTCCCATAGACCCTCCATTTATCCCTTGAGATGGATGCTTTTTCCCCTGTTTCACGTGTTAAGTACCCGTAGGCAATAGAAAGATAAAGATAGCATAGCTACAATGTAGATGCAGATAGCTCGAAGCCATAGCTATCCGCTATACATGAAACATAATGACAAAGAGGTCAACCATTTGATGTTCATTTGGTGTCTTAGTCAGGGTTTCTATTCCTGCACAAACATCATGACCAAGAAGCAAGTTGGGGAGGAAAGGGTTTATTGAGCTTACACTTCCACACAGCTGTTCATCACCAAAGGAAGTCAGGACTGGAACTCAAGCAGGTCAGAAGCAGGAGCTGATGCAGAGGCCATGGAGGGATGTTCCTTACTGGCTTGCTTCCCCTGGCTTGCTCAGCCTGCTCTCTTATAGAACCCAAGAATACCAGCCCAGAGATGGTACCACCCACAAGGGGCTCTACCCAACTTGATCACTAATTGAGAAAATGCCCCACAGCTGGATCTCATGGAGGCACTTCCCCAACTGAAGCTCCTTTTCCTATGATAACTCCAGCCTGTGTCAAGTTGACACACAAAACTAGCCAGTACATTTGGTAAATGGCCACTGTTGATAATTTTTATACATTTTATTAAGATATAATTATGTCATTTTCTCATTTCCTTTTCTACCTCCTGTCCCTTCCAAGTCTCCTCTTTCAAAGTCATTTCCCCTCTACTCTCAAATTGATAGCTTCTTCTTGCCCCATATGTGTGTGGTGTGTTCCCAATTATTATTATTACAGTTTTATGTCTGTGTATATACACACAATATTATAAACATAACCTGCTGAGTCCATTCTTGTTGGTTGTCTGTATATGGTCTCAGGGCTGACCACTTTGTATTGGGTAGCCAATTAGATGGTTCACCTCTGGGAGAGGCTGACTCTTCTTGACAGTCATCAGTTGTCTGTAGTCCCTTGTATAAGAGTGGGATCCAGTGAGATTTCCCCACCCCCTTTCCATATTATCCTGTCTATGGTGTTGCCATTATTCTGGCCCTGTGTATGCTGCCCTTTCTAGCAGAAACAGTTTTACAGCACCCTCTCTTATACCATGTGGCCCAAGCCACAGGTGCAGGAACTGTGGTGTAGATATACCCACTAGGGCTGGACTCCAAAGATATGTTGATCTCTGTTTTGGCCCCAATTGTGGTTTTCTGTAAGAGTCTCCATTTTTTTTATTTAAGGAAAAGTTTTTTGATCATGGGAGAGCCATGTTTATCTGTGTGTATAATAAGAGAATATGCTACTACTACTATACTGTTAGACCAGTGAAGTTCTTAACTAGGAAATAAGTAATAATAACATTTTAATGTGCCATCACAAACATCATACTTCTCTATTACATAAAAATACATTTTCTTAATCTTAGTATATGGATTTTATTATGACTAGTTTGAAATTCTAACTATAAAATAATTCAGTACAATACTAATCTATTAAACTTATTTCTCCTGAATATGTTTAAATGTTTAAGTCTTTAAAACCCTTTACAATTTGTTGTTCAGTCAAAATATATTCTGTGCAGAAGACAATTATCTAAAAGCAGAAGTTACACTCATTTTAAAACCAACAAAAGAAATCAGAGGAAATATTGGTAGTCGATGTCTAAATGTGAGACTACTGTTTTCTTTTGCATTCTGATTTTCATTGTCAATACCAAAAGTGTATATAGGATACAGAGCCACGCTTAGACAAGCATAGCCAAGGATGCTTTCAAAACACGTGGTTCCATTTCACTTGGTCACCATAGCAACTCTTCAAAAAAAAAAAAAGTCAAAAGAACTATAGCATTCTTTATTCTGCAGAGACAAAACTGGAGCTAAAGAAAAAAGTATCCATGGAACCACAGTGAGCCACTGTCAGAGCAAGCACCAAAACCTATGTTTCTAATGCCTATGAGAGAGAGCCTGTAATTTAGGTTATAATAATTATCTATGCGTGCTTTTTGGTATTTGTTTTCCTTGCTTTTTCTCTAATTCTCTCTTTTCAGGCTTCCACATACAACGTGACACTCAACACACAGTGTTACACCTTTCTCACTGTTCCTAGATAAAGAATTTTCTTCTTATATCTTTCCACATGCTTTTCCATACTGATATAAAGACAAACTCATGCATGCACAGAACCAAGCACACACACATATCATTTACACGGGAGAAGGCTCAACAGCATTAGATTCCCAGCCTGAAGCCAAGCTTCACACCCCTGAGTCTATGGGTAAGTGATGTCAATATTCATTGTTATTTTAAAGATGATTTGGCTTCAAAGTTAAATACTGTCTACCAAAAAAAAAAAATACTCCACAGAGTTGCATGGAAACTGAAGAGTCATTTCTATTTTCAAATGTAGCATTTACTATTTGTATTAGTTTTTTAGAGGTTTAAAACCTTAGATTGCAAGGCACTTAATCAGCTGGAACAATGGCATAGCTATGTCTTACCTAAAAGCCCTTGGCATTTGACTTCAGTGTCTCCCTTGTCACACGCTATTGTCTTTGACTAATCTCTTAACTTGTACTTCAGATGGAGCAGACAACAGCACTTTCCCCACAGTGATATAGAGAGGATTTTTAAAAACTGTAATTGGAGCTGGAGAGATGGCTCAGCAGTTAAGAGAACTTACTGTACCTGTCATGGACCTAGGTTCAGTTCCTTACGTACACATGGTTCACAATCATTATGCCTCCAGTTCCAGGGGATCCAAACCCCTTGTCTGTCCTCCTCAGGCACTGTAGACATGTGACACACATACATACACACAGGTAGAACACTTGTACCCAGAAAATAAAATAAATGAATACAAAATACCATAATTATATAAAGTGCATACAACAGTGCCCCGTGCACAGTAAGAACTCAGTGGATGAGTCACACTGTTAACAAGGTTACTGATGTCCTTTTGGATATATTGTAAGAAGCAGAGTTTTTATATGCGTTTTTAAGCAATAAAATTCTTTAGAATGACTAGCAATGTTTTTACTCTCTGACTGTGTGTCCCGGAAGGAACTTTCAACATCCAAAATGGCTTATAATTAAAGGTGCGTCAAATGGCTTCCCTGACAGCTTCATAAAAGAAACTGAAGTTCCCAAAGAGATCCCGAGTTTTCAACACTCCCACTAGAAAAGAAGAAATAGCCACGGGTGTTTCCATGACAGGTTTGCTGTGGCTGCTAATGGCCAAAAGACTGGGTGTTATGTTTATTTCAGGCACCACTCAGCAAATGAAAATTCAGCTGGAGGTTTGTCGTCTTCTGTCTTTGGATTTCTCATGTTTAAGGGTAATAGTTGCTTTGGTGATATTAATTGGCCATGCAGTACTCTGGTAAAATAATTGCCACACTTGCATGACAAGTGTACCAGAATATTCCTGGAAAGAAAGAAAGAAAAAAGAAAGAAAGAAAGAAAGAAAGAAAGAAAGAAAAAAAGAAAGAAAGAAAACACCTGTTTTGATGTTAACTGTCTAAAGTTCACCAACTTTCAAATAATTGGCAACCAATAGGCATCAAATTCTCTATCATTCATGATAAAGAACTCCTGTTTAAGAACTAGGTTGTCTAAAATATGTCTTTCATATATAAAGAACAATGTCACCCAAGGTTCATTAATTGCATACCACTCCAAAGATGTCCAGGAAAATCTAGACCACTCTGGGGCGGCAAATATCCTTCCTATGTGCCTTTCTGTGCAGTCAAGGAGAGTTACTCAGACTCAACGTGTCTCCTTAGTTAGAAGATGTCTGGGCAGAGAAAGTGGCCGGCTGACACTGATCAGCCATTAAGGTGTTCACGTTCAAGCTCGCCGCCTTTCACTTAGCCCTCTGTCGACCAACTGAAAAATAATTTGTTTGAGCCAGTGGGGCTTACAGTTATTTATTCTTTATCCTTGATTTTTCAGAGAGCGCCTAGCAGCACCGCCAGTGGCCCTCGCTGGAAGCAGACAGCCTCGGAGAGGGACAAGATCCTGATGCTGTGCTTACTTTCAGCAACTGTAGCTGGGCTTTCCCCACGCTACCCCTTGATCCCGCAGCTCATGTAGGCTCAGCGTTCAGCAACGCACGGCGGCTTTCATCTAATTCTCACTTCATTTTCCCCTGGCTTTTATCTCAGGACAAGTCTTAGAAAAAGAGAAAAAAGAAGAAGAAAACCAAAAGAAAGGACGTCACGGGGCTGGCGTGCCATTGAGGGGGGGCGGGTGGGAGAGGAGCGCGCTAATTACCACAGCCATAATTCCAGGCCAACATGTTAGTCTACTGTGACCATTCTTGGGGGCAGTCCCTCGGTGTCTACTTAACCCTGTTTGTCTCCCTACCCCTTCAGCAAGATTCCTTGTCCCCAGGAGCAGTCTTCTCTCCATGGGGAATCACTAACTCAAACCCAAAGAAAAGAATCCCTTGAGAGGCATTCAGAAGAGGAACACCTTTGTAGGGGGCTCCAAATGGGTGGGGAACAGATCATGACTTGCAAAAATTAAAAATTAAAAAAAAAAAACACCAGGTGTCCATTCTGGGCTGTGTGTGTGTGTGTGTGTGTGTGTGTGTGTGTGTGTAAGATCACAACAGTGGACATAATAACATAATAAGATGGTAGCAATTTGGCACCTTTCCAGTATGGTAATCAGCCATTCTCAAAGGAAGATATGCTTTAGTGTAGGGGAATACCAGAACAGGGAAATGGGAAGGAGTGGACGGGGGAACAGGGGGAAGGAAGAGGGCGTATGGGACTTTCAGGGATGGAGGAGCCAGGAAAGGAGAAATCATTTGAAATGTAAATAAAGAAAATATCGAATTAAAAAAATTCTTGCCAACAGAATCCAAGAACATATCAAAACAATCATTCACCATGATGAAGTAGGCTTCATCCCAGGGATGCAGGGATGGTTCAATATATGGAAATCCATCAATGTAATCCACTACATAAACAAACTAAAAGAAAAAAAAAACCACATGGTCATCTCATTAGCTGCTGAAAAAGCATTTGATAAAATTCGGCATCCTTTCATGTTAAAGGTGTTGGAAAAAACAGGAATTCAAGGCTAAACATAAACATAATAAAAGCAATATATGGCAAGCCAGTAGCCAACATCAAACTAAATGGAGAGAAACTTGAAGCAATCCCACTAAAATCAGGGACTAGACAAGCTGAAAAAAAAAGAAGGCATGCTTTTGGTCTACTTTGTGACGACAATAGTTTCACTAGTTGGGCACCTAGCATTTGCCTCATGGGAGCTTCACACTGTGCTTGGAGGCATTTGCACACATGTGTTCAATCTCTTTACATAGTCTATATAAAATTACCATCCATTAGAAAGAAATGCCACTACCAACCGCAACAAAGCACAAAACCAATGACCGACCTACAGAGAGAGCCCCTACAAAGCTTATTAAAGTAGAAATTTCTGGTTTTGAAAAACCTAAGCCTACAATGTATCTCCTAATATGGTTTAGCATAAAAGTGTTGGGGGACAGATCTTTATGCTTAACTTGGTTAAGTCCTCACTACCCAATTCACTCTAAGCTTCACCAGCCCCTCTCTTTTAATTAAGAGTTATCGGAGCTGTTGTGTATGGAAAACAGAGAGAGGACGGGAAGGAAAGAGTATCTTTACAAATATTTCTAGAAATAGATCTATTCTGAGACATTCCACTGCTCAAGTTTGGTCCAAGATGCCAGCATCTTGGGCTTGATGAAATGTGGTAGTTTTATCATGTTCTCCCTGCTCATAGCCTGGCCTTGTCTAACTGCAACACAAAACACAGGGCTTAAATTGTGTGGTCCAGGAAAAAATCAAGACACAAACATCCTACTCAATAAAAGAGACATGCCAAGGAGAGAGCTGAACACCGATGGCCTCCTTCACTCATGGCCTGATTTTTTGCAATCTGCCCTAAGTGTTTTCATTAGTTATTTGACATCACACGTCTAAGAGGCAAGCAGGCACCTGTTAGGTAAGTACAGTCCTCACGGATGGTGGAAGTGAGGCTCACCCCATACCTCAGGGAGCAGTTCCACCTGCTGCTGCAAGCCACTATCAACAAAGTGCTGAGGAGAGGTCCTGGGACATGTCCATGGGATGGTGGACCCCAGAGGTACAAATGAAGAACCATACATTCCCTGTGTCTATGCAAAGGAGAGGAGGAGAGTCCAACAAAGCCAGGAGAGACTCCATCAAACATGGATGTTGTTCCTCAAAAGCAACTTAACATTTTCTACCTGTTTTTTTTTACCATTTTCTAATTTACTTTTCAATCAGTTGTTAATTTTCAAAATTAAAATTTGTCAAATATTTTTGAACAAAGAAAAGAAAATGAAAGAAAGCATAGCACCGATGGTACGATGTATAGATATTTTAGAGAATCATTTTTTGCAATAAACTAGACTGAAAGTTTTGAACGATTCTTATGATAATGCTCAACTCTTCTCAAAGGATATCCATTCTTTTAAAAATCATCTGTTGTGTTTCCTCAAAGATCCTCATTTCTTAGGTGTAGATTAGAATTGCAAGTTTATAACTATTCATACAATATTTTGAGCCATGAACCAGTTATATAAACTTTCAGCAATCCCTTAAGCCCATGTTCAGTAATGAATAGGGGAGAGAGAGAGAGAGGGAGAGAGAGAGAGAGAGAGAGAGAGAGAGAGAGAGAGAGAGAGAGAGAAGGAGGAAGGGACAGAGGGAAGGAGGGAGGGGGAGGGAGGGACGGAGGGACGGAGGGAGGGAGGGAGGGACGGAGGGAGAGAGAGAGTAACTTTGTCGGGATGCATGTGTACAGGGTTTTTGGGATGCATGTGTACAGGGGTTTCGTAACGGAAACTGAGGAGCGTGTTGCCTGTCCGCACACAGTGAGCCCTCCTTCCCCTCCCCTGCTCCAACCTCAGATGACGCTCCACGTGTGCATGGGGTGAGACGCTGATCGAGGGAGCACAAACGACAGAAGGACAAACAGGTGAAAAGACACTTTCTAGGCAATGTGGATGATGAGAAGAGGAGAAAGCCAGCCACAGTCCTTAGAACCCTGCAAAGAATACTTTCTGCAGATGATTAGGCTCCAATGACCGGGTTCTCTGAGGAACAAACATCCAGGAGGCAAAAAAAAAAAAAAAAAAAAAAAAAAGGAGTCTTCAGAGTGATCATCAGAGAGTAGCCCAAGGGATCCAGAAGAGAAGAATTAGGGAAACAACCGAAAGGGCCCACAGAGAGGATGGCAGCAACCAGAGGAACAGGGGAGTGGGGAGAGAAGAAAACAGAGGAAAGGGAGGGGGGAGTCCACTGGACTTGACCGTCTTGTGTATCTGTTTAAAAGCTAATTGGCTTTCATTGATTTTACTGCCCTCTGAACTGTTTTATTTTCCCCATCCCACCAAAACATTTCCACTCACCTGTTTTAGTCATAGAGCATTCTCAAAGCATTTGTGAGCTTCTATTCTATATCTACATGGGTATAGGCACACTTACACTCCCACAGATATCCATACATATATGAATCGGTGCTGGAGTCAAACCCTAGGCCTAGAGAGTGAGAAACATTCTACTACTGAGTGATACAGCTCCAGTCCTTTCCACTGTATATTTAGTTTCATGTAAGACTCACAAAAAGTGTGGTTCTTCTTTCTAAACTGAGATTTTGCTTGTGACTTAGAGTGACCAGAGAATTTTGCCTTTTTTAATATTAACCAGAATAGTTTGGGTGAAGCTTTGGTTCTGTCAGCAATGTGCTATCACACATACAGGAGAAACTGAGTTGGATTCCCAGAACCTATGTTTAGAAAACCAAAGAAGGAATGGTAGTGCACAGTTGTAATCCCAGCACTGGAGAGGTGGAAACGCGTAGACCCCTGTGATTCACTCTCTAAACAGCCTGGCCTATTTGGTGGCGACCCTTGAGAAAGAATGCCTGAGGTTATTCTCCGGTCACCTCACATGGAATATACACATACATATGTGCACAGAAATTAGAGGGGAAACAGAATAACCAGAGACATCAAAGAATATGCCAGGGTTCATATATAGTAGCCAAGACAGTCAAAAGGGACAAGACAACACTCCATGTATATTCTGTAAGTCTATTTCTACAGCTTACTATGGCTGATGATGTGTGATTAGCTAATTCAGAGAAAAGGCTGAAGCACAGACCTTTTCTAAGTTATTGTAAGTCATACAGCCTGAGATAAACTCTACAGCGATAGCTTTCCCTGTCCTTTTCCGTAAGACACTGAATCTTTAAATTTGAAATAAGACCCACACCTTCCTATTCTTTGGCACATGTCTGACATAAAATAAATGATCTACAGGCAAACACTTTAAGTGAACAGTGAAAGAATAGATTTGGCTTCTCAGACCATTAGAATTAATGGCATTGGCTGAAACCATATGTGACTATCTTAGCAAGTAGACAGATGAATAAGGCTCCCATACAGTGAGAATGCACAAGAGTTAAACGTAACCATGAATTTCAGACAAACAATGGAAACTGTCAATATGTACATATTTCTTCTATATATATTATATAAAATATTCATTAAAGTCACTCAAAACACTGTTTGAGTCCCTGGAGCCTGAAGAGTCCCTAAGAGACACTCTTCTTCCCATAATATTCTGAACATAAATAAGAAAGTCTATAGTTGTGTGCTCAGCCAAGGAGTTCATCAGCCAATGAATAGATGAAAAAGTGTGCCATGCACAAATATTGGCATATTATTTAGTCATAAAGAAGACCAAAATTTCATTTTCAAGAAACAAACATAACTGGAGAGCATTGTTATCTTTTGTTAGACTTTCTATTGTTGTGATAAAACACCATGACCAACAATAAATTGGGGAGGAAAGAGTTTATTTGGCTTACTCTTCTGTATTACTGTTCATCATTGTAAGAAGTCCGTACAGAGCAGGAACCTGGAGGCAGGAGTGATGCAGGGGGCATGGAGAAGTGC
This sequence comes from Apodemus agrarius, assembly GCA_964023405.1. Lineage (NCBI taxonomy): Eukaryota > Metazoa > Chordata > Mammalia > Rodentia > Muridae > Apodemus > Apodemus agrarius. The sequence continues at coordinate 32,607,944 of OZ030007.1, read as the reverse complement.
TTCTCCCCAGGACTTTCTCAGCCTGCTTTCTTATAGAACAGAAGACCACCAGCCCAGGAATAGCACAACCCACAATGGACTTGACTTTCCCCCATCAACTGTTAATTTAGAAGATGCCATATAGCTGGATCTTACAGAGGCATTTCCTCATGAGATTCCCTCGTTTCGGATAGCTCTATCTTGTATCAAGTTGACATAAAACTACCCAGCACAATCATGTTAATTGAAAAAGATTCCGGACTCAGAAAGCAAAGTCACACATATTTTACTATCAAGCACAAACTGAATAGAAAAGAGGGAAGACATGAAAGTGTAAGAAGACTATGAGGGAAAGAGAAGCTGTCCAGCAGGACAGGGAAGGGAGGACAATGGAAGGTGGTGGGAGTTCCCCGAATGTATTGGAAGTGTATGAAACAGACATTATGCAGCATGTTATTCTGTAAAATAGATGCATGATTATAATGGTTTGAAAGTCACAAAAAAGCTTTCCACATGTTTTGAGTATAATGTAAGGAACTCTCTTCTTTATTCTTTACTTGACATGGGCTTCAGGGATTGCTGAATGCTTATATTGGCTCAAAATATTGTATGAATAGTTATAAACTTGCAATTCTAATCTACATCTAACAAATTAATTCTAATCTACAACTAATGTGTTCTAAGCATGTGAACTTGTCACCATATCTGTGAGAATTTCTGATTTTTCAGTCAACCTTGGCAAAGATTTCATCTGAAAATGTCCAAGTTTTAATAAATACTAGTACTCCTAGAGAAGGAATTAAAACAAAAACCTATAGTGATCCAAACAACATGAGCTTTGGGCTGTGTGAGGTCAAAGTGCCTTCAGTTTCCCATGAAGAGTTAATGGTGTTCAGTGGGAAGAAGTGATCAGAACAGCCATTGATAAGCTCTTGGCCAGATGTCAACTCCCATTCTAACTTCCGGTGACAGCAGCATGGAGAGCACTCCAGATACATGGCTAAGCATGCTTGCCTTGGGCTTTTCCTTCTTTCTCCCTTTACCTCTCTTCCTCCCTCCCTTCCCTCTCTTCTCTTTCTTTCCTTCCATTTTTCTGTCTTTTTTAATTATGTAAGTGTTTGGGGGTTTGTCCCAACTCCCTATGGCTGTCAATGCTGGGAAATTTGGTTTTATCAAAATGTGCCCCCCCCAAAAAAATGGTTCATGCATCCTTCAAACTTGCAATTTCATCATGGGACTTTTTGCTTCTGTCCTGTGCCATGCCCTGATGTGGCACAGGTATTAGTCACTGTTCTGTTGCTATGACCACAAGCAACTTAAGGAACTAAGAGTTTATTTAGGATTATGGCTTCAGAGGGCTACAGTCCATAATGGTGGTCAAGGCACTGTAAGCCATCAAGAGGAGGAAGCTGGGTTATCACTTTACAGCCATACACAGGAAACAGAAAGAACTGAAGGTTGGGCAAAGTCTACCCTCCGTGGCACACTTCCTCTAGCAATTATCCTGGCTGTGCTCTTACTTTGTGGCTTTTCTTTAAGTTCTTTTTATTAGCCTACAATAATCACATAAAATAGATTTCGTCAATGCATTTGCTTGGCATACATATATATAATGCACCCTCCTTATATTCACCCCCTGATTTCCTTCTCTTGCTCCTCCTTCCCTAGACCCCTGTCTTGTCCCACATTGCTTTCTTTTCTTTATTTGAACACCAACTCAGTCTTCCTGTATGTGTGTTATGGGGTTGGAGGATGGGAAAATGAGTAGGAGACATCCATGCCCACCTATGCCACTAGTGTAGAAGAGAGGTGAGGTCCCAAACACTGGCCATCAGCGAGACAGAGCACAAGGAGGAAAGAGTGAGGAGCTACTATTACAATTTAATCAATACTAAATAGTTTATCAGAGAAATCTAAGTTGGGCAGTGCTCTTTTAAAAAGTTACATTTATTTATATACTTTTATTTATTTATTGTGGAGCATGAATCAGAGAACTGGAATCAGTTCTCACCAAATGTATCCTGGTAATTAAAGCCATTGGACTAATGATTTTTAATTTTTATTTCTAAAAAAAAATACAGTTTAGCTGTAAGGTCATGTTTTGAGTCCTTGAATGATTCACACCAGAGCTTCTTTCACTTGAATGATGCTCTGAGAGAAGAAGATGAAAAAAGAAAAAAGGAGCCTGAGATGCTCCCTATCAATGGGACATTTGTAGGAAAACATCACATGTCTTCAATTAAATTAGATTTGAAAATGTTTATGGAGAGAAAAATTCTGATTAATATTCATACAGTATCAGTGTGCATATAACCAGACATCAACTAGGGACTGTTGGTTATGTGGAGAGAGGTAATTATCCAGTGCATGCAAACTCCACTGGAATCAGTGTGGTGGCTGGAACCTTCTGCATAGTTTGATTTTACTAGAGCCAATGGCATGTGGGAGACTTGATAACTGAACCGGGTGCCATTTCGACATATCAGTGGTCTGTAGGTTTAAGACAATTCTTGTGCTCAGTCCAATGGTTGACTGAGAGCATCCACCTCTGTATTTGTCAGGTACTGGTAGAGCCTCTCAGAGTCCCCAATGGAGTAAATAGAGAAAGGACCAAAGGAGCTGACGGAGCTTGCAGCCCCATAGGAGGAACAACAATATGAACCAAACAGTACCCCCAGAACTTCCAGGGACTAAACCACCAACCAAAGAGTACACATGGAGGGACCCATGACTCCATCTGCATTTATAGTAGAGGGTAGTCTTACTGGATGTCAAGGGAGGAGAGGCCCTTGGTCCTGAGAAGGCTTGATGCCCTAGTATAGGGGAATGCCCAGACAGGGAAGCGGGAATGGGTGGGTTGGTGAACAGAAGAAGAGGAGATGCATTTTTGGAGGGGAAACCAGGAAAGGGGATAACATTTGAAATGTAAATGAAGTATCTAATATAAATAAATAAATACAATTCTTTTTGTTAAAAAGATTTTTTAGATTATTTATTGGATATATTCTATATTTACATTTCATTTCCCTTTTTCTGGTTCCCCATCCCCCAAAGGTCTCACATGCCCTTTACCCTCCCCCTATTCCCCCATCCACCCCTTCCCACTTCCCTGTTCTGGTATTCCCCTACACTGATGTTTTGATCCTTTCCAGCACCAGTGTCCACTCCTTCCTTATTGTCAGATATCATTTGATATGTGGATTGTGTCTTTGGTGTCCCAAGAGTCTAGGCTAATATCCACTTATCAGTGAGTGCATACCATGGGTATTCTTTTGAGACTGGGCTATCTCACTTAGTATGATGTTCTCCAGCTCTATCCATTTCTCTAAGAATTTCATGAATTCATTGTTTCTAATGACTAAATAGTACTCCATTGTATATATATACCACATTTTTTTGTATCCATTCCTCCGTTGAGGGACATCTGGGTTCTTTCCAGCTTCTGGCTATTATAAATAAGGCTGCTATGAACATAGTGAAGCATGTATCCTTATTGCATGCTGGGGAATCTTCTGGATATATGCCCAGGAATGGTATGACTGGGTCCTCCGGAAGTATCACGTCCATTTTTTCTGAGGAACCGCCAGACTGATTTCCAGAGTGGTTGTACTAGCTTGCAGTCCCACCAGCAGTGGAGGAGTGTTCCTCTTTCTCCACATCCTCGCCAAAACCTGATGTCTCCTGAGTTTTTAATCTTAGCCATTCTGACTGGTGTGAGGTGAAATCTCAGGGTTGTTTTGATTTGCATTTCTCAAATAAATAAATAAATAAATAAATAAATAAATAAACATAATAATAAATAAAGACAATTCTCTAATAAATAGATAGATAGATAGATAAATAAATAAATAAATAAATAAATAAAGACAATTCTTTATGTAATGGTTTAATATTCTGAATTTATGTGTTTCCTCTTAAGTTCCTGGACATTGAGACATGCCTGATCTTACAAACTAAATTCATACAAAGAACAAGGCATTTGGAGAGCCTCTTTATAGACAGGGGTGGACATAGGAATGAGGCCATCCTAGCAGAACCGCAGGCTATAGTCTGTGTGCTGCAGCCCCTCTCACAGACCTCCTGAAAGCAGCGGAGCCATGCACTTTCCTAGCCTGCCGTCTGAGGTGCAGAAAATGAGTTATTTTCAGCTCCCTAACAGCTAATTCTTCACTTCGAAGCTAGCGGTCTAGTTCTCCTCTGGGGTTTCCCCAGCCTGACCCCACCCCTGCCTTCAGTCACATTCTGGCTGCGACTCAGGAACGGCAAGCCCCGAAGATGCCCATGTTGCTGACAAATGTCAATCAGAGTGTCTCAGCTGCCCCCCCCCCGAGTGTCAGCCATCATGTGAACCACACATTCCCAGGAACGCCTCAGCCTGGCATCTTTGTTCTGTTTTCAGATAAACAGATCCAATTCCTCAACAAACAGACGGTTACAATCCTTTTGATAACAGTGTAATAATTCAAAACAAATGATTCTCAGCTTTGATGATAGCACTTTTATGGGTCACGAAGAAATCCTCCCACCAACATCTGTTTGATTTTATCTACTTGAACTTTATCCTCCAGTTGAAGATTTATAAGCTGAAATCATCCCAGCCTATTAAAGTCAAGCGAATGTTCGAGTAGTAAGCAGAGACTGAAAGTGCTTTTCCTAGGCAGCTACCTCTGGAAAAGCTGCTATGGGCAAAATAAAAGAAGAAAGAAAAAATATCAAAAGCTTACAAGATTTTGTGTTTGATTGGGAATCAGCCAAGGCTCCTGTGACAAAGACTTGAGAAAATTAATGTGTATGTTTACACAATCATTATATTAAAAGACAACATGAAAAATGCAGGGATTGCTTTTATTAAAGACCGTGTTCATAGGGAGGCCCATTTGAGGCCGAGGAAATGCAAGTCAATCTTTTCTCTTTTCTTTTCCTCTCTTTAATTAGAGGGAAATATTTTAAATCAAAGCTCAGTGATAGCTAAATATAATTTATTAGTAATTTTAGCTCATTACCCTTAAACACAAAAGACATAGAGATGTTTTAATCTGATAGAAAAACAATATGAAATAAACAGGAGGCCAAGCATCCTGAGTTCAGGTCAGATGAGGTAGTAATGATGTCTCCCTCTCAACCCTCTGCTTGGAAGCTGATGTAGGAGGTTGAGATTCTGAGGCCAACCTGGGCCTCCGCCAGACATTGAGACCCTGTCTCCTAACAAAACGGAAACAGATGATAATAATGGCTCCTGCTTTCAGTTCACAAAGTTTTCACTCATTCACCTGTTTGGAGTCAGGTGAGCTAGTCACTAGCTTTCATGTGTTTGTGTATGTATGAGGGTGAGTGTGGATGTGTGCACGCCAATGCACTTATGCATGTGTGTGTGGAAATGGCGACGTGAACAGTTCACCTGATGGGTGTCACTAACAGTGACACACTTCTGCTCTCTTCTCATCTACTTTCGATCCATCCCTTCGATGTCCTTCAAAGCACACATACTTTTCTTCTCTCCTCCCCTCCCTTCCCTCTCCTTCCTCTCTGAAACTCACCCCACACTCCCCACTCTGCTTTGTTAGGTTAAAGTAATGAGTTGCCACTGAACATGTTTCTCTAAGTCATACTCAATGTCAAATAAGGCATCCCTTGGCTACTCTTAGGAAATTAAAAAACAAAAAAAACAAACAAAACAAGCAAACAAACAAAAACCAAAGCCAAACCACTAAAAGTGTACGATCCTCCATATCATTCATTGGGGCATTGTAGAACAAACGAATAAAAAGTCATAACTCAATCGTGGACTGGTCTGTTCTTTCAGTAAGTATTTATCAAGTGACAACTAAGCCAGCCAAGTACACAATGCCAGAAACATAAGAGAAGGGAATAGGGATATCTCTGCTGCTCCTACCAAATTTATAGCATAGGGAGCCAAGAGATAGACAGGGACTACTGGTACTACTACAATTAGTGACACCATCAAAACACAGAAATGCTACCCAAAAGGGAAGGTACAACAGAGCTCAGTGCACATCTCCAATCAAGAAATGTGGTATATCAGTGTTGGGAACAACTTATTCCAGGTAGAGAAAAACCTATGCCAAGGCCCAATGTCATACATGTGACATCCTAAAGGAAGAGCTATTCCACCCAACTACCACACTTAGAGGTCAACAGGGAGTGTGAGGCTGTAGGAAGAGAGCTGGGAGACTTCGTGGTGCTTGGTACTTGTGATTAAGTCTCCTTCCCAAGACCACAGCATTTAGGTAAGATAGACTAAAGGGTTTGATACAACCTGCTGATTTGATTAGCACCAAGCTTTGACCAGGTCACTGGCATACAGTTGGTGGTAAAAGAAGTGACTCACACATTGGTCAGAAGGCTGGAAGTAGACCAGAGACAATGGCTGGGACAACAATGGAGGACTTGGAGATGGAAAGCATTGGGAAGAGCTAAGATCTTCACAGGGATAAAAATCAGGGTCTTGTGATGGATTAAAGGAAGGGCTAAGAGGTTGGAAGTAAGAATGATTCTTTCATTTCAGAGTCACAGAAGGGGTGGATGCCAGTGCCATGGACTGAGATAGGCAGCACTGAAGGATGGCCACATCAGAGGGAAGATCAGGAGTTCACTCTTGCCCAGGCTGATTCTGAGGTGTCTCTGAGACATCCAAGGAAGGGTGTCGACCAGTACAAGAACCAGATCTGGGCTGGTGACTAGTAGCCTCATACAGCTAGCACACTTTGCTCCCTGGAAAAAAATGCAAGTGTTTCTTGATCATTTTTTGTTCTACCTATTGACAACAATACTCAGATTACTAAAGTAAAGGTACAATTGATGAACTTTGGGACATAAATAATGTAGGTATCACTTATGCCTGAAATTCTTGCAAAATATTAATTTAAAGACTGTACCTTTTTATATGCTATAAATTGGCTTGACTGTCTGCAGAATGTAAGATAACTACAAATGAATGTCAAAAAAGTCTTTGGTTATCACATTTTTTATCATTCCATGTTTATATGTCCAGTTATGCCTATAAGCAGCCTTTCAATAAATGAACTGCATGGGGAGTGGTCATCTATCAAAACAGTTAACAATGAAATAAATGGTAAGACAGTGAACTTCTGGGACTTCTGGGAGGAAAGAGTTCCATACTGGAACCTAAACTGCCATCTATCCCTTATGTCAATTGTGTTTTTACCCTGAATTCCTGGACATAAATTTGTTTTCAGAGACATGATATAAACATAACCATGAGCCACAAGCTGTGGAAGCCATAGTCACCTGAGATGACCTCAGCTCTTGACATTGTGTCAGCGACCAACCCCGCACACCACTTATCACCTCCTCCGCCTCCCCCACAGGCTCTTATCTAGTGTTTATCTGCAAAATCTGGACATGTGATGTACTTAAGATTTCAAGTCACCTTACTTTGTTGAAGAAAAACCACTGCATTTGTCATTCATGTGGTTTCTCAACAGGCTTACAGGGAATATGTAGGACTCCATATCTGGTTCAGTGATTTTGGTCTAAAGAGTAATGGAGATTTTTGCATGCTTCAGGGAGGAGGTGTCCCTAAATAACTTACAGTACGGTCCCATCATTATCTCTGTTCCTAGCCTCTTCCTGGGAACCACTGAGGTTTTAATAAACTGTAAATATGTTCATACACAATTTTTATAGCAAAGAAAAACTCTGAGGTCAAAGTTTTATGAAGATGAAGAATACACAAAATAACTTGAATAATTCTCCAGAAAGAAAAAATTATACACACACATAGATAGATAGATAGATAGATATAGATAGATAGATATACAGATATAGGTACATATATTATAGATATAGATATATTACACACATATATAAATAAAGATATATAAATTGCACATCAATGTGTTCATATACAATTTTTATAGCAAAGAAAAACTCTGAGGTCAAACAAAGATTTATGATGATGCAGAAATTGAGTAACTCTCCAGAAAAAAAATACATATAGAATATTTCCCCAAGAATAAAAAAGTGAGAATCTTAAGAACTCTTATGCTGATTTATTTCTCTCATTCACTGAAACCTGGGTGTGATTTACTTAAAAGTTCAGTGGGTTTCCAGTTTCTAGATTTCTAGAATGCAAGAGACCGTGTGGTCATCAATATGACTAATAATGATATTACATTTGTCTCCTTTACTTTTTGTTTTCATCTTTGTGTTTGTCTGTATGATTGTATCTCATATATGCTCACGGAGCAGAAGAGAGCACTAAATCCCATGGGTCTGGAGTTGCAAGTGACTGTGAACCACCCAGCATTGATGCTAAGAACTGAACTCAAGTCAAAGAGCAAGAAGTACTCAACCCCTGACCTGTCTCTGCAAAGCCCCGTAACCTTATATGTATACTCAACGTTCCTTGCTCAGGAATCTTCATGCAAAGACAGGAAACTTTACCATGAACAGCCAATCAAGAAGAATGAGAAGCCACGCCCATCTTGGCGAACTGCTTTTCACATTCAGCATCTTTAGGATGCCAGAGATGAAAGCATTCAGGTTTCAATTATTTGGCTTAACTGAGCAAAGGGAAGGGGATGGGGAAGGGGGTTTGGGGAGGGGAAATGAGGAAAGGGAATAACATTTGAAATGTAAATAAAGAAAATATCTAATAAAAAATAAAGAAAAAATCCCATGTAGGGCCCGTGAGACAGCTCAGCACTTGTCAACAAGTCCAATGATCTAAATTTAATTACTGAGACACATTGAAGGGGCAGGAGAGAGCCAGCCCCCTCAAATTGTCCTCCATAGATGAGTGTCTGTGTGTCGACATGCACACAATTTATTAATTATACTAAAATAAATATAATTTTTATTAAGAAATAAAAACACCCTTCAAATAGGTTTTTTTGAAGACTTGATCAGTTCCAACCTCTGATTCCTCTGACCAGAAATCTAGGTTCAGTGTAGAGGCTTCTCCATAACACCTTTGACACAGTATCTGCTTGGCCTGAACAATGACTTCTCCAAAGTACAAAACACTCTGGGTATCTTGGACCATTTTAAACTTTGAACGTAAGCCAGGTGTGATGGCACACGCCTGTAATCCCAGCACTTGGGAGGCAGAGGCAGGCTGATTTCTGAGTTCAAGGCCAACCTGGTCTACAGAGTGAGTTCCAGGACAGCCAGGACTACACAGAGAAACCCTGTCTCAATAAATAAATAAATAAACAAACAAACAAACAAACTTTGGACATAATATTCCATCCCAGTATAATATAGAAGACATATTATGAGCATGGAATGACCCCTACACGACAGTAAAGAAGCTTATCAGTGAAGAGGTGAGGGTCTCATGTCTTTAGTGTCTGTTTCACACCTTTGAAAGTTTGACTGCCTACGCAACATTAAACTGGGGGATGGGGGAAGATTCTAAAAAAGAAACTCCAGTGTTGTATGTGGATCTAAAGAGCATACACTTAAAACCTTTTTAGATATCAAAGGTTTCGTACCCTTTCTCTTGTGAGTCCAAGTGATTGTGCTTAAATAACTCATTAGGTTATTGAATCTGCTCTTACCCCGTCTGAGGGATATTTTAGAAAGCTAAGCTGAGAAACCAGAATAGAGCCATGGTAGTGTTTCCAGCCTGGTCATCCAAGCTCTCAGGAGGCAAAGTTAAGTTTACCATGGATCTTTGTGAGTTTGAGGCTACTCTGATGCAAATGGTGAATTCCAGGAGAGTTGGGTACATAAAAAGTTTTCTGCATAAACGAATGAACGAATGAGTGAGTGAATGAATGAATGAATATTAGAATATTTATGTTGTATTTACTTGCATGTGATACAGTAAGATGCTCATTAGCCTTTACTGTGTGTGTCACGAAGCCCCAAAGCAGCATGCCAGGCTCCTGCAACCTCACTTCGTTTGTGCTTAAAGGAAGCTTTTCACTAGTTTTGAAGCTTCAGGTTTATATGGGGTTTTACTAAATCTTCTATTATGAAATGAAAACAGACTTGACTCTAGAAGATGGGGGAGACAAATCAAGATTTAAGAAGAGAAAGATTCTTTAGGATAAAAACGGATGATAACATGCAAGATCATGATTCTTTCTTTCTTTCTTTCTTTCTTTTTTTTTGCTGATGAGGTTTTATCTTTGTTTAGTTTTTGCTTCCGTTTTCTTTCTTTTATATTTTATTTTTCATTATTAATAATTAATTACTTATTTTTTTGCACTCCATATTTTATTCTTCCCTATCCCCCGTCCACCCAACTGTTCCACATCCCATACCTCCTCCTGAGCCCCCGGTCTCCACGTGGATGTCCCCACCCACCAGCCCCCATGACCTCTAAACTCCCTGGGGCCTCCAGTCTCTTGAGGGTTAGATGCATCATCTCTGAATGAACACAGACCCGGCAGTCCTCTACTGTATGTGTGTCGGGGGCCTCATATCCGCTGGTGTATGCTGCCTGTTTGGTGGTCCAGTGTTTGAGAGATCTCGACAGGGGGGTTCCCGATTAAGTGAGACTCAAGCTCGTGATTCTTAAGGCTCCCTTTGGCCCTGTTCATTATAGAATTCAAGAGTTTATTCTCAGAGTACATTCCGCAAACCAGCATCTAAGTTGCTAGACATTAGTTTAACAACTGTACAAAGTAGACATTAGTTTAGAATGGTCTTCTTTTCACTGCTTCAACAAATGAAGCAATGCAGATCATCAGAAGGGCTAAGCCGCTTTGCATGCCGGGAGACTGCCAGCAGTTGCCTAACACTAGCTCTGAAGTGCAGTAATACACATAGCAGGAGGTGGACAAGGATTGAAGAGCAACCCAGGACTTCAGAACAGGGCCTGTTCTGTGAGACTGTACTGTCCCACAGGCATTTGAAGACATGACCTCGGCCTCAATAAAAGTATTGTCTAACCTACTGACCAGCTCAGATCAGACAATTATAATACTTACATACTACCACGCACTATGTGTGCATATGTGTAAATATAAAGGCACTGAAAATTCTTGTATTGAAAAGGGACATTTATCAGTGTTCTTCTGTTTGAAAACTCTTTTTAAGGCAGGAACCATTATGAGAAAAATCACAAAAAAGGAGGAGCAAAATTGTTCTTCTAAGTCAATTACTGTTTGCTCCATGCTCTCTCGTGCCCTGTGGATTTGCTTTAAATATACAAGTCTGTGAGGTCTAATGTCTAAAGGAGATGTGTAGAAAACAAAGACACATAGTCCCACATTACACACTCTGCCACTATCTTCAGATCTCTGGCAAAGGGTCGTTCCAAGTAAGGTTTCCTTTCTTTATTTTTATTTTTTTTTCCTTCTTAAAGGTATAATTAATTTAGAAGCCAAATTCTGCAGGAGAGATATTCATTCTTTCTGAGGTAATGTCATGAATATGTCTTCTGCTAAGAGAATAAATGAGTATTAATTGCAAATTCAATAAGCGTAGAAATCAAAAGACATGGCCTGGAATGGTATGTGGTTTCATGTATAATAAAAAAAACATTAAGAAGCTTTAGACTCAAATCTGAAGTAGTATCTTTTGTCATCTGAACTAATAATATGGTTTCTGAGAGATTTTCATGGATGTAAAAAAAAAGTGCACAATGACAGCAATAAATAACACAAATGCCTGTGGTTAATACCTTCTATGATCAGCATGGAACTCTGCCATCATTTGGAGCTTGCCCGTCTTATTGAGCATTCTATCATAGTTCACATTGTCAACCAAGAGCAGGCCATTTCCTGTAGATGTCTACTAGCCAAATGCATATTTTCTAGGTGCACTATGTATGCTGTGTGCACCAAATCTCACATTTAATTAAAGGGCCCACTCTCTTATATGTCCTATGTTACACTGTTCTTTATCATTTTCCAGAAGAAATTCCAAGTTTGCCATAATAGAACATTTGAATCTGGGCTAGGAAGATGGCTCATCAGATAAAAGGCACTTTGCCACCAAAGCCCAAAGACCTGAATTGAATTCCTAGAATCCATACGGTGGGAGAAGACAAATGATTCTTCCAAGCTATGCTCCGAATACCACCTGTGCACTGACTCACACAATGTTCTGTCTTTACACACACACACACATACACACACACACACACACACACACACACGCAAATGTGGAAAAATTGAATTAGTGTTAGATTGTTATGTAATGCTAAGGCTATTTCTTTACTATGGAGATACAATAGAAATCACACTGGATTTCAAATCGAGAGAGCTGACCTCTAGAAACTGTTCAGTCATTCACTTCTTGCTTCATTTGCTGAGTTTATATGAAATCTGATAAACGATGTCTCCATACTCTTTATGAATTCTGAGCCTATTGAAAAAACAGCTTTAGGGCTGGGGAGATGACTCAAGGGATAAAACACTTGCTACGCAAACTTGAGGATGAGTTTAGAGCCTGGGACACATTGAAGAGGAAGGGAGACCTGGTGACCACTTATAATTCCAGTGTGTGAGAATCAGAAACAGAAAATCCCAGGTAAGCTGGCTAAATACACTACCTGGAATTGGCTAGCCCTGAGTTCAATAAGGAACTGAGACTCAATTAATTAGGAAGGCACCTAATGTCATCTTTGGGTTTACAGAGAAAAGGAGGGGGAGAGAGAGCATTTTAGAACCCAGGGAGAAGTAAAATGTGGTTTACATTACATAAAAACCTCCAAAGAAGACAATCTGTGTCCTCACTGATGGCACTGGACCTCTCCAAGATTCTCTAAAGCATGGACTTTTTAGAAACGCATGGTCTAAATGTGCCATGGTATGCTCTCTGCAGGCATGCAGACTCCCAAAGCCTTCCCATCTCCCCAGTCAGGGAATCTCTACTAATTTGTGATCAGCTAAAGCCAACAAAGTGGCTTGGGAATGAAGCCGTTGTGAATCTAGTCCTTCTCCTGTGTTTTCGGGCTTATTGTTGTCTCATTCCACTGTTACACATTGGGATGACTTATGAAGTGATATAAATGAAATACTAATTTATGTGGAAAATAAGGTGCTATTGTAACCAGTTGAAAATGGCTAAAACATATGACATTATCAACTCTGGGATTGAGTAAGGGAAGGGAAAACAAGAAAAGACTCTTAGTGGAGGATAGAAAAGTAGAAAAGAAAACATTAGGATACCTAGAAAAATGCAGTGGTCTACCAACAGTAACAACAAAAGACAAGTGGCAAATGGGTGGACTGCATTAGCTTGGGAGATAGTAAGTACTGACCTGTAGCAGGTAGAGCAGTGATCCAGGTGACAAAATGCAGGACCTGTGCATACAATAGTTTTTGGAGTGTTTTACAGAAGCGACTGCATTTAGGGTCTCCAGATGATTACAGAGGACAAAGGCCAATGGAGCTCATTCCAATGACAAGATTACTTATCAGAGAAATTAGAGAAAGACAGAGAGCAGAGGAAAGCATGACATCAGAGGTTGAGCTTGGAGTTATGTAGCTACAGCCAAAGAAAGCCCAGAACCTCCAGAGAATGAAAGACCATGACCATGACTTGATGTTGGACTTCTGGCCTCCAGAGCTGTAAAAGAATGAATTCCTACTGCAAACCACCAAGTAATTTCTTGCCACAAATTGGGTTCTCTTCAAACCCCACTCCTTCAACTTGGCAGATAGAACAAAGCACAAGTGATGCCCAATAGGAGGTTCTCCAGAGTAAACGGATGCCACAGACAGGGTCTCAGCAATGCTTCCAGTGCCCACAATGTAGTGACACAAAGCTTCTGGACATTAGCTCTGAGATCTTTAATATTGTGTATCTGAATCGTGTTCCCTAGATCTCTATTGTTGCTTTTAAACTTCTCTGGCCTTATCTTTGTGCTTTATATTATCTTCACATGTATTTAACTGTATATTCTAAAACATACTATGCAGGATATGTGTGTGTGTGTGTGTGTGTGTGTGTGTGTGTGTGTGTGTACTATTTCTAAACATTTTATCCAGGCTCTTGTTTTTTAGGTAAGAATGTTAAACTACATTGGAATATGAGTGGCTCTCTAGCTTTCTAATGAATCAGTATAACTTCTACTCCGACCCATCTTCTGCATATCAGAATTTTACTTCTGTGCCATACTCAGTAATACTCGGAGACAGAGACATTTTATGTCCGTGAGTTCTTGCCAAGGAGTGTAACAACGTACTAAAGGCTTATTTGGCACTTTGACTCGCCTGCCCCAAATAAAATGCAGTCGATTATATTTGTAGTGCATAAGGCTATGATTTTAGCACTTTCAGTAGAGGTTTGTGACGTGTGCAAGCCTTCGGGGTTGCCACAGCAGCCTGATTAGGCAAGTCGTTCCTATTACCACACCCATCTTACAAAGTGGTTAACTAAGTCCCTGTGTGTCACAGAGAACAGGTGGCAGAGCTGGCATCCAAGCCACGGTGTCAAGTTCCAAAGCGTCTTTCCTTAACTGTTCCACTCTGCTATTTTTTTCTTTCTGTCAATACACAGGAGTTTGTAAAACTGTAAAAGCATAAAGGTACCAGGAGCCTCGAAACTTTCCTGTTTCCCTCTGTTTCCTAATCCATCTTTATTCCCTTTGGTGAGAATAACATACACTTCCATATATGGCCTAAGGTTCTGGTTCAGACGGCTGCACAGGACACCCATGCATCCATGACAAACTGGCATTTCCCTTTCAATTACTTAATTGCCCAAAGTCACTCTGTGTGACTCTGAGGTTCAAGCAAATAACTTAGAGAAAATTATTTCTGTCCCTTAAATAATTAAGAAAAGTCTTCGCCGAGTTGCAAATTACTTGTAGCTGAATTTACAGCATCACCAATAGGCTCCTGCGTGAGGAAGAAGTGAATGAAAGGTCTCTGTCACAGCTCATCCATGTCTCATCTTCAGTGTGCTCAGTCTTGCTTACAGGGTCCATTTGTCCTTTGCAAACCCACCACTAACATCTTACTTTATGGGGTCAGTTACAAATCAGTGACTGTTTTAAGAAAATTAAATCATCTGGGTTCTTTCCAGCTTCTGGCTATTATAAATAAGGCTACTATGAACATAGTGGAGCATGTATCCTTATTGCATGCTGGGGAATGTTCTGGGTATATTCCCAGGAGTGGTATGGCTGGGTCCTCCGGAAGTATCATGTCCAGTTTTCTGAGAAACCGCCAGACTGATTTCCAGAGTGGTTGTACCAGTTTGCAGTCCCACCAGCGGTGGAGGAGTGTTCCTCTTTCTCCACATCCTCACCAACACCTGATGTCTTCTGAGTTTTTAATCTTAGCCATTCTGACTGGTGTGAGGTGAAATCTCTCAACGGAGGAATGGATACAATAAAATGTGGTATATATACACAATGGAGTACTATTCAGTCATTAGAAACAATGAATTCATGAAATTCTTAGAGAAATGGATGGAGCTGGAGAACATTATACTAAGTGAGGTAACCCAGTCTCAAAAGAATACCCATGGTATGCAATCACTGATAAGTGGATATTAGCCTAGAATCTTGGAACACCAAAGACACAATTTATATACCAAATGATGTCTGACAAGAAGAAAGGAGTGGACACTGGTGCTGGAAATGATCAAAGCATCAGTGTAGGGGAATACAAGAACAGGGAAGTGGGAAGGGGTGGATGAGGGAGCAGGGGGAGGGAAAAGGCATGTGGGACCTTTGGGGGATGGTGAACCAGAAAAAGGGAAATGAATTGTAAATATAGAATATATCCAATAAAAAAACTGAAAAAAAAAAGAAAATTAAATCATGAAGTTCAATTTCTAAAATTCTAATTTCAAAGATCCTCTTGTTTCTAACCTGTCCATTTTTACAACAGCTTGGTAGACACCTCTGTGGCCATGGTCTCTTCCATTTGTATTTAATGGCTTTTAAGGCATTGTTAAAACAGCAGGGGAGCTGGATATCCGAAAGGAAACAGTTTTACAATGCTCATAACAACCCCACTAATCGACTAGCAGCATGGTGCACGAGAGAGCCGAGAGAGCCGCTGGGGTGGGGACAGGACTCTGCCACTCACCATGCTGGACATCCGTTTCCTCACTGGAGAGGGAAAGAACTTCAAAACTTGATCTCTGTCTTCTCAATCTAAAATTCTACCTTAGCCAGGCATGGTGCTGCATGCATTTACTGCAGACACTTGGTGGTGGGGGGAGGGGGGCTAACACTGGAGGATCCCATTTTCCAGGACAGCTCGGAAAGATACAGTGAATGCTTAAACGAAAAATACTTTGCCTTGAAGCTATGATGCCTAAGTATATGCATCCAAAGTAAAGAGCATCGGATTCATCTTCTGGATCCATTCATTGTTATCTTCAGGTTTCTCGTGCTTGTGATTGTCTAAGCCACTCTTGTTTGAGCTGGGAACGGAACCTGGGTCTCTTCGAGAGCCGTAGATAATCTGAAGTGGTAAGTCATCTCTCCAGCCCCTCATGCTTTTTCTCAAACCTGTACTACAATAATACTCATCGCTTCAAGGAATTTCAGACATGCCTCACCTGCAACTTTCTTAACGCTTCTGTCACATTATGGAAATGCTAGGAAATTATCTTCTTTGCCAGCATGGCTGAGCACATCCACCATAGGAGGTGGCCTTTAAATTCATTCTAGATCATAATGAATCAGGAAGGTGAAGGCAAGTAGTAAGGTAATAATTATGAATATTGTCAGTAACCGTTTGTATAGTGCCTCAAGGCTGAATTCGACCCACTGAACACTGTGTACAACGCACTCTTTGGAAGCTGGCCTGTGATGCTCTTCCAGTGTCCTCGGGACACTTTGCTTCAGCTTGCAAAGTCCTCTTGCTGCGATGTTTGTTCCTTAGGAGTCCATCTGCAGGGGCGAGATCAAAGCGTCTTTCAATAATGTGCATCAGGCAACATCACTTTCCCAGAAGGCCCCTAATTTAAAACCAGATGCCATAATTCTAACCAAGAGCAGGGGACCTGGAGACGGATCCCTTCTGACTGCTGTTGTCCCCTTTATCTCTATGCCCCTCATCAATTTCCCTGGTTTCAACTTCAGCCCCTAGGCTGGTTAGCCCTGGGCACTCTCCCTTCTTAGGAGAGTCCTGGTCCTTGTTACTTCTCGCTGTAGCATTCTTCCCTGAAACATCCTTTCTTCAGGTTCTTCACCAAGTTCAACTACCTCCTTTCGAACACGCTGATGGCTGCAGACAACCAAGAAAGCCACGCCCATTCCCACGTGGTGCTCCTCACCTGTGTCATCCTGCCCTATCCCTTCTTTTGTTCTATAATACTTTTCATCCGCCAACAAATCTTTTGAATGATTCATCGCATCTGCTGCTGATTCTCTGGCCCCACTCCTGTCCTTCTCTTGAACAGGGGCCCTAGAGATCAGGAACCGTGTCTGATTTGGTCCCTGATAGCTTATCCCATGGGCCTAAAATGGTGCTGAGAATAAAATGATCGTTCTGAGTGAGAATCATAGTCCATGACTCTGCTCTGCCTTACATCTCTCTAGCTGTGTGTACTCTCACTCACACTGCTATAGAGCTCTGTTTGGACTGGTTCCACCCTGAGTGCTCTTGTAGGCCCAGAGGAGGAAACCACACTTCCTTTATCAAAACATAAAATTTTCACCCATGCTAGTTAATGTGTCACAATTTACCACATCCTGAAGGTAACTGAAGAGGATGAATAGAGGCAAGATGCATTTGATGGACCCATCTCTAGTAGAAAGGAAACTCACCCAAAATCCATAGTTCATCCGTGGGCCGACAAGTGTCATGTGATGAGGTGCCTTTTCCTGCCTCAGAGGCAACTTTTCATAACTCCTTTTCTGGCAACTTCTATTCCTATTCCTGGACTTCTTTTTCTAGCAGTTTTCCTCCTAGGTAGCGTGTGTGTGTGTGTGTGTGTGTGTGTGTGTGTGTGTGTGTGTGTGTGTGTGTGTGTGTGTGTGTGTGTGTGTGTGTGTACATTTCCCCCAAGAAACTGAGCCATGAACACTCACTTCACAGAGCGCTGCTGCCATGTTCTTGATGATCACCCACATTCACAGAACAAAGGTGACACCCGTGAGTGTGCAGACAAAAGTCTACCAGTGTCACTCAGCGCATTACGTACATTCTCAGAGATGCACATTAAGGGTAAACAACAAGTTTCTAAAGGCAATTAAAAAATATATTCAAAGTTTCTTAACGATAGATATGAGGTTATTTCTTGTATTTGATCACCTTCATTTCTAGACAGGCTTGCTATACATGTGAATACGCTACAGGGGCTTTACAAAAAAGCATCCAACCTCAAACATCTCTGTACACATAGGCAAGCAACGTGGGCATTTGGGATTCCTTAAAGAGAATGGAGTCCCTGGTCTCAGAATATGGTAACAAAGAACTATTTACAAACTACATATGTCATCTTTTGCCTTAGAGGTTGGGGCTTGACAAGTCTTCTGTAATTGAAGAGAAATCTTCATAGGAAAGAGGTTTCCAGGGAGTCAGCGAGCTCTGACTAGAGTGAGGTGGGACAGAGCTCCAGATAGAAAAGTACCTCCTGGCTGGCTCCAAGTAAGAGGGGATGTAACCTTGGGTGACCTCCATAGTCAAGTAAGTTTCAAATTTAAAATCCATGCTATGTGAATGATTTTCAGAAGCAAATTACATTACAGAGCCATCTGAGCTTGTCATCACTAATACTGATGCCCGTACTCCAATTTGAAAGACTGAAACCAGACATTGGGCACAGGGCAGTTTTCCATGATCCTAGAGCACATGCTTAAATAATTAGGGAATAAAGTCAAATGGTACCTAAGCATGGAGAAAGATCTGCCACTAATTCAGATGACTGACTCCATTAGCTGCAAAGACCTAAGCAGAAAAAAGAGAGAGAAATACAACACAGAAAAGTAATTGGCTCCTATTAGCCATACTTATAAAATTACAAATACTAACTACATACATACCAAGACACACATGCATCAACTCCAACAAACAGACATTCAGCTGTTGCTTTGCTATATTAAATGGAGAACAATGGAAAACAGCACAAATTCACGATATGGGGTCATCCTCACGAGCTCATTTTGCAGTTTGTGTCAAGTCAAGTCAACTGGGTAAAGGTAGGTTGCTGGTGATCACACATCCTTAAGATTCTGGGCTCATGGATTATGTTTTGTAAATCAGTTAACTTACTACTAAGAGATTAAGGTAAATTCTGCTAAGGACTAAAAGTTGACTTAGAGCATTAAGAGGGATTAATGTTTAGCTGTGGAGGAGCAGAAGCACAGCGATAGCATGTTTACGCAAGGCTGTAGATCACAATTAATCCAAAATTAGGATAAAAGATCAACAGCCATCCCTTCCCATGCCAGATCGGCTTAGCCTTAAAACTCATGACTTATTTTGAGGGCAATGTGTGAGCAGCGTTGCCCTCTTGCCTGTTCTGATAGGTCTCGGGCTCTCAGAGCAACTCATGCATTGGAAATGCTCAGCTATGGGCTTACCCATTGTCTTCAAAGGGTACCTGCGGCGTTCATCCCTCTGGATCCTTCCATATGCCATCACTTCTCAGTTACAGATGCACAACTTGTCATCCCCCTCAGTATTCTCCCATTCCTTTTCAAAAGCCATTTGGTCAGAATGATGAATATTTAGAGTTATTTTACAGAAGAGGTAACACACATTAGCATGAGAGAGAAAGACATTTAGCCAAGCACTTGCAAATGCTTTAGCAGTCTTTATCCAATAATATATGAAAAAGTTGATACTAATATTTTTGTTTTTCAGGAACTGCACCATAAAATGCCATAACTTCCAATGAGTGGGACTTACTGAGAGATGCCTGTCTGTGAAAATGGCCAGCCAATGTTATTGGCAACGACTGATCCTGGTGACAAACCAAAGCACCTTCCATCCCTGATTGGAACCATAGAGCTTGGCTTTGGGGCAGATTATCATTAAATCTTTCTCTGTGTGCTGAGGAGGACCTTGAAATATGAAAAAGCTAGAAACAAACAAACAGAAATCCTACATAAAAGACTTCTAGCTTGCAAGTGATATGGCTCAAATAATAACCCAATTGTTTTGGTCTAAATCGAGTCTTCTAGTTATTAATACATTGCTACCAACTGTTTGAAATATTTGAAAACCAGAGCAATGGACATTTGCAAAAAATGCATTATAAAAAAACATAAATAAAACTGAAAGAGGCAAAAGTGTGGTATAACTTTATAATTTTGTCTTAAATTTTAAGGACTAAGAAGAGTTTACGTTTGGGATCCATTTTAGATTTCTTGTTTCTTTTTTCTGTTTAGAATTTCAGTTCACCTTCATGATCACAGAGGTTGTGGAATTTAGTTTATTGTGCTTAGCTTTACTTTCAGATTTATGACTTTCAAATGACAGTAAACTAAAAAAATAAGATAAAGCTTTGTCACCCTGGGGGACAACTCACTAGTAACTTTCACATCATCCTTCGTGTAGCAAGCCAACTTCAAATGAGATGAAACATTTTCTTTCAGAAATAGAATCAAATCAGAAAGTACAATACATATTGAGATTGTCAATGAATTAATCTTCAATGTTAAAACAGCTGTCTCAAGAGTTTAGCATATGAGAGCTATGAAGGCCTTCCCTTTCCTCCCTTTTAATAGTAAAGGTTATGCCTTCAGGACCAAGATAGAACAAAAAAACAAAACAAGCAAACAAACAGAAACCACAAAAATCAAATCAAATCAAAACAAGACAAAAATGAAAAAAAAAAAAAAAAAGCTGCAGAGTCAATTGTGTTGGATCAAGGGCCAAACTGTCAACATTTTCCTCAGAGTGCCAGTGAGTCAGGGTGACATACCACACGATGACTTCTTCGTGGTCCCCATTCATGCCCAGTGTCAATCATCCCATGTTACTGCTTTTGTAACTGCTGAAGCAGTGAAACAGGCGACTGGCATCTTAATGTTATTATGAAAACCTAGTTAACCCCACTGACCTTCTGAAAGGGTCTTGAGGCCAAACACAAGGATAAGACTTTATTTTTTTCTCTTAAGAAAAGCAAATAGCTCACACACTGCCCTACTGCCGTATTATTCGTGGAGTGCCCTTTTTCCCTAAGAGCAACAAGCATGCTGTGGTTATACAGAGTGGGGATTTTGGAACTCATTATCTTGAGGGAGGTGAACAAATTGACCCTGTTACCTCAAGGGAAACAGCCATTAGCTCATGCTGCCGATGACCTGGTTCAAGCTTCCACATGAAAACTGGAATCTTTAAAAAAACTTGCATTCACAGATGTGAGTTTGCTGTCTTCCCAGCACTTAAACGCTGCTCCAATGAGATGGACCATACATCAGGGAGTGTGATTTGCCTTTCCAATTTAGATAATAAAATTTGTCAAAGGTTGGAGCCCAGGATATGCCCATGAGGTGGTAAAGGCCTCCTGCTGGTTAGGAGGAAGGAAACCATTTTGTTGTGTGCTGCATCTGCAAGTACGGTGAAGACAGCTCCGAGCTGGGGAGATCCATCCCTGACCAAGATCCTGTAGAAAGGGGAGAAGAGGCAATTCTGCCAGACCACAGCAAGACACCAAGGTGCACCATGTGCCAGGAGGTTAAGAGTTTTGTCAACACTAGATGTGAACACAGCCCTGGCCCCACTGTTAATTAGCCTGGAAAGAGCCCAAATTGAGAGCCTGCTACTCCATACCAAGACTCTTGACAAGGAAAGCAGGAGGTTCAGTAATGGCTACCCAAGAACTTTCGCAAAGTGGCTTCTGCCTGGTGGCCCTGTGGAAGGTCCTGAGTCTGAGTGGTGCTCTGAAGGTAGTAGGCTCCTGAGCAACAGCTCAGCCCCCTTCTAGCTAATTCCATCTTAGAAATGATGGGGCTGGAAACACATTTGTGTTATTTGAGATAGAGCATAAGGATGCATAATTTCCCAAGTTTCTTAATTTGTATATGAAAAATCAATTGATCAAAGGGAACTAGAATGGATTGCTCACAAGACATTTTTGTTTGTTTGTTTGTTTGTTTGTTTGTTTTTGATACAGGGTTTTCTCCATGTAGCCATGTCTGCCCTGAAACTCACTCTATAAACCAAGCTGGCCTGGAACTCAGAGGATTCAGATGTACTTTTATATTAGACTAAAGCACTTGCCAATTCCTACACTTTAAATATTCAAGATCCAAGCCTGGGAGTAGCTGGAGCCCCCTCACTGGCCACCTTCCTTCTGTCACCAAGACATCAGGTAAGTTCATGCTCCCAGTCTGCCCTGTGCTAGCGGCTCAGACACAACAATTGGATAGAATTACCATAGAGGAATAGCTGCAGGAACCATTGTTACAGTCAAGATTGAGAAAAGAAAGATGAAAGCCGGAGCTTCTTTTGCTTTCACTTAGTATGCTTCAGTTTGTTCTGTGTTTGTTGTTGTATTGCTGCTGTTGTGTGTGATGGTAGTGGTGGTAGTGGTGTGTGTGTTTATGATTTGGGTATTTTTTAAGACTGTCTGATTCTATAGCACAGGCGGACCTAGAAGTTATTATGTACCTCAGACTGACCTTAAACAAGCAGGAATGTCCCTCCCTCAGCCTTCTAAGGGTTGGGTTTAGGAGGGTGAACCATGCTGGCTTTGGGGTTTTTTTTCAGATGCAGTTTCAGTAGCAGCCTTGTACGTCCATGCAGCTCACTAAATGCCAGTGTCTAGTGTGAATGTTTGCCCTGCCGTGATGACCAGGACAGTGTCATTGCCATGTAATTTTACACAAGAGATGACAAAGGCGCAGTGGATTACAGGTGTATACAGAGAACAGAGGTCTACACAGCCTCGTGGGAATCTGGACTCCTTATTGACATCTCAAACTGCCTCTGTAGAATCAAAAGGCTGCATGAATTTTAAAATACTGTCTTCTCCACTTTAATAGATGGGTCTTATTTGATTAAAAAAAAAGTACATACTTTTACAATAATTGTTATTGTTTATATATTCTCATGTTAATGACATAGGTTAGTTAAAGATCATGCACAATTAATTATTAATCTGTCTTAACTTTTAGAATAAGAAAGAGGTGTTAAATGGGCATTTTGTATTAGTTTCAATCCAGAAAGATGGGTAGCTAAAACAAAAATAGAAAAATATCATAAAGCTGATAAACATTAAAAATTAGGCTGTTACTCTTTCTTTCCTGCCCGTCTCTGGTGCCCTACACTCTCCTGTCTTTGTTAGAAGCCCTGGCTTTCATCAGCTGCTCTCATACCTATATCTGTAACAGAGTTTTCTCATCAGTGCTGAAATGGTCCAGATCCCTGCCCCCATACTGTTCTTATTTCTAGAGAATCGCATTATCTTTCTCCTTCCTCTGAGGCAAGCTTCTTGAAGCACTTTGCACACTCATTGCTTCCCCTCCTCCTTGCTCAAGCCTCAGTATTCTACCTCCTGGCACAGTGATCAATGACCTCCCTCACAGTCACCAAAGACTTCCCCACAGTGACCTCTCCACAGTCACTAATGACCTCCATCACATTCACCATTGACCTTCCCACAGTCATCAATGACCTCCTCTACAGTCACCAATGGCCTACCCTCAGTCACCAATGACCCCCACACACACAATGACACAGTGATGAATGATCTCCCCTCAGTCAGCAATGACTTCCATCACATTCACCAATGACATCCTATACTAAGGTCTAGGGATAGGCACTTTGATAATGACTCGTGGATATCTCTAGCAGCATGTGAGCTACTGAACAAATTCCCCATTCTAGAAATTTCCCTCCAATGCACTCTATTGACTCACATTCACATCATTCCTGTTATCTTCTGCTCCTTGAGGGAGGGTATATGCATGTCTGTCAACAGGCTAGCAAATGTGAGTGCATGTTGAAACCCCATTGGCCGAATCCCTTTTCCCAGTCTTCCTTAACTGATTTTTTTGAGACAGAGTCTCTCACTTCTACAAGCCCCCAAGTCAAGCAAGTGGCCATTAATATAATAATTGCTTGGATGAAGTTATTCACTTCAATGGTATACAGTGGAAAAAGTAGATATTCTCTTCTCTACTTTAAATTTGACTTACCTAAATCCCAGAAAAGCAAAAGTCCCAAGAAGGAAACAACCTAGAAGTTGTAGGGTCTAGAAAACAAACAAACAAACAAACAAACAAACAAACCAATCTCTTTTTATCTACCTTCTCTTTAACACTGGTCTCTGCTTTAAAAATGAAAATAAAGACAGTATTTGTAGTATCCATGAGAGAAAGTGGTTTCTATATTTGTCCTACTGGTATAACAATTCTGGATTAACAGATTTATCAAGCTACAATAGTAGCCTAAATCAACAAAGATCAAGTCTTAGATCAACAAAGATCTGAGACTTCAAAATGGAAACTACAGTGATAGCCAAACAGGCCAAGAGTCTCAGCACAACCATCTGAGTGGCTGCAAAGCAATTGGACCGCTGCTGCTGCTGCTGCTGCTGCTGCTGCTGCTGCTGCTGCTGCTGCTGCTGCTGCTGCTGCTGTTCCTGTTGCTACTCCTGCTGCTCCTGCTGTTTCTGTTGCTGCTGCTGCTGCTGCTGCTGCTCCTGCTGCTGCTGCTCCTGCTGCTGCTGTTCCTATTGCTGCTCCTGCTGCTCCTGCTGCTGCTGCTGTTCCTGTTGTTGTTGCTGCTGCTGCTCCTGCTGCTCCTGCTGCTCTTGCTGTTGCTGCTACTACTGCTGCTGCTGCTGTTCCTGCTGCTCCTGCTGTTACTGCTCCTGGTGCTGCTTCTGCTACTGCTGCTGCTGCTGCTGCTGCTGCTGCTGCTGCTGCTCCTGCTGTTCCTGTTGCTGCTGCTGCTGCTCCTGCTCCTACTGCTGCTCCTGCTCCTGCTGCTGCTCCTGCTATTCCTGCTGCTGCTGCTGTTCCTGCTACTGCTCCTGCTGAGGCTTCTGTTGCTGCTGCTGCTGCTGCTGCTCCTGCTGCTCCTGCTGCTGCTCCTGCTGCTGTTCCTGCTGCTGTTCCTGCTGTTCCTGCTGTGGCTTCTGTTGCTGCTGCTGCTGCTGGAGGTTCTAGTACTGATAGTGGTAGTAGTAATGGAGGTGGTGATATTGTGGCTGAGACAGTGTATCACACATTCCAGGTTCTGAGTCTGTTCTGGGGATGCCACAAACCTGAGAACAAGAAGACAGAGTGAGAGCAAATGTGTTGAAACATTGCAAGATATGATTCTTGATTACTCAAGGTAAACTGAGAGCATGTCACTCTCCTGAGTTTAGGCCTCTAGACCACATTTCTATTACATTTATATCCTTATAGATATCATAGCAGGAATTTCAGACTCCCAGGGAAGAAAAAAATCCATTAACCTATCTTCCTAATTTTTTGGAATCTGTAAAACCTCGAATTTCTACCCAAACAAGTCTCAAAGCGACATATTCCAAATTCAGTTCCTACTTTACCAGTTTCCCTGAGGCGTGATTCTACTAGTCCTTTTGTCTAAAGATGATGCTTTGCTGATGGGGGAACAAATCTATAACTGTGGAAGTAAGTGTCCTCCACTCATGACGCCTACTGTCCCAGGGAATGGAAATGCATTTGCATTCTCTGAATGAAATGCTGTGTCCTATCCAGGCCCCTCAGACCCACTTCCTTACTATCTGCCATGCCTCAAGTACCTCAAAGCTGACTCGATTTCCACCAAGGGCATTGTGTTCTTTGCCATCTTGGGACAAAACTACTAACCACTTACTATTTTCTTCCTACACAATATACTTTCTCAAAGAAATGTCCAGATGGGAACATATGGCACCCTTTAAAATTCCTTCCCATGGAGTTTCATACTCCAATTACTCTGAATTGCTGGATTTTTCCCACAGTTTCTTCCTCCAGGATCATTAACATACAGGCAGGAAAAAAAAGCCCTTCGTACAGTTATGATCGTTGTCGTCAGAAAGATGCTGTCCTTCATAAGAAGGATGGTGTCATCACCACACGTAACCCTCCTCGGGTCTCAGCTCCACTTCCTACAAAAGAGAGATGATAAATGATACCAACAGCAGAGCTCCTCCAGCTTCATAAGTTTGTTCTAAGGATTAAATGAGATAAGATACACAGAGCGCTTAGAACACTGACCACACAGTAAAGCCATTAGAGGTGATATCTGGCAGCAGGATGGCAGTAATAGTCACTGGCACATGAGGTGGGGACTTTGGAGCAAGGTGACTCCCAGATTCTCGGATCTGCCAACTTTATTGGCTTTATGACCTTTGCCAATTTACTTTTTCCACCTGACTCCTGTTTTATTATCTTTAAACCTGAGATACGAGTAGAATAATAAGCTTATTGGAAAGATTAAATTAACGTGTGCCACGTTAACACAATACCTGCCACACTATACTTTTCATACAAATAAGAATCCTGATTAGTGAGAATTATTACAAAGAAAAGATCAAGAAAATTCATTTTTTTAAATTTGTTCACTTTACATCCACTTACTTCCCCTCCTCTTGGTCAGCCCCACCCACAATTCTTCTGTCCTCTGTCCCCCTTCTACTCTGACAGGGTGGAGGTCCCCTAGGTACCCCCTAACCCAGGCACATCAAGTCTTTTCAGGGCTGGGCACATCCTCTGCCACTGAGGGTAGACAAGGCAGCACAGCTAGAAGAACATATCTCACAGACAGGCTACAGTTTTTGAGATAGCCCCCTGCTCCAGTTGTTCCAGACCTACATGAAGATCAAGCTACATATCTGCTACATATGTGTGTGCAGGGAGGGTAAGTCCAGCCTGTATATGCTCTTCAGTTGATGACTCAGTCTCTGACAGCCATCAAGGTACCAAGTTAGTTGACTCAGTTGGTCTTCCTGTGGACTTCCCCTAACTCTTCCATAAAAGTCCCTAAGTTCCATCTACATTTGACTGTGGCTCTCCGCATCTGTTTGAGTCAGGTGCTGGGTGGACCCTCTCAGAAGGGAGCCATGCTAGACTGTTGTCCCCAAGCTTAACAGAATATCATTAACAGTGTCAGACATCAGTCAGACATTAGTATTTCAACATGGGATACATCTCCGATTGGGCTGGTTATTGGTTGGCCATGCCCTCAGTCTCTGCTCTATTCCCACCCCTGAATTTCTTCTACAAAGGATAAATTTGGGGTCACAAGTTTTGTGGGTGGGTTGGTGTTTCTATCACTGAGGTTTCTGCCTGACTCCAGGAGGCAGCTTTTTCAGGTTCTATACCCCCAGTACTGTAAGTCCCAGCTAAGATCACCACCATTGATTCTTGGGAGCCTACCCTATCTCAGGTTTCTCACATCCTACAGATGACCCCTAACTCTCCACCCCTGTCAGTTGCAGATATTCATTCATTTTCTGGGCTAATAGCAATCTCTCCTGTCCCTCCCAACACCTGATCCTGAATCCTCCCATTCCCCCTCCCCAAACCCTCTCCCACCTAATTCCCCCCATCCATCTGCCTCCTGTGCATATTTTATTACCCCTTCTAAGTGAAATTCAAGCATCCTGTCTTGGGCTTGCCTTCTTGTTTAGCTTCTTTAGGTCTATGGAGCATAACATAGGTATCCTAAATTTTATGGCTAATATCCATTTTAAGTGAGTACATACTATGCATGTTCTTTTGGGTCTGGGTTATCATTCAGGATGATATTCTCAAGTTCCATCCATTTGCCTGCAAAACTCATGATGTATTTGTTTTGTTTTTAATGCTGAATAGTATTCCATTGTGTAGATATACCACATTTCCTTTATTCTTCAGTTGAGGGGCATCTAGGTTGTTTCCAGTTTCTGGGTATTACGAATAAAACTGTTATGAACATAGTTGAGCAGTGTCTTTGTGGGATGGTTGGGCATCTTTTGGCTATATATGTATATATGCCCAGGATTGGTATAATGCTGAACTAACTGGTTGGCTGCATGTAGAAACATGCAAGTAGATCCATATCTATCTCCCTGCACAAAACTCAAATCCAAGTGGATCAAAGAGCTCAACATAAAACTGGATACACTAAATCTCATAGAACAGAAAGTAGGGAATAGCCTTGAACTCTTTGGTACAGGAGACAACTCACTGAACAAAACATAAATGGCTCTGGCTCTAAGATCAACAGTTGATAAATGGGATCTCACGAAATTGAAAAGCTTATGTAAGACAAAGGACACTGTCAATAGGACAGAACAGCAGCCTACAGATTGAGAAATGATCTTCACCAACCCTTTATCTAACAGAGAGCTGCTATTATTTATAAGGAAGTCAAGAAGTTAGACACCAACAACTCAAATAACTCAATTAAAAATGAGGTACAGAGCTAAACAGAGAATTCTCAACAGAGGAATCTCAGATTGCTGATAAGCACTTATGGGAATGTTCAACAACCTTAGTCATCAGGGAAATGCAAATCAAAACAACGAGAATGTTCCATCTTCCACCAGCCAGAATGGCTAACATCAAAAACTCAAATGATAGCACAAGTTGTGGAGGATGTGGAACAAAAGGGACTCTCCTCCATTGCTGGTGGGAGTACAAACTGGAACAGTCACTTTGGAAATCAATTGGGCAGTATCTCAGAAATCTGGGGATAGTTCTACCTCAAGGAAACTCATCTTAATTTTTAAAAAAACTCATTTCTACAACTGTCTAGCATTTTGTGTGATGCTCTACTCTCTCTGAGTGTCTAATTCTAGCATCTGTAGTATGTTCCACTTCCGTTTCCCACTGAATTCCTTCTGCACACTGGTTTATATCTAGGAGGTGCTCTCTCTTCCCATCTTATGTCCTGTCTACTATTTATCCATTCAACTTTAATCTATTTTTCAAGTATTACCCAACTCACAACTTCTTGTGAGTTTCTTAAACTCTCTCTCTCTCTCATGGACACCCAGGATTAAGTTAGTACCCCTCCCATGCACCCCCTCTTGGCAGCACCCTCCACCCTGTAACCCCCCTTTCAGGACCCTCTACACCCAATTGCTACTCAGTCCCCTGCCATTGCTTCTCAATCCTGCCTGCTTTTCCAGACCAACAACTGTGGAAAGGATTTTTTAAAGTCTGAATTGTTCACTGCTGCGACTGCAAATACAAAGGATGAGGCGCCAAAGGACTCAAAATGACAAAGTGGATATGTAAGTACAAGAGGAGGACTGAGATAAGCATTATTCAAAGAGGCAATCTCAAAGTAATGGGGATGGTTCCGAGAAAGGCAGATTCCATCCACGTGTGCCCATCAGCAAAGGAAAGAGCAAGGGCACCTGAGAAGGTCTTGAGTGTTAAATGGGATTGGGTAGACTAATGAAGAAGGTGGGGAGGATGTTAGGAAGGAATGGCACCGAAAGGAACAGCATTCTTGGCGTCTCCGAGCCATCAATCAATGGGATGGCATCCCTCGCCTTTCTAGCTTCTAAACAAGGTGAGAAGTAAAAATGAAGAATGAACATAGAGGCCAAAAGGTAGATAGAGTCTTGGATTGTAGGCATGGGAGTACCTGCTGAGAATCCCACCAATCCAGGGGCTGAGCTAGAAGGAAGATAAGCAAGAGACTGAGGACAACTTATAGTGAATGTTGACTACATAATGAAACCCTGTCTTAAAGTAAAAAGCAATCAAAAAAACAAACAAACTCCTATTACTAATAATGGTGATAGTGCTGGTGCTGGTGCTGGTGCTGGAGGTGCTGGTTCTGGTGAGGGAAGCTCAATTTGAACTTGACTGATAAATGCTAAGTTGTAGGATACAACTTGGCTCAAGAGCTATATGAGCCAGCTAATGGAATCTCAGCATTTGACAGCAAATGAGACCTCGTCCATGGCACAGCAGACTGCCAAACTCAGCAGAGCAGTCCCAAAGAAAAATAGCAGAGGAGATCTCGCATCTTCCCGGTCATCCTCCCCAAAGGTATTAATCAGAAAACCACTCTGTCCTTCAAGGATGGAACAAGCATAGGAGAGAGACAGGGACCAATAACACGCTGTGAGGGAAAGCTTTTCTACATGAAAACCAGGAGCGAGGGAAGACCTTTCTCCCAATAATAATAATAATAATAGTCAAAAGACATGTTGGGAGCCTGTAAAAAGTTCCTACATTGGGTTGGGACATTTGAAAGGAGGTACTCACAAGAGGCTGAAATGATAGGCTGGGGTCTTTGGGTGCTCTCAGTACAATCATGGGATATTTCCAGGCAATTTATTTGATAAGGTACAGCCTCTGAGGACTCTCTGGGAAGAGCATTATGTGAGGATCCAAGCTTCACTGAGTGTCATCATATTGCTGTATTAGAATTGACTCTCAGCTAGAAAGCTTGGGTTTTTAACCTTTCTCTTTCATTGTTTTATCTATTGCTTTCCAGTGAGCCAACACAGCAGGGAGAGCACAAGCTTTGCTGCCACTGGCAAAGCTTCTTTTCTCCGTTTGAAGGTTTAATTCTGAAACCTTGAACTCAGTATTTCTGCCATTATCCCTATTCAACTAGCTCAAGATTTCAGGGAGTGGGTAGATGGATGAGGTATGTAAAGTGATTAGAAATCTGTAGACACCGTGTTACTGGCCATTATCTGTTTTGTTATTAATGTGTACTCTTACAGAAAACATGACCCCAAAAATTATGTACAGCCCTTTCATCCTGTACGAAATTGTTTCAGAACACAAAGTAGCTCCAGACCACAAAAGTGAGACCATAAGAAAACAACTTAAAACTGCAAAGAGGGAGATGTGTCAAAAGAAGAGCCAGAATCCTTCAAGATGGCTGACTACATACAGTTCCTGAACCTCCTGTAATATTTACATGTTATTTCTATGTTTCTTCTAAACAATATCACTAATGTTACATTCCAAGATATGAGGAATACAGATGTGTTTTTCTTGGAATACATATCATTCCAAGAATACATATGTGTACATATATCATTCCAAGAATGCATATGTGTATTTGAGACCAGACAATCCTACATGTTTTGCTCACATAGAAGGTGCTTGTGTAGCAGAGAGAGGATTTCTTCTCTTTTGGAAAAAAATATATGAAGATGAACTAAAGTTTTCCCACAAGTGTTATCACCTGGCCCAGCAGGAGGCTTTATAGAAAATCTCTATCACTTTATAATTTGATATAAACACAAGGAGATGTCACACAAGGAGAGAACTTGGCCACTTGATCCCTCTTCAGACAAAGCTGAACACATCTCTCTAGCCGTGGCGAACAGCAGCACCAGCAAGCCCACTCTAATCGCATACAGATGATGAGAATTTGTCTAATGTTTTATGGTGAATCATTGATGAGGCCAGCAGAAGGGAAATTTGTAGAAATAAAATCACCTTGACAGTGGAGTACCAGGGTCAAAAAGCAAAGTGAAGTCAGTGTTCTTGGCTTTAATAAAAACAGTATGATCTGTCATCAGTGGTGTTTCCACACTCAGGAAAGGGGCACTCTGAGATCTCCTGCTGGCTTTCATTTGCTCTTTACCCTAACCAACAAAGAACAATGTAGAGCCAGTGATTCATTGTGACAGCAGAAAGCCGTAAGGATGCGCATGTTCAGACCCTTGTAAATAAACAGACTCCAGTGCAATTTTTCAACACAAAAGATGGTATCTGGGCTCTACCAGAACAACTACTGAGTTGTTGTGTTTTTTTTTTTTAATGTTATGAATCTGTGTCTAAGGATCAAGAGAAAAACGATTATTCTGCAATTCATGGCCACATATCACAAGCTGTTCTTGAAAATGGGCAGAATATGTTCTTTAAAACCAAAATAACAACGAAACACCCCAAGAAGAGGAACAGTACCATGAAGCCTTCCAAGGACTCTGCTAGAGAGCAGCTGACAGACAGAAAAATTGATAATTACACACAACAGACTGCCCAACGAGATTTGTCCACAGAACCCTCTCTAGAAAGTGTTTAGAACCTTGTGACCAAATGCTCACCTTCCCCATGTCACCTTCTTCTTTCCTACCCAAAGGACACTATAAAAACCAGAAGAACAAAGTTCTCAAAAATTATTAACTGAGCGTTGAAGTGCTAATTCAACCCAAATAGTGAAAGCTGTTAGTGTATTTCTTTCTAGTAATTACTATCTTCTCAAATCAATGTTGTATCATTTGGAATGTATATCCATCTCTTTTTTGCAACTGCATATTAAATTTTAAAGACTTACTTATACCATTAGTTATACACGTCATGAAATAATATTTGATATTTATGAGATAATCTACACACAAGATCTCTCATTCTCTGTTGCACATGCCACACTAGCTGGCCTATGGGCTTCTAAGGCTATTCTGTCTTTGCTTCTGATTTCACTGTATGTGTGCTGGGAACGCATATGTTTGTTACCACACCCAGTTGTCTGTGAGTTCTGGGACTTCAGACTCCAGTCCTCACGGGGCAGGCACTTTACACTCTCCCCAACCCCTAAGCTTCCACCCTTGAAGCCATTGCACAGAGTAAAATGTAAAGGCTTTAATGAATATTCACAAAGTATGAGGAAAAGAAACATTTTGATAAAGTTTACAAAGCAGCAATATTTCTACATTGTTTAAGTTTTAGAATCATGACTGGATTCCTTTTCCCATGTCACTCTTCTTCTGTCACTTTTCACAGGCAGATACGTTGTCCCTGAGACCACGCCCTCTTTAGAAATTACTAGGCATTATCTTCAGAACTAGAATCTGATCCTAACATCACGGGTTAAAAGCCCCATGGAGATGCCACACCAAATGAACACTACTTAGCCACTGAGACAGCAGCATTTGACAAACCTGGGAAGGATGGAATGACGAGATAATAAAATAGACAATTTTAAAAGCAAGCTGATGCTACTTCATCTGGTTAATGTGAGAGGACTGCCTCCACCCCGGCACATCAGAAAGTAATTTACTTAGCGGAGAGATAGTTGCGATAAAACTCAATTTAAACAATGTGGTTTAAGACTTGATAAGATTTAGAAGACCTCATTATTTATATTAAGCCCTAAATTCTCAGCTAAGTTAGCTTTTATATTCCCTTCATATCTTACAAGAACTACGGGACAATGTTAAAGTAGTCACTACAAAATTTTGGAATAATCACTGTGCACATGTACAAGTTTGTATATGTGCATGTATGCAAGTACCCATGTGTGCATGTGTGCACATATGTGTGTGAATGTGAATATGCATACATGTGTGTGAGCATGTGTGTGCATTCGGGCATGTATGTGTGTACATGTATATGCATGTACACATGTGAGTGTGTGTGTGTGTGTGTGTGTGTGTGTGTAGACAGAAGATTAATGTGGATGTCTTCCTCTCTCTGTCACTTCACCTCTTACTCTTTGGAACAGTTGCCAACTGAACTTGGAACCTGCCAATCCAGCTAAGCTGGCTGGCCAGTGAGTGCCAGAGTACTGCCTGTCTCCTTGCCCCTAGAGCTGGGGTTACAGGCCAGCTTCATAGCACCAGGCTCTTCTGTGGGTTCTGGGATCCCTTCAGGTCCTTATTATTACACAGCAAACACATTACAGACTGTGCCATCTCTCCTACCCATAATAATTACCTTTACTTTTTTGAAAGCCTGCATTATTACTTACAATAAAGTAATGAGTTTTCTGACACTTTTACTGGTTTGTATTTCAAGACGCATGTTTGAGTTTTTTAGGCTTCTAGTCATTTCCACAGCTTTCATGGTTGTTTGACAAGATGTCCATCTAGATAGCTTCTGCCACCACACAAAGAGCCACAGAAAGCCTTTCCCCTTGCAGTCTATCACAACCTCACGAGGTCAAATCTTCCTCAAATACTGCTTTCATCTTTTCCTACATCCTCCTTTAGAACCACCTAATTCACCATCACCTAGGCTCACCCTAAGGGCGAGACTAGCCTGGCATATTCCAGTGACATGGAAGAGTAGCCCCTAACACTGAAAGGGTCAGTCCTAGCTTCCACTGGCCTCCTCATAGAGGGGCCAGCTTCTGATGTGTCTTCACAGAAGATGAAATTATTCCCTTTAACAGACCTTGGCCATATTATTTCTCTTGTATGAATGGTTCTTGCTTTTCCTTGATGAAAGTTTCCTTGAAGACTCCAACCATGTTGTTACATGTGTCCCTTAGTGTTTTTTCCGTAATTAAATGCAATAAGTTACAGGTACATATACTCAATACTCACTGAGTTCTTTTTATGTAAGGACACCAGGCTAAGCATTTTTATATTAAATAATAAATTATATAATTCTCACTAAGCTACTTAGATTGTACATTGTAAATATGTCTGACTCCAAAAACCACAGATTTGTAAAAGAAATAAGATAAAAACATCAAATATTGTTTTCATCTTCGTGTGTGTGTGTGTGTGTGTGTGTGTGTGTGTGTGTCTCACAAGACTCTACGCTCCTTAGAGGCAAAAATATTGGAAGTCTCCAACAAAAATCCTACTGGTCGCAGATTCATTGCAGATTCATTTGAAGAGTGTGTGAGCCATTTTTGCCGCCCACCCCCTTCGGGCCATCCTTTTACCTCTACTCTTAGCAGTACTCATTATGCTACCAGCAAAAGCATAATGGGAGCAAATCTTGAAATAGTTTATTACTGTGGCTTTGGCCCAGATGAATATGAAACAGGGAGAAGAGAATAGGTGAGTATTAAAGAGATAGGACATATTAAGTAATCTAAATCAGCTCTCTGTATTTACAACTATGCTGAGTGGGCAGAATAATTAATGATATAACTAGAGTAGTTGGTTTGTTGGTTGGTTGGTTGGTTGGTTGGTTGGTTGGTTGGTTGGTTGGTTGGATGGATGGATGGTTGGTTGGTTGGTTGGTTGGTTGGTTGGTTGGTTGGTTGGTTAGTTAGTTGGATGGATGGTTGGTTGGTTGGTTGGTTGGTTGGTTGGTTAGTTGGTTGGTTGGTTTCTTTATAAGTTTTGCTGAAGAAAAAGGTTTAAGCAATCGTGCATGTGTGCTTTTCAACTTTATGGAGAATTATTTTAAGTTCATAACTAGTGTCAAGTGCAATTACTGCAATGTACTGACAGACCAGAGTGGACCCAAAGACACTCTATCTAAACCTCCAGATGTTATTCAGCCACTACGTGCCTGTTTGGAACTGAATCCAGTGCTCAGTGCCTGGGGAAGTCTAAAGACTAGCTAGGCTGTCCCACCATGCTGCTAAAACAATGGAGGTATTCAGTATCTGTAATCAACTGAAGGGCATGCAAGGTCTACTATAACAAGCCAAGCTAGAAGTGATATATATCTTTGGCCCCTGAAACACAGAATTTTCTTCAACCTTACTTCAGTCAACACTGTGTTTTAAAGCACTTTGGAGTTAGCTCCTCTCTTTGAGTCCAGTTGTTTTATTTCTAGCTCTGAGTCTTTGAGCCAAACACTTGCCTCTCTGTGGCTTCTGAGGTTAATAAGTTTGCTGTGAAGGTTTAGTGAGTAAAGACATGTAAAGTATCTGAAAATCTCACATATCTCTTACAAGCACAACTATATACCGGTTTTTCCTAGTCCACATTCACTGCTACTACCTGTGGACACCCATTGAATTCACCCTTGTATGTGAGTTATATTTACATGTTTAAAGAATGTTTAAAAAAGAATGTTTACATTCTTTTTTCTGTCTTTGTACCAGGACTGGCATTGTTTATTTTATGGTTAACATTTTTCAATGTGGTCTTGCAAAAATGGTCAAAGACCTGAAAATCAATCACACGCCTTTCTTCTTCATTTCCTACAAAGACAACAAAAAGGTATTTTTTTCTTCTGCTTTCTCAATGGAGAACTCTGATTTAAGTCTCAAGATACTATTTCTTTCTCATCAAACTTAATAGTATGGTGCCCATTAACTCTGCTGACAATTTGACCAATAAACTCTAAAAGACCATATCCTAGAACGGACTCAATTTTGAGAAATAGGTCCAGAGCTTGACAAATACAATGCTACCAGTAAAACCCAAAGAATATTCTCTATAAACATTAAGGCAAGATGTGAGCAGAAGGATCTTAGATAAATCATTTCAAATATAGAGTCAATTGCTTTACTTTCAATCCCCTTGAAAGGAAAAACGTTTATGCTTTTTAGCTGTCAGAAGAAAACTCTGGGGTAATTCATAAGGCATTATATTAACACATATAAAACAAAATGAAAAACAGCTTCACAGGCTGACCTTACACTTGAACAAAACCTACAGCAAGTGTATTGGAGGCCAGATTAATACCCGGTTTACCAGGCAAATAAATTCCACAGCGAGTCACCCGCCAACTCTTTCTTCCATATAAAAAAGTTGTAACTCTAATTTTAAGTAAAATATAACTTTTTAAAACAAAATAGAGGCAACTATTCAATGCAGACTCAAAATGTTGGGCAGTTCTTAAAGATTTTTAAAAAAATAAATACACTAACAAAGATTCATCAACTATGAAGAGAGTTGAAATTGCCATTAACAGTCAAGGATATGAAATATCCTAATACCATTTACATTACCTGCACATATTTTAAGTACAGTATATTGAACACTGTCGTACACAAAGAGGAAGTGTATTTACTGCAGAGGAGACAGTCGGCTGGGACTCTTCAGAAGCAGATATTTCAAAGTTTATGTTCACATGGCTTTTCACTTTTTGACCTGCTCTTGACCTGGGTAATTCTTGCAGACCTGCGAGTTTAACAAGGCCTGGGATCTATTAAAAGAGTAGTAGCCTGCTTTTTACTGAGTAGCACGCTGATGGTTTAAAGTAAATGTTATGGTTCGTCAAAGGAACCAATTTGGTTACCGTTTGTTCTTCCTGCCCCTGCCTGCTGATATTTTTGCAAGTGTTTTCCATTCTTTAAATTCTATAAAGAAATCTGCATGCTGTTATTTTAAACTTCAGCGTCGCTTTCCCCCCAGCCATTCTTATTTTTAAAATAGGATGTGCGGTCAAGATTTCCTTTTGAAGTTCTTGGTAGAACTTGAACTCCCACATTACATGAAGCCTGTTGTCTTTTGAGTACCAAATAATCATTAAGCCACTCTCCAACCTGACTCGATTTTAAAATCCTGTTAATATAATCTTTGGTTTGTTTAGGGAAGGAAATAAAAACAACCTAAGATACGGATCAATTCCCGAGTAAAAGGGGAAAATGTTCCCATTTATAGATCTCATGCTATTAATGACCAGTGTACGTTTCTTGATAGATAGCACTTACAGGCCAATTAAACGTGAAGCTGAAATTATTTTTACTAATTTTTTTACTAATATAAGGCAACCCAGGACCAGTCTGAGGGGTGAAATTAATAAGATAACCAGTGTGTGGTAAAACAGAAATTTATCTTAAAAGGAGGAGAAGGAGGAGAAGAAGAAGAAGAAGAAGAAGAAGAAGAAGAAGAAGAAGAAGAAGAAGAAGAAGAAGAGGAAGAAGAAGAAGAAGAGGAAGAAGAAGAAGAAGAAGAAGAAGAAGAAGAAGAAGAAGAAGAAAGAAAGAAAGAAAGAAAGAAAGAAAGCAAAAAAGAAAGAAAAGTTGTTTTCTCAAGTTTGCCAGAGAACATAAGCTGCTTTTGACTTGCATGTAGAAGGAGACTAAGCCGAACACTGAATCAAATCTTCTTCCCCCTGTATAGCTTTCAGGACAAAGATTCTAGGCATTCCACAAATCCCCTGACTTATGACTATTGGGATGTTTTATTTTTCATTCTCTTCAAAACAACAACAACAAAAAACTGTCAATGTGCATGTCAGTGAATCTATGTGTTTTCAACAGAATTCCCAAGACTTCTGCATTAACAATACTTCTGGACGCTACAAACTTTTACCCTCAGAATGTGAAATAATCCCTTTCTGTGGTAATACCCAAAACTGGAGGTAGAAACACACAGCATAGAGATCGCATGTTGCTAATATGTGTTAAACTTCCAACACAGAAGTTATAACAAATAGTTAATAAACGCCCCTTTTTAAAAATCAAAGTGAACTATTTAACTTGAAGAGTGCCCTGGGACTTGCAATTCTCCTGAATAACAGCCAATACACAGTGGCGTTATTTCTCATGCCAGTCTTTTAAGGAAGATATTTTCAATTTTCGAAGAACTATTGCAAAGAGCTGAGAAGTTAAGAAATTTGGCCAAGTCGCAGAGCTAGTTGGAAGTACTAAGAGTGTTTCCTACAGTGCTTGGGAACTGAGGAACAGCACAGTATAGTACCAAAGACACCAGTTAGAAATATGACCCAAAGCTGAACTGAATAACTTTCTTAAACCTCACATGTAAATTATGCTTCTCAGAGATTATTAAGAAAATTTTCCAATGAAGAAACAATGTCAAACTTGACTGTAAGAGGTGCAAATGTAAAATCACTCACTGAAAGAATGTGGTTTAACTAGCATTAATAATCAGTACTATGGATCACTGGTTATTAATCTTAATAGAATACATAAAACAGTAATGTCTTAGGAAAAAATATGACTGATCTCAATGACTCAGCAAACATGGGATGAGGGTCTACAGTGTCTCAACATCATTGCTACCTCCCGATAATATGGTGCTACGTGGTGGAGACCCTGAAAACAGAAACAGCGCCACATGGCAAAGAAGGGTTTTAAAGGGAGATAGAAAGGGACAAAAGGAAAGTAGTGTGTAGGAGAAACTTAGCCAAGGAGGTCCAACCTCAGTGCTAGTGCATGCACTGTCCCATACTTCTTCCCCAAGCGAACCTAGAATCTGCCAGCATGGCTAGAAACCACTGACGAAGTATCAGGCATTGGGTCGAGCCAATCAGAACGAGACAGTGCCACATCGGCTACTTGAGAGCCAATGAGATGCTGGAGGAGGGGTTATAAAGGTTTGTCCAGTTCCTGCAATAAAGGAGTCTGCTTTAGCCTCTTGTCTGACTCCCTGAGTCTGTGTTGTTGACGCTGTGCCTTCTTACAATGCCCCCCCCAAGGGTCTAGGTCAGGGGTCTTAAGTAACAGTAGTGCAGATGGAAAACATGGTGAGCGAAGTATGAATGTGAGGTGGAAAAACTCGCGAAGAAATCCATTATTTGACGTGCCTGCTAAAATGATGGGAGACGGAAGACACAAGAACACCTGAAGAATGCAAACGGGAAGAAGGAAGAGAGGAAGGAAAGGAGGATAAAGAGGGAGAGAGGGGAAAGATGGCAAGAGAATGAAAATACACAAGCTAAGGAAAGTGGCTGTTTAAATTAGCAAGACAAGTATGTCAGAGAGAAGAGAGACACAAAGGTGCTGGGGGTACCTGTTTGAGCCTGGCAGGAGACAGAAGCGGGGTCACAGAGTTGGTAGAAGGACTGACACACGGAAGGGACAGGAGGAAATTATAAGACCTTGGAGTGAAACAATAATAATTTAAAAAATATATCAGGAGAACTTTTAAAGTTCTAAAGGACTAGCCTTACCCAAATACAACAATTAGAATCTTGGAAGCTGGGAGAAATATATAGAGATGTTAAAGTACATTGAGACATAAGAAAACAGCCAAATAGCCGGGCGTGGTGGCTCACGCCTGTAATCCCAGCACTTGGGAGGCAGAGGCAGGCAGATTTCTGAGTTCGAGGCCAGCCTGGTCTACAGAGTGAGTTCCAGGACAGCCAGGACTACACAGAGAAACCCTGTCTCGAAAAACCAAAAAAAAAAAAAAAAAAAAAAAAAAAGAAACCAGCCAAATTTTAGTTAGAAGAAACAAATCAGGTGTCCTTAGCAGTAACAAAATATGAACATGGTCATTTACAAGAAATGAGAAAATGCTTGAAATGTTCCATATTTTATGCAGACATGCATTTTTGTAACTTGTATATGTCTGTTTTTAAAAAAAATAACTGAACCGCCTTTTTAGAATTTAGTTATCTGATGCCATAATTGTTCTTTTATTTGGAAATCTCTAAGACGCTTT
Organism: Apodemus agrarius; assembly: GCA_964023405.1. NCBI lineage: Eukaryota > Metazoa > Chordata > Mammalia > Rodentia > Muridae > Apodemus > Apodemus agrarius. The sequence goes on along the minus strand of OZ030007.1, from coordinate 32,568,191 downwards.
TAAACTCTGTTATATCCCTGATATTAATACAGCAGTGAGCCAATATGATCAACAAGTGTCCAGTGAGCTGAAATTACATATTTGCCCCTTTAACAGTATTATAAAAATAAAATATTAATAGATGTTTCCTTTGAAATTTGGAAAAAAAAAGCAGTAGCTGTCACTTATAAGTGTCACCCAGAAGAAACAAGCACCTTTGGTTTTTTTTCATCTTTACTATTTCAATCTCACCCAGGATAAAATGCAAGTTAAATGAAAACAATTCAGATAATTATGCCTCAAGACATTCTCCCAAAGAATATCCCAGAAATCCAACAATTATCTAGAAAGTGGGTAGACAGCATGGTTATAGAAAAGGGCACCAGTTTGTGTCAGTGTGGTGTGAAACATCTGGAAAGGACAAAAGCCAAGTCTGTGCTTCCCTGGACTAACAGTTTCTCGCAGCAAGGAAGAAACTGAAAAGATGCTAAACATATTCATTCATATCACAAGAAACTGTAGTTACAGAGCTAAAACATGAAATCGTAGCAAGCATGCAAAATAAGGATTAGAAATCCAATGGGGAACTAACAACTCCATGCTTCGAATATCACCGAGGTGGGAAGACAGACAGGGCTCTCCTGGGCCCCGAGCAGGAAGCGTGGAGCATCTATACCGTAGATTCTGCAGTAACATGGATGTAAACAGGAACAACCACTCTCTGCAGACATTTCCAGAAGGAGGATGCTGAAATGTGGGACAGCAAGCAGTGTACGTTCTAATCTGAAGGGGAAACAATCAGGGCTAATAATTAAGGACATGTGTGCAAAGGGAAACTGTGTCTCCTTCTACAGTCAGATCAGATCTTGCAAAACTCTTGATACTTTTCTAAGAGAGCAAAGGAGAACACTGGGTATGTGAGTGCTTAGGGAAAGCCCTTCCCTTGGAGCTCCGGAGTGAAGCCTTCAGGAGGGGAATTGTGGTAGGCACAGAGCCCACTGCAGAGCCCTATCAGTGGTCTCTGCCCTTACATTACACATTCTACAGTTATCACAGAGGAGGGTTTTCTCTCTTGACCACATCAAAACACAATAGAAATTGCCAATGTTCAACCCAGAAGAGGACCCACACCAGAAACTGACCAAGCTGACATTTAGGTCTTCTCTACAAGTTCTACTGGCCTCGAACCAGTCTCCAAATTATAAAAACTAAATTTCTGTTGTATATGAGCAATCTGTTGCCAGAGTATCTGGAAACGGGAAAGGCAGATGTTTATAGACATTTTATGTGTTATCCTTATCATCTATAATAAAAGAAGGTGGGAAGCAAGTGTCTTTAAGATCTATTTAATAAGAACATTTTTTTCAGACTGTATGGAACAGAGTTCTCTTTATCAATACATCTCAGAAGGGGGTTTATACTGCATCGGCATGGATGTTCTGGATTAAACCCACATAAATGGGTCCAAAAAGCTGTCCAAGTTGGAAAAGACCCATGTACAAGCCCCCATTGTCCCCAGATGGCCCACACCAAGTGTCCAATGAGACACTAACAGAAGCCACAAGCTCTCCATGGAACCTGTCGGCATCTCCAGAACACGCTCGTTGTTAACACTCCCAGAATCACTTGCACCCATGTGCATTGGTGCATCCCAATCCCCCACCACAGTCTTATCTCCTCTACTGTTACATGAGTAAAAAGAAAGCTGCCAGTCTCGCTCTGCAACATGAACTACAAATAGCCTTGAGAATATCTATTCTGGCGCACTGATGCAATCTAAGAGATTAGACAATGCTACAGAGAGAATCAAGAGAGCTCTTCTGACATCTCCCAACAGCATTTTTGAGAACACAGAAGTTTCCCCAATCAATTTCCCCTGAAGTTTCTTTGTTCCAGCCTTCACTATTTTTATTATGAAACACTGTGGGCCACAGAATTTGTTCCCTTGTTAGCCAGATTAGCTGAAATATTGTTTTATAACTAATTCTTCTGCAATGTGTGCTTGCTTATAGAGTATGTGTAATTATTTATTGTGTGGCCATTAAGTTTGAGAAGAAATAGTTGGACTTGTAGAATATCTATGTAAGTACCCTATGTTCTGAATCAGAGAGAGAAATGGTGATATTTTAATTCAGGGACTTAAATTCTAATTAGAATTAAATAGGGCACATTGCTTCACATAATCACAATATCCTCAATTATAAGTCCTACGGAATAGTGTTATTTTTATGTACTGATCATTTAGAAAATTACCTAGTTGAGCTAAAATTGTCATTATATTTTTAATATGTTATTTTTATTATTATCCGTGAAGTGTTTTGAAGTGGGTTCATATTATAAACCCATTTTTCTGCTGAGAGAATTGATGTACAAAGATGCTGGGTAGCTCACCAAGAATCATGCATCTGGGACTAAATTAAATTATCAAAAATAACTTTCAAGGAATAAAAGGTTACATCAACAAATCATCAGCATTGACAGATGATGAAGAACAAAAGGTATGATAAAAAGAGTATTACCTCATCTACCCTAATGGTTTCATTTTTTAAAACCTCAAAAAAAATCCTCCATTAAAAGTAATCGGGGAGACAGGGGAAGGATTGTGAGAGGGGTAACCAGGAGGGGGACAGTGAGTGTGATGCAAAATGAATACATAAAAATAAATTTAAATTTAAAAAAGAAAATAAAAATATTAAAGGTTATAGTAACAAAGGTGTAATGTGTAACTATAAATTAGAATGTCTTATAGAAATATAAAGAAATATAGAAAGTAAAAACATAATAGAACTACCATTTTGTTGAACATTTTGAATGCTCTCTTAGACTACTTTGCCCTTAAAAGAAAAATGAAATAAAAACTAATATTTATATTACTTCAGTTAGGTAAGTGCCCATCTTGAAAGGCACTTTTGTATTTACTGGGGAGGCAGTTGCTCAGGAGAACAACTCTTTGGGAAAATATGGACTGCAGACTGGCTTCATCCAAAATCTAGCAGGAGGGACTTCAGCTGTGTTCTCTCTCTGTGGTATGATTCTCATCCTAGAGAGCGAAGTCTCATCTTTTACACCCTGTTATCCAATGGGCGGCATCTGTAAGCAACTGTGTCACAGCTGCGAAGAGAGGCTTGCAGCAGTAGAAGTGTGCAAATGCAGATTGCCTGCAGAGCCAACATGGTGGAGGTTACTCAGGTCTCCTTCCTCCCAGCAGGCTGACAGTTTCTCTAACAGGTAAGCTCAACTCTCCCCCACCACAGAAGAGTCCATCCCTCTTAAATGTTTCCTTTTCTGCTGCTTTTTGATTTATTTTCTTGATTAGAACGATAAACCACCAGTTTACCACAATGCATCTGTTTTTTGTACCTACCACTCTCTTGGGTCCCCATAAACCCGAGTGTCCTTGCATAACAAGCTAATGACATTCTTCTCCCAATGACTCCAGTCGCCAACCGCCATCCTCCCCTTTCAATAAACCGTCCAGTCTTGCCTTCCAGTCTCTGTTTTTGTGACCCCCATTTATCATTTACCTTTCCCCTCCCTCTGGGTGGTTTCCTTCTCTCCTATTGACTCTGTTTGTGTCGCCTACATCAACAGTATGGATACAACCCCAAGGACAGAAGTTGCAAACTTGACCGTGCATTAAAACACCATGAAAAGCTTATTAAATACATAAATAAATTATTTTTTTAAAAAAAAATTGCTGTGCTTTAATCCCAAAGCTTCTAGTTCAGTGGGCCTGGAACGAGGCCAAAAAAAAAAAAAAAAATCCATATTTCTAGTAAATTCCCATCGAAGCAGAAGCTGCCTGCTGGGCTGGGAAGCACACTTGGTAAAGGACTGCCCAAGGCTTAGCATTTATAGTGTGTTGTTTATTGTATTCTCTGATGGACTCTTCAGAGAGCTCACTTACTCGTATGATTTTAACTAGTCTCTCATCCAGCCATCAGCAGCCCTTCAGCCAGGGAATCTGCAGCCCCGCCCCCTCTCTCCAGGCTAATTTCCACCTTCTCTGGGCCACTCCCCCATCAGCCTTGCAGTTAGTATATCAAACCTATGATCTTTCTTCACAAAAACAAGCGCTCCCTCTGGCTCTTCTCTTGCGTGCCTCTTGAGAGGTCTCATCGCTTTCCCCTCACCCGGGCTCAACATCAGAATATCATCTGTCTTTCTTCATTTCCCCTCAAATTCTGTCCCTCGACTGCCTTGTGCGCTGTCTTTTTGGAAGTATTCATTACTTCACACCTGGACTCACATAATCACTTTTATCCTCCTGCCCCAAACACTCTCTGCACACACAGACTACTGTCAGCTTAATCTCCCTCAAATGCAGCTTTGTAAACTTGGACAGCTTCCCACCGTCTATGCCAAAGCTTTGCATTAATATGGGCCATGAATGGATTACAGGTGTGCTAGTATATCCATTTCCTAAGCCATCCGGACAACAAGCTGGGCTGGAGACAGCAGAGCCTAAACAGCCAGAGCCCTAGGCAGCCACAATCCAGCTGCCCATCTCTCTCTTCTTGAGCACAGAAGTGTAGGTATATGTTGTACAACTTGAGAAGCCATATACCAGTGATCAGACTATTAGAGCATTAATAGCATACAAGTACTAGGGAAGATATATAGCTATAGATGTATGGATAATGGTGTCAAATTGAGGAAGGGACAACTTAATGCCCTCTGACTAACCTATAATTGCTTAATTTCTTTAAAACTGGCTGCTAAAATGTCTTGTCCACTGGAGCCAGAATAGACCAAAACTTATGTTTTTTAAGTAGGCAGAACAGGTCACAGGATAGACTTTCAGTGCAATGAGTGATCAGATGCTTTAGGAGTGTCCCCCCTCTGTTGGCCTTTGAAGAGACAGTACACAACTCTGTGGGTTGTGTTTAGTTTATAGGAAACCTACAGCTCACTGAGAGAAGCAAAGAATTGCTGCCAACTGAGACGCATACTTGTGCCTGCCCTTTGCTGGTGACTATTGCCCTGTGGATATAAACTAAGTTTTTTGCACATTCATAAATACATTTCAACACCCCTAATTACGAATGGCACTTTTACTTCAATTTTAATCTTGCTGATGAATGATCAACTAAAATAAACCTTCTGGTGCATATTCATGTTGCAACATATGCACAAACAGCGTATTATCTTTTTAAATGATTATTAAAATTTGTTTTTTGATGAATTTATATATGTATAGAGCGCATCCCCATCACTCTCACCTTCGCCTCTTTTATCTTCTACTTACCTCCGTCAATTCCCCTCTTCCCTACAAGTCCCTTCCTCACATTTATGTCTTCCTTTTGTTTTATGACACGCTGAGTTCAGCCTGGACAGGTCTATGTAACTATGGATTTGGAACCTGCTGAGTCTCCAAGTCACCAGACCACAATGAGTGCTGCCCATGCCAGATCCACCAGTAGCCAATGGTTGGAAGGGGTCCTGGTGGACCCTTCCCCATCCCTGATTGATTGATGATAGATTCAGTCTTGCACATGGCCCAGTGAAGGCAATTTTATCTGCTGGGAGATCAAGAATGCCATGCAGGCACTGAAGATGGCATTTGCCGGCCCTTCTCCTCATTGTCTGCCTCTTCCATCCTTTCTGATTCTCTTTTCCATCACACTTCCTGCACTTTACAGAGGAAGGGGCATAAATATCTTATTTAGAGCTAAGCACTCAATCTGTCACTTTTTTTTCAGAACTTTGGGCCAGCCATGAACCTCAGCTTGCACCAGAGATCCCTGCAAAGAGACACTACTCTGATTAAAGCCAAGAGCAGCATTTGTCTATGAATATAAAAAAATATGTTTATAAGGCAATTTGCTAGTATGACCACTTAGCTAAATAACGTTGGTAAGTTGCCTCTTAAGGCCTCTCCCAGGAGTAGATTTTTGACTGGGTTTACAGTCTCAGGAATAACCTCTTCTTACTGATGGTCGGTCTGTTCAACCCTTTCTTCTCTTCCATCACAACTTGCCCTTGACAGTCCTGGTCACATAAAATATTGAGGAGCAGAAGGGTGGTGCTCAACCAATCTTCTCTAACTTCTTGGATGCTTATGAGAGGCCACAGTCCTTCTCAGAGAAAGACCACAAAACTCTCTCCTCTTTATACATTGACAGGAGCAGAGGTTTAAGTTTAGATTTCCTGTGGTAGGAAGTAGTCCGAATTCCTGCATCCTAACAAGTTTCATTTGAAATTAACATAATATCCTAGAAGATATAAATTTTACATGATAAAAATAAAATACAAGATTAATCGATACAAAAGGCATACAAAGTCTTCTCCTCCCAGAGAACTTTCTTTTGACTTTTACTGAAATTCTATTTTGTATCTATAAATACTTTATCTCCTTTCTTATTTACTGTTTTTATTTTGTTGTCATTACTGTTGTTGTTGACTTCATGTGGCCTTTGAAGACAATTTGGTACCCTGTAAACAGTTCAAAAACGCAAAGGCCTGTAGACAACATGAACATGCATATTCATATATAAAGACAGAGTTAAAAAATGAATGCCACCTGTCAGCCCTAAATTCAAATGTTGATTGGATTCCTATTTTGTGTAACATTTATCAGTATTTAATTAAAATTTGTCCTTTTTTTTTTATCAAGGCAGGAGACTTCCATTAGGAAGACACAGACTCAGAGCCTGATTTGTCATTAAGTAAGCTTAGCAGGCATCAGCAGTGCTCCTAAAATCATTTCCCAAATGTCACAACTGTATGTGAAAGTTTATCTTTAAAATGCAAGGTATTAGTTATTATAACTAAAACTTAATAGCAGCCATTTTTAGTACATGACATCGCAAGCTCACCTAGATTTTGAATGCTGCTGCTAGTTGGTATTGTATTTCCTGTGACTTTTATTTTATTTTATTTTATTTTATTTTATTTTATTTTATTTTAAATACAAATCTTATATTTGTCATTTATACACTGGGGATATTTGTGAAGCTGGGTTGTGCTGGGGCACACTCACAGGGTATGCTCAAGAGGTGGAGGAGGATGGTCAGGAAGTTAAGATCAAACTAAGGTTGTTTCAGGAAAATAATCTGAAACAACTAGCCTACTAAAAGGATTTTAAAGTCACTACTTAGAGGAATTTTGATTAGCATAAAACCTTTGTATTTCCTATGATTTTGTTATTCATGAATATTATTTAAAATGAAGTAAGTTTTTAGTTTAGTTTTAGAAGTTGTTTTGGAGGAAAATCATTATCAAAAGATATATATATGTATATATACATATACAATGTTAAAGTTCACAGATTAATGAAATTTTTATATTATAACTCTAATGAATGGTGTCTTATATAAAAAAAATCAGCCTCTTAAACTTTTATAAAACATTTTTTAGACCAAAAATACTATTCCTTACTAATTTGAGAATTTAAGAGTATTGCCATTTATAAGAAGTATGCCCTTATTGGACCTCTTATTATAATACATCAAAATACTCACTCTTACATACAGACACATTATAGCCATGGCAAAATATAAAAAAAATGAAGATTCTGAGACAAATTCACCCCACTGTACAGCTTGCTTTGATCCAGACATAGAAAAATATTAGTCATTTTTTTCATTTTCTCATGACCAACCTTCTTCCAATTCTCAAGGCTACAACATAGCATGGAATCCAAAGACAAGCCTATGTGAAGGGACAAGTACTGAGGCCCCTGAAGTGGACAGAGGCCTCCCTCTTCTTGTCCACTCCAAGTTTTCAAGGAGATCTGATGGGCTAGAGTTTGCATCCTCATCTGCCTAACCTACATGTCCGTAGGAACATCTGCATCTGAGCAGAGGGCCAGGACTCTTCTACACTTACTTTCTCTTACCAGGCTTCAAACTCATGCTCAGTTTTCTCTGTTCCAAGACCAAACCCTCCAGTCATGAGACGTTGATCCCTGCTATGAGCATCTCTACAGTGACTTTTCTAATACTCTTTTGCTGTGGCTGCCCAGCGAGGGCCCACGGATTCCTCAAATTCCTTATTCCCCACCAAGACTTTACAGTAAGACCCAGCTGAAAGCACTACATACTTGAGTCATAGAACATGGAGAAATTAAGCTGGTGCTCATATGGAAGCTTCATCTCTACAGGCTGAGTTCCCACATACAAGCAGATGCTGTGCACACCACTGTAGGTGAAAGGCAGTGATCGCTCTTGCTCAGCCATAAACATTGTGAGTTACACTAACTACTGGCTTGGCGAGATATATCTGCTGGTACAGCAATAGTGGCACGAACATCATGGGAGTAAACATCCATTTTTCTGGCTCTATTTAAGGCCCACTGCACATGATGAAAGCCATACCTGGCACTGTCAGGAACATGAGGCTAGGCAGGTCATAGCCCCTAGGGGAAAACCTACTACTATTATACTTCCTAATGCACATAGGAATAAAATGAATTCTAATGACACATCGTTACACAGATTTTTTGGAATCTTTCAATCCTCATCAAAGAAACTTCTATATACAAGATATGGCAATTAACACAAAGACCTGTCCAGAGAATACGAGATTTTGGAAGGACCATAACTAAATGGGGCATCTATGCTGCACTGCCTCCTCCCAAGGCTCAGGAACCATTGTGGAAAAAGGACAGAGTATAAGAACCAAAGAAAGAGGGTGACTATAGGTAAACAATGATTTCCATCACAGCAGTGACACATACTAACTCACAGCAGTTGTGATGACACGCACATGATCTGCTCATGCTAAACTAAATGGCAAGGAGCAGGAGGTAAGTACAAAGACTCACACCTAGCTGGGGAGCTATAGACAGTTGGTAACCCCTGGGAAAGTAAGTTTTCTCTAAGAAGGGTAGCCCCTGGAAGGTCAACCACACTATAGTGGGAAGCCATACACTCAAAAGTAGATTGCAGAGTAAGTTGGACTCATTGGGCTTTAAAGGGGGTGGGAGTTGGGAAAACAAGGACAGGTGGTCTGTGTAGAACTGCAGGAGATAGGTGATTGTGATCACAATGCATTGTGCAATATTCTCAAAGAACTCATTTTTATAAGGGGAAAAAGAAATGAAATAAAAGAAATCAAATATCATAAAAGCCACAAGCTCTTAAGTTATTAGATAAAATTAAGTTATTAGAAAAAATGTTTGCTTATATCATGGTATAATGTCTTTACATTTTTGTTGTTGACTTAAATCACACTCTAGGATAAAAATATAAATGGATGGCATGCTATTGTTGTTGTTTTTGTTGTTGTTGTTGTTTTATCTAATGCTCATAATGAATGTCTTTCTACCTAGGAAATTATTTCCATGCCACAGAGAAGGAATTGCCTATAGTAAATGATCAAAAGGAGGCGTGGACAGAGGTTTGGCCACAATAAAGCAGTAAGTAGAGCATCGTAATATAAAGGTAGGGAGCAAAGTGAACTTGGAGCTGTCAGGCAGGGTCGGCGTGAGATAGCAGGTGTTAGTTCTTGGTGGGTTGACAGGTTTGACCCATAGAGTCTGCATGGAGCCCTGCCTGAGCCCTTCCCTTCCCTGTCATGCTGTCAGGCATCAGGAAAGATGCAATGAGAAACACAGAAAGGAAGGTTTGGGGTGCCAGCCAGCAGTGCTGTAAAGTCTGGGGTGTGGCATTGCTGGGAGATCCAGTGGCTTGTTGGAGCAGTAGGGCAGGAATCTCTTATCTTTATTAGCACCAACATGGCTGCCTCCCTGGGGAGGAGAGGGGCATGTAGGAAGTAAAACTTGAGTGAGTGTATATTGCTGGGCCATGCCAGGGGACCCACAGGAAGTTGGCAAACCTTTCCTCGGGTCCAAGAAGCAGTGATTACCAGCAACTGACCAGTGTGTGCAAAAATTAGCAACTGTCGCTTCCCCTTACAGCCCAAGACAGTTCCCCTATAGAGAGCTCCAGCCAAGGCTAGTTAACCCATCCCTGTGTGCTGCACATAATAAACACTGGGGTTCTGGGTTTCTGCAGAGTTGGGGTCACTAATCAGAGTGCACATAGTCCACCTGACCCCAGCTTTTCTGCACTTGTGTCTGTGAGCCCGTCCTTTCTTCATGCCCTTGTCACATGAGTCAAGTTTCCAAGACCCAAGAAGCACAGGTGATGGTACCCCCATATTCATCACCCATATGGTCAGCAGACAGCTCTACCAGTGGTGGGCCCAATATCATTCCCATTATCAGATCATTAGCCCAGGACAGGGGTCTGTGTTCGAGTTCTGCATCTCTCTCTTTGGACTTGTATCATTGTGGATCTGTATGAGACTGCTAATTTAAAGGTGGACCTTCTCCACTCTGTTTGCCCCTCTGTTCAGAGTGAAGATTTTGTAGCTGCCTGATGAGGAACAGGCTTGCTTGCTTCTCCATAAAGAATTAGTTGGTGAGTGCCTAAGCAAAATAGACTTTTAGATTAAAAGGGTACATGCAGATTCAAATCAAATAAGCATTCATAGAAAGATACAGAAAAAAGAATCAAACATTCAACCAAGGACCAGACACAGTTTTGAAAATGAAAAAAGGAAAGTACACCTTTGGTTTTTCTGACCCTGGTGTGTGATTTTGGATCTTATTTTCTAGGCCATGTTGTTCTTTTTTGTCTACGATTATCACCAGTAAGTAGCTATTATCACATTTGACCAAATTAAATATCTTTTAAAATGGACTTGTATTACAATACATATGACCTACCACTGTCTGACCTGGGAAGGAAATCACTCCTTCTGTAAGTCAGAGAAGGTGTGGCTTCCTCCTTGGGGGTCATAGCATTTCTTCAGACTATTTCTGCCTTAAGCCAAGAAGCCATTCTTATATTTTAAACTACAGAAGAAGAGAAAAACCTCCCTTGTCACTCTCTCCAGACTTTAAGGCATAATCATACACCTGTGACAATCATGTCACCCAATATCTTCTTGCAACACAAAGTACACATCTTCTCCTCTGGGCGTTCCCATCTGGGCTGAGTCATCTGGCAGAGGTAACAGCTTGCGGTTGCCAACAGGTTGACATAGCAAAGCACAGCCTGGGCTGACAGCACAGGACCTTTCATCAGGTCCAATCCACAACACATGCAGAGACACGGTGCCAGGAGTGGATCAGTGGGTGTCACTGTGAAAAACAAGAAAAGAGCAGCTTCCAGTTCTGGGTGCTCCTTGGCATGAAAGGTGTGATGCTGTGCACCCTTTCACTGGAAAAAGCATAAAGGTCAATCCCCATTGGACATAGATTTCTTATTGTTCTCAGAGCAGAAGCCACTGAAAAGAGGAACATGGGTTTACTTAACCAAGCATGTCTCAAGCTGAGAAAAGAAACCAGAGCAAAACAAAACAGACAAACAAAACCTTGAGAAAGTCTGGCTGTGCAAATATGTCATACGCGTAGCCCAAGATATGTACATATGCATTGTCCAAGGTATTTTTTTCCTGTTTCAAATATTTTATTTTATGTATGTGGGTGTTTGGCTTGCTTGCAAGTCTGAGAAGCACACCCATGCCATTCCCATGGAGGCCCAAAGAGGACACTGGATCCATGGGGACTTGAGGTCCAGAAGGTTGTGAGCCACCATGTGGGTACTGGAAATCAAACCTAGTTCCTTTGGAAGAGAGGCCGGTGGTTTTAATCACTGAGCCATCTCTATGGCCCCTACTTTGTTATTATTGATAGTACACTAATACTATACAAAGAATTCAATATAGTTCAAAAGCATCAGCTTGCAATAACATGCCGCCATGTTTGAAAGGCTGTCTGGACTTCAACTCGGTTTTATCTGAAATATGACAAGACTTTTTTTAAGCAATAATTTAGCCTTACATGGTAAACATTATGTCACATATAGACATGTATTATGTCTCAGAGAAGTTTATATACATTGCAAAATCACATTTATTCACTTTCAGAAAGCTAAGGGTCTAGAAACCATGCATTGAAGGGAGGAACGCGACCTGTACAGCAATGCTTAGCTTGCTAATAAGACAAGGAAGACTAGTGATGACAGGCCTTCAGATGTTGTCTTCATTACTATTCTATTGATGTAAAGGGACACCATGACCAAGGCAACTCTAATAAAGGAAAGCAAAGCATTTAACCGGGGCCTTGCTTACAGTTGCAAAAGGTTAGTCCATTATCGTCATGGTGGGAAGCATGGTGTCAGGCAGGCAGGCAGGCATAGTGCTGGAGAAGGAGGTGAGAGCCACATCCTGACCTGCAGGCAGCAGGCAGAGAAGGGACTGGGCCTGGAATGCACTTTTGAAACCTCAAAGCACACCCCTTTGCAATGTGCCTTCACCACTGAAACCACACCTCCTGATCCTTCCCAACAGTCCATGAACTGGAAACCAAGCTTTCAAGTACGTGAGCCTACAGAGCTATTCTCATTTAAACCAACACAGATGTGAAGAGCTAGTCCATGGAGGGTTCTGTAAGGTGGATAAGATACAGAAAGGTAAATGCTCTTGAATAAAAATAAATCCTGTCCATCAGGAATGACCAAGAGTCAGCCTGGCCGCCTCACATTGAAGGGAACTCTCGCTCATTAGATTTATGTCTGAAGGAGCTGGACAGTCATCTGGTGGCCTCTCTGAGGCCTTCCAGAGATAGTAACTCATATTCAGTGGATTTGAGTGGCTTACAACCATGTAGTTTGGTTGTGTCTTGCAATAGCTTATTGACAAGAGGTTTTTGTTGTTGGTATTGCTGTTTCTGTTCATGTTCTATTCCGGGGACTGATTTTACCTCCCATAGAGCAGCCCTAAGTCTATTTGTACAGCACTTACCAGAGGCACACTGCAATATCTCTTTGGAACACTATCCTCCACAATGTTCTGAAGTTATGCCAGCTGGGACTGTGGGCATCACTGCCACTTCCTGTCAGGCCTTTCATTCTATCTCTGCTCTGGGAGCAGTCCCAGTGATGGCACAGGCGACTCCTTTTACAAACAGAGTCAACATCATGCCCTCTCTTGATCCAGCAGAACAAAACAGGAGGTAGCTCAGACTCCAGAGCTACTGTTTCCAATATGTTTGTGTTTGTCAAGGACATTTCCTTTCTAGTTACTCTGGAAAGCCCCAAGTTGTTCCACCATTTTCTTAGGCCAATGGCTCGTTCTCTGCACAGCAAACCTTGTTTTCTGCTGTGTCTGCCAGAGGAGATGGGAGGCATGAGAGAAAATAGAGTTGTGATCCAGCTGGGATCAAAGTTCAATAATAATCTCCACAACTTATTGATTGGCTCAGAAAGCAAAGAACAATAGGGGAATTAGCCTAACCGTGGACCTGCTCATTAGACGAGAAGTAAATAAGTCACAGGAAGTGGTTGGGAAGCCACCTTCTGTTTGGACACCATCTACTCCCTGCGGGAGGACAAACGCACCTTGTGTGGGTGCCACATTGGTACTGTCTACCTAACAGAATGAAACACAGTGAAAGAAAAGCAATGACCATGAGGATCCTTGGAAAAACACATCACTCCATCTTCTAGATGTCCCTCTGACTTTCTAACCTCAGACAGATTAGTCCTTGGGTTTCCAGCCTAAGTGCCCTTAGCATTACTTCAGGTCTTCTGCCAAGTGTGCTAAGAGTTCCGTGTCTTCTTAGATTGCAGCAGGACAACACAGAGCTACCAGAGAACATTCGAGTACGAGCACTGAAATAATCCAGAGTCCCCTGTATTGTTTACCAAAGTGTTCATTTCCTCCATTCACAAAGATATCATCTCCACCACAGAAAGGAAGAATTTAAAACCCATTTATGTGGAAATCATCATTTCCTAAGGATTCCTGAATCTGCATGCTAGAAGTGTATAGTTCTGTCCAGAGGCCATGTGTGAGAGTCCGGGCAGAGATGAGATTGGCTGCACATGCCAGAACTCAAATTTCAATTGTACACAGTGATTAACGGGATCTTCAAACTACCTGTTCAAATGTCTGAACTGTGTTCTTTCGGAAGAGTGTCTTGCTTTTAGAAAACTATACCAGGACAGGGAAGTGGGAGAGGGTTGATTGGGGAATGGGGAGAGGGGAGATGGGTTATGGGATTTTGGGGGGTGGGGGTCCAGGAAAGAGGACAACATTTGAAATGTAAATAAAGAATATATCTAATAAAAAAAGAAGATTATTTGGAGTTTCACTTCGGGGAGAAGGTGCAAGCTTTTGTGCTGCAAATCAACCAATCAGTGCAGAAGCTCCTGAAATTGTACCTTAGAAACAGTTAAGACCAGGCACCTGTTTCCCATTAAAAAGATACTCATCCTCAATGTTGTTGCTGCTGCTGCTACTACTACTACAACTACTACTATTACTACTACTACTACTACTACTACTACTACTACTACTGTTCTTGAGCCAGCATTTCAGTTAAGATAGGATGATGGCAAGAAATACCTAGCTGTCAAGGGTTATTCAACCGTGGTCCATAATGGGCCTGTATTCTTCAGAACAGATCTACTCCTGAGATGGGATTCCAAAGAGCACCATTAACCCTGCTCATTCTCTGCCGACAAGAGTCAGATGCTGTCCCTATCAGTTTGTCAATCAATCAATCAATCATATTTCTGTGTATACAATAAGGATGTGATGAGATTCTGCTGGCATTAATACCCTATTCTCAAGACTGGTGCTGCAGTTGTAACTAAGATTTTAAAATGGTTCTTAGAATTGGAAAGATGGCTCAGTTCCGTGGCTAAGAGTCCTTGCTGCTCTTCCAGAAGACATTAGTTTAATATTTACATGAGTCAGTAACTCTGACTTTGAAGGATCTAACAGCCTTCTCAGACCCCCACAAGCACACATGTGCATGAGGGTGCATGCACAAGAAAGAGGGGGGAAGAGTGAGGGGAGAAAGGGAGACGGAGAGGGAGGGAAGGAGAAATGAAAATAAATGTCTAAAAAATAAGAACTGCTTTTCCTTAAGACGCTATCATTTTAGCAAAAGAGATAAACATTGAGCCATAAGCGAGTTGAGTAATTGTTTAACTTTACACAAGTGTGCTCTGTGTAGGTAAAAATAAGAGCCCCAAGCTCAATGGCCGGCATCCTTTGTCAAGATTTTCTGCTCAGTTAATATTTCATCTGAAATCTGTGATGGGAGTTTGGAATTTGTTTTAGCTCTTGGTCTAAAATATAACAAAAAGCAACTTATTCTTTTTAGTGTCTTTAATTTCTGGGTCAACAAGATGGCTTGGCAGAGAAAAATGCCTGACAGGCAAGCCTGATAATCTGAATTTGATCCGAGGACCAACAGGGAAGAAGAGAACCGACTCCCGCAAGCTGTCTTTGGACTCTCATGCATCTTTTATGACGTGTGTGGCCTCACCCAAAACAAAACAAATATCACATATGCACACATATACAATAACGTTGTCAAATTATTTTCTTTTTCTAAGATAGCCGAGAAGTGATCTCAGGTTCTTTTTTAATGATTTATTTTTATTTTATATGCACTAGCCTTTTGCCTGCATGTATGTCTGTGTGAGGGTGTCAGATCCCACGGAACCAAAGTTACAAACAGTTGTGAGCTACCGTATGGGTGCTGGAGATTGAACTCAGATCCTCTAGAAGAGCAGCTAATGCTCTTAACTGCTGAGTTATCTTGCTAGCCCCTCTCAGATTCTTCCTAATACCTACATCTGTGACCCTAGCTTGAAATGCCTCTTTTTTTTTCTCATAATGATGGGAAGACAGGAAAAAAGAGGAAGATAGAAAGTTATTTCAATTCTGTTTTGAAATCCATGAACTAATCATTATATCTGAATATAGTTAAACATATAAAACATGTTGGTTTTAGCAGATGGGTCAGAATAGCCATTCAGAGACTGGCACATTCCACAGGAGTCAGTGTGAAGCAACACAATGATTACAGCGGCCAGAGTCTAAGCTGGGACACAGACAAGTCTGGGCTTATCTGTGACCCCAGGAGAAAAACATGAGAAGACAGTTCTGGGTTTTACACTCCAACTGGAAATGGCCAAAAATAAACAAGTAAGACTTAAGGAAGGTGCTTAGTATCCTTCTGTAGCAAGTAAGAATGGTCACAGCCACTCCAAGAATTTTGGCATCAGTGAGTCCATTAATACCTAACAGGAGGTCACACTCTGCAATCACACTGCTTAGATTTGTCCCCTTACTACTCCTGGGACCTAAGTCAAGTTCATTAACTTCCTCAAACCTAAGTTTGCTCTTTGAATAATAATAACAATAATAATAATAAATATAACAATGATTCATGATTGTTCAGAGACTAGAGAGAAAATGTACTTTATTATTATTATTATTAATTATTTGTGTGTGTGCATATGTCTGTGTGTGTATGTGTCTGTGCACACGGGCATGTTCTCCCATGTATAGGGTTTTGAAAGCCAGAAGTTAACTTAAGCATCTCCACCTTATTTTGCAACAGTCTCTCACTGAACCTAGAGTTCACTTGATTGGTTAGATTAGGTGACCACTATGCCCCAAGGGGTCCTCCCGCCTCTGTCTCCCAGCACAGGGATCATAGGCGTACACTCCCACGGCAGGCTTTTACGATGTGCATGAGACCCAAACGAGGTCCTTGTTCTTACGCAGCACACATTTTGCCCACTGAGCTCTCTCTCCAGTCCCTAAATTGTTTCTGTCTTTGCAGTTTTGTCTAGGTTTGATGGAGTGGTGTTTTGTTTTGTTTTGTTTTGTTTTGTTTTGTTTTGTTTTGTTTTTAGAAAGAAGAGGAGGGGGAGTAAAGAGAGGAGAGAGAAGAGAATGCTGTGTATTATACCAGCCTTATTACTTTTGACAAAAACACATAGTTTTTTTTTCCTAAGTTGAATAAACTATGATGTCATTTTTCATGCTTCAAATTGATCAGAATTCCCCACGTCTTCCTTTGCACAAAAGATCTCTTAAATACCAATTCAGCTGTCTTGCTTATTCTGTTTTGGAATCCACATTCTAGCCTTATCTATAGTCCAAAGCCAATAGATGTTCTAGCAAGTCTGCAGTCCCCCAGGTGCAGTCTCAGACTCCCGTGCTTGGAATGCATCCCTGCTCCTGCAAGCAAGCATCTGTTTTCTTCTGTTTTCCAGATGCTGCGATCCAGCCCAGTTCCCCATACCTGTGCTGCTCCTCAGTTGGTTCAAGCAGGGCACCTGGGTAGCTGCCTCTGACTTTCCTAAGCATAATGAATCCCTTCTTTGAAATTTTGAACCAACTAGCACCTACTTCTTTCATGCGTTGGTCTTATTTTCCTACATATGTCTGTCACCCCACTAGACTGAGATTCTACCATTAGTGTTCAATGTATATGTTCTAAAGTAAATGTTTCAAGGCATCCGTTGTAGTCTTGTGAGGTCATTTCATTCAAAATTGCCACTCAAGACTGACAACCATGAACATGTTCCACACAATGAAAAACATTTCGTTGTAACTAGTTCTGCATTCACAAAACAGTCTTCTCATTGGAGGAGGTGGACTGCTTCCTCGTTTGAAGGCGGTGACAAAGCACAAAGGTAGCGCAGGAAAGGAAAAGAGAGATCTTTGGATGAGGGCAGAGCTTATGCTTTGAAACTGAAAAGAGTAACACTGGCGGATGTTGTTTCTCTATCACTGCCTCACAGTAGCAGATGAAAATCTCCAGCAGGGAAAGGCCTATCACCCAGGAAGAGAGAGAAACAAGTCATAAAGCCGAAAAGCCAAAGATAGACTCAGGACCACAATGGGTCCTCTGTGTCCAGGGATTCCCAGGAGAAGAGAACTGCTCCCCACACCCAGTTTGTCATAAGCGAGGCTCCATTTCTCCTCTCTGCAAGGATTTCTTGGGTACTACCTGTGTGCCAGCCCCTGCTCGTAAGCACTATAGGTACATCAGTAAACTGAAGAAGTATGTCTGCCATTAGAAAACTCACACTCTAGCTATTTTTTTATGAGTGGGCAGCATTGAGATTTGGACATAGTTTTCCTGTAAGGCAATTTCTCTATCCACAGAGAAAAACAAGCCACTGTATGACCCTTCTTATCTTTACCAACACTCAGTTTCAATGTAATCAGATCATAAAGGGCCACGTTAAGATGCTGCCAAAGTCATACAATAGAAAATGAAGTGTGCCAAAGGGCTGAAGGAAATCCTGGTTTCAAGATCGCTGTATTCTTCTGTGTATTAATTATACCATTCCATCTTCTTCCTCATTCTCAGAATGATTTATTGATATACAATCTGGGACAAGGAATTTATCCCAAGGGACTGGAGAAATGGATCGGTGGTTAAGAATGAGAACTGCTCTTCCAGAAGACTGGTTTGGTTCACTCTTTGAAGCTCATAACCCCCTGTAACATCCGATTCAATGTTTCGGAGGCATGAAAGATATAAGATTGGTGGGGTCGTGGATCTTTCTTCCTTTTCTGAGGTCCTCTGAAGCCAGGTAGGGTCAGAATCCCTGGATGGGACTCATTAGGACCATTGCATTAAACTGTAAAGGTGAAAGCCTGGCAGTGGTGGCGCATGCCTTTAATCCCAGCACTTGGGAGGCAGAGGCAGGCGGATTTCTGAGTTCGAGGCCAGCCTAGTCTACAGAGTGAGCTTCAGGACAGCCAGGGCTATACAGAGAAACCCTGTCTCAAAAAACACAAAAACCAAAAACAAAAAGACAAAACAAAAAGACCTGTGAAGTAGAGACCCCCAAGGATGCCAAGATGTTGGAGGTGCCAGAAAGATGACACATTCTCCAAGCAGAGATGCATACAGGGAGGGCAAGCGAGTGGAGTATGGTTCAGGCCGCCAGGCTGGAGGGGCAGAGCAGTCTCATGCTTGGACGCTGATGCAGCAGATGGCAGACGGAGCCACGGCAGGAAGCTGGGCTTCCGTCTCCCTTTGGTCCAACCTTTTCTCATTACCCTTCCGTTCCTCCCTTTGGAAATGGAAGTGTATATTCTGGGCCACTGTATTTGAACATATGTGATTGGTTTTTGTTTTCTTGTGTTTTGTTTTGATTTTGCAGTGGGTTAAGTGATAGCCTGGAGTCCCAGAAGAGCCTTTTTGGCTTTGAACTTTGAACGTTTTGGGGACTGTTAAAAAACGATGGAGGGGTTTGAAGCTAGACTTGGTGCATTTTGCATCATGAGGTGGCCCTGAGCATACGAGTGACTACCCTGCATAGATCATGACATTGGACGCTCGGTCCCCAGTTACGGATTCTGTCTGGGAAGGTTGTCAAACCTGTGGAAGGTTGAGCCTGTTGGGGGTATTACATCACCCGGGACAGGCTGCAAGAGTTTTATAACCTGTTCTTTCCTTCCTGGGAAAATGTGAAAATGTGACCACTCTCCTGTTCCAATCTGTTTCCCCCACCATGCCTTCCCTGTCTGTTGCCATGTCTTCCCCACCAAAATAGCTCTATTACTCTAGAACTGTAAGCTACAATGAAGGGTTTCAGCTTTTGAAAATATTATTTCTCATGGTTTCTATTGCTGCAACTAAACACAATGACCAAAGCCAAGCTGGGGAGGCTAAAGGGGTGTTTGCCTTTTATTTCCTCACCATCCTCCGCCACTGAAAGAAGGCAGGCCTGGAGCTCAAACAGGACAGGAACCTGGAGGCAGGCGCTGATATAAAGGCCTGGGGGTGGGGGATGTTGCTTACTGGCTTGCTCCTCATGGCTTGATCAGCCTACTTTCTTATAGAACCCAAAACCACACCAGCCCAGTGGAAGCTCTACCCGTAATGGGCTGAGCTTTCCCACATCGCTCACTAATTAATCCTCACAGCTGGATCTTATTGAAGCATTTTCTCAGTTGCGGATCCCTCCTTTCTGATGAT